>CAWUFW010005224.1:0-1376873 GCA_963921515.1 Calotriton arnoldi | reverse complement strand
TGAGCGGGATACAAACTATCATCAATTTACATTTCCGTGGCATCTGTTAGTTAATATAGAGTATCAATAACATCTCAGAGGGTCATTAAGAGAATTCCTTCGCATCAATAAAGGGACTGCCTCTGTAGCTGCGGTTTGGGATTGTACGAAGGCATAAGTCAGAGGGTAACCTTTCAGTTTATTGTGAAGAGGAATAGATCTATGCATCAGCAGACTATGGAGTGTTGGGCAGAGTGCTTGGAACTTGAAAAGCTGCATGCTTAGTCAATCCTAACTCGCAGCTCTAGTGAACAGGACGTCTATCTGAGATTGATAGAAAGACGGCTAACGGTCAATCAGGGCCTGAATGAGAAACTGGCCGCTAGCTATCAGAAGAACAGAACATATCAATATGAATATGGTGATTAGGTGGGCCATCTTCTTGCACATCAAATTTCTGATAAAAGGGCTCGGAATTGTATTGGACGCATAAGGGGCAATGATTACATGATCTATACAGATCCTCTTTCCATAGCGGAACAATTTAGGCTCTTTTATCAAGAACATTATGGTGAACCGTCTGACTTTGATTACTCCACTATGATTATCTTGCAGGGAACCATCTGCCTTGATTAGATACCATGCAGGAAGCTGCACGTCAAGGAGACATATCTCCTGAGGAGATTGAAGTTGCTATTAATAATTTATCAGCTGGGAAATCTGCAGTGGAAGTTGCAATACCACTAGAATTTTACAAGGTGTTTAAAGATATCTTAATACCAGAATTTAATGATCTATTTATTCACATGATAAATGGAGGTGGTGCTCCGGTTTCTTGGGGATTGACAAATCTGGTAGTGTTTCCTTAAAAAAGATAAAACACCGGAGGAAAGAGGCTCATATCAACCTATATCATTGATAAATGCGGATGTTAAGGTTTACTCTAAAATGTTGGCTTTGCGTCTGGCGCCTTGTTTGCATAATTTGGTATCTATACAACAGCACAGATTTGTGCCTGGCAGGGATAAAGTTTCACACATAATACAGCGATAATAGGCATTTGACGTGGCAGGGAAGCTGAAGGAGCAAATTGGCATGATTATGTTAGACGCCGAAAAAGCTTTCGACCGGGTTATCTGGGAAACATTCTGGAAAGTAATGGCAATACTCAGACTTGGTACTCGATGACAGTGTTTCCACCAAAGAGAAACGTGAATATCCATCTATGACTACCATTAGATGCTGTCCATTTACTAATGGTCCAAAGAAGTCAACTGCAATTCTCTCCAAGGCATGGGTAGGAAGGTTAGACATTGTCACTGGGTGCTGAGTCACCTTGGGGGACAGGCAATTGCAGATGTGGCATGTTTTCAATTCCTCTTCTACTCGCTCATCTAGTTGAGGGAACCACACTCTGTCTCTCAGTGCTCTTTTGGTGGCTACAATGCCATGGTGTCCTTCACGGGCTAACCCGTTGCCTCAGGCTCTCAGGTATGACGATCCTCAAGCCTCTCAGTATTATGCCTTCTTGTGTGACTTCCAACTCTTCCTGTACGTTTTTGAACTTTTAGGCAGTGTGCTTCGACTTTATGTGTCTCAATGAGTTCTTTGACGATAGTCATGTCTTTGTGTTGGTGACAGCAATGATTTGTTCCACAGACAGAGCCGCTGGTGTACTGGACCTCATGATAAAGTTGAGATATTCTTCAGCCGTCCTCGATGGTGAGCTAGGATGATGTAGTGGTGCTCGTGAAAAGTAATCCGATGGGTTCTGATCCTTCCCAGGTTTATGCACAATCTCATAGTCATACTCTTGCAGCCTCAACCCCCACCTTTCAATGCAAGGGGCATCTTAGCCTTCGAGTTATCAAAACTAGTGAGTAACACCTGGTGGTCCATGATGACAGTGAATCATTTTCCATAGAGGAATACATGAAAATGTTTGCAGGCCAAAGCCACAGCCAGACTCTCCTTCTCAGACTGAGAGTAGGCATATTCTGTTTCAGACAGACTTCGACTGGCATAGGCCACAACATGTCTACAAGCTTTCAGGTGGCCACTGTGTTGAGCAAGGAAGGCCCCCAGCCCCACCAGGCTCGCAACAACTGTGATTTCGATGTGTAGCCTGAGGTAGAAGTAGGAGCTATTTAATTTGCATTCTCAATTGCATGTTTTATTTCTTTGAAACTTTGATTGCACTAAGTAGACCATTGAAAAGGAACATTCCACATTGTCAAGTCTGTCAATGAGGCACTCACCATGGCGAAATTACGAATGTATTGTGAGCAATAACTGGCCATGCCTAGAAAGGATCCCAGCATGGTAAGGTCTTGGGGAGGGCAAGTGGAAGACAGTGCTTGTACCTTGTCTGGATCTGGAGTCATTCTCCCATCAGAGAATATGTGCCCAAAAAACGTGAGTTTGGTTTTGTGGAATTCACATTTCGCTGCATTCAAAGTGAGGCCTGCATCAGCAAGTAGCTTGCACACTTGAGTAAGGGCTTTGCTGTGTTCTCTTTGAGTGCTTCCGAAAACCAGTATGTCGTCACTGTATTGAAATCATATGTCACAGGTCAGATTACTCTGCTGATGACATCCTGGAATATCTCAGCAGGCAAAGATACTCCAAAGCTCAGTCTCTTATATCTGAACAAACCAACGTGCGTGGAAAAAGTGGAAATATATCTGCGGTTCTCTTCTTGCTCAAGTTGGTGCTACCCTTTGTTTAGGTCAAGACGGGAAAATACTTTAGCACCATTGAGTTGCATGATCATGTCCACTATATTGTCTCTCCCTCTCAATGGTTTTGTTTGGCTGGTGGATATCAACACAAATGTGCACCGCTCCACTACTGTCTCTCTTCGGTACTACTACTATGGACAAAGCCCATTACGTGGGGCCTGTGGAATGTTCAATGATGTCATGTTTTAAAAGCGTTGTAAACTCTGTATCTATAGCTTCTTGCAAATGAAAAGCGACTCTATGGTGCCACTGGGCAACAGGATGAATGTCTTCGTTGATTTGAAGCTGTACTGTCATTTTCTTGAGTTTTTCCAGGCCATGAAACAATGACGGGAATTGCATTGTAATATCAGGCTGAGCACAGATGTTATAGTTGAGGGATTTTAACCCCATTTCAGCTACTGTGGCAAAACTGAGTAAGCATGCACTAGATGAGATTCCTTGTAGAGCATAAATGGTGGCTCGTACTGACGTTGTTTTGTGTTGCATTGTCGCTGTGAATGACCCTTGACTTTGTAATGGTTTAGAAGCTGCCCAGGTCTATACTTTTGTTTCTGAAGGAGTGAGGCATGGCACAGGTGAGAGGCTGTTGAACATTTCCACTGGCATGATATTGATCAAAGCCCCAATGTCAAAGATGAATATTATGGGGTGAACATTTATCTTCAATGCAATTCTGGGACCGTGTCCAAATGAAGTTTTGTGAGCTTTTCCTAAACTTTGGTCTTCTTCGCAAGCAGATAACCCCACATGTGCATGTAGTCTTTTGGTGGACATCATCAGCAAGCACCCATCCTGTTCACTAGTCCGTGATAGTGATGTTGAAGGATCATTATATGATGAACTTGACAACGATTAACTTTGCTTGGTCTCTACTTGGCTAGGTTAATGTTGGTTTTTGGTTTTGTGGGCATAGTGATAGTGTTTCTGGCTTGTTCTCATGTCAATCTTTCTGTTCTGATGCATTTGACTTTTCTTTAGCTCAACACAGTTATGAAATGATTCTCTTTCCACAAACTTTACAGAATTGTCCTAGGACTGGACATTTGCCTTCCTGGGGAAATGAAAATCCACATTGGAAGCATAGTTTTGTTTTCTTCGAGGACGTCAACTTATGTGCATCCATTTTATGGTTGTGCTTACTTTTCACGGTCAACGCTGATTCCTTCTTTGCTGTCCTGCTTCCATGTCAGCAGCTTGTCATTCTGCTTGTTACTCTGCTCTCGGATTCATCAGCATTTTTTCTAGACTGAGTGTCTCCCTCTACATGCGCCTTCTAAAAGAATCTGAAAGGCAGCCATCGATGTCTATGGGGCGCATGACTTCTTCATCAGTAAAGTCCCAGAATTTGCAATGTTTAATAAGTGCTTCAGGTCTTTCAACAAACTCGTCCATTGTTTCACCAGTCTGTTGTCGCACCTTATTAAAAACATACCTTTCATAGTCAACATTCGGCATTGGGTTGAACTTGGCTTCCAGTGCTTCTTATATTTTTAGATGCAATGTGGCGTCATTCAGTGAAACTTTCTTTAGCACTTCTTTCACTCCATCACCTGCGAGGCTTTTCAAATATTTGATTATTTTCTTGTCATCCTCCTCCTCAAGGGCCTCTTTAAAGTCATCAACTGTTTCAAACCACACAGTCCACCTAACACCAATGGTTTTTTTCTTGGCTGTGTCGAATAGCGGTGATGACTTTAAGAACACTGTTGTACTGCATTTCTCGCTCCCTTCTGCCGTTATTGTGTTAGCATGTGACATTCAACTGATCACAGCACAGGGTGACTCACACATCTTCTGCAAACATCAGCCACGTGCAACAGCATATGTCTCAGACTACTTTGCAATGATTCTGGCACACGCGGCTTGCACAAGCAGTTTGCCGTACAGTTGCAAACTCTCAGGGACAGCAGTCTTGTTTTCCACGGGCATGAATCCCCTACTCATCGCCAGATGTTCCATCTTCCCCAGCCCTGGAGCATGCAAACAGATTGCGCCACACATGGGAGCTGCAGTTGAACATGTCTTTAATCTCGAACCTTCATTCGTACTCTGTCCATTACATCATACTTCCCAAACCACACCCTAACACCTCCCCTTCATATCACGAAGTTCCTGTTCAGAGTCTGCCCAGAACGACCAGGGTCCTAGTGTGCACAGTATCAATATGCTACAGTTTTCAAAATTAGAAAGTAACACTGCACTATAGAGGAAGCCTTGGCAAAGCAAATAGGTCTTACATAGGCAAGATCTATTGTTTTTTCCAATTATTTTTTTTCCACTGGAGAGGCTGCTATACAGCATGGATGATATGTTTTAAAAAGCGCTATGATGTAGCCAGCGTTGAATGCTTAATAGGGCTTTTATTTAACTTTTAGCCATGCTGCCCAGAAGCCACACTGCTGTACAATATGGCTAAAAAAATATTGACAAAGCCAATATATCTTGCATAGGCGAGACCAATTTGCTTTGGCAGCGCTTGTTTAAGTCAGACGCTGTGATACTGAGTAAACAAGCACAGGTGGGAGACCATAGCAAGACTTGCCAAACCACACATAATGAGAGAAGTGCAACCCCAATAAGCCATAAATTTTGAGGCATGCAAAATGTCCTGAGATTCACTGCCTTATTTTTATGTTAGACAATACAGAATTCTCAAGCCGTATTCATTACACATCAATAAAACAACATTTCAAACTTTCATTTCACACATCTATTTACATATTGCAAACAATATCATAACATAACAGTTTTTCTGGACATGTCTATGCATTTGATCTCCTAACGGTAACAATTAAGAAGCCATGGTTGACCACCCACACAGCCACTTGTTACACTGACTAATTGACTTGGGCCCGGTGAACCCCCTGGGCCCTACAACCCTTTACCCTTACAGGGTGCACTCACCCACCCCCACAGGATAAAAGGGGCATGGGCCATCATGTAAGTAGGCCCACAAACAACCATGCCAGAGTCAACCTAAAAAAGGAATCCCTTGGCAGCTGTTGGGAAATGGGCTTGCGCAACTGGGTCATACCTTTGTCCCCTGGCGCAAGCACCATGCCCCAGCTACCCCAGTGATGTGTAATAGAATACCCCAGAAGGCTAAGGACTACCGCTGTAGCACATGTCCCCGGCCCTTCATTACAGACCGTAGTAACACTGCCCAGTTTGAGTTAAGCCTTGAACCAAATCATCCAGAATTTGCCTGCAGTTTTTTTTCCATTTGCCAAGGTGTCCCCCTGGTTTGTGGCCAAACATGACTCCTCCATCGGACACCAACTCCTCCTGGTGATACCCGCTGAGACAAATAAATGGTTCCCGCCATTAGGAGCTGGCAGTCACATATCAACCGATCCCACTGGTGCCTACTTTGCAGACAGGAGGGTTGGGAAAAAAGAACATCTTTGGGTTAAATGAAGGGGTAAAAGTCAAATCGCCAGTCGTCAGGGACAAGCAGGCAAAAGTGTAATCAACAGGTAAGATTCCCCATTTTAACCTGTCCAGGTGCCCCTGCCATCACCCAGGTGACCCCGCTGGCTGTCGCAACCAATGGTTGCTGTCGGTGCTTTCTCACAGTTCCGGGACAGCCCACGAAACTTGAAAGAAGTATGTAGTATCCTGCATTTGTATTGTAATGTATTTTACCCCTCCTGCTCAGCCAGTGCCTGTGCTCTGTGCCCAATAGAATGTTGGAGTCTTGATGTGCCTCGGAATGTTGGGACACAGAGAGGTGAAGCAACAGTTGGTCATGGGCTGAGCAGCTGACAGGCTGCTCCTGGTGGGGCTCTCTTTCACAACTCAACTACTTGTTGTTCTGAACTATTCAACATGTTACCTGCTTGAATAAATCATCTTTAAGTTAACCTACCAGCGTGGACCTTTCGTTACTACAAAGTAACAGGCAGTTATTGCCTGTGCCTGTCCAATCTGTCCCATACCTGTGTAACGGGCTTGTCATTCTGGCATAGTCCCTTGATCCAATGCCTCAGAATAACTTTGCATAACTCTTGGCACTACAGGTTAAAGGGCCCAATCAGAATATAATGCAGTTCTCAGTCCTATTAGTTTTCCTAGCTGGCAATGGTCTTATACGCCTGTTGTTATAAAAACTAGCTCACAAAAAGACTGGAATGTGGCCAGAATTGGAGAGCAAGGCTATGGAGTGAAAACCAGGGAACTAAGAGTAAAGTCCACAGTCGCAGAGTGACAAACTGCAGTCAGAGGATGCAATGATCTTCAGCGAAGCCAATAATTCAGGTTGACCATGGGATTTGTGGTGTAGCTCGGCTGTCCGACTAGCTTTCTGAAATTATGCACAGGACCACTGGGTGAAACAATGCACAGGATATCATGTGCTGCTCAGCATAACACAATTCAATGCCTTGTCATGTGTAGTAAACACTAAATAAATGCATTTATGTTGGAAATTACCCTTTTTGCAGGGTTCCCCCAAACTTTTTGCCTTCTCCCTCCTCATTTTCTGACCTTCTTTTTGTTGGCTTTAGAACTCTGGGCACTTTACCACTGCTAACCAGTGTTAAAGTGCATGTGCTCTCTCCTCTAAACATGGTATAATTGGTTTACACCTGATTGACATATTTGATTTACGAGTAAGTCCAGTGTAAAGTGGTATGCTATATACCCAGGGCCTGTACTTCAAATGCTACATGTGGGCCTGCAGCACTAATTGTGCCACCTACCTAAGTAGCCTTTCAAACCTGCCTCAGGCCTGCCATTGCAGTGCCTGTGTGTGCAGTTTACTGCCACTGTGACTTGGCATTTGAAACTGCTTGCCAAGCTTGAAACTCCCCTTTTATTACACATAAGTTTCCCCTAAGATAGCCCTCAGGGCAGAGTGCTGTGTACATGAAGGGTTGGACATGCCCTGGTATGTTTTGCATATCCTGGAAGTGACAAACAGCCTATTTTGTTTTTCGCTACCGTGAGACCTACTGCTCTCAAAGGCTAGCATTTGGGAATTCCTTAATACACTTTTAAGATGTAATTCCTGATCAAAGAAGAGTAGCTTTTTCATGTTTCATATGTTTGGAATGGTAATGATAAAATTCTCCTTACTGCTGAAGTTGGATTTAACATTACTGTTTTAGAAATGCCACTTTTAGAAAGTTGACATTTCTCTGCACTTACTGCTCTGTGTGCCTGACATCCTCTCTCCAATACACGTCTGATTTGGGTGACAGCTACACTTTGTGCAGTCCCTCTAGACAGCCACAAACAAAGGAAGGTGAGGCTCATCTGCATTCTGAGCACTCATCTGCATTCATCTGCATTCTGATGAGTCTTCCTGGGCAGGGAGTAATGGGAGGGACTGACACTTACACTTCAATAGGATGCGTTCTGTCCAAACACAAAGAACTGATTTACCCCCAACAGATAGCCTGGCAGACAGGACTGGATTGAATAGGATCCTTGTGCACTTCAGAGAGCTGCTTTGAAGTCACCGCTTACATCAAAGGCACTTTTGGTAAAAGTACTGGGTCTCTAATCCCCTAAATTCCTAAAATCAGACACTTCTGGATCTTGAACTGAACCTCTGTCAGAAGGACTGCTGTGCTGCTGAAAGGACTCAACTGGACTGCTTTTCTGGAAGGACTGCTTGTTTCCCTGCTGTTTGCTGCTCCCTGACTCAGCTGACGGAGAATTGGACTCTGCCTTCCCTCCAAGTGATCTCCAAGGGTTTGATGGCTCGCTTCCTTTTTTCTGAGGTGTCAGGGTCACAAAAGACTTCCTGTGATTCTGCTGGTCCTGCTGGACTCTGCCTTTTGTGAGTCCTACCCTTGCCTGAGGTGCCCTCTTCAGGTTCTGGGCCTCAGAAGTGGGTTCTCGCAGCTTTTTCCACATCAACGTTGATGCAGCAGTGACTTTGCACTGATCGGAACTGACGCATCACTAGCAAGGCCGAAGTAGCAGCCAATCGACGACAGCGAATCTACAGCCAGCACGGCTTGATGCCAACAGACAGCGCGACTCGACATTGACATAGCACCTGCGTCGCAAAGGGGTTCGACACCAAAGCTTCCATTAATGGAGCGGATCAGCACTGACGCTCTCCTCCAGCCAGGGATTGATGACGAAGCGGCTCCTCCTCAACTCCCCGCGTCTTTGAATTTGACACTTTGCTCCATCCAAGGTACTTCATTAGCGGGACCTGTCTGAGTCTTGTGGCCAGCCTGCCCTCAATCGCTGTCGGCCTGAACTTTGGAGTTACCCCGGTAAGTAGCATTTTGGCTCTATTGACTTCTAAGCACTGTTTTTGCATTTAATCTTTAAAAATTCATATGTCAACTTCTACTGATTGGATTTTTTGTCATTTTGGTCTTATATTGCTCAGATGAATATTCTCTATTTTTCTACACTTGTGTGGAGTCTTTTTGTGGTGTATTCATTGCGTTACTGTGTGTGTGTTGCACAAATACTTTACACATTGCCTCTTTGGATAAGCCTGAACTGCTCTGTGCCAAGCTACCAGAGGGTGAGCACAGGTTATCTCTTAGTGTGTTTCTAGCTTACCCTGACTAGTGTGGTGGTTCCTGCCTGCCCTGGGTGCATACCTCAGTCAATCAGGAATCCCATTTCTAACAATTTACAATGCAATAATAATGTAGAGATAGAAGACAAATCCACTGATGGCATAGACACGAGTCTGGGAAAATCAAGAACCTTGCTTGACCTATCAGTAGTAGTGCTCTTATCTGGACCTGGAAGGGTGAAAAACATGTGTGGCAGGTGCTCCAACTACCATCATCATATTCCACAAAAGCATCAGCATGGATCACATTGACTACATTTTCCAACTGCTGAACATGAACAGAGAGGATATATTGTCTGCAGAGTAAACGGTTAATCTCAGGACCCGGAGACCTGGGTTCTAAACCCAGCGTTGAAGCCTGACAAATAACTGTATAATGCTGGGCAAAATACATATGTCACCTTGTAGGCAGACCCTAGTCGTATGTCTTTTTTCTATCTGATAGTCAACCTTATATCTGACTGACAGCCCAAACCATACATTTATGTCAAAGGCAAGTTAGGGAAGTGATTGACTCTTTCTCATCCAAACAAGCATTTCTGACCCCACCATAACACGTGGATGTTTGCCACAGCCATTTCATGCAGCTGACTCTGATACTGCCGTTCTTGCCTGCAGACAATACCACTGACTGTACCCTTGTCATTCAGGCCTTTCAAGAGTAAGCCTACCCATGTGACCGACATTTCTGAAGCCCTAGCAGCTCACAGACCTGACCCTAACATGTTACCAATTGGAAAAGTCCTACATGACATTCATTGATAGCTTGACTTGAAGTTGACTCTGTAACTAGAAAATAAAAAGTAGGTAGTAGTGGTCCCTATAAGGAAAGATACCGCACAATCAATATTAACCTATGTTATAAACCTTGCCACAATATGAGTGTGAATAATTCTATCACCAAAGTTTGGTCGGGGTGCTAAAGTAGCATAAGACACCTACTACCTAAAGGTGTTGTTAGCACATTAGAATTTAATATGCTTATGACAAACCAAAGACAAGAGCTATTAAAGCACACCCATTAATACATATAGCGATCCAAATACAGTGTTGGATAAGTAATGAGTAAGTTCTAGTTCCTGATATAGTCCTTGGCAGGAATTCTCATGAACAAAATGATGAGACCACAGGTGTATTGAACATGGAAACAGTCCAAAGTCGTCATCAAATGATTTTCATCAGTTCTTTATTATTTTTCTCCAATTTTTTTTCTTTTCCCCTAAAAATTCCCAGCACACCATTTAGCCGACACGTGTTTCGTCTACTCTTAGACTTTTTCAAGGCAATATGAGAGTAAATACTTGATGTAATCCGGTTATGGGTATTGCGACTCGTTTCCGGGCAGCAGCGACACGCATTGTCGTGTGTGCAGACTCGTGTGAGGTCGCAAACTTATCAAGGTCTTGCTTCCTGGGTTGTACATCGGCTCTACGATACTGTTTATTGCTTAGTACAATGGACGATACTATTGGTCCTTAGAACATTATCTGATTGGCTTAACTAAGATATTTATAAAGGGTCGTGTTTACAGCAGGTCACACGTTCCAACAGGGAAACTCTTACTTTTCACGGCACTCGCGCTAATCTGCAGAGTGTGTTCGACTGCCTGGTCCTCATTTAACAATAGACTCGATTATTCTGCTTGGGAATAACCACAACGCATTGACTTTTGCAGTACCCATAACCGGATTACATCAAGTATTTACTCTCATATTGCCTTGAAAAAGTCTAAGAGTAGACGAAACGCGTGTCGGCTAAATGGTGTGCTGGGAATTTTTAGAAGAAAAAAATAAATTTGGAGAAAAATAATAAAGAACTGATGAAACTCATTTGATGACGGCTTTGGACTGTTTCCGGGTTCAATACACCTGTGGTCTCATCATTTTGTTCATGAGAATTCCTGCCAAGGACTATATCAGGAACTAGAACTTACTCATTACTTATCCAACACTGTATTTGGATCGCTATATGTATTAATGGGTGTGCTTTAATAGCTCTTGTCTTTGGTTTGACTCTGTAACTATCCTCCAGACCTGCAGATGCACACGTTGTGTGCAATAGACTCTGCCACCGCCCTGCAGGTCTTTTATAAGTGTGCCTGCTATGCAACTGACGCTGTCACAACCTATACATCAGTTATTGGCAACTCGGAAATGTCACTGATTCAGCTCCAGGCCCCTTGCGCCATCTCCAAATTTTGTAGCAGCTAGTCCATCATTGACTAGTAAAAATTACTGTTCGCATTAGCCATGCACCCTCGGGCTGACACAGGAGCTTGGAAGGTGTTGGAAATGTAAAATCCTCAACAAGCAAACAAGGAAAAATAGCATTCTCCAGGGAATCCTTTTCTCGAACCTTCGAGCAAACCTATCAAAAATATTGACAAAGCCAAATAATAGAGTTATTTGGCTTTGTCAATGTGTTTTCTAGTCAAATTGTACAGCGGCCCAGCTGCTGCACAGCATGGTTGAAAGAAAATTTAAAAAAGAGCTATGATGCAGTCAGCTCTGGCTGTGTCACAGCACTTTTTTTTACTTTTAACCATATTTCAAAGTAAAACAACACAGATGGGAGAGTGGGGGAGGGAAGCAACAATGTGATTTTGGAGTGAGAGGAGGCCTTCAAGTGCATGCACTCTTATGAAGTGCTTCAAGTTGAAAAAAAAGTACCTCCAGAGGCTGTCGATAGGATGCAGTACTTGGTCCATGCTCGATGGAAGGGAGAAACACTCAAGGATAAAGTGTAACAGAGAAGCGCTGACCAATGAGAAGCAAGGAAACAAGAGTGATGGTGAAGGCAACCAATGGTAAGTAACAGCCTGCCTCGAAGCCCTTTTTAAGTTTTTTTCTTTTACGTTAACAAAAAATATTGCAAGTGATAGCGTACGTGCTGTTTCAGGCAACATCTTAAAAGCAAACCCTGTGGTTTTGACATTTGTCAGGTGGTTATACTACCAGGTAACTGCAAGAGTCATGTAATAATATCCTTAGGGCTAGGAAATCACTTGCAATCCCATTCTTTAGTAAATGTTTAGACCTGCCATGTTGACATTCACTATCTCGAAAATCATATTCAGTGAGACTTCTTTCCTTGACAATATAATACCCTCCGTAAAATTCAGCCATAAAGAGAGTAAGATCCGAAGGCCTTCCTGGCAGCTTCATTTGTGATTTGCAAGTAGGCCTTTGAATCACTGCCTGTGTAACTCAGGAAGGAAGGGATGTTCACTGAGGAGAAAGATGAAGGGGAGGGTGGCATTTTCTATTCCACTTTGCCCTCTATGAACTTTCCGGATGTGCTGCAGGCTTAGTGGCCACGTAATGCTTGACCTACTTTGGGATTAAAGGATGACCTGTAATCCCCCACATCACAAACATGTGTTGATCCTTAACTTTGCAAAGCATCTTTGTATTTCACTTTGTTCCACTTGGTATGGCCTTCAGATCCCCCCCTCCACCTGTGTGTGGTATCTGCAGACCTCTTTTGCGCAACCCATACAGTGGGTTCTACGCATCCATGGTGGTATATTTAAAAAAAAAAGACTATGGTCTAATTTTGAGGCCTGGGCTACATGGCGTGCAAACCCTCTCCATTGTAAATGACATTTACACTAGGTCATCTCCCAGCTTTTGCAACCAATAGGCCCCTTCCTGCACAAAAACAATCTCGCCACGACGCAGGCATCCTTGCACCAAGGGTGCCTGCGACGGCGCATGGCAGCAGTTTGTGCGCCAGCGCAGGGGGAAGCACAGAGATGCAACATATTGACAATACGTCTTACAGATAAACATTCCATATACAAGGAGGCATGACTTTCTACATTGCACATATACGTCATATATTTACAAATACTTTGCTCCTCCAACCTGTTACAAATTGAACTCAAGTGTCCTACTATTATTTGATATTGGGACCTGATACCCTTGCGTCCTCATACACTTTTAAGTACTACCACTATTGTGAGGCCCTATGGAGGTCAGAGCTTTAATAGATAAATTGTTCAAGCGTCCTTCGTTGCGCTTTCCTTGTGGTGCCTCGTGTGCACCGGTTAATCGTTCATGTTGGCTCTTGACCTCTGTGTGGAATACGCTGACGCGTTTCGACCTTCAGGGTTGGACCTGGGTGGGAGTTGCGTGTGGAATGTTTATCTGTAAGACGTATTGCCATTCAATGTTCTAACCGTCATCACACATCAATTGTTTGTATTTTGTCACAGTTGTGTTATGTCACAGTCAAGTATGTAAGTCTCTTATATATAAATGCGAAAGTATGAGACAAAATCTCAAAAAAACATAAAAAGATAAACATCAGATCAGTCAAAAGCAGGGCATATGAGTATTAATTTGATTTTAAAAAGTTGGGATGTACATGCAAATCAGGATACGGAGTACCCTATTTGTTGCAAAAAAAGAATACTAGAGTGAGGAACGTTCATTCTTTGAACCGGAGTAGAGAGACTCATTTAGATCCCTACCCAATAACTAACTGTAATGTATGGTCTGGGAGGCATTGCACTTCAGCGACTTCTCTATAGGGGACGCAGGGAGTTCAAGGCTTGCTGCTGAACCATGTAAGGCTCTGGAGGTCACAAATTTCAATCAACTGTAAGGTTATCTTAGCCTTTCATCCTTCAGAGGTCGGTAAATTGAGTACCCTATAATTGAATAATAGTTATTTCTGTTATTTAACAGTCCTTAACAATGGCACAAATGTTGTGAGAAGTGCTATATATTTGTTATGCAGGCCTCTCATTGAGAGCCATTAACATGGATAAAGGGATCCTAAATCCAGTAATTTACTGATATAATGTAGCAGCAGTGGGTAACAGAACTTGTTAACCTCTCTTGCTATGTCATAAAGGAATCCCAGGCTGGTCTGACTGACCTATCATTAGAGCCTGTCAGAGCAGCTCTGGAGAGGAGAGAGAGAGCAGAACTTCTTGAGAGGAGGGAAGACACAGAGAGTGGTGTGGGTGGTTGGAAGGTTTTTTTTTTAACCTTTGTATAGAGAAGAGACTACATATTATGTATGGCTCACCCGTTACTCCTAAGCCCATGTATAGCAGTTGAAAGCAGGGGCAGATGATTTGAGGGGGGGCATACATAACATAAAATTATAGATAGGTAAAAAGGGAATTACGGGGATGTTTTCCCCCTTGGGGTTCTGATTGACATCATAGACAACTCAGGCTTCTCTCTTGTAGTCTATTTCATGTCAATCGGAGCTCGTCTGAGAAAAACACCCCCTTCATTCACTGTAACCCATCTATAATTCTATTTATTACTTGAAAGGTATAGTCCAGTGTCAAGATTTAACATGTATAAGAATCTAGGGAACAGAATGGTCGGTGATGGACTCTACTGTATTCCAAAGGCTGTGATATGTGTAAATTGTAAATTATATCTCTATAGGTCCTAATTATGAGTTTTGTGGCCCGAGGACTGCCAAACTCAGAGTGGCGCAGTGGTGGCAGTCTGCCAACCGCTGCACCGGCGGTCCATCCACCGGGTACTCCCTGGGCGGTCGGACCACCATAGCACCGCTGTAACTGCCTGGTCAGTGGCGCAGCTGTCTGAGGGATGCAAAATGCTTAGTGGTGACCTGCGGCACCGCAAAGCATATTACGGCTTTCCTCACTGCCTGCGGTTTCATGGAGGTTCTTACTCCATGAATCTGCTGGCGGTGAGGAAAGAAAGTGGGCCCTGTTTCCCCTGTGCACTGGGGTGCATGCAGGGGGAACATGTTGTGCCCCCCTGTGTGCATGCACCCCATTCCTGCACAGCATTGACTGTACAGTCCATGCTGTGCAGGAACTTGTACTGGCAGGCTCACATATAAGCCTTTAAACTGCACCGCCGCGGGACCACCACACCGCCCGCCCACCAGACAACTATTTTACTTGTAATGTGGAGGGTGGGTGGCGGTGAGGTTTGGCAGTGCAGGAGCAGGGTGGTGACATGCCGCCCACTCCTGCACCGCCAAAACTAGTAATTAGGTCCATGGTGTTTACCCCTGACAAGATGTTGAAGCACTTTGCAACGAGTAGCTACTCCAGAACCCAAGATTAGGGTTAATA
Source organism: Calotriton arnoldi (assembly GCA_963921515.1). Taxonomy (NCBI): domain Eukaryota; kingdom Metazoa; phylum Chordata; class Amphibia; order Caudata; family Salamandridae; genus Calotriton; species Calotriton arnoldi. Next base: position 1,361,524 of record CAWUFW010005224.1, on the reverse strand, counting down.
GTAAATTAGTAATGTGTTTTTTCCCCATGTGAATTGGTTGGGTTAGGTTTGTGCTCCTGTTTTCTTGCGTGTTTAGTAGAGTTTAGAGTAGGAATAGAATGATGGGAATGGATTTGAAAGGGGTAGTAGTAAGTTGTTTTTGTAAGTAGAGGTCGTGTGTCTGTTAGTTGGATGACAAAAAATGCTTAATTCACCTTGAAGCATATATTTGATTTTTGCATGCCATTTTGCATAACTACTAACAACCCACCATGTGTTCTGCATGCACTGTACTAAGAAAATGTAACATTTGTGATTTTCCCCGGCAGCATATTCTGGAATCATTGTAATACTGCTTTTGAAGCTCCTGCACTTTACTTTATTTGATAGGAATTATGAGTCTAGAAAAAGTAAACCAAATTCAAAAGGTTGACTGCATTCTGCCTAGAAACACCCCTGCTACTCCCCAGACCTTGACCCTAGGCCTTAAGTACGTTTGTTGCTCATATCCCTATAAGATTTAAAGATGTAATACTCTGAATGATACTGGAAAACTGGAAAACTGCTTTTTCATGGCACATACTGACCACCATTTTACATAACATTGTTTTTGACATTCATAAACAATGTAAAATGGTGACCTAAATAGTCCGTATCAAACACAAAAGTTCAATAATTCATAGAAGATCGTGAGCGAGTCTGGCTTTAAGTTCACACGAGGGGCACGCATCTTTTCCTATTCTTCCCCAATCACAGCACGTACCCTATTGTTAAAGGAGCTCTTTCTTTTGTTTGGTTTCACTGACCTTTTCCTCCAATGAAAGTTAGAGGAGATATCCAGGAAAGGCAAAAAAAGGCCATTTCCCCGGGTTAAGTGTACCAGAGTGATAGCAGAGCAAAACCACGATTCCTGCAGGGGGAAGCCTTTCATCATGGCCGCCGCTTTGGCGTTTTTCAAAGGCCGAGCATATCACACGCCGCTCTTGAGGAGCCCTTCGGCTCCCCTCTCCCCTAATTAAATGTGCTCTTCATTAATGTAAATTGGGGGTTTAATGCTCTTGTTGAAATTCTGAGGAAAGTGCTGCAGCCCTGCGAAATGTTTGAGCATCATTGCAAATTAGATTAGGGACCAGGAAAGGCAGCGAAATTAGAATGATAATGGCTGATACGGCTCCCTGACAGGCATGACTATTCAGGGATCAATGGGACGGGGCGCAGCTTCCAGGGCCATACGTGAGAGGCAGGGGCAGACGTCAGCCTACAGATGCGGCTTCTGCGAGGGCTTTCAATTAGTTTAATTCGGTAAATGGCGGGATTTAGGGGGTATCAGTCTGTCATGGTAAATGAAAAGAATACACTGAAACATTTTCCAGTTATTTTTTAATCGCAAAATTAGACGGGGAATCAACCGTCTCCACCGGTTGTCCGAGTGTACCACTTTTAGAAAGAAGGGGGCTGGGTGGGGTCGCAGACCACCTGTGCCTTGAAGCCAACAAATGTGCTTGCTTTCTAGGCATCTTAAATACTGTTAATAAACCATCTCTGCATTCCAGTTATTACTTCCTTCTTGCATTATAATTCATACAGTATCACTATATTTCCGCATGTAAGTAAGACCTTGGCATGAGCCAAAAGGCAGGGAAGTTCAGTTCATACATCTCCCATGTCTCTCCCCGCCCTTTGTTTTTAGAATAAGTGCTTTGTAATTAAATTAAGGAAAGCCTTTGAACAGTGGGAATAAACTGCAAGATGAAGCCGACAGGAAAAAAAAAATATTCACGTGGACACCGTTTAGTACAGTAGACAAACAGTTATGCTCTCGCGAAGGGCGTACCCCCTGCAAGGACATTCCATGCCAGTAACTGCATTTTATCCAGAACGTCGTTGCTGTAAAGAGCCGCAAGAGTTTGGGGAGTTATTATAATCCAGACGTGGCACTATGTTGTTTCGTTTGGTAACATATTTTAGTCCTTAGTCACAGCCAGTGGTTTAGGCACTCACCGGGTTCTCATTATTGCTTGCAGTAGCATTATTAGATTACTCAATCACATCTAATGGAGTGCATTTGAATTTATCGGGCAACTCGCATGCTTTAATTACGCTTCTTTGATTATATTTATGTTTAATACTTTGCTAATGAGGTGTTTTATGGCCGAGCAATCTAAGACCAAAAAGTCACATTTTCTCTCGTCTCTGTTTCCACTTGGTCAATTGAAAGGAATCATCGCTTACATTTTCGTATAATAATCTGCTAGCTGATTGCTGCTGTAATCAATTAATTGTATGCCATATTAATTAAGTCAGTTAACAAGCTGAGACATGATCGTAAAAATTACTATGCTACAAGTGAGCTATCAGCCACGATCCTGATTGCTCAAATTCGTTAAGGGGTGTAGCAGTGAAATCAGGTGGCCTTCATCTCAATGATTCCAGAGGAAGTGACGGCAGAGCAACTGATATCTAAGCAAGAAGATAAGCAAACAAGCTTTTGCAATGCAATAGGTCTCACATTTGTGAGAGTTAGAGCTATTGGCCTTGTAAATGGCAATGTCTTTTGCCCATATGTTTTTGTTTGGAGTGGATGGATGGATGGATGTGGTGTGGAGTGGAATTACGTGGGTTGCATTGGTATTGTTAATTGTGGAATTGTGTGGTGTGGAGTGGATTTGTGTAGTGGACTTATGTGGCATGGTGTGCAGTGGAATTATGTGGATAGTAATTATGTGGTATTGAGCGTACTGGAATTATATGGAGCGGGATTGTGCATCATGAAGTGTAATTATGTGGAATGGTATTTTGTTATTTGGAGTGGTATGTAGTGGAGTTTATGTTGTGTGTTGAGTTTTGTGGCATGATGTGGAATTCTATGGAATGGACTGGATATATGTGGTGTGTTGTGTAACTGTGTTGTTGAGTTAAATGATGTGGTTTGGTGTCCAGTTATGTGGTGTGAAATGTAAATGTGTGAAGTTCAATTGTGAGGCGTGAAACGGTGTGGCGTTGAGTGGAATTATGCTGATTGGAATTATGTGGCATAGTCTGAAGTATCTATGTGGATTGTTGCTATGTGACAGTGGTTTTATGTGGGGTGTATTTATGTGGTATTGAGTAGAGTGTAATTATGTGCATTTGAATGATGTTGTGTGTAGTGGTTTGATGCTGTGTTATTTATTTCATGCTATAACCTTACTTTAGGTTAGGTGATGTCACACTATGTTATTGAAGCCACCCTGTTATATATTATTAACTGATCACAGTCTCTAAATTGAGGCCACCCAAGGAATGAACACCTGGGAACAAAACACTGGCAGCTCTGCAGATTATTGCGCTTTTCATGTAACCTACCACTGAGCCTGGCAACCCTGTACACACAACTCTGCTACACAGTGACACAAACCAGAGCAGAAAAAACTTACCCCTCGCGCCTAATAAATACCCTCTACCCGTACTTCGGTCTTCGGAGAGTATCATTTAAACGTGAAGCACTTGTTAGGTAAAGTTATTCCCATGTAACTTTTAAACTATAAAAGGAACACCCAAATAAATAAGTCCTTTCCGACAGTCTATTTATATGGCGCTTAACAGTGGCCTAGGAGTGCTTCCAACCGCATCTATTTTTCGCAGGTAGTGGACACGAGGCTCAAGGAAATGTAGTGATCTGTCCGGTACCGCACATTTTAGTGAATTGAGTAAATGTGGTGCAGAGTAAAAAAAGGTATTGTTACTGAAGACATGGAGACTAAACATGGGTTCAGCACGTACACAAATTGTGTGACCCTAGGCATATTGCTGTGTGTTTAGCAGCCTATCTATTAGTATATGTGCTCACAAACATGTTACGTGACAGTATCGGGCACTTTAGAAACCAGTGGCACGGTGTGCATGACCAGCCGTCGCACAATAATTGCACTCCACGCTGTTACTTGAAGCGTAAAAGGCCATTTTATTAGGACAAGGTTGTAACAATTCACATTAACCAAAAACATCAATAACTATAACATTTCCCATCATCAATCACCTTATTCACTCTATCCATCCTAAACCATCACACCTGTTGCGCTCATCCCGTTTCACTCTGTGACCTCCTCCATCTCTCCATTCTCGTCTTCACTTTTCTTTCAACATCCTCTCTTGGATTTCCTGCCGTCGCTCTCTTGCATTCCGCACCCCACCATCATTCACCTGTTTCCCCCCCCCGAGGGGTGGATGCGCCCGTCTGTGACTCACCACCCCTCCAAAGTACTGCTAACCCAAAAACGCCCGCAACCTGTCCCAAACTGGCACGCTCAACTCACCTGTGTCCCTTGCCCTAAAACTTGTAGGGTGGGTGGGTGGACTAATTTTTTCTTAACCCTCCCCGGTGATGCCAGGTGCAGGAAGAGGCAGAGACCTCCACTCCTGCACCTTTATACCCACCCTAATCCCTCCCATTGCCCAACCCCTTGACCCCCTCCCCAGCATGTCCTTCCACCTATTGCACGAAGAACCGCGGGGGAAGACTGGTCTGTGACCCTACTTCCCCCGGGGGCCGACATTCTGGAGTTAACAGATTCACTAGTGCTTTATTAATCGAAGTTTAGGCGCAACTTTCAAGCATGCACCAAATGTGGGTGTGTGGCTTTCTCTGTGTGATGCACTTCTCTCTGTAAGACCACATGCATCAAAGTGGTCAAGAATAGACCACAGAAAAATTTGATTCACGCCTCCATGGAATTGCCATCTCTCCATGTGAGGAGGACACCAATACTCCAATTCTGGGCTTTTCTTTTACAGATCAGGTAATTCTGGGACTTGCAGTGCTTGATTTGATTTCCCTGTACCCAAATCACCAAGGACATCAGATGCCTCTGTCTTAGAACATGAGCAGGAATCGAATGAAACCCAAAAAAATTAAATTGTGCCGGTAATTAAAAAAACAAAAACAAATGGCAAGCAGATAGAATGTCAAATATGGAACAGAGCGAGAAACACAAGAATTTCCACAAAATATGACCAGTGATGAATAAAAAAATGTAAGTAAGCTTGGAACACGAGCAGGAAATAAAGAAAACAAAATAATGCACTGGTAATAAAGGAAAACAGACAGCAAACAGATAAAGTGCCAAATAGGGAGCGAAACACAATTAAATGTTTGAATACAAATTGCGACAACATTCTTGATTTCACAAACAATTTAAAGCTTTCACAAACAGTTTAAAGCTTAAACAAAGGTTGTCCAATGTCTGTTTGCAACAGTAGGAAGCTAGTCGTCGGTGCACTTTTTCAATTAAAACACATGACTAAAACAACAATAAAAATAATAACAAGTTAGGCAGGAGGGGCTGGTGAGATGGCTGCTAATGGCAGTGGGAAGGAGAAAACAACACCGGTCCAGGGTGGACCACCCCCAAAACCCCAAAAGTGAGAGTGAGCAATGGCTGTGGGAAGCACCACATTGTGATGGCCTAAACTGGGTGCCGACCCTAGGAAGTGCTACAAGTGATAACCCGGCACAGACATAATAAGAACCCTGATCTAACAAGCATTGCTAAAATACATCTGCTTGGAGAGGATGTGGCACAGCGACCAGAGCTGCTGACTCGGATGCTGGGAATCACGGTTCGAGTCTCAGCGCCGCAACATCGTGTGATTTTGGGCAAATCACTCAATCTCTCCATAAGTTGCAATATTAAATCTATTTAAATCAATACTATATCTACAATGTATTCCTTTATTTAAAGTCAGGGTCAAAGTGTCCATCCTTTCGAAGTAGTAAGTGATCCGGTAACCTTACAAAGGACATGAACCAATGTCCCAGGACACACCATGCACCAAAACCGTTCACAATCAAGCAGGATATTCTTACCCCCCAGTTCTCGATAGATCTCAGACATCCAGTTGTCTATACTGCGCTTCCGTCTTAATTCAATGCGGGCAAACGAATGTTGGCTGCACTGTTTTTACAGCCTTGTCTGTCAGTTCTCCCGTCAGCTGGGGAGGGGCTTTCTCCTGTCCCCTGGTGAGAGGGGATTGGCCTGGCTGCAGGCAGGCAGCCTGTACTGGCAGCTGCAAGCAGCTGTATTAAACAAGGGGAACCAGGAGCTATATTTAAACAGGTCCTGCACACATGCTCCAAGGCAACTACGGAGGCGCCAACCGGACTCGGGCACGCCGCAGATTTTGGCGGTTGTGCCGGTCCACGCGGTGGAGAGGGGGGGGCGGCCGTCGCATGCCGGTGACGTGGTCGGCCCCCCCCACCTCCCCTCTCACCTGTTGGCAGCGGTGGGCGACCCGGAAGCATTCAAGTGCGTCCGGGTCGCACGACACAAACAGCGTCTGGGGCCAGATTTAACCGGTTCCTGGGGGAGAGGTTAAAAGGGGATGTGGGGCAGAGATCGTTCTTTTCGCGTCGCCGCCCCACAGCCCGATCACCAGGAAACGGTCTCCAGGACGGAGACCGCATCGTGTTTTTCTTTCTCTCTTTTCTGTCTTTTCTTTTCCAGGTAGCCTCCAGGATGCTCGGCAATCTCGAAGACAGGCATCTCAACATGGTGACGGTGGCGCTGTAACATCGAAGGGCCGGTGGACTGGGAGCCGCGCGGGTTAGGGTTGTACTCACCCGACCCGTTGTTTGTCGCGCGCGGGAGCGGCTCCAGTCCAGAGGGCATGTAAGTATGGTGGGCATACGGAGTGCCTCCTATGCTGGGTTACGCATTTTCCGCATGGCCACTTCCATCTGGGTCTGTGCATAAGGATTTGTTCTGCTGCGTTAATCTAACACTCTGCTGTGCGCTGGAAAGGGCAGTACCCCCAGCTGTTTAATTGTGTCACACAGAGTCCCGGGCACCCGCTCTTTCATCGACAGCCAACAGTTTCCGGGGGATCGCAGGGGATTTTCACAGCTGCAGGGAGGGGGGATTTGGCACTCGTGCCTCTGTAGGTAGACCGGATCGTGACTTCCGAGGCGGGACAGGGTGCAGGGGCTCTGATGTGCCAGCCTCGTTGTGCCAGAGTGCTTGAACTTCTTCAGGTGCATGAAATTAGGAATTCATTCATTCTGAAGTTTGCCATGAAGCTCCGATCGTGCAGTCCGACTCACATAGTTAAAATGCAGGCACTGGAATTATGTGGCAAAAAAGGACCAAAGTATGTGGGGGTTTACTATATAAGGCAGCAAAGCAAATTACGCGATTATGCACAGGTCGACACAGGTGGCACAACAAGAGGCACTGATGGAACTTGTATCACCATGGATACGATAGCGGTAAGTTTCTGTTTGCTCACGCGCACTAGTTTCAGGTAACCTTGAAAGATGGTCGGTGATATGTCAGTTTGGGGGGGCAGATTACCTCCTGGGACTCGCTAGCTAGGTGGGGACGCATGCTAGCCCCTTCCCCCCTTATGGGTGCTCGATAGGTCACCTTGCCTCGTCGCAAGTAGTAAGCGCTAAATGCATACTATTACAAGGACAGAATACGCGTAAGCGGGAAGGCTTAGATCCGGGCGGATACACGTGTGCGCTGATGCGGTTCATCTAATGTTTTAATACAATCCGGGTAAGCAGATGGCGGTGGGTGGAGGACTTGAATTGACCCCAGACATTGGTATTTAGTTGGGCCACATTCCGGACCATTATGTTTTTGCTCGCCATGCAACTCCAGCCATTGCTGAGAGGAATTCAATAATCCCAATTTCGTTTGTTGTTCTCCTAACGGTGATGCCCCAATGCTTAATTTGAGCGGGTGGCTTCCAGTGCTTGGCACCAGCACTTAATGTCCACACTGGCATTTAGCACAGCTGGCACATGGTGGCGCAGTGTATGTTAATCGAATGATGAGCAGCACAACAGTGGACGGTTATATTGAAACAGATATTACCAGCCACTAAACCAGGCTTATTGTTTTGGACAAGGCGAGCTGTTAAATTCTCACTTGTGTAGGATTGTGAGGTTCAGTTGTTTTGGTACTGTCTTTGGCAGCAATGGTTGGTGTAAGCTGCGATGGCCTCCTGAGGAGGGCGCTGGCGCGTGTTTTTAAGTCATAATCAGTCGCTGGAAGTGTACTCCTCTGACGATGGTAGTTAGCGATAACCCCACAATGCTGTGAGGTGCGGTCTACTGGGGCGCACCCCTGGATCGGGGATCTCCCAGTCAGGTCGGGATTGACACTCCTTTTGATTCATCCTATGCTGAGGCTCCTTCTGTCATTTATCGTTCGCTCGCTGTCGTCCATTATCAGTTGCTTCCTTAAACTCATCGGTATGGTCACCGCGGAGTGGTTTCATAACGTTTCATGAGCAATTGTTTTACAGGGACTCACTGTGGCTTCTTGGTCCACGCCTCGGGCCTGTTTTCTTTGTAGGGTTGTTGTCCCTGGGTGTTGTGTTTTTTCACTGTGGCTCATTACAGATCAGTTGCATGCTATTTTGTGCGCGGGTGGACCAAGGCCGGTTTTTTTGGTGCTAGTGGCACCGGTAACAAGCATTTTTGCACCCCACAAGCGCCATGTGGATGCCCCTGACAACTATCGGGGAATATAGGTGTCTCTTCCTCCTTTCGGGTCTAGCCATGTTCGAAATGAGGCCATTTTAGAGTGAGAAGGAAGGGGTTGTTTCCTACAAAAAATCATACATGGCAGTAATAGTTTCCGCCGCCAGCGTGAGGAAAATGTTAATGTTAGACTTGGCATCTTTTGGCGTGTTTCCCCTGACTTTTTGCTTTCTGACCTCCCGGTTTTGACTCTGTTTTTGCTGGTGTAATGATTCTGCGCACTTTCCTCACTGCTGTCCAGGGGGAAAGTGCAAGTGCTCCTGTATAAAGTGTGTTACGGATTGGCGTTTCCATGATTGGCCTATTTGGTTTATGTGTCAGTCCCTTGTAAAGTGCACTGCGAGTGCCAGGGCCTATAGACCAAATGCTGTTGGTGGGCTGCAGCACTGGATTGTGCCACCCACGCAAACAGCCCGTAAAGAGTAACTCGGGCCTGCCATTGCAGAGCCTGTGCGCAGCCTGGGGCTGCCAAGTCGACTTGGCAAGTGCGCACACTTGCAAGTCCCTAAACCTTCCCTTTTCTACATGTTAGTCACCCCTAAGGTAGGCCCAAGGTAGGACATGCCCTGGTGTGTGTGGCATGTCCTGATAGTGAATTACAGCCTAGTTCGTTTTTCACTATTGCAAGGCTACCTGTCCCCCATAGGCCAGAACGGGCAGTTTTGATTATTACAGCTTATAATCCTAACTGACCCCGGGAACATGGTAGAAATTCGAGTTTAGTATGCCTGGACTCAGAATGATAAAATGCATCTTTTAGTGAAGTTGGTTTTAACATTCTGTGTTTGAAAATACCACTTTTAGAAAGTGGGTATTTTCTTGTCTAACCATCCAAGCCTGCCTCTGCGAGGTTGTGTATTCCTTGTCTGGAGTGTGAGTGACAGGGGCTGGGGGATGCCAGGAGACAGGGTGAGTCAGCACAGGGCTGAATAGCAAGATCTACATGTAGATGGGTGGGAGGAGTTGCACCTGAGCCCTGAATAGGACAGTGCCTTCCCTCCACAATGCTGGCTCCACCTCCTGTGGTGCGTCTGATGTCCCTGGCCTACTCTCCGAAAGAAGGGACGGAGACTTGTCAACAAAGTGCTCCAGAACTGGTTTGGACTAGGCAAAGGCCTCTCTGCCTTCAGAGAACAAAGGAATTTGGGATATAAATATTGGGGCCCTGACCCCATGAATTTAGATCTCGCTGGAATCAAGGAACCTGCCAAGACGAAGAGCTGGAAGAGCTGCCAGGAGGAGTACTGCCCCTTTGCTGTGTTGTTGCTTTGTTGGGTTGGCCTGCAGCTGCTGCTTCTGCCTTGGGCAGTGAAAGGACTGAACTTTCTACAAACTTGTGCTGAGTATCTCCAAGGGCCTGGAACCGAGCTGGCCTCCTGTTAAGAAGTCTCAGGGACTGCAAAGACTTCACAAGCCTCTGGGTACCGCTTCTGGAACGCTGTTTCAGTTGCCACAGAGGAAGGGAACTGCAACCAACTCCGTGAACCGAATCCATCCCTGACCGGTGACCTGTTTGCACCGCAGACCGCATCGCCCGCTCCGCATCGCAACCCTGGTCTCACCGTAGGCGACGTCCGACGCTGTCAACACCGAGCCGCTGCTTGCACCGTGACCTGTGGGCACCGCAGTTCGCATCGCATCGCTTCACTGAACCAGCCGGACCCGACCGACGCGGACGCTGCAACTGGCTCAACAGTCGTGACCGCATCGCATTTGGGGCACCGCTCGCACGCTTGCGATGCACCGCTCCGACTCGCACCGCTGTCCGACGCCATCTCCCGCACTCCGGCTTGGTCGCCTGCATCGCAACCTGTCAGCACTGCATCGAGCATCGGCTCACCCTGCATCGCACGCCTTGGACTCACCGACTCCGTCTGCATGACGCTCATCGAGCCGCTGCCTGCACCGCATCGAGGGACACCGCACCTTGCATCGCTCCATCTTGCACCGCAACCGCGATGAACGCCGACCGGCTCGTACACTCCGTACCAGCCACAACGAGAAAGGTACTGTGACCGAGTCTGTTCACGACTCTGCTGGCCCGTATCGACGCGGGCGGCTGGAACTGTTAGACTCTGTGGTTTTCAGCATCGCGGTAGACTCGGACGGAGCTACCGACTCGTACGAACTTTGCTTTTGTGTTATTCCTGCAAAGAAGAAGTTACCTTATCAAGAATTCATTTTTAAAGTATAGTATTGTGGATTTTTGTCGTAATTGGTCTTGTCTTGAGTATATAAAAATTGGTTATTTTTCTAAACTGGTGTGGTGTCCGTTTGTAGTGCTTACACTGTATTACTGTTGGTTATGTGCAAATGCTTTACACACTGCCTCTAGAATAAGCCTGACTGCTCGTGCCAAGCTACCAAGGGGGTGAGCAGGGGTTATTTTAGGAGTGTAACTCCCTTACCCTGACTAGGAAGAAGGGTCCCTACTTGGACAAAGGTGCAAGCCCTTGCCAACTAGAGATCCCATTTCTAACAGTTAAGTTATGGGTCCATAGCCTACCGAGTAAGAGTACGGGTGTGCGAAGTTACAAGTCTAATGCGGGAGGTGTAGGAGTCAAGGCTGGATACAAGGGATGGCTTCAGTTGCATTTAATGGGCAATCATTCCGACTCCACAGGCTGCTGTATGACCCTCGTGGATTGTTTGGCAAGAGGCCAACTTTAGTACAGGGGAATAAGAATCTGTTTCCACCCGGTTTAGTAGGCTGGTTCCAACTGCAGCGGGGTCGCCATTCGGCTGGGGTTGGTTACTGGACGCTGTGATGCGGTCTATAACTCTGGTCCCCTACCTTTCATGGTAACCGCAGCGGCAGTAATATTGCTGTCCACTGGGGCAGAGGTACAAAGGCCTGGTGTGTCGGGCCCGGACAGCTACAAATAATAGGTGAACTTAATCCTATTGTGTGGTTTGCCCCTAACTCCCCTTTTCTCTTTGGGCATATCCTCAGGTCGGCGCAAGTGGGAAATGGGGGGAGCTGAAACAGCAACTGGGTACCTCATTGGTTGTATTCGGCGAACGCAAGAGCGGCTTTCCAAGGGTCCTGGGGAAAGGACACTCACACGTGAGGCATTGTCAAAGGGCGAGGTGCAAGGAGCTGCTTGGACAGTAGCTGGATCCGTTGTCATTTTATGTGGGCCCAGACGGGGTTATTGAGGTACAGATGCGGGCCATTGACCACACACCCGCCCATGCGCAGTGGGTGCAAGAGAAGCACAGGCCCTGGGGGGGGACGGAAGACGGGGGTATGGGGGTGCCCGAGGGAAGTGTCTTGGTGGGCAGACAGGCCCCCTGCACAAAGCACTACCAGTATGTTTTTTGGGTTGAGTCCTCACGAAAGAAGGGACCCACCCCTATAAAAAAGGGGGTTTGTGGGGGTGCCCGAGGGAGGTATCCTAACGGGCAGGTGGGCCTCCTGCACAAGCACTGCCGGTTTGGTTTGTGGGTTAGGTCCTCACGAGATGGAGGGGTCCATCCATGTTAAAAATGGGTGTATGGGGGTGCCCGAAGGAGGTATCCTAACGGGCAGGCGGGCCTCCTGCACAAGCTCTACCGGTATAGTTGGTGGGTCAAGTCCTCACGAGGAGGGACCCATCCCTGTACAAAATGGGTGTATGGGGGTGCCCGAGGGAGGTATCCTAACGGGCAGGTGGGCCTCCTGCACAAGCACTACCGGTATGGTTGGTGGGTTGGGTCCTCACGAGAAGGTGGGATTCACCCATGTCCAATTGAGTTTTGGACGAAAGGTTTGCTAAAAGGAAGACCCCCGACCTAGTCAGTCTCTCACTCCAAATTGTTAGCGATGGATACACAAGAGCATTGGGAGGGTGCGGGGGGAGGAGAAGTTACGCTTCCGGTAGGCGTTTTGGGCCAACCCCCGCACAGGCACAGTTGCGCGACAACAATTGGCATGTCAGCACAGCTCCATGGCTATGATATGTAGGGCATAGTGGGTGCCGGGGTAGATAACTTTCTGGCGAACTGGGGTTTCCTGCGCACGTCACTCCGGTAGGAGGGGGGGAGGGGCCCACGTTAGCTCAGGATTGCGGCGGCAGGGGGGTGCTAATAAAAGGAGAGATAAGTTGGTTAGGTCCCCAGAACCCCACACCATTTCGCATGGATGCATTCGGGGGGGAGGTTTGCCTTCCTGGCTGGTTTATGATTAGAGGGTCAATCAGGGGGCGGATTGAGGCACTTTCTCTTTACATGAAATTATTTTTTGATATGTTCTACTGACGGTGTCTTTTATGTCTGGTTTGCATGTCCTGTCCCGCAGGAAGGAAGCCTGCAGAGGTGCATCCATCATCGGATCCCATCGCAGCCCGGGTACCCGCCTGGGGGTGAGAGGAGATGGAAGTGTGGTTAGTTGGTCACTCATGTGTAAGCAGTTTGAAACAATTTCTTTGCAGGCTACGCACGCTGGACACGGCAGGCAGGTTCATATGTTTCTTTCATGGCCGTGGGGGTCTACGTCTTGGTCAACTAAGGGACATGTTGGGAAGCCTACTTGACAGGGCACACATGCCCCCCCACAGCACTAATTTTGCATCTGGGGCAATGAGCTGGTTCACCTGGGTATGGAAGACGTAGCGGAAGCATTGATCACTGAGGTGGGTTGGCTGGAAGAAATTGCCAACAGACAGTGATAGCATGGTCACACATTGTCCCCAGATCCCAAGGACAGGGGGTCAGTCTGTTTTGGGCTTGGAACCACGTGGTCAAAATAGAAATAAGCGGGTTGATAATGGGTCTTGTTCCCCACGATTGCAGACGATCATACATGGCTGCATCAGAGGTGAAAGGTTTTGCTGCCGGAGGGCACGCATCTCCCCAAAGTAAGAATGAGATTTATCTGCAAACTTATTAGCTTGGTTAGAGGAAACATTGAGTAGGGCATGACCTTTTTTAGCTGCAAGGGGGGGGCAGATAGTCGGTCAACTATGCTGGCCTGTGGCGGTAAGGTCATGATTAGTAGGCATACTTTTTCGGTCCTTAGTAGGCATCACCATTGTCAAATGAGGACGCCTGGGTGAGGGGACAGTTGGTCTCTCTTGGAATTCCAGGGGGCAGTTACAGCCGGTAGGCTGGAAGGGTGCGGGGGAGGGGAAGTTACGCTTCCGGTAGGCAGTTTGGTCCACCCCCCGCCAGGCGCACTGGCGCAGGAAACTTGGCAAGACAGCACAGCCCCTTGGAGATAATATTGAGGGCGTAGGGGGTGCCCGGGGGAGGTAACCTCTGGAGAAACTGGGGCCCCCTGCGCATGACACTCCGGTAGGAGGGTGGGCCATAGCACGATCTTGGACCAGTCATTGACCTTGCCGTAGGCTCAAACAGGGATATGCAGAAAAGGATTTGATTTTAAAACATTTAGCTTAAGTCAGGAATGGCTATGTATTAGAAACATGTTAAGGATAGCCAACTGGAATACTGTACATATCAGTGAAGAACTGTACATATCAATGTAATGGATTGGTCTTTTCTGCGTATTATACATAATGTAAATATAAAAATTAATGTTTATTATGTTTAATAAAATACGGCTGGTGTTTACGACCCCTAATCCAAGCACGGTGTGTTTTTGATTTTCTATTGCGGATGCTTTGGGGTGAAAAGTGGTGGTCAAGTGGTTTCCTAAGGTCAACAAGTGAACAGGGAAAAGGTATGTCTAGGGGAGGGGGGACTCGGCAGTACCTGGCCATATGTGTAATTCGTAAGAGAGTGCAGTTCCTAGTGGGTGGAAGGAGGGGAAGGGGGAAGGGAAGATCCATTTAAGAAGTGCCCTCACACAACCCGGAGGATGTCATGCTTCATCATTGGGCCTGCTCCTCGTCGGGCTGGCGCTGCAATGCCTGACGGGCACCCGCGAAGGGGCTCTTTGGTGGAGATCTTTTGGTGATGAAGCCGTAGGGTGAGTGCAGGTGTGTGGGCTAGGAAGTGCTGTGAGTGTAATGGATAAAATAGGTCTAAGGTTACCCTAACGTATAGTGTTTATTAACAAGGGACACTAGCCTGACTAAAAAACTGGGCCCTAACTGGATATAATGGTCCTATAGGGCTGATGTGGTGCATAAGGTCAACATGTTTCGTGCCTGGTAGCCCCTAACGGGTCAAGTGGCACTTCAGCAGGACCAAGGTAAAATAATAATTAAATACTCTGGCACTATAGCAATGCTGGTAGGGATTACCAGTAGATAACTAGATGCAGAAAAGTGCCCCGGGTCAGAGGATCCCGAGGGAAAAGACCTAAGGGGAAGGGGAGGGAGAGATAAAAAACACAAGAAGAGAACCATGGTCTAGTTTAGACATTGATTGGTAGATAGAAATAACTATAAAAATACAGCGCGTGATGTTGTGTGATTGGTGAGACTAACTACAAGTACAAAAGTGGTGGTGCATCTAGCACTGATAATTGTGCACACGCGGTGACTGTCCGGTAGCGTAGGGTGACTCAATTAAATTCAATTAAAATAACAATAAAACTCACAGTGCCATTGAGCGTGAATATGGCTACGGTGAGTAGATCGTGGCTAGGATGCTGTAATGCGGAAGGCTTATGGCAGCAGTTCAAATTCGAAAACATGACACACCATGCTTCCGAACGAGCAAAGGCATACATACACGTTCTAGCTTATGTTACCTCCATCGACACAGATATAGTACAACACACGTATACCACTGTCAGAAATTATACCACTGTCAAAAATTATATGCAGAGCATCAGGTGCGATGTCCGTTTACAAGTGATATCCAAATGAGGTGTGCACGTAACATTACATACGCGTTCTGGCTTTTGTAACCTCCATTCACACGGGTATAGTACAACATATGTATACTACTGTCAAAATTTATGCAGAGTATCAAGTGCGAAGTCCGTTTACAAGTAATATCCAAATGAGGCGTGCTCTTAACATTACACTTTATCGGAGCCAGTGGGAGCGCGCCGGCGATGCACCGAGGCATCGTCGTAATGGTGGCAAACTCACCCCTGAAATGTAGGGTTAAAGACTGACGGGGATGGCAGAGCACTGCTCTGATGCTGAAAGATAAAAATAATTCAATTGGTAATTTTACGCAGCAAAGGTCTTACCAGGGAGGTGAGGAGGTCACTCCTTAGTGGCGCCATAAGCGGTGCGGTACATACTCACGCAGATCTACAGAGCGACTTGCTTAGATCCTACCCTCACTCCAGGCCCCGTGCCTGTGACTTCCGGGTCTGGGGATTATGAGGTTTCTCGTGTCACGTAAGGACGTGGAAATCTAGGCTGCTGACTCGGGTGGCCATCTTGGAAGGAAGATTTATTGAATACCTCTCAAACTAACAAGAGGGGCCGGGACAGCGATAAAGTGAAACGTGGGGGTTAGTGGTCTAATTGAAAGAAGGTGACACTGAAGTAAGTAAATAGCCTACTTAAAGACAATAACATCAGATTGAGTCAACCGGCTTGAAAGGTAATGTTATTGAAGTTGTGCATTATGATAGTTTTACACGGACCACATATGCATGGGATTATAGGCTAGCCTGCCCTTGCAGATAGGGGAAGACAGGGGAAGACACAGAGGTGTCGTAGCGGTGGAATGGGCTGGGCAAGGTTGATCAAGTGGATCAAATGATCCTGCCTTGGTTAGGTGGCACAGATGATGTCCAAGGGGTTTGCCCACCTAATATGTGATAATGCGGCATTGGATATAACTAAGTGTTGAACAGCCTAACTGGTGTGCTAGGAAAGTAAGTTAAGGGCGGTTTAACTCAGCCCAAGGGATGTCGTCGTTCAAGCCCCGAGTATGGGATGAGAGCTTGAAGACCCAACTCTGTTCCTTTCTGAAGAGGGCCTCTTTTAAAATGGTTGGAAAAGCTTCCAGGATTGTACAATTGAAGTCGTTGTGGGTGTGGTTTTGCTCCAAGAAGTGTGTACACATCTTCGTATTAGTTTTGTTGCACCTGATGTTACTTCTGTGCTCTGTCATTCGTGTTTTTACAGGGCGTGTGGTCATGCCTATATATTGAAGATGGCAGGGCAAGTGATGAGGTAAATACAATTGCGAGTATTGCAATTTGTGTGTTTGTTTTGATGCCAATGTCAGCGTGTTTGTAAGTGTAATGGTCTTGGTTGCCCTCGTCAGGGGACATACTACACATTGCCCGCAGGGAAAATGGCCTGTGACTGGAGGTAGATTCCACAGGGTGCGTTACGGTGGTGGAGTGTTTGTCTTGGGTCTGGTGTTCACCAGCAAGTCTTTTAGATTTGCAGTGCGCTTAAAAGCAAATCTTGGTTTGCTCAGGGCATGCTCCCCCACTTGGAGGATGTTCCAATTTTTCATGACTGCCCTCCTGATCATATTAGACTCAGGTGTGAAAGTGGTAACACAGGTCATAAGGTCAGACTTTTCTCTAGCTTGTGTCTCCAAAAGTGCTTCTCTGCTGGCATTGCGGGCTCTCTTCTGGGCATTTTTTATTTTAGTTGGAGGGTATTGTTGTTCGACCAGATGGGTTGTTAGTTCAGATGCCTGCATTTTGTAGTTTTCCAAATTGCTGCAGTTGCGTCGTAAGCGGAAGAACTGGCCATAATGCAGATTCTCCTTTAGGGTTTAAGAAATGAGCATGCACGGGTGCAGTTCTCTCAAGCAGTACAAGTATGGCGAGGAAGAGGAGGAGGGTAGCCCGGGGACGCCGCGGTAAACAGGTAAGTGGTTTTTACTTTTTTTTAATTACTTGTAGCTTATATCTTAATAGGGGGGTGGAGGCGGGCGGCGGGCCAATTCTGCTCCGCTGCAGAGTGTGCAGAGATTTGCCTACTCCGCGTTCTCCGCGGAACGTGGAGTAGGCAAATCTCCGCACACTCTGCGGGCAGAGCGGAGTTGTCCGCCCACTGTTAGAGCTGTGTGCTGCCAGAAGGGACTGGCACTTTGCTGCTTGCTTTGCTGTGTTTGCATGTTGTCTGCTGCTTCTTGCCTGGGAGTGAGAGGAATGGACTTTACTCTCTACATCCTGCATCAAAAGGTTTTCCAAGGGTTTGTTTGGGCTTGCCTTCTGTTACTGAAGTCTCAGGGACAACAAAACCTTCACTTGCATCTTGCTACCAGCACCTGGGCTCCTCTGCTGCGAGTTCTGCTCTACCAAGTGGTGCCAAATCCAGTCCTGGGCCCTTGGAAGTGAGTATTTGGTGCTGCAACCAAGAAATCGACGCATCTACTCCAAAGCGTCATTTGGGAACCAGCGCATCCCTGTGAAATCGACGCATCACTGTTGCCTGCACCAAACTCGTGGTCCCCTCTCATTCAGTGCGCAGTGCATCAACAGCGACTTACAACGCACCTTGACTTTGCTGCCATGCCTGCGAAGATTCACCGCTGCGTGAGTCTTGGACACCGTATCACCGACATCTGTTGTGCACCATCTGGACTCTGACACAGTCCAGGCCCTGCGTGGCTTTCAACCGATGCATCGCCTTCGGCTCAGTGGTTCAACACTGATGCAGTAGAACCGTCGCACCGCACTCCTGACATCGACTCATCCTCGCCACCGCGCCGCCTTCAGGAACCATGGCCACACACCAGCAACTGGCACATCGCCTCCTTTGCGCACTGCATCGTCCCTGAGCGCCAAAGCCTCAACAACCTTGCACCGCCTCCAGGAACTGACGCATCACCTGCATCTGCGAAGCCTCACCTCCTGTGCCCACCACATCGACTATAGTTTCTGACGCATCCAAGGTACTGTTAGCGGGTCTGCATGACTCCTGTATCCAGCCCGCACTCCATCGCGGTTGGACTGAACTTTTGGATTTATCTCAGTCAAGTGCGACCAGATAGCCCCAGTTGGGGCTATTGATTTCTAAGCTCTGAGAGCTTTCTAAGTCTCAGAGCGGGGCCACCATGCCACCGCCCCACTCCAAGACTGCCAAAGCCATAAAAAACACCCACCAGAGAACGACTTTTAAAGTCTCTAGTGGTAAGTTCTTTGGCGGTCCCACGGCGGTGCCTTTAAAAAAGGCACCACAATGGGAGCGTCAAAGGCAGTTCCTGCAGGGCATGGACTGTCAAGCCCATGCCCTGCAGGAACTAGCCTTGCATGCAGACATGGGGCACAACATGTTCCCCCCCTGCATGCACCCCATGGCGCAGAGGCACAACATGGCCCTGTAGCGCCCACTTTGTTTCCTCACCACCACACTTTTCATGGCAGTGCACTACCATGAAAAGTCTGGCAGTGAGGAAGCTTGCAATATGCTTAGCGGGCTGCAGCGGCCCGGCCAAGAAAATTGTGGCCTCAAGACCTCCACAACACAGCCAGGGATCTCTGATACTTGGCAATTGCGGCAGTGCCAATGCGGTCCGACCACCCCAGTTATAACGGGGCGGTCAGACCGCCGGTGTGGCGATGCCCACACCATCACCGCAGCTATGGCGGTCTGATGGACCGCCGTAGTCATAAGGCCTCAAATCTTGTAAAACTCATATCTTGACTTGTGTATGTTGGATGTTTGTCATTTTGGTCTGGTTTAACTCATATAAATATTGGCGATTTTTCTCAAACTGGTGTGGAGTACATATGTTGTATTTTCACTGTGTTATTGTGTGTGTGTGTGTGTGTGCACAAATACTTTACACATTGCCTTTTTAGTTTAGCCTGACTGTTCTGTGCCAAGCTACCAGAGGGTGAGCACAGGGAAACATTTAGTGTGTACCACACTTACCCTAACAAGAGTGGTGGTCCTGTCTTGGACAGGGTGCATACCTCTGCGAACTAGAGACCCCATTTTTAGCACGCTGATAAAGATGCATTTAAACTTTGGCAAGCCAATGCTGGTGCCTTGCAGCAAGAAATAAACTTTACAGTGTGGCTTGACTCAATAAAGAAAGGTCATTGTGCTTCACACAGGAGAAAGCCTGGGACCAAGGACAAAATGTAGCGAGGAAAGAGCACAGTTGTCCCATGGAAAAACACCTTCAGGATTGTATTTAGAGCAGATGGCGAGACCTGCAATGGATCCTGGGAATGTTAACTACAAATAATGTGTTGTTGGGAGTAGGGAAAGTGCCCACTTCTTTTTTTGCCTTTGGAGAGAGAGCATCTTAGACCAAGCTGTGTCTCAGTAGCTTTATACTACATGACCCATTGATTGTGGAGAGACTTCCTAAGAATACTCCACATGCTGACACCTTTTATCTTACTTCCTGAAAATGCTTAAGTAGGGATGTCACACATTTGGCTTCAAGCTTATGCCAATGTATTTCTACACCCTCGTGTTGAGGTGTCTTTATGTTCAGTTATTTTTGGCCTTGTAATAAAACTACTAACCTTAAGTAGTTGTCTGTGGTTACTGTGGGTCCAGGAAAAATATTAATTTGTTGATTGGTCACCTAATTACTTTTCTACCCTTTACACTTTCAGGCTGTGAAAAAGAGCTATCAAATTGTGAATCTAGAACAGGTCTAGAATTTGTGGGCACCGGCCATTTCAGTTGGTTGCAGTGTAGGATGGTTCACACTTGAAGTGAGGGGAGAATCTAAAATCAGTCTAGAATAAGTAGAACTTAGAAACCCATAACCCCGAAATAGAGCCCAATGATCAAGAACGGAAGGCGACAGAATCTGGCGGAGACTAACGGAGTCTGATGGTGCGGCGAGATCAGCAGAGCACGAAGGAGTGAGTATTATTATGGTGTATGTTGTGTGTTAGATTGCAGGAATGATTTGATTGTGTGATGTCTTGCGGAGTTGGTGTGAGAGTCGAGTGAATGTGGTTTCAGGCCAGATGTGGTCCAAGGATTGAGATTTGAGTTGCAGGTCCTGAAGTGGCCTAAGATCCCGGGATATATTAAAGGTGCAGAAGACACCGAGATTGAGGTTGTGATTGTCTGACCAAGGAATTGAGGAGTTGTTGTGAATGTCATTGGCAGTTCCACCTAAGACAGAGAACTTTGGGTGAATGGGACGCATGGGAATCATCTAGTGGACCTTGTGTTCAGGGGTAAACTATACTGATTCGGGTGAACCGCACTGGTCGAGGGTCATCGTGTGTGAATGTTATTGAGCAGCTGAATTCTTTTGATCCTTTTAGATGGCAGACAATTACGGATTTAAGATCACTGTGTGAGTGAATGCATGTGGAAAGACTGTGAAGGAGGGTGAGCTGCTGCGAGGTGTGAGAGTGACGTCAGTGTGTGCCACACTGCTATAGGTCGGTTGGTGTAACGCTGCGCTGGGATTGGTTGGTAATCATCAGAATGTTGTGGTTGAAGGAGATTGTCCGTCATAATCCATTGAACAAAAAATTGCATTTTGAAATTATGCAGTGTTTCAGGGTATTGAGAGATCTGTTCAGGGATGATGAAGGAGTTGTTACTCGAGTGGGAGAAGAGGCGCCATCCGAGGATACTCCAGCACATTACATGGCGACAAAAGGTGGGCTTCACACTATAATTTGGCTTCAAAATTGGCATAAGATCACTGAAAAGGAGGGTGAATTGTCCTTTCCACGCTCTGGTTCTTTCCGGCTGGACGCTTTGCATCCGTTAAGGGGAGCAATGTTTGCATTATGACCTTTGCCTAGACCAACACAGTTTGAAGCGTTAGATGCCTGGATGCGTGCAGCACATGCTAAACAGAGGGAGAAATACCAAGGGAGGATGAAGAGAACTGTGAGGTCATATCAGAACGCACAGGGGGATGCACAGCTTAGGAGATGGAGAGAGAATACTATAGAAGGAGAAAGGCTATAACCGGTGCTGGTAGAAGACGGAGGTCTCCAGGACAGGAGTAACAAGACCAATGGAAGCGGCAGTAGTGACAATGAAGACAGCTTGTTGGATGGGTTATCTGAGTGTCCTCCACCTTATGGTCCACAATCAGGGAACGAGGGGCGAGACTTGGGAAGTGCAGGAAACGTGGGAAGTACAGTAGCTCAGGTGGGTCCTGGTACAGGAGTAGTGGGAAGGATATTCGCGGGAGTAGGGGGGACAGGAGTGTCCACCTCGGGAGGTATGGAACAGAACGGAGCTAATGCTGCTTCATGGTTACCAGCAGCTCTTACATTACCAGTGACTATTGGTCCTGTTGTCCCTGTGTATGACCCTAGCTCAGTGGGAAGCTTAGTCAGCAACAGTCCATACAGGCTGAAGGAATTGGATTGGGAAGAACGGGAAGCACGAATGGGAATTGTCCATCTTTAGTAACTATGGACTCTAGTACCCCTTTTGCGGCCAATGCCGATCCTTCTGGAGTATGCCTTGGTTTTAGTACTATATGGTCTATACCCATGGCGAGTACTAATTCAGATCTGTGGATGTGGGAAACTCTCTCCATTGAGAGGACCACGTAGTGTGACGTTAGAAACAAGAACAAGTCAGGGAGCCTCTGTAAGTCAACAAGTCTTAGATGTTACAGACTTGGAGTCCTAGTTGAGGACCATAATAACAGTAAGGAGAGTCAGAGTAGTACGCTGAGTCAGGGAACCATCAAGGCTGCAGTGAAGGCAAAGCTATTGGATGTAGTGAGGCTGAAGGGGATGAGATCATCAGTGGGAATTTACCTTTGGACAGAATAGAGACCTATGCGCCAGATGATCTGTTGTTTGTAGCAAAGGATGTCACCCGAAGGGCACGACAGGCACATGAGAAGTTGTCAGAGTTAGCTCAGAGGTAAGGAGTAGATTTGTCATGAACGAAAACTTTACAGAGAAATCATAGGCTCACTTATAGTGACCAGGAGTTGGAAGAGAAGAGAGTGACGGGGTTGAAGATGCACATCCAACAGCTGGTCATAGGAATAAGGGCTTGGAGTATGCTGGATAAGTGGGAGGAAGGATGGTCAAAGAAGAAGAGTGTGAGAAAGGTGACGGGAGAAACACCACCTTCAGGAGGGGGAACACAGGGAGTCGAGGCATACCCATTACGGGAGGTGCCTAGCGGAGAGTATGTGCATGTTCCTTGGAGTAGAGGTGACCTAGTCGCGTTTATGAATGATTTTCCCAGGTTGAGGGAGAAACCTGCTGAGTGGTATAAGCAAGTCTATCGTTTTGTTAAGATCTTGAAGGTGTTGTGGATTGACTTAAATACCTTGTTCGAAATTGTGGTTCCTAGTGATCTGTGGTCTGCTTGTAAAATCGCTATTGAGTGGCCTGCTGCTGAGCCAGAGAGGGATCCAGTAACTCGTGGTCTTTCACCTTTGGTTATGAAAAAGTAAGATCAGGTGATCACATGGCTGCAGTCCAAAAAAGCCCCTCAAGAAATCGATTGTGTTAAGATAGATCGAACAACCCAGGAACCTAAAGAGTCAGTGCATGTCTATTACTAAAGGCCATTACAAGCCTTTAAGCAGTACAGTCGGTTGACACACTGGACCCTAAGGATATGGGATAATTCGTATCAAAATTTGTGACTGGACTGAGGCCGAAGGTCAGCCTCATGATCCAGCAACACTTAATCTGCTGGCAAAACAAGTCAGTGGAAGAAATCCTACGGTATGCCAGGTACTGCAGTGACAAGGTGGATTCCAAGCATAATAGGATAAAAGAGAAGTTGATGCTGTTTCAAATGTGAAATGCACAAAAGGGAGAGCAGGTACAGGCAACAGGAGGAACGGTAGCTCCCGGTCAAGGGAATGCTCCAGGAGGTGTCCTAGTCATGTCAGTCACAGGACCGATGGGAAGAGGAAGAGAAAGAGGGGTCCCTATAGATCCTAAGACAGGGATAGATGTTGCGACCCTGAAAAAGACCACCGCTTCCATTTTTGTCACAAGATCGGGCACTGGAAGCGCAAGTGTCGTCAAAATCAAGTGAATCAAGTGCAGGAAGGAGAACTCGTGCAGGTGGTAGATGTGGTAAATCAGGTACCGACAATGACTAGGCTGAGATCTCTCAATGCTGTTGTACAAGTACCCCAACCTCTGAGAATCTCGCAGGGCAATCAAACCTGTCATCAGATGCCCCTAATGGTAACCTTGGTTGGATTTGACCAAGACCCATCCTTATCACGGTGCCTGAGGGGGGAGGAAGACTGTACACTTGGCACAGTCTTAGAGGTAGACCAGAGTGGACCCTACTTAGAAGGAGACGTAGATGGTCATCCCATTACATTCTTGATTGACACTGGTACTACCCATTCTACTGTGAGATCTGCAGTAGTCCCAAACCTGTCCCTCTTTGGAAAGTCAATCCAAGTTGTAGGAGTCTCCAACAAAAGAATGACAAACCCTTTGACAGAAGAGGAACCTTTCAAGATCACCATCAGTTTGTGGTGTGATTCGAGTCCGGTCTGTTTGCTAGGGCGTGACCTCTTGTGCAAATTGAATTGAACCCTCTATTGCACGCCGAAGGGAATCATGTTGCAGACTAAGGATCAGGACATTGCTTTTAAATTGGCTAATCAGAACCATTACACAACCATGTTTCCATTACTGACAGTGGAAGACATGGCGCTGGATCTGAGAGACACCGTCTCTCCAGTGATATGGGACTTTTCAGGGTAGGAAATCGGACTGATTCGAGGAGTCGAGCCAGTCCACAAACAGATTAAGCCTAATGCAGAATTTCCGAGAACATCTCAGTACAATCTGACCCCAGAAACTGTGGCAGGTATTACACCTGTAATTGAGTCCATGATTGCGCAGGGCATTCTAAAAGAGATCATGGGAAGTCAGTGCAAATTCGCCCATCAAGGTATTGCCGAAACTGAGCGGAAAATATCTCATTGTTCAGGACCTGAGAAAGGTCCATAACATAGTGATCCCATGTTGTCCTGTGGTACCGAATCCATCTGTGAGCCTGTTTCAGATTCCTTGCGAGGCTGAGTGGTTCACAGAGATTGACCTCTGTCAGGCCATTTTCTCCATTGAATGAGGAGAGCCAATTTTTATTTGCTTTCCGTCTGGAGAATCATGTCTTAATGTGGTGTCGCATCCCTCAAGGGTATACTGAAAGTCCATCCATATTCAATCAGGTACTGAAAAAGAACCTTGAGAGTTTGATTCTGCCCCGAAACTCATCCCGCAAGGATGTGTGCGATCCGGTACCTTGGGATAACAACTGTCTGCTTGCTTTCCTGGAGTTGAGAGAGTGTTTGTGTCGCGCTCCGGCTTTAGGAATACCCGATTACACCAAAGCTTTTTCGCTGTTCTGCCACAAGAGAGAGGGTTGAGCTCTTTCTGTACTCACCCAGACACATGGAGATGCCTGTAGACCTATGGCCTATTTCTCAACTACATTAGATCCTTTAGCTTCAGCATTACCCGGATGTATCAAATCCGTTTCTGCAACAGGTGTCAGTATTGAACGATGTGAGAGCAATGTGATGGGTCATCCTCTTCCTGTATATGTACCGCATTCAGTTCAGCTCCTGATGACGAGAACCAAAACACAGCATTTGACCAATAGCAGGTTGACAAGATGTGAGCAGGTGTTGCTCGCTGCTGAGAATGTGACCCTGAAATGCAGTTCTGTATTAAATCCTGCTACCTTGTTACCTGTTCCAAATGCTGATAGGGAAGATTGTGAAGTCCATGACTGTTTGGATGTTACTGAGCTTTGCACCAAGCCCAGACCTGACATTGCCGATGAACCATTGTCTGATCCTGATCAAGTCCTTTTTTGTTGATGGTTCATGCCTAAGAGAAAATGCAGGAAATTTGAGAGCAGCGTTTGCTGTCTGTACCATCTCTGGAGTGGCGGAAGCTGCTTGTTTACAGGGAGTACACTCTGCACAAGTGGCCAAAATCATTGCCCTTACCCGTGCGTGCCTTGTTTCTGAGCAGATCCGCGTCACCATCTATACCGATAGCCAGTTCGGTTTCAGTGTGGTTCATGAATTCGGACCGCTATGGTGGCAGAGAGGGTTCTTAACGTCATCAGGTTCTCCAATAATGAATGGAGAGTATGTGAGACAACTACTGGAAGTATTGCAATTACCAAGAGAAGTGGCTATTGTTAAGTGTGCAGCCCATGGAAGAGGAGATGACTTTGTTACCACAGGTAATAGATATGCAGACGAAGTTGCCTGTTTTTGTGCTACACATGCATGCATTTTCAATGGGGAATATATTGGTGAGTGTACAGAGAAGACTGAACTCAACATGTTACTAGCTGTTGCAGACACATGGGCTAAAGTCAGGCATTTGCAAATGGAAGCCACAGACCAGGAACAAGCGGGTTGGATCAGAGCCGGTTGTGAGTAAGGAGAAAATGACATATGGGTTTCAATTGATGGTGGGGCAGTGTTACCTGATTGTCTTTTAAACCCAAGGGCAAGGCAAATTCATGGAGCAGCTCACATAGGAAGGGATGCAATGTTGATATTGTTCAGGCAGACTTGGTTCAATCCAAGGTTTTGAGTGATTGCAGAAGAAGTGTGTCATTGGTTCGTCACGTGCCAGCAGATGAATGCTGGGAAAAATACTGTTGTTGCCTTGAGCCACATTGGCAGATGAGGGGGTCCTTTCAATCTGATCCAAATGGATTTTGTTGAGATGCCTGTGTGCAATGGGTTGAGATACATCTTGGCTGTGGTGTGCATCTTTTATTGACAGGTGGAGGCTTATCCAACTAGAAGGTCTGACAGTCTCACAGTAGCAAAGTTATTGTTGAGGGAACTCAGTCCTGGATTTGACTTTCCAACTACATTGGAGTCGGATAGAAGGACACACTTTTACAACAAAGTCATGAAATTGTTGTGTACCACCTTGAGTGTGGAGCAAAGACTGCATTGCAGTTACAGGCCGAAAGCATCTTGCATGGTGGAGCAAATCAACGGTACCTTGAAAGCGAGATTAGCCAAAGCGTGTGCTTCGACAACTTTGAAATGGCCTGATGCGTTACCTCTGGTTTTAATGAGTTTGCGCAGCATTCCTGACAGGAGAACTGGGCTATCGCCACATGAAATCTTAGTGGGAATGGGGATGCGCTTGCCTGCTGTGCCTGCCACTGCAATGATAAGTATCACAGATGACTTGATCGTTGACTACTGTAAAGGATTGGCTGATGTGGTTCGTTCTGTGTGTCATCTGGTTGAAGCTGCGACTGCATCAACCTCGAAAGACCTCTGCCACGATCTGAGCACAGGAGACTGGGTGCACATCAGAAAGAATTTGAGGAATAACTGTCTCGACTCTCATTGGCGTGGACCATATCAAGTGATATTAGTGACGAATACTGCTGTGAAGTGTGGAGGAGTACTGAACTAGGTTCACGCTTCCCATACCTGAAGAGTAACAAGTCCCTCCGATGAAACAGCTCCTCTCCCAGAAGTAGTTACAGCCGTGACCGAGAGGTCACTGGAGAGGACAAGTCAAGCTATGGAGGTTCCTGAAGAGGCTGGATTCCCACCGAGTCGGTCTGAGGGGGGTCAAGTTACACAAGACCCTGGTATAGACTCTTAGGGAGACGATAACATTGCAAGTGGTATTGAGTCTTACTCAGCAGAAGAGACCGGTGTGGAAAGTGGTCATGTGCAGTCAAGGAAGAGAGATGCTACTGATGAAACATGGCCTGTGAGACAGAGGAGAAGAAATCTGAAACTGCATCTGAAAGAGAAATTGCACCGATAAGTGAATCCTTGGAGTCTGATCTGAGTGAACCAGAGCAAGCCACAGAAAGTGCTAGGAGGTCCAGGAGAGCTTGAGTGACGTGTCAGAGATATTCCTCTCCTGAATGGACTTATCTGGTTACAAATGCTGGGGAGGGCGAGGTCTGAGATTTCAATACTGATTGTCAAGATCTTGTTGAGAGTTCCTGGAATCGAGGCTAATGTACGTCTGTCATTGACTGTGCATTTCCCAGCAAGGTTGAGTGGCTTACGAACTCTGATTCTGGAAAACATTGAATTTCCAAGCTTCGGAGCCCCACAGTCTCCTCAAGAGATTGCAATATTGAGAGCTGAACTGTTACAACGAGTCATTGAGGAGATTGGCTCTGATCTCATAAGGGATGTAAAATGAACTTTTGAACTGTAAATAAGTTGCTTGAAAGAAGATAACCTAGGCCCAAGTAGAAGAAGAATACATTAAGGGACTTTCATCTAGAAGAAGAAAGAGGGCTAGGGAAGTCTTCCAAGCTGTGTAAATATTGTGCAATAGACTGTTGAAAAAGACTTCCCAAGGCTTAAAGAAAAGGTTGCTTAAAGACTTTGTTGCACGTGGATAAGAGGCAGAGAAAAGAGACTCTGTGCATTGATCCTCTTATAAGCTGTAATCCGAGTCACCTTTGAAAATGGAGTCTGGTAATTCGAATCATAGGCACAAATGTATTATAGGTACACTCGTAGTAGGAGTAATAATAGTTGTAGCTGTAGTCATCACAGAGTCAATTTTAGGTGCCCAAAAAGTTGACGAACATAGAGTGGGGGTACATGGGACATCCACAACTACCACTGCTGCCTCAAAGGAGGGTACATTAGGATCTGAAAAAGGCTTAATAGGGCAAACTAGTCGCTTTCTTCATGTAGATTTGTCTAAGGCTGATTATACACGGAATGCTTATGCTAAATTGCTTTATGAATATGTCAACACCATGGAAGTGAGAGATTGCTATGTGTGTGTGCAATTGCCTGCTTCGGTTGAGGAAGGGATTAGATATCATCACTTACCCTTGACATATGGCATTAGTTGCAGTTTACTCCTTAGCATGTTTTATGGGGAAGGTCATTACGAGTACTACTTCTCAAATTATGATGTGGTACTTTCAGAAATACCAGTTTCTAAACATTTTAACAAATACAATTATTATAAGCAGGAAGAGAGAATGGGAAAATATTTCGCACCCACAGTAACTTTTTTTATTTTATTGTTTTTATTGGCATTTCTGTTATCTTACATTTGTTACAGTAGGGTAGTTTCAAGGTACACCGCAAGATTATGGTATTTCAATGCATACAACATCTAGACAATCTGGTACATCAACTCTGTACATTAGGCGATGAGGACATCAAACAGTATCGTTAAGTTTCGACCGGTTACACATCTAGGCGCCTGGTGTTGGCATTGACCGTTTAGGTTTATAGGGTGTATGTACACTCTAAAAAACACCTGGGGTGACACTGCTGTTTCATGTGTGGGGGCCATGTCACATGGTATGCAGTGTTGGGATCATTTGTAAAGTGGTGTGTTGTATCAACCCAGCGGTTGTGTGTCTGTATGACGGGTGGGCGAAGTGGCTAAATCCGGTTCCCCCTGGTCACGTGCCCTCAGCCATGTAAGGAAGGAACCCCATATGTCTTTAGGTCTGGATGCGATAGGCATTAGTTCCCAAAAAGCTGTGAGTTGTTCTTGGCAGAACGTAACATCCAGGGTCCAATCCTTAATTAAGGGGGATCTTGGTCTGCCCCATTTCATAGCAATTCTATGCTTCGCTAATAGCAGCAACATAGCCAGGAGTCTGCGGACCTCCACCGGGGCATCTTTGACATACCCCAGCAGACCTAGTAAGGGTGTGGGTTCTATCTGTATCATGAGTATTTCACTTATGTTGTGGAAAATCTCACTCCAATACGTAGCGATCGGGGGGCATTCCCATGCCAAGTGTGGAAAAGTTGCCTGATCCGTGTTGCACCTCCAGCATTCTGTGTTGGCACGGGCACCTATGTGTTGCAGCTGTATTGGTGTTCTGTAGTATCGGTTTATGAATTTAAAATGTATTAGTCTGAGCTTGTAGTTGGGGTATAATTGTACAAGTTGCGCGCAGCTTAATTGCCATTGTTCTTCAGTAATCTGTGGGTTCAACTCCGTATTCCATTGTTCCCTATATTTGGGTGCCGTTACTGGATAGTGCTTTTGAATAAAAGTATATAGCCTTGTGATTAGCCTGTGTGTGGAAGGAGTGATAAGTATGTGTTCTAGGGCCTGTAG
Source organism: Calotriton arnoldi (assembly GCA_963921515.1). Taxonomy (NCBI): domain Eukaryota; kingdom Metazoa; phylum Chordata; class Amphibia; order Caudata; family Salamandridae; genus Calotriton; species Calotriton arnoldi. The sequence continues at coordinate 1,332,182 of CAWUFW010005224.1, read as the reverse complement.
GACTGGAGCGAGGTTAGGAAATGTGCTGTGTAACTGACGACATGTGGCCCGTATGCGGTGATAGAGTAATATATCAGAAAAGTTGGGAGGGGGTGTATCGGTCGGTGTTGGTGGTTCGAGAAACCCATCTTCAAGGTATAGATCTGCAAATTTGGTAATCCCTAGTTTCCATGCTCTTACAATTGCGCCCTGATCTTCCAGCAGGGGCATTTGTGGATTTCTAGGTAGAGGAATTGAGGGGGCGATTGGCTCTCCTCTGCAGCCCTTCCCATGCCCATCTCAGCGTTTCTGTTGTGTCTATGACGTGGCGGGGGTGTTTATATGGTCTGTATAGTGCCACCTCTAGGGGGAGAGGTGCAGTTATGTCTAGCTCAACCGCCACATGGGGTTGGAATGGGGTCGGGTGCACCCAGTAGTGGAGGAACTGGGCCTGTGCGCAGTAAGCGTATAGAGGAATGTCGGGTGCACCTAGTCCTCCTTGACTTTGCGGGAGCGTTAGTGTTTCCCAGGCTACCCTGGCTTGTCCCCCTGCCCACACTAGGGAGATCATCAGCGAGCGCATAGGGTTAAAGAATGCTTGGGTAAGTGTAAGTGGGAGGTTTACAAAAATATACAGTAACTTGGGAAGGATTATCATTTTAGTTATTGCTATCCTGCCCGCAAGGGTCAGTGGCAATTTGGACCAAGCTTTGGTTTTCTCCTCAAGCCAGGTTATAGCACACCCAATGTTCATGTGCCATAGTTCCTGGGTGTCTCTGCTTAGCCAAATTCCCAGGTACTTGACCAGGCCATCAGCCCACCGGAGAGGGTATTCGAGCTCGAATGGTGTGGTGTTGTCAGTCAGTGGAAATAATATGGATTTCTTCCAGTTGTTCTGGATACCAGACAAGCTGCCAAATTTGGTGATCTCTTGGAGTGTCGGGGGTAAGTTTTCTTGGGGATTCTTGATGTATAGGGTGATATCGTCTGTGTATTGTAATATTATTACTCCCCTAGATGATAATCCCAGTCCCCTGTCCGCGTGATGCTGCCTCAGTCGCGCTGCGAAGGGTTCCATCGCAATCGCGAATAGTAGGGGAGAGAGAGGAAACCCTTGCCTAGTTCCACGAGTGATGGTTAACGCCTTTGATATTTGACCATTCGCTCGTATGCGCGCGGTAGGGTTTGAGTACAATAATTTAATTTGTTGTATAAATAACGGGCGGAAGCCTAATCTAGTTAGTACTGCAAATAGAAATGGCCACTCTAAGGAGTCAAAAGCCTTACTGGCGTCGAGAAGTACAGCTACCGCAGGTAGTTGGGGGTCTAAATAATGATGGATCGTGAAGAATGTGCGGAGGTTGTGAGCAGTTGATCTCCCGGGTATAAATTCCGATTGATCAGGTCTGGCGATGAGTGGCAGTAGTGGCTGGACTCTGTTGACCAATAGTTTGGCGTATATTTTCTTGTCTGTGTTGATAAGAGAGAGCGGCCGTTATGAGTCGCAGAGATCTGGGGCTTTTTCAGGTTTCAGTTATAGCAATATGCTCGCTTCTCGAAGAGTGGGGGGCAATGCACCATTGTCAAGGGACTCTTGATATACTGCCATGAGATGGGGAGCTAGGATCGATGCGTAGCATTTATAAAATTCGGCTGGGAGGCCATCTAGCCCGGGGGCCTTGTCACTCGGCAGGCTATTGATGACCTGTATGACATCTTCCTCAGTGAATGGTTCATCCAGATATGCTCTGTGTGCTCTGCCCAACCACAACAGTTCTATCGAGTCAAAATAGGGTTGTATGTCTTCTGGCAGGCCTGTGTGTTGCGTGTTGTGAGGTGTATAGGTTAGAGTAGAAGTGAGTGAGGTGGTCCATTATTTCTTGGGGGCCTCTTATAGGCTGTTGGGCATCATCTCTCAGTTCTGTGATTGAATCTATAGTGTGCAAGGGTTTTAGCAATGAGGCCTAGTGTTTTGCCTGGTCTATCCCCTTCCCCATATCTTCTAGCCTGTGTGTGTTTGCCCAGATATTTGACTTCTCTCTATGCCTCCTCCTCGAACTCAGTGAGTGTGTTTTTAATGCGGGGGAGTAGCTCAGGGTCATTGGATTAAAAGTACTCAAGCTCTAGCGTTCGGATCTGTGTTTTGAGAGTTTTGAGTGTTTTTCTAAGGGCCTTGAGTACTCCAGCTTGTCTGGCTATGCATCGGCCACGGGTGACTACTTTAAAAGCCTCCCACAGAGCTGTGCAAAATCCAATGCCAATGGAGTCAAGCTATCCTGGCTGATGAGGGGTGAAACCCCGAAACCGGTCCTAGGATGCTTGTTTCCAGTCCAGGGGGGACCTGGCCTGGCAGTTCGGGCTGGACTGTTCCCATTGGGTGCAGGGTCAGGACAGATTTGCATATGGCTGGGTTCAAACTGGAATGGCATGGTGAGCAAAACAACGATGGATTTAGGCCCAGATCTCTGTACTGGGGTGAATGAACGACATTGTTCTGCATTCTGTCCATCAATTGTTCTTTTTGCATTTGTCACCCCGAGTGGGACGGGTATGCCCAGACGTGGGTCCCGTGCTCTCCATGCCAATGGAGTCCAGCTATCCTGGCTGATGAGGGGTGAAACCCAGAAACCAGTCCTAGGGTGCTTGTTTCCAGTCCAGGGAGGACCTGGCCTGGCAGTTCGGGCTGGACTGTTCCCATTGGGAGCAGGGTCAAGACTGATTTGCATATGGCTGAGTTCAAACTGGAATGGCATGGTGAGCAAAAAAACGATGGATTTAGGCCCAGATCTCTATACTGGGGTGAATGTATGACATTGTTCTGCATTCTGTCCATCAATTGTTCTTTTTGCATTTGTTACCCCGAGTGGGATGGGTATTCCGAGACATGGGTCCCGTGCTCTCCATGCCAATGGAGTCAAGCTATCCTGGCTGATGAGGGGTGAAACCCCGAAACCGGTCCAAGGATGCTTGTTTCCAGTCCAGGGAGGACCTGGCCTGGGAGTTCGGGCTGGAATGTTCCCATTGGGCGCAGGGTCAAGACTGATTTGCATATGGTTGGGTTCAAACTGGAATGGCATGGTGAGCAAAAAAACGATGGATTTAGGCCCAGATATCTGTACTGGGGTAAATGTATGACATTGTTCTGCATTCTGTCCATCAATTGTTCTTTTTGCATTTGTCACCCCGAGTGGGACAGGTATGACCAGACGTGGGTCCCGTGCTCTCCATGCCAATGGAGTCAAGCTATCCTGGCTGATGAGGGGTGAAACCCCGAAACCGGTCCTAGGATGCTTGTTTCCAGTCCAGGGAGGACCTGGCCTGGCAGTTCAGGCTGGACTGTTCCCATTGGCTGCAGGGTCAAGACTGATTTGCATATGGCTGGGTTCAAACTGGAATGGCATGGTGAGCAAAAAAACGATGGACTTAGGCCCAGATCTCTGTACTGGGGTGAATGTACGACATTGTTCTGCATTCTGTCCATCAATTGTTCTTTTTGCATTTCCCACAGAGCTGATGCAGAGGAGACTGACCCCCGTTGAGTGAGAAGTATTCAAGAATGTCTCTTTTTATTTCCTCGCGGAAGGCAGCATCCAGCAGGGCTCTAGGCGGGAGCCTCCATTGAAATGCCCGGCTGGGCGTAGATGGTATCAGTAGGCGGAGCAGGCAGAGTGCGTGATGGTAGAGGGTCCTAGGGAGGTGTTGAATGTCAAGTGGTCCATATGGCCATGTCTTTGGAAATCAGACAATAGTCAATGGGGGACCAGGCTGAATTTTGTGTTGTAATACATATGCCTTCTGCTATACCTGGGTGCCATTGTCTCCAAATGTCTATTAGCCCGTACTCGCCTATTAGTGCGCTTAATGTAGTGCTGGTATTGGGCTGCAGCTTGCGAGTTGCGCCCCTGCGGTCTAAAGAATCATCGAGGATGGCATTGAAGTCTCCCCCCCAGATTCCAGTATCGCATCCAGATTGATTTATTGCCCCCCAGAGCTCGTGGAAGAATTCACGAGTGTCTGTGTTGGGACCATATACTACCGCTAGTGTCACCCTTATGGTGCTGAGTGTGCCCTCTGCCAGGGTGAATCTGCCTTCCGGGTCTGACTGTGTTTTAATCAGGCTCCATCCAAGCCCCTTCGTATAAGGATTGCGGTTCCCCTAGCATAGTTTGACTAAGTTGCCAAAAATATGTTACCCCAGTGTCTGTGTTGGATCTTGGTGCTCGCAGTGTTTTGCAGGTGCGTTTCTTTTAGAAAGCATATGTCAATTTTGTGTTTGATTAGGTATGACTGTATAAGTCTGGCTTTCCTGTTGTCGTTGAGCCCACGTATGTACCATGTGAGACAATTATATGTGGTCATGTCCCGGTGGTGTGTATGTTGAATGTATCAACGGTGTCTTGATGTGTGTGCCCATCCGTGCAGATCACAGCATTGTCTCGCTTCTTGGAGATGCTATATGCCACAGTGCCATGTGCCTCGCTAGATGTATAGCGTGATTTGTGTGCCTTATATTGTAGCCGCCTTCCCCGCTCCAAACTGTTAACTCCCTCCCCTAGGAACCCACTCCCACCCACTCCAACCCCCCAATCAGGTTGAGTCTGCTATACCCTCCCATCAACTAAGTCAACGTAACAATACAAAGCAAAACAAAATTTCAAGTACAAGATAGGTGGAATCATGGGATCTCTCTCTGGGGGCGTGGAGGCACCGGCAAACACCCCGGCTGTGAGACCGGGTGGCCGAGGTGTATGTTAAGTGATGCAGGACGTGCACAGAGACTGCGCTAGTTATACTGTCACATCTCGCTCGCTGGGAGCAAACCATGGTGGCCCTGGTGACCTTTAATGGAAACATGCGCGTAAGGGGTGCATCAGAAATCAAGAATAGACACGGTGCACCTGATTCACAAAAATAATCTGAGACAAAATCCTAACTTTTCAACTTTTGGTATTCACAAAGGGCATTTAGGAGTAATAGGAATCCTAACTTTACTACTCCTAAAAGTCCTTTGTGAATACCGAAAGTCGTAATGTTAGGATTTTGTCTCCGTTAAACTTAAGTTTTGGTCCTAAGTTTACACTTTACGACTTTCGGTATTCACAAAGGGCATTTAGGAGTAGTAAAGTTAGGATTCCTAACTTTATTACTCCTAAATGCCTTTTGTGAATACCGAAAGTCGTAAAGTTAGCGGGGTATAGTAGAGCATAGGAAATGAAAGCCTCTTGTAGCATCCGTTTGGTTTGGGTAAACTCGCGATGCGCTGCCTGGACCCCAGGGGTGAAGTCAGGGTAGAAAGAGATGTTGTTGCCTTTGTAGGAGATTTGGCCGCGTTCTCTGGCACCTCTGAGTATAGTATCTCTGTCTCGATAGTTCAAGATTTTAGCCAGTATCGGTCTGGGGGTGGCTCCTACTGGGGGTCTGGGTCCCAGGGAGTGATGAGCACGTTCAACCATGAACATAGTGGACAGATCTGGGCCAAATATGTCTTTTAGTAGCTCTTCCACAAAAATCTCAATTTTCCCTATAGCGGTGGTCTCGAGAATATTTATGATACGTAGGTTGTTTCTTCTGGAACGTGCTTCCAAATCATCGTTTTTTGCCCTGATGACTGTTAATACTTTTTCCATGTTGAGCAGTTGTTCCTTTGTTTCTACTTGAAATTCATGCACCTCTGTGTGCCGGTTTTCAAGCTGATCAAGGCGCTGTTCATGTGTGTCCACTTGTTTTTAACCTGATCCATTTGAGTTGAGAGGATGTCTAGTTTGGAGTCAATAGTCTTAAAGCTGGTTTTCATTTCTAGTAACAGGCTGCGCAAGTCGTTGTTGCTCCCCCCGACTCCTCTCCTGTCCCGTGCTCGTTTTCCATTTCTGCATCTGTGTCAGTTTGTCAAGTTTGTCTTTTATTTTCATACGTTAGTTTGGTCTGTTTCGCATCGTTCTTGCCCATGATGTGAGCTCTGTGGGAGCCTGCTGGTCAGGCCGAGGTTTTGGTTGGCCTGAATAGTCGTTGTTTCCGAGTTACCTCTTCTGAGCCGTTCTTCAGCTAGCACCTGTTCCTCACCTCATGCTTGCAGTGATATTACCGTTGCCTACCCCCCCAGCTTATCATTGCTTTTCTTGTGGGCCAAATGTGTGCATACGGCTACGCTCTGCCTGTACCCATGGGGTGGTGTGTGGCGGAGGGCCCAATGATCCAGGTGCCAAGTGAGCTCGACTCCTGCCCCAGCGGGCGGCGCGTCGGATGCTTTATCTCCCTGATTATCTGCCAGATGCACTGTGTCTTGGTGGGGGGGCACCAAAGTCTCTGCCACAGCGGGACCGCCCCGCATCTTTCACCCCAATCCGCAGGGTTCACGGGTCCACAGGATGGCCCTACCCAGCCAGAGCGCCGACCGGGCCCCACACTCCATCCCCGTCTGGTATCCAGATGGCAGGCCAGTTGTCCTATGACTGTGGGCACACGTTTGTTGTTAGTTGGTGCCTGGGGAGTGTGTCTTCAGTGGCCGCCTTCAACCCGGGCCGTCCGCTACCCCCCGATGTCTCTCCTTTCAGTATACGCCTTTTGGGGGTGTCCTCGGCATGAGTGGTGAGGGGGGGCTACATCTCGACTTCTCTACTGTGTGTCCACAGCGCCTTGATTACCACCTTGGCAGCAGCGTCTTTGCATTCGCGCGTGGGCACCGGTAACTGTGGTCACCACAACCGTTCACTCTCGATGCCTCGGTCAAGTGCGTGCCCCTGCCCGGCTCAGTGTTCACCGTCGGGCGCGACTCCGGCCACCGCGATGCAGTCGGTCAGGGGGCCAACCGATTGCCCACGGCCGATTGTCTGGTATGGCCTCCCAGCCCCAGATGTGCGTTTCACCAGCGAGGTGCAGGCCCAGTGCTCGCGTCCATGCTGAATTTCCTCTGGCACCCCCCACCGGCAACACGAATGTCCGCAATATTGTGGAGTCGGGGTACATGGCCGGCGACCACCCACGTCCCCCACCTTACTTAGTTTCGCCGTTGGGGTTTATTTCAATGCGGGGATCTGCCCGGAGGCCCTCGCTCTCCCTCGCCTCCCGTCAGTCGGATACTCTTCTCAGGGGCGGGACCCTGGCTCAATGCACAAACCTCGTCCAAGCCGGCCTCGTCGTTCCTTCTACAGCAGGATCAGAGCCATCAGGGATGCTGGTTTCAGGCTCTGTGGACTCCCTGGTACCTCCTGCGGTGCGCGATGCAATTTATTTATGAATTTTGTCGTGGTTGCATTAGGATTATTGTCGGATTATGCCTCAGCCGGCAGAGCCCTCCTAGCGAGCGGCCATCTTGCTGCTCGGCGAGACCACGCCCCCCACCCACAGTAACTTTAGATACTGCTTACATGCATAGACATAACCTAACCTGCATATTAACTGACATAGAAAATAAATTTAAAGATCAAGTAGAAGACAAACCTAGGAGATTAGTTGTTAAGTTGAACAATCAGGATAGTAAGTTTGAGTGGACCAAGGAGGAGTTAGCTCACACTAATAGCTTTAGATTGGGAACAATGAGGGAAGCTTTGCATACGACAAGTTCAGAGTCGTTATGACACTGTATACGTGGGACAGAGTGTGTTCACCCATATCTTTCTGGTTAATGGTCCTTGGAAGATGTTTCTGCAAGAATCAGTACAAGTGGTGCCAGGAGTATATTTTGTGTGTGGGAAGAATGCATATGTTCAACTTCCAAGCAATTGGTATGGTACCTGTTATGTGGCAGTTGTGTTTCCAAAGATATGTCATGTGAAAGATTTGGAAGGTTTGGAAGGAAAGTCGAACCATAGAGAAAAACGTGGACTGAGTGCTGGTGAGATCGTAGGAGACATATTTGAAGCGATAATACCTAGTTTAGGAGTGGTGGTGAATGACATCAAGATCAGGAAGTTGTCTACTATTGTGGATATGCTGTTGGTTAACACCGCTCAGTCATTGCTACTCATAGATAGGGAGATGGTTTTGATAAGGGCGCTGGTGATGCAAAACTGTCTTGCATTAGACGCATTATTGGCAAAGGAAGGTGGAGTCTGTCTGATGCTGAAGGTCCAACAGTGTTGTACTTATATCCCTGATATAAGTAAAGATCTGAGGGGATATATAAGCAACATCACTGAGATACATCATGAGATACATGATCAGGCAGCGGAGGGAGTTTGGGATAAGATTGGAAAGGGATTTGATGCAGTTGGAATTTGGTTTGCTAACCTACGAAAAGAAATTCTTGGATACATCCTGAAGTCAATAATAATTGTTGTAGTCTGTGTTATCATCTTGGTAGGTTTGATAAGAGCATACAAATGGCACAAGGCGAGGCAAGTGGAAAACTCCTTAAGGGAAAAAGAGAGAAGGGTGGAAAGACTGCAGGACAGTCACTACAAGAATTTGAAGCGACTGGAGGAGTTTAGACAAAGGAGATTAGCTGCGACATCTGTTTTGATCGGTCTACTCTAAAGGGATTATAGAGTGTTTTGTGATGACTCAATGTCATCAGAGGGGAGAACTGATGCAGCAGAAATCACATTTTATTTGTAGGGGTGCATTAGAATCACACATGTAGAGTGCCCCGCATATAATTTTTGTTGAAGTAACATGACGTGTTAGAATTTGATATGTATTAACCTGAAACGTGATGTGTTTAGGCCCGTACAAGGTAATCAATTTATAAACGGAATGTAACTAGCAGAAAATACTAATGTGAAGAACTCATGAAACTGACAGTTATTCATGTGCTGAATGTGTTTATTAAGTATGTCGTTTATATGTAGGTAAATGCATCAATTGAAAGGCCCTTAATTTCTATGCAATTTCGTAAAGCTCATATGATGCTTTCTTATGTTAGCTGAATTTCGTAGGCCTGAAATGCAGTTCCCTGAAACTCACACATTAGAATTATCAGTTACATTTCATGTGTTGCAGGTGAAAGAACTAGTAACAACAAAGGAAGTTGGACGTGTTCTTACATTACATTTTTAGAACAAAACCCTTTTTGACAAATAAACAGGGTTTGGTGTTTTTATTTCACCTTTAGCTTTCACTTTTAAATTTTAGCGTACAAAAGGACATTAAATTCATGCCATAGGAAAAGACATACATGTGCATTCAACAATACATCAAATAATAAATACAGAATAATTGACATTTGGCAAATACTTAACAAAAAACATTAACAACAAAAAATTACCAGTCCTCAAGTTGGAAAAGAAAGTGTAGCGGTGCAGACTTATTTATAATTTACATTAATGCAACCTGCTACAAACAGCTAGTCGATGATAGAAATACAACAGGCGTGCTGCCTTGTTTGCGTACTGTGTCAATCAGTGGAATAGTGATTATTTCGTCTAGCTGTGTTTGGTCGACGCGTTTCCGAACCCTATTACCATTGGAGAGTTCTCATCAGGACCAGGACTCAGTCGGACTCTTTCATACGAAAGGAGTAAATGCAAGAGCTGTTTAGTATTCAAAATCGGATTGTGTCGCACTATTCAATGTGGTAATCTGTAGTCTTTTACAAGGGAAGCCAGGTCGACGATGACCTAATTCCTGCAATGTACGCGTTGCTCATGGCTCAAACGCGATGCAGAGTATATTCAGTTAACACGCTGTTGCGTTGCCTGTCAGAGCTCTGGCATGTTCAGAAGTTCTATTACTGACAGCGGAGGGGACAGGACATCACTATATTTTGTTGTGTTCAGCTTCTGAATAGCTGATTCACAATCTACTCCCTCCCTACACGCTTTCCTTTGGCGTGTGGTCAATGCGAAAGCAGGATTCCTGCTTTCGCATTGACCATCGTCGACCTGGCTTCCCTTGTAAAAGACTACAGATTACCACATTGAATAGTGCGACACAATCCGATTCTGAATACTAAACAGCTCTTGCATTTACTCCTTTCGTATGAAAGAGTCCGACCGAGTCCTGGTCCTGATGAGAACCCTCCAATGGCAATAGGGTTCGGAAATGCGTTGACCAAACACAGCTAGACGAAATAATCACTATTCCACTGATTGACACAGTGCGCAAACAAGGCAGCACGCCTGTTGTATTTCTATCATCGACTAGCTGTTTGTAGCAGGTTGCATTAATGTAAATTATAAATAAGTCTGCACTGCTACACTTTCTTTTCCAACTTGAGGACTGGTAATTTTTTGTTGTTAATGTTTTTTTGTTAAGCATTTGCCAAATGTCAATTATTCTGTATTTATTATTTGATGTATTGTTGAATGCACATGTATGTCTTTTTCCTATGGCATGAATTTAATGTCCTTTTTTGTACGCTAAAAATTTAAAAGTGAAAGCTAAAGGTGAAATAAAAACACCAAACCCTGTTTATTTGTCAAAAAGGGTTTTGTTCTAAAAATTTAATGTAAGAACACGTCCAACTTCCTTTGTTGTTACTAGTTGTATCAGTGGCCTAGCTTGGACGTGTATACAGGCCCCACCCCCTATTTTATAAAAAGCAGGTGAAAGAAGCGCTTTTGTTAGCTAGAATAATGTTTTTGTTTTACTAGTCAGGCAAGGAGAGAAGAAGTTACAATCATGTGGCTTGAGTCGATAAAGGAAGGTCGTTGTGCTTCACACCGGAGAAAGCCCGGCAACCAAGGACAAAATGTAGCGAGGAAAGAACACCATTGTCCCATTGAAAAACACCTTCAGGATCATATCCAGAGCGGATGGCGTGACTCGCAATGGATCCTGGGAATGTTAACTATGAATAATGTGTTGTTGGGAGTAGGGAAAGTGCCCACTTCTCTTTTGCCTTCGGAGAGAGAGCATATTAGACCAATCTGTGTCTCAGTAGCTTTATACTAAATGACCCATTGATTGTGGAGAGACGTCTTAGGAATACTCCACATGCTGACACCTTTTATCTTTCTTCCTGAAAATGCTTAAGTAGGGATGTCATCTTAACACTAGAGTATGGATAGATTTAATGCTTTTCACGCACCAACCCTCAATGCAAAGGAACTTGGACTCATGCTTTCTGATCTTTTGCATTCTACTTATTGAACTAATTGTTATTCATGTTGCATTGTCTAAATTGGATACGCAGATTTGGCTTCATGCTAATTCCAATGTATTTCTACACCCTCGTGTTGAGGTGTCTTTTTGTTCAGTTATTTTTGGCTTTGTAATAAAACAACTAACCTTAAGTAGTTGTCTGTGGTTACTGTGTGTCCAGGAGGATTACTCATTTGTTGATTGGTCACTTAATGACTTTTCTCCCCTTTACACTTTCATGCTGCGAAAAAGAACCATTGAATTGTGAATCTAGAACAGGTCTAGAATTTGTGGGCCCGTCCCTTTTATAAGCAAGCAAACAAGATTGTCGAGAAAGCTTACTAATGATAAACACTGAGTGTAGCAAAAGGGTCCTCTAAGTATCAGCAGTGTACACAATAGATCTTTTGCCAACAAATGACTAAAGCTATCTGTAGGTGAGACTTAAAAATGGGATAAATAAAAACAAACCTGGGAACAGAACGTGGCTTCCAACAAGACATTTGAGAAACTGATTTGAGATGGAAGTAATAGGATTTTCATTATGAAGGGCCATATCAAACTGACATTGCAGAACATATCGAGGTTAGGAAGGAAAATGGCGGAAAATTAATTCTAGGATTACATTGTCTAAGTTGCAATTACCTGGGTAGATGTAGGCCTGTTAAAACAGGGTCTTAGTACCTTTTTAATTCCAGCCCCCTAATGAATTGAGGTAGGGTAACAGGGGATTAACTACAGCATAAAAAACTGCATGCTTTTACAATTCAAGTACATATATTATGATAAGAAGGATATCCAGAGTCTCAAACTGTCAGATACGAACTCCCAGGATCGTACAATATTTAATATTTATAAGGGACCGGGGACCCAGAAAAATGTTCCAACACTTTAAAAGTTTGCAGTCGTTTTGGCTAAAGATAAAATACTTATATTATGGAAGGCAATAGTACATTTATCAGAATGAGAGATTTCAATTCACCTTTTGAAAACACTATAAAGCTACCCAGGGAGATCTTGGGGGGAGGGGGAATAGTATGGGTATCCAGGATCCTGTTGTGGTAATTGCAGTGAACTGAATTAGAGTCGCCCTACAATTATTTCTTTTAGTGCTAAATAGTGTCAGAGCAGCAGATATATAGGGTTTATACATGTGTCTTGATTTATTTATTGTGTCTGCATTGATAGTGCTTGATGGTAACACTGTTTTTGTGAAAATGGGACACTGGACTTACCACCCACCTCCAAGTATCAATAACCTTGGTGTTTAAGTGTCATGTAGGGTGACCAGGTTACTAATACAAGAACGAAGTACACTGAAAGTGTACTGAAAAAGGGATAGCCAAAATGTATAGCCCACATTTACTCAACATATGGCCATTGATGGATAAAAAGAACAAGTTAGATCACATTGCCTTTCTAATGCTTGGCAAACCTGTTGTAGATTTTATCCTTTCAGTATCAACAATATCATCCCTAATAAAGGTTTTCCCTCATCCAAACCAGTGTATTATCTTATTTGTCCATGTATCCCAAGATTCCCTCCAATCAGTTCAGAGTGGTCGGAGACCTTCTAAATACAGTGGGGTAAATTGTTTAATATCAGGCCATCCAGCCCCTCTTGGTCGTGTCAATTATTTTGGGCATTCTTCTCTCCACCGACCATCGTTCCATGGCTATCTGTTCTGGAAATATTTGTGTATGGGTTGAGGGAGAACCAAGTGAGTATTGAAAGGGTTATTACTATTATTTTGAGTAACAGCACCTGAAATATGTCTACCAAATAGATACTAGATCCATGGTCGGATTGGTCTATAGGGCAATCAGGCAGTGTCTGATGGGCTGGTCCGACCGATCAGTGTGTGTACCGGTTTTTCTTTTTAGTAGTTTTGGTACAATTGAAGGACCAGGTTGACTAGTTTTTAGTGTTGATTTCCCTGATATTATCACTTTTTAACTATATGCTGCGCTAATGTGGGTCACTTTAATTTTGGTGCCTGGGCATATTTTTATCACAGTCCGACCCTAACTAGATCTAAGTACCCTCCGGTTCAGTAGTAATTTGTTTGGTGATGTTACCTCATTTCACTTCTATCCTTGAATAATAGCTGTAAACTTCATAGCCCCTCGTTTTCCCATATTTATGTACAGACCATGCTAAACCAGGAACATCAGCACACTGCACAACTGTAGTAACATTGCCACATTGTGGCTATTATCCTTGATTGACCATGAAATATTAATGTCATCAGTGATGTCACTGACCATGTCATGAATGATGTAATATGTGACGTCATCAGCAGTGCATTGCGGGGCGCAAGTTATAGTTAGCTCAACTAACTATAACGGCCAAATTTCTCTGGTTTTGTACGAGTGAAATGTCCAACTAACTATAACGTCCCTGAAACCTATGGTTTTTTCAGTGAATTTCAAAGGTTTTTTAAATGATAATTTCTAACTATAACGTCCCTGAAACCTATGGTTTTTTCAGTGAATTTCAAAGGTTTTTTAAATGATAATTTCTAACTATAACTTCCCTGAAACCTATGGTTTTTTCAGTGAATTTCGAAGGTTTAATAAATGATAATTTCTAACTATAACGTCCCTGAAACATATGTTTTTTTCAGTGAATTTCTAAGGTTTTTTAAATGCTAATTTCTAACTATGCCTACAGAGGTAGGACATGTGAAGAAAGAGGAAGAAAGGCACAGAAAGAAGCAAGAGAAATGCAGAAAGAGGCAACAGAAGTCCAGAAAGACGAAGAAAAGTGCAGAAAGAAGTAAGAGATATGCAGAAAGAACCAACAGAGGTGCAGAAAGAGGCCTTGTTTCAAAGTCATCCTGTGCCCCCAACTTTTTACTGACTCGTATTGGTGGTAACTGACTCTGCCTAACCAGGCCTAGAGCCAGTGCTATGCTAAAAGACACTTAGAATACAGTGAAAACACCTACATACACTAGGGAACACTATGCGTTGGGGTACCCCTGTGATTGGCATGACCTCCTCTGTAAGGCCCTGGTACATAATAGGGCAGGGGGATTAAAACTACCTCTAAGTCAGAGGTGCAGAAAGATGCTTCTTTAAGTAGTAGTCACGTTTGCAGAGTGGTAGAGAAAGGGTGCTGGGCCTCCGACCAGTGCTCAGGAATTCCACTGCGTAGGACTTACAGGAGGTACCAGGAGGGCTTCTTGGCCCCCAAAGTCCCTCAGGAGTAAAGTGGACTTCATCCCCCATCCCGTAGTCTGCCAGGAGGTGCGTTTGCAGAGTGGTGGCGAAAGGGGGGCATGGCCTCCGAAGACTTCTTAGCAATCCCACTGTGTGGGACTTACTGGAGGTAACAAGGGGGTACTTGGCCCCCAAGGACATCCGTGGGGGCCAACTACCCCTCTTATTACCTCCAGTAAGTACCCCGCAGCAGGATTGCTAAGTTCTGATAACAGGCCACGCCCCCTTTGCCCACCACTCTGCAAACGCGCTCCCTGGCGCACTCTTGGATGGGGATTGAAGTCCCCTTCGCTGCTGGGGGTCCTTTGGGGGCCAACTAGCCTACCTCTTACCTCCAGTAAGCCCCACACAGTGGGATTGCTGAGAGGTGGACACAGGCCACGCCCCCTTTCTCCACCACTCTGCAAACACGCCTCCTGGTGCGTTCGAAGTTGGGGGATTAAGTCCCCTTGAATACTGAGGGTCCCTGGGGCCCGACTAGCCCACCAGGTACCTCCAGTAAGCACCACACAGCTGGATTGCAGAGAGGTGGTCCGAGGACATGCCCCCTTTTTACACCACTCTGTAAACGCGCCTCTTGGCGTACTGCTGCTCGGGGGATGAAGTCCTGAGATGCCGGCTTTTTTTGTATATATTTTTAGAAGGGGGCTCTGTGACCCCCCTTCTTTTAGTATTTTTGGGGCCCTGGGGACCCCGTCTCCCAGGGCCTGACCTTTTAAAAAAAAAAAAAAAATTTAAACGGGAAAGGGGCCGCGCAGCCCCCCTCCTGAGGCCGATTTCGGCCCCGGGGACCCATCCCCCGGGGCATGGCCTCCTTTTTACAAATATATTTATAGGGAAAGGGGGCCGCATGGCCCCCCTTCCCTGGGCCACTTTTGGACCCGGGGACCCCATCCCCCGGGGCATGGCCTCTTCTTTTAAAAAATATTTTCAGGGAAGGGGGCCGTGTGGCCCCCCCTTCCCTGGGCCACTATTGGCCCCGGGGACCCCATCCCCTGGGGCTTGGCCATTATTTTAAATATTTATTTTGAGGAGGGGGCCGTGCGGCCCCCCTCCCTAGGCCGATTTCGGCCCCGGGGACCCCATCCCCCGTGACCCACCCATTCATTTTTTTTTTTAACTAAAGGGAGGGGGGCCGCGTGGCTCCCCTCCTGGGCCACTCCTGGCCTCGGGGACCCCATCCCCGGGGCCAGCCCTTAGCATTGGGGACTGTGGGGGGAGCCCCAATGCCCCCAAGGTCCCAGCCGGCTCCCCGCTTCCTGCGGGAGCCGGCATTGCTTTTGCACAAGGGGAGCTGCTGACATGCAGCTCCCCTTGTGCAAAAGCAATCTGCTTTGGGTTTGGAAGCGAGAGCAGGTTCTCCTGCTCTCGCGTCCAAAACCAAAGCAGAGTTTGCTATGACAGGGCGGGAGCCGTGCTCCCGCCCTGTCATAGCAAACAGCAATGTCCCGGGGGTGGGCACCCCGGGACATTGCAGGAGCCGACCCTGGGGGGTGGCGCTCCCCAGGGCCATCAAGGGCTCCTGGAGGGGGGCCTCGTGGCCCCTCTCCCATCATTTGTAAAGCCCCAGGGAGATGGTGGTTCCCGGGGCCGGGGGTCCGTAACGGACCCCTGAATTTGAATAATTAGTGCCCCGGGGAGGTGGTGGTCCCAGGGGCAGTGTGGGTGGAGCAGGAGCTCCACCCACACCTATTTTATATTAATTTAAGACCCGGGGAGGTGGCGGTCCCCGGGGCTGCGGGGGGCCACGTGCCCCGCGCATAATTAAATAAAGCCCCGGGGAGGTGGTGGTCCCCGGGGCTTGGGGGGGCCTGGGAGTCCCCCACATCCAATTAAAAAAGCCCCGGGGAGGTGGCGGTCCCCAGGGCTGCGGGGGGGCTGCGGGCCCCCACTATATAATTTTGGCATTGCCCCCGGGACCTGGCCCACCCGGGGGCTCATTAAAATGAAGCGCGGGAGTCCGCGCTTCATTTTATTTTTATTTTCTCGGCAGGATTCGCGCTCCCAGCCTGAATTCTGCCGATTTTTTTTTTTTAATGCTTTTTTGGGCCCTGGGGGTCCCTGTGGGACCCCCTGAGCAGGCCTAGGGGGTCAGGGTGTTTCTACCCTGCCCCCTTTTCTTGTTTTTTATCTTTTTTTTCACCCTTTTTCTTGTGACTCGGTTACCCCTCCTCAAAATAAATATTTAAAATAATGGCCAAGCCCCGGGGGATGGGGTCCCCGGGGCCAATAGTGGCCCAGGGAAGGGGGGGCCACATGGCTCCCCTTCCCTGAGAATATTTAAAAAAAGAAGAGGCCATGCCCCTGGGGATGGGGTCGCCGGGGCCAAAAGTGGCCCAGGGTAGGGAGGCCACGTGGCCCCCTTCCCTATAAATATATTTATAAAAAGGAGGCCATGCCCCGGGGGATGGCGTCCCCGGGGCCGAAATCGGCCTCGGGAGGGGGGCTGCGCGGCCCCCTTCCCGTTTAAAAAAAAAAGGTCAGGCCCTGGGGGATGGGGCCCCCAGGGCCCCAAAAATACTTAAAGAAGGGGGGCCACACAGCCCCCCTTCTAAAAATATATACAAAAAAAAAAGCCGGCATCTCGCCGGAGGCCCCGCCCCCTCCCTGCAGCACTCTGCACTTCTTGCTCCTAGGAGACTTTAATATACATATTGATAACACTGAGGAGGGAGATACACGAGACTTTTTATCTGTGTTACAATCTGCTCAACTCCAACAATATGTAACTTCATCTACACACTGCGGGGCCACACTTTGCATGTGATCTGCTCCAGCTTTTCACTGGTGGTGGCGCCTCCTTTGCAAATAACATGGTCGGATCATTATCTGTTGATCTTCTCATGGCAACTTCCTAGCAAAGCCCTTTTGGCTAGACCTTGTAAGAACGGTCTGGGGACGGCCACCCATAGAATAGACCCTGTAGCCTTTAGCCAAGCTCTGGCTGAATGTCAGCCTCAGCTTCCGGAGGATTTTCATTGGGCCCTTGAGAACTACAACAACTGGATCG
The DNA here is from genome assembly GCA_963921515.1 of Calotriton arnoldi. Taxonomy (NCBI): domain Eukaryota; kingdom Metazoa; phylum Chordata; class Amphibia; order Caudata; family Salamandridae; genus Calotriton; species Calotriton arnoldi. The sequence continues at coordinate 1,314,949 of CAWUFW010005224.1, read as the reverse complement.
CTAAGGCGGTGTCGCATCTTACCCCGCAAACCAAACCTAGGCGCCTGAATGTGTCTCGTTCTAAACCATGGTTCTCGCCCATGCTCAAAGTGCAAAAACAGCATTGTAAAAGGTTAGAAAGGCTATGGAGATTGAATTACTGTAGTGAGGCCAAAGCTGCCCTCAAAACAGCTCAAAAATCCTATTACGCTGCTATTGTGCAAGCTAAACGCTTGCACTATGCTGAACGTATCGCCTTATCTGGCAGTAATGCTAAAGAGCTTTATAATATTGTACAAAGCTATACAACACCTAAAGCCATGACCAATGCCCATGCTCCATCCCTCTCATGGTGTGAAGAACTTTCTAACTTTTTTATCAATAAGGTGAGAACACTTCAATCTCACTTCTGCAATTTGGATACCCAGGCCATTCAGTCCCCCCTCCTCTACAAAATTAATTTCCTTCTGAGGTCACTTTTTCCTCCTTTGATGTAATCTCTTTGGTTGACTCCATGGCCGCTTTGTCCACTCTCAAATCAGGCTTCCCTAGTGACCCGTGCCCTGCCAAACTTTTGGCGAGTGCTGCCACTGTAATCAACCCTTTTCTGAATCAGTTGATTAACACCTCCTTGGCATCGGCCACGGTCCCTCCTGCCTGGAAGCAGGCTTTGATTTTTCCCCTTATAAAAAAGGTGTCCCTCGATCCTAACCTCCCGGCCAGCTACCGCCCGATTTCGCTTCTCCCTGCCATTGCTAAAGTTTGTGAGAAGATGGTTAATAAGCAGTTGACAGCCTATGTTAAACAGCACGGACTCCTTCATCCGGCCCAATCTGGCTTTAGAGCCTCATATAGTACAGAGTCCGCACTGGTGGAAATTGCTGAAGCTATTCGCGAAACCTTGGATATGGGCGGCAGGGCAGTACTGATCCTTTTGGACCTGTCTGCCGCTTTTGATACGGTTCCCCATTCACTGCTCCTTGCCCGTTTGCAACAGCTGGGCATCATGGGTTCCGCTAGTAAGTTGCTTAAATCCTTTTTGGAAGGAAGAACTCACCGAGTTTGGATCCCCCTTTCATGTCCACTACTCAAGAACTTCGGACCAGGGTACCTCAAGGATCCGTGTTAAGCCCGCTTTTGTTCAACATCTATATGTCTCCTCGTATTCAGCTGGCGGAGGAATCAGGTGCCAAAGTTGTCGCTTATGCTGACGATACTCAGCTTCTGTTTACCTGGAAAAAGCATGAGTCGTCTACTGATCATGTTAAAACCTGTCTTGCAGCTGTGTTTAATTGGCTCACTTCCGCCCAGCTCAAGTGTAATGAAGTAAAAACCGAGATTTTATTTTTTGGTGCGTTTCCCCCTCTGTTCTGGCACTCTTTTTGGCCGGAGGAGTCTACTAAGCCCTCGCCGCAGGACCTCCCAGTCAAGAACCTTGGGATCTGGTTTGATGAGAGGCTTAGCTTCAGCAGCCAAATCAGAAAGCTGACAGGTACCTGCTTTGGTATTCTGAAGCTACTTAAAAAGTTTCTGCCTCTTCTCCCTTTAGCAGCCAAGGAAACGGTTACCCGTGCGCTTGTCACCTCCCATATCGACTATGCAAATGCACTTTATGTAGGTCTACCTGGCTTCCTCCTGGATAGACTCCAGGTGGTTCAGAACGCCGCGGCAAGACTGCTCCTCGGTCTCTCCAAACGAACGAGTGTCAGGCAACATTTGCGTAGTCTTCATTGGCTTCCTGTGAGAACAAGGGTTACGTTCAAGGCCCTGGTCACTGCCCATGCTGCCCTGTATGATTATGGCCCTGTCTATCTTAGGAAGCGCTTTCAGTTCTACGTCCCCAGTAGACACTTGCGCTCCTCTAACATGTTAAGCGTTTCTATGCCCAGATACCGCCTGAAAAGGAAGGGCGGCAGTTCTTTGGCCTATCTGGCCGTGGAGGCCTGGAACTCTCTCCTGTTCGATTTACGTAGCCTATAGAATCCCATTCAATTTAGAAAAAAAACTTAAAACTTTCCTCTTTAACTGAATTCCTCTCTGTTTTTTTCTGTTTTCCTTTCCTCTGTTGCTTTGGGCTCACGCTGGGACACTCTTCTGAGTAGCTGCTTGCGTTATAAAATTCTGTTAACATAACATAACATATATATATGGCGGTAGTGCTGGGTGTAGAAATTGAATAAAATACCTCGCACAAAGATTTTCTGGGTCCGTATTCGTCTTTCCATGATATTTGGAGTACCTGGGCGAAGTTCCTGTGCATATATATATATACATATACACACACCCTACTGGCAGTCGCCAGTAGGTAGTTAGTTAGGACTAAAGTTTCCAAAGGAAAATCGTTTTTTGTTTTGACGCAGCTTGAAGAATCTTCACGAATTTTCACAAATCTTCCCCTTTTTGGTTTAGCTGCTGTGATGAAAATTTCGGGGCGATCCGTCAAGCGGGAGCCGAGAAAAAAGGGGGGTACCTGAATGCTTTTTCCCCATGTTATGTCTATGGGGATTTTTCATTTTTTGAACACGACTACAGCCCAAACCGCTGAACGGAATGACACCAAATTTGGCAGAAAAGCTAGATGTTGGTCCAGAAAGCGTGCTTTTTGTGATTTGGTGTTAATCTGTTCTGTAGTTTTAGAGCTATTTAAGTTAAAAAAATAAAGATATCTGGGAGCCCAACAGCCTACTGAAACCCTACTGAAATTTGATTGGCTGCCAACACTTCAACCAGGAAGTGTTGGCAGCCATGTTGGGACTAATAATCATGATAGCACCCTATTGAAATGCATTGTACAGAATGGCAGGTTGTGAAGGTCACAAAAGTAGAACGTATAAAGGTGATAACAGATTTTATTTACAATATAAATCATTTGTTGATGGTACCATACTGTTTTAGGAATTGTGGTGTGTTCTAAGGTGATTTTACCCTGTGAAAAAGCCTTCTGCTGTAATTTCAAGAATCATGTTTGAGAGAAAACGGTTTTCTCATGATTTCCCCATAGAGATTATGGAAGGTGCTCCAGAAGCTAAAATGAGAGCATATTTTCTGTAAATTCACACTATCTTTCTCAGCCATATGAAAAGCAAGTCTGACAGTTGATTCTCTTGTGCTCTACTGCAGCCTCTCAGAGTGGTCTAAAGAACAACTAAAGCACTAACAGGGTTGCTTACGACAAAGGTATGGCACATCTGAATTCATGTTGATTGAATCAAACTGGTAAAATTTAAAACATTTAATTTAGAAAGGAACAAATGAGGTGGTTTAGTTTGTCATAGAAATTATAGTTAGTGCAGTTGAAAGAAAAATTAGGACACGTTTTAAGTGAGTTCTCAAATATCTTCCTCTTCTGTTTCATTAAAACATTCTGACATGCAGACTGAAACATGCAGACTTAAACATGCACTTTCAACACATGCAAACATGCAGACTGAAATATGCACTTTCAATACCAGCAGCAGACTCCCAGTTAACTCCCTAGTGTTCAGCAGTTTTACTACAATGTTCTAATGAGCAACAAGAGTGCTAACATTCAGAATTTATGCCAAAGGTGTGGGACTTAGGAACGCTAACTGGATGGAATCAAAGGTGAAAACTAAAAGCATTTTCTACTGAGGATACTGCAGAAAATGATGAAATTAGGGAGCTTCATAACAAATAAGTCTCCCAACAGAGGGTAGAGAGGATGTGGATGGGGCAGCAAGCTAACTGATTAGGGCAGGCCAGAAGGGCAGTGGCAGAACAACCGCCTCACATGGCTGTAATGAGGGAGCAGGGTCATGGCCATGGACAATGGATGACAAGGAGAAGGGGGGCAGGAACAGCAAGCTTGGGTGGGGGAAGCACAATGCCAGGCCAGGCCCTGCATTCAACCCCACCCCTACTGTGCATTGCGATGGGCATCTTACTTCATGTTAAAAAAGAAACTTAGAAATTCACTGAAAAAAACAAAGGTTACAGGAACGTTATAGTTAGAAAATAGAATTGAAAAAAACCTTAGAAATTCACTGAAAAAAACAAAGGTTACAAAGACATTATAGGTAGGCTCAGATTTCACTCGTACAAAACCAGTGAAATTCAGCAGTTATAGTTAGCTGAGCTAACTATAACTCACACCCCTGCAATGCAATGCTTATGGCCTCACATATTACATCACTCATGACATGGTCAGTGACATCACTGAGGACATCACTGATGACATTATCCAGTGAGTGTGAGTGTTTTCTAAATGTTTAGGAGTGTTAAATATATTTACCAAGGTACTACAAACCTTAAAATAGTATATTTTGTATACTAATATTGAGTGATACTATGTCTAGCATATATTATGTGAGTTGCTATATGACTGTGTGTATCCGTGTGTGAGTGGGTGTCTGAGTGCCTGTATGGGTGTGTGAGTGGCTGTATGGGTGAATAAGTAGGTGTGTGCCTAGCTGGGTGGGTGAGTGAGTTGCTGTGTGAGTGACTGTATTGGTGAGTGAGTGGGTGTGTCAGTGGCTGTATGGGTGGGTGAGTGGGTGTGTAAGTGACTGTATGGGTGAGTGAGTCGGTGTCTGAATGGCTGTATGAGTGAGTGACTGACTATGTAAGTGGTTGTATGGGTGAGTGATTGGCTGTTTGAGTGGGTGTTTGGTTAAGTGAGTTGGTGTGTGAGTGGCTGTTTTGCAGAGCAGGTATCTGTGTGAATGGATGTATGAGTGAGTGAATGTATGCGTGAGTGCTTGTATGGATGTGTGAATGTTTGTGTGGGTGAGTGAGTGGCTGTGTTGAGAGGCTGTATAGGTAAAGAAGTGGGTTTGTGAGTAGCTGTATGGGTGAGTATGTAGATGTGTAAGTGGCTGTATGGGTAAGTGACTGGTTATATGAGTTGCTATATCTGTGAATGAGTGGCTCTATGGATGAGTGAGTGGTTCTTTAAGTACTTGTACAGGTTAGTGAATGGGTGTGTGAGTGGTTGTGTGAGTGGGTGTATAAGAGGCTGTTTAGGGGTGTGAGTGTGTGTTAGTGCTTCTGTGGATCATGCCATCAGTGATGTCATTTGAGATGTCATCAGTGATGTCACTGACTATGCCATGAGTGATGTAATATGTGAGGTCATAAGCAGTGCATTGCGGGGGCGTAAGGTTTAGTTAGCTCAGCTCAATATAGCTGCTGAATTTCACTGGTTTCGTACTAGTGAAATGTGAGCCTAACTATAACTTCACTGTAACCTTTGTTTTAACTATAACTTCCCGGTAACCTTTGTTTTTTCAGTGAATTTCTAAGGATTTTTAAATTTTATTTCCTAACAGTAACCTGTAACCTTTGAGAGTGAGTGTGTGAGTGATTGCATGAGTGTCTCAGTGGGTGTGTGTGAGAGAGTGCGTGAGTGTCTCAATGGGTGTGTGAGTATCTGAATGAGTCTGGGAGTGGCTGCATAAGTGTCTCACTGGGTGTGGGAGTGGGTTCATGAGTGTCTGAGTGGGTCTGTGAGTAGGTGCATAAGTGTCTGAGTGGGCATATGAGTGTCTGAGTGGGTCTGTGAGTAGGTATGAGAGTGTCTGAGTGGGTTTGTGAGTACCTCCATGAATGTGTGAGTCATTCTGTGAGTGAGTTCATGAGTGTCCGAGTAGGTTTGTGAGTGGGTGCATTCGTCTATGTATAGGTCTGTGAATGAGTGTGTGAGTCTCTGAGTGGGTCTGTGAGTGAGTGGGTCTATGAATGGCTATGTGAGTGGCTGTATGGGTCTGTGAGTGGATGCATGAGTGTCTGGATATCTCTGTGAATGGCTGTATGGGTGTGTGAGTGGGTGTATGAGAGGTTGTTTAGGGTTGTGAGTGCTTCTGTGGATGATGTCGTCAGTGATATCATTTGAGATGTCATCAGTGATGTCACTGACCATGTCATAAGTGATCTAATATGTGAGGTCATAAGCAGTGCATTGCAGGGCGTATGTTATAGTTAGCTCAGCTAACTATAACTACTGAATTTCACTGGTTTTATACGAGTGAAATGTAAGCCTAACTATAACATCCCTGTAACCTTTGTTTTTTCCAGTGAATTTCTAAGTTTTTATTTTTATTTCCTAACTATAACATTCTTGTAACCTTTGTCTTTTAAGTGAATTTCTAAGGATTTTAAAATTGTATTTCTTAACTGTCACCTATAACCTTTGAGAGTAAGTGTGTGAGTGAGTACATGAGTAACTTCGTGGGTATGTGAGGGAGTGTGTGAGTGTCTCAATGGGTGTGTGAGTGGTTGTCTGGGTGTCTGTATGGTCTGTGAGTGGCTGCATAAGTGTCTCGCTGGGTGTGTGAGTAGGTGTGTGAATGTCTGAGTGGGTCTGATTGGGTGCATAAGTGTCTGTGTGGGCGTGTGAGTGAGAGTCTCAATGGGTGTGTGAGTGGGTGTGTGAGTGTCTGTTGGGGTCTGGGAGTGGCTGCATAAGTGTCTCACTGGCTGTGGGAGTGGGTGCATGAGTGTCTGAGTGGGTCTGTGAGTGGGTGCATAAGTATCTGAGTATGGGTATGAATATCTCAGTGGGTCTGTGAGTAGGTGTTAGAGTAGGTTTGCCTGTGCCTCCATGAGTATGTGAGTCAGTCTTGAGTGAGTGCATGAGTGTCTAAGTGGGTCTGTGAGTGGATGCATTAGTCTCTGGGTGGGTCTGTTAGTGAGTGTGTTAGTCTCTGAGGGAGTCTGTGAATGTCTGTGTGAGTGGCTGTATGGGGATGTGAGTGGGTGCATGAATGTCTGAATAGTTCTATGAGTGGGTTTATGTGTCTAAGTGGGTCTGTGAGTAGGTGCATGAGTGTCTGAATGGGTCTGTGAGTAGCTGTGCGAGTCCGTGAGTGGGTGTCTGAGTGTCTGCATGAGTATCTTAGTGGGTCTGTGAGTAGGTGTGGTAGTCTCTGAGGGGGTCTGTGAATGTCTATGTGAGTGGCTGCATGGTTCTGTGAGTGGCTGCATGAGTGTCTGAGTGGGTCTGTGAGTGGGTTTATGTGTCTAAGTGGGTCTATGAGTGGGTGCATAAGTGTCTGGATGGGTCTGTGAGTGGCTGTGTGAGTCTGTGAGTAGATGCCTGAGTGTCTGCATGAGTGTCTAAGTACATCTGTGAGTGGGTGTGTGAGTGTCTGTGTGGGTGTGTCAGTAGCTGTGTGAGTGACTCAGTCCCAAAGGAAGTACACCTTCCCTTTTAGCCAACCAGTGTCCACAGTTTTGCATAAAATATTTGCCCAACTGGAGTTCTTTCTACTGATAAATTACTGAGTGCTACGTCCTTGGGTAAATGTCCAGTATGTATTCTACACTACAGCTGCGTAATGGAGCACATGGAAATGTCACCATTAACCTTGTGTGCATTTTGGCAATGTGATTGTTCCTTGTGTGTCTTTGTCCAGAAATATGTGATAACATGAATCCTCCTATACAGAAGACAACAAGGCTACAAACACGTAAATCTCAGCTAAACAAGGGTCCTTCCTCTAACGTATATTAAGTTAGTGCTTTTTTGTTTGATGAAGATATCCTCATATTCCTGGTCATCAAGAACTCCTCATCAAAATCGGCGAGTAATGCTCTGGGGAAGTCACTTATTAAGCTGTCCATCATCCTGGCAAAAGACAGGAAGACCTTTGGATACTACTAAGCTGGTCGGGACTAAACGAGCGAAGCTTCCAAGTGATTTCCACATTTGCATTCTTCTAGCAATTAAAAGTGAGAACCATGGACTCTGTTCTCACCAGGAGAGGACAAGAAAGAACCCACTCGTCACAGTCACATACAGATTGCGCTCCAATAGATCAACGATGCAGTCCCCTCCATTAAGGATTTTAGATCATTTTTCAATATGGAATTGCTGAGAAAACACACTTGCTTTGCCTTCGTGAGCCCAGGAGTTAGGATCATATGTCCTTTACAGAAGTGGAGCTTCAACGGGGGCACTTGCTATGTCTATATTTATAAGTGCTTCCTGTTGAGGCTTAATTTCTGTGAAGAGCATTGGGTCCAGAACAGCGCCGGGGACTTCATCACTCAGGGCCTGGCCACAACTTAATGGAGGAGGAGGGCTGCTTGGTCCCCCTCCCTGGGCCTGGAGCTCACCCAGGGCACCCAATGTGCAGGATGGGGACCACGGGGACAGCCCCAAGCCCCTGCTCTCCTAGCTAGCTCCCCCTCTCCTGCGGGAGCCAACATTGCTATTGCACATCAGGAGCTGCTGTGTGCAAGAGCAATAGTTTCATCTCTGTTCCTGCTCGCATGTCTGTAGGCATGGACAGAGATGAAACCTCTACTTCCAGCAAGTGGGAGCACTTTGACAGCTCCCGTCTGCTGGAACAGGGGTATTTGCTTTTGCTTTGCAGAAGCTCACAGCTCCCGCCAAGCAAAAGCAAACATCCATGTCCTGGGGTGGGCACCCAAGGACATATTACAGGTGTCGGCCCTGGGGGGTTGATCTCCCCAAGGCCATTAATGGCTCCAGGAGTGGGGCCATGTGTCCCCCCACCCAGTATTATTTATTTTTTAGGCCCCAGGGAGGTTGGCCCCTCACAAATTGTTTTTATTGCCCTGGGGAGATGGTGGTCCCCGAGGCTTCTAGAAGCACAGTAGAGGGGGTCCACGCGGCCCCCTTCATTATTATAAACAAAACCCGGGGTAGTGTTGGTCCCTAGGAGGGGGTCCGCGCAGCCCCCCTCCATTGTTAAATAAAAGCGCCGGGGAGGTGATGTTCCCCGGGGCTTCCATCAGCTCTAGGCGGTGGCCTCCATGCTCCCCCCTCCTTTTATTTGTTTAATGACCGCATGCCCCTGGACCTGGCCCATCCGGGGGCTATAAGGTAAACAAATGCCGGAGCCAGCACTTTAAAAAAAAAAATCACCAGAGTCTTGGATCTGCTGCGATTTTCATCAATTTTTTTTAAAAAAAATGATTTTTCTCCCTGGTGGGGTCTTTTTAGAACATGAGCACCAAAGCTAAGGGGTCAGGGTGGTCCTACCCTGTCTCCTTTTCTTTATTTTTTAACATTTTTTCAGGGACTCAGCTAAAGCTGAGTACCAAGATGGCTGCCAACACTTCCTGGTTGAAGTGTTGGCAGCCAATAAGATGTGAGCAAGAGATCAGGAGGGTTTGATGAGCCTTCATATCCCTAGATATACAAATTTGGATTTCTTTAAATATCTCTAAAACTACTGAACAGACTTACCCCAAATAACAAAAAGCACTCTCTCTGGACATAGAGCTTTCTGGCAAATTTCGTGTAATTCCGTCCAGTGATTCGGGCTGTAGTCGTGTTCAAAATCCCTATGAGAATTAACATAGGAAATGCACTTTTTTGACCCCCCCATGGGTCTCATGGCCTCCACTGCACAGATCACCCCAAAACTTTCCATGCACAACTAGAATCACTTGCACACTTTGTTTTGATAATTTTGTGAAGATTCATCAAACAGTGCCAAAGTTATTGGCAAGTCAAAAAACGCTTTTCCTATGGAAACATGGTCCTAACCATAATTACCTACTGGCAACTGCCAGTAGGCATTAAAAATGCTCTCGCTTGCTGAAAACGGAGCAGAATTGCCTTTGTCCAAAAGCAATGTCGGCTCCAGCAGGAAGCGGGAAGCCGGCAGGGACTGCGGGGCCTGGAGCCTCCCCACGTGGTCCTCAACTGTACAAAGTGGGTACAGGCAGGGCCCTGGGGATGGGATACCAGTGGGCAAAACCGGCCTGGGATGGGGCCACGCGGCCCCCTCCCATTATGTTGTTACAGAAAAAAAAAAAAGGCCGGGCCCTGCGGGATGGGGTCCCAAGGGCTGAAATCAGCCGGGAGAGTGGCCGCTTGGCTCCCTACCTTTTACATAAAAAATAGTTTTAAAGAAAAGGCCGGGCCCAGGTGGATGGGGTCCCCGGAGCCAAAATCAACCTAGGGAAGGGGGCCTCGTGGCCCCTCTCTTCCATTAAAAAAAGGCCTGGCCCTGGAGGATGGGGTCCCCGGGGCCCAAATCGGCCCAGGGGAGGGGTGCCATGGGTCCACCCTCCCACAAAAAAACATGCCAGACGGCAAGTCGCCGGAAGCCCTGCCCACTACTCTGCAAACGCGCCTCCTGGCCCACTGATGGTTGGGGGATAAAGTCTCCTTGGATGCTGAGGGTCCTTGGGGGCCAGGAACCCCTTCTGTTACCCCAGTAATTCCCAGACAGTGGGATTTCTGAGAGGTGTTTGGAGGCCACACCCCCTTTCTCCACCACTCTGCAAACACGCCTCCTGGTGCACTGCTGGTTGGGGAATGAAGTACCCTTGGCTCCAGAGGGTCCTTGGGGCCAACAAGACTTCCTGTTACCACTAGTAAGGCCCACACAGTGGGATTGCTGAGAGGTCATCAGAAGCCACGCCCCTTTCTCCACCACTCTGCAAACGCACCTCCTGGTGCACTACAGGTTGGGGGATGAAGCCCACTTGCCTCCTGAGAGTCCTTGGGGGCCAGAAGCCCCCCTGTTACCTCCAGTAAGTCCAACACATAAGGATTCCTAAGAGCTGGTTGGAGGCCCCGCCCCCTTTCTCCACCACTCTGCAAACATGACTACTAGTTAAAAAAAATAGAAGTTCACTTAAAAAAACAAAGGTTACAAGGACGTTACAGTTAGAAAACAGAATTTAAAAACCTTAGACATTTACTTAATAAACCAAAGGGTACAGGGTCATTATAGTAATGAAATAGAATTAAAGAAACCTTAGAAATTCACTGAAAAAAACGGAGGTTACAGGGACGTTATGGTTTGTCTCAGATTTCACTTGTACAAAACCAGTGAAATTCAGCAGTTATAGTTACCTAAGCTAACTATAACTTACGCCCCTGCAATGCGCTGCTATTGACCTCATATATTGTATCACTCATTGACATAGTCAGGAACCCCATCCCCCGGGGCCCAGCCATGTCTGCTGGTTGCCCCCTGGGCACCCAGTCTCCATTGGGATATAAAATATATAGAAAAATAATTTTGTTACAGTTTTAAAAAAAATTCTTTTTATTAAACAGTTAAATAGCCCATCATTACAGTCAACAATTAAACTTCAATACAGTCGACAGTTTTCAAGGGTACAATATGGCTTGTGATGATTCAGGGCTGTCAGCCCGACAGGTGCATTATTGTAGGGCAGTTACATTTCGTCTCCCCTGGGTTTGCGTTACTACCCATCTAAGATCTGTACTTTACCCACTGTCCCCAGACTTTATTCCACTTCTTGGTGCATCCCCTGTTTTGGTATATAGCTTTTTCTGCTAGACAGCACCAGTCCATATCTTGTTTCCAGTTAGAGAGCTTTGCTTGTTCCTGTGCCCCCACAGCCTTGCTATGTTGCGGTTTGCCACCACTGAGGCCAGCATTAGCCAGGTTTTCGTGTGTGTGGGCCATCTGATCTCGCCCGTGATGCCCAGTAAGTGCCAGCGGGCGTCCAGAGGTATATGTATATCTAGTACTTCAGACATCGCTCTGTTCACCCGAGTCCAATAATGTTGGATTTTGGGGCATTCCCATATAATGTGAAAGAAGGTACCTGTCCCTCCACACCCTCTGATGCAGTGATCCGAGTCTGACCAGCCCAATTTGTGATGGAGCGCTCGAGGAGTGTATGATCTGTGTAAGATTCTAAGCTGGATCAGTCTAAATCTTGCCCGTATGGCGACCTCTCTAGAGCTTTGGATTGCCTCCTGCCAATCGTCATCCTCCAGTAGGCTCAGGTTAGATTCCCAAGCTGCTCTTAATGGGCCCAGGGGGTCGGGAAGATTGTTCATTATCTTTCGGTAGGTTAGGGATATCGCTTTGCCTATCATGGGTTCAAGCAGCAACCGGTCCTCTAGGGGGGAGTAGTCCGGTAGGGTCTCCCCATCTGGTATGTAGCGGTGTATGGCATGCCTCAATTGTAGGTCATGGAATCGTTCTGTGACGGCCATTTGGTATTCAGTCTGGAATTCTTTGAAAGTAAGCATTGTTCTACCCCGCCATATATCTCCGAGGGTGTCTATGCCAATTAGGCTCCATCTGCGAAAGCCCTGTAGGCGTCCCACATCACCCAGCACATCACTCTCCCAGAGTGGTGTGTGCTGAGTCAGTCTCGAGTCCCACCCCAGCAGTTTAGTAGTTACTTGCCATGCTCGTGCGACCTCCTGTGTGTGGGCCGGCAGTGGCCTCCCCTGCTGCTTACGGTCTAGGGTCAAAGGTGTCCTCTGTCCCCCATTGCATGTCAGTCACACCTATATGCCGGCTCGGTCTGGTGCGCAAAGATCCAGCCATTGAAGTTTACCAGCTGGCCACCAGGTAGTAGCTTCGGATGTCTGGGATTGCCAATCCACCCTCGTATACCCCACGCTATACGTGGTTTACCCCCCTCCCACAGGAGGTTGTTCCCCCTCGATGGTTCTGAAAAAGGTATCCGAGATCCTATATGGGGTGTTCTGCAGAGCATAGAGTAGTCTCGGTAAGGCCATCATCTTAAATAATACTGCTCTGCCCATGAGGGAGATCGGTAGGCATCGCCAGTGCATTGTATCCTCCCGCAGTCTCACAATCTGGGAATATATGTTGAGATTTAAAAATCCCTCAGCTGTCCTTGTGATCCATATGCCATGGTATTTGAATTAGTCTTGCTGCGTCAAGGCCGCACAGTCAGATGTTCCCCCGCAATTAGAGATTTGTCCAAGTTTATCTGGTAACCAGAGTAGGTACCGAAGAGCCGGAATATGTTTATGAGTCTGTGGAACATATGCCTAGGCTTGTGTGCATATAGCAGTATGTCGTCTGCATATAATAAAATACGTTCCTCCCACCCCCGCCAATATCTATACCCCAGATTAGTTGGTCCCCTCGGACCCATGCTGCCATTGGTTTCAACGCCAGTGCGAATAATACTGGGGACAATGGGCATCCCTGTCGCGTACCCCGGTGAAGTGTGAACGCCCATGAGGTCGACCCGTTTACCCGTACGCAGGCTTTCGGATTCTGATAAAGGAGGCGGACCCATGTACAGAAATGTGGTCCAACGCCCAACCTGAGTAAAACCACATTAAGATAGGGCCATTCAATGCTATCGAATGCCATTCGGGCGTCCAAGCACAGTAGAGCGGCAGGTTTATGTCAACGCGCCGCCGTGGCGTGCATTACTCCATACAGTCGTCTAAGGTTAAGTCTGGTGCTTCTGCGGGGAATAAATGCTTACTGGTCTGGATGTATTACAGTAGAAATTATAGGTATAAGCCGATTCGCCAGCACCTTCGCCAAGACTTTAGTTTCAAAGTTGAGGAGGGAGATAGGCCTATAGGAGCCACACTGGTCCTTGGGCTTGCCCTTTTTAGGGATGACTAAGATCGTAGCAAGTTTGAGGTCCATGGGTAGACACCCCTCCTGCAATGCAGCTTGGAACATGTCAAGCATCGGTTGTGCCACCCCTCCTGCTACGCATTTAAAAAGCTCTGCGGGTAGCACATTTGGGCCTGCCGCCTACCTTGTCTGTAGGTCCTGAATTGCTCCCTCCACTTCCTCTTTTGTCAAGTCTGTATCTTGGGCATCTCTATCCTCTTTTTAAAGAGTCAGCAGGGTAATGTCTCTGAGTAGTTCTGAGTAGTTCTCTACTCTCATCCTCTGTTCTAGTTGTTACTGACTGGTGGAGTGTCTCATAATAGGATGCAAATGCCTCCGCTATTTCCGCCTCCGACCCCCGCTTAGTGCCATCCGCTATATGGATTTCAGCGACCCAGTTGCACTCTCTATCCCTCTTTTCTAGCCATGCGATGAGTTTATCCCCTAGATCATATAACCTCCTCTGAGTGGCCACTGCCTGATGTCGCGCAGCCTCTTCTTCTATGTCCCTATGTTCTCTTTGTTTAAGGCATATAGTATGTCGCAGCCCGCAGGTTTTTGATTTGTCGCCTAGCGTCGTATGTTCTAGTGTCTCGATCTCGCGTTCTAGCTTGACGCACCTGGAGTGCCCCTCCTTCTTAAAACCCCCTATTGTTGCTTGTAGGTATCCCCTGGCCACCACCTTGTAAGCCTCCCAGAAGGTGCAATGCAAATCAACCGATCCCGCGTTTTCACCAAAGTAAATTTGTCCTGAAACTCTCTATTGTGGAAGTGCCAAGGTGCTATACGTGGCGGCGTGGTGTAGTCTCTGGTCGGGCCCTGAAGCAGAACCTCCAAGGGTGAGTGGTCAGAAATGCCTCTGGCATTATGTTGCGCTCCAGACGTGACCCACTGCCGTGTGCGGCGGAAATATGCGTGTACTGTCTGCTGGTCAGGTTGTGCAACCTCCATAGATCCGATATGCCCTTTGCCTTCGCAAATACCCGTAGGGGTTCCTTCCCTCCTACCCGGGCCGGTGCTGTCATCCTGTCCAGGCCATGTGACATCACCGCGTTCATGTCCCCACCCATTATGAACACTCCAGGGAGCAAATCCATCAATGTTTTGCTTAATTCGGGAACGTTTTCTGCATGCAACATTGGTGGGATGTATATTGAACATAAGTTGAGGGTTTGCCCTTCCCATGTCCCTGTCGGAGCCACAAATGTGCCCAATGTGTCCTGCCAGCTGCGGCCCTGTATTAGTGGCACAGAGTTTTTAACCAAGATCGCCACCCCGAGACCCTGACGTGAAGCCCGCGTGGGCTACAAGGGTGTATCCATATCTGTTAAGTGCTAGGTATTGATTACCACGCAAGTGTGTCTCCTGTAGAAGTACCAGATCAGGGGAATGCCTGCGGAGATATTGCAGGACCACAGTCCGCTTAATTTTGTCCCCCAGGCCGTTTACATTCCATGTCAGAACTTTCAGTGTGGTCGTGTGTTGCAATGTTTTAGCTATGGTCAGGTGTGTAGTGTCTGGATTCCCATCCCCTCCGCCCATCTGAACCCTCTGCCCTTTGGTTGCCGCCCGATGTGTCTCGCCTGCAGTGATGGGTCATTGTGTAGTCAAAATCAACTTTTAATAAACATAACCTTGTAGTTAGTGAACTTCTTCCCCTTGTAATTACCCCCCTCCCTGCTACCCTGCACTGTAGGTTTCGAACTACCCAATTTGCAGAGCGCCTGTCGCCCCGTTAGAACCATGTTAACAACTTGGGGTTGGCTGGCTCCGCCACTCATGTATATACGGCCGCCCTCCCGCCCTTTGCATCAGTCAAGTAAACAGACATATTGATTGTTGTCCAACTCTCAGACCCCTCTTCAATGTCTTACTAAGGTCATCAAGAGAGTCTCAATTACCTGTTAAGGCCCTTGGTGTCCCTCTCATCTCTCAACATTGACAGTATCACCCTATTGTCTTCCACTGTTCAGGGCTCCTTCATGTACCCCCCTCCCTCCTCAGCTGGTCAGCACCTGGGCTCCAGCTCCGGAGCAAACGCTTGTTTCCGTTTCATCACTGCGGATTCCCCCAGAGGTGGTGCGCCCCCGATCTTCACGTCCTCTGCTCTGCTCCTGCCACCGTTGTCTGGTAGTTTTTCGCCCTCCTTCAAGCCATTCCCATGCTTCATCTGGTGTTGTGAAATACCAGGATTTGTCCTTGTCTTGGACTCTTAGTTTGGCGGGGAACAGCATCATGTATTTGAGGTTTTTTGTTCGCAGAGTTCTCATGACTTCGTCAAAGGTGCACCGTTGTCGCTGGACCATGAGGGTGACGTCCAGGAAGAATCGAATTGACGCATTTTCATAGGGTAGATCACCCTCTGTTCTGGCTGTTTGCAGGAATATGTCACGGTCCCGGAAATTAAGGATCCGTGCGATTATGGTCCATGGCGGGGCCCCCGGTTTCGGCGGTGGTATCGGTGCTCTGTGCACCCTCTCCACCGAGAAAAAGTTTGACAGGCATTTAGGTTGAAGATGGTTAAGTATGAGGTCTTCCAGGAATAGACCCGCGTCGGGGCCCTCTGCCCCCTTTGGCACACCTCCCACCCTGATGTTATTCCTTCGGGCCCGTCCCTCCTGGTCCTCAAGCCTTGCCGCCATTACTTTGTGGTGGTGCTTGAGTCACTGTATCTGGTCTTCCATTTTTTTTGTGGTGACTTGCAATTCAGTGATATTTGTCTCTGCAGTCGCTATTTTCCTGGAGGTCTTATTTAGGTCTGCCCTCAGGAGGTTCACTTCAATTGTGTCATTTTGGACTCCAGGGTCGTACCCAGCTCCTGGATCGCCATCATGATTTCCCCAGTGAGGGCTCAGCCTGGTCCTGACTTCCGTGCACCGGTGCCCCCTCCGCCATGGTCACCTTAGGCACTGTGTATTTGTCAAGTTTATTGGCTTGGGACGGTGGGGCGCTCTTTGGATGCATTTTGTTCCCTTCCTCGGGAATGAGGGAAGGGAATGTTTCAGTGTCTTTCAGGGAAGGCGTTTCCCGGTACGCCAGTGATTTTCAAGACTCTCTTTCCTCCCAGTCACCCGGGCCCTCTGCCGAGGTGGTCTTTGTATGGGTTTCCAAGGCACAATATAGTGTAGGCCTCTGTAGTTTGTTACACGTGTGACCGGTGACTCACTCTTGCAGATTATACCTCCGTCACACGCCTCTGGATCTCTGCTGCCTCTGCAGCTACATCATTTTCCCCCTTGTCTGCGGGGTGGGGGAGGAAGGGGCTCGCCAGGGACGGTAAATGTAAATTTTGAAGATACCCCCTTTGGGGGTCCGTTGCACCAAAAGGATGCCCTGCGGCAGCTACCGCAATGCCAGGACCAGGCCCTGGTCTCTGTGGAAGTCCTTACCGGTCTGTTCTGCGGTTTCTAGTTGGTCAGGGTTCTGTGGTGGACTCAATCTTCTGCCGACAGCCTTCGATTTAATGCCAGTTTTCTCCTTTCTTCCAGTTGCCCCCATCTGGTATATCCACAGAGGGGGAGAGGTGCCGGGGAAATCAAACACCCGCGCGGAAGAGGGGCTGCCGTGCCATGTGTATGTCCAGCTGCCTCCACCACCGCGTCCGAGCCACCCCCACCGCTCAATCCCGGTGCCCGCCTCAGGCCTCCCCGGTCAGTTGAGCTGTTGCCATCTGCTCAGGGCCCAGTAGCACGTTGTTTTTTTGGCGTTAGGGTCGGCGGCTGCTGCGGTCTTCAGCCGGCCGCCAGTGTGCACTGATTTGGAGCCCCTTTCTCAATGTGATCGTCCCGGTGCCTCCAACTCCAGCCATGGCTCCTCCCTCTGGGCCTCACCTCGATCCTACAGGCCCAGAGCCGGCAGGTCTCTTGGAGCCTCGATCACAGCTCCGCTCCGGATCGAATCAAAGCCCCTCCCCGGCACGGGCACTGGGGCTCCTGTCCCCCCGCGAAGGGTCAGCTGGACAGTGCCAGACTTCACTGAGGACGGGAGGGCCGCCGCGGAGCTCTCTGACTACGCGCTCATCTTGGCTAGCACCAAGCCACGCCCCCCCCCAAAAATATAGAAAAATATTAATACATTTCCCTACCTATTACCACTTTAATAAAGTGGAATAGGTACGGAACAACAATAAAACCTACTACTTATCTATATCTAAGGCCCTAACCCAGAACAACCTAGAACCCAGTCAGAGTGTGGTGAAAACGACATGGCTGCCTTTAGTTTTGTACGCATCCATTTAGCCAATGATATACTGCCTTGTGATCGGCATGTACTGTGATATACCGACCAATCTATAACTAAGGGCCTGATTTATATTTCGGTGGATTGATTACTTTGTCACCACGGTGTGACAGATTAACCCGTATGCCAAAATATAAATCAGTCCCTAAGTGTTTTGTTACTTATAACTTTAATATTTACCTTAAATAGTAACTTTAATAGTATTTAACCAATCTAGAGGTAATACCAAAAATTTCCATTTCCACCCCATAATATATATTCCTGCTACATTTCATCTACCTCCTTTCAGCCACTTTCACACCACTTCTCTCTTTAACCTACACTCTACTACACTACCCGCCACTCCACTCTACACCACTACACAATGCACCACTGCTCCCTCCACCACTCCACTCTATGCTATTTGAATTTACCCACTCCACTCTACGCCACCTCTACTCTACACCACTCCACTCTACGATATTCCACTCTACACTACTCCACTCTACTCTACACTAATACACACTACGCCACTCCACTCTATGGCACTCATCTCTATAACACTTCACTGTATACCATTCCACCCCACAGCACTCCAGTCTACTTCACTCAACGCTATTGCACTCCACACTACTCCACTACACTCCATGCCACTCCATTCTGTGCCACTACACGCTATGATATTCCACTCCTTGGCACTCCACTCTGTAGTGCCATTTTTTTGAATGTCATGAGTGAGAGTACATCTTATCATGATGCTGTGTGACTGCTTTTGTGTACTGTTACCTCATTTTAATTTCTTGGATTTTTTACGTTTTTCCTCTTACTGATTTTCGCTGACTCAGTTGTTTTTGTGTGATTACACTGCAGTAGCTGTGAGTGGCCTTATGTGGTGTGGGTCTCTCTTCAAGGCTGGAGTAAGGTAGAGTTGAACCTGTTTAGACCCTAGTACTACTTAAGTAGATGTGGCTATGACGTGTGCCTGCTTTACAATTTTACAGGTAGGTTCTTTTATTTATATGGTCCTCCCTATGAACCTGCTTTACTTTCTCCTCACCCTTCCTATTTTGATAGCAATGTACACAACTTTTCAGTCACTCCCCTTCCCACATTAACTACAAAGAAGTGTGTTACACCTGGTTTTACATGTTTTTATTAATCCATACATGTTCTGTATTAATGCACATACAAGAGATAACATTTCTGGTTCATAGGTTTCAGTGTGTACCTTAGTTAATTTTCTTTTTGAGTAAGTGAAGTACTACTGCATGAGTTCTACTCCTCGTGAATATAATTCTGAACTGAGCACTTCTGGGATGCAAAGGGTCTCCTGTATGGCTCTATAGAGAATTTACCTCTGCCTCAAGTTCATCATTCCAAGCTGAGTAGGTTTGTAACTTTTAATTTACCTTGGCCCAAATGACAACCATATGTGTTTGTTGAGGCTTCCTGCAGAATGCAATTCAAACCAGAGCTGAGCTTTGTGGTCTATAAGGGCACACCATGTCCACTCTCTTTTGGCAAGTGTTAGTTCGGTCAGATCAGAGGCCAC
This sequence comes from Calotriton arnoldi, assembly GCA_963921515.1. Taxonomy (NCBI): domain Eukaryota; kingdom Metazoa; phylum Chordata; class Amphibia; order Caudata; family Salamandridae; genus Calotriton; species Calotriton arnoldi. The sequence continues at coordinate 1,295,878 of CAWUFW010005224.1, read as the reverse complement.
TGTATACTGACAGTCATTGCAGTGACAGATTATAATGGCAGGGCAAGGTTTTTTAACATGTCTCCTGTCAAAGGACAATTACCCACTGGCCTCTAAATATTTTAATTGGTTTTCCAGTCCCCGGCAACCAAGTCCTGTGCTCCATCCATATGGAACATGGACGTCATGCTTGTATCTAACGTCTGTGTGTAGAAGTTGTATGTGGAGTATGTCTATAACGTGGCTGTGGCTCAACAGGAATCCATTTTTATTTCATGAAAACCAGTGGTACCTAAAATAGAGGTTGGAGAGAGTTCCAAACATGACTGTGAAGTGCAAGATTTCTAAGTCATTCCTTAGGTCTTTTATAGTGGGTCAGACTCAAAAGTGAGGACAAGAGGTGACAGTGAGTCCTTTTTAAGTAAAGGGTAATTCTCCTCTCCCTTTGCCTTACTTTGCTTCCTGGACGGGCTACCCTGCCCCCTTACATTAACAGATAGCTAAGCTGGACAGGTGCTCCCTCTTTTATGTCCTTGTTTTGAGTCTCCCTTGACAGGAAAATGTAGTCTACACCCCACCTTCCTTCTGACACCGGAAAATAGAGCCTATGTCTAGACCGGTATTGGAGGAATATATAAAAGGTAGGAACTGCCTGAAACCTTTCCCAGAGTTGGACTCTTGGACTATACAACCACTATCTACAAAAAGTAGGGATGAAACGTCTGGTTAGACTGCCAAGATTTCTCTATCTGAAGCTCTTCTGTGCACTAGGTTTGTGATATTGCCCATTATCTCTCCTTTGCTTCGTGTAGGACCAGATACCTGGGAAATTCTACAGTCTTGCCAGGAGAAGCTACATTGGGGCTTGCCTTGAAGAATAAAGCTGACCGACTGCTTATGAGGGGGATTGGAGGTGCCCTTGCAGATGGAGGAAGAAGATGGGGACAGTGAAACAGTGGCGGCAAGACAAACTGAAGCTACCTTTGTGACTCAGGGAAGGCCTAAATTGCCCAGCTAGAGGAAGAGATCTAAAAGACCCAGGTATCCAGCAGATGGTACTGAAGCTGGAGCACGAGTGAATTAGGGGCACTTACAAGAATTGAATGCATACGTGATAGAACCAAAGTGCCTAGAAGTGAGAGCCATGAAAAACTTTGTGACCACATTCAGACATCTCAACTGATAAACCTAAGTCCTGAAGTAAGAGCAGTGCCTGGAAGGGGGCATCCCATTGTTGTAGAAGATATTAATCAATCCGTTCCCATCACTGTTGTGACCAAGGGTGGTACCTTAGCTTTGACTGGCTGACAGGTTTGTGTATGCTCTAGAGGATGATCCAACAGACAAGAGATTCACTGAACCACTAGCAGCTGACTTGAGCATGGCTGACCTATGACTGGTACAGGCACTGCAGGTGCTCCTCTGACAGAGCAGACACACACACACACTTAATGAGGACTGCAATGTAGATGGCTAGGCCAGGGAAAGACAAGGCAATCCTCTCTCGGACCATGCAAGGACATTTACCACATGGAGCAGCACTGCCCCGGTCACCTACCAGCAACCATAGGACTAGTCTGGAACACACCGCCAGCCAAGAAGGACAGAACGATATTGTGCAAGTATGACCCTGAGTGGGAGGGAAACCCCTAATTTGGGGACTAAGAATTTCACAATTCTTTGGAATGGGTCAACTGCTCCCTCAGAAGCACCCATGTAAACACTGTCCACAAACGTCTCTAGAAGGGCTGTTGTCTTCTTTGCACTGAATTATCACTGCTACCTGTTCTAGAGGATCAGCCTACACTGTCTCCCAAGTCACCATAATGATTTGTTAAGATATTGGTGTACCTATTAAAGAGCCCGATTCTCAAAGGTAAACTTAGACGTTTGGTCTAAACTTACACCAAATATCCAAGTTTGTGACTTTGGGAATTCACAAAGGGCATTTACGAGTCTGCCCTGATTGCCATATTCCCACTAAGGACTGGGTCAAACATTTTACAACTCTTGATGCAGAGTATCCAATGTATAAAGAGAACTTAGTTAACAAACTAGTAGACCCTACTGAATTGGTTGGTAATGAGATAAAGCCATTTATCCTTGAGAAAACTATTGCTGCAATCCAGGTCCAGAAACTTGGGAAAGTCCTAGGCTTAGATAGGATCCCGGCTGATCTGCTTTCTTTTGAGCTGCAAATATGGGGTCCTTATATAAATACTTTGACAAATGCTATCATGTCAGGACCTCCTGCTCTGAGTTCCTGGAAAGGTGCAGAAATTATTCTGATATTTAAAAAAGGAGACAAAATGGCCCCGGGAAACTATAGACCCATAAGTCTGATAGCCAATATACAAAAAGTCTATAGTAAACAGATTCTAACAAGACTGTGGGACTGGATATCCTTGGGACAAGTGTTACCCCTCTTCCAGGCAGGATTGTGGCCCAATTTAGTCACAATTGACCAGTAGATATGGATAGGGGATCTTTATTTGTGGCTTTTTTTTTACCTTAATGCAAGCAGTTGATCTCTTCCCAAGGGCTGAACTTTGAAACGTTTTGTAAAGGGTGGGGGTCCCCATTTGTTTGTTGTCTTTAATAAAAGCTCTGTATTCTGAAAATTTGTGCAAGGGTTAGATGGGGACCGGCTCGGAAACAAACAGATAATATCCCTGTTAAACGAGGTATCCGTCAAGGGTGCATCCTAGCCCCCACACTCTTTTATATATAAATGAGTGTATCCCTTATCTTACAAACTGTAAAAATGACTCTCCAAAAATTGCAGGATCTAAAATACCAGACCTTCTTTTTGCAGACGACACTCTACTCCTTTATAAAACTGCCCGAGGTATCTCAACGCTTTTAGAGAAATTTAGCCTATTCTGCAAGGAGTATGGATTGGAAATCAATTGTAATAGAACAAAATATGTGATCTTGAGTGCCTGCAAAAAAGTTAAGGGTAAGGAATATCTAGAGGGTGAGCAATTGGACAGGGTCTACGAATTCGACTATCTTGGTGCGAGAATCAGTGATTCTCATAGCTAGTTACCCCAGATAGCTAAGAGTGCATTGACCTCAAAACAAAGTGCAGGATCCATTATAAGATTTGCCCACAGGGCATCTGCCTTTGATATCTCTCCCCCCTTAAGATATATGAAATTCAAGCTCGAGGGGCAGCCTTGTAAGCGGCGGAATTGTGGGGACATTGTAATCTTGACTGTATTGAAAAGTGGAAATTGCTTTTCTTAAATCTCTTCTGAAACTTCCCATCAGTACCCTGACCTTTCCACTTAGATTTGATCTTAATGCTAGATCAATATCAGATATTGCTGCACTAAGACCCATTGAATGTTGGGTTAGGCTTTGGCCAATCGAAATTCCCATGGCTACTACATATTAAAACCTGGCTATACAAGCTTGGTTTGAATAATTACTGGTCACACCCTAACAAAATCTCGAGAAGTATACGTGAAGAGATAAAAACTCGTTATTGGGATTATATGTGTTGTAATTTACCAAATGGTTCATTCCGCCTCCCCCTCCTGTCCGTCCCCATTTGGAATGCTCGTCTTTCTTCAGTTGAACATTCTACAGTGGACTCCAGCTGACTGGATCTGCGGTGGTGTATGATGCACTATAAAGAGTTCCTGTTTACTTAGTGTGTCAGTACTTTTGAACACTGGCGACGATCTTGCTGTGTGGGGACAGCTACACTATCGCCCCCTAAATCAGTACTCCAGTGACAGCTGCCTGGTTCCGGATTCCTGAAGTGGCTTTTACCCCTGGACTTGAAGAAGTCTACTTCATCTGAAGGTATTTGCTACCCTGCCGGCCACGCTTGGTCTCCCTTCTAGGAGTGGGCTCTCCATTCATTTCTACGTGTGGGTGGCATCGCCAGTTGCTCTCTGTCATCGCTGTGGGCATTGACTACTTCCCTGGGGGCAGGGATTTCCTTCACACTATCAGGCATTCATTTCTACGTGTGGGTGCACTCTCCTGTTGCATCATCGTTTGCTCTATGTCACCTGGCTGTGGGCATTGACTACTTCCCTGGGGGCAGTGATTTCCTTCACGCTGTCAGGCAGCCTAGTTAGCTCCCTCATCATGGTTCCTCTGATAGCCGCAGCGGAGAACGTCACGCAGCCCAAGGATACCAGTCTACAGCCTGCCTCTTGTTTGCTATCACACTGACAGGTACAGCTTTGTAGGCATTCTGCCTGTGTCTTTTCAGTCACAGTGAGGAAGGGGTATTTTTCTTACCTGCTGGATTAGCTGCGGCGCTGTTTGTCTCCCTGCGATCCAGCCTCATGGCCTGCAACTAACCGATGTCGTACTCCTGGAGTTAAGGGTGTGTCTTGAATCGCCATTGTGGGGGAGAGTTAAGAGTTGGAGCAGTTCCTCCCTGCTCTGTTGACGGCGGTGCCTTCCTTTTCCCTCAGTTTTCGGCTTTCCGGGCAGCGTGCTGTGAACGTGTTCTTTAGCCTTCCAGTCTCCGCCTCAGAGTTGCTCAGCTTCTGCAGCTACTCTCGAGGTTGCTGTGCCAGCAGGAGGGCGGTGCTGTTCCAGCAAGAAGGCGGTCCTGCCAGGTGCCATCTGACTGTTGCAGCTGCTCTAGGGTCTTCTGAGACTGTCGCTCTTTAGATGCCTTTCGGAGTAAAGTGTCCTTCTCTACCGCCTGTTTTAATTCACGCTGACAGGCATAGCTTCTAGTTCATCGCTATCCTTATTCATTCTTCAGTTCAGCCTTCATACAGTCTGTTTTACTTCACGCTGACAGGCATAGCTTCTAGTTCATCGCTATCCTTATTCATTCTTCAGTTCAGCCTTCAGTACAGCCTGTTTTACTTCACGCTGACAGGCACAGCTTCTGGTTCATCGTTCTCCATGTTCACTCGGATTTTACGCTGACAGGCACAGCACACATGGTGCGGAGGTGAGCTCCTCCCTCACTGCTTGTCATTGGCTGCTTCCATCAGTTAACAGTTATTTTCAGCAGACTTCTGGTCAGTGTTTTGTTTTTCTCCCAGGCGGGCAATTTTTCTGGCTTCAAGGGTCCCATCAACATAAGGAAACATTTATTTTTATTCTGCTATGCTGTGTTTCCTTACCACTCAATTGTGCCTGGGAGAGTTTTTATATTTCCTTGTACTTTTTGACTGCATGTTCTATTTTTGTTTTTTTCTCTCATCTGTTGATAGTTATTGCCACTCAAAATCTCTACGGGTCTATCGATGAAGTGGTTTTGTTTCTGTTTCAAATAGGAAGGTATGATGGCTGCAGCTAGTATGTCACAACCACCCCCCTTCCTGAATGATGTTGGTGAACCAAAGCTTCCTTGGAAGCAATGGAAAGGTTTATTTTAGTCCTACCTGATAGCGATTGGTGGGGAAAAATGTATACCTCTGCGCAAGCAGCACACGTTGCTCCACAATTTAGGGGTTATGTGGAGAAAAACATATGACAATATTTCTGTGTCTTCTCAGGAGGATGAGGATAGGGGTGCAGATGACGTTGTGTATCAAGCCACTTTTGATAAACTGGAACGTCATTTTGGACAAAAAATTAACGTCGTATTAGAAAGACATACGTTTTTTGCCAGGGCACAACGGAAAAGAGAGAAGGTGAATACGTACATAGCTGCATTGAAGGGTTTATCCAATACATGTGATTTTGGTAATTTAACGGATTCCCTCATCAGAGATCAGTTAGTTTGTGGTCCCAAAATCCAAGAGAAATTGTTAGTAGTTAATCCTGATCTGAGACAAGCCATTGACATTGCCCTAGGTGTAGAACATACTGCTGATTGTATCAAGGAAATGAGAGGATCCAATGACACCACGGCTGAAATCAATGTGATTAGTAAGCAAGAAAACAGCAAGGAGGTCAAATTTAAAGTTCAGTCAGGGGAGTCAGGGGACAAACTCAAGTGTTACAGGTGTGGCAGTCCAGGGCATCTAGTGAATAATGTAGCCTGCTAAGCTAGAACTGTCATTTGCCGTAAGTGTTGGAAAAAAGGTCATCTCACCAGAGTATGCAATAATTTGCGTTCCAAACCTGTCCTGGCAATTGAGCAGGAAAACCCACTAGAAACCAAACTAGTGTTCCAGTGAAGCAACGGTGTGGGAAATGTTCATTTTCCTTTGTGTAGTATCACACTTGATGATATACTAGTGACAGCCTTTTCTGATTCATGTTCGCCTTATACGTTAGTTGATAAAGTTTTATTTTTTGAGTTCTTTTCTGACAAGCATTACAAGCTGATTCCACCTGACATTAAGCCGGGAGGCTATAATGGTGATCCCATTCCGTTGCTCGGCATGACCACATTGAAGATCAGCATCAAAGGAAGGAGTACGGTAGGAAAGGTTTATGTAACAGAGAAGGGTTCTAACTTGTTCGGTTGGCGCCACCAAAAAGAGTTGGGTATCCGTCTAGATCCCAACAGTCCTGATCAAGTGCTCTTGGTGGACCCTTCGATGGGGGTAAGGAGGCCTGTAACAATTTCCCTGAAGTATTCTCTGAGGACCTGGGGCTATTGAAGGGCTATCAGCATAACATCAAATTGAAATCTTGTGCTAAGCCAGTGACACATAAAGTAAGACCCATTCCCCACTTAATGCATGCTACGCTAAGGAAGGAACTGTATAGGCTTCTTGCTTTTCGTGTTATTGAACCCATAGAGTATTCACAATGGTTAGCTCCAGTGGTCATAGTGTCTAAATCTTCAGGCAAAGAGATCAGGTTGTGCATAGACCTGAGAGATTTAAACACAAATATATGGGTCGACAGACACCCTCTTCCCGGCATTCACGAAATGCTTACTTTAATCAAAGAGGCCTGCTGTTTTAGTGTCTTAGACCTCTCCTCAGCCTATCAGCAGGTGGAGCTCCACCCAAGATCTCGTCACCTCACCTCATTTGTGACTCCGTTGGGTGCGTTCCAATACAGATGCATGCCTTTCGGCCTGGCCTCTGCTGCAGTCACATTCCAGAGGTTTATGCAGCACATTCTGAAGGACGTTCATGGCTCTATGTGTTTTCAGGATGACATACTAATTTATGGCAAGAATGTAGAGGAGCACAACACTATACTTAATGATGTTTAACCAGATTGAAGAAGGCAGGACTCACCTTGAAAAGAGATAAGTGCCAAATAGGGGTGGGATCAGTTGAGTACCTTGGCCACACTGTATCACAAGACGGAATTAAACCTAAACTTAATCTTGTAGAAGCAATTGACAAAACTGCAGTGCCCACCAGTACAGAGGAATTCAAATCCTTCTTAGGACTATCAGAATTCTATGCCAAGTTTGTAAAAAACTATGCTGATATTGTGGAGCCACTTAGGAACCTTCTCAGATTAAAGGTTCCATTTGTTTGGAGTAATGAGTGCCAATCTGCTTTCAGTGCAGTAATATCTTGCATCATTAACGCTCCTTTGTTAGGCAGATTTCACCCTAGGAAGCCTACAGTTTTAACCACAGATGCTAGTAACAAGAGGTTGGGTGCTAGTCTAATGCAATGGGTAGATGGGAAGGAGCAAGTGGTTGCCTTTGCTTCTAGAGCTTTGAAGGGGGCAGAAAAACACTATTCGGTGGTTGAGAAGGAGGCCCTTGCATGCTTTTAGGCAGTCATACACTTCAATTGTTTTATGGGGTATTCCATTCACCATTAAAACAGACCATAAACCCTTGATGTTTGCATTCACAACCAAAGGTTCTGCCAGAACTACTCCCAGGATTTCCAGATGGATTTTGGGACTAGAGGGCTACAACTATAGGGTTCAGTATTTCCCAAGCACACAAAACATAGTGGCAGACTTTCTTTCCAGTGCTCCCTTTGAGAGCACTGGGGACACCTTTGAGGAAGAGGACAAGGAATGTGTGCTTAAGTTAACACGCATAAACAGAAGTGAGTAGGAGGACTGCTTAAAAAAGGACCAAGAAATCAAATTGTTGATGGAGTTTATACAGAAGGGGTGGCCAGAAAATAGGAGTGAAGTTCCCTCAAGTTAATGATGTATTGGGAAGTCAGGGTTGAGTTAACCACACAGGAGGATACTATTTTTCACGGGGAGAAGATTGTACCCCCTGTGGAAATGAGAGAGAGAATAGTTGATCTAGCTCATGAAGGGCATTTGGGATGCAGTCTCACCAAGTGCAAAGTATGTTTGGAGTACTGGTGGCCAGCCATGGAAGCTATGGTAGACGCCAAGGTGAAAGTGTGTATGGAATGCATGAAGAGTGATAAAACTCATCAAGTCAGGAAACCCCCCTTTTTCCTGTTGAGGTTCCCGTCACACGATGGTCTAAGTTGGCTCTAGACATCATAGCCCTCTCAATTTGAAAAGCCTTAAAGATCGTTTCATCATAGTGCTGATAGACTATCACTCACATTGGGTGGTTACTAAGTATGTGCACCAAATAAATACGGATAACCTCATCCTTTTTCTTAAGGATGCCTTTAATGAGGAAGGTATTCCAGACACCTTAGTCACTGACCATGGGGTACAATTTACTTTCGATCTCATGCAAGAGTTCCTCATGAAACTGCAAATTAAACACCACAGGACAGCGTTGTACTGTCCCCGTGTGAATGGGTTGGTTGAAAGAATGAACAGAATGATAAAGGGGTGTTTGCAGATGGCTAAAGTCACAGGGGTTTCAGCAAACACAGCACTGCAGAACATGTTATGGGCTTATCGCACTGCACCTAATTCAGTCACAGGTGTTTCTCCTTTTACATCATTGAAAAATAGAGCCCCTAAGACTAAGATGTCTGCCAAATGGGTGAGAGGTGGTGGTTCATGTGAGGTGGACGGAAGAGAAGTGGCAAGGAAAATTGCTCAGCACCAGAGTGGGTACAAAAACAGATGTAACTTCACAAAGAGAGTAAAAACCTTATGTTTCAGAAAAGGAGATTGGGTTCGGGTTGACTTTCCCAAACCACGGAGGAAGTATAATTCTAGGTTTTCTGTACCTCTCAGAATTTCTCTGGTAGGGAATATTGTGGTGCATTTAGAAAATGGTCAGACCAGGGGAATGGACAAATATATTCCTCACAATCCTACTCAGGAATTTAGTAACAAACCTAGTCCGTCTGAGGAACGTACTGCGATGGATCAAGGAGGTTGCAGGAAATCTCTGAGATTGAGAACCGTTCCTGATATGGCATAAGGATTATAGCATTAAATAAATCTTGGTGCTTCCAGTAAGGGTGTGGGACCTACTCTTTGGTTTGCTGTATTTGGTAATGGTTCTTTTTCAATAGCAATGTTATTGTGTCGCACATTTCATTTTCTCTACCTTTAGTCTGTGGTAGTTTATTGCACAACCTCAGTGGATTTCATTCATTTTGTTGTATTTTCTCCCTTCCTAGGGAGATTTGTTGTACTTTACCAAATGGTTCATTCTGCCCCTCCCTCCTGTCCGTCCCCAGTTGGAATGCTCGTCTTTGTTCTGTTGAACATTCTACAGTGGACTCCAGCTGACTGGATCTGCGGTGGTGTATGATGCACAATAAAGAGTTCCTGTTTACTTAGTGTGTCAGTACTTTTTAACAATTTACTAGGAGCCAAGATGCCTGTGGTAACCGCAGGCATACCTGTTATTTAAATGTGTACCTGATGTTGAGCCATTTATGAATGTTTTAATTGATCCAGCTGCATGAGCACTTTATATAAAATTTAGATTAGGGACTTTAACCCCGACTACATTTATGTGTTCCTGGAATAAAAAGCAGGGTCAATTTTATCCAATTTATGCCCAATGGATTGTCCGGTAGCTGAAAATGATGAACAATCCCCCACTACCGTCTTTTTGGCTTCAGAGATCGATCCAATGCTTCAAGAGCATGTAAAACGAACATCAGAGACGGTATTGTTTTTGCAATTGCGAGCTATTTGCCATCAATATGGCATATTAGAATGAAAGCTCTAAAACTTAATGGCCCTCATGTGTAGTGCAAGTATTCCCTTGGATTAAGAACTAGGGACCTTCATCAATACAAGCTTTCTTGTACTTTCTGCATTATTTGCACATTTAAATGAATTCATACTTATTGGAATTTTTATCGCTTGCAGGATTTTCGATTTCATTTAAGAATTATATAGTGGATTTTAAGTTTTCAAGTTCTTAAACTGCACTGCATATATTTTATCCTTCTCGTCTTTTAAATAAATGTGTATGTTATGTGAATGTTATTTTTGAAGGCATAGATGAGCTGAAGAAATACACATTGAATTGAATTGATCGATATTTCTAGGTATCATTAAATATTAGCCATTTGACATAGTAGACCCACATTTGAGGTTTTTGTCCTAAGTATATACTGAACAAGCCTTTATGTTGTATAATGTAATTACTCTGTTATAAAATGTGTGATTTATATCTATTATTATGAAACGCTTGCATATTTATATGTAAAGAATGTGTAAGGAAATGTATCTTTTTTAAATATATGTTTTATATGTGCTTTTATGGCCAGATTGTCCAAATAAAGAACTTGATGATGATTACTATCTTTATGTCCCTGAGTGCAGACATAAAGATAGTAATCATAAATGCCCTTTGTGAATTCCCAAAGTCGTAAACTTAGGACTGCCTTCTAACGTTCTGAGGCACACCCATCTTTTACACCCGACAAAGACTGACTTCAAGGCTACCATTGTGGTCTGAAAGACTAATATATTACTTTAACAAGTGTCTAAAGAACCATTTTAGCATGCTGAAAAACCAACTTTTATGCATTAACTAAATTACTCCTCACTGTTCCTTGAATCCAACAAGGAAGAGTGCTTAATGTATACAATTTTGTTCGCTGATGTAGCTTTTCTGTAGAGATTAAAAGTCACTTGTTCACAAATCTAGTTAAAAAACTGCTACAGGGGTTAATATTTAGCAAAAATCTAGTTCAACGATGAAGATATATTTTTTGCTAAATATAGCTGAGTGGCAGCTTTAGAAAAACATGCTTTGTGCTACATAGAAAAATGATTAGTAACTAATTCAGTTATGCTGGGCTTCTAATTTGATAGTGATCAAGTCTTTGATGAGGTGTGAAATATTTCTCTGGTTAGAGAGAATAAAGCTGTTTCTCAGAGCAGGATTGATACCAGGAATAATAACTACCCACTTATCCTGGAAGGTAGGAGTTGGAAGTGGACAGGAACAGATGGTTACTAAGGCTTGGCTTTTGATATGTTAATGCCAAACAAGGGCAGTGTGTGAGAGACTTCTTGTCTCTGCTCCCAGTTGGCGAAACTGGGGGGAGGAGGGCACTGTAGCAAGTATTCTGTCATCTTGAACAAAGATTTACTGGATAGACTGTAAGATACACAGGAGCTGCTGCAAAAGTGGAATGGCTGGACTGTGGCAATTCTGTTAGGACTGGATGGGAGTTTTCCTCAATAACTAGCTAGTGTGCATGATAAAAATGGAAACCCACTTCCTTCTCACCAGAACACAACTGTAGGAGCCATGGCTGGAGAGAGACCTGGCACGTAGGATCCTTTCCTGGAAGCCTGAAAGCCAGTGGAGACACTATGAGTAGGTTTTCATGCAATCAAAAAAAGATTTTTGGACCTCTAGTGGACGGGGAAAAGGTGGCAAGTCTCCCTGAGGGAGGCATGACCTTGGAAGCAATGAATAGCTGCTTTTCCTTCTGAGACCATTTTCAAGCAAAGATTGAGGTTATTACAGGACTGCCAAAAAGAAATCTCTAACCTCATGAAGCCATTGACAGATCGAGCTTTCCGCTTTGCTTCGCTGGAGAAAATGAAAAAACAAACCTTTGACCAAGTACTAAGGTAAAACCTGGCTCTAGGCAAGGTGCCAAAGTCAACCTCTCATAAAAACAATTTCCCTGCTTGCAGAATCCACTACTCAGATATTTGGCGGCAAAACTAAAGTCTTCAGGGACAAGGCAGGCTCGACGGACTCCACTGCATCAGCATCTTACGTTGTTCTGCCGGGGGTGTGTGACTTTATAAAAAAAAATGATAACTCCAAATGTAAAACTTAGACCACTGCAACAAACTAGGCTTACAAAAGCCCTGCTCCCCCACGGTCCACCAAAAAATGCACCTAGATCCTGTCAACCTCATCAATTAACTTTAATTTTGTCTTAGAACTTTGACATTTGATATCTCCAGCTCTCTTGATCTGATTGTGACCATTTTCATTTCATTTTGTGTAATAATGTCTTCTTCTTTTTATGATCTGGCTCTACAAGGCAGTTGTTGCCAGACACTTATGTGAGAATCAACTGACGAGAGGGCCTGTGCCCCCCCCGACACATTGGGAGTAAGGAGTGCATATTTTAATTGGGCAGAAGTTGTATCTTTCCACAAAAAGTGCTTGCCTTCCACACAGATGTGATCTTTTTGTTTGTTTATCCAGCTGCCTGAGCTTGAACTTTTGTAACTTTCAGGAGCACACACATGACATTGTAATGCTATTAAACTGGCTTAGCTAGCTATATAATTTACAGTGTTTTTCTCTGGCAGCAGCACAGATGGGGAGAGGGGGCTTGACAGTGCCTGACCTTTCAACCAACACCAATATTATTCTACAGTTCTTTGCCTCCACACAAATACATACCCATTCTCATCTACTTGTAATGCTTCACATTACCATGCAACATTCCTTTAAAGCCAGACCTACTGGCAGGGTCAATGCTTGTTACTAATTTGGACTGGGCACTGTATTGTTTCATTTTCTGACTCCACTATTGTATTAGTCCTGCTTTAGTAAGTAACACTTATTTCTCTGAGGTAAGACCTGCATCTTTAGGCCACAGCTGCCACGGCTAAGTCCAGGTTTTCTCCTTGAAAATGTTTTTGAACCACCCTGATATTGTATTAAAAATTGGCTGGGTACTGAGTCCCAAATAATTATCTAAAATCTCACATTTACATTACAACATTTACATTGAAGCATGTGTTTGATAGCGGTTTTGACATAATCTCACCATAATTCTGCGGCTTACACCAATTCGCCATCACAGCACCATGAGTGTCAATATTGAGATAAAGTACCTCAATCATGGTGTCTTCATCCTTACCTGGGAAAACCAAAGCAGGCTTTTTAGTGATTGGGCCCTTTCCTGCAGAGAGAGAAACAGACTAGCGACAGAACTGTCCAACCTCGAATGTGTATTTCTGGTGGCCTTCTTGAAAGGAAAACATTGACATTTAAAATGGAAATTTATTTTATGAGTAAATTGTCTCAGTTTAAAAGTCGTACAATTAAAAATAAATCTGAGAAACTGTAAAATCATTTAAGTCAAGACTAGAGAAGTATTTCAAATAATAATCCCAATTATGGGGTTACAAGTTAAAATTGATAAAAAACAAATGCACCCTTTAAACTCTATCATCAATTCGAGAACAAACAACATTGTTAGTTTGCGAGAACACAATACATACATAACCCTCCTTAGCATACAATATGTAAAGACACAGGCTGGTCTCACAAATCATTAAGGAAACATGTAAAAACACAACATTTACAAAAGGTCACTTCTCCTAGTACTCCATGCTGTCGTGATATAAGTAGCCATAGTTAAGAAAAACAAGGCAAATCCATCCTTTGATACACATTCATTGCCTCCTTGCAGAACCTCACTTTGTAATCTAAAAACAGGACAGAGAAAGCTGTTTACTTAAAGGAAGAGTTTTGGTACAAAGTAACATAACATTTATCAAGGATTCACATCCACCTAAACTGCAAGTGCAAAGGTCAGCATTATCCTTGGCTCCACTACATTTATTAAGATATGTTCAGACAAGTAAGTTGACAATTCTGAACACAACATAGAGTCTTTTCTGAAGCTTCTGGGTGGATTAGATATAAATATGAGCTTGATAGCTTACAAGGATTTAAGTCCGGTTATAGGGACATGAATCGTCCTTCCCTGCTACGTCTTTAATCACAGCAAATTCAGTTTTCCAATAATTTCCCTTGATAACTTTAATGCTGGTTTCATTTGTTGCAGAAGGAGTCAATCAAACCTCTTCACAGCCAATGTATTTTAGAGGGAGCTCCAATTGTTCAAATAATTAAACTTTTTGCCACTCTTGTTGTTTATATGTCCATGGCCAATTTTAAGTAAGTAGTATCCCGTTTTTGCTTCGTTGACCTGCCGCACTGCAGAAGGGGAGAGGGGCACTAGAACCACCTGCTCCAGTCTCCAACGCGGTCCTGCCAACGTCATCCAAAAGTGCCTAAAGGCGCTTTAAATTCACTTGCGGGCTCCCGCAGCGCGGGACGCGCGCGGGCGTGCCAGGGCCACGCCCGAGCGAAGCCGGGGCCAAGGGCAGGCCCGTCTGCGCCCGTCAGTGGCAGGAGGAGGCGGGGCGGGGCCACCTTCCTTGGCCGTGCAGCAGGACGACCTTCCCTGGTTCAACAGACTAAACCAGAGACTGGTGCTGTACCTTTTTACTTCATGCTCAATCCCCCGCATTGTAGCTGCATAGTTATTTTCATCTACTGTCTGGTACCAAGCCCCGTCCGTTTTCTTTTGCCCCGGTGAGAGTGAGGGCCGAGATAGAGCCTTTGAGTTTTTTCTTATAGAAGTGTAGTGGCGGGTCACTATTATCAAATCAAGCAACTAGAGGAATTCGAGGAGGATGGGCAAGAGGAAAATCCATGACAAGGTTCAGGGCACGGACAACTCTAAAAGGAAGAAGAAGTCTCTTGTCGCTATTTGTTATGAGACTATGGACCGTATTGAGACAATATTAACTGAGTGCCAAGAAATAGCAGACGCGGACCCATTGAGCTCCCCTATCCAGGTGGTTAGCATAGCTAAGTGAAATGAAGTACACAACGCCCAATGTAAGTGCTTCATTTATTGTGTCCAGTCGAGGCGACTCCCGGGCAGCAACTGCCGTCCAAGGAACATCACGCTCTAGAATAGAATCCCCACAGCACGAGCTCACACACGAGCTCCAGATCCCAACACACCCCCCTTCCTTCACAATAAAGAACAAGAAACACAATAGTTAATAGAGATGAGCGAAAGAAGAAGAAGAAAAAAAAATAGAGAAACATAGTGTAAGGCAAGAGACATAACTTCAACTATAGTAATACTACACAATAATGCTGCAACCATGTAAGGCAGAAATTTCTATTACAAGGTAAGAGATTACAACATCATATAATCTTGAAATTTGGAAGGAACAGATTTCAATCTTGTGGATGCACATCTAGTGGGAACATGGCTAGAAAGAACCCGTTCCCTTCCATGGATCACGGTGGGTACTACCACAGGGGAGGAGTGAACACCCAGTTTCCTATTGACATAACCCAGCATAGACTCGGGTACCACGGAAACAACACTTTTGTTCCAAACCTTCCCATTCTCCAATACCACAACATGATCTTTCACCGCAGACACTCTCTTGGGAGCAAAAAACCGAGACTCGCCCTTGCGAATAAGGCCAGGTCTCTTGATTCTCACCCAATCACCCACCTTCACACACAAGGTACTGCGACTCCCAGGTCTGGTGTCATACTTTGCTTGAGCGGCAGCCCTGATATCAACCACCTCAGCCAACTTCTCCATGTCCACCACTCTCCTGGACATCCACTCTTTGTTCAGTTTAGAGCCCGCTACTCTCCCCTTAGTAAGGTAAAGGGAGCTATCCCAGTGCTAATGTGCGGGGTGGTCCTCACAGCCCATAGCATGTCGCTGACAGCACGCCGCCAATGCAAGCTATTGACCAAGGCAAGTTGCAAGTGTTCTTTCACAACACGGTTGAAGCGCTCGACTAAGCCGTTGCTGCGGGGGTGATACAGGGACGTACAAATATGCTTTACACCAATGTCCTTGAAAAAGGCCTGCATTTCATTGGAGACTAGCTGGGTTCCATTATCCGATACCAATTCTTCAGGAACACCTTCCCTGAGGAAAACATCATGAAAAAATTGATGATGGCCAAAGAATTGACATTGTCTACAAATCGGACTTCAGGCCATTTTGACATGTAGTCAATAAGGACCAATGCATATTTGGGAGAACTTCCAATGAGCCCGAAAGGACCAGCAATGTCAAAGGCTAATTTGGACCAAGGGGCGTTTTTAACCACTACTGGTTCAACAGGAGAAGGATGAGTAACTTGAGATTTGTCACTGGTGACGCACACACAACAGTCTCTAACATAATGTTCAACATCCTTATCCAACGCGGGCCACCAAAAATCCTGTCTGACCCTACGTTTCATGGCCCGAATTCCCGGATGACCTTCATGAGCTAAATCCAAAATTCTTTTGCGCATGGGCAAAGGAACCACTAGCAAACCGCCTCTCCTCAATACTCCATCAACTACAGACAACTCTTCACTAATTTTCCTGTACGGAACCAGCTCAGAAGGGCAATCTTTCACATTAGGCCATGATCCGGCTAAAAGGTCAATGACCTTAGAGACCACAGCATCCTCGGAAGTACCATTCAACCACTCTCGTTCAGAAAGGGCACCACCAATAGTGTTCTCCAAGGAACAAACTGCACACACTATTTCCAACTCGTCATCCGCCAACACATCCTCATCACGAGAAAGTGGTAATCTTGATAAGCAATCAGCAACAAAGTTCTTAGCTCCAGCCACGTACTCGAGACGATAGCGAAACTCACTTAATCTGTATTGCCATTTGGAGATACGTGGTGTTGCTCTCCCACCACCTCTGATGGTAAAAAGATCAACTAAAGGCTTATGATCCGTTCTCAAAGTAAACTCGTTACCCCATAAAAAGAATTTAAAGTGTTGGACACCCCACCACATGGCCAAAGCTTCTTTTTCAATGGTCGAGTAGGTGCTTTCGGCACCCCTTAATGTTCTTGAGGCAAAAGCTATAGTTTCTTCCCGACCATCACCCCTTTTTTGCATGAGAACTGCTCCTAGACCCACATTGCTTGCATCAGTAGAAATGATGCAGCGATCATTGATGTCAAAGAGCTTGAGCGGACCAGCATGTACAATCTCTTGTTTGATTGATTGAAAGTTGTTGTTACAGTCGTCATCCCACACATATTTAACGTTCTTTTTTAACAAATTACGCATGGAAGCAGTTTTGCTGGAAAAATTGCTGACAAATTTGGAATAATACTCCACCAACCCCAAGTAAGAACGAAGCTGGTCTTTGTTCGCAGGTGCAGAGTGCACCCTGAATGGCTTCAATGATCTTCAATTTAGGTTCAACCCCTTGTGTGAAATGTGATGACCAAGGTAATCAACGCCTTCTTGAAGGAATTTGCACTTATCAACCTTTAGGGTTAGACCACTAGATCTGACTATGCTTAGAACACGCTTAACCCTCTCATCGTGTTCCGCCTCGGTCTTCCCATATATCAGAATGTCATCTTGAAAAAACACAACGCCAGCAATCCCTTCAAACAAGTTGTTCATCAATCTTTGGTACACAGCTGAAGCGGAGGCAAGACCGAAAGGCATCCGTATGTAGCGATAAGCCCCTTCAGGTGTGACGAAAGATGTGAGATGATGGGATTCCCTGCACAACTCAATCTGGTGGTAGGCGGAGGAAATGTCTAGGGAGGTAAAGAACTTGGCACCACCCAACGTAGCCAGCATTTCATTGATGTTGGGAAGAGGTTGACGATCAACCCAGATGTTGGCGTTGAGATCTCTCAAATCCACACACATTCTCAGGGATTTGTCGGATTTACGTGCCAAAACAATGGGAGCCAACCATTCAGAACCTTCAATAGGCTCAATGACCCCCGCAGCACAGAGACGTTCCAACTCAAGCTTAAGTTCACCCCGCAGACTCAAGGGCACTTTGCGTACCTTATGAGCAACAGCCTTAGCGCCATCCTTGAGTACGATGCGATGTTGGAAACCCTTAAGTTTGCCAAGCTCACTCTTGAACACATCAGGATAGATGTGCATCCACTTGTCGTTAGCTATTTGGACAACAGTAGGGACACAGGAGGAATCAGGAGAAGATGCATTGTAGAAGTGAATTAGTGCGTTACGGGACACCACCATATCGGGATGATTTGGGTCCAGTATAATGTTAAGGGCCCCCTGCTCATCCCACCCCAACAGGTTTGCCCCCTCTCCTACCACAAACACGGTACTCCTTGTCAGATCAGTACCAAAGGCTAGACATCCTTCAAATTTTCCCAACACATCCACTCTTTTACCCCCATACGCAAAGATCTTGATGTTGGAGTGTTGCAAATGAAGACCCTCAAGTTTGCTAAAATCCTTCATGTTGATGAGGGTAAAAGGAGAGCCAGAATCAGCAAGAAAAGTAAGACTAACTCCATTTACCCCGATTTCGCATGAAGGAGATTTCCTCTTCAGAGACCCACCCAAGGAAGATAGTTCTACAACACCAGCGGTATGTGACAATGAGGGAGACAACATTAACAATTCGTAATGCTCATCATCGGAATCCAACGGATCTTCTGCAATGGCTTTCACTACATGTGAGGGACTTTTTTTTACTGAGACAGCCTTACACATTCGAGAGTAATGACCCTTTTTCCCACAATTATAACATGTTTGGTTTAAAGCAAAACAAAATTTGGCATTTCCCAAATGAGATTTGCTCCCACAACGGAAACACATGGCTTCACTTTGTTCATTTCTGGATTTGGGGAATTGTGTAGCTGGACGTACCACACTGGTGTTGGACCCCTTCAACGATTTAGCGACAGGTTTGGCATTTAATAGTTTAACTTCGCTAGATGGGGCTGTACAACTCATTTCCTTTACACAGAATTGAGCATGTTCGATACTCTTGGCCAACGTGAGTGCAGTCTCTAAATCAGGATCGTCCGAAGACAATAACTTTTCTTGGATTTTCTTGTTGGACGTCCTTTCAATTAATTGATCGCGAATGATTTCGTCCCTGAACTCCCTGTAGTTGCAAGTAGCTGCTAGACTTCTAAGAGCGGCGACAAAATCGTCAATGGACTCGCCAGGAGTTTGAGCGCGTTGCAGAAATTTGTGGCGCTCAAGGACAACATTCCTTATGGGACTAAATCTTTTGCTCAAAGTTTTTACAATGGAGGCGTAGTCGTCAACAATGAAGGAGTCACCATCATCACCACTACTTACACGAGTGCTTACCATTTCTAGAGGTAGTGTTTTCAGAATGTTCCTACCCTCGGTACCTAAATTATAAATTAGTAACGCTTTCTTTTTTTTTGAAGTGAAGGTTTCACCATCAATCGCCTCCAAATATGCGTCAAATGTATCCTTCCACTGTTCCCACTGAAGAGGTGGTGAACCCGCAGTTTGCAAAAAGGGTGGAGGAGCGGTAATATGATCCATGACTTGGCGTGGGTGAGTTGCTGCCCAACGTCAACACGACAATCTCTGGATACTAGGAATAAATGATCATGCAGATTGAGAGTAGATAAATAATTACAGCTCGTAATAACACTTATAATATTACAGGTATTGTAAGTGCTGAACTTATGCGCAAGGGCACGACAAAAACATAGGGTGACAACTGAAGACCATTGCACCAGCTGTGCCCATCAGCGAAGGCTAACAGGCAATTTTCACAAAGTGGGGGGTAGAGATGGTGAATTGAGCTGTGCCTATCAGCGGAGGCGCGCAACGTTGCTTCCCGCTTTGAGAAGGTATGAATTACAGCTGTGCCTATCAGCGAAGGCACGACAAAAAAAAACACTTTGTTGAGTATCTTCGTTGCCGTGGTGATAAGTGCTCAAAATGGCCGCACACGGCGGGATGACGCTGCGTGGAACGGAGCCAGGCACGTCAGGCAAAATTCTTCTACGATGCGCGTCATGCGCAGTACATCCCGACTTACAGGGGAGGCGCGAGGAGCTCACAGCGATCTCGCGCCCCCACAGCCAACAACGACAAAAGTACCTGGAAGGAGGGCGAACCCCTCAAGAAGTCCAGCGGCGGGAAGCAAAAGAAGGAGCGATCAGCACGGGCAACACCACAGCTGTGAGCCACGCAGGAGAGATGCCGGTCGGCAGGTTCACAGGACACGAGTCGGGAGGCTCACAGGATGCCGGTCCGCATGTTCACGGGAGGCCGAAGACAGGACAACTCGTCGCCAATGAAATGAAGTACACAACGCCCAATGTAAGTGCTTCATTTATTGTGTCCAGTCGAGGCGACTCCCGGGCAGCAACTGCCGTCCAAGGAACATCACGCTCTAGAATAGAATCCCCACAGCACGAGCTCACACACGAGCTCCAGATCCCAACACTAAGTCAGCCATAAATGATGACTCCTCAGCCCCTTTAGACACTTCACCTAACTCAGTACAAGGAAAAAAATCCGGCAAGTTAATTCCACACATGTTCAAACAATGTACTAAAGGGTCGCGCAGGGGTCTGAAAAACTGATTCTCCAACCTGGAACCTGACCCGATTAAATCTGTGCAATGTGCCGAGGCAGGTGGATCCCCTAGTTTAGCTCAAGTTACCCCAATTGAATGCCGAAATCGATTTGATGTCCTTGTCCATGAGGAGGTGGGGTGCCTGGGAGTGGGTCCAAAGATCCCTGAAGTGTCCTGTAGTGCCCATGCCCCTGAGGTGCTTGAACTAAAGTCGTTGATTGAGTCACTGAGAGATGAGGTGGCTGCCCTCAGAAGGGAGGTCGCTACTCTAACTGTGGGGGCAGCTTGTAGGAAGGAGGTGTACCACGGGCCATGTTTAGCACCCCCTTCAGCAGTACAATTCACAGCAGAGGATAGGGGCACAGGGCCTTACCCTCGGGGGATAGCAAAGCCACCCAATAAAGTTACCCCTTATAGCACATTATACCAACCCTCAGACAACCCCAGGAATCACTATTTAAATCTTATAGATCCATTGGCAACTAGAAACACACTGTTAGGATCTGTCCATGTCAGGGCCCGTTCCAGAGCCATAGATAGAGGTGAGGTGACCCTAGATGAAGGCCATACTTCTAGGCCAAGGTGCGGGGAGATACGGGAAATGGGGTCAGTAAGGGATGGTATTTACACGAGGCAGAGTGTCCAGGATGCCCAAGATGTGGTTTACCTCACTGAAGTGCCCAAACTCTCTCGGGTTGGGTCGGAAGATCATGATTCATTAAAAAATAAAGTAATCTATTGGCTGAGATCCACCCGCCATTGTTACTCGATAATTAGAGATGACATCAAATATGTAGGAAGACTCACCTTAACTGGGGCTGACAGGCACATGATTGAAGTCAGGTTCTTTGATAAGAACATGGTCATTGGATTATTGGCGATAGATTCACGTACCTTTCCCCCGGCCAATACCTCTATTTCTATTAGGTATAGACGCCCTTCAAGGTTGGAGCTAGTGCCCCATAGACTTATCGGGGAAGGATCATGCATCTGTCCTTGTGGAACAGGGATCGGCCAAAGGTGACTACAACCTGGTGAAAGAAATTTAGGTAACCCAGGGCCCTCGTTGAATTTTCCCATTAGAAAATTTGGCACCTAGAAGTTCAGCATATAATAGTAAGTATTATACCGGGCCCCGACTGTAAACAAAATCACCAGTGCAGTCCACATTAGTGGCTCGCCAGCAGAAGGTAGGGCCCCTGTTTTTCCTTTTATAGGTGAGCCCTTGATCACCTATGAAATATGTGGTTCAGCCCCTAAACCCGCAATAGTAGGTGGGGTACCTACCTCCTCTAACCTAAGGGTTTTAGTTTGGAATGTGGCTGGGATCCTAAAGTTGCAATCAGATCCAGACTGGTGTAGCTTTGTGGACACCTTTGATGTAATCCTGTTTCAGGAAACCTGGAGTTTGACCACCCCTTTCAGAAGCGGGTTCTCTGCCTGTGCTATCGAAGCTAGCAGGAAAGAGCAGGGTAGACCCTCGGGGGGCGTAGCAGCCTGGATAAAAAATGCACTGGGGTCCAAAGTTAAGCTCCTTTATGTTGACTCACAGGACATCTTGGCCCTCGAGCTGACCCTGTTCAGTGGCTGGAAGGTCAGAATTTTTAATGTCTCCAATAGAGTGGACGTGCCTCGGAGGAAACAAATACGATTTATATATTAGACCATGCTCTGGTCAAGTACTCCGATAGTGTCCCCGTATTGGTGGCAGGTGATTTTAACTGTACCTTCGAACCCCTTGCTTCTGCCCCTCCAGACCTAACTGAGGACTTGGATCGTGAGTGGTCAATCCCAACCTTAGACCTACCAAAAGTAAGGTGGACGAAGAGAGGAGGCCAGGTGTTTGCCCTTACTCTACAGCACGATCTAAGAGCAACAAACGGTAGAACCAGGTCAGACCCAAATGGGGAACACACTTTTAATAGACCCGGTCACACCAGTAGAATCGATTATTGTTTAATTACCCCCAATCTTTGGCCCTTAGTGGAAGACATGGTAGTGGAGAAAAGATCAGAGAGTGACCACAATGCCCTTGCTCTTGTCCTTACAAAACTTGGCCCCCCACAGACAGTCGTAACGGGGTGCCCTGACTTGGGTGTGCTCTCGGTCACAAATAACCAAATAGCTGTTAAGTGGGGCTGGGTGGAGGATCATCCGGCCGCATTAGAAGCAGTGAAGATAAAAGCAAGGCAGTTGATCAAGGAGCTGGTCAAACTACCTCCCAAGGATGCAGTGGAAAGCCTGGGCCCCGCCACGAGCTATTCTTTAGCGAGATGAGGGACACACTAAGTCGGCCTCCCACAGTGCGAGGGAAAGGGGGACAACACAAAGACCCATTGCAAGACACCAAGAGTCCCTGGTATAATCAGGATTGCAGGAAGGCTAAGGGGGCGCTTATTGGTTCAATAAAACGTAGGGCACAAGTGGAGATTGCATCCTGTAGAGCTGAGTATAAAATGGCCATCAGCAGAGCTAAAAAGGAGTGGGAGGGTTCCCTCTGGGCTTCCTTACATACTGCACTGATGGATAAAGACCCCAAGGCCTTCTGGAGACAGGCAACATACTGGCTAAAGGGGACAAGGCAAACCCTGGAATACACCGTCCAGCCTGAAAAGTGGGATGCCCATTTCGGCCTTCTTTATGGTAATGGTACAAATGAAGGTAGTGAAATTAGTGAGATGATCGAAGAGTCTCTGGGAGGGGAAGGTGAAACTTTGGTCATCTCCATGGAGGAAACTCAACTAGCAATCTCATCTTCTGTGCCAGCATGAGCCCATGGTCCAGACAGAATACCTAATGACCTGTACAGAGAGGATAAAATGCTCTGGGGCTCATATATAAACCTGGTAACGAATTTGATCCTGTCTGGTGCCCCTATTCCACCATCATGGCAGATTGCTGAAATAGTGCCCATTTTTAAAAAAGAGGATAGATCCAAGCAGATGAGTTATAGGCCGATAATCCTTATAGACTCCCTCCAAAAAATGTTCTGTAAACAGGTCTTAGGAAGGTTACAGGACTGGATGATGGAGTCCCAAATCCTCAGTGACTTCCAGGCAGGGTTACGTTCGAAAGTCAGTACCCTGGATCAGGCCTTCCATCTTATCTGCATTTACTGGAAGGAAGTAGTCGTTAAGGGGGGCAAACTATATGTGGCCTTTGTTGATTTGTGTACTGCATTCGATCTAGTCCCCCGGGCTAGGCTTTGGAGGGTTTTAAAAGAGATGGGCCTCCCTGTCAATCTTTTAAACATTTTAATTAGACTCCATTCATCCAACACAGCACAGGTCAGGTGGGGCGCGAACAACCAAGTAACAGAAACTTTCCCTGTCCAACGTGGAGTGAGGCAGGGTTGTGTGTTGGCGCCCACTCTTTTGACTCATTTTATCAATGGAGTTGTTGACTACGTAAATAGGGATGGCTGTGATGCCCCTAAAATTGGTGTAAGAAGAGTGCCTGCATTGTTGTTTGCAGACGACACACTTCTAATATCTAAATCGCCGCAGGGCCTCCAACAACTCCTGAACGATTTTATAAGGTTTTGTGATGACAGGGGCCTGAGTTTAAATAAGACAAAAACTAAGTACATGATTTTTAATAGAGGAAAAAATAAACCAACAACTAGATCTGTGTGGGCTGGTAGCGTTATTTGGAGCAAGTAGAAATCTTTGATTACTTGGACATCCGCCTGACTCCATCGATCGACTGGGGGGCACATATGGAAAAAGCAAAGTTACAATTAATCTACCAATATGCCCATATCAGCAAAATACATAGGAAGACGGTATCCAGTCAAATTGCCCCTGCCCTCGAAATTTATAACACTAAGGTCTTGGGAGGAGTACTCTATGGCGCTGAGCTATGGGGCACGGGCAATCAATCCTCCCTCACAATTGTTGAAAACCGCTTCCTAAGATCGCTGGTTGATCTTCCTGCTAGCTCCCCTCTGAAACTTCTGTACCTGGACCTTGCCCATAGGCAGCTGCAACATAAGTTGAATTGTAAATTGCTAATGTTCTGGTTTAGGCTATGGACAGTGGAAGAGCTGGAAACTTACCGAGAGACTCTGAAGGATCTCCTGAAATTCTCCAAGGCAACATCAATTAGGTGGTTTATCTCCTTACGTGAATTATTGGGGAGGCTGGGGATGGAGACCTTCTGGACTAATCCTGAAAGTATGGTGCAAATCTCGAGGATGAAGCTGAAAGAATTGTATTGGGAAAAGACATTGGCAATGGCTTTGGCAGAACCAGCGAACAGTTTGACAAAAGAACTTTTGCTTTTTTAATCCGTCCCACTGTTTGAGTCAACTATAGATGAAATCATTCCAACGATGGCACGTAAACTTTTTTTACAGTTCCGCTATAAGACTCTGCCCACCAGACTATTTTGCTTTAAGTGGCGTTCTAGTGCTTCCTCTGATGTCTTGTGCCCTGCATGCAAAGCCTGCCCAGAATCAATTGTCCATTTACTTTTTTTCTGCCCCCATTATTTATCCCTGAGGAAAAAATGGATTTTTCCATTGCGTAGACTTGTCGGTCCGGGTCATTATCTTGAGGTAATGAGAACATTGTGCATTGATACCCGTAGATCAATGGTCTTTGGCCTCTCAAGATTCTGGTACGCACTGTGGATCAGGCGTGGGAAGCTACTTGAATGAAGCATTTTATTCTTCTAGGAACTGCTGCATTTTGCTCTTTGCACATGTACTTAATGAAATTGTTTTTAATATATTTATTCCTAAATGTTTACAACCCTGCTTTTTTACTTGTGCTGTGTACTTTTTAGGATCCTGGTGATCGTAATAAAGTTTTTGATGATGGTAAGTAGTATCTGCTAGGTTCATCCACAACTTTGCCAAAAGGTGATTAGGCTTGATGTGCATGTTTGATTCAATGTTACGTATGTTATGTTCAAGTCTCAGTGCTGCCACTGGGGTGCCGGGACCAAGGCGTGGCAGAGACCTTGGAAAGATGTTTTCAGTCTTTTAGAAGACTGTGGCCTGATGAAAGCCCCACAATTCTGCTCCTTAAAGAGCAGATACAACTGTTTTGGCCCTGTAGATTTCAAGGCCTGGCTTTATTGTAGGGGCTCCAATGGTCCTCTTCCATCACAGGACGGCATTTGCATTCTGTACCATGATGTTGACATTTTCTATTTGCCTGGACCATTCATTTTTTGGTTGAAGTGGATGCCCTGCTGGGGCAGTGGAGTTCCATGATTGCAAACATTTTCTCAATGTTCTCCTTGGGTTCATGGTCATGAACTTAGTTTTGGAAGCAGTGATAGTGACCTGTTTGTTAGTAGAGTATTGCTCAAAGCCATGCACTGCCAACTCTGTTCTATATAGTATGGCTTCTCTGCAAACAAAAGTATGGGAGTTTTTTTTTCCTCCAAGTGTTGGAACGCCTGCTTCCGGATTCAGGAGAAAGCTGCTCACAGCTTTGATATATAGGTTGAATAATGTGGGGCCAAGAAGTAACCTTGCTCTGATAGGGAATTAAGTGATGCATTCTTCCTTGCTGCAATATCTAACCATGTCACAAGTATTTTAAGGAGAAACTTCAATACAAGGAGCAATTTCCAAGGTGTCCTTTGCTCCTCCAGAGTTGACCATGGTAAAGTTTAGTTAACTGAGGCAAAAGCAGACTTTAGGTTAATGAAGTTTAGAAACACGGTAGATCTTTTTATCTGGACGTATTTAATACAGGTCAGGTATGATCTCATTGCCTGGTCCAGCTCCCAGTGCCGGTTGGACAAGACCTGTTGTGCCTCGACAATGTGCTCCTGCAGCCATAGTCAATTAATTGTTTTATGAATAGTAATCAGTGTTCCCCTGTCATAGATAATTGCGCCCCCACTACTTTGGACCATGCCAGTTTTTCTGCCCCACTGTCAATATAGAAAGTGGGGTGGTGAGCTGAATCTGTCTTTTCCTCGACTTGCACCCCTCCACCACATTGGCAAAGCCAATCATTCTACCACCCACCCCCCTTGAGCACATTGGGGCGTTCATCTAAATATGCCTGCTCCATGTGGACAGAAAGCACCATTGTCTAGTAGATGTCTAATAGACCTTTCTACCGCCACCCTCATAGTGGGAAGATTGGGGTAAATCCTAAATCTGCCCATAAGGAGGGGGAGACAGCAGAATGACTGTCAGGGCAATGGGGGTGATGTGATTGGCTTCTCATGCGTATTCATACAAAAAATCGAGATGCAGAAATATAGAATTTTTAATATCGTGATCAACAAATATTTTGTTGTAGGAATATCATTGACAAGAATATCAATTGTCTAAGGTAAGTACTATCAATGACAAACATATCTATGTTAATAATATTGTTTACAAATATATCTATGATGTTAATATCGATGTAAACATTTCTATGTTGTTCATATAGTTTACAAAAATATTGTTGTTAATATTATTATATTTTAATTCTTTTTATGTATTTTAGTATATGTTTTAATTGCACATGTTATAAATTGTTTGCATAATTATTGTTGATGTTTTTTAATATAGTTTGTAAAATGTTAGTTGTTTTTACATATAATTGAATTCTTTTTATTGTAATTTTCAGTGTCGTAGTGGGTTGTGGGCTTTGTAGGGGTACAAAGTGGTAAGTAAATTAATAAT
This sequence comes from Calotriton arnoldi, assembly GCA_963921515.1. Classification (NCBI taxonomy): domain Eukaryota; kingdom Metazoa; phylum Chordata; class Amphibia; order Caudata; family Salamandridae; genus Calotriton; species Calotriton arnoldi. Next base: position 1,268,909 of record CAWUFW010005224.1, on the reverse strand, counting down.
AATTAATTCATAATAAATTTTTAATTATTATTAATTATTTAATTTATAATTATGTAAATTAATTTATTTTTAAGACAAGATTTAGGTGCAGTTTGTGGGGTTTGTAGGGAATAGGGTGGGAATTAAATTAATTATCAATCAATCAATTTATGTTTCTATATTTTATGATTATGATGCATAATCGAATAAAGATTTATATTGATTGATTGGTTGATGAATTAATTATGTTCAATTAGTAATTAATTTTAATTATTTGATTGATAATTAATTATGTAAATTGTGTGATTAAGATATTTTTTAAGTTATATTTCAGGTGCTGGTTGTTGTGTTTGTAGGGATAAAATGTGGGAAGTTAATTACAATAATTAAATAACTGTTAGTTAATTATCATTAATTGTTTAATTAATAATTAATTATGTAAATTGTGCAATTAATACAATGTTATTTGAAAGATATATTTTACGTGTGGGTTGTTGCGTTTTTAGGGGTACAGGGTGGGAATTTAATTAAGAAATAATTTTTGATATTTAATTATTCATTTTTTGTTAATTATTGAATTGATAATTATGTACATTGTGAAACTATCATTTTTGTTAAGGTATATTTTAGCTATGTTTTGTTTAGTTTGTAGAGGTATAGTGTGGGAAGTTATTTAAGTAATCGTACATTTAAAATTATTTAATCATTTATCACAAATTGTGTTATTTATTTTGTAATATATTAATTGTGTTAGACTTTTTAATTTCAATTACATTTTAATTGTTGGCTGTTATGAGAATATAGTGTGGTATTTTAATGATATGAATAATATTCGTTTCAATTGATACTAATTATTAAACAAATGTAATAATGATGTGATTTTTTTATTTTTTTAAAATGTAGACATAATTTTACAATTTAAATTTTTGCTATTTAATAAAGTTGTTAAAATATGTTATTTGATTGAAGTGGATTACTCTCTCTCTACTGTTGTATTGACTGGAGTGGGAATAGTAAATTTTACCCTTCATGAGTCTAAAGCTTTCCCTACTGTTGCACATATTAGAGTGGGAATGGTAGATTTTAACCCTCCTGATTCCAACGCTTTCCCTACTGTTGCACAGAGTTGAGTGGGAATAGTCAATTTTACCCCTCCTGAGTCCAACGCTTTCCCTACTTTTGCACAGACTGGAGTGGGAATAGTAAATTTAAACCCTCTTGAGTTTAACACTTTACCTGTTGTTGCGCAGACTGGAGTGGGAATTGTAAATGTTACCTCTTCTGAGTTCAATGCTTTCCCTACTGTTGCACCAACTGGAGTGGGAATAGTAAATGTTACCCTCCTGAGTCCAACGCTTTCCCTACTGTTTCACCCACTGGAATGGGAATAGTACATTTTACCCCTCCAGAGTTCAATCCTTTCCCTACTGTTGTACATACTGGAGGGAGAATAGTCAATTTTACCCCTCCTGAGTCAAATGCTTTCCCTACTGTTGCACTCACTGGAGTGGGAATAGTAAATTGAACCCCTCCTGAGTCCAACACTTTCCCGACTGTTGCACAGACTGGAGTGGGAATAGTACATTTTGCCCCTCCTGAGCTAAACGGTTTCTCTACTGTTGTATAAATTGGAGTGGGAATAGTATATTTATTATTTATATAGTTAAGTTTTTATTAATATTGTTTAAATATATATTATTATTATGTGTTTGTGTATATAAATGTATATGTTTTATAAATATAAATGTATGTAATTTTTAAGATATTTTCAGTAAAACTTATTTTTATATATTGTTTACTTTTTATGTATAATTCAAATGGAAATATTAAAAAACAATTACAGTTTATGTGTTGTACTTTTTAATTTGTATATAGTTTTTATACTCTTAATAACTGTTATATTGGTAAATTTAAAAGCAATTATAAAATTATAATATAAGTTAAAGTTAATATTTTTTAAAATAGTTTTTACATTACATATGCGTATGTAAACATACACACTTTGATATATATGTGTGTGTGTTTGTTTAAATTGGTAAACATTTATGTATATATATTTTTACTCATATATAGTAAATACTTATATTTTGGTTTAAATTTTCCGATATTAGTGTAAAACAATATTTTTTTCCACGATTTTTGAACTTCCCATTATATGTATCGAAACATTATATTTTCGACACAATATTTTGGTATCACAATATTTTTGGTTTCGATATTGTGTCAGTGAGCCCTTCTCATGCTATATACCTGCTCCACATCATCTCCAAAGAGCTCAAAATTGCATTCTTCTTTGGCTTGCTGTGGAGAATGGAGAAGGCATATGCAGTGGTTAAGTCAAGTCAAAAGACATATTTATTTAGACCATTGGCCTTTAAACAATACAACAATTTATGTCCATTGCATTTTAAAATGCATTATAAATCATTTTTTAAATGAAAAGAACAGATACATATTAAGCGATCACTTTCATCTAATAAGTTAGAAGAATCTGCCCAATTAAAATATACATTCACGTAAAATATCTAAAAATAGTCCCATAAAATACATAAATCCTCATAAATACTAAAACTCTATCAACATTGTGCTGACTGCCCTCATGAATCTCCCAATGGCACATACTATGTCTAAAAAGCGCATGTCAGTTAATAGTTCTAGCGGTTGCCCACGACTCAATCCCATTTTTCCAGAATATTGGGTGTAACCAGTGTCTCCGCTGTTGTTTAATTTTTAAGCAGTCCTACAAAATATGCAACATATCATGTATATGCAGTGGTTTTGGGACGCTCTGGTAACCATGGCCCTTAGCAAATTATGGTAACCCTGGTCAAAAAGAAGAGGAGGTGGCAAATACCTGATTCCCCCAGTAGTTTGCCCTGGCGTAATACTAGGGGTTATAAAATAATTCTCCTTTGCCTTTTATGTTACTCTGTGCCTTTGTATTGTGCTACCTCTGGCATATTATGAGCACCCTTGAATTTTAAAAGGCATCCTGGCACAAGGAATGCCTTTCTCTCATGTCTAACCACTCTCTGCATTTCAGCTGTGCTGGGGAGTAGATCAAGAGGCTCTCATCCCATCCTTTATCTTAGGATAGTTAAGATGCACTAACTGCAAAGGATATTTTTTGATAGCTGTGGAGTTTATAAAGCTGTCCACCTCGTCTAGTATTAGACCCTCTGCGTTCATGATAAGTTGAGACCCAGAGAATTCCAGGTTTGTGTAACTTGCACAGTTACCTGCACCTTTTCCTTACCCAGAATGCCCTAAAAAGGGCAAAACAATATCTAACAAAATTGCACTTTCTTCTTAGTTGACATTGGGGATGGCTGCAGTATTTTGGTTAGGGTTTTCCGGCTCCTAGGAAACCCCACCAACGGTGGCTAATTCTGTCAATGAGAGAATGAGAAAACTGCAGGGTATTATGGCTTACGTGGATGCCTGCATGTTTTCTCATCTGCATGTTATGAAAATGTCAAAATTATGTATCACAGAATCCTAATATCCCCTTAGTTTCCATGGGGTGTGGCTGTATTTCTTGTGCCTGTCATCAGCCAGCACCAGGAGACCTTACAAGACTTGGCATTTCATGAAACCAGGAATTCAGGGAAATCCAGGATGGTGTGGCTTGCATGGCTCCCTGCACTTTTTCTTACAGAGAAAGCCCTGCAAACATCAAAACTCCGCAAAACAAAATCCCAATTTTTTTCTCAGTTTTCATGTGGGAAACTGCAGTTAGTCACTTTACACAAAAAACTCTTTTTGAAAAACTCTGTTACAATCACAGGGTATTTTGATTATGATTACCCCAAAATTCAAAGAAATACAAATGTTCCCCATCACTAATCTCAGACTCTTGGATACATTTCAAAAAGGCGTGGCTTTCTTTGATTTCAAATTTGTACTTATTAAGGGCCTCATTATGATGTTGGGCGGAAAGCCATCCGACAGCTCATCTGATGCTTTCCACCTGGCATCAGAGGTTTTCGTCCGACTGCCGTATTACGGTACTGGGGGCCGGAGGGAAAACCGCGGGGGAATTCCGCTCCACTTCCGATGGGCTCACGGAGCCCGTTGGGGCAGCGGACAGAAATGTCATCCTCAAATGGCAGCGGAGCCAGCCTCGGCTCTGCCGTCAGGATTACAATTTCGCTTTCTGCCTGCCCTTTACTGGCGGTCCACCTGCCATGAAAAGGCAGACGAAAGTGACTTTGGGGGCCCCTAGCAAGGCCCCCTTCCACCTGGCCATCCGCTATGGGGCCTGGGGGGCACCTCTAAACATGGTGCAGGGATGTTTAAACTCAGCATTTTTTCCATTGCGGCTTCTGCTGCAAGCAGCAGCACAAGCCGCAATGGAAAAAATACAGGACACTCCGGTCAGATCGTAATCTGGGAAGCAGGACCTCTGACTCCTTGCTTCTGGCATTGTAATCAGCCCCTAAGTGATGCATTGGCAGTACACAGTGAAAAATCATTGTGAGTCACAATTCGGTTGTTGGCTCTAGGTATCGCTGTTTTTTTGAATAACTGCAAACACTATTTATCTCAGCAACCAGAAGAGTCTGATAGAATTAACTTTATTTTACTTTTGAAGTCTGCTGAAATCAGAATAATGTCTGCTTTTTCTAAAGTGTATAGCTTTCGGGATTCACACATGGGTTTCAGATCTATTTCCTGCACAAAATATAATTAGGTAGAACTATAAAAATATGAGATATCGACCACCACTCAGAAAATTACAAAAGAATGTTGTGAAAAAAATCTTAGGTCAGAAAATCTTTTGCTGCTGACCTTTGAAAAAAATACAACCATTTGAAAAAGAACAGTATTTTGCTGTGATAGGCAATTTTTAAGATACTTCCAAGTTGAATCACAAATCCTGAGTACTTTTATAATCCAGAGCATATGGGAAAAACAGGACATGAATTTGACCTGATTATCTTTTGTGTGGAAAAAGTTAGAATGGCTTAATCACAAGCTGCCCCAAATGTCAAAGAAAGGACTTAGCACCCAGGGTGTGGAGGAATGTGTGGAGTTTTGTAAATGTAGAATGTAGGCTTGTTGCTAGGATAGAATGTTAGTCTTTGAAGTGGCATGAGTTAGAGCTGTGAAGCTGGAAGAGGAAGCTGGAGGTACCTGCTGTTAACTTCTACAATAATGATTTCCTTCTCTTCATTCTGCGTGGAGTGGATCTTTACACTGGCGATGAGCTGAACCCAGTCTGCGCAGGGGGCAGACAACTTGTACCTCCACCCCTGGATACATCTTCAAAGAAACTGTATATTCTCCTCATTGTGAGTACTTTATTCTACCGTGCATTTCTACTTGCCGACCTGCAACTGCTACTACAACATCTACATCCTTTCTACTTATTACCTATTTCCCATACTTTGCTGCGCTTTTACTGTGTTGCTTGCCAACTTCTGACTGTGAACAACAACGTTCACTGACTGCCTTATTTAAATATACTTTGCTGCACTCTCTGCTGTACTCTGATGAGCTGTTGGCACTTAGTAAATTGCCCAGCCTTTACTGCCCTGTGAATGAAGTCACGCCCAGTGGCAAGTGGAGTGTTGTGGTCACTAACCGCCTGCATTTTCTGCTGCACTTTGCTCAACTATTGGCGCTTTGTGAACTGCCCGGAGTTTACTGCCTTGTGAATGAAGTCGCACCCTGTGTATGAATAATAGGAAAGTGCAAGTGGAGCGCGTACATACAATTCAGGACGTATTGGTACAAGTAAATTGTCTATATACAAGTCTGTGTTCAGCGCGACATCAAACGAGGAATAGTTTAAAAATAAACTTGTGCCCTCAACGGTATTGGAACCTTACCGTAAGACTTGCGTTGCTATACTTCTTCACTCGCGCTGAGTTCAACATGCTGTGACGTCGATTTCATGCTCAATTTCCTGTAAAAACCAATGCAAACGACGTACAGGATCGGCCATTTTGAGAGGTTGGGAAAGCCTCTTTGTTAAATATTGGCTCTACGACGTTCTCTTCAACCAGACTGTTCCAATCGTACTTGCCGCATTAATTAATTAATTGCACATTGTATCCACGACGGTCAGTCATCTTCATTATCCATCGAGTCCTCTTCAACAACTACATAATTATACAAGGCATTATCGGGGGGCGCTAGAGAGCCCGAAGCAAGATGGGCGCACGTTAGTGCCGCTCTGCTGGTCGGGCCTAAATCCGATAATTATCCTGTATCAATCGTCGCCATCCAGGGAAAAGAGACTACGCTATCGGACCCCCTGCTTACAAAGAATGCAGCGGTGTAAGTGTAACGGCTGGCGGTGAGCATTAACGCCCAATTTTTCAAACCCGGCGGGCTGGCTGCAGCATGGCGGCCTTCATGGACAGTAACCTCAATGTGGCGGCCGCGGCAGGAGCATGACACTGGACGACTACAGCGGCAGTGGAGAGGGGCTCTGATTGCGTCCTAGTACAGAAGCGCCACGGAATTGCTGGAGAATTGGCACGTAAGCGAGAAGGTGAGCGATTCAGCGCGACTAGTGGCTAACTGTGCGGAGTCGAGTGCAAGCAACGAGATCGGCAGCACGCTAGGCGTGAAAAACAGTGGCGGTGGTGTTGCTGCCTGCGCTCACTTCCCTGAGGGCATCGGTGGTCGCGGTGTGCACGGGTGCCACTGGTGTGACCGGACTGTGCGGACATGCGGCGCCGGAAAGTGCAGCGGGGGTGCTGGTGACCCACCTCCATCGGAAGGTGACTAGCTGATTTGGACCTGTGCAGGGTGACATCGTCGAGGGTGCAGACAACACGTATCGGATTAATTCACGCTTATGCCCGAGTTGCGTGATGTCCCCCGGCCGACTTGCGGACATTTGAAAAGGCTGCTGGGTGCCCGTGTCCGCCATTTTGTGCTTCCCCCGGTCCGCCTGCTGGAGCGGTGTACATGTGAACTAGGAGCGTGAAACTGGACGGCTACAGCGACTGTGGAGAGGGGCTCCGAATGCGTCCTGATGCAGTAGCACAGCGGAATTGCTGGAGAATTGACCTGTTGGCGAGAAGGTGAGCAATTCAGTGCGCCCAGTGTTTAACTGCGAGAAGTCGAGTGCAAGTGACGAGATCGGTAGTGCACTAAGCGCGACAAAACAGTGGCGGTGGTGTGGCTGGCTGCGCTCTCTTCCCTGCGAACGTCGGAGGTCACGGAGTGAACAGATGCTGCTGGACTAAACGGACTGTGCGGGCTTGCGGCGCCAGTAGGCGCAGCGGGGGAGCCGGCGACCCACGTACATCGGAAGGTGACTAACTGATTGTGGGCCTGTGCAGGGTGGCATCATCGGGGGCACATGCAACGCGTTTTGGACCAATTCACACTTATATCTGAGGTGCGTGAAGTCCCCTGACCAACTTGCAGACATTTGAAAAGGCTGCTAGGTGTCCGTGTCTGTCATTTTGTGCTTTCCCCATCCCTCCGGCTTGCGGAGGTGTACAAGTGAACATACAGCAGCTGCACGAGCAAAGAAAGTGGGGTTGTATTACTATCGCAATGCCAGGACATTAGGTCAATGACTGAGGGAACGATGATGCAGCCAGACTACTGTAAAGGGAAACCAACAAAAACCACTGGTACCAGCTGAAGGAAGGCTGGTATTACCGACTGGGCATTGTACTGCTGGGCCGCAGTCCACGATCATCGTTACTGGAAATCGAGGTCAGCCTGAATAGTGTATGGGCTAGTGGGCCCTGTGACTTGGCTGCTTGGAGGTGCTGAGTGGCTGAATACACTCGAGTGAGTGGCGAGTCGTGGGTGACTGCTGATAATCCCTTGGCCCTCTATACCTTGATAGTGGGTACCACATCCATCGCAGCTAAATCCTCGGCGCCCCTCACAGGTCTGCGGAGTTGAAACTTAGAGGGCCCAGTTGGTGGGGGCTCGTTACTGACGGGCTCCTAACATCTGCCAATGGTGGACCCACGAGGTTGAAGAACGGCCTGGCGAATTGGCCCGGGACGCGCAATACGAAGGGCATGCGCCTCCAAGATTTCCCTTAGCAAAACTACTGTGATTGGCGAAGCACGAAGATGGGCAAAGCAGAGAAACAACAGCAATCCAAACTCTCGTTTGAGGCGAAACGTTTAACTAAGCCTCAACAACGGGCTGCCTCAGACACTGAGACGGATTTGGAAGCAGGCACCAGTAGTAAGCTAGAACGCATGATGCTTGCTATGCAACAAAGTCTACAATCTATAGACAGCAAGATCGATACCCTGAACCTTCGTATTGACAATATGGCGACCAAACTTGACAAGCACAGTTCACGCATAACGGAAGGGGAACAGTGCATCTCCAACACCGAGGATCAGGTTGGGGGTCATTGGAGAATCCTGCACTCAAATGGAGAAACTTCTGGCAGTTGTACAGGCCAAGAATGAGGACCTTGAAGCTCGGTCCCGACGTAATAATCTCCATATTACAGGTGTGCCTGAGTCCACCAACACAGGCAAAATGGAGCTCTATGTCGAGGAGATGCTGAAAGACATGCTGGGAGCAGAGCATTTCTCCACTATGCTTGTGGTGGAAAGGGCGAACAGATCCCTGGCGCCTAAGCCAGTCCCAGTGGCCCCGCCATACCCTATAATTGCCAGACTGTTAAATTATCGAGACAGAGACACAGCACTCTGTCTAGCTAGGGAAAAAGGTACCACTACATATCAGGGGATTGAGGTTGCGCTGTTTCCTGACTTCACAACGGCGGTACAACAGGCACGACGTGAGTTCCACCCAGTGAAGAAAAAGCTACAAACACTGAAGATGCAATACGCCATGATGTACCCAGCACGTCTCCGGATTCAGCACAAGGGTAAAGCCAAGATTTTCACGTCCCCAAAAGACGCTATGCAATTTGTGCGGCAGGTGGAACGACAAGAATCCTCCAGAGTAGCGGGTAAAGATGCAGACAATGAAGACTAATCTCCGCAGTATGTAGCACACGGAACCTAGTGCGGACGGATGGAGTCTGGCGCAAACTGTAATGATGGGTGTTGTTGCTACACCCCATTGTTTATATGCTGGGCTCCTGAAAACCTGATATACGACGGGTGGTAAAGTATATGATGCAAATGATATGAACATTATATTAATATGCTCTACCATTGCATTGAAGTTGTGGGACTACACAATAGTCTTGATACATGGGGTAATGTCTAATCTGAATGTCAAGACATTTATGATAAGTGAAAGTTGTACACATGCACTGCACGGAGCGGGATAGATGAGTGTGTTAAATATGTTGAAGGTCGTAGTGTACAAGATCGGCAGCTAGCGAACGCTGCGGCTTTTGATATGAGGAATTGAGGTAATTGTTACAATGTGAACGTTGAAGGTATAGACGCAGTGATTTGTACTCGTTGCCCTGCTTTACATCTGGGGCTAACAATATGCAGGGCCTTTACATGTAGGGCTATTTGGCCCTTTCAGCCACTACTGTATGGGGAGGATGACTATTGATGCCTCGACCCCCCCTTATTGCACTGAGGGGGTCGGAAGGCCTCAGGCGACCCTCCAAGAGGGTACACCCCACAATTGTTACTGGCTATGGTTGGACATCGCGAAGCGGTGTTATTGCCTGCAGCAAAGCATGTGGTTGCAGATGTATGTTTTTCTAGTTAAACTGGGGATCCTTAGCATAATTGGGATGCTGAAGTGGGAGGGGTGATTGTTTGGGTTATGTTCTAAAAGTCACAGCGTGAAACACAGGAGGCAAAAGGTGCTGATAGCAAATACACAGACAGATGATATGGCTCAGATAACTGCTACCGATCAAGGGGGTGGGCATGGCAGGCACTAAAGATGACAACATAACGTGGATAACGTGGAATGTCAGAGGTCTCAATAACCCGAAAAAAACCAGACAAGTGTTGGCCTACTTGGATCATCATAATGTGCAGGTGGCACTGTTACAAGAGACTCACCTCACTAAACATACCGCGGCAGCAGTGGCCATTAGGTGGGCTAAGGTGCGCCTCGCATCCTCTTATTCCTCCTATGCACGAGGAGTTATGATATTAATTTAAAAAACTATACCCTTTGAAATTTTGCATGTCGACGAGGATGAGCAGGGAAGATATATAGTGGTACAGGGCAAATTCTGTGGTACACTGCTAACTATTGTCAACCTCTATGGTCCTAATATTGATGACCCTAGTTTTTATGTAACGTTGTGGGGTAAGGTGCATAAGCTGCCGCCGGCAGCAATCATTTGTGGGGGTGACTTTAATGTTGTGTTGGCACCAGCAGTTGACCGCAAACCCCCTGCAGAGATCACTATTAAAAAAGCGGCCCAATCGGTTAGGGACGGTATGAAAGATCTGAATTTGCTAGACGTGTGGAGGGTGAGGCACCCTGGGTCACTGGAGGGTACATGTCACTCATATGTGCATCAATCGTGGTCGCGCCTTGATTTTTGGCTGGCCACGAGTGACGTGAACTCCTGGATTACCAATATTAAGCATTTGCCCAGAACCTTGTCGGACCACTCCCCAGTGTTACTCAATATGGTTATACCCACACATACACCGCCTCAATTTCAATGGAGGTTACAACCTTCAGCTTTGCTTGATCAGGTATTTCGGGAAGGGGTACACGTGGCCATAGAGGACTATTTTCTTAACAATGTAGGATCAGTACAAAGTCTGGGAACACTCTGGGAAGTCCTTGTGCGGGACTATGCAGAGGCTTGAACAAGAGTTGGGGAAACTTGAAAGAGACTACGAAATCACGTCTGATAAGGTAACGCTGGCAAATATTAGAACAAAAATTAATTAATATAATGAGGTAACTGATCAAGAAATGTGCCATATGACACGCAGATGGACTGCTAGATATTATGGGGAGGGGGGGAGACCCGGAAAAGCCTTAGCTACTAAAATCGCTGAACCATGGGCCAAAACCCATATCGTAAAAACAATTACTGACGATGACGCTGTTCATTATGACACGCCAGGAATCCTCAGTTCCTTTGTGCACCATTACCAAACTATGTATGACAGTAGGCAAACAGCGACAGACGATGAAATTGCGCAGTACTTAGAAGACATAACGTTGGTGTGGTTGTCGCGGAGACAGCAAGATTTTTTAATGCATCCAATCACAATGGATGAAATTCTGGATGCCATTGCAGCGTTGCCCAATGGGAAAGCTACAGGCACGGATGGCCTGCCAGCCGAATTTTATAAAGAATATATTGATCTGTTAGTGCCATATCTACACGAGATGTATATGGAGGCGTATGAACAACAGCGACACCCGGACACGCTTCGGGAAGCGTTGATCATAACACTATTAAAGCCTGGGAAGACACCAGTTAGCTGCAAGTCGTATCGACCCCTTTCACTCATGAACACAGATGTAAAGATTTTGGCAAAAGTATTAGCAAACAGGCTGCGGCTACTACTCCCTACCATGGTACTCCCTGATCAGTCAGGGTTTATCCCTACTCGATCCACGTCCCACAATCTGCGGACGCTATTTGCAGTATTGCATGTACTGGAGCCCACGTCGCCTGCTGTAGCGGTCTTACTTGATGCCGCTAAGGCATTTGACTCTATCTCTTGAAGGTATATGTTTGCGATAATGCTTCGCATGGGAGTGCCCTACATCTATATAAATTGGGTCAAACTGTTATATACAGATCCAGTTGCGCGAGTGCGGGTGAATGGGCAAACATCTGACACTTTCAAGATACGGCGCGGTACGAGTCAGGGCTGCCCCTTATCGCCCTTATTATTTGCAGTGGTTTTGGAGCCGCTGGCCTGTATTTTGCGACAACGCTATGCACAGGCAGCGCTGCGATTTTACCAAAGGCCCCTAGCAGTAGCCATGTATGCGGATTACATGGTGCTCTATGTGCAGGACCTGGAAGTGCATTTGGAACAATTGATTAGGGAATATATTAGATTTGAGTGGCACTCAGGCCTCGGAATTAACTGGAATAAGTCAGTTATGATCCCATTAACTGAATGCACACTGCGCATAGAGCTAGGTTACCCACTGGAATGGGGAACAGATCCAGTAAAATATTTGGGGATCTGGATAAACAGAGATCCACAGGTGGTTATCCAAGCCAATTATGGGACGGCTATCACGAGATTAGAAGAACAAGTGGCCCGCTGGATTAAGCTGCCATTATCATTTGCAGATAGAATAGCATTAATAAAGATGATTGTGCTCCCGAAGTTTTTATATCTATTCGTGAATATCCCCATTACATTAACGCAACACTTTTTTAATACGCTTCGTACCTCACTAATTACACTGGCATGGGGAGGTAAAAAAAACAAGAGTGAAATGGGAGGTGCTTACGCTTCCATATGAGATGGGTGGGTTCACAGCACCGGATTTACACTTATATTACCTTTGTGCACAGGCACAATACGCCTACTATTGGCAGCAGGCTCCGGACTTCATCCCACATGTGGCGGTGGAGGCTGGCGCTGTTCATCCAGTCCCACTTAAAGCCCTGATTGTTAACACCAGCACTATATTTGAAAAGGGAGAAATAGATACAGTACAATGCACGGCACATGCGTGGAAGGAACTGGCGAGAAAGGCACAAAAACTTCCCTTGTACGCTCCAGCCATGCCATTATTACACCATACTGGAATCTCTGTAACAAATGAAATGGGCCCGCTCAAAATTATGCACGAAGCAGGAATACAAACACTGGGAGATGTATATCCCGATGGGAAGTTTATAGGAATCTCGCAATTTGTGGAGGGCAAGGGGGGATCTGCGATGCTGACGTTCCTCTACTGCAGATTACGAGCAGCACTAAAAGCATTATACCCGTGGTTTCCTGACGAACCACCCACATTAGGGGCACTGCAGTTAATATACACAACACAAACACGAATTAAACTAGTCACTCGTTTATATCGAGCTGCACAAATCGATTTAACAACTGTTGGGACAGGTACAAGGGAGAAGTGGAACGCAGCTCTTCCTAGGCCATTGACGGGGGACGAATGGACAGCGTGCTGTAGACTGACAGGTCAGCTGACTGCAAATGAGAATCTCAGAATTATTCATTATAAATATCTGCTACAATTGTATTATACCCCTGCACAGCTACATAAATATGGGTTGAGGGACTCAGCATGCTGTATAAGATGTGATGCGCACAATGCGGATTTTCAACATTTAGCATGGGCCTGTCCAAAGGTCTATGAGTTTTGGATGCAGGTTATGCACACATTAACGAAAATGGTGGGGGAACAGATAGCATGTACTATGCAAATGTGTTTATTAGGAAATGTTCTAAAGATCAAAGCTGTTCATCGGAAACTGATAGCCATAGCTTTATTGCTGGCAAAGCGTAGAGTCTCCATTCATTGGGGTGGCAGATCTACACCACAACATAAACATTGGATAAAAGATATGGCATATTGTCGAGATCAATTCACCTGTTATGCTGAAGACTTACCCAGTGCATCTAGGCCACGTGAGATTTGGGAACCATTAACTACATATTTGATATCTAGGGTTGAGGACAAATGACATTCTATGTACTGCTCAAGATTTGTACTGTACTCTGAACACCGCCACGCTGGCTGTTCCACCGCATCGCTATGGTATTCTGTCAATGCATCCAGCTGTAACTGTACCTGTGTATAAATGCTGATGAAATTTATGGTTGTTATATGAGAAAATTCAATAAATAAAATAATAAAAAAATAATTTAAAAAACCAATACAAGGCATTATCTACTCATCGTATCTTCTTCAACAACTGCACAGTTATACAAGGTTTGAGTTCTGCTAAAGTCTGTGTCATCGTAAAGGGCATTAATTACTCGTCGAGTCTTCTTCAACGATTGCACAAACAGTCATCGCAAAGAACATTATTTCTCCAACAACTGCACAATCTACAAGGTTTTTGTTTTACTTTATTATTTTAGTTTATTTTGTGGACTAACATTGATTTCTTCCAGGTTGGACTTTCATATCTAACGGTTTATTTCCAGGGAAGCTTATTAACAAGGCTTGTGTTAGTTATCACTTATTCCTAAGTTGTATTGTATTGTTATGGCTGATCAAGGCTTAGCTGCTCCTCCTTATTTCCTTCCTACTCCTGGGGAGCCTACCATTCCTTGGAAGGAATGGAAGAAGCTTTTCTTAAGGTATGTATTAGCGACTGGAGCAGATAAGTATGGTCCTGTGTGCAAACAAGCCATTTTGCTCCACCACTTGGACGTTGAAGGGCGCCGCCTGTATGAGAATCTTCCTGAGATTTCCCTTGGTATGGGAGATGGTCAACCGAGTAACGTTTATGACATGACCATGAAGATGTTGGATGTGAGGTTTATTACTAAAATTAATGTTGTGCTAGAAAGGCATACATTTTTCTGTCGAACGCAAAAAGTTGATGAAGATATTGCGACCTATGTCGCTGCTCTGAGAGGGCTTTCTTTAAGTTGTCATTTTGAAACTTTAGGAGATTCCCTAATAAGAGATCAAATAGTGAGGTGTACTGAATAATAAGAGGGTGCGTGAAAAGTTACTTATCAAGGATTCTACTTTAGAGGAGGCGATACAGATGGCAAAGGAACTCGAACATACCGATTTGTGGATAAAAGAAATGGACAAGTGTAGTAGTTTGATGGTTCCCAAAGATTTGGGATCGAAGGATGTGGCCTCTAAGGGATCTGAGATCCATGCATGTATTGATGAGACTAAGACCATGAAACCCACTGTTAAGTTACAATTTAAGCCCCTTAACAAAGCCAATGAAACTTCTCGCATCACTAGTACTGTTCCTGGAGCCGGAGCACGCGCAGTCAAATGTTATCGATGTGTTGCACCTGGTCATATTGCTTCCAACCCTAAATGTATAGCTAGGAACGCAATATGTAGAGCATGTGGGAAGCGAGGTCATCTTGCAAAAGTGTGCAGGACAAAAACCCAGTACGTGCAAGAAGTAGATGACACCTGTGAGAGCATTCATGAGTTGATGTTATGTGTGGATGGCATAAGTGTTCCTGAGGAGGTGTGCTGCAATAATGAGGTGACTGGTAGTGTTGCTACAGAAAGCACTGACAAATTAGAAAACCCCATTGTGCCATTAGTTTGGATTCGAATGATGTTAGGATGTTAGTTGATTCAGGGAGCTTATACACGTTACTATCCAAAGATATGTATGTCAAAGTTTGGGGTGGCATGAGCAACATGGAGTCTTGGGACATGCCTGATATCAAGGCTGTGGGGTACGATGGTAAGAACATTGATATTTTTGGACTTAAGTGGATGGTAATTTGCTTTGGTGGGAGAAAAGTGTATGGACGTGTGTATTTGACAAAACAGGGTTCCAACTTGTTGGGTTGGCGCCACCAAAAAGACCTAGGGATTGTATTGAATCCTAATGCTGCTCAGCCGGTTAAATCTACTATGGTGCATGATGTTAATAGTTATGATGCAAATGTGATGGAGAAATTCTCCAAAGTTTTTTCTGATGAGTTGGGGAAACTCATAAATTTTTCCCACAAAATTATTCTTAAAAAGAATGCGATACCTATTGTACATAGAGTAAGGAGTGTACCACATCTTATGAGAGGTCCTCTTCAAGAAGAGCTTGAGAAATTGTTAAAACAAGGGATTATTGAGCCTATTGAGGCTTCAGAGTGGTTGGCGCCTATTGTGGTTGCACCTAAGGAGGGGGGAAAGATTCGTTGGTGTGTTGACTTGCGTGATCTGAATACAAATATATGGGTCGACTGGCAACCCCTTCCTAATATTTCCGAGATGTTGACTGCCATGGGTGGAGGGGCTGTAGTCAGTGTAATCGACATGTCTGCAGCTTATCATCAGATTGATTTTAGTGAAGAATCAAGACACCTTACCTCGTTTGTAACACCGCTGGGTGCATTCCGCTATCGTTGAATGCCATTTGGCTTGGCATCTGCCTCAGTGGTGTTTCAAAGGGTTATGCAAGAGATTTTTGTGGGACTGAAAGATGTTATGTGTTTTCAGGACGATGTGTTGGTTGTGGGGAAAAACTATGAACACCGTGACGAAGTACTGAATGAGGTTTTGACTCATATGGAGAGGCACGGATTGACCATAAAAAAAGAAAAATGTCAATTAAGGAAAGATTGTGTGACATATCTGGGACACGAGATATCCAAAACTGGAATTAGACCCAAAAAGAGTATCGTTGCTGCTGTCGGGGATGCTCCTACTCCTCTCAATAAGGACCAGCTGAAGTCTTTCTTAGGGCTGGCAGAGTACTCCTCCAAATTCGTGAGTGGTTTTACAGAAATTGTGGAGCCCTCGAGGCTACTGATGAAGAATGGTGTTACATTTAAATGGGATGACGTTTGTGACAAGGCGTGCAATAGGGTAAAAGCTGGTATTCTTCATGCACCTACCCGTGGGCATTTCAATGTTAAGG
Organism: Calotriton arnoldi; assembly: GCA_963921515.1. Lineage (NCBI taxonomy): Eukaryota > Metazoa > Chordata > Amphibia > Caudata > Salamandridae > Calotriton > Calotriton arnoldi. The sequence goes on along the minus strand of CAWUFW010005224.1, from coordinate 1,252,510 downwards.
GTAGGACATTCATTACTACAGATGCTAGTGCTGTGGGAATTGGGGCTGTCCTGACTCAGATGAGTGATGGAGAGGAAAGGATCATTGGGTTTGCGTCTAGGAAAATTCAAGGAGCGGAGAGATCGTACTCCGTGATTGAGAAGGAGGCTCTGGCTTGCTGTTGGGGGATCAGGCACTTCAAGTATTTTGTCTGGGGGTTACCTTTTAAAGTTCGCACTGATCACAAGCCCCTTGTACATTTGTTCAAAGGAGGCAGAGGTCTTGAAGGGAGTGTGACTCCCAGGATTTCCAGGTGGATATTATCAGTGCTGGAGCATAACTTTGAAGTGGAGTATATGAAAGGTCTAAAAAATGTGGTAGCAGACTATCTGTCTAGAATGCCTGTGGATGTTGTTGGGGAAGAGTTAGAAGTTGCTGTTGATGTAATTAAATGTAGCGAGGAACAAGCCTTTGACAAGGAGTAGTGGGATGCTGCTATGTTGAATGATGATATACTGCAACGGGTCATGTGTGGTGTGTCAGAAGGATGGAGGGGCAATCTTGTCCAAGATACCTGTTTCAGAAGCTATTGCCACGTTGAAACTGAGTTGAGTGTGAGTGAAGGGAAGTTGTGGAGAAGGAACCAGTTGGTGCCACCGGCAGCTCTGAGGACTAAGATTGTGAATATTGCTCATGAGGGACACTTGGGAAAAAACATGACAAAAAGACGTGTACGTCAGTCATTTTGGTGGCCTGGGATGGACAAAGATATTGAGGAGATTGTCAAGGAGTGTCATGCGTGCGCTATGAGTGATTAAACGAAGATCGTGCGGCAGCCGCCTCTTGCTTGTGTGGAATTTCCTAAGCGTCCATGGGAAAGGGTGGCAATTGATTTTCTTGGTCCTGTCTCCAAACTTGGTTCACGCTGTAAGTTTTTGATGGTGCTGGTGGACTACCACTGCAAGTGGTTTGTTGTTGAGACTGCAGATTGCATCGAAACTGAAAAAGTGATTGGCTTCATGGAAAGGATTTTTATGAATGAGGGGATTCCTAAGGTACTTGTATCTGATAATGGAGTTCAATTAGTGTCCAAAAGAATGCAAGAATGTCTCTGCAAGTTGGGCATTAAACATGAGAGGGTTGCCATGTTCAGGCCTCAAGCAAATGGCTTGGTTGAAAGAGTTAACCGTCTGATCATGGAAAATATTCAACTCTCAATTTCCAATTGATTATCGTGGTCTGAAGAGCTTAAGAAATTGGTTTGGTCATACAGGGTGACACCACATTCAGTGACTGGGGTGTCGCCATTCGTTTCTCTCAAGGGGTGCGAGCCCGGTGTGAAAGAAGTCCCTGGATGGCTTAAAAGCAGGGATTGTGTATGGGTTGATCGTGCTGCAGTTGAGAGGGATGTTGCGAAACACCAAGTGACTGCTGCAAGTTACTACAATATTAAGAAAGGTGTCAAAGTTCCCGACATAAAGGGTGGTGACTGGGTAGTAGTAAAGCAGGGGGAATAGTTACTAAAGGTGACAGCAAATTTTCCAAGCATATACAAGACAGAACAGTGAACAAGAACGTTCTCATTTTGACTGATGGCTCCGCTTGGAGTATTGGGAACATTTCTAAATGTCGTGCTCCTCAGCCAATTCCTTGTGATTGATGTTCATGTGATTAACCCTATGTTCTTCTTTAATCTGTTATTGTTACACATTGTTTTTTTAAAATCTTTTTTATTAACAAGCTCAGAGGACCATACAACTTACAGCAAATACAAAAGTACATTGCAGCACATTTTACAGAGGAAAGCGGGGACACTGGTACGGGGAACCCCCTCCATGTTCGACATTCGTCATCCTGTTCACTCAACCGCAGGTGACCCACCACTTCTAAACTTTCGCCAGGGCGCCCATACTTTCTGCCACTTTTTCTCGCACCCCCTGCTCTTGTACACCGTTTCCTCGGCCCTCTGACACCAGTCCAGGTCTCTTTTCCACTCCTCCAATTGCGGTGGCGCCTGCGCCCCCCAACATCTGGCTATGTTGCGTTTCGCTACCCCCGCTGCCAGGACCAGCCAGATTTCTACGTACCGGGGCCAGGTGGTTTCGCCTTTGATACCCAGGAGGAGCCATTTCGGATCCATCGGGATAGTCTCTCCCACCACCCTGGACATAATGGCCGTGACTCCCACCCAGAAGGGTACAATCTCAGGACAGTCCCACAAGATATGAAGAAAGGAGCCCTCCCTCTGGCACCCCCTGGCGCAGAGTGCGGATTGCACTTTACCCCATTTGTAGAGAAGTGTGCGTGGGTAGTAAGTCCGGTGAAGAATTTTGAACTGCACCAACCTGAATCTGCAGCGGATGGCCATCTCCCTGGGGCACTGGAGTGCCTCTTGCCAACAGTCGTCTTCAATACTGCCTAGGTCTGCCACCCATGCTGCCCGCAGATTGACCAGTGGGTCAGGGCTATTATTCATTAATTTTCTATAGATTGTGGAGGAGGGCTTACCCTCAATGGGATCCAACAGCAATCGATCTTCCAACGGAGAGTACTCCGGAAGGGATACCCCGCACCCCACATGGACCCCCAGGGCGTGGACCAGACAGATATAGTGGAAATGTTGTGAGTCTTGGAGGTCATATTCCCTCTGGAGATAGTCGAACGAACGGGGTGACTCCTCCCTCCACATGTCTCCCAAATATTCGATTCCGATGAGTCTCCACCCCTTGAACCCCGACAACGCGGACACCTCACGGAGCTGGTCCCCAATCCACAATGGCGTTCTCCCGGTCAGTCTGCCCTCCCACCCTAAGTGCTTGTTGGCGGCCTTCCAGCACTGCACTACCACCCTGGTGTGTTCCGGCCATCCCTGCTGCGGCCGCTTCGCGTAGAGGAGAGACTCGCAATTGCCACTGTCCATAGCCATTCTGTCCACCCGGCAGGCCGGCTCGTCCCTCTCGGAATACACCCAGTCATTGACAACCTGGAGCTGAGACGCCCAGTAATATAACCTGACATTGGGGACAGCCAGCCCTCCGTCGAACACCCCCCTGTGTAGCTTATGCAGCACAATTCTCGGGGTACCCCCGTCCCAGAGCAGGGTACGAACCGCTTGATCAATGCGTTTGAAGGAATGCGGCGGGACCGGGTATGGTGTGTTCTGTAGGATATAAAGAAGGCGCGGCAGAGCAAGCATTTTAAAAAGGGCCGCCCTGCCCATGAGTGACAGCGGGAGGGAGCGCCAGTGGCTTACATCCGCACCCAATCGGGACAACTGAGGCTCGAGGTTCCGAGCCAGGAACTCATTCTTATCCCGTGTAATATGGAGTCCCAGGTATTTAAACCCCGCCACGGCCACCGGGGTCGGACAACGGGACGGGATCCTCGGAGGGGGGCCCGATAGTGGGAAAACCACTGATTTGGACCAGTTAATGTTGTAGCCCGCATAGCTGCCAAATAATTCAAAAAGGTGGAGCGCACGGGCCAACGATTGGTAGGGTCGGGCCAAATACAGGATGATATCGTCTGCATAAAGAGAGATTCGTTCCTCCCATCCCCCCGGCGTCAGAATACCCCAAATCATCGGGTCCCTTCGGATCCAATGCGCTAAGGGCTCCAATGCCAAAGCGAACAGTAGGGGAGACAGGGGGCAGCCCTGCCTAGTACCCCTCCTCAACCGGAACGATCGAGACACTGCCCCATTCACCCGCACTCGGGCAGTGGGCGATGCATACAACAGCCGCACCCAGCTACAAAAGAGCGGCCCGCACCCCAGTCTCTGGAGGACCATGAATAAGTACGGACACTCAATGCTATCAAAGGCCATGGACGCGTCCAAGGCCACCGCGGTCGTCTGCAGGTTCCCGTCCCCCTCTGTCAGATGGAGCACCCCGTATAGCCGCCTCAGATTATGCCGAGTACTCCGTCGGGGTATGAACCCGGATTGGACCAGTGTGGATATGACCGATAACAATCTGCCTGCAAGAACCTTAGCAAGGACCTTCGCCTCGACATTCAGCAATGAAATCGGATGGTACGAGCTACACACGTCCGGTGGTTTCCCCTGCTCATATATGGTCACTATCATCGCTTCCCTTTGATCCGGAGGGAGACATCCTGCCTCCCGCGCCTCGATGAGCATCTGCAGCATCGGGGCCACCACAACCGCTGCCTGCCTCTTATAGATCTCCACCGGAAGCCCATTGGGCCCGGCTGCTTTCCCCGACTGCAAGGAGTTCAGAGCTAGTCCGAGCTCCTCCGTCGTAATATCTGCCTCGAGGCGACCCCTCACCTCCTCAGAGAGCGTGGGCAACTCAAAGTCACGCAAGAACTCCTCGCAGTCCGATTCCGTCCTTGTACATACCGGGGAATAAATCTTCTCATAATATGAAGCGAAGGCTTCAGCAATGTCTCCACTGGTGGAGCACCAGGCCCCATTCCCATTCCGCAGTCTGGGCACCCAGGAGCGCTCCCTATCACGGCGCTCCAACCACGCCAGTAACTTCAGTCCCTTGTCCCCAACGTCATACAATCGATGTTGTGTAGCCAGGGCATAGGCCCGCGCCTCTCCCTCCGCTAGAGCCCTGAGATCTTTCTGTTTTAAGGCCAGGGTGTGCCTGAGCTCGGCCGATGCGGGCAGCGCTGGGTCCCTCTCAATAGTTTCCACCTCCTTTTCCAAGGAGGGCATCTGTAGGGACTCTTCCTTCCTTCTGCCCCCAATGAGAGCCTGCGCCTGCCCCGAAGGACCGTCTTATAGGCCTCCCATAGAGTCCTCTGTGAGTCCACAGATCCCTGGTTCTCCTCAAAGAACAATTTGGAGCCCTCCCGAATCTTGTCCCCTATCTCTGGATCGTGGAAACGCCAGGGATCTATCCGTGGGTACACCGCCCTGTTAATAACCGGGCCCTGGAGGACAACACTCACCGGTGTATGGTCCGAGATGCCCCTCGCCATATGGCTAGGCTCCAGGAAGTCTCCCATATGATCGCGCAGTGCAAGGAAACGATCTATCCGAGAGAACGACCCATGTCTTGCCGAATAGAATGTGTACTGCCTAAGTTCTGGGTGGTGCTCTCGCCAGACATCACACAGGCCTAGCGCCGTGACAAAGTTTGCCAACCCCGTTCCCCCGGGCGTTCAACCGCTCGTTGCAGCGATCAAGGGACTGGTCCATGACTGCGTTCGTATCCCCACCAATGAGGAGAACCCCCGGCGGGAGGTCTGCCAGGAGGGAACCCAGCTTTGGGAGCGTCGTGGAGTGCAGGCCGGGTGGAAGGTAACAAGAGCATAATATCAAGGAGCGACCCTCCCAGCTACCCTCCAGCGCAGCAAAGCAGCCAGTGTCGTCTGTCCAAGTGTTTGATACCACCATAGGCAATGCGGTGCGCACCAAGATTCCCACCCCCATTTGTTACACATTGTTGTAGTGCAACTATGCGTAAAGGGGGGAGATGTGTGGAGTTTTGTAAATGTAGAATGTAGGCTTGTTGCTAGGATAGAATGTTAGTCTTTGAAGTGGCAGGAGTTAGAGCTGTGAAGCTGGAGGAGGAAGCTGGAGGTACCTGCTGTTAACTTCTACAATAAAGATTTCCTTCTCTTCATTCTGCGTGGAGTGGATCTTTACAGAAAGGCTTTGCAATAAAATGGTGAAAGAATCCTGTTGGATCAGGTGAAAACAAAATCAGTGCACTTCCATGCACTCACCCTTTCATCCACATACTCACCCGTTAATTAGCAACATAGTTTGTCACTCACTGATTCGTGTAGCAACACACGCTCTCACCCATCCGCCTGTTGATTCAAACTCACATTCACCAACTGAGTCATCCACAAACTACAAACACAAGCTCACTAATCAATGAAGAAGCACTTTTATTTATTAAATAGCTAGAGCTATTGGGTTTGCCATGTTTGCTATAATCGGGGCTATAAGCACTATTAGAGGTGCTACTTGCACCTTTAAAGCAATAGCAGGGCTCTGGCCATGCTCCCTCCAAAGTGTTAACATCCGTTTCAGAATTGTGGCAAACATAAAGCATTTTTTTCAGAACCCTAGGGGCTACCTAAAGTTTGGGAGAGAGGGTACTCTGGTACAAACGTGGTGGTGTACCCAGACCACCAAACTCATGGTTCATCTGCTCTGTTTAGAGTCAGGAAAAGGTCATGTTTCTTAAAGCAGTAGTCTTCTGCTGGCGCTGCTGCAGGAGACTAATGGCCCCACAGACATTGGGCCACCTGTACCAATGGCTATCCGCCCTGCCAAGCATGGCCATTCTGACCTGCTGTTTTCCTGTCCGGGACCTCCAGGAAAAGATTGGCAGTCCAGCAGAGAAAAAAGGTAAAAACGAACTGTACACTCTAGGAGAAAACTCCAAGGGTGTCAGGGCCATGAGTGAAATGAAACTTGCCAGACATTCAGCAAACTTACAGTGCTTTCAGAGGAGTTGCCATAATGGAGTCTAGTCTGAATAATCATCGATTGGGCAAGATCTACACGCCCAAAAGGTGTGGATCTCTATATATAGCAGGCTTCAGTCCACCAGGGAGGAACATGCCTCTGCTGCAGTTGTGTAACAGAGTACAGCCTGCCAAACCCAAAATGACCCTCTATGTAGCACAAGTAGTATTTTGTGTCTCATTACATGGTTCTCTATTTTCAATCTATCCAACCTCTGATTCCATTTCACATTCTGAACTACGACTCAAAGAATTCTGCTAACTTAAAAGCTAATGGACTTATTTTGTAGGAATTACTTGGGAAGAACTTGCCTTCTCCCCAACTAATAACCCATTTTCCTACAGCTAATATCTGCTATCAAACCTAAAAACTAAAGCATTTATCTAATTGAAGACATAGGTATCATTCAGAATTTCTGTGAATGGTGCTCTAAATTAGTTTTGAGTACCATTGAGCTGGATAATCATAATACCAGTTATGAAGCACACAAAAATCAGTTTATGGTATTATTATTCATATTCCTATTGTTATTATTATTATTTTTAATATTATTGTTATTATCATATCAGTTACAGTTATTATGGTTGCTGTTATTGTCATAGGCGAAGTAAAATGATGATAAAATGCTGTCAACAGCAGAGAAGGACAAAACACACAGGTTGCACACCAGTGAAGGCCCACAGGTTAGACTCATCACACCATGAATACAGGGAGAGGCCTTGCCTATGTGACTTACATATCGGTGTGACTCTATAAGGTAGGGCAGCATTGAAGCACAAAACATTGTACCCACCAACACCTGTAAGAAATCTCATATAACAGGAGACGGCATACATGAAAAGGTAACAGGTCGCTAGAGAGGCTGCAATAAATTCTGCCTGTGGATAATGGTGAGAGAAATTTGCTATTCTACCATGATGGTGGGAACTAGTTGTTAGAGTGATGAGGGTGCAGCAGGAGAAACAAATTGTGCATAGGAACTATTCAGCACTTAGCATTTTAATAGAAGAGTATTCAGCGTGCTCTCTTGTATAGTCCTACCTAAACATATGTACCAAATGAGCTAGGAGGAGGTTCTTTGAGAAGTTACTGTGTTAGCACCACAATGTGTACTAGTAAGAAGCATACCCTACACCTCAGACCACATCACATATGGCATGGCCTCCCAGAGAGAGAAACTTCACTTGTCACATTGTTGTCCACCACATCATCATCATCCTTTATTCCTAGAGAATGGAGATGAGGGCTCCTCACCAGCAACATGCATGGAGTGTGCACATACTGTTTGTGGTAATAGGACAAAAAGCTGTCCTATCAGAAACCTTATTGATATTCATTCCCTGGGAAAGCTGCCACCAGAGCTATTGGCTTCTTTTTCAGGTGTCAATCAATCACTCAATCAATCAATCAATCAATCAGGCATTTGTTAAGCGCGACTACTCACCCGTAAGGGTCTCAAGGTGCTTGGGGGGGGGGGTTGGCAGGTTCCAGTCCATCAAGGGGGGGGTCTGTAGAAGAGACAGCTTTTGAGGTTTCTTGCGAAGATGGGGAGCGATGTTATCTGTCTGAGGCGGCCTTCCGATCTGGTCTTTCTGGTGCGGGGACCACGGCGTAGGAGAGCTGGGCTGATCGTAGGGTCCTCTGGGGTGCGTGGAATTTGAGTTGGCTGTTCAGGTATGCTAGTCCGGTGTCGTGGAGGGCCTTGTGAGCGTGGGTGAGCATCTTGAAGGTGACTCTAGCTTTGATGGGGAGCCAGTGGAGTGTGCGCAGGTGCTGGGAGATGTGGCAGTGTCTTGGTAGGTCGAGGACCAGTCGTGCGGCGGCGTTCTGGATGTTCTGTAGCTTGCGGGTGAGGTTTTTGTTTATTCCGGTGTAGAGTGCGTTGCCATAGTCGAGTCTGCTGATGACCAGGGCATGAGTGACGGTCTTTCTCTGTTCCAGGGGGATCCATTTGAAGGTCTTACGTAGGAGGCAGAGGGTGTGGAAGCAGGAGGACGAGACGGAGTTGATTTGGCGGTCCATTTTGAGCTCGGAGTCCAGGATGATTCCCAGGTTGTGTGCGTGGTCCGTGGGGGTGGGCGGGCTTCCGAGGGCGGGGGGCCACCAGGTGTTGTTCCAGGCGTCGGGGTTTGGGCCCATGATGAGTACTTCTGTTTTGTTGGTGTTTAGTTGTAGGCAGCTGTTTTTCATCCATTTGGCAACGGCTTCCATGCCTTCTCGAAAGTTGTGTCTGGCGGTATTGGATTCGTTGGATAGGGAGAGGATGAGTTGGGTGTCGTCTGCGTATGACACAATGTTGAGTCCGTAGGTTCTGACGATGGGGGCGAGCGGAGCCATGTAGACGTTGAAGAGCGTAGGGCTGAGGGAGGACCCCTGGGGGACTCCGCAGGTGGTTGGTGTAGGGTCCGAGAGGAAAGGGGGGAGTCTGACCGGCTGCGTCCTGCCGGAGAGGAAGGAGCGGATCCAGTCGAGGGCCTTGTCTTGGATCCCTGCGTCGTGGAGTCTGCGTATTAGGATGCGGTGAGAGACTGTGTCGAACGCCGCTGAGAGGTCGAGGAGGATGAGGGCTGCTGTTTCTCCTTTGTCCAGTAGGGTGCGGATGTCGTCTGTTGCGGCGAGGAGGGCGGTTTCCGTACTGTGGTTTTTTCTGAAGCCGGATTGGGAGGAGTCGAGGATGTTGTGCTCTTCGATGAATGTGGCGAGTTGGCTGTTGATGGCTTTCTCGATGACTTTCGCTGGGAACAGGAGCAGGGAGATGGGTCTGTAGTTTTTGAGGTCAGTGGGGTCTGCCGAGGGTTTCTTCAGGAGGGGGTTGACCTCGGCGTGTTTCCAGTCGTCGGGGAACGAGGCGGTTGTCAGGGAGCGGTTGATGGTGTGGCAGAGCATGGGTGCGATGGTGTTGAAAATGTGGTGGGGGCAGGGGTCCGTGGGGGCCCCAGAGTGGATTGACTTCATCGTCTTCAGTGTGTCTTCGGTGGTGAGGGCTGTTCAGTTGTCGATGGCTGGCTTCAGGGTGTCGGGGTGGTTGGTGAGGGTTTAGTGTGTTGGTTGTCTTCGTCGAAGTTGTCGTAGATGCTCTTGATTTTGTGGTGGAAAAAGGTGCTGAGTTTGTCGCAGAGGTCTTGTGAGGGAGGGATGTCAGTGGACTCGCTGGTGGGTTGGGCGAACTCCTTGATGATGTTGAAGAGTTCTTTGCTGTTGTGTGCGTGAGTGGAGATTCTGTCTTCAATCGCTTTTTTCCTCGTTTTTCTGATGAGTTGGTGGTGGGCGTTGGTGGCGGCTCTGAAGTTGTTGTGGGCTTCTGTGGATTTGGTGTTCCTCCAGGCCTTTTCGAGACAGCGGCAAGTGCGTCTGGACTCTTGAAGTTCGGTGGTAAGCCATCTGGCTTTCTTGGCGTGGGTGTTGTTGTTTTTCTTGAGGGGGGCTATGTTGTTGGCGCTGTCGGAGATCCATCAGTGCAGGGTTCGGGCTGCGGTGTTGGGGTCGTCGTTTTCCGCGATGGTTGGGGTGGAGTTGCTGAGTGATGAGGTTAGCTGGTTGTCGGTGATTCTGGTCCAGTTTCTTCGTGGGAGCAGGTGCTGGTGACTGTGGATGGTGGGTGTTCTGAAGGTGAAGTGGACGCATCGATGGTCAGTCCATGGGAGTTCGGTGGTGTGGCTGAAGGTGATGGAGTTTCCTGTTGTGAAGAGGGGGTCGAGGGTGTGTCCTGCTGAGTGCGCGGGTTCGGTCTTTGATCTGGCGAAGTCCAATGATGTGGAGGTTGTCCAGGAGGGATGTGGTGCTGGGGTCCAGTTGGTTGTCGAGGTGGAAGTTGAGGTCTCCCAGTAGGGTGTAGTTGGTGGACTCAATGGCATGCGGGGAGATGATGTCCGTGATGGAGCTGGCGAAAAGTCTGTGGGGTCCAGGGGGTCGGTAGATGAGGGTTCCTCGGAGGGTGGTGGTAGGGATGGCCAGTATCTTGAAGTGAAGGTGTTCCATCAGGTCTGTGGGCTCGTCGGGGAGTGTGCTCAGGCGGAGGGTGGATTTGTGGACGTTGGCGATTCCTCCTCCCGGGCGGGTGGGGCGGTCCTTCCTGGAGATCTTGTATCCTTGGGGAATGGCGATGGCGATGTCCAGTCCCGAGGTGGTGTTGGTCCATGTTTCGGTGAAGAATGCTACGTCCGGGGTGGTGCTGTCGAGGAGGTCCCAGATTTCGGTGGTGTGTTTGTGGAGGGATCAGACGTTGAGGAGGATGCATTGCAGGGTCTTCTGTTCGGTTGTGGTCTTGCGGGTGGGTTGCGCCGGGTCGGTGGTCTTGGCAGTGCTGCAGGTGTGCCGGCAGCGGAGGCAGCTGAAGGGTCCGTGGGTGTCGGCTGGTGATGCTAGCTTGCAGTTGTTGTTGCGTCCTGGGTTGAAAGCGTGGAGTGCCGCTGGGTCGTAGCGTTGGCGTTGCGGAGGTCCAGGGTTCCTGGCGCTGGTCGTGGTCAGTTCGCGGACGGGCTTGCCTTTGGTGCGCCAGCGGCGCGGCCGCCATTAAGTAGGGGTCGGGGAGGGCTGGACAGCTGGGAGGCGGGAGTGGGGAGGGGAGCTGGATTGGGCCGGTCGCGTTGGTCGTGCTGGGGGGGACGGGCCGCGGGGGCAGCAGCGGCAGGGAAAAACAGGCAGAAAAAGGCAAAAAGAGAGGAAAGAGTGGAAATAAGGCAGTGAAAAGTGCAAGAAAAGTGGAGGGAAGACACAGAAGGAGAGTGAGAGGGGGAGATTAAATCAGTGAAAAAACGAGTGAAAACGGAGGAAAGACACAGAGGGAGAGTGAAAGGGGGAGATTGAAATCAGTGAAAAACGAGTGAAAACGGAGGAAAGACACAGAGGGAGAGTGAAAGGGGGAGATTGAAATCAGTGAAAAACGAGTGAAAACGGAGAGAAAGAGCAGAGCGAGAGAAAGGAGACAGAGGTCCACTGGACCACCAGGGATGAGGCGCAGGTAAAACCTGCGGGTGGAGGAGGGCCTCGAACACCAACACTCGAGAGTGCAGGGGCTCGGGGGAAGGCCTCACTTGATGGTGGAGCTGCGAGGGAGGGAGAGCAATTTCACTGACAATGAGTCAGTGGTCTTGCTCGCCTGTCCCCCAGCGGCCGCCATTAAGTAGGGGTCGGGGAGGGCTGGACAGCTGGGAGGTGGGAGCGGGGAGGGGAGCTGGATTGGGCCGGTCGCGTTGGTCGTGCTGGGGGGGAGGGGCCACGGGGGCAGCAGGGAAAAACGGACAGAAAAAGGCAAAAAGAGAGGAAAGAGTGGAAATAAGGCAGTGAAAAGTGCAAGAAAAGTGGAGGAAAGACAGAAGGAGAGTGAGAGGGGGAGATTAAATCAGTGAAAAAACGAGTGAAAACGGAGGAAAGACACAGGGAGAGTGAAAGGGGGAGATTGAAATCAGTGAAAAACGAGTGAAAACGGAGAAAAGACACAGAGGGAGAGTGAAAGGGGGAGATTGAAATCAGTGAAAAACGAGTGAAAATGGAGAGAAAGAGCGGAGCGAGAGAAAGGAGACAGAGGTCCACTGGACCACCAGGGATGAGGCGCAGGTAAAACCTGCGGGTGGAGGAGGGCCTCGAACACCAACGCTCCAGAGTGCAGGGGCTCGAGGGAAGGCCTCACTTGATGGTGGAGCTGCGAGGGAGGGAGAGCAATTTCACTGACAAATGAGTCAGTGGTCTTGCTCGCCTGTCCCCGCAGCGGCCGCCATTAAGTAGGGGTCGGGGAGGGCTGGACAGCTGGGAGGCAGGAGCGGGGAGGGGAGCTGGATTGGGCCGGTCGCGTTGGTCGAGCTGGGGGGGAGGGGCCGCGGCGCAAGCTGCGGCAGGGAAAAACGGGCAGAAAAAGGCAAAAAGAGAGGAAAGAGTGGAAATAAGGCAGTGAAAAGTGCAAGAAAAGTGGAGGAAAGACACAGAAGGAGAGTGAGAGCGGGAGATTAAATCAGTGAAAAAACGAGTGAAAACAGAGGAAAGACACAGAGGGAGAGTGAAAGGGGGAGATTGAAATCAGTGAAAAACGAGTGAAAACGGAGGAAAGACACAGAGGGAGAGTGAAAGGGGGAGATTGAAATCAGTGAAAAGCGAGTGAAAACGGAGGAAAGACACAGAAGGAGAGTAAAAAGGGGGAGATTGAAATCAGTGAAAAACGAGTGAAAACGGAGAGAAAGAGCGGAGACAGAGAAAGGAGACAGAGGTCCACTGGACCACCAGGGATGAGGCACAGGTAAAACCTGCGGGTGGAGGAAGGCCTCGAACACCAACACTCGAGAGTGCAGGGGCTCGGGGGAAGGCCTCACTTGATGGTGGAGCTGCGAGGGAGGGAGAGCAATTTCACTGACAATGAGTCAGTGGTCTTGCTCGCCTGTCCCCGCAGCGGCCGCCATTAAGTAGGGGTCGGGGAGGGCTGGACAGCTGGGAGGCAGGAGCGGGGAGGGGAGCTGGATTGGGCCGGTCACGTTGGTCGTGCTGGGGGGGAGGGGCAGCAGCGGCAGGGAAAAACGGGCAGAAAAAGGCAAAAAGAGAGGAAAGAGTGGAAATAAGGCAATGAAAAGTGCAAGAAAAGTGGAGGAAAGGCACAGAAGGAGGGTGAGAGGGGGAGATTAAATCAGTGAAAAAAATGAGTGAAAACGGAGGAAGGACACAGAGGGAGAGTGAAAGGGGGAGATTGAAATCAGTGAAAAACGAGTGAAAACGGAGGAAAGACACAGAGGGAGAGTGAAAGGGGGAGATTGAAATCAGTGAAAAACGAGTGAAAACGGAGGAAAGACACAGAAGGAGAGTAAAAAGGGGGAGATTGAAATCAGTGAAAAACGAGTGAAAACAGAGAGAAAGAGCGGAGCGAGAGATCCACTGGACCACCAGGGATGAGGCGCAGGTAAAACCTGCGGGTGGAGGAGGGCCTCGAACACCAACACTCGAGAGTGCAGGGGCTCGGGGGAAGGCCTCACTTGATGGTGGAGCTGCAAGGGAGGGAGAGCAATTTCACTGACAATGAGTCCCTGCACATGAAGAATGGAGCTGAGAATCATGATCCCCAGTTATCCTGGGCACCGCATCTGTGTTAATGGCTTTCAATGCTATGTATATCAGTCTGGTTTGTGGGTGGGCTGAAGACTTTTTCATCTGTTTTTCAAGGTGTCGATTGACACACTGTCTATATTCATCCCACCAGCCAGGAGCAGTAGGGGTTACGTCCATTAGCATGGCAAAACAGTGGTCTGGCAATGTTCAAACCCTTACCCTGTATTTGTGCTTCCAATTACATGGTGGAGGTGATGCTGTGCCATGGTTTTTCTGGTGCACTGTAAGTGGGTGTTATCTGTATGAGTGTGTGGTTCAAAGATGAATTTGCAACTTTGCTACGGGAAGTTAATTTCTTTTTTAGGTGTCACATATGGTCGTTGTGCACGCGTGTTTCTTCCAGCTCTGCTTCTTTGCTCTGGTTCTCTTTTCCTTGTCCCATTTCTAACTCACCTCCATTCTTTCCGAAGATTCCGGTTCCTGAAAGACTCTGTAACAATTCAGGAAGCATTGTAGCTATGTACTCTTTTTGGCTTCAGCTTGGAAAGGGAGGTGTCTGTAGACAGGAGGAACAGAATAGTGGGGCATATTTATCAAAAGTTCACACAACACAGGGAAGCAAGCAAAGTTGCTTAACTGCGTTGCATGAATGGGACAGAGCTGAAAAGCCCCATATCAAATATGATATGGCACTCTTCAGCACTTTCCCTGCGCTGGTGCACACATGGCTGCCTAGCACCAACACAGGCACACTTACACTATTGTGAAAGGTTGCCTGTTTTACAGGCAGGTTGTTTTTGTGCAGGGAGATATGCCTTCCTGCACAAAAACAGTCCAAAGAGGCATATTCCTCTTTCCATATGTGATGCAGAATGAATCACGCACAGAGAGAGGAATCAATGAGAAAAAATAAACATATTTCTCCTTGTTACGTCTCTCTGTGGTAGGCGTACCGATTTCACATAATTCCAGCTTTTCAAACCTAAGTAAATATGGAATTGGGTGAAATCCATTGCTGGATGCACGGTAACGCCCATGCTCCACCCTTGGAGTGCCTATCACTAAGAAAGCCATGCAAGGCCTCCGAGGATACAATCCGGAGTTGATGACAAACAAGAACTGGCTCGAAAAGCCCATGCCAGTTTATGTGACACATTGTACAGAGCCGGGGAAAGCAGTGTACTTAGCCTGCCACATGACATTGGCCATTAAAAAAGATTAGTTGAGGCTCAGATGTGGTTTAATCCCCCTAAAAAGCTATAAATTTGGCCGGTTAACAGGGTCTACAGAGCAGCACTGCCGCCTATTCAACTATAAGAAGGAAAGTCTTTCCCACGTCATATACGTGCACTCCGTTTTGAAAAATGTAAGATGTTTCTGGTTGAAACCTCTGTTCCATAAACTTGGCATAAGACAATTGGATACGGCTGTTTTAGCATGTCTGAGTGGTGTGAATCCGCAGCCATCAGCTAGATGTGCGACATTTCTCAAAGCTCTAAAGCTACTGAATCCACCGTCGGAGAGTTTTTAACTACTTTACCCGTTGAAGAGTCATCCATTTTTAGTCAGACTACACTGGTTTTTTTCTAAGTATGGAAGAGGTTGTTATTTTCACTTCATTTGACAAACCCTCTGTGTATGGAGTAGGTTGTTATTTTTGCTTTATTTGATGGCCCTTTTAATCTCATGTGATCGTCAACGCACCTTGCACTTAAGTGAATCTGGCTCCTTACAGAGTCGAGTGCTGCTACTCATCTCAATGGATTAAGCTGTGAATTGTTTGTTGCTCAGTTTTATGTATTTTACCCAGATTGGGGTTTTTATTTTGTGATGGTTTTAAATAACTTGACACAATAAAATTCTATGGGGCAGATTTACAAGCCCCTTGCGCCACTTTTGCGTCACTTTTCCCATGTTAAAAATGATGCAAAAGTGGCGCAAGGGCCTTGTAAATAAGCTCCTATCTACCTATCTAAAATGCAAAGCCACACAAATCAAGCTTTGCATGACTTTTGTAAATCTCAAATAAGCCTATGCATTGCCCTGCGCCGCCGTGCGCCACGCAAGGGAAACGCAAAGGCTTAGTAATTCTCAGCCAGTGTGTTTTTACGAACCTTGGGTGATATTACCAAGGAATAGCGATAATTATCGCAAAGCGCGCTTAGCGCTGTTTTTTTTATCGCCGGCTATCGCTGGATTTCATCGCGGAGATAACGCGTTATTATCAACGCTTATCTCCAAGGCGATAAAAAATCCAGCGATAGCGGCGAAACCCAGCAATAGCGCGAGGAATCCAGCGATAAATTCACTGCGCTAATGAAAAGCTTGCTAATAGGCAGGTGAGGACTTAACCTCACAATCCACCTCCCATTGACAAGAATGGTTAAGTCAAGTTTTTAGCAGGTGTTAAAATCCAGCGATAATCGTGGTTAGCGCGACTTTTTTTATCGCTTCGCGGGCATTGCTAATAGGGGGAAGTTGTGTTTGCGACTGTTTCCAGTCGCTTTTAGTTGGGAACGCCTACTTTGCATGTCATTAGCGATAATTATCGCTGACATGCAAAGCGGCACCAAAACGGTCGCTTTCGCCATAAAGCTGTCGCTAACAGCTGTTAGCAACAGCTTGCTAATAGGGCGATAGAAATATCGCCGCTTTAGCGGCAAAAAGTGCTGCTAAAGCGGCGATACCGCCCTTGCTAATATGACCCCTTGTTGCCTGTCTCAAACTTGATGGACTACCTCAATAGGGAATGTGAAGAGGAAGATAGAATAGAAGTAATGAAGATTTCGGGTGAGTTGTTGAAGCAATTGCATTCCCTATTGTGGACACTTCTAGACAGTCAAAGCTTAGTCAAAGTTTAGTTGTAAATGAAGGGACTTGGCAGTTCCAGCACTTGCTCTGCCCACATCTTTCTGCACAAACTTGCAGTTTAAGCATTCCTATGACACACAGGTACATCATAAGCTTTGCTAAATTGGCACACACATCAGTTTTTGCGTGTAGTGTGCACAATGTTCAGATTTGATTTGTACATTTTAACCAGATCAAAAATATTCGCATTCATAGAACTGCATTGACAATCGGCCACGTTGTCTTTTTGTTGTTAGCATATAGTATATTTCGAACTACTGCATATAATAAATCAATGATAAATAACATATCTGCTTTCACCGAAGGGCACTTTTGAAGTCACTAGTTAATGTAATTCTCATATTTTCATTTTAAGACTTTTTGAGCGTTAGTTATTAGCCTTAGTGTTAATTTAGTTCCAATTGTCTTTGCAAAGCTAAGTTATAACTGAAGATTGAAGGCGCCTTACTAAAAAATAAAAAAATATCAATCTTAATTGACTGTCACTGACCGAGAAAATGTGCCTCATTTTGCTTTTTTGTGAGATTGAAGGTAGAACAGACAGTGACAGCAAATATCCAAAATTGGAGGGAAAAAATGCCATTATATGTTCTGTTGATTTATCATGCTGTGAAAAGTGAATATACATCAGTCCCATTTGTAAATAAAAAAATTTCAAATGATATTTCGCATTCCAAAGCTCAGAGATTTCATGTATGCTGCATTGTCAATGCCGCATTAAAGCGCCACGCCAGATGGAGAAAACTGAAAAAGACGCCTGTTTGCTTGCTAAAGTGGCCTATTGTCAATCCGCAGATTATTTACTCTCGCAGGTCACAGTAGGGGCTGCTTCTGTTGGGGGTGCAGCCGTTTCGTTTACCCGTCTTCTTTTTTCCAGATCATGAGGTGTGGCCCTCTGCAGCGCTTTCACTTGTTCAGCTGTTAAAGCGGCTTAAACCCCCCTAAGAACATTAACATTTCAGCTCCACACCGCTGTGACCTTTATTCATAAAGTGCAAACGGTCGGACGTCGAACAGATTGGTCGCTGCGGACTGTCTTTTATGTGCGTTTTAGGGCCTTTGATATCTGCCTCCTTTCTTCCTCTAATGTGACATCACTGACCTGAATGCTGCTGCCCTGTGAGTAAACAAGCCGGATTAAGACTGCCTTTTCGCCGAGAGATGAGTAGGATAAAGGGGAGTGAGGATTGACTCTAAAGAGGTTTGCCACTGGAATTAGGCAAACGCGGCACGGACACAAACTCCTGAATGGAGTTGTATGCAGGTCTTTATAGGGAACATTAAAGCTTTTTTCCTGCTCCTTCCCCTCACTATTTTTTCAAAGGAAGATCTTTGCAGGCAGGACGAGGAGGCCGGATTTAAATGGACTTTCTTGAATTTTCTGCTTACTGAAGCCCCATAGAGATGAAGCTTCAATGGAGAACGTCACATCTACTTTTTTACACAGCAACGCCTGATGTGCACCGTTAGACCATAATGTGAGGCTGAAGTCCCCCCATCTGCATGTCACTTCCTGATTAGGGTGCAAGACTTGTTTAATTTGGACATGTGTGGAAGAGTACTTATCCAAGGAACTTAAGAGTGCTACTGCTTAGACCTAAATGTCTAAAGAGTTTCATCAGGGCCGGACTGGCAGTAGCGAGTGGGGGCCGGTTTTGTTACCGGGGCTGGTTTTGCAGTGGTGCTGCAATATCGGCCCCCAGTAACAAAAGCAGCAGTGCCTCACACTTGCATCCCCCCTCCCCCCTCCCCCCGGGGGCTGGTCCGACAAAATTGCCACGGTTTCTTTGGGTTCCCAGTCTGGCCCTGAGTGCCATATTCTTGGTGAACAGGATGGCTTACCCATGAGGGTGATTGGCAGTGCGTCTGACTCTAGTGAAGGAGTGAGGAGGAGGAAATTGAAAGACTGGTGTGCTGCACTCAGGAGGGCAGTCGAGAAGAGTACAGACACACACTGGGCATGCAATGCAGCACTGATCACAGGCAGGTACAACCAAAAACATGAGTTTCCCCAGGGTGGGCCGGTAGGGTAGGGGGCCGGTTTTTGTTACCGGAGGCCAGTTTTGCAGCGTATGTGCAATATTGGCTCCCTGTAACAAAAGTGTTTTCCACACGCGCACCCCCATCCCCACAAGCCCAGCCCTCCCGGGGCCGGCCCGACTCAATTGCCAGGGACGGTTTGCGTTCCAAGTCCAGCCCTGGTTGTGGGAGAGCAGCCAGCTCTTCCTGAAACATTATGCGAGCTGCTCACTAGCCTCTGCCAAAGTTTGGGTTATTGCTATCATATAGTTCCCCTGCCAGGAAATATAATCATTTTTTTACAATTTGGTTAAATTTAGCATAAAAGATGGAATATCCATGACGTGATCATTTTTGTCCTCATTCTGGCTGCACTGTCTGCACCTACCTTAAAGTGACCTTTTCATAATAGGCATTCTTGGCAATATTCTGTCTATACTTAGTAAAAGAGTGGCACATCCATGTCATACTGAGGGCATTCTTGGTGACATTCAGATAGTCCATTGCATAATGGTGTTGAAAATCCTCCCTCTGTGATAGGCATTTGACGATGGTAAATGGGCATGAAAGACAGAATCTATTTGTGACCATACATGTGAGTCCTTGGTGACAACAACAAGCTGCTGCTTGGGAACCAACCATGTATTTACTAAAAAACGTAACATCTGGTATTTCAGTGCACAAATACTGTTCTTTTAACATTTTGTGGAAATGAGAAGTCTGATCCTGTAAGATCAATGTAATTGTGCAGTAGTCTTGGAGCCTGTGGGGTTTGTCTATTTCTGGTATCTTTGACTTGTGAATGTGAGACTTGTATGACTTGCTTTTTCTATTTGGCTTCTTCCAGGTTGAAACTCAGTCAAACATACAACAGACAATCTACAACTAAAGACGCAAGGTGGAAAAATTAAGGGAAGAGCAAAGCTAGCTACTTTTGAAAAAGTGATGGTCCGTGTGACATTGCCTAAGCAGATTTTGTAACTGCTTTCATGTAGCTCATAAACCACATTTTGGGGAAATTGTGTTGCAAAATCCATTAATATGGCAACAATTTATCACTCTTAGATAGGAGAACTCTCTCCTGGCACAGAACAAAATTACTTAGTTCATGCAGAATTGCTAGATATTGATAATTTTTTTTAATTACAATTCTTCAGTAAAGAAAGGTAACAACATACAATCATTACCCCTCAATATGAGTGCTACTAGTCGGGTCCATTTTACTCTTACATTTTCATGGCCAAGAATTTAAGGTTTCTCTGGTAGTCCACACTGGTGGCAAGATTTGACTGTGTATCAAATTTCCAGTCTTACAACCCTGGCTTCCTTCATCAGTGACTTCATAGTTATGCTCAACGGTTCAGTTCTTGGTGGCTGGAGTCCTCTGCTCACTGTTTGATTGTGCTTGCTGAAGAAGGTATTGTTGCAATGGCACCCATATGTCTTTGGGGCAAGACTTAGGGGCATTAGTTCACAATACACAGTCAATTGTTTGTTACAGTAGGTTACATCATGTAGCCAGTCTGGGTATTTCGGCACTGGCCCTCAGCCACATCACATGGGCACTCTGCATTTTTCAAACACCAGGAGCAATGAGACCAATTTCCTGTATGAAGAAGGGAGATCTTTGACATAGCCAAGCAGTGCCAGAAGTGGGGTGGGCTCAGATGACGCTCCCGTCATGCCCCAGTAGTCCCGTATCACCGGATAGAGCCATGCCAAAAGTAAAATATCCCCATCCATCTCTCCACATCTGTCACAGTGTGGTGTTTGCCTAACACTTACACCATAGAGTTTCTTGGCTGTGCGATATATTCTGTACAGAAGCTTATAGTGTATAAGTCTCAGTGTGTAATTTGAGGACAACTTGCCCGTCTGAGTGCATCAATACTCCCTTTGTCGTCAGTGAGCGTTATCTGCAGCTCCTCATCCAATTTTTGACTGGATTTCAGTGATTGTACAGGGGCCTCATTTTGGATTGACTTGTATTTATGTGACAGCAGTTTCTTGGCTGAAGGAAATGCCAGGAGTAGTTCCAGTGCATGGAATATTGGAAATGGGGTAGGGAAATCGGAATTATGACTCCAGTATGCTTCTCTAAGCTGCTGGTGATGGAATATGTCTAGTGTTGTGTGCCATTCTTTATTAAGGATAGCCTCAAGTGGTATTAATATATCCGCCTGGTAAAGGTCTACCAGGCAAGTGAGATGAAGAGATCTTAGCTGTTTACACGCTGCTAGGTCACATCCCGAGAGTGGGGGGTATACTCAGGTTCTAAACTAGCAGCACCCTGGGAGGTGCACATTGTTTTTAACCGCACCCAAATTAACAGTTTGTACCACGCCCTCTCTGTGTAGTCCACTGAATCTATTTTAGTGTTTGGTCTTTTGTTTTTAGAACACAAAACGGTATTCAGATTCATTGGTGCTGCGTTTTCTGAGTCAATCGCCATATGTGGTTGGAACAATGGTGAAAATGGCCAAAAGTTTATGTAGCGTAACTGTGCGTTCAAATAATAAAGTTTGAATTCAGGTGCTCCTAGGCCACCTTGTTTATAGGGGTAGGCAAGTGTCTCTCATTTCAGTTGAGGCTGCTTATCTGCCCACTCAAGGCATGTCAGCTTAGAGCGTAATCTCTGAAAGAAGGCCTCATTCAGAGGGATGGGTATATTATTAAACAGGTACAGGTATTTCCATAATATCACCATCTTTGTCAACGCTAAGTGTACAGTGAGTGATAGAGGTAGTTTTATATACTTGTCAATTTGCTGTTTGGTTTTGACCAGGGCTGCGCTATAGTTCTCTTGGAAATATTGGTACTGTTTCTTCTAACTCTAATGCCTAGATACCCTAGATACCTAAGAGATGTGCCTTCCCACTGAACTTGGTATTCCATCTTGCACTGGCAAGTGCTGTCTGTTAGGAGCACTATGGTGGACTTCGCCCAATTAATGTTGATACCAGAGAGATTTGCAAATTTGAGGAATTCTCTAATTAGTGGTGTCACATTGGCAAAGGGTCTGTTCATGTATAAGGTAATGTCATCCATGTACAGCATTATTATTAATCATCTCACAGTGAAGCTGAGCTATGTGGTGCTGCTGCAGTCTGGCCGCTTCCGAGCCACAGGGTCGGATTGATAAAACGGGCACTCGGGCAAAGGGCTGCTTTTTTGGGCAGCATGGAGGCTGATTTGGATGGTGTCTGTGCTGTTCAGATGCTGCCAGTGGGGGACTGAGCAGCCTATCTAGGGGCCTGTATCAGGAGGCAGATGGACCTCTGCTACCCCCTTATACAAGGGGCTGGAGGTGTCATTCCCAGTCTCTGCTGGGTGGCCCATTAATGTACGCAGAGTGTGCAGGGCCAGGGGGCCTGAGCAGAAGTGGCCTCACTTATATTAGGTGTGGTTCAATTAGGCCTGGGCGTAGTTAGCGGAGTTTTGCTATGCGGAACTCCGTGAAGTTACAAAAAAACTCCGCGAAGTTCCGTGAGTGGCGGAGTGCAGTGCGAACTGCAGTCTGTGCTGATATTCCTGCCGCTCGGGTAGAAATTCTACCCAAGCGGCAGCTCGCGCTCGCGAACTTACCGTTCGCGATCGCGAACTTACCGTTCGTGATCGCGAGCGGGGAAAAAACTCTGCTGCACATCGCGAAGCAAAGTTTTCTGCACTCCGCGAGCTCCGCGGAGTGCGGAGTGCAGAAAACTCCACAAACTCCGCGAACGGAGTGAAGTTCACCGCCCAGGCCTAGGTTCAACCATTGTGAACTAATACGTACACAAGGAGTCCTGGCAACATTTGCATTTTTTTCAACTCAGTGAAGTTAAGAAAACATGCCTCTTTTATAGAACCCCCATCTTTCTTTTTATAACAATTAAAGCACTAAAGCAGTGTTTTGAGAAAATATGCAAACCACAAATGTGGGCCACTTTTTTTTAGGGTGCCCAGGCCTATTTTTGATCCCAATCTAACCCTGGCAGCCCATAACCAGGACAAACAGGATTGACGAGAGAGGACTTTCCTACCTCGTACCCCAGGCGATTTATAAGGAATCCAAAATCATACAACGTTTCTGAATTAAAGCTATCGGTTTGCTGACAGAGTGGGCTTACCTAGAAAAATTACTTTCTCACTGACGCCCATTCTTTTCAGTATGTAAAACAGATAGAGCCATTCCAATGAATCAAATGCCTTTGTGGCATCAATGAATCTTGAAGCCATTTTGCAATCAGGATTTGTTTGATGAGGCAGCGCAAAAAGAGTTCTGAGGTTGTGCCATGTGGATATACCGGGTATAAATCCTGACTTATCCAGTACGATCAGACTGGGGAGCAGTGGTTGCAACTTGTTCGCTGATAGTTTGGCCAATATTTTATTGTCAGTGTTGATAAGGGGGAGCTATCTATAGGAGAAAGCTTTCTCAGGGGTTTACCTGGTTTAGGAAGCATGACCATCAAGGCTTCTCTGAGAAAAGGAGGTAGTCTGCCCTCCTTATAGGCCTCTTCATAAGCTGAGAGCAGTCTAGGTGTCAGGATGTTCATTTTATTCCTTATAAAAGTGGGCTGGTAGCACATCTGGGTCCACTGCTTTGACGTTAGGTAGGCATTGAATGACCTCAGTTATCTTCTCTACCATTGTAGGCCTGTATAAGTATTGTCTATGGCCCATTTATAACCAGGCTAGTGCTATGGTATCAAAGTATTGGTCTAATGCTGTTTGGTCTATGTGACATAGGTGGTGTGATATTTGTGGAATTCAGCCAGTATTCTCATTAATAGTACAGAAATAATAGTTATTTAACTTATGGTGTTGATTAGTACATATCTTTAATTCTCAGAAGCACTTACGAAACACACTCACTGGATGATGTCATCAGTGATGTCATCAGTGATGTCATTTGAGATGTCATCAGTGGTGTCATCAGTGATGTCACTGACCATGTCATGAGTAATATAATATGTGAGGTCATAAGCAGTGCATTGCGGGTGCATAAGTTATAGTTAGCTCAGGTAACTGTAACTGCTCAATTTCACTCATTGTGTAAAACTGAAATCTGGGCCTAACTATAATTTCCTTGTAACCTTTGGTTTTTTCAGTGAATTTCTATGGTTTTTTAAAATTCTATTTTCTAACTATAACGTTCCTGTAACCTTTGTTGTCAGTGAATTTCTAAGGTTTTTTCTTTTCTACTTTAAAAGAGTATCTTTAAACTTTGAAAGTGATGGTGTTAGTAGTTGGTTCTGTCTTGGGTGAATCTATCACTCTCTGAGTTAGTTTCTGTGTGTTAATATGGGTGTATGAGTGCTTGCGAATACACTTTGTACCATGCAGCCATAAAAAGTCTCTGTTTGTTTATGGGGTGTTAAAACTATTAATGCTCAAAGCTGAGATCTTTTTACAACAGTTGCTTACTGAGCTAAGCATATATTTTGTAAAGTATACATTCTTTGCAGCAGGTGCATTAACTCTCTGGGCTAAATTAATGTCACTATCAGTACATTAACATAGGGTAATTAATAATGATACTTTCATTTCACTTAGTTATTCATTTAGTTAGGTGCATTGTTTATAAAAATTAGGAGTGTTTCAGGGTAATGGTATTTGTGTTGTAATCTGTGCAGTCCCATTTCCGTTAAGATGCTCAGGTGATTTCTTCTTAAATATGTAAGAGGTGGGTATGCTCCTTAGTGTCTGTAGTACTGAATTAGTTGTGTACGGAGTAAGTATTTTTTTTTTTAATGTTTTTTAAGAACCGTGGTTTCTCCACAGTACCGCAAACATAGACAGGTGAAACTCTATGGTTTTTATTCCGATTACGTGTTCCGAATGGAACAGTGGTTCCGATCCACGGATTCATCACATTTAAAAAAATATTTTAAGTAGGTGGAAATTGACTAATCGCATATCCCCAAACGTGCTACCGGAGGACGCAAATGCAATAATGGAGAATATGTATCTATCGCAAAACTGGTGGGCAGGGTACTGTACTACTCATTTGTAATCCTGCTCTTGCGTGAAATCATTGAGACTGCTGCACCTATGTTTCTTATGCCTGCTCTGTACGCAACCATTGTTACGGTTATGGTGGTTGAATTTTTACCATACACATTCAAAATAAATAAAGATATTCAAAAATATATATATATTTTAAGTCTATAGGAGTCACTGATTGTAAAGATAGGATAAGGCTGAACATATTAGGAAGCTGGGAAGTCAGGCTGCATATTTAGGTTTTGTATAAGTAAGCGTTTTTACGGTTTAAGTAAATCTGCAAACCAGCGGCTCTGGACTTGCAGGCCCGCACAAAGTCCGGAAAACATTCTGCCATTTCATTGGTTTTTTTTGGACCACACCTATTTTTGAGTAGGGCCACTCCCTAAAACATTAATTATTTCTCTAACTGTTGTGGGAGAAACATCTTTTTGGAGATCTTCCAGGATTATAGCTTTTCTAAGTGGCTGAAGGGAGTGCTGCAAAACCTGTGGTAAATCCACATGAAGAGGAAAATGAAAAGCTGCTTTTATCTTCGCAGAAGGAGAGTGAGGTAGGGCAGTTCTTTTCCATGGCTAGTAGCCAAAAAAGTCTGCACAAGATTCGTCAAGTGCAACCTGTGTGGGAAAGAATTGTCTCATTGTACCACAAAAAAATATAGCCACAGGAAGTCAAGCATGTGGAAGTATGTCTGCACAATCCAGGAGCGTGTATATCTGTGGATGATCAGAGAGAAGGAAGAAAGAAGCTTGGATGCTGCAGCTGGTTATCATCATCTACCCATGCTACTCCTACACAGATCACAATGGCAGCCACCTGCAGCAAACTGGGAGGTATGATTAGTCACTGTGCCACCTGCCACAAACTTGTGGGTGAAGGTGAAGAATGTCACAGATTTGTTTGCACAGGTGAAGAAGCCCCATTTCATACTTTATTTTGAAGTAACTTTTGTACAGCACCATTGTGCTCTGGAAATGCAAAGTTTCTGCATTTAGTTTTTTTCACAAAAGTTCATTTGAAAAAAAAAAAAAACATTTACAAAAACATACAAAAAATGGCTCTTGTTAGAACCACCACTGAAACAAAGAAAGAGCTGTGTCTGACTCTTTATTATTCTTGTGTATTTTGTCTGTATGGTGGTAGGTGTATGAATAAATGTGTCTATGGGTGTTAATGTATGTAACAGTGAATATCAGGGTGATGATTGTATATATGAGTGAGTGTGTGAGTGAGTGAGCAAGTGTGTGCATCAGAGTGTCCATGGGTGTCTCAGCTTGGGAGCTACTGTAGCTCTCCAGCTACCTCTGAGTAGCTCATCTGTGTGTAGCCCAGCTTATTAAATTAGAAAGCTTTTGCTTGGTTCAATTAATATACATATAACAAAATTGAGACCTCCATGCACCATCCCATACCAGTCCATATATACACTCACTAGCTTTGACCATAGGAATAAACTCCTATCCCCATAACCCCCCATAAAGTTGTTGGGCGTCTTCCTTTAATCAAGCATGTAATTCCTATTATTGTCATAGAAACATAGCAAAAGCGAAAAGTGTCTCAAAACAGTAGCCAACGCTTCCAGAAACAAGAACTACCACACAAAATCTAAAAATATCAGAGGGCAAAACGTAAGGCAGTTACAGATGAGCGGGAGACAAGAACCAAGGACAAAGGCTGAAAATTCCTGTCAGGCAACACGGATCCAAAAGAACAAAAAAAAGGGAATGACAGGCTAACAAAAACTAAGCCTAGATACCTAAGGGAGAGTGTACTGACCTTAATGCTGCATTACCACGTTGAAACACATCGGAGGTATGCAGCTAGGAATAAGACAGACTGGCGGTAGGAGAGGAGAGCGTCCAGCCCAGTGAAGAAGAACAGAAAGTATCCCATGATGAAGAGGGTGCAGCCTCACCGGGCTGGTTAGGACGGGGAAACAACGCCAGATGCTCAGAGCAGGAAATCCGAGTGATGCATGGCAAGACACCACGAAGGAAACAGGAAGTGCAGATTCTGGGGCCAGCTCACAAGGATCCTTCTCCAGATAGGAGAATGAAAAGCCAAGCACTGTGGGAACGGGGGACGCTCTAGATATAGGCCGCTCCCCCAAGCCACATGACTCATGGCCAGCACACTATGCCGAGATCTCACAAGATCTTGCGAATAGTGAAGTATACAGGCTGGAGGGAGGCCAGAAAACAAGCCAGTCTCTGCAGGGTCCCGGAACAACACCTCAGCCACCATCAAGGCGCAAAAAACACCATTCCATGCAGAAACGACAGTAAACACTATGGGCAGGGGAGGGAGTGAGCCTATGGGGTTTTAACCTCATATGAAGGCCCGCCACAGGAAAAAAACACACAGGTAGGTCGGGTGGTGGCAGTACCTCCCCCCAAAGGCTGACCAATGAACAGTGGTTTGCCCGGATTAAGGGCGTGAAATATTCGCACAGGGCGAGATGAGTGTACATGACTGGATGGTTCTCAGGCCCTCTCCTCAGGAGGGTATCCCTTCCAATTGATCAGGTAATATAACCGTCCCTGACGTCTATGGGAGTCCAGAATACAGCTCACCTCATACTCCTCGTGGTTGTCAATAAGCAAGGGAGGAGATGGTGTAACCGGGTGTGTATAGGGACAAGAGGTTTAAGCAGGGAGGTGTGAAACACAGGATGTATCTGATACTCAGTAAACAACAAGGGGGACAATGAGGGCTTGATAAAGGTCCACCGTACTTGCCCTGGGTAGAACTAGAAGACAAAAGAGGTACGGTGTTCCTGGGTGGCAAGTTGGCCACCTGGTTAGTACTCAGTGTGGTGGGGAGGTGGGGAATACCTCCTTTCGGAACTTGGACCCTCACACACCCAGCAAGCTAGGTGTCATGCTTCATCATATGGGTCTGCTCCTCGTCGAGCCGGCGCTGCAATGCTCGACGGGCACCCATAAAGGGGCTCTTTATCGGAGATCTTTTGTTCCTTGCCGTATAGGTGCCGTGGGTGTGAGGGGCCTGGTAAGATGTAGATGTGGTGTGTGGGTTAAAACAGGTAAGGGAATCCTCTATAATTATTTTTATTCTGGAGAGGTCACAACCTGATTAAAAAGTAAAAGAAGAAGGAGGGCGACTATTTTGTTTTAATCTGACAAAAATTACGCTCTACCCCTTAGTGGTCAACATGTTTCTCGCCTATAAAATGTCTCTAATAGATCAGTTGGCGATTCCTCAGGACCTAGTGACTAAATGAAAACTATCTACAGTGTATGGTGTGGTTCTACATACCACTTCTTCTCTCGGTAGGACGTTGCCCCGGAGAAAAGCAGCCAACCTCTTAAGGATTCAAGTGCTGCTTCATCAGACCGCAGCGGAGTATATGGACACTCAACGTAGTGTCGCTGCTCCCGCTCAGAGCAGTCCGGCTCACCTACCCGCTCCGCTGCATCAGGAAGGATGCAGCGGAGCGGGTAGGTGAGCCGGACTGCTCTGAGCGGAGCAGCGACACTACGTTGAGTGTCCATATACTCCGCTGCGGTCTGATGAAGCAGCACTTGAATCCTTAAGAGGTTGGCTGCTTTTCTCCGGGGCAACGTCCTACCGAGAGAAGAAGTGGTATGTAGAACCACACCATACACTGTAGATAGTTTTCATTTAGTCACTAGGTCCTGAGGAATCGCCAACTGATCTATTAGAGACATTTTATAGGCGAGAAACATGTTGACCACTAAGGGGTAGAGCGTAATTTTGTCAGATTAAAACAAAATAGTCGCCCTTCTTCTTTTTTACTTTTAATCAGGTTGTGACCTCTCCAGAGTAAAAATAATTATAGAGGATTCCCTTACCTGTTTTAACCCACACACCACATCTACATCTTACCAGGCCGCTCACACCCACGGCACCTATACGGCAAGGAACAAAGATCTCCGATAAAGAGCCCTCTATGGGTGCCCGTCGAGCATTGCAGCGCCGGCTCGACGAGGAGCAGACCCATATGATGAAGCATGACACCTAGCTTGCTGGGTGTGAGGTCCAAGTTCCGAAGGAGTATTCCCCACCTCCCCACCACTCTGAGTACTAACCAGGTGGCCAACTTGCCACCCAGGAACACCGTACCTCTTTTGTCTTCTGTATCTGATACTCGTCAGGTAAATCTAACTTCATGGCCACTGGATTAATGGTGCAGGATATTTTGAAGGGACCAACAAAATGGGGTTGGAGTTTTTTGTCTCCTTCCAGACGTAGGTTTTTTGTAGCTAACCAGACCAGGTCACCAGGGGCATAGGAAGGGGCTGGGCACCCATGTTTGTCTGCCTGTATTTTCATGGCTTCTTTACCTATGCACAACTGTGCTTGTGCAGTCTTCCAAACATCCTTAAGGGTAATACAGAGGTTGTCTACTGCTGGGACTCTGTGTGTGGGTTGGATAGGTATGGTCTTTGGATGAAAACCCATGGTACAAAATAAAGGTGACATGCCCAGGGTGGAATGAAAACTGTTGTTATAGGTGAATTCCGCCATGGTTAAAGCTGCCACCTAACTGCTTGTCAGGGTGGTCAGCAAGCAACGGAGGTACTGTTTCATGGACTTGTTAGTGCATTCTGTTTGCCCATCTGTTTGTGGCTGATAAGCTGACGATAACCGGAGTTCCATCTGAAGTGTGGAACAAACGTCCCACCAGAATTGAGACACAAATTGAGGACCTTGATCTGAGATAAGAACTGAAGGAATACAATGAGGCCGAGTTACATGTTGCATAAAAATTACCATTAATTCTTTATCTGTAGGGATTTTAGGAAGAGGGACTAAATGAGCCAATTGCAAGAAACAATCTACTACCACAAAAATGGCTATCTGACCACGGTCCTTGGGATGGTCTGTAACAAAATCCATGCTCACAGTATGCCATGGATAGGGGGCACCGGGAGTGGTTGTAACAACCCAGCAGGTGGAGTGTGCATAGCCTTATGTGTAGCACAAACCGGACAGAATGCAACTTACTTCTGCACATCTTGTGCCAGTGACTCCCACCAAAACCCTCTACTACATTTGTTTTTTGTTTTTACAATACCAGGATGACTCGCCAAAGAAGAAAAATGCACCCATTGTAGTACCTGTTCTCTATGCTCAGGGGGGCTGAACATCAGTTCATGGTGATAAAACAAACCATGTCTCACAGAACACACGAGATTGGACACCTTATAGCTGAATCAGTGTTTTCAATGTTTTCTTCACCTCAGCAAGGAATGTTTTGGTAGAACAAGAACTGTGCAACTTGTCCTGTTCTATCATGGAAATAGAGTCTTGGGTCGTTCTCTTGTGGGGTGGAGGAATGCACAATCAAGAAAGGGCATCTGCTTTTACTTGTTGGGCTGCAGGTCCAGAAGTTATGACAAAATCATATTCATTACAAAAATTATACCCAATGCATCTGTCGGGGAGTAAGAGCACGTGAGGAATTGAAGAATGCCAGGTTCTTATAGTCGGAGAGTATTGTGATGGGATGTCTAGCTCCCCAAAGATAGCATTTCCACTTCTGAAAGGCCTTCTTGATCACCAATAGTTCTCTCTTGGCAATTGTATAGTTCTGTTCTGCTGCCAGCAGTTTCTTAGAAAAATAAGGAATCGGACACATCTGTCCTGTTTTGGCATCTCTTTGTTATAACCCCACCCCAACAGCATATTGAGAAGCATCTGCTTCCACAAAATATGGCAAAACAAGATTGGAGTGTACTAGAACAGGGGAAGTAGTGAATCTGTTTTTCAAAAGTTCCAACTCCTGCTGAGCTTCAAAAGACCACACAAAGGGAACTTCTTTTCTAAGTACACATCCGGAATTTTAGGGGTTTCGACTGTAACACAAGAAGCGCAAATGAGAGGAGAAGACCACTCTACTGCTTCCTGGTAACAATGCTGTAGGCAGTGTGTAGAATCTAATGTGACGGTACGTCGTACCCAGTCTATCTTAGGGTTATACAACTGCAACCATGGTACCCCCTAATAAGACACCAAAGGAGTCAAAAGAGATCTCCTCGGAATGACCGTTATGACAAATCATTGTTAGAGGTCTTGTGTACATTGTGATCAATCCCGAAGATAACTTTGAACCATCCACAACCCTGACTGGTTCAGATTCCTTCTTTCTTAAGTAGGGTATATTTAAGGTTTGGCCAAATTAATATCGAAAAAGTTATCTGTTGCCCCTGAATCTAACAAAACAGGAAGCAGCTTCTGATTGGTGTTGGATATAACCATTGTGACAGTGATGGTGAAGTGTCAAGGAACGGGTGTTATGGAAACAGCAGAAATGAAAGGGTTACCATCTGTTATGACCACTGCCTTCCCCCATCTACTGCTGACCTGATCCCATTCACCATGGCAAAGTCTTCATAAGAAATTAGGACAACCGTCTTCTTTAAGGTAGGATTTTTGGGTTTAGAGGGACATTTGTGAGCATAATGACCCCCTTTACCACACTACAGGCATAGATTTAGAGCACACCACTTCTTTTTTTCCTCCTTAGAAAGCAGTCCCCTGATTCCTCCTATCTGCATAGTTTCTGGATTTCTTGGTATCATATGTTCGCCCTTCTTTTCCCCTTTGAACACATAAACCCGGGGGATGTAGGACCTACTTTTTTCACCCCTTCGTTTATTTAGCCGGTGGTCCAACTTGACCACTAGATCAATGAACTCTGCTAAAACAAGGAGGTTCTCACCTCTGGGGACAGTGTGTTTCTGCGACTAATCTGTTAAAGTTGGTTATATATGTCAGCAGATCATGTTTCCCTTGACAGAGATTCATGAGTTCAGTGTCGTTGGCCTGCATGAAGGTATGTTTAGCGAACAACCACCTCATTTGTTCTTTAAAGGCGGGAAAACTATACAGAAGAGGGTCATTGTTTTCTACAAGGGTTATGGACCAGTTACAACGATATCCACCAGATAAGAAATAACGAAAACTACTTTAGAAGCGTCTTCTGGGAGTGCATTGGGCCTACACATAAACTGTAAATGACATTGAATTAAAAAGCTGATATATTTGCTGCTTCCTCTATTAAATCTCTCAGGGACACTGGGGTTACCACGGTGAGGTTCATGGGTGGATTACCACCTTTCGCTCGTGACCTGTCATATTGGAAGGTAGCAAGATGTACAACAGAGCTTTGTGTTTTTGTGAATGCCCCAGAAAGATGCCTACTTTATTTCTGTAGTTCAACCTTAAGTGTCTGGTTCTCTTTTCATAGAACCTGTACTTCAGCCTGTAAAGCAGTTAATGCATGGTAGAGGCTGGAGCCTTGTCAGTGGGAAAGACCATATTCTCAGGATTTTCTGCCTGATCCATCTCTGTTTGAGAGTTATATTTATATCGTGGACTTGGCTTTCTGTCACGGTCCCACTCGCCTGTATCCACAGAAAATGAGATAGTCCAACCTATGAACTCCAGGCTAACCCTCCACTCCTGATTTAGCAGGATGGGCAGTTAGCCCTAAGAGGAAAAGGGGGAAAAAGGGAGAAGGAGTTGGATTTAATGGAAGCGTGGCTTAAACTATGAGGGATGGTCCAGCTCTGGGGAATCACCCTCTCTTTAATTGGAAGTTCAGGACACCTGTCCCTATAGCACAGAAGAAAAACAAGGTAAGTACATAGGAGATAATAGACACCCTTCATGCACCATCGCATACCAGTCCATACATGCACTCACCAAGCTTTGACCATAGGAATAAACGCCAATCCCCATAACCCACCATAAAGCTGTGGGGCGTCTTCCTTCAATCAAGAACGTAATTCCTAGTATCGTCATAGGAATATAGCAAAAGCAAAAAGTGTCTCAAAAGAGTTGCCCACAATTCCAGAAACAAGGATTACCACACAAAATCTCAAAATACCACAGCAGATATCAGAGGGCAAAACTTAAGGCAGTTTCAGATGAGGGGGAGACAAGAACCAAGGAAAAAGCCTGAAAACTCCTGTCAGGCCACACAAATCCAAAAGAGCAAAAAAAAGGGAAGGACAGGCTAACAAAAACTAAGCTTAGATAACTAGGGGACAGTCCACTGACCTGGATGACGCGTTACCATGTTGAAAGACAGCCAGGCGGTAGGAGAGGAGAGTGTCCAGCTCAGTGAGTATCCCATGGTGAAGAGGGTACAGCCTCGTTGGGCCAGGTAGGATGGGGAAAGAACAATAGGATCTTCGAGCAGGGAATCCGAGTAATGCATGGCAAGACGTGAAGCAAGGAAACAGGAAGTTCAGGTTCTGAGGCCAGCTCACAAGGATCTAAGCACTGTGGCAACGGAGGATGTGCTAGATATATGCCGCGCCCTCAAGCCACATGACTCATGACCAGCACACTGCCGAAATCTTGCGAATAGTGAAGTATACTGGCTAGAGGGAGGCCAGAAAACAAGCCAGTCTCTGCAGTGTCCTGGAGCAACACCTCACCACCTACAAGGTACAAAACACACCATTACATGCAGACACAACAGTGCACACTATGGGCAGGGGAGGGAGTGAACCTATGGGTTTTTAACCTCATACGATGAGCCACCACGGGAACAAACCACACGGGTAGATCAGGTGGTGACATCAGTTTATAGATCATTGCGTGCCTTGGTGTTTTATTGTGTGTCAGTGTCTGCCTGGGTGTTGTAGTGTATACATCAGTGTGTGACAGGGGTATGTTATTGTATACATTATTGTGCATCTCGGTCTGTCAGTCAATGCATAAGTTTGTTCCTGGGTGTGTTAGTGTTCCCCTTTTTTGCAACAAATGTGCATGTTTTATCAACGGTCTTCCTAATATTACCTGCTGAGACATTGTTACATATACTTATCACCCAGGTCTCAACTGGGTATATGGGATGTCTCCTGTTGTTTGGTTCCTGAGTGTGTTCCTGGGCATGTCAGTGTGTCCATCAGTATCTGCTTCGGTCTCTAGATGTGTATGTAAGTGCCTGTATGGAATGCTTACTGGCTGTATTAGTGAGTCTCTGAGTATGTAACTGTGTCTGCAACTGGTTGACTTACTGCTGGATACATACGTGCTGTATGGGTGTGCAACTGAATGTGTAAGTGCCTCGGCCTCTATCTAACTGGGTGTTTGAGTGGTTTAAGCTTTTAAAAATAGGTATATATCTCTAAGTTTGGGTGGGACACTTGATGTATAACTGGGTGTATGAGTCTCTAACTGCGCATATAACTTACTGAATCTCAAAAGTAAATGTCTTATGTTTTTAACAACATATCTTTCTCCCCTATGGCTTACATACCACCTACCTTAGGGGTGACATATCTAATAGAACAAGAGTTTTAAATGCTAAATTGGCCTGGCTGCAAAACTGCAAACAGTTGGATGGGTGTATGGGTGCATCAGTGGCTGTATGGGTGAGTGAAAGGGTGAATGAGTGGCTGTATGGGTGAGTAAGTGGCTATGTGAGTGCACGTACCAGTGTGTGAGTCTGTATTGGTGTATGTGCATGTCTCAGTGGCTGTATCACTCTCTTCCTTGGTGTGCACCTTGACGATGTAAGTTTCTTGAACAACCCATAAAAATAACTAATTAGATTACATGAGTCCAATATATGTTGCCATTCATCTGTTTAAAAAGAAAAGAAACAAAAATATAAGTTAGTATTGCATTTTACAGAATTTCACAATAAACATTTAATTTCTACAATGAAACGTTGATATTATATAGGAAGTAAGACACCTTTTTTTATTCTGTATAGTATCTTACATTACATTAAATTATTGTAATTCCCCTTTTTGACTGTTCTCAGCTTTCATACTTCTTCACCATAAATGGTGGTCTGCATGAAGCATCATCCTTGAACAGTGGTAAAAAAACAATCAACGGATTCTGAAAAAAAAACCAAAGTTGAACAGTACATCAAATAAATAACACTATGCATTGAACTCATTGCAATTCATGAATCAGTTGTTTTATCTGCACTTACTATACTAATCTAAAGAAACCTACACAAGAAATATTGTCAAAATTACTATATCTGGTACAATACTACAATTAAATTTAAACCGCTCTTTAATTTTGGAGATCCTCTTCAAAACAGCACTGCTGACAGACCCAATGATGTCTAAACTGCTGATGATACATGTAGAGAAATTGCCACACAGTAGTATTTTTCCATAGGTAGTACATAGTAGTTGGGTTGAAGAAACAAAAGGAGGCAATTTTGTAGTTTCGAATGCAGTTTTTGCTTTCAAGTTAATGCTGCTGTAATTGCATTATGTACATCCAGTTTCAGACTTTAATAAGGGAGAGGGGAATATTTAGATATTATATTAACTCCTTTGTGGAAGATAAAAGGATTCTTGAATTTTGAAGAACTTTGTGAAGACATGACCCCCAACAGGCTGAATAATGTCTAAAACACAGTTGAACCATGTAGAAGAAACACCATACAGCACTTTTTTATCCATAATTCCTGCTTAGAACTTGGGTTGAAGAAAGAAAAGATATCAGTTTGGTAGTTTGAAAGGAAGTTGTACTTTGAATTTAAGATTGATGTATTGCATTCCGTCCATCCAGTTTCATTCTTTAAATGCACAGTATAGTGTCCAGATTTTGTATTAACTCTTTCGTGAAAGAGGATAGCCAAAGTAGTAAAAGTTCTTCCTGAAATAGATATTTGTCCAGCTTTGAAGTTTGTAATTTGAGTTTCCAATTTGGAACCATCTGCTCTGCATCATTGTAGCACTACAATAAGGTATTTTCCAGTTCTTGTTAGGATTAATGGAGACATAACATCTGATCTGCAGTTTGGGCAGGTCATAATTTGGTTAGCCTTTTTTGTCAATCTGTTAAAGGCACAGTTTTGCAATCTGGTAATGTTAAATAGAGTAAACGCTCATAATTTATTTCAGTACTAGATGAATAATGACAATCTTCACAGTCATGATTCCATGTGTAACTCAGTCCGAATAAATCATCAATATTTACATCTTCTTCTTCTAAAACTCCAAACATAACCATTATAAATTGTTGTGCGTCTTGTTGACTGTTGAGAGTAAACATTACTGATCCACTACATATATCTAAAAGATCTCGAATGCCTGAAGCAGAATGTGTCACAGTTCTGTCAGTCAGTAAACGTTGCAGCAAGTGATAAAGTGCAGAACACAATCTCTTATGTGGTTTTTGTTCAATTTGGTTTACTAAATGTGGTAAATGGAACAGCTCATTCAGGACAATGTTTGC
Organism: Calotriton arnoldi; assembly: GCA_963921515.1. NCBI lineage: Eukaryota > Metazoa > Chordata > Amphibia > Caudata > Salamandridae > Calotriton > Calotriton arnoldi. The sequence continues at coordinate 1,216,962 of CAWUFW010005224.1, read as the reverse complement.
ATAGCAGTTGACACCTGAACTATTTTCTATCACTACATTGAAAGAGTCTTTGTAACAGTCATAGTTTCCAAGTAAATATGAGTCAGCATGCCATGGCTTAAACAACTGCAAAAGTGCCAAGTAGAAGAACTCTCTTCTCTCTGGAGTTTGGCAACTAAGCTTTCTGTGGTTAATTAGATTTCCTTTGTTGTGTCTCACCAAACAAACATCACATCCAAGTACTGTATATCTTCCTTCTTCTAGGTTTTCACTTACCTTACTTCTATATGTGTAGTGCTGAAGTACTTCATAGAGACACATGTTTTGAAGATTTAGACTCCTTTCTGGGTAGTATGTGTCCAGCATGTTAGTTTTCAGAATGTCTCTACTTTTTGGTTCATATTCTGAGAAATCCTGTATTTCGCGGAAAATATTTTAATGCTCTATTTCGACTGTTAGCAAGGCCTAGACTTACCCGCACAATTCCTCTTAATTGGAGAACAAACTAGCCAAGCTCAACCTGTCTGAGCATTCATAGGATCAGATTTCTCTGTGGGACAGCATTTTCAAATTGAAACTGTACAATTTCTTGGTAAGACTCTTCTCAGCAGAAATCACCTCCCGCATCTCTTTCATCTCTGTCTTCTCTGATTTTGTTATATATGAAGTCACATAGTATGCAACAGCGATGGAGTTGTCTGCAACAAATTGTAGATCCATATTTGCATTGCACATCTTCAAAATGACAGGGTTGTAGTCATTGATATACTTGGAAGCCTCTTTCTTCTGAGGTTGTATGTATTTTTGGGTGATTTCCGTGTTAAGGTGTGTATGACTGCAGACAAAAAGCTGTTCACTCTTCCTTCTTAGTTGGCAGGTCGTGGGAATCCAAAATGACATCTTGTGTAAACTTTTCCCTTGCATCTGCATTTTCGACGATAGTATTTTCCACAGCTATGATTTTGAAATCGTAGAACTTGCTGCCTCAAGCCCTTTTCAGCAGTGTCTTTTGGGATGGCACATGTCACATATTGTTGTATGAAAGACAAGACAGACTCATCAAAGTCTGTTCCAAACTTCGGGGCATCTTTTACCCATAACAGCATGTGAATATGTGGAGCACCTCAAGCTTAGAACTCTTTGTGCCAAAAGAAAGCAGTTACTTTAGAGAGGAGGATTATTTTGTTGCAGATGAAAGCCATCATCGCTTGAAACCTGTCGTTAAAATTTGCAGGGTCCAACTAGCAATGTTCTCCTGGTGTCTTCAGATTAATGTATTTGATGTTTGTGTTTGCTTTTCACAAAAATTTAAGCAGGTCATCCCATGCGCACCCAGCACAACTCAGTGTTAGAAACCAAGTAGGTGCTCCTAGGTTCCTAAACATGCATTTCAGCTCACCGTGGCTGCCACACCAATACTCGTTGGTGCCACGTTGACGTGCCATCATATTAATCATGTTGTAATCCAGGTTTTTATCTTTTACTTGAACTTTGTTCGCAAATTCTCTTGCTGAGAGATTTTTCAGATTCATTCCTGTTTTCAGAATGTGATTTACTGCATAAGATAGCCCAAACAAGTTGCTCTCAAATAGTAGATGAAATATATAGGGAACACACTGGCGAAATCTATGGTCCTCTGAATAAGGTCTAGTTTATCTGTATACTAGGCTGCTGGTATTTGTACAGGCTGGTACCTACCACCTAGTTCAGTAGGAAAGAGATGTGGAAAATAGTGAGCTTCCTTCCAAACTTTTCTCCGACACACTTAAGGGAGATTCTTTCACTTCTTTCATTTGAAATAGATCAATAGCATTACCAATAATCTCCTTTGAATGCAGAGGATGAATGCTGTAGTGTTAATAAATGTCTTCTCATATAGATCGATCCACCCTTTCAATCTGACCTCTTGATGGTAATGTGTCATCCTCCATATGTGTAATATCTTTTTTTGTGTCGTAATTCTTTGTTAAATTTTCACAACATTTACACAAAAGAAGTGAATACATGGTAATAGGTTTTGTCAGCCGCCAGTGTATCACATCAAACGTACATCAATAAAGAAGAGTCACAGGTACTTGGCAGTCCATTTGCATAAGCAATCGACAATGCTAGCCTAAAAGTGGGGGGAGTGATGGGGGACATTGGTATGTCTAGGGTGCAGGTATGACATGCTCTTGTACTTTCTACATCTTGCTGTGTGGTTCCTTTATCTGTGGGGTTGGTCTCTACGGGCAGAGGGTCGGACGTTGGAGTCTGTGAAGGTTTTATGGCCCCCTCAGGTGTATTGCTCGTGGGGATCTCCTCATGGACACTAGTTTTTTACCGGGTTGGGGAAGAGCAAGGGAAGCGTCCCGGGATACCTGGGTATATTAGGGATTATGCCTGAGTATGCCGTCATGCATGCAGTGGTAGTACTGCTATGAGCAGATCCTGGGTTCGGCGAACACTGAAAAGGTTAGATGCGTTGGTTCTGGGCTGGGTCGGGCTTCATCCGTAGGGGAGGGGGGCCACCAGGGAAGGGGAAGTAGGGGTGGACCCCCCATCTCAGCCACCTCTCTCCCGTCCTCCTTTGCTGCGCGTATCCACCGTGGTGCCACGCTGGCCTCTCTAGCTTCAACAGACCCCATCAGTATTTGAGGATGGATGGGGGGAGCCGGCGGGTCGCCGTCCGGAATCCAAAGTCCGTAAGAAGGGGGTGGGGACCCGCAGTGTCCTGTCAGGGTGGGGGTGCCAGGGGGAGGGGGGGAGGGGAGGAGGGGAGGAGGGAGTAAAAGAGGGGGGAAAGAAGGGATGAGGGGAAGGGGAGGGTAATGAATGGGTGGGAGAGCGACATCCAGAAATATCAGAAACATCAGTTCCCACTTTGACACAGGGCATACTGTGTGGGTGTTGTCGGTGTATGTGGGGAGGGGTGGAAGGGGGGGTTGCAGGAGCGGTAGCCATGAGGTGGGTAGTGAGGAGGGTGTGGGAAGAGATAGGGGTCCATGTGTAGGTGCCATAGGGGAGACCATGAGGAAGAGGGGGGAGGGAGCTGCAGCGAGATAGATGGCTGAAGTGCTACATCGTATGTGATATCGATGAGTGGCGGCTATGTAGTAGGCATTGGGCCTGAGGTGGAGGGGGGGCTCATGTTCCCCTGTATGGTGTTGAGAGTCTCCAGCGTTCACCTCTGTATGCAAGAAGGGTGCCCATGTCTGCAGGAATAGGTCGGATTGGTCCTGTAGATTATAGAGGACTCGTTTGTGAGAGGCAGTTTGGATCATGGCTACCAGCCACGACTCCTGCGTCCCTGGGGCCGGTGCCCTCCATTGACGCAGTATGCAGAGCTTGGCCGTGGACATTGCTGTGTGAAAGAGGCGGCGTTGGGGTCTCAATAGTTCTGGCGATTGTCGTAAGTCATGCAGAAGGATCGCGGGGGCGAGCGGTAAGTGAAGGGGCATGGAGACGCTCAGGGTCCGAACCACGTACGCCCAGAAGGACTGCACTGAGGGGCATTCACATATGACATGGGTTGTGTCGCAGCTGGTGTTTGTGCATCTCCAGCAGTTGGCATGCGGGAGTAAGCCTGCTCTATGTAGTTTCATGGGTGTCCAGTACCAATCTTGTAGGACTTTGAAAAGACAAAATTTCAGCCTCGCCTCTCTGGTGCCCTTGTCCAGGGCTTCTAGAATGTCCACCCATTCGTCTTCCTTGTATGAGACTGATAACCGTGATTGCCATCTACCACACAACGTCAGCGACAAGGGTTGCGAGAAGAGATGAGACGAGAGCATTCCGTACAGTCCAGACATGACCCCTTTATGTTTCCCCCACGTAGAGAGGTATAGTACCACCGGCAACATGGGCAGTGCTGCAGTTGTGTATACTTCCAGTGCTTTGTCGCGGGGAGGCCAAACTCCTCTCCTTGTTGTGCTAGAGTTTTCAGGGATCCATTGCTGATGAGCTGGTCAAGTGTATGTATGCCCACTGCCTGCCACGTGGACCACGACAGGTCCCTTCCGTCTATGCTTATGGCAGCATTCCCCCACAGGGTAGCTTTCTCATGCAGTCGAGGGTGCGAGTCCAATAGCCGGTGTGCCCGGTTTCAGGCCTTGCACGGAGCGGATAGTATCGGGTGGGTGGTGTGCCGTGTCTGGGGCCCTGTCACATATAGGGCGGATAGTCCTGTCCCAGCCGAAAGCAGATGTCGCTCTAGAAGCACCCATTGTGGGATATCCGGTGTCTCTGGCAGAAGGTACCCAAGCTGGGAGAGGTGCAAGGCTAGGGTGTAGTGTTCTACCGAGGGTAGGCCCAACCTCCCACTGGTGCGGCGAGCTTGCAGCGTGAATGAGGCTATACGGGGTTTCGAGGAGCCCCATACGAACGATCTGATCCTGGGATCTATCTGGCGCAGGGTAGTGAGGGGTACCTGCATGGGGAGCATCCCAAGTGTGTAGTTGAAGTGCGGGACCGTTACCATACGAACAGCCTGCACCCTGCTCCACAATGAGAGTCCCAGCACTTTCTATTTCTCAAAATCGCGCTGCATCTGGATGATCAGTGGGTTTAGGTTGTCCGGGACCATTCCTGCCAGGCCCCTGTTCACTAAGATATCAAGATATTTAAGGTGCGAGTGTTGCCAGCGGAAGGGGAAGCCATGGATTGCTGCCTTCGTGGACCCACTTGAAATGGGAAGTGCTTCGCTCTTATCCCAATTGATTTTATACCCAGAGAGGGAGGAAAAGTCATCGATGATTTGGAGCAGAGACGGTAGTCATCGGTGCAGGTCCGTGAGGGTTAACAAGATGTCGTCCGTATATAGGTACAGTTTGGATTCGCCAACCGGGAGGCGTATGCTCGTGATGTTAGCCGAGTTCCGCATGGTGGTGGCCAGGGGCTCCATGGCCAGGAGGAAGAGGAGTGGGGAGAGGGGGCATCCTTGGCGCATTCCTCTGTGGATTGGAAAAGGGTTGGATAGGAATCCCCCGCAGTTTACCTGTGCAGTAGGGTTGCCATACAGCAGGCGCACCTTGGCAATGAATTGGTCGCTGAAGCCGAAATGTTCCATCACCTGGAATAGGTAGCCCCATTCAATGCAGTCGAATGCCTTCTCCGCGTCCAGCAAGATGGCAAGCGCATCCGAGGGGAGGTCCTTGGCCATCCAAAGTGTGTGTGCGAGAGTTCGTAAATGATTTCTAGACGAATGGACCAGCACGAAGCCCACCTGCGAGGCGTGCACCAGCGAGGGGAGAACCTTCCGAAGGCGGGATGCCAGGACGCTGGCCAGGATTTTAATGTCGCAATTTAGCAGCAAGATGGGTCGGTAGCTGCCGCAGAGCAGGGGGTCCTTGCCGGGTTTAGGTAGGACTGCTATCACAGCGCTGTTGGAGAGGAGACCCTGGGGGATGTCTGTTCCGCTTCACAGAATGCCGCCTGCAATGTATCGACTACCTCCTCGCCCGCCCAGCGGTAGAATTCCGCCGGGAAGCCATATTCTCCAGGGGCCTTGTGATAGGGTCGTTTTGCTATTGCTGATGATATCTCTTCCTTGCTGAACTCCCCATCCAGTAGCTCTCTGCCCTTATCTGAGAGGCGGGGGAGTTTTGCCTCCTGTAAAAAGGTGTTCAGTTTATCCACCTCAGCAGGTTGCCCTGGGGTATAGAGGGCCTTGTAAAATGAAGCTAATTCCTTCACGATGTCCTGGGGGCGGGTGAGGGTCTCACCTGATGCCAACACTATTGCTGGTATGGCCATGGTCGCTTCGCATTGGAGTAAGTTTTTGCTGCTAGCAACATTCCCGCCTTTTCCCTTTGTTCATAGTGTCTCCCCTTCATCTTCTGCAAGGTGTACTCCGCCTTGGAGGTGAAGAGGCTGTTTAAGGCCATCTTGGCCTGCTCCAGGGATTTGCGGTGCTGTGGGGTGGGGTGTGTGGAGTATAAGCGAGTATATGTCCTAATGTCGCTTTCCAGCGTCTTTTGCTGGGTTATAGTCTGTCTGTTGGCTTGTGCAGCGTCTCACATGAGTTGGCCACGTATAGTGGCCTTTGCTGCGGCCCATAGGGTTCTGCCAGATTCCACGGAGCTGCAGTTATCGGAGCGGTAGTCTTTGAGATGCGTCTGTAATTGAGATTTGCCGGTAGGGGTCCGGTGGCGCTGGATGTTCATCTGCCATGGCTTTCAACCCGGGCTGGCCAACCCCAGTTCCAGGGAAAGGAGATCCGGAGAGTGATCAGAGAGGGCTGCCTCCAGGATTTGGGATTCCCAGGTGAGCTGTACCACTATATGGGAAATGAGAAAGTAGTCCAGCAGGGAGAGCGTGCCATGCGTCGGGGAGGTGAAGGTGTAGTCTGTGTCAGTGGGGTGACTCAGACACCAGTGGTCCACCAGGCCATTATCTAGCATCACATCCTCCATCAGAGCCCTGTTGGCTGCATTGTTCCTATCCAGGGGCCAAGTCCTATCCAGAACCGGGTCCCTCGCCAGGTTCCAGTCCCCTCCGATGAGAAGTTGTGAGGTTCCTATTTCCGTCAACACCCTGTGGAGCTGTAGGAGGAATTATTTTTTCGCCCCTGTCCGGGCGTAAACCGTCCCCACACATATATGATGATCGCCTAGTTTTAGCTTTGCAAATGCATATCGTCCGTCAGTATCTGTCCATGTTTTAGTCACCGTCACCGGGAGAGATTTCCAGAGGAGGGTCGCCACCCCGCATTTCCTTGTGGTCCTTATGTTCCCAGTAACTTCACTCTGTACACTGCTGTGGAATACCTTCCACACCCAGTCCCTGCGTAACTTGTCTGATTCCAGAGAGTCAAGATTGGTCTCCTGCAGTAATGCAAAGTCCACGTATTTGGATTGTAGGTAGGCGAGTATTTCTTTCCATTTGATGTAGTTTGTGAGGCCATGGACGCTCCAGGTTATAGCGTGTAAGGGGTGCGAGGGGCTCATGGTGCGGGGTTGTGATGAGTGGGGAGCGGGGGGGTTCTGGTGATGTGTGTCGAGGGTTTCGCGGGGAGATATGAGGTATGGTAATGTGGCCCTGAGGGAGACCCCAGCCCCAAAGGGCCAGCAGGGGCCGGTATGTCAGGGGTGGTGGGGGGGATCTGGAGGGAGGAGGGTGAGGTGGCCGGATGAAGGAAGAGTGAAAGTCTGGAAAAATGGGGAAAAGATAAGGGGGAAAGAAAAAAAAAAGAGAAAGAAGAAGATATAAAAGACCTGGACAGGAAGAGGGAGAGAGGGGGTGGAAGGCACAGAGGTTGTGGAAGAAACGCAGATTCTGGAAAGGAGGGAACGGGGGAAGGATACTGGTATCGGGTAACAGTAATGGGGCGGAACTCTGTGGGGTTGTCAGGGACCTCTGGTAGTCATGGGGGGGCCTTGTTTTAGTGGGAAGGTTGTATAACCGAATTGAGCAGTGGGGGGAGGGGTGGGGGAGGGGTTGGGTCTCCATGGTGAAAATGCGCTGTGTCTGGGGTGGGAAGATTGAGGGGAGAGTGGGGGGGAGAATCAATAGGACACGGGGTATAGGAGAGTGAACTCCCGGGCGCTAGATTGCGCAGGGAACCCTAAGCTTCTTAACGCAGGTCTAAACTCAGCGGGGCACTGCCCCATGGGTGCGTCCTGTCTACCGAGGGGGGGAACTAGCTTTGCATATGGTAACTCTTGGAGAGGGGAGGATAATGCGGTGTGGGCGGAGAAAGAGGAGACGTCAGCATGTGGGGGAGGGAAGTGTGAAGGCGCCCTATCGGGCTCATGCATATGACGGTGCAGGGTGTGCGCTACATGGAAACAGTATTGGAGAAATATTAAAAGTCAGCGGCACAGCCGGTGTGAGGGGGGGAGAAAGGAGAGGGGAAGTGCGGGTGCCAGGCCAGGGACGAGCAGGTCTTATGACTAATCCTGGTTGTCAGGAAAGCGGCAAAACAGGTAACATAATTGGAGCAAAGGGGATATCCGCAATAAGTGGTGCATACAACACGTATAACTTATAACTTGTAACTTGCATAACACTCTATTAGCCAATACAGTATAATCTATACTCAGCTGTCCGACGTCTGGTTGTTGTCTCTCTGATCGCGCAGGTACATGTCCAGATATGTAAGGTGGCCATCCGCCTGGGCTGGACTGTCCTCTCCGGGTCCTCCTCACCCCTAGTCAGCCTCCATTGAGGGCTTCAGTAGGGAGCGGGATTTGTCTCTCTGTTGGTCCCGTAAGAAGGTGGCCACAGTTTGAAGGGCAGAGGCCTTGTTGTCGTGAGTGCGAGTTAACCTGTCCTGTTCCCTGCCTCGGTGCCAGGCTCCGCTGGTAATTAGGCCTGGGCGGTGAACTTCGCTCCGTTCGCGGAGTTTGCAGAGTTTTCTGCACTCCGCAGAGCTTACGGAGTGCAAAAAACTCCACTTTGCGATGTGCAGCAGAGTTTTTTCCCCGCTCGCGATTGCGAACGGTAAGTTCGCGAGCTGCCGCTCGGGTAGAATTTCTACCCGAGCAGCAGGAATACCAGCACAAACTGCAGTCCGCACTGCACTCCGCCACTCGCGGAACTTCGCAGAGTTTTTTTGTAACTGCACGGAGTTCCGGGGGGCCAATAGGTGGGACAGCCAGGGCGTCGTTCCTCAATGGCTCGTGTTTTTTGGGTTGGGAGGTGGCACCTTCCCCACCACTCTCTCCTTAAGTGTTTCTTAGGGCGCCCCGGAGGAGTCTAGGGGAAGGGTCCTCCGCTCTGGTGCGAGGGCAGTAATCCAGCATGCAGCATATATGATGGTCCTGTGTTCCAGGGGGGAGAGCAACGTGTGGATCGCTCCCCATAGAGATCGCTGACTGCTTATGAGTGAGAAGGATGGCCTATCCCCTGGCGCTGGCATCCCTATGTCCGGCTCCACCTTCCGCTGTACTCTCTGTGCCATTGTGGTGGTCAGGAGAGGGTCTCCCGGTGTTGGCGTGCCCCCTCACCTTAGCCGGTGCGCTCCGACGCACCAAGGTTGGAGTCCAGGGGGGGTTACGTGGTTCGTTACCTCATCTGCGTGGTAAGTAGTGGAGTCGTTTCGGAGCCTCTCGCCCTCCGGAGGGGGGGCACTCTCCCCGTGCCCCTGCTGTGACGTTTCAGGAGCGGTGGTTGGTGCGGGCACTCCGGCGAAGAGGGAGGACCGAAATAAGGCAATACGCGGCCCCACGGCAGTGGGGGTCCGGATGCGGTGATGCGTGCAGGAACGATCCGCAATGGGCCCCTGAGGGGGGCACCCTCTCCTGTGTCCGCGGGTCTGCTGTGGGTGTAAGGCAGGCGCCACTCAGGACGCGAAGGTCAGGATCAGCCCAGTGCGGCCATGGTCAGGCAATGAAGGACTGGGCCAGGCTGCCACACAAGGCAAGGCCGAGGCTTCAGCCACGCCTCAGGGCCCAACGTCTCTCTCTCGCCCGAACCTCATGGCGCGGGACTCGCCAGCCGCAATTCGGGGTCCGGAGCCATCCGCGGTGTCTGGTCGCCTTGGTGCGTCATGGTATGGACCCCCAGCTGCCTCCAGTAAGCCGCTGCCCCCACTCAGAGACTCCCTCGGAGCGGAGCTCTCCGTCTAGGCGGCCATCATCGTGCGCGGCCAGACCATGCCCACCCATATGTGTAATATCTTGAAAAACATCTACATTTTTATAGTAAATGTTATTTTGTCCCAGATATAAAGTTGCTTTTTTAAACTTTACTGACATCTGCTAACTCTTGCCATTTTTTTATTCTTCTAAGGGACACCATTGAATAACAATTGCTTCTTCAGAATCTCTCTGCACTCATATAGTTTTAAGATTCAGCTTAAAATCTAATGGCAAGTACACAACTCTACCTTTAAGACTTTTCTGGAGCTCAGTTTGAGGTAACTTCTCTGTCTTCGGCTCCATATGGACTATAGCTTGGAAGGGATGTATACATTGTGTCCGAATTAATTCATAAACATTTAAATCTTGACGTTCTGGTGGGATTGAAACTAGTTTTAACTTGTTATGGTCTGCTCTAGCTGGTATTTTATTAACCTCCAACTAATCATAACAGTACTTACATATAATTTGAAGTGTGCTCAAATCAAACCATTCTTCTACAAATAAATATGCAGCAAATTGTTGCCACTTATCTTTTTTCTCTTTTTCACTTTTCACATATAAATCAATATTACGAGTTTGATTTTTGTAGTGATTGCGTTGACAACAAATGCAGACACAGTTTGGTTTCTCTGAAGAAACACTGTTAAACTTTGCAATGTCTTTTACACAACTTTCAGTACTAATGCATGTATCCTGTTCTTCTACAGATCCAGTAGCCAAGTTGTCATTTTCCCTAGACTCCTGTTCAGGACCAAAAAACAAAACTGAATATCCTCACAAACTTTTCCTATGTCTGCTATGGTACCATGCAAAAGACTTTTATTCATCTCTCCTGAACATAAAGCAGGAGTTTTCATATAGTAAAGTCTCCTAAACAAATTTCACATTTTAGAGTGATGCACAGCTAACATTCTGAAGTGATGAAAGCTGCTTGTGCACACTTTCTTTGATAGACTTGCCAGTGAATGTCCTTGTAACTTACTGTACTTCCTGACTTTACATGGATCGAATCATTGCAAAATTGTAGTTTTTTGCTTGATACGTCTACCTGGAAATTCACATACAAATTCTCTAAATATGTCAATTGATTGCTGCCAAAGACTGCAAATACTACTAAAGTTCCACTTGTATACAGGGGCCTGTCTGTGCCTCCCTTATGCCTCTTCAGCTACCACTTCCTCTACATTCCTAAAAACCATCTCCTCTTTTGCAATAGGAGTACCATCTTTTACCTCATAACAACAACCAGTTGAATCAACTGCTTGCAATAGTGTGTTCTCTTGCAAATATCTTTCCTAATTAAAATAAGGTTCTGTAAATCTTGCTAAAATTACTTCTGTTAATAAGCCATTTTTTAGTTTTTTTTTTCTTCATACACATTACTATAGAGGGGCCGATTCCGATTCCGGCCGGAAATCTCTCCGACCGAGCCGGACCCGGAGAGATTTCCGACCGAATCGGACTCTGGCAGTCCGACCGAACGAGTACGATGCGCACGCATGCCATCGGACTCGAATCGGTCGGACTCCCATTGAAGTCAATGGGAGCCTGTCGTACAACGCGTACGCGGGCTCCCATTGACTCAATGGGTGCGAGGCGGACAAGGGCGCCCCCTACAGCGTGTACGCGTCCATGCGCATCGCGGCGTACATGCACAGGTAGGGGGACCCATGGGTCCCCCCTGTGTGCGACTCGCGCGCCTACGCGTACAGGGGGTCCGACGCGGACCCCAAAGTCCGGCTCCGACAGCTTTTTCGAGCCGGACGGCGCGAGTCGGTCGGACTGCTCGCGGCGCGCATCGTACTTACCCGGCCGGGATACGTCTCCATAGCGCGGTGCGAGTCGTGTCCATGCGAGTCGGTCGGAGCGTGTTGAAGCCGCGTTCGAGTCGGTCGGAGATTTCGCGGGTGCCTGCATCGTACTCGCTCGGCCGGACCCGCATACGATTCGGTCGGGAAACAGGGCTCCGAATCGGATCCGGTAAATCCGAATCCGATTTGGAGCCCTACCGGCCGAGATCGGAATCGGCCCCTTAGTCTAGTATCCTCATTCTATTCAATATTAAGATAAATAGTTCCCTCTTCAAAACAAATGCTTTGTCAACAATGCTCTCAATATGTTGATTTTGTTTAAATGCAGCAGTATTCTCCTTATATTTCTCCATCCTTTTTAACAGATTCTGGATTTCTCTAGTCCGAAACATTTTAGCTCGTAACTCCTTAAACTGTTTCTGTCTCCTTGATAAACTCCCTGTTTTCTTAGAACATTTCCTATTATCAGAAAAGTATACTCCTTCCTTTTGCCTGGTTGAAGATAAAATTAAATTTCTACATAACACTTTACACTCATTCTGCATATTGTGGCATTTTTTTTTAACTGCTTAGTATGCCTACCAGCTTCTCTTTTTTTGCTCTGGACATTCTCCACCTTATTTTGTTTTTCTTTCTCACTTTGAAGTTCTCATTTCCCAGAGCGATGATCTCCTTTAAGTGTTTCTTAGGATTGATTTTGGCTTTGGTTTTTCCCTTAAACATGATATGGTTGGCTTTTTGGTCAAATTTCATAGCAGGGATGGGTAACTTTGAAGAGATTCTGCTTCTATGCTTGCACCCCATTCCAATAATGTATGTTTGTGGGTATAGATTGAGTTGGTGGTTTCAGTGGAGGAACAGGTGATTTTAGTGGTTCAGATAGTATCTTCTCTGATATCGTCTGTTTAGTGATGAATCCTACTGACTGCATATTTTTTGTTTTTGTAATGGTATGCGCTGGGCCACTGAGAATAAATGAAGTAGCGTGCCTCGGTTGAGTACATTGTGCGGTCTTTTGCTTATGTACTGAGGAGAAAAGATGATTACCAAGTTATTTTGTTTGCACTGGTCTTGCTTCCTTTGCTGGGGTATAGGATGGTCTGGACAATCGTGCCTGGGGGAATCCTCCGTCAGCACTGAGTCATGGTATAATTTTATCTTGGGGAGGTAGTAATTTGAAAAAGAATATGTCCAGTAGCCCTCTGGGCTGTTCAATCAAGACCGAATTTTAGGGCAGGGCACATTGCTTCGGAATGTAGTGCTTCATCTGCTGAATTCTGACAATGTCGGTCAGTTCCTCACATCTCAATTTGCGTGATGTCAGTGCGGGTCACATTTAGCCTTGTTGCGACCAAACACCAGGGGCCAACTTGGTCCTCCCCAGTTAAATTGCACTGGATTTTTTGGTTACTGTTTTTTCTCAGATTCCTCAATGATGCTTGCTCTAGTACTTGAGTTCCCTTTCATCGCCTCAATTTTTAGGGGGTGTGCTATGGCCGGAGTTGAAGATAGCTTTCATTGTGGGTTCTTGAGGGCCTTTGGTATCTTGGCTAAATTGCTTCATTGGTGACAATTTGATTGGAACTACCATTTTATTGACTGCCTTGGATGACTATTTTTTTGTAGTTCAAGAAAAAAATTTGGGTAAACTTTTCTAGCTTTTTCTTATTTTCTCATGACCAACGATTTGGAATTACTCTTGCTGGCTTGGTTTCATCAACAAGAGAAGAATCGACTGAGTCAAAACCTGTCTTTGTATTTTCCATGCTGTTAACACCTGAGGGAGGTGGTCCGATCGAGTTCGACATTTGGGTCTGAGACTCAGCCCGCTTGTTACTGTATGATTGTTCGGGGACCACTTGGGTTGGTGCAAAGAGTTACCTGTATTAAGAGCTTCGCTTGGGCATTGCTGGAGTGAGTAGGAGACCATTTTCACCTCGTTTGATCCTACTATATTGTCCCTTCCTGCATGGACGTCGATTCACCAGACGCCAGGGGTAGGAGAAGTGACATCACACACCCTTTGACCTTAATGACATCACAGGAAGTGGCATAATATGACCTTTGACCCTGAAACTTTCCAGGAGGTAATGTCATGTTACCTTAATTCTGAGGAAATCTCTATAATTGACATCACTGACTTTCCATAGTAACTGCATAATTAATATGAAAATACAACACAAACAAATGCCTGTTTTAGATACCACCTATATTATGGTGCTGGCATGATCTTCGAAAGTGGTGGGAAACAATACTTGCTCTAAATTGTAGCAAGTGAAGCAAATGATCCGGTCCTTCTCTACCGAGTGTGCAGAGGGGTTCCGAAACTGAGGAAATGTTTTTAAGTATTGGGTAAAATAGTGCGTTGTAAAGCATGTTTTTCACATAGATTAATTAAAAAGTCCTAGGCTTTGTTTGGGCTCTCATTCAATATTCATGTCTTTTCATGGTGTGCTAAGACAATTGACCCCCTTGTTTCAAAATGTACTCTGGGGCTCCCAGATGCTACAAATTATCTCTAGCATGTCAGGACCAGCATTTTATCATGGTTGACCCCCTCCCATAAGTCACTGTTGTCCTCCCATCTGCCAGGTATTACCTCCAATGTGCTAGCGCCCACATTTTGCCTTGGCCTCCCCTTATGCCAATAATATCCTCAAGTATTCCAGCACCAGGATGTTTCCAAGGGGGCCCGATATGTGAAGAATTACTTGTAGTATGCCAACAACAGTATTTCACAATGGACCAATTATGCCATAGTTTACCTCTAATATGCCAGTACAAGTATTTTGTTGAAGGTATCTGTAGGGATCAGAATTGCTTTCAGTACACCGGCATAAGTGTTTTGCCATGGGTGTCTCTCTAAACCAAGAATTTCTTTTGTATGCCTGGGCAAATTCAAGACTCACAGGCATACATAACACTAAAATCCCAGTCTCCCTCATTTACATTTACTCACTCACACTCATTCTCACTCTCACTCATTAACATTTACTCTCACTCTCACTTGCTTGCACACATTTATTCTCACTTTCTTGCCCTCCTTACTTTCACTCATTTCCACTCACTCTCACCCACTCTTACTCGGATTCATTCATACTCACACTCAAACTCTCTTTTACTCTCAATCCCTTATTCTAAGTTACTCTCACTTATCTCTGCCACTGATTCACTCATTCTCACTTGTGGTTACACATACTCACTATCACTCACTAATTCTCACTCACAATCTCTAACACACCCTCACATATATTCTTGCTAATATATTCTCACTCACCCACTCTCGCTCACCTGCAGTCACTCTTACTCTCACTCATGCTCACTCACTATCTGTTGGCGAGTCTCACTCACACATACACATGCTGACACATGAAGACACAAATGCCCACACACACACGTGTTTTCTCTCATGATCACACTCTTACCCACATGCACATGCACAACCTACATTTAAAAGCATTTTTATTACCCCAGCTCCATTTTTTTTTTTAAAACACACAAAAATGGAGGGCCACACCATGATTCCCAGAAGGGCAAGCTACACCTGTGTTCTTGACACTGAATGTTCCACCTCTGAGGCCAGTCAAGACTGGAGTGGGAAACAAAAGCAGCTCTGGCAAATGATGATTTACCAGCTGCCATACTGTGCTGAGTGATCATAGTGAGGTATCCCAACAACTACAAGGGGAGCTGAGGGAGAGTTCTCACCAAAGACATTTTCAAAACAAAAAAGTGGAAAATGGTGCTTTATACCACACCTGTTTCATCATACACTAATGTCCCCATCTCCTTCTCTGATCATTCCTCTTTTGCTCTCTCATCCATTTTTTGAATCATTGCCTCCCTTCCCTAACCATAACACCTCTATACCTTCTTCACTCAGCCTTTCTTTCTTCTTCTTTCTCCTTTTTACTATCATCTCTAGTTTTGACCCCATCTTCATTCTCTCTCTCAGTACCCATGCCATTGCTCCCATCACTGTCTCTCCTCATTCCCTATGATTTTCAGTCCTTTTCACAGTCATTACTTTTTTCCCCGTGCACACAGTTGCTCTTCCTACATCATTTCCCTCTCTTTTCCTGGGATACCTTCCACCTCTCTTCCTCCTTTTGCATCCCTCCTCATCTTCCTTTCCCATCTTACCTCCTCTTTGCCTTTTACTTTCTGCTTCTGTCTCCCATTCTTTCTCATTTCTAAACCATTAAAAGCAAAGGCAATTAGCAACAGAGGTAGTGCTTCTCAGACCTGCTCCCCAGTAAGGAAGGGTGTATTTGATGACCATGTAGAGTTTGACAATATGAACAGGTTGCACACTGGATGGCCATAATTTGCATTGGAGGAATTGTATTGGAAAAATGCAAGGGTAAATCCAGAGACAACATAAAATTATTGAGTAAATAATGGCAATCGTAGTGAGGTGAGCCATAATACCTATTGCAAATTTTTAATGGCAACAGGAAAATATAAGACAAATTCTGATTTCTAAATGAAAACAGCAACTTTAAACCAATAAACGCCAGCAGACGCCAACAAAAACAAGTTGCATTAGGAACAAGTTTTGAAGTGTGACTAAAATCAAATGAATGTTCCTCAACTCAGCAGATAAGTAGCTATCAAAATCCATGTACCAGCAACTCTATATTGAACATCATGTGTGGGTTAAAATGCAGAAAACGGGCAGACCAGGGAGATAAAAGTAGACTGCAGCAACGGCTGTTTATATAGATTTAGCAGACACCGTCCTTTTTGTCTCTGTGTGCTTTACTTTCTTGAGGGCTTACAATTGTGTATGCTTCCTAAAATCTGTGCTTTCAATAAACAGGTGGTATTCAAGCTTCTCAGGAATGGCCCTTACCTGCACCTGTCAATAATGCTGATATCTAATGGAGCAGTATTTGTATATGCCTACAGTAATGTTACATTTTCCACAGACATACCTCAGACTGGCCTTTCAATGTTCCTGCAACTTTAATTAATTGGCCACTGTCTACAGTTGTCATCGTTATTATTTAGAGGGGCAGCAACAGTACCTGTTATAAGTGTTTATACATTCAGCGGTACAGTGTCTGCACTTTTGAGCAATTATGCTGTATTATAATGGGACTATGCTTTCTCTTTTGTGCTTGATATCTGCTGCAAAGTGTATGAACATCTTAGGAGAAATAGGCTAGTTTATCTATTGTCAGAAATGTTTTCATATCAGTACATATCCTATAATAGGTAACTAACTACACTGTAAGCATTGGCTTTAGGCAGCATACACAGTTGCCCATTCCAAAATTCAGAACATGCCAAAAAATGGGCGAGCAAGTCAGCAGAGTCACATGTGAAGCCCACATCCAGCAACAGGGGGCATACTTTCCAACATTCTGTGTTGACAAAAAAGAGGTATGATATTCCATGTGTACAACTGCCAGGGCCAGTAGGAATAGACCAGGTGTGGACAACATCTTTCCCTGGCATGGATTTTCTCAATAAGGCAAGAATCATAATCCTTATTTGGCAGTGCCAGAAGTGTTTCCTTGGTGTACAATAACATTGTGTCAATGTCTACTAATGATGAGTAAATAAAAAAGATAAATTACTAATGTGTACATTTTAACAATTGGGAAAAATGGTATTACCATCAGTTCTCTTCAGCAGGCATATTGCCCAACCGAGCTGGCTTAAGACAGTGAGCCAAACTCTTCTAGAAGCGTTTTATGCAGTTGAGGTTTCATAGTTGTACATATGTAATGTCCCCTTTCTTTCCCTGTCAGCTAAGGTCACCGAGAGCCCCGCTCTCCCCTTTACCTAACTTTTATTTGTGTTCAGGTCTGCCAGGGTAATTTGTGCGCCTCTTGTATTTAGTAGCTGTTTTGGCTGCATTCTATTGGGGCTCTGACATGAGTTTAAAAAGTGACAAAGGGGGGCATAGGAATAAAAGGGAAGCAAAGAAGCGCCCTACTTTGGACTGAGGGAGCAGGAGCTAAGTCTGAGCAGGCCTCTTGCGAAAAGTACCAGGCAGGGACCAATATGGAAGGCAGACCTGTGTGTTCTGCGAGGGAAATGGGGGTGCTTCAGACAGGATGGTCTGTTAATTGCCTGGCACTGCTAAGTGGTGTGAAAAATTGGCTGCAAAGCATCACTATCAGGTAATATACATTTAAAATTAATAATGCATGCTAAAACGTTACACTTTACCTGAATATTTAGAGGCAAGAGGCACGACCAGGCATCCTGCAATCAGAGCAGCTAGCTTGTTGACTGAAGTGAGGATCCAACTGTAGTGTAATTACTAAGGTGCATGAATTCTCCACGACCTGTGTTCTTCGCTTCCGCTCGCAGAATGACATCACATGCATTCTGAAGTTGTTTAACCCCTTCAGGCGCAGGGCCTTTCTTTTCTGTATATATTTTAAAAAGCGCTCTGAGGGAATGCTCAGTGCAAGATATGGCATGTCAGTCCATAGCCAAGGGGTCGCAGTGACAGGGATCGCAGGGGGCAGGCTAGGGGTTGCAACTGCGACCCCTGGCAACACCTAAATGATGTCAATGCCTTTCAGGGAGGGGTTAGATGGTGGACTTGCCAGCATATTGCATTGGATCTTTTGCCAAATTGAGCTCATTGTATGTAATATGCTAGGTAGCGTCCCAAGCTTTTCTATGATCTCAGTGCAAAAGCAATGGTTGGTTCCTTGCGAGGGTGCATTATCTGGATGGGTTCAAGATTGAGTTAGTTTCTTATTGATCCTTTGCAGCTGAATGGCAATTTTTTATAAAATTTATATTTGAGTATTTATTTTTGATGATTGGTTATTCCCTGGGATGACTGTAGTGGACTGCAGGGCTGCCATAGACGTTATGGTAGATGACAGTAAGTCATTTGAGGGTGCCAAGGATCTTGAACTGTCCTTCTGGAATGCAGCTTGTATTGAAAAGCTTAGTGCGGAATAGGACCCATCTGGGTCTCTAGGTGGCTCCTGAATATAAACGGGGCTCAAATTTGTCTGGTTGCCCTTGGTCTGGCCCCTGATAGAATGTGACGTATAATGTCGTGATCCAAACGGTGGAAAGGATATCCACACATCTTGCAGGTGTAGATCATTCCTGGACTAGTCTAAGATATTACCGCTCCATTGGGTGCTGCACAGAACGGTGCTGCTTCGTCTTGCTTGATCATGTGATGGCATGTAATATTGGTCTCATCTTGGTTAATCTCCAGTAAATCCATCGTTTTGGAATAAGGGAGTTCGCCTTCCTGCAGTTTATTCGTTTCTGGTGGACTGGTTGCTCCATGCCTCCCGCATGTGCTCAAATCATTTCTCCCTGTGGAGAAACCCCTCCCCTTTGCCCCATTAAGTTTAGGGGTGCTCTATTCCCGTTCCCATCCTTCGAAATTTTGTGGGGGTTCGCAGGCTCACCGCGGTGCGTCCGTTGGGGCGTTGGGGCGTAGCCCCCCCGCCCGCAGCTCCCTCGGCGTCTTTGAACCTAAGTAAACTGAATCAGTTTACTTAAGTTCAAAGAGCCGAGGAGAACTGACAATCATGTCAGTCAGCATGACGTCGGACCGCCCACCCCTTCAGAGTCTGAAGGGGTGGGCGGTCCTGCGTCATGTTGACTGACATGATTGTTAGAGGGACCAGGGGCAGCACTGCAGCACAAGTGCGCATGAGTGGGCAAGGGCACCGAATTTTCGCGCCGTGCCCAGTCATGCGCACTTGTGTGTGCACTGGCTTGCGCATGCCCATTAGGAGAGCGAGGGTTGAGCAAAGGCTCAAACCTCAGTCTTCTAATGGGCAGGCGGGCGAGGGGTAACCGTGCCCTAAACCAATCCTGGCGCTGCCAGCAGCGCCAGGATTGGCTGAGAGGGGCTGTAGGCAGGGCCAAACCGGAGTCGGACCCGAGGCGGCGCGGACGGCGGACCTCCTCAGTCGGGTAGGATTTTTGTTTATTTCCCGGGCCCCCGGCAACCTTCCCCCCCCCCCCGCGAGCCGCGTCTGCTTGAGTACCTTTACTTTGTTGCAAACGTCAGCTGTAATGCATATATCTGAACACCTTTTATAAAAGCAAATGTCTTTCAATGAGGGGTTTATGTTTTTAGAACCACACACAGAATCCAAGACATATATAGGACTGTAACTGATGCATAACAAAACAGTGATTTAACAAATTGACCCGACCTGCCTGACTTCAATAGTACACACACACCCTTTAAAACCTGCGAACCGCCGTCTACATTTCCTCTTTTCCATTCATATTACACCAAGTTAGGGCTTTAAGGTTTTTTTTAATTTGCATTCAGCTGCCTGGGTTTTGCATGCGCGGTTACAACATATGTACACACAAGAGGGAAAACAAAAAAGAACATAAAATAAGCAAAGGGGAAAGGCGAAGCACCAAAGTAAGGAGTGTCATAGTCATTCCAGTCTTTATGCTTCTGTTGTTCATTTTCATCACCACCAGCCACTGCCTTCTCTGTCCTATTTGATTTACTGAATCTTCTAGCACTTGCATATAGGATTACAGCGTCCTGTGCTTTAATATCTCAATTAGACCTCCTTGTATTTTTGTATTGTATAAACAGCGCTCTTGACACGTATCTTTCAGTCCATCTCCCATACTCATTTTGTTAGGCACCCGACCTTTGACCTGTTATAGTCAAGGGTTTGCCATGACATGCCTCAAAATGCATCCTTCTGCTTATAGGGTGGAACCCTCCTGCAAAGCGTATGTCTCTTTCATTTAGGTTCAGGGTGCCCCTTACCTTTTCCTGTCCTTGCAATTTCTTTCTGTGCCCTGTGATTCCTTCTGGTCTCCTTTTGCTACTGTGTGTTCCTTTGTGGTACCCGAGCTGTGTGTCTAAAGTCGGTCCATGCATCAATGCTAAGGGAACTGATAAAATGACGACTACGTCTGGCCGTCCGCGTGCCATCTTCTTAGCCCGTATTACGTATTACCTCCCTTCCTTTCCTGAAGAGAGATAAGCAGAGATTAATTAGGCTAAAATCAGTCTGATTGTGTGCTGGATTTGGGACGTGAATTTATAGCATGTCCATATGGGATTAAGTTGTACCGAAAATGTAATTCACTTTGTGCCTTAACGTTTAATTTACATCCCGAGGGAGGGGGGCGCAAAGGTGACAGGGGTGGATGGGTGAGGACACACTCGCATCTCAGGTGCATATGCACACCAGCGGGCGCGAACACCTGATGAGAGATTGAAAGAAAGCTAAGCTTTGAACTTTTAATAACCAACATAGCGCTGGCCAGAGGAGTAGTTCATTACCTCCCTATACTATACATGTGCAATTCTAGGCGTTTTACAGCACCCAGTGACACTGTTGTTGTGTATTGTACTATGTAAGTGAATAGAGTCAGTCAGTATGAAAGTCTAAATAGTCGTCTTTCTTCGTTTTAATGGCGTTAGGCTCAGATGAGTGGTTACAAAGATGCCTTCTCCCGAGCTAGTAATGCACACTACATAGTGGTTTGATATACCAAGAGTACAAGGTCCTTCGTGTGAGTTCAGATTGTAGGTCACACTGGATGACAGTGCCTTTCAGAGTTTTGTTTACTTTGGCATTGATAGAAAAGTTTTTGCTTGTTAATGTTAGACTGTGTTAAAATAGTTCGGAAACAAGGCCAGTCAGACCACTCCAAGTAGTGACTCACTGCACAAGAGACCCAATTTTCCTAAGAAGGGTTTCCTTTTTTAAATGTCTCCACCAGTGTTTTCCAAGCTGCTGGTTTGCAACAGTAAGATTGTGAGCAGTGTGGTCAGGCCGCTCTGCCAACCCCACAGGTGACACCTGAAGTGTTACCATGTTTTTACAAGCGCGGGAGCGCCCCGCTCTACTCGCTGTCACGTGACCTGATAGGTGAAGTGGTGGCATTTGTCAGAAGGTCCTTTACGTTTACAGTGCTGTTAAAAACCATACTTTGGCATTTAGTACTGAATCTATATGATGTAATAAATAAATTCATGTGAAAAACTACGTTGGAAATTACCCCTCCCTATTCCTATAAATGCAAGAACCCTCGCTCACTCTGGCCTGGATCTGATCGGGTTTCTGCTAAATCCTGATTAATGACTGTGATATAATGGTAGAAAGTTATCAAAGTCCCCCAGTCCTATTTTCTCTGATTCTGTTCTCCGTTCCTTCTGTTCCGGGAGAGCCCATTCTTTAAAGCCACCCCTCTTGGCCTAGATCGTCCGACCCTGCAATACCCCTGTCAGCAACAAGCAGAATGGGATAAAGGAAAGCTGGTTCTGTGAAAGGTGTCCCTCCAAATGCCCTCCAAGCAACACCGTCTACCACATCTACTACCACATCATACCTAATGGGGGCAATTGACATGGAATTAGATCTGGTTGAAGAGCATAGACCAAGTTCAACGTCAGTCATAAGCCCCACCCTCTGCACGAGTGGTAAATGACACATTGCTAAGATACAACACAGGTCATTAAATTAAAACCCTTGGGGGGTCATTCCTAAAAAAAGGTAGCTAGGGCCTTGATGGACTTAAATGGCAAAGACCGCCGAGAACATAACGCTTGCAGTAGCACTAATCCGCAGCTGGAAGTAATTGATGTATGCCCAGAGTCTATAAATCCCCCTACGACTAAAATGAAAAGAGAGCAGTTGTTAGTAGTAAGAGGCTTAACGGTCGGAGCTGCCGACTTTAGAGTTGGGGAACCAGGTTCGAGTCTCGGCGTCGACTCAACAACCTGTGATTCTGGGCAAATCACTTAATCTCCCAGTGCCTACCAAAAAATGAATGTGTCCTTTTGTAACGTAACTATTGCTCATGTAAAGCGCTCCAATACATTCAAGTCGAGTTCGCGCTATATAAAACTGCATAACAAAAAAAATGAAAAAGAGAAGGGGGGGCATTATCATCGGCCCCCTGTAGAGGAAGAGGAACGCCGGCCCCATAGGAGCATTGATGCATATGGGAAAGACGAGTATGTGTCGCAGGGAGAGCACCTGGCAGGCGCCAACCTTAATAAACTCCACAACATTTTTTAAAAATTGGGGAATAAAATTGCAGGAATTTTGGTAGGGCGAGACTTGTGAAACTCTTCCAGTGCATTTATAATGCAGCATTTCCCACTACTTGCCCAAGGACCCGAAATGCAAAATCCCACAATGAGATTTCATTTACACCACATATTGGTCACAAAAACGACACCCCACAGTAAAAAGCTCCCAATTTTGACTCTCCACAGTATTAACCTGCTCCCTCAGGCCTGAAAAACGTGGGTAGTGGTACCGACTGTGGGAGCAGCCTGAGAGAACGGGGCCAGGCAAGAAAGCAGCCCCCAGCCCCTCCCCCGCCTCTTCGCTGGAGGTGCCGGTGCTGCATATCGCACCCCATATGCCGCACGCCAGCCACTACTGCAAGCGGGCAATTTGGAACTGGCGGACCAGGGAAAGTGCACATTGGAAGCGGTGTGTGCGACTGGCAAGCGACTGTGTCCAGAACCAGAGTCCAAACCCGCGGACGCTACATTAGGAGGTGATGTCGCAAGCAGGAGAGGGGAGCAGAGTTAAAGTTCAGGTGGCGCAAGGACAGCATTAAGGCACACCCCCCCCTCCCCCCCTTGGATCTGGCAGATCGGTTTCTTTGGCCGCTCCACTAGGCTACAAAATTAAGTCGTCACCACCCCCGGCAGCACTTGCAAAGGCACGAGGCACGTCGCAGCTAGGTGCATTCTTGTGCCGCTGACAGGCAGGGGAGTGAGCTTAAGGGCTGTGCTCAGTCCCTATATAACCGTGAGCCCGGGGACCCGTGGAAACGGCTCAGCTTGGTCTGGATGCGGCTTGGGGCACCCCGGTGAGCTCCGCTCACCCGCTTGTCAGGACCTAACCAACTCGCAGACATAAACTGACCACCCACGGAAAATTGGTCTAAGCAATTCTAAGTAACTCTGAATGTCGGTCTGGAGCACAGAACACCACACATCTCGCCACATATCCTGAATTATTAAGCACTGTGCACTGACACTAGGTGAAAACATAGGGGCCAGGAAGGACAAACAGCACACAGCAAGGCAGATGACTGATTCATCTTTTGTTGAGCTTGAACTGATAAGGTTGTTTGCGCACGAGGGAAGAGATGAGAGAATGTTCCCGGATTCGGAATAATCTCAAAGGAATAATTTCAGCAGCATTTCACATCTTTCCGAAGCTAGGCTGTGGTGAGGGGGTCACAGCACACATCCGAGCCACACCTGGGGTGGGATCAATAGTTCGGTCGCTTTAAGTCCCTCTTCTGGTGACTTTTTCATCGAGGTGGGCTCAAGTCCACCATGTCAGTATTGCTCTTGTGATTCTATTTCCCAGTGAATTTCCTGGCAATCCTACCATAGATCCATTCCCGCTTGATTATGTAAGATAAAAAAAACATTAAAAACGTCCTCTATAATGTATAGTAGGAAGCACCCACTTACAATGTAGGAGAAATCTATGGTGAAAATATTGTGCCCAATAAATCCCAATTTGTAAGATTTCTTTAATTACTGGGTGGGCAATTTGCACCTGATTCCCAGTGCTGTACCCGGGTAAGAGGAGTTGACCCTGTTTTAGTGCGCGCTTGTTCATCTATTTGCCTGAGCAATGTTTACCTCCCTTTGAAAACCTTGTAGCCAATAATTCTTTTGGGAGCCGATTTACTAACAATTTCAGCCAAGTTTGTTTTATATAAGTGTTGCAAATCACTTGTATGCTATTTTCCGTCACAATGGTGGTTCCATGGGTGTTTCAGGACTTTGCTTAAAAATTCCGTTTCCTGAAGGCAGGCATAAAGTTTGAGCATGTTTTTTTCCAAAACGTTTTCAACTTTATGTGTTTGCTGGCCTGCACCGCACTCGTGCAAAGTGGGAAAAGAGTTTGACTATTTCTTAGCATAACAGTTTGGACAGAAGAGTTCCCTTAAAGTGCAAAACTTATGCTTGACATTGGTGCAAAGCAGCCAAAAAAGTACCAGTGCAAGGGGAGAGCTATTCTGACCACCTTTTCACTTAACACAGGAACTTTTCTTGCTGTGATCTGTGAAAACGTAGCAAATCTTCGCCAAAGCCTGCAATCCGTAGCCGAGTTGTAATTATATTTCCGACATTACACCCAGATTGTAATGGAGGTCTTTGTCTATCCTTGTTTTCAATGAGTAACTCGCTGTGGCCAGAAAGGGCAGAAGCTGTTGAACAGAGAAGGGAAACTATGCAGGTAAAGTAGGCATTACCAAGAGCAGAGGGAGGAGAGCGAATGAGTGAGAAAATAGGAAGGAGTATGGAAAGAGTAAAGTGGAGTAAAAGAAGCCGAAATGTTATTGCTTGTTTCGTGCTCATGAATACTTCGCACTCAGTGCCTTCCGTCGAGCGTTGCTGGATGCACACCCTTCGGCGACGGCACGGCTTGTTTCTGCTGCTCCTTCCTGAAGCAATCATGCCTTCAGGAGGCTGCTCTTGTTTCGGAAGCGGCTTTTATCTGGCTCGGACTGCAAATGGCGCAGTTAGCATGCTGGTGCTTTTGCATTGAAGTGCTGCATTGTATTTAACCCTGGCGAAGCTGGGAAGGATTCCTTTAGGAAGCTTAAACCGTGCATTATTTCTTCTTTGCAAACTCGCTGTACCATGGAGTCTCGGGGGGTGAGGATCGAGCCCCAGCTCTGTTTGCCCTGCCTCCCTTGTGTCCCTCCACCACAGCTGCTAAACCAGGAGAAGACACAGAATAAAAAGAGACATTGCACCCTGACGCACACATTCATTTGCCAAACCACCTTTCATTGCAAGTGCTATATACTTACAATCTTTAAACGTGACTTGTATGTATGTTCATATATATATCTATACCACCTGCTTTGGTACCAAGTCTGAGGCATGAAAGGAGCCGAGGCTGGACCCTGCTGGACTATGGGGTGAAAGAAAGCTTGAATAAGCAGCTACCTATGTTATATGACATCTCTTTATTAATGTAATAACTGCACTTTCACAATTGCTTTATTAACCTTCCTGCTTTCTCAAATTTGCTTGAAAATGCACCATTTGTCCACTCTTTTTTCAAAATTTTCTCAAAGGGGGGAGAACCCCCCCGAACTCCCCTTAGGTTGTTCGGGCTCGCTCGCTACGCTCGCTCGCTACGGTGCAGTATGTCAATAATTTTACGCCCCACCACTTTCAAATGTCACCAGCCACCACTGGACAAACCCGGTCTTGATCCTAACACACCCAAATACTAGTGTGGAGTTTCCACCTGCGTAACTGTATGCAGCTATGGCGCACAATTACGCAAGATTAAAAGCATTTACACATGCTAGGAATTCTTTTATGGCTCCTTTTCATGCGTAAATCTTGCCGTTTTCGGTCATAAATATATGTTTCCTGGTTATTGTATTCATGTTACCATTTTATTGTGATGTTCTGTCTAATATGCTCGAGAGAACACATAATTGTAAATAAGGCATTACGAGTGAATGCATCTAGAACGTTGAAGATATGTTCTCACAACAGCACTTAGAATAAAGACCACACAAAGAATGGCACGGAGAAGAGAGGGCATGGGGGGGAGGAAAACTGATTTATTGCTTTTTGTTCTGCTGTGTCCAAGTGGTGTTATGGGGGCACTGTGACTAATGCCATAATCCGTTTCTATGCGGTGGAATTGTTTAAACTGACAAAGGAGGCAGAAAAACACGGATCTCGCAAGGAAGAATAATGGTGGACTGACGCTCAATTAAACGATTTTTAAATATTGTCTCGGCGCTGCATGGCTCATAAACAGAGTTAATTGTAAAAGCTGCGCTTTCCCTTGTGGCATATGTAGGCCTTGCGCAGTGTGTATTACAGTAAGCAATCAAAAGAAACCTCGTGCCATTTAAAACAGCTTCAGGCATTCTTCAAATCAAAGACGCAGGGCAGTTTTGCAATGTAGCACAGATGATATTTCAGGTTTGCACGTGGAAGTTGGTGTGAATTTGCATAAATCACGTCTAATTTCTTCCACTAGCACGAATGAATACATGAATGAATGAATGGTGAGATTTAATGGGAGCCTAGAGCTTGCAATAACGTTTCAGGGCCTATCAGTTTAACAACTTCCCCTTGCAGTATTTCTGAGCCTTATACAAATCTGAGAGAAAACAGTCTGGTCTTCTAACTGCAGATAGACGTCTAAACAGCAAGGATTATATCTAGGGTATTTCTGTATTCATCCTGGAAATACAGCTCAAATTTGATGTCTTTTTTTAGTCATATGCTGTGGTCCCATCATGGTCTGGTTGTATAACTCAGTGTTTATAATGTTCGAACAACTCGAGTTTAAGCATGTCTTGGAGTATGTGTGGTATCTGCCACTCCTGACTGTCCCTGGAGAAGGGACTGGAACATTGGAACCCTGGTGTCACCAGGTTCAAAGAATGGACTGAAAATGTCAGTTGAGCTCTGTGGTGACAGTTGGAGTAAGCTGTGGCTGAGGTGTATACAATAAATCATCCTCTCCATTGTACACCTGCCTGTATCTTCTGTTGGATGCGCCTACTCCATTTGACACTGGCGAAAAGGATGGGATATGTCCGACATCCCTAGGTGTACACCTCAACCCGGTCTGGATGAGCAGTTTTCCAGTTAGAGCATCGCATTGAAGACTTCTGGAGAGTGTGATGTCCCCAGACATTGAGGCTCATGCTGGAAGTTGTTCTAAGCACCTGACCAAAGTTTGATGTCGAGAGTCAGACCCAGCCCTGAGTTCTATGAGTACTTTTGGAAGCTGATGGATTGGTGTGAGCCAAAAAAACTGGGATAAAGTGCTCCAGGGTGTCTGTCGATGTGACTGTTACTTGATCAGAGTTGTGGAAACTGAAAACACATTTACAGTGTGTAGTGGTGCAGCGGGCTAAATCTCGGCAAGCGAATGTTTGTGCTGGTGAGTATGTTGCGTAAACTAACAAGGTATCTAGTTGCCATATTTATTGATTTATTAAAAAATAAAGGTACCAATGTTCTGATTTCATTAGCCCTTGTGGTCACTTTACTAGGATCGGCACAGTAACACCTGGTACGCGTAGGTGTGAACAAACAAGACAGGCACACATTGAAAGCAGGAAGGCTAAAGGCAAAGGCAGACGAACAGTGCTTTTTAACCTAAAGGAATTTGCTTTCCCACAATTATCCTCTGTGGCGATATTCGACAATGGAGGATTTCATTCTGACACGACTAGAGATATGACCGAGTCCAGGTCCTGAGGAGAACCCCTGGAATAATTAGTGGCTTGAAACTCGTTGTCCCATGCCCTTGGGAAAGAACAGTCACAACGTTAGTGTCTGAGAGGGATCTAGAATTGTAGCTACTCTCTCCTTGACAACATTAAAAATTAGCGACCCCGGGGCAATACACATTGGCAGGACACCCTATATATAACATAAAGTGAACAATCTGCCTAGTGTTCATGAGTTAATGAAGGACAGGTCAAATAAATATTTGATGTTGTTTATGTATATGAATATGTTAGTAGGTCATTATATGTTGTTTGGTAATTCATGTATATCAATTGTGTAATGTTTGTTTGTATCTTGTGTTTTCAAAACTAAGGGGCATATTCACAAGGAGCTATCGCCGAATTAACGGCACTTTATCGCAGCCAAAATCGTGATAAATTTACCTCCCCATTCACAAGCCGGTGTTAACAGCCCACAGCACCAGTTTACCCGCGATAGCAGCCACAAAAAACATCGCCACAGAGGACCACCGCAAATATCGCTAATGAGATGCAGAGTGGGCGTTCCCGTGACAAAAGCCGAGACAACAGCACACCTCAACATTCACAACGACCAGCCACATCCGCGATAAAAACACAAAATAGGCGATAAGGCGCGTTAGCACCAGGAAATCTACACCTGCTCTGACCTGGTGTAAACTCGGACGGCAGCCTGCAAACCAAAAGGGAGCACAGCCCAGGGCTACATCGGAAGGGCAACAGATGCCATGGAGCCACCCATCATGCGGCCCGGACACCCAAGAGGGCCACAACACCCACAGCCACCACCCCAGGACCACCCCTCCCTGGCACCCCCCCCGACCAAAGACATGGCACATCAGCCACACCTAAACATGTACAAAATATTCCGCTTGATGCCGCACAATCACAACTGGTGACATGGATGTGTCGTCACAGAAATGACCAGCACACATTCACTTTCGAAGCAACAAATGAAACTTTATTAAAATAGAACAACGAAATGAAATGAAGACACATGGCTGCTCCCCTCGGGACAATACGTAGATCACAGCATGTAAGACAAAAAACATGATGAGAAGGTGTGTCCTGCGCACATCAGAGGACAGAGAGAGAGTGAAGGAGAGAGAGAGGAAGAGAGGGAGGGAGAGAGAGAGGAAGAGAGGGGGAGAGAGAGAGAGAGAGAGAGAGAAGAGGAGAGAGAGAGAGGAAGAGAGGGAGAGAGAGAGGAAGAGAGGGAGAGAGAGAGACAGTGCCGCCCCTGCGCACCCAGGCCACACTGCTCACCTGCTGCCACCGGTGTGTCTCCAACCACGTGCCGGTATGTAGTGCAGTTCACCAGGCCACACATCTCATTCAGAGCCATCAGCTGAAACAGAGCCCAGATACATGACTGGCACAGTACACACACTTGCACAAGACAACATCGCCTGCCCGCCCATGCACACCCAGGCAGAGGCACCCCAACCTCCCCCGCCGCCCATCAGAGCATGCCGGCCCATGCACACCCAGGCCCCAATGCTCACCTTCCGCCACTTGCGCGTAGACAGGAGGTCCCATCACGTGCCACTGCAAGCCACAAGCCCGGGGCCCGCAGACATGACACCCTCCACATCATGCAGCCCCACTCCGCAGGCCACCAGGTCTCACGTTTGGTGCTGGGTCTTGATTACTCCATGGCAGAGGACATACCAGTGCACCAGGCACCATCGCAGGCTGCACACCCGCTCAGCCCAATGGGTGCCACCAACTCTGGGATCCCGGAAGCGTCACCACGTGGCGGTAGGCCCGCGCTGCCCGCTGGCTCTGGCCTACACTGCGGTCCAGCAGGGCACACAAAACCTGAGCTGTCTGGACCTCCGGGACGGGGCATCATCACAGGCTGCACACCCTCAGCAGCTCAAGGTGCCACTGACTCAGTGCACCCAAAGTCACCGTCCCGTGGTGGGGTGCCTGTGCCGTCCGCAAGGCCCCGGGTGCCACTAACCCTGTGCAACACCAGTCTGCGCCACGTGGTGGTAGGCCCGTGCCGTCCGCAAGGCCCCGGGTGCCACTAACCCTGTGCAACACCAGTCTGCGCCATGTGGTGGTAGGCCCGTGCCGTCCGCAAGGCCTCGGATGCCACTAACCCTGTGCGCAACAACTCATGGGCCCTACATGTGTGAGAACCGTGGAGCGGCCGTCATCCAGACACCACCGGAAGAGGGGAATGTGACGTCGTCGGCCCCTTATGTTGGCGCAGTCACATGGCCTGTGACGCCTGTGCCGGATGGGTGTGGTGTGTGTGAAAACCTGCCCTCAGGGAGTGGCTGTGACATTCTGACAACTAGACCAGTGACCTGCACACCACCAGCGAGTACGGCTGCAACGGGAAGCAATGAGGGCCCCCCCTCGGGGCGTTAGCGGAGTGGTCTGGCCTGCCGTACGCCCGACCAGCGCAGGGCTTGCAACAATGACTCGTGGGCTCTGGGCGTGGTCCAGTCCATGTCCGGACAAGGAAGTGACTGATGCGTGTGTCCCTGTTGTAGTGTTCACGGAACCCGCTACACAAAATGCAATGTCGCACCCTCTGACTGGCATCCCACAGGATGAACATCATTGACGCAAGGGAAGGCACTGTCCCCACATTCATCCACACATCCATATAGGAATGACGTAAGACATTACACAGCAGTGCGTCACTGGATGTTTATTTGCACATCCAGTGCAGTCATGCAGCTGGAGCGGTACAGGGCAATGCCGAGCACACTACACAATATGGGCCCGTGGAGGGCCAGCCAGTGTCCATCCCGGGATGAGCTGTACTGCGGAAGAGGAAGGGTACATTCCGCAGTCTGTCCGCCGTGTCATTGGTCGTCAAACAGGATGTGGCAGTCCATGTCGCTGTCCAAGGTGAGTGCATCGGAGTGTATCGGGGGTCAGTGGTAGGTCTTGAGGCCATGTGCGGCACCAAGCAGAAACAGGCAAGGTGGCGGAAATGGATGCTAGTGCCTGGCCCTCCTGAGCACAGTCCCATCCACGTCCTCGTCCCCGGGTGTGTGCCCTGCCCCACCTGTGGGTGTTGCACTGCCGGCTGCGGCACTGTGTGCCACTGACACATCAGGGGCCGGAGGAGGATTGTCGGCCGCACTGTGTGGCAGTGACACATCAGGTGCCGGAGTGGATACGCCTGCCGCACTGGGAGGCACTGACACACCAGGGGGCGGAGATGTGGATGGTGTGGAGGCAGCAGCATTCATCATCGCCACGCCTGGTGGCAGCAATGCCATGATGAGGACATGCAGGGCACGGTAGATCCCAGCTACATTTCGCTGATGTGCAGCGGAGGCTGCCATCCTTTCCGCCTCCATCCGCAC
This sequence comes from Calotriton arnoldi, assembly GCA_963921515.1. Lineage (NCBI taxonomy): Eukaryota > Metazoa > Chordata > Amphibia > Caudata > Salamandridae > Calotriton > Calotriton arnoldi. The sequence continues at coordinate 1,186,038 of CAWUFW010005224.1, read as the reverse complement.
CATGTCCTCCATGAGCCTCCGTATATGTGCCAGCTCAAGGCTGGCATCGCTGGGGCCACTCTGAGCGGACAGGTATTCTTCCCTCCGCGTCATGACTCCAGAGATGTCAGTCAGGGCTCGCTGGAGTCCATGGGGCGAACTTAGACACCCAAGGATGGCGTCCAGTTTGGTAGCCATGAGCTCGAACCCCACCCGCACCTGCTTGGCCGTCTCCCTCTGGCCCTCCAGCACAAGGCGTTGGAAGGCCATTTGTTGGTCCTGGGGGACTTGGGAGGGTGCCGGAGCTGTGGGTGCCTCCTGCTGTGTGGTTTGGGTAGTGGGTGGGGTCTCATGGATGTAGCTGGGCTGCCCTGATCCCGGAGGTGAGTTGCGGATGAGGTCAATGAGGTCTTGGATGGTTTGGGTGTCGATGCTGGTGTTGTCCTCCTCCTCGTCATCAGTGAAGAGTGGCTGTGACTGCTCTGCAGGAGGTGTTGACGATGCCCCTGGGATGTGAAGGGGAGATGGTGTATTACAATGTGTCCACATGTATGTAGCCGCATGGTACAGGTTGACATTCAGTCAGAATGGCATTGTACATTGTGACAGTCTGTGGGTCTGGGCGGGGACCCAGAGTGATTGTGGGTGTGCACTGTGCCCTGCTTGCTTGTGCATGTGTGCCATTGTGGCCATCTCCCCCGTCCCCCCAGTACCTGGTGGTCACTCACCCTGTTGCGGTTGTGTTGTGTCCTGTCGAGCAGTGTCCGGTCCCCCGACTCCGGCCACAGTCTCCACACTGATGACTGTCGACACCAGCTCCTCCATGTCATCGAGCTCCAGCTGTGGCGCTGGGCCCCCACTTCCGGTCTGAGTTGCTGCCTTCAGGTTGGCGGAGAGTTTCTCCTTGGTCTTCCGCTTGATGTCATTCCATCGCCTCTTGACCTCGTCCATTGTTTGCTTGTGCTCTCCGACGGCATTTACCTTGTCGACGATGTCCCGCCATATTCCAGTTTTGATGCCCAATGACACGTTGGAGGTGACGAAGAGTTGTTGATGGTGTTCCATCACCTCCGTGACTATGATCCTGTTCGCCTGCGGACTGAACTTGGTCTTCCTGGTCTTCTTGTCCTTGCCCTTCCCTGTCCCCGAGGTCCCAGGCTGGTCCTCCGGGGTGCTTGTGGGGTTGCGCTCGTCTTCTGCGCCTGCTCCGGCTGCCTCCATGGTGCTTGTGTGTTGGTCAGTTTGTGTGTGGGTGTTTTTTTCTACTTTTATGGAGATTTTTGACGCCTGCCAGGTGTGTGTTGCAGGCCTGGCGCTGCTTGTCGCTGGTTTCCTCATCGCGCTTTGGCCCATCGCGTGTTTTTTGGTGTTGTGGTTTGTGTTTTTATCTCCATCGTGGTGGTTGTATCGCAGACTTTGTCCGTGGTTTCGGCAGACTATCGCATGGTACCGCCTTGTTGTGAATTCCACGTTGAATCGGGGTTATTTTCCCGCGATGGGCTGCGATATTGAAAGTTGCGTTACGCTACTCTTGCGGTAGTTATCACACGTTCTTGTGAATATACCCCTAAGTGTTGCCCTTGAGACATGCCTTAATGAAAAAAAAATTTTTTGAAAAGGAAAAAAAGAAAAGTGAAATAAACCACAAGGGCTAATGAAATCAGAACATTGGTACCTTTATTTTTGATTAAATCAATAAATATGGCAACTAGATACCTTGTTAGTTTACTTAATAGAAGTGGTCCAATCTAGTTTGCGCAAGGACCCAAGCCTCCTTTGTATTAACGTGAGTGTGTTGCGGCACTGGAGGTGCATTGAAGAGTGTGGAGCACCTGCTTCCTTTTTGAGCAAGACTGAATCACACGGTGAGTGAGTGTTCATACTGGTGAGTGCTGGAAGCACATCAAGAGGATTAGAGCACATGTTTCATGTTTAGTGGTACACCGTGAAGGGTATAGTGATTTTCAGCATATTTGGGCTGCAATTGACAGTGGAGGACGTACCACATCACCGGGAGCGAAAGCGGTGTGTGCGCATCAATTTTCACTGCGCTCTGGTTCATCTACAAAATGCACTGCCACAGCTTCAGAGTGTGGCTGTTACAAGAAAATGGGAAAGGCGAATAGACTATAGCGTTTACCAAAAAAGAAGCTTTGGCAGGGTACTGGGCACTTAACAAGTTTAGAAATTTAATTTGGGGAACAGTGTTCAAATTGAGGATCGATCACAAGCCCCTTAAGGAAGTATTTTCCAAAAAAGGTTTAGATGCAAGAGTTTGCTTTTGAGGCGGGATATATTCCTAGTGTGAGCAACTTTGCAGCAGATTGTTTGTCACAGTTGGTTAGTAATATGAAAGAAGAAGAGATAACAATGATGAGGGTATAGATCTACACAAGGAAGAAGTATGTTTGACAGTAGGCAAAGTAGTACTACTTAACAGCACTCCAAAGTGCTCTTCATAAACCTCTGACCAGAGATATCTGCCTCCGTCCCTCCTCTGCCCCATGGTGAAGATATTTTCACACGTAGTTATAGGGTTTAGTGGTACACATGGGTAGGATAAGGGGAGTGGTGGCAAAACGTGGAATAACTACTATTAAATGGTGAGTTTTAGGAAATTGAAAGAGAGGTTTGGGAGGACATGCTAATAAAACACACATCCAAACAGGAGTCAGAATATTGGTACTCCCAAAATAGTCTCCTATTTCTATGAGAGCTCTAGGGCTGACAAAATAGGCTCACATGTACTCCAGCCTTGCCTTGGAGTAAGTCAAGCATTAAACATAGTAAATCAATTGTATTGCAACACACTCTCATATAACTATATTAAGCCAAGGGATGAAACTAACAACATACAGGTAAAACTGGGAAAATAAAAGGAAACATATTTATAAATGGCTTTAACAATTTTTTATTAGTAAAGCTCTAACATTTAAATATAAATATTTATGATGAATTGAATTTTCATTGAACTGAAACAATTAAAAAAGGTCTCACATGACATGTTACATACTTGCTAATGAAAGGAGTGAGGCAGTGGACAGTCAGGACTCCATTACCCATCTACAGGTGAACCTTATTGCCACAGCAACCAATCAAAAACACTGACCACAAAGAAAAAAATGTTTTGGTTCTTTATGTCGGTGAATGTCTTTGTGGACGTGCCTTTCATTTTGAGGAACGATTGTTTGAAGAGTAAAGAGAGGGTTTACCGGCAAAGGATCACCATCTTTGGCATGTCCAGGGAAGCTGTCATTATCAGACATGGCTTCTCGCCTGGTGCGATCTTTGACATGTTTGCAGACTTTGAGCAGGAATTTGATTCATCCATAGCCCTCTCCAAGGTTATGTTATGTTATGTATATTTGTAGAGATAACGGCTTACCCAGCTGGGTATACTAGCCCTGTTAATCAGGGCTGCGCTGGCAGTGCCTGGGTAGTGAATAGGTGAAAAGTCAAATCTTTAGGTTCTTGCGGAACTCAATTATTGAGGGGGCAGCTCTAATGTGTATGGGCAGATCATTTCAGGCTTTGGGAGTAGGTAGGAGAGGGAAAGCCCACCAGCTCTGTTTCTGTGTATGAGGGGGAAAGCCCACTCTAAGGCTAACACTGTCGATGACAAAATGCTGACTGCACTCCATTTAATTTCTACTGTTTTTTTCCAGAAAGTCACTAGAGACAGTGGGGTCGATTCCGATTCGGGCCGGAAATTTCCCCGACCGAGCCGGACCCGGAGAGATTTCCGACCGAATCGGACCCGTGCAGTCCGACCGAACGAGTCCGATGCGTCCGTATGTTATCGGACACGAGTCGGTCGGACTCCCATTGAACTCAATGGGAGCCGGTCGTACAACGCGTACGCGGGCTCCCATTGCCTCAATGGGTGCGAGGCGGACAAGGGCGCCTCTACAGCGAGTACGCCGCGGAGCGCCTCGCGGCGTACACGCACAGGTAGGGGGGACCCTTGGGTCCCCCTGTGTGCGCTCGCACGGGTACGCGTACAGGGGGTCCGACACGGACCCCCAAAGTACGGCTCCGACAGCGAGTTCGAGTCGGACGGCGCGAGTCGGTCGGAGCGGTCGAGGTGCGCATCGTACTTACCCGGCCGGAAAACGTCTCCATTGCGCGGTGCGACCGGGTCCGACCGAGTCGGTCGGAGCGGTACGGTCCGGGTACGAGTCGGTCGGAGCGGTCGGGTCGCCCGGACGAGTCGGTCGGCGACTCGCATCGTACTCGCTCGGCCGGACTCAGCGTACGGTTCGGTCGGGAAACAGGCTTTCGCATGGCTTTTTTCCCGACCGAATGGTATTGGGTGCGCCTCCGACCGAGATCGGAATCGGCCCCAGTGTGTGCATCTTACAAGGAATTCAATGTCACTACTTACCACAGTTACCAAGATGAATTGCCAGTTGGGTGCACCAGTTTGTCGCTATGCCGTACTCACTGGACGAAAGGTAGCAGGTGGCAAGGGAATGTTAGGCTATCGCACACTTCCCTAGGGTATAGGATGCCATTGACTGCACCCACTTGTCGCTTCAACCACCGCAAAGCAGTTAACACCATTTTCACAACAGACACAGCTAGCATTCCATCAATGTGCAAGCTGTCTACGATGCCAATGGCTGCTTTATTGATGTGTATGCCGCTCTTCCAAGAAGCACACACAACAGCTGCATGTTCTTTCAGTGACACTTGGCTAGTTGGTAAGTTATATTAACCCATCAGTGGGGCTGAATTTTTATCAGATGATCAGTATTTCACACATTGTCAGTCATTACCTCCCTACATTAAATAGACATACTTCTTGATGAGAGTGTCTGCTTGTTCGTTTAGGTGATGTAATACATGTAGAGTCAGATTTATTAACCCTTGTTGCAGCCTCAAAGTCATGTCAAGTGACGTAAAGAGAAACAAAGTGTTGGTAAAGTATTTACTTGCAGCATAAAACTTTTTTTGGGTGGAATGTTGCCCTTAAAATAGCCCAAATAGCACTTTGCACTAATTTAAATCAAGGTTTAATTCCATGGGTGGTACTTTCCATAAAAAAATAATGTCTCCTTGAAACAAGCATTAAGTAGGAGAAATGTTTAAATCCTCTAAACATTTCAGTCATTGGATGTGTGCTGCACTGTACAGCACACAGCCAATGTGTGAAATGTTACAAAATGAGCTAAGCATAGAATTTTGTACTGGAAGGGTACATTTCCAGTATAACATATATGCTAGACAGCATGCATATACCTTGCACTATGGTGTTAAGGTTTGCGCTTTGGCGTAAGGGAGCTTGTTTGTGGACCAGCACATTGGAAGAGAGCAGCAGTATGCCATAGTTAATAAATATGGCTTTTAGCTTCTCTATCCACCTAGAATAATGCAGCACAGCAACTTTTTTTGCTATCCTGCGTTGCAATATGCTTTAGTTAATCTACCCCATAAAATAGTTCAGCAGCATTACCAAAATCACATGTCTTTGTTGCTTATGATTTTGGGTATACCCTCTCTTACCACCTCCTCACTCCCTTTCATTGTCCAATCATACAGCCTCTACTGAGGTACCCTAGGGCACACATATACACAAGCCATCATTTAACACACTTTTAGGTTCCTTAAGTTGCATTTTAGATGTCTTGGCCATGCAGGAACGGTGCTCCTGTATTCCCCAGAAGTTGTTTGCAGGATAGTAACAGCCTATTGCATGTTGCACAATACCATGCAAAGTGAGTTACATGTGGACGTAGCTTCTGATCTACGTCCACAGCCAGGTTTCTTGAGGGTAGTGCAGAACACAGGCAAAGGTGTGCAGGTGCATGATCGACTGCTGGCCTCACTTTTCACCTGAGCTACTAGTTTGATTGTTGTGCTATTATGGTTGGTCAGTGTCTGTCGATGATGGATCATGGACTAATATAATCATTATCATGATGAATGGTGGACCACATATATTATCTTGAGACAAAATTGTTGCACCAACATAATGTTGCAATCAAACATGCTATGTGTTATTTATTTATACACTTACACTTATCTTTTACACTTATTCTATCGCATTTACATTTTTTCACATAAGTAAAATCATTCACATAGTTTACACAAGTAGGTTTACATACTTGTTTTACCCTTTAAATATTGTTCACTATGTTAGCAATCCACTCCATTTAACATGTAACTTCCTCTTTGTGGAAATCTCCCCATGTGTGGCGTAGTCTTCTGTAACTCGGGAGAAGACCTCCATGTTTGGGGAATTTCCATGTGTGAGGCAGAGACCTCCGTTCTCGGGGAGGAAGTCTCTGCCTATTGTTACAAATAGAAAATTACATACAGAAACTATGGGGGTCATTACGATGGCGGTCGGAAAACCTCCCCGACCGCCATGGTAGCAGGAAAAGACCGCCCGCAAGGCCCGCGACATAACCGCCGGTCGCATTACGATGTTCCTTGCTCGAAATCCGACCGCGGCGGTCGGATCGCGGGCCTTAACATTGCGGCGGTTGCTGCTGCCCGCAGCACCGCCGCGATGCCGAAAGGAGCATGTCCTGCATTGCCCTGCACTGCGTGGCAGGCACTGCACAGTGCCTGCCACATGGAACAGGGGAATGTAGGGGGGGACCATGGGTACCCCCCAGTGCACCCACACCCCCCCAAAACATGGGGGGCCCGCAACAGGCCCCCGGAAGACAATCTCCGTATGCCTTTCCATGGCGGTCTGACCGCTGAGGAAAGGCTGGTACCGCCGGCATTATAATCGTGCCGGTGGAGCCTGCTCTGCACCGCCACCATTATCCCGGTCCTTTTCCGCCCGCCAGGCAGGAGTGCGGATGGCAACCGGCGGAACAGCGGCGGTCGGAATTTCACACCGCCGCAGTCGCCACCACCATCCTAACCTGGCTTGCGGTGCGGGTGGATCTCCACCGCCGGTCCGGTGGGCACCGCCGCCGGCCGGGCGGTCGACATCCGACCGCCATCGTAATAGGCCCCAATGTTTGGACAAAATATTAAATTAAAAATATTGTAACACAAAAATAATGTGTCAAGAATATTTTGATGTGAAAAATATCATGGTTAGGAATATTGTAGGTAAGAATATAATTTTGTGTTGCTTTTAATATCATTATAAAAATATAGTTTTCTATAATATTGTTGGGTAAAATATCATTTTTATGGGTTATTTATTTCTTGTTTGTTACTATTTTATTAGTGTTGTATGTTAATTTTAATTTAAAAAATTTGTGTTTTATAAATACATGTGTAATTACTATTTTTATTATTTTAGTATATAATATATATCTTATTGTGTCATACGAGTAGCATGTTGGGTTTTATAGTGTTTTTTTGCTGCTTTGAAAAATAATAAATACATTTTTATTTATCCTTTTTATTAACTTATTAAATAATACATATGTTATTGTGTCATAGGATTAGGATGTTCGATTTATAGGGGAAAAGGGTGGGGAGAGTATTAAAATATATGAGTACCCAGGGCATTTAAGGCAGAGTGTTCACCCAGGGCTGCAGCACTGTTTGTGATGCCCTCAACGTGACAAGGACAAAATGGACCCCAGCCAGCCATTGCACACTGAAAGAGCAGTGTCTACTCTGCTAGTTCGACTTTACCATTATCACTAATGGCAAAGCCACCACTTCCCTTAATGATATATGTAAGTCTCCTCTAAGGAAGGCCTATGGAGCCCTATGGCAGGGAGCTATATATTATTAAGTAGGACATATGATTTTTACATGTCTTAACAGCAACACTTCCAAATTGTCATTTTGCTGTGGAAAAGTTTGTAGCCCCATTGGCTAACACACGGTTACCAGCTGGCACCGCAGCCTGGCTAATCTTTGAATGGGACTACCTAACTGGGTAATATAAGGTGTCAAATTAATTATGGTATTAAACCCGACCTGATGCTCAGGTCAAAGTTAATGTCATTATTAAAGTAAGCCACTCTGCACTCCAGCTAGTCCAGTTGCCTCACAAAGGCCCTGGCACACAGACAGTTTTCTGCCCATCTGGGGAGATGTGTGAGCGACTCCCCAGCTCAGGAAAAAAGACAGTTGACACAGAGTGAGGTGTGACCTTCTCTCTCAGGCTGGCCACACCTCTCCCAAGAAGAGCGACCTCCTCTCCCAGGATGTTAGCCCAAAAGGCCTCTGAAAGGCCGACTGCAACAACACCCCTGAGCAGAATGCCTTTTGTTCCTGCGTACAACTAGGAGATGAGTCAGAGAAGGAAAACCTGTCCACAAACTGGTATTCTCAAGGGCGCGTAGCCCACTAGTAGCCACACCTCCAGGGTGGGCTACCGTGCTCCTGACAACCAAGGAAGGGTTGTGCCATTTTGAAAGGGGCAAGAATGGGGCACTCTGGAATAGCCAGATGCCATACATTTCAGGAAACACTTCAGTAGGAAGGAGGGAACCCAGTAGCCCTTTGACTAGTGACCGCATGATCCCCTCCGGGCTCTTTACTGGGATAAATATGGCACCCCTGGCACCCTGCCTCTCAGATCACTTTGGAATCAGAGAGAGGACTGAAGATGTACTGCCCTGCTGGCTTTGAAACTGCACAAAGATAGGCTGCACCATTGGAAGGACAGCACCTGCTGCACTGTAGGCGGCAAAGCTTGGACTGTGCCTGATGCTCCTGGCTCAGGGAAAAGTTGATTCACAGCCCCAACCTACAGAAGTGACTCCGAGGATCAGTCGCCTGATCCTCTGGAAGCAGCTCAAGGGATAACAGAGCTGAAGAAGCCCAAAGTTGGTAGCCACCGCAGACATTTGGCCACTACCAGTCACTGGTTACACAAGAGGGCAAATCTGAGATAGCCTTGTTGTATACAAGGGGCACTATCCCCCACCTAAGGATTTCGCCTCAACCACAGTGCAAGGAGACCAGTAGCCCAGCATCAACTAGCCTGCTACTGAAATGTAGAAGACTTCGAGGGACCCCGAACTCTGTGGCCAAATTCACCCCACATCACCTGTGGACTGAGGGACAACCACAAAGACACCCCCATCAACCGCACCTCAAATGGAGCATCTTTTGAGCATCTTTTGCCTGTATCCTCAGCATCAGGAGAAATCCATTGATGTGTATGGTGGTTGTCCTGTAAAGTTTGGAACTTGCCTTAAAAATTCTCTTGTAGCCAGGTATCCATCCAAAGTATCTTCTCTGGTCCCCTAGACCTTTTCTCTGCTGGATTTGGTCACCCAACTCAAGCCAGACTGCTCACACTAACTCTTTCAAACTTTTTGTTGACCAATGCTTGTTTGCGGTTGCATTTAAAAGTGATAAAAAAAGTCTAGAATCTGCATCTTCAGAACCCTCGCATGAATTTTGATGATCAAAGTCTCTAACAATTCTTAAAAATACGCTCTTATATTAGAAAATGTTGTTGTGTCTCTTTCTTGTTGTGTGACTTTCTTAATTCTTTATTTGGTGCTGTTAAATGCTTCACACTAAGTTTCTTTGCTGAGCCTTACCGCTTTCAGGCACAGCTACCAGGGTTGGGCTGAGGTTAAGTAAACAAGACTGACTGGACCCAAGACAGTATTTGTGAAGGCACTCCATGATAAGGCCCCACAGCCATATCATATAGGACACCAAAAGCCTCACAACATTTTAATGCATTTTCAATAAAATTCAAGTTAAATGTTCTTTCAGTCCATTGTTTGACATTTTTTATTATTACATTAGTTTTGAAGTATGGTACATTTATATAGTTTAAATATATACATTTATCCAACATAATTTTTTACATCTTTTATATAGTGTTTTAAGTATATTATAAATAATACTATAATATTTGATTTTTTTTTTTAAAGTATTCTTTATTTTATACTTTACAAAACTGTTTCATATTCTCATTTATAACACACAAAGATGGCGTGGTGTCCTTACGTTTGGAGCGTCTGGGGGAAATACCAGAAGTGATTCGGAATATTCTGTTTGTTACTTTTCTAAAGATAGATGCTTCTGTGTCTCCTACTCAGGATGGCAATTCCAAGAATTGGACGAGGTGGACTTACTCATGTAATGTGAAATGCTTCATAATAGGCCACCTCGTCCCACCCTGGTCAGGTGATACTACCAGGACGGACTCAACCTCGGGTTGGACTGTCCCAAGGGAGTTTTTAGATATTACTAATTTTCTCTGGATAACTCGGGTCCAGTTGCTAATTAAAAATACCTCGGGTATACTCCTAGGTTTAACCAACATGTTTTTGCCCTTTCCTATAAGCCAAAAAGGTATTGGGCATTCATCAAGGTTACTAACTACCTCCATAGTCCTAACACCATGTGGGGGTAAGGGGTTTGTTAATAAAAGCAGAAAGGACCTACCTCTCTGAAGGTAAATATCTGTAACTGATAACTTTAATCATGGAGACAAAGGAGAAAGATATTACAATAACATCAACAATGTCAGGCATATTTCAAGAGTAAATATCCTCATCACCATGCCCACACATTTTACGTGTGGTGTGGCAGTCTGGTTCTAGCGGCTTTTATAAAACAAGACAAATATATACATTTATTAAAATACAACCATGGTGGGACACGTGGGACAAATGTAGACTCACATATGTGACTAAGACACATGTGAAACAAAAGTAAGGAACACATGCTAAAAACAGGGGGAGGAATATATCCCTGTGTAACTTTACCTAGTTACTTGTGGCATTTTGCCCTTTGTCTGGTGTGGGGGGTCACCTCCTATAGTCACACACTGAAAGAACGTAGCAGATATGAGTAAATGTTAACCAATAAAATGTAAGTGTGTCCTAGTATATGTATCCCAAAAGAGGGAGGGTATACATGTAATCTTGTTTAGTGCACAAGAAGATACCGTCCCCATGTTTTTGGGGGATTAAGCACATGGAGATAGACTTACTTCATCAAGGAGAAATGCCTGCTACGATCCTACCCGTCCCCTACCAACAGCCGTCTGGTAGAATAAGGAGCATGCTAATAGGTAGCTTATTTAAAGAACTAAGCCTTATACTAATCTGAGTTATCCAGAAAAAATCAGTAATATCTAAGAACTCCCTCGGGATAGCCCAAGCCGAGGTTGAGTCTGCCCTGGTAGTACCACCTGACCAGGGTAGAACAAGATGGTCTATGATGAAACATGTCACATTACACGAGTGAGCCCACCTTGTCCAATTCTTGGAATTGCCATCCTGAATAGGAGATACAGAAGCATCTATCTTTAGAAAAATAACAAACAGAATATTCTGAATCACTTCTGGTATTTCCCCCAGATGCTTCAAGCATAAGGACACCACGCATCTTTGTGTGTTATAGTAACTTGAGAGGCAGGCTTGGGCCCTTCTCAGACTCTTTTTCCCCCTTGGGGTTATATATCATACACTTATTTAACATTTATTGACATGTTTTCCATTATTACACCATTTAACTGTTTTTTTAACGTTTTCTAACCATTTTTATTTAAAGTCCCATTGTTTTCAATAGGAAGATAGTCTTTTTTTGTTTTCATTTAGTGGCCACTTTTTTTTTAACCGCTAACTTTACTTTTGTGTCATTTTTCAAAGGTTTTCCTGGGAGTGAGTTGCAGAAAGGTGCTGCTGCTTGTTGGATAAGGTAGGACCTTTTTTAAGATTTTGTATAGGTTCTGGGGTTAAAAGGGATGTTGGCAAAACTAGTTAATGGTAGTCGTAGTGTTGGTTTACACTTTTTGGGTTTTTGTATTTGTACTTTGTGTTATTTTGTTTAATAGTGTTCTGTGTTAGGCCTAGTTAGAGTTTGGTAGCACTGTATCGTTATTGTATTTAATGTTAAGTTATGGGTTTTGCATAGTTTTAAACAAATGTTTGTATTATGTTTGAAGAAAGTATTTTCTATGGTTGAGTATTGTATGATTTTTTACAGATTTACAGATCCAAAGTTATCATATGGATGTTTGGGGGGCATGGCCAAACCGCCGACTGCAATTGGCGTGCGGAGTTGAAGCTCCGTTGGATTCACCCATCATCCTTTATGTAACTGGGCCATAAACAACCATCTACCACCATCCGACACTTGTGGGTGTTGGTGGAGCTCTGGGGACTCTCATACTGTGGAACGGAATGGTGGCAGCGCAGGCAACAGCGGAGCAGGCCATCTGAACAACTGGCTGACCCCTCACCCGCATCCTGCCTCAACACCACGGTTGCTGCTCCTGCAGCCTGCGCTACTGAAGATCACGGAATACCGCACTGACAACATACCTTGGTGCAGACGCCAACTGGTAGAGCTATCCATCCTGACCCAGATGTGCCCCACCTCCCTGCAGACTGAGAGTGCTGCCAGGGCCTGCATCTACCGCGGAAGGGTCCTCGTGGAGAGGGAGGAGCACCCTCTGCGATCCTGTCTTTAAGTGACTGCAGTGGAGACCTACCTGAGAATCACAGGCTGAAGCAAGAGGGATAGAGAGCAACATCACGGGATGCAAGTAGAGGGCTGCCGCAGTGGAACAAGTCCAGATACGAGGTAAGGCGGGCCCGAGGTCTCCCCGGTGGGCCAGCAGTGACAAGGACCGCAGGTGAGCCTGGGGAGCCGACCACTAGGCCGTGTCTGGCCAGACCACTGCCTCTACTGCTCCTAATCCCCTGCGCTTGCTCCCCCACCCAACCATCTGAGCCCATTCGCCCTCTGTGAACTGTGTGGCATGGGGCTACCAGCATCAAGCTTCCCAGACTGCCATCATCGCTCCTGAGGTCGTCAGCCATTTTATTCGGCGACACGCCCTTTGTCTCCCTGGGGAGTACGCCGAATTGGACCCCGCCAAACCCACAGTACAAGACGCCGGCAAGCACAAGCTGCACGTGGTGCTGGCCTCCCCCCACCACTCATTAATTCCCCATCACAAAGAACATGGGCATTCCACTCACATCCCACGGTTGTAACTGGAGGAACATTGATGTGAAATTGGGCATAATGCATTAATTAGTTCTACTTACCTCTACCCCCAGACCATAGTGGCTTGTCCTTGCCTTAAATACTGGGCAACTTCTGGTCGAGGACACAAGAAGGGTCCTGATGACATACTCCTAAACACCTGGGACAGTATTATACAAGTGCCACGGGGGTGCAACAGGCATTTGCGTCCGCTTTGCACGCCCCTGGGCACTTTGGTATTATATAAGGGGCAACAGACACTTGTGTGGCCCCTTTTGTTAGACCGATAGCGCTGGTGCACATAAAGTGCCAGCGCTATCTTCCGAGGGCGTTCCCTCATTTGTAAATGAGGGAATCCCTTTGCCTCTGCACCCGCGCCGTATTACAGACGCGGGCGCAGAGGCAAAGAAGCTCTCAGGAGGTGCACTGACAGCAAAATTTTAGCTAAAATGCCGGCGACTCGTCTTGCATTACTAATGGAACAAATAATATCGTCGCACCGTTGGTATTTGTCCTGCACAGATCAATAGCACTCAATCTGAGCACGAGTTTCAGGGTACTCCATAGAATCTCCCCCACAGTTCCAGCAGTGGCTGTATTATTAGATGCTGAAAAGGCCTTTGATTTGCTGGAGTGGCCTTTTCTTCATGCCACCCTTCACTAAATGGGATTCTTCTGTGGGTTCACATCACTCATCGCACTTCTCTATGCGCAACCAACGGCCCGCATTAGGCTCAACAGTACACTGACGGCCCTGTTTGCAATTTCACGGGGGACAAAACAGGTATGTCCCCTCTCAGCACTGCTGTTTTTAATAGCAATGGACCCACTGGTGTGCCACCTTCATAGGGGTTTACAGTTTAAACCCGGCCCTCTCCTGGTCACATTATATGTCGTCAATATTATCATACATTTGTGATAATCTGGTGCCTATACTTCATAAAATAACCCGCTATGCAGTGCTCTCTGGCTTGCATATAAATTGGACCAAGTCTGAAATATTCCCCTTGACAGCATCAACCACACAAACATGCTGCGAGTTTCCCTTGACGTGGTTAAAAACATTGCCCCGCGAAGGTGGCGATCCGCGGGGCTTTATAAGCCAAAGGAGGGGGGTCCCGTGCGCCCCTCTCCAACATATATTGTGCATGCCTCCAGGACCTGGGCCAACTAGGGGCCCAAGATTACAGAAGTACGGGAGCACACGCTTTTGTTTTTTTATTTCTTATTTTGACAGGAGCTGCAAATACAGCGTGATTCCTGACAATTTTTTTCCCAATGTTTTTGGGTCCTGCGGGGTCCCTATGGGGCCCCCCCAAGAGGCCTAGGGGGTCAGGGTATTTATAGCCTGACCCCTTTTCTTTTTTTAAACATTTTTTCTGGTACTTGGCTCAAGCCAAGCCCCAAGATGACTGCCAACACTTCCTGGTTTGAAGTATTGGCAGTCAATCAGATCTCAGCACAAGATCGGGAGGGACCACGGATCCTCCGCGTCCCTATATATACAAATTTGGATTTCGGTTAATAACTCTGCAACAGCTGAATGGATTTACACCAAATCACAAAAAGGCACTTCTCTGGAGTAACATCTTCCTTCCTGCCAAATTTGGTGTAATTCCGTTCAGCAGTTCGGGCTGTAGCCGTGTCTAAAGGTAGAATGGGAATTAACATGGGAAACGCACATTTTTTGACCCCCATTTTCTTGGCCCCCCGCTTAACGGATTACCCCAAAACTTTCCATGCATTACAAGAAGCATCAGGGCACTTTTTTGGGGTAATGTAATGAAGATTCATCAAACGACACCAAAGATATAGGCAAGTCAAAAAACGCTTTTCCTATGGAAACAAGGTCCTAACTATAAGTACCTACTGCGACCACCAGTAGGTAATATATATATATATATATATATATATATATATATATATATATATATATATATATATATCACAAACATATACATATAAATATATATATATATTCACTGAAAAAACCATAGGTTTCAGGCACGTTATAGTTAGAAATTAGCATTTAAAAACCTTACAAATTCACTGAAAAAACCATAGGTTTTAGGGACAGTTATAGTTAGTTGGACATTGCACTCATACAAAACCCGTGAAATTCCCCCGTTATAGTTAGTTCAGGTAACTATAACTCGCGCCCCCGCAATGCACTGCTGATGACGTCACATATTACATCACTCATGACATGGTCAGTGACATCACTGATGACATCACTGATGACATCTCAAATGAATTGCCCTTTTTTTATTTTTATTTTTTTTATTGGGGAGGGGGGCTGCGTGGCCCCCCTCCCGGGCCACTTATGGTCCCGGGGACCCCATCCCCCGGGGCCTGGCCTCGTTGGAGACTGTGGGGGTCCCCAATCCCCCACAGTCCCAGCCGGCTCCCCGCCTCCTGCGGGAGCCGGCATTGCTTTTCCACATGGGGAGCAGCTAACATGCTGCTCCCCGTGTGGAAAGCTAGTTAGTTTGCATTTTGAAAGAGAGACAGGTTTCCTGCTCTCTCTTTCAAAATGCAAACTGTTTAGCTATGACAGGACGGAGCCGCGATGCTCCCGTCCTGTCATAGCAACTACAGTGTCCCGGGGTAGGCACCCCGGGACACTGCAGGAGCCGGCCCTGGGGGTGGTGGTCCCCAGGGCCATCACTGGCTCCAGGAGGGAGGCCGCGCGGCCCCTCCCAACTTGTTCAAAGCCCCGGGAGGTGGTGGTCCCCGGGCTCTGGAGTCCGTAACGGACCCCCATATTTAAATCTTTAGTGCCCCGGGGAGGTGGCGGTCTCGGGCGTGTGGGGGCTGGAGCCCCCCACACAGGTTTTTAAAATAAAAAAAAACAGCCCCGGGGGTGGCGGTCCCGGGGCAGCGGGAGGGCGCACAGCCCTCCCGCCATCATTTTTTTATAAAGCCCCAGGGGTGGCGGTCCCCGGGCTTGGGGGCCTTAGAGGCCCCCCCATAAACAATAAACCCACTCCCGCATGCCCCCGGGTCTTGGGTCACCCGGGGGCAAATTTGCATCCAAGCGCAGGAGACCGCGCTTCTATTTTTTGTTTTCCGGCAGGATCCGCGCACCCTGAGCGCATCCTGCCGATTTAAAAAAAAAAAATGCTTTTTTCTGCCCAGGGGGTCCTTGTGGGACCCCCTGAGCAGACCTAGGGGTCAGGGTGTTTCTACCCTGCCCCCTTTTTGCGCTTTGCGCACTTGTTTCTGTCCCTCGGTTCTACCGAGGGACAAAATGGCTGCCAACACTTCCTGATTTGGAATGTTGACAGCCAATTAGCATGCAGCTCGTGATCGGGAGAGTACGCGGACCCTACTCGGCCATAGATATATATGTGATTTTATTTGTGATTTTCTCAGAAACTACTGAACGGATTTACACCATTTAAGCAAAAGGCACGACACTGAACCAAGAGCTACCTCTTTGCCAAATTTGGTGTAATTCCGTTCAGCAGTTCGGGCTGTAGCCGCGATGAAAGGATCCTATGGAAAAATGAATGGGGAAAACGCGCTTTGGGACCCCCTTTTTCTCGGCCCCCGCTTGACGAATCAACCCGAGTCTTTCAGGGTAGGAGCGGAGCGCCCCAACAAGTTGAAGCTTTGCGAAGATTCGCTCAACCGGCGCTAGAGTTATTTCAAATAGAATGTTGCAGATTTCCTATGGAAAATAGGTTTTGACTATAACTATCTACTTGCGACCGCCAGTAGATAATATATATATATATATATATATATATATATATATATCCGGTCGCTCCTCAGCATTCGTTCCACAGACGGAGACGGACCACAGAATCGTGCTGCAGTTTTCTTTATTGCTATTTGCTCGGTCTGACGCGTTTCGGCTCAGAAGAGCCTGTAGTGTAGCTCCTATTTCCCTAATAGGCTCTGCGCATTGGAATAATATCCCCTATAGGTTTGACATAGGACTAAGGTCAGTATGTCCCTATCGAGTATATTAAACTTAATTACTTGTGCCAGCTAGCTCAGAGGCCACTAGAAACTCCTTGGATAACAAGAAGGGAGTAGTTTCTGGCAGCCGCAAAACATGACAACTTTGTTTCCCTTTAGAATCAGAACGTGTCCCAGAGTCGTGGAAACAATAGATAACTATTTCACTCAGCTCAATCGTGCATACTTAGTTTTCCTCAAAGTTACACAGAAAGAATAGACGGGCGTTTCAATAAAAGATTTATTGAACAGTCTTGTTTCTCGTGTAAGTTATATGTGCTGTTATGATCACAAGACAGTATGCGTGATAAATAATGTACAGCGTAAGCAGTAGAAATAAATAGTACTGCAATAACATTATCTTCAGCAGATATTCATTTACATAAATAACACAGACTAAAAATGCGAGTACTCATACGATGCGTTGCTAAGCTAGTTCTACCCCAATGTACCTAACCTAACCTAGGTGTAGGGAGAGGTATGAAGTAGGTGAAGTATTCCTTACTATGGTATACTAAGAGTATGTTAAGTCTAGTATGCCTAGTATGCCAAGTATGCCAATTATGCCAAGAGTCCCTCTAGGTTCTAGTCAGCTCCATACCTTAAGAATGAGAGAGGTAGGAATCTCTTGCCAGATTCGAACTCCAACACCCCGCAAGGGAAGTCAGATCACTGGAAGCTGGACTCTCTGCGTGCAGGGATGACAGCGTCTTCTCAGTGCGTCAGGCCGGGATACGGGCTCCTCTGAAGTCGAGGTCTCCTCTAGTTTACAAGGGCTAGGGAAGGTATATTTATACCTGAGAGGTACCTAAGAATGTTAGCATTGACGTGAATCGGACAGCGGAAGACGTCATGAATGAACCCCTAAGGTATAATGGTTCATGCATAATAGATGAGTCCTTGAAGAAATCAATAGTCCTGTGCTAGGGAAACTCCCGAAGCCTAAGGGTCTGTTCTTCAAGAACTCGTTGTAGACGTTAGGGTGGACGGATGTCGGAGACCATGCCTGTATTTGGAGTGCACGGTTTAATGCCTAAATAAGGACTGGGATTTTATGCCTATATAAGGGCAGGGCGAATTGTGCCTATATAAGGACATGATACAGGAAAGCCCGTGTATGGACACCCTAAGAGGAATACAACAAGCCTTGATCACATGACACGGAAGTAAGAAAACCTCTCGTATTTAAAGTGACAAGTGCTTGTTGTGAGACATCACATGTGCAAATCAGCAATAGACATAAAAGAAATATCTATACATAACTGTGTATATGAATATTGTTATGAGCAGATCTATATACACTCTACTTAATACAATAAAATTATTTATTTTCTCGATTTTTTTGAACATATATTTCGTATTCCTTTCAAAACATACGCTTTATATTGGATCGCTTTGATTTAGCTTTTATAAGTTTTTAATCTGCTCGTACTGCTGACTGCTAAGTTAGTTGATGACATAAGAACGTGTTTAATTACAAAAAGTGCTAAATGTGCAAAGTGCAGTGAGTGAATTAAAAAAGTTACTATTGTTATTTTCATTTACACTGTTAATTGAGTGAGCTTGATATCAACTCAAAGATGTGTCATTGTCTCTGTGTCCATACAAAGCTGCCTGTGTTTATATTGCCATTCAATTTGATTACTCGTGCTGATGTTCTCTGCACTATGTATGTCTACTTAATTTGCCAAATGTGAGAGCAATGTCGGTGTAAATACCAAAAGATGTTCCATTGGATCTCTTTGATTCAACCAATGTCAGAGCTTGTTTTCGAATGAGTTCTGTGAGCCAGGTATGTCATGTACCATCTTATTTATCTGGTGACATTTACTGTAAGTACTATTGTGTAAGAGCCTATTTTCTTAAAATTCCAATAAATATTCATTACACATTCTATAATGTATACGTTTCAATAGATTAATGTATAAATATGTATAAATAAATATAAATATATAGATGCTGAAATAAATATTATAATACATATTCTGATAAATACACAGTGCAAATCAGTGCAATAAATACTTAAACATCTTAAATGCATATATTGTATAAATGTGCTATCTAATAAGCACTTCTCTTGGAATACAACGTATATATAACATAATAATAAATAAAATCATTGGATAAAAATAATCAAATAAGACTCTTAAAACCCTTTAAAACTATTTCTAAACATCGGACATTCTGTATGTGTTGGTGTCCTGGAGATTGTTTTCTCTAAGTTATTAGTGACTAGATTCATAGACATGTATATAGGTCTTCTGACATGTTGAGCCCATTCAGTTGCTTTGTGTCCATATCTATGATATACCTAGTCTCTAACTTTCTCAGGGTACTTTCTCTGTTCCCGCCTCTCCTGCTGGGCGGAACAGCATCAATGACATAGTACTTAAGACCCTTGTTGTTTGATAGGTGACACTCTCTAAGATGTCTGGCAACCGGATAGGTATTGCAAAAACAACAGTTGATGGACAGAATGCAGAACAATGTCATACATTCACCCCAGTACAGAGATCTGGGCCTAAATCCATCGTTTTTTTGCTCACCATGCCATTCCAGTTTGAACTCAGCCATATGCAAATCAGTCTTGACCCTGTGCCTCATGGGAACAGTCCAGCCCGAACTGCCAAGCCAGGTCCTCCCTGGACTGGAAACAAGCATCCTAGGACCGGTTTCGGGTTTCACCCTCTTCAGCCAGGATAGCTTGATTCCAGTGGCATGGAGAGCACGGGACCCACGCCTGGGCATACCCGTCCCACTCGGGGTGACAAATGCAAAAACAACAGTTGATGGACAGAATGCAGAACAATGTCATACATTCACCCCAGTACAGAGATCTGGGCCTAAATCCATCGTTTTTGCTCACCATGCCATTCCAGTTTGAACCCAGCCATATGCAAATCAGTCTTGACCCTGTGCCTCATGGGAACAGTCCAGCCCGAACTGCCAAGCCAGGTCCTCCCTGGACTGGAAACAAGCATCCTAGGACCGATTTCGGGGTTTCACCCCTCTTCAGCCAGGATAGCTTGATTCCAGTGGCATGGAGAGCACGGGACCCACGTCTGTGCATACCCTTCCCACTCGGGGTGACAAATGCAAAAACAACAGTTGATGGACAGAATGCAGAACAATGTCATACATTCACCCCAGTACTGGGGGTGAATGTTTGCCAATGTGCAGCATTCCGTCCATCATCTTGTGTGTTTTGCATTTCACCCTAAGTGGGAAGGGTATGCCCAGACGTGGGTCCCGTGCTCACTACGCCACTGGAGTCAAGCTATCCTGGTTGATGAAGGCTGATAGCCTGAAACCGGTCCTAGGATGCTTGATTCCGGTCCAGGGAAGACATGGCTTGGCAGTTCGGTCTGGACTGTTCCCATGAGGCACAGGGTCAAGACTGATTTGCATATGGCTATGTCTGAACTGGGGTGGCGTGGTGAAGCAAAATAATGATGGATTAAACCCAGATCTGTGACTGGGGGTGAATGTTTGCCAATGTGCAGCATTCCGTCCATCATCTTGTGTGTTTTGCATTTCGCCCTAAGTGGGAAGGGTATGCCCAGACGTGGTCCCGTGCTCACTACGCCACTGGAGTCAAGCTATGCTGGCTGATGAAGGCTGATAGCCTGAAACCAATCCTAGGATGCTTGATTCCGGTCCAGGGAAGACATGGCTTGGCAGTTCGGTCTGGACTGTTCCCATGAGGCACAGGGTCAAGACTGATTTGCATATGGCTATGTCTGAACTGGGGTGGCGTGGTGAAGCAAAATAACGATGGATTAAACCCAGATCTGTGACTGGGGGTGAATGTTTGCCAATGTGCAGCATTCCGTCCATCATCTTGTGTGTTTTGCAAACCGGATAGGTATTGTCTTGATTGCTGATGGCCCTCAAATGCTGCAGCACGCGTTTATGTGCTTGTAATTTTGTGCTGCCAATATATAGCAGATAACAGGGACAAGATAAGACATAAATTGCATACTTGGTTTTGCAAGTTAAGAGTTTTGTTATATTATGTCTTCTGGAGCTAAATGGTGTTTGATAGCTAATTCTGTTCTCCCCATGCTGACATGCCTTGCATGTTTTGCATTTGAAGAATCCCTTGTGTTTTTGGAGCCAGCTTGACCCCTCTATGATTTCAGGACTCGTTTTGACCAGCTGGTCCCTCATAGATGGGCCCCTACTGTATGTGATAGCAAGTCTTCGAGGTAGATCAGATAACCCCCATTTTCTTGGTCCCCCGCTTAACGGATTACCCCAAAACTTTCCATGCGTTACAAGAAGCATCAGGGCCCTTTTTGGGGTAATGTAATGAAGATTCATCAAACGACACCAAAGATATAGGCAAGTCAAAAACGCTTTTCCTATGGAAACAAGGTCCTAACTATAAGTACCTACTGTGTGTATATATATATATATATATATATATATATATATATATATATATATATATATTCACTGAAAAAACCATAGGTTTTAGGGACAGTTATAGTTAGTTGGACATTTCACTCGTACAAAACCCCTGAAATTCCCCGTTATAGTTAGTTCAGCTAACTATAACTTGCGCCCCGCAATGCACTGCTGATGACGTCACATATTACATCACTCATGACATGGTCAGTGACATCACTGATGACATCACTGATGACATCTCAAATGACATCACTGATGACATCATCCAGTGACTGTGTGTTTCTGTAAAGTTTAAATATGTTTAATATATATAGGCAAAGGCGTATTGAAGAATGAGTGGGTGTATAAGTGTCTGAATGGATGATTGAGTAGGTGCGTGACTGACTCTATAAGTGAGTGATTAAACGTATCTTACTGAATGCATGGGTTAGTGACTAAACTGTGTGAATGTCTGTATCCGTCTGTCTGTTGGTGTGTAAGCGGCTGCATAGGTTTGCGAATAGCTACATGAGTGTCTACATGGGTTATTGATTGGTTGTCTGAGTATCTGTATGGGTGCCTGAGTGTTTGTGTGGGTGGGGTGTGTGTGACTGCGCATAGATGTGTGAGTGGGTGATTCACTGGGTGCATGGTTTCAAGAGTGCATCTGTGATGGAGTGTATGGGTGGGTTAGTGTGTGTATGGGTGTGTTAGTGAGTGAATGTATATCTTAGTGGTACATGTGTGAGTAACTAATATGTCAAAGGCAGTATATATGTGTGTTGGAGTATATAAATGGCTATAAGTGAGAGTGTGTGATTGTGAGAGTGGCTGTATGGATGAGTGTGTACTTGTATCAGTGATTGTATAAGAGCGTAAGAATGTGCTAGTATTTGTATGAGTAAGTGAGCTGGTGTGTGTATAACTGTATAGGTGAGTAAATGGCAGTGTGATTAATTATTTGCATGACTGACTAGGTGTGTGAGTACCTCTATGGATGAGTGGCGGTGTGTGAGTGTCTATGTAGGTGTATAAGTGCATATGAAAGTCCTGTACTGAGTGACCGTAAGTATGAGTGACTGTAGAGGTGAGTGAGTGGATGTGTGTGTAGACCTAAGAATCAGTGAGTGTGTATGTAGTTATTGGTGTTGGAGTGTCTATGGTTTTGACAATGGCAGTCTGTAATTTAGAGTGGGTGTATCAAAAGTTATATTAGGGTGTGAGAAGATGCATCAAATTATCACATGGATGATGTCATCAGTGATGTCATCAGTGATGTCATTTGAGATGTCATCAGTGATGTCATCAGTGATGTCACTGACCATGTCATGAGTGATGTAATATGTGACGTCATCAGCAGTGCATTGCGGGGCGCGAGTTATAGTTAGCTGAAATAACTATAACGGGGGAATTTCACGGGTTTTGTACGAGTGAAATGTCCAACTAACTATAACTGTCCCTAAAACCTATGGTTTTTTCAGTGAATTTCAAAGGTTTTTTAAATGCTAATTTCTAACTATAACGTGTCTGAAACCTATGGTTTTTTCAGTGAATTTCAAAGGTTTTTAAATGCTAATTTCTAACTATAACGTGCCTGAAACCTATGGTTTTTTAAGTGAATTTCAAAGGTTTTTTAAATGCTAGTTTGTAACTATGCCTACAGAGGTAGGACATGTGAAGAAAGAAGAAAAAACGCACAGAAAGAAGCAAAAGAAATGCAGAAAGAAGCAACAGAAGTCCACAAAGACGAAGAAAAGTGCAGGAAGAAGCAAAAGATGTGCAGAAAGAACCAACAGAGGAGCAGAAAGAGGCCTTGTTCCAAAATAATCCTGTGCCCACAACTTTTTCCAACGTGTACTGGTGGTAACTGACACTGACTAACCAGAGCCAGTGCTATGCTAAAACACACTTAGAATACAGTTAAAACACCTACATACACTAGGGAACACTATGCGTTGGGGTACCCCTGTGATTAGCATGACCTCCTCTGTAAGTCCCTAGTACATAATAGGGCAGGGGGATTAAAACTACCTCTTAAAACGCGCTACAGGGCGCGTTTGCACAGTGGTGAAGGGAGGGGTGCCTGAGGTGACCTGTGTGCAAACGCGCCCCGTGGCACATTTTAAGTTGCGGGATTAAGTCCCCTTGAATCCTGAGTGTCCCTGGGGCGCAACTAGCCCATCAGGTACCTACAGTTAGGACCACAGAGCTGAGTTGCAGAGAGGCATTCCGAGGCCACGCACCTTTTTTCACCTCTCTGCAACGCAACTCTGTTGTGCTTACTGAAGGTACCTGGTGGGCTAGTTGGACTCCAGGGACCCTCAGGATTGAAGGGGACTTAATATCCCAACTTAAAACACGCCACGGGGCCTGTTTGCACACATGTCACCTCAAGCCCCGCCCCTCCCTTCACCACTGTGCAAACGCGCCCGTGGCGCGTTTTAATTTGGGGATTAAGTCCCCTTGAATCATGAGCGTCCCTGGGGTCCAACTAGCCCACCCTGTACCTCCAGTATGCACCAGGGAGCTGCGTTGCAGAGAGGTGTTCAGAGGCCACGCCCCTTTTTACACCTCTCTGCAACGCAGCTCTGTGGCACTTTCTGGACGTACCTGGTGGGCTAGTTGGCCCCCAGGGACCCTCAGGATTTGAAGAGGATTTAATTCCCCATCTTAAAACGCGCCACGGGGCCTGTTTGCACACATGTCACCTGAAGCCCCGCCCCTCCCTTCACCACTGTGCAAACACGCCCGTGGCGCGTTTTAAGTTGGGGGATTAAGTCCCCTTGAATCCTGAGGGTCCCTGAGTCCAACTAGCCCACAGAGCTGCATTGCAGAGAGGTGTAAAAAGGGGCGTGGCCTCTGTACACCTCTCTGCAACGCAGCTCCCTGGTGCATACTGGAGGTTCCTGGTGGGCTAGTTGGCCCCCAGGGACCCCCAGTATTCAAGGGGAATTACTTCCCCTTCTTAAAACGCGCCAGGGGGCGCGTTTGCAGACTGCTGCAGGGAGGGGGCGGGGCCTCCGGCACGATGCCGGTGTTTTTTTGTGTTTTTTTTGTATGGGGAGGGGGCTGCGTGGCCCCCTTCCTCGGCCACTTTTGGCCCCGGGGACCCCATCCCCGGGGCCTGAGGATTTTCTATTTTTTTTTTAAATAAAAAAAAACGGGAAGGGAGCCGCGTGGCCCCCCTTCCCTGGGCCTCTATTGGCCCCGGGGACCCCATCCCCCGGGGCATGCCCTTTTTTTTAAATTTAAATATTTGGAGGGGGGTTGCGTGGCCCCCCTCCTCAGGCCATTTAAGGCCCCGGGGACCCCATCCCCCGGGGCCGGCCTTTACGTTTTAAAAAAATATATTTTTTTTTTTGGGGAGGGGGGCTGCGTGGCCCCCCTCCCAGGCCACTAATAGCCCCGGGGACCCCATCCCCCGGGGCCTGGCCACTCGTTGGGGACCGTGGGGGGGTCCCCAATCCCTGCACAGTCCCGTCGGCTCCCCGCGTCCTGCGGGAGCCGGCATTGCTTTTCCATAAGGGGAGCTGCTGACATGCAGCTCCCCTTATGGAAAAGCAATTTGCTTTGCTTCATTGAAGTGAGAGCAGGTTTCCTTGCTCTCGCTTCAATGAAGCAAAGCAAGTTTGCAATGACAGGACGGGAGCCGCGAGGCTCCCGCCCTGTCATTGCAAACTACAGTGTCCCGGGGGTAGGCACCCCGAGACACTGCAGGAGCCGGCCCTGGGGGGTGGCGGTCCCCAGGGCCATCAAGGGCTCCAGGTGCGGGGCCGCGCGGCCCCCCTCCCATCCTGTGCACAGCCCCGGGGAGGTGGTGGTCCCCGGGGCTCGGGGGTCCTAAACTGACCCCCACATTTTATTATTTAGTGCCCCGGCGAGGTGGCGGTCCCCGGGGCGTGTGGGGGGGCTCGAGCCCCCCCACACAGGTTATTTTAAAAAAAATAAAAAGAACCCCCGGGGGGGGGGGGGTGGCGGTCCCCGGGGCTGTGGGAGGGCCGAGAGCCCTCCCGCACCATTTTAATTCAAAGCCGCGGGGGTGGCGGTCCCTGGGGCTTGGGGGGGCCTTAGAGGCCCCCCACATAAATTTACATTAACCCCCGCATGGACCTGGCCCACCCGGGGGCCAATTAACCACGAAGCGCTGGAGTCCGCGCTTCGTTTTTTTTTTTATCGGCAGGATCTGCGCACCCAGCGTGTTTTTTGCCGATTTAAACAAAAACAAAAAAATGTTTGGGGCCCTGGGGGTCCTTGTAGGACCCCCTGAGCAGGCCTAGGGGGTCAGGGTGTTTCTACCCTACCCCCTTTTTGCGTTTTTTGCGTCTGTTTTCGTCTTTTCTTGTGCCTCGGTTCTACCGAGGAACAAGATGGCTGCCAACACTTCCTGGTTTGGAGTGTTGACAGCCAATTAGCATGCAGCTCGTGATCGGGAGGGAGGGTACGCGGACCCTACTCGGCCATAGATATATATGTGATTTTACTTTTGATTTTCTCAGGAACTACTGAACGGATTTACACCATTTAAGCAAAAGGCATGACTCTGAACCAAGGGCTACCTTTTTGCCAAATTTGGTGTAATTCCGTTCAGCAGTTCGGGCTGTAGCTGCGATGAAAGGTTCCTATGTAAAATTGCATGGGGAAAACACGTTTTGGGACCCCCCTGTTTTCTCGGCCCCCGCTTGATGAATCACCCCGAGACTTTCAAGATAGGAGCGGACCGGAGCGGGCCACAAAGTTTGAAAATTTCGCGAAGATTCGTCAACCGGCGCCACAGTTATTTCAAATAGAATGTTGCGGATTTCCTATGGAAAATAGGTCCTAACTATAACTATCTACTGGCGACCGCCAGTAGATAATATATACCAATGTAACTCCCTCGTAAATTCCCTGAATTTGGATGAACGGGCACGGACTCCTGTTGTCTTGTGCTGGTAGTTTATTTACAACAATCCGCCACATTTATATAGTGATGGCGGTTGCTACTGGGTAGTTATAGTTAGGTCTGCATTTCCATAGGAAATGCCTTTCTTGGTGTGCTAATAACTTTGGCGCCATTCCACGAATCTTCACAAAACTTTCCAAAAAGGTGCTCTTTTATGACTAGTTTCTTCATGGAAAGCCTCCAGCTGATCTGTCAAGCAGGGACCAAGAAAAGTATGAGGGTCCCAAAACTCAAAATACCCATGCATTTTCCATAGATTTTTTTTTAACAGTGCTACTGCAAAAACTGCTGAATGAAATTACACCAAATTTGGTAGGAAGCTGGATTGTAGTCCAGAAAACATTCTTATTTTGCTTTGGTGTAAATCTGTTCAGCAGTGTTTAAAAAAATGTAAGGTACAAAATTATTTGTATGTCTAGACGGTTGTGTTCAAGGGACTCTCACGAGAGTCCCTCAAGCCCAGCTTCAAAAAATAGAATGTTATGATTAGACTAGGGTTTTTTTTCCCCTTGGACCTCATTGCTCCCCCAGGTGTGCACTCCCAAGGGAGCAAGCACTCTGACTTGCTGTCTGTGACATAAGAAAAAATGTTGCATGCAGCAATGACAGGACTCACCTGTTACCGAATCACAATTTGGGTTTGCGAATCAGTATTTGGAAGGGGTGTGTTAGGTTGTCCCTTCCAAATGCCGATTTGAAGTGATAGGTATTAATGCTTTTTGCAACTAAAGTTCAGTCACAAAACATTAATATTTTACCAATACCTCGAAGGAGGTAGTAACCCATTTGCAATGGTAAGAGGTCCACAAGGGACCCTTTCCCCTTTTAGAATGTATACAAAAATATTTTTTTTAAACTGCAGTGGTCCCATGGACCACTGCCTACTCTTAAATCGAAACTCAAAAGTTTAATTTTCTTTTTTTTAAATACGTCCCATTTTTCTTTAAGGAAAACAGGCTATATTTAAAAAAAAAAAGTTTGCATTATTAAAAAACAATCACAGACATGACGGTCTGCTAACGCCAGCAGGCCACCATCCCTGTGATTGCTGTGATTCCTACTGGTTCACAAATTGTGACCTACCTCATTAATATTAATGAGATTGGTTGATTTATTTCCCCACTTGGATTCACTATGCTGAAAATAAGTCTTTAGTACATTATGAATTGCGATTTTCAAACTGCGATTCGGCAAGAAACACAATTTGGAACTCACAATTTCGAATTTTTTGTACATCTGGCCCTTAATCCCCTGTCTTGAGTTTATTTAAGTACAAAAATTTAAGGGGGCAGGGTAGGGATATGCCCTCATTGCCCTTGTGGGCTGGTCCCAGGGGGACACGCCCTAGGGCCAAAATAAAAAAATGTGTTTTCATTCTGCGATCCCGCAGACATCCCGTGAGTCTGCCACAGGATCACAACACACACAAAAACAGAAAATGACAGACAACGTTCTATTTAATTTAAATTATTAGACCACTGGGATACACCAGGGCCCAGAGGTCTTGATGTAAAATATTTGGGGAGGGAGACATGAGTGGCGCCCATGAGCTTCTCTTGGGCCCTGAAGACCCCTCCTCCCCAAATCCCTGAGGACCTCATCCCCCGGGGCCCATACATTTAAAAAAAAAAGGGGGCAGGGGTGCACGTCCCCGTCCATGAGCCTATTAAGACCCCTGGGATCCCATCCCCTGAGGCCAGTATTTAAATAAAAGGTGAGGGAGTGTGCAACCCCCCCCTCCCTGAGCCGTTTTTGACCCCTAGGATACTATCCTCCGGGCCAGGAAAATTATTGAATAGGAGGGTGGACAAGGCCCAGGCACATGACTGAAGGTTGTGCACAGGTGCAGGACGGGGTGCCCGTATGGGGTTGGGAACCAAAGACTGTGTGCAGTAATGGTTGGCCACCCACTGGGGGTTGGGCATCCCTGAGGAGTTGGGAGAAGATTGTGGGCTGAGGCCAGGCTCTGATGCCAACCTTCCACTGCACAAGGATGAAGGTCATGCAGAGCAGGGGTTGGGCCCTCACCAGCACTTGAATTCAGAAGGCTGGCCTCTGGCAGGGCCCTGTGCCCAACCATCTTGTCCACAGCCCAAAGTCATGCGCAGAGATTGGATGCAAGCAGGATGATGAGTGGAGGACCCTACTGTAAGTTTGGCACTGGATGGTTGGGTATCCACAGGAAGTTCTGCAGATTGCCTAGCCAGAGGCCAGACTCTGTGGTACCCCAGTAAAGTGGTCCCAGAACCCAGTACTGTTGTACCCAACAGGCCCTCAAGTGAAGAACTGCAGAAAAATTAGAAGGGTCTGTCATAGATCAGACTCAGCAGCCATCCACCACTGTGCAGGTTGTAGGTCATGCATAGTGGGGGTTGGCTATTTGCAGTGTGTTAGCATCCGGCCAAAAAACACTTTGTTGGGCTGAAGGCTAGGCACAGGTGGGGTGCTTGGGGCTTGCAGCAAGTTGGTGGCAGGCCTGGCCAGAGACAAGGCCATGCACCCTACCCCAGCTATGCATGGCTGAAGGCCATGAGGGTTGGTCACCTGTAGGGTGTTGGGTGCAGGGCCTTTCCAAAGGCCAGACCCTGCTCCCAACCCCCCGCTGCACACAGCTGAAGGCCGTACACGGGGGGGTTAGACACAGGTGGCTTGAGGGGGTTGGGTGTATGCTCATCTTTTAATATGATTACAAAAACCACAGAAAATCACAGTTAAAAAAGGCGAAAGTGACCTTATAGTTAGGCATGGTAATAAGATTTTAGCATACATTAAAAAAAACTGAAATACACTTATGAAACCAAGGGTTAAAGCAATGTGATAGCTCTCTGTTGAAATGAGATAGGAACTAACATTTAAAAAACGAAAAACCACTGAAATTTACCAGTTAGTTTATTGAACTAATTATAGTCTGCAGCCTGGTCATGCACTGCATACAGCTCCACATATTACATCACTCATAACTTGTTAAATTACAACTTGTTGTTTTGTGTCATATTTGTTTTTGTGTAATTTTGATTACATGCATGATTTGCATGATAAAGCATATCATGTTAAACTACCAAAATATTGCTTTTGAAGACTGACTTACTGAAACTATTTGATGATCAACTGATTTATTCTTTTGACGCAGTAACATTAGTGATTATCACGTGAGGTATTTCTCTTTTCTTACTTACAATTAGTTGTTGGTCTAACCTCCCGTGAGCTAAGGATCCACCCCTTCCCCAATAGGGACCTCTCAGTGCTTCTCCACCCCTCTCCCTTTGTCTTTATCTGCCTCTCTTACCACAGCATTCTGTTTTGCTTTCATTCTCTCATCTGCTAACGCACTGTGTCCCTTTCATTAATTTACTTTACCTCTATATTTTGTTAGAGCCATTCCACCATTCTTCCTCCATAGCTTGCTTCTACTGGCTAAGAAAATTGGAAGCATGAAACTTCAAAAGCTTTGCAGCATGGAGCATAGTACATCGATTCTTTCTATAAAACGACTCCATTGGAACAGTTTGTGAAGAGTTTTTTTCTTTATATGCAATCATGAATTTATTTATTTATTTATTTTACAGCTTTATACATGGCATGGACATCGGGAGGTATTAATCTGCACTATAGTAGCAGCAACACCGACATGAAAGTGGTACATTGAACAAGGAACGGAACAAACGAGATGAGGAAAGGAGAAAGTCATACAGGAACAGCAAGAAGATTGGCTGGGAAAGAAGTATGGCTGTGTAGAAGAGGAGAGTGGGGAGGTAGAGAGCAGCAAACTAGAGAGGAAGGGTGGAAGGAGCAAGGATGGGGATGGAATGGAAGGGAGGGGACGGTAAGGGACAGAAGGAGGGCAAGTTTTCCATGTGTGCAAAGGAACTTAACGGACCCTTAATTCACCCATGGCAAGGTAGTTATTGGCTTATGGGGTCATCAGTATTCTGTGTAAATTTCAGATGCAATAACATGCTGGGAAAATAACATTGTGTTATTTATTTTGCTATTGTGTTATGTATTATTATTTATTGTGTTACTGTGTTAGGTGTTTTTTCAACTGATTTACAAGTTGGTGGCAAAAATGGGGATCAATATGGTCAAGCAAGGTTACTCTGGTTATGGGCACATTGTTGCACTGTGTGTCTGCACTTACCAACATTGAAAAGCTGGTGGTAAAAGCATTTGCAAATGGGAGCAAGAACAATTTGTGGTGAGTTCATAATCGGTGATTGGGCGAACAGGCACAGATCTGGTTTACACTATTTTCAGTACTAGTGCTTGGGCCCTGTTGAACCCTAAGCTGCTTCTATTCCACTTTAAAATCTTTAGAGATGTACAGAGGTACTCATTGCACTGATGGATTATAGATGAAAGCCTGAGTTTTCCCCTCTGGGTTCTCAAACAAGTGACCCACAGTTTTCGTATTGATCTTTGGCATATGGATTAATTCAATGTGGAGCAGGATTGTGCTTTCACTCCTTCTTACCAAACCAAATTATTCACCCATCCCACTCATAAGGAACTTGAGTTTGTTTTAAGACACCAATATCGCACAGAACATTAAAAGGCATTCTGAAATATAATTCTTCCAGTGACAAATCATGAACAGAATTGAAATTAACTGTACAATAGATATGGCTTAAGCATTGATGAAAGTGCATTGTGCATCAAAGTTCTCTCTAGGGACACTCTCTTCCCCTAGTCACGACTGTCAATGCCTCCATTACTTGAGGCATCTTCCCAGAAGCTCTCAAGACATGTCAGATCCTCCCATTTCTAAGGAAACTTACAATAGAATTGGATGATCTCACCAACTACCGGCCCATCACTCACCGTTCATTGCACGATCATTGAAAAATCAGTCTTTGTTCAATGTCAAGATCACATTAATGCTACCCATCTCCTGCACAGCTACCATTCTGGCTTCAGATCATGCTGTAGCACGAATACCCTTAATTTACACATCATAGATGATGCCTTCCTGAATCCAGATTAAGATTACCCCTGCCTCCTGATATTGCTGGACCTCTCGCCTGCCTTTGACACAATCAATCCTTATACACGCCCTGGAGTCTTGAATGGAATTCACTGCAATGTCCTTCACTGGTTCTCCACCTACCTTTCCAATCTACACCAGTTTTTTCACATGAGCACGTCCAGGTCACCAAAGATCCCTTATCACCTACAGAGTACCCCATGATTTCATACTGTCTCCTGTCATCTTGAACCTCTACATAGAGCCAATTGTTGCTGTACTCACAGATAGCAGCATCAAAATTCACTCAAATGCTGATAATACACAAGTCTACTTGAAAGTCACCTCTGCTTCAGACATTCAATGCCTCAAACACCACCTGCACACCATCTAGACCTGGATGTCCAGCATCTACCTGAAGCTCAGCCAAACCAAGACAGAATTCCTCTTGTTTACCACGAACAACAAGCAAGAAACAGTACAAACCTGGCTCAATGATATGAACCTTGATGGCTTGGAAGCCCAAGTTTCAATGAATGCCAAGTAACTTGTATCCATCCTGGAAACCAACCTCACCCTCAAAAAACACCTATCCAAAAAAGAAACAAAGCTCAGAAAGTTACTTCAGAACTGTTATTCACGCCCTCCTACTCCTAAATCTGGATGGTGGTAAAGCCTTGCTCCATGACCTTTGAGACTACACATTGGCACCCCTTAAAGGCATTGTGCACTCCACAGCATGTCTCATCCAGGGCCTGAAGAAATATGATCACACCATTCAATCATGATGAAACTCCATTGGCTTCCCTTACCAGCATGCACCATCTTCAAAACCAGCTGTATAATTTACAGAGCTATCACAACCAGTACCCTCACTTATCTTGCAGACAGACTCATCATCTCTGGTTGTCCTCGGCACAGCCAGGACACCATGAAACTGCAGTCTAAGAATTTGCAAAAATGAAAACAAGGCAGAAGGTCTTAGGTATCTAAGCACCCAGGATATGGAACAACATCCTTGTATCCATCAGGATCACTGCAACACTGCCCCAATTTAGGAAAGAGTTGAAGATGCACCTTTTTAAAGAACACTATATCACAGTGAATTTACAGCCACAAACCAGCTATACCTCCTGTCACTCTATGTCTTTGTGCTTGTCCTAGTCTCTCTACAGTGCTCCACCGCTTTCTGGCTGGGTCTGTGTTATAGAAATACCACATACATACATACTCACAAACCTTAATATCACCAGACTAGAACTAAATAGTTGCAGAAAGGAAAAGAACAAATAATCTTTTTCAATGTGTCTAAGACCTGGACCAAGGTTTCACCACATATCTGATTGGCTTAGTTGATCCTGTACTTCAAAACGAGTGGAAAATCCTTCTCTTCAATAAACATCTTATGAATCTTCAAAGAAAACCATTAGGAGCCACTCTATACACAGTACTTGAGGAGAATGTCTACTCTATTGCTTATCTGTAACTCTGCATGGCACGTCCCAAGCCCAACTGCAAAAGGAATGCGTGGGGCCAGGTACCCCATCATGTAAAAAAGTAGTAGCTACAGAAACATCACCCAAAAGAAATCCTGACCTCGGGGAGAGAGGAATCTATCTAAGACGTGAAAGCCATAGATCCCTGAAAGTTACAAAGTAGATACACCTGCCTTCAACCAAGACCATTACCATCAGGACATGGAACATGAGGACCATGCACGAGACAGGCAAGACAGCCCAAGTGGAAGTGTAAATGAAAAACTACAACCTTGCCCTTCTTGGAATCAGCGAGACCAGATTGAAATAGTCTGGACAAAAAAAGACTGGCTCCAGAAGGAATGCTGATGTATTGTGGGCATGAAGAAGAGAACGCCCCACGCACACTCAGGGAGTAGCACTGATGCTATCACCAGCAGCCAATCGAACTCTGATTGAACGGGAAGCCCACAGTGACTGAATCATCACCGCGCGTTCTGCACAAAGAAAAAGAGAATCATAATGATTGTTATCCAGTACTATCCAACTACGAATCACAGCGAAGAAGAGGAACAAGCACAGTTTTACAACAGACACCAGTCCATCCTGGAGAAATGCCCTGAGAGAGACATCACCATACTGATGGGGGAGCTCAGTGCCAAGATTGGAAGTGACAATACCGGGTACAAAGAAGTCATAAGCAATCATGGCCTTGGCGACATGAATGAGACTGGAGAAAAGCTTGCAGATCTCTGCACCCTGAACAGTCTGATGATAGGCAGTAGTGTATTCCACACAAAAGAATACACAAATCAATGTGGGTGTCAGACCTTTCAACAGAGAATCAGATCAACCATGTCTACGTTGTCAAGAAGTTCTGCAGATCCCTGCAGTATGTGAGAGTGATGAGAGGAGAGGATGTGGCATCAGACCATCACCTTGTCATGGCCAGGCTGAAGCTGAAGAAGGCATGGATTAGAATGAGAAAACTGGTGCCAGTCATATAGCACCACCATCCTGAAAGATGCACAGAAACTGAGTGAATACTTAGTCACCCTCAGCAACAAGTTTCACGTCCTACAAGAATGAGATAACGACAGAGATCCAGTAGAAAGTAAGTGGGAGAAGATCAAGGAAACAGAGACATGAACCTGCCAGGAGTTACTGGGTCAGAAGAAACACCAGCATAAAAAATGGATCTCCATTAAAATTCTCTGAAAAATCCAAGAGAGAAAGGAAAAGAAAGCTGCAGTCAACATTAGACAAAAAAGAGCAGAAAATGCAAAGCTCAGGGCGAGCCCACCAAAACCAACAAGGAAGCAAAGAGAAGCTTAAGAGCAGCCAAGCGAAGATTCCTCGATGGTCTTGCCACAGAAACATAGGAAGCAGCAGCCCATGGAAACTTAAAAGAACTCTATGACGTAATGAGGAAACTCTCCAGCAGATACAGCAAGACAGAAAGACTTATTAAAGATAAATCTGGGAAGATAATCATGGGTAATGAAGGCCAATAACAAAGATGGATCGAGCCATTTGAAGAACTGCTGAACCAGCTTGTGCCACAGTCTCCACCAGGACTTGGCAATCTGCTGCAGTAGATCAACCAAGGAAGAAATATGGTAAGCATCAAATATCTGAGAAATGGGAAGGCAGCAGGACCTGACAACATTCCTGCAGAGGCACTGAAGGCAGACATTGAAACATCAGTAGACATGCTCTACCCCATGTTTGGAAGGATCTGCAAAGAGTAAAAGGTGCCATCAGAATGGAATGAGGGATATCTCCTCAAGATCCCCAAGAAAGGTGACCAGAGTAACTGCACAAACTATGGAGGGATAACTCTTCTATCAACCCCGGAAAAATGTTCAACAGAGTCATTCTGAACAGCATGAAGGAACAAGTTGATGCTCAGTTGTGAGACCTGCAAGCTGGCTTCTGCAAAGATAGATCCTGCACTGACCAGATTGCAACTCTGCGCATCATCATTGAACAGTTAAAGGAAGAGAACTTTCCCCTCTATGTAAACTTCATCGATTATGAGAAGGCATTCGACAGCGTGGACCGAGAGAACTTTTTAAAACTCCTCCGCCATTATGGTGTGCCAGATAAACTCCTAAGAATCATCAGGAACTCTCACGCGGGAATGAGCTGCAAGATAGTCCATGGAGGACAACTCATGGAAGCCTTCAAAGTGAGGACCGGAGTCCACCAGGGTTGTTTGCTCTCGCCTTTTCTCTTCATGCTGGCCATAGACTGGATCATGAAGACATCCACAGCAGGGTGAAGAAATGGGATCCAGGGAACACCTGGGATCCAGCTCAATGTCCTGGACTTTACAGATGACCTGCCCAACCCCATACCCATCAGCAGATGCAAGAGAAGGCTGACATTGTGGCAGCCACATCAGCACAACTTGGCCTTAACATCCAAAGGAGAAAAAACAAGATCCTGAAGGCTAACATGGCTAGCACAGCTGCAGTCACTGTGGCAGGGGATGACCTGGAAGAGGTTGAGGCCTTTACCTACCTGGGAAGTGTCATGGACAAGCAGGGCGACAAAGAAACAGAGGTCAAGGCCAGAATTGGCAAAGCAAGGGCTGCCTTCATTCAGCTAAAAAAGATCTGGAGCTCCAAGGATCTAATGCGGCAAACCAAGATCAGGCTTTTTAACACCAACATAAAATCAGTCCTTCAGTATGGAGCAGAAACGTGGAGGATGACAGTGACCACCAGCAACAAAGTCCAAACCTTTCTTAACTCCTTTCTGATGAAAATCATCCAAATCCACTGACCAAACACCATCAGTAACAGCGACCTAATGCAGCAGACTTCCCAACTCCCTGCACATGAAGAAATCATGAAAAAACGCTGGATCTGGATAGGTCACAGCCTCCGCAAGCATATATGCCAAACACTATCAGACAAGCCTTGACCTGGAACCCTCAAGGGAAAAGGAAAAGAGGAAAGCCAAGAAACACCTGGCGCCCAGGCCTCGAGGCTGACCGCAAGGAGATGGGTTACACCTGGAGTCATATTGAAAGAAAAACCCAAGACAGAGATGGCTGATGAGTCTTGGTCGACAGTCTATATCCCAGGAGGGCTAGTAGGCATAAGTTATTAAGTAAGTATTGCTTATCTGTAACGTTTTCGGTGCCACTGATCATGTTTCTGTTTTCATCATCATATACAGGAGCAGTATAATGAACAGCTGAGCTGGCTCAGTGCAGAGCCAGGCACCTGTTTTTATGTGCTTGCACGGTCTAAAGTACATTTGTTTAACCCAATATTTCTCTGAGTTAGACCACGATGGGATATAGTGAACAGGGTTTGCCTTTTTCTGATCAGTGCAGTAAATCATTCAGTAACTCAGAGAAATATCAGATTAAATGAATGCACCTAAACCGTCAATCAAATAAAACCAGGCACTAGGCTCTTTGCTAAGTTTATGATACAGCCTCAGGACTCTGTTGTTCTCAAGCTAGGTCTGCATTCATATTTTTAATATAACTATACATAATTTACTTTTTTTTTAAACTAGAAATTCACTGAAAAAAACAAAGGATAAAGTGCTGTTATAAGTGTTGGTCGTAGGGCCAGTGTGAAACAAATTAATTGCAAGTTAAACATTCAGACGTATTGTGAATTTGTGATTCGGCAGAGGAATCATATGAGATATAATCATTCCAGAAAAATATTATTTTCGGTGTTTTCCTTGATTGATTGATGTGATTTCCCTGATTGAGTTAATAATTTGCACTAACATTGCATATTTCAATGTTATGCATGCAATTGATTATTTCAAATGTATTTATTTTTTGGCATGCGTGTTTCAAGTACCGTATTTCAAGTGCTGGTTTGTGGAGTACTTTGACAGTTTATGAGTAATGAAAGTAAAACGGATTTGGTTCATCATCCTGTGATTCTGGGGAAAAAGAAAACAAAGTGTACATAGTGTGGTTCTGTTGCAGGCATTCTAATGCTCCCGTCCAGGATGGCGCTATAAAAACGACGCACAAACAAAATAGGATGACGGTCCCTTTAGTTGTTACCAGCTCCTTCAAGCGCCTGTACAGTGTGTGGCATGGTACCGGTTAATACTATTTCACAGCCACCCCTCTTACGGAAAATTAGCCAGCCCAGCAAGGGGCAGCGCTGCTTTGCATTACACTCTCTCATATCCATATCTCAAACGGAAAGAGTCGAACGGACATTTTCAAACACTGCCTGTCACAAGCCATTAGCTGGATTGCTTCAAGTAATCCCTTGACAAGTGTTATGTCTAGACCTCTGTTCCGAGCTTTATAAAGCGCCCCTGGGCAGGAATTCTTTGACAAAAGCCCCTGGTGCTTAATAAAGTGATTTGTTCCAGTTACAGTGATAATAAAATTGCTAGAATGAAACAGGACGCTTCAGCGAGGACTTGAATCCAATTTGCCACGCTAGTGCGATTACGTTTCTCTCCTTGTGTTTACTCATTTGTAGGACCACTCACAGCCTTTTTATGTTCAATTAAAGGGATTAATGCTTCGGTCTGAGGAAGAGAGGCGGGTTTAAGGAGTTGGGCGCACTCGTTTACATGTGAGCGCCACGCTGACGTCGCTGGCAGCGCCGCACGCGCCAGCAATGTACCCTCAATTCTCTCCTTCCTCGCTCTGT
The DNA here is from genome assembly GCA_963921515.1 of Calotriton arnoldi. Lineage (NCBI taxonomy): Eukaryota > Metazoa > Chordata > Amphibia > Caudata > Salamandridae > Calotriton > Calotriton arnoldi. The sequence continues at coordinate 1,148,772 of CAWUFW010005224.1, read as the reverse complement.
GAGGCGAAGCGGGGTATTTCCAGAATTCAGAATTTATAATTGTATGTAGTCCAAAGAGAGCCGTTATAGCACATTCCATTGATGAACTGTAACTGTTCACGCAGTGGTGTAGCAAGTGTGCCATTGGCCCTCAAGCATGCATGCAATATGGGCCCCAATTCCACGTTTTGATAGTAAAATATCGAAATAACTGGGTTCAGAGGACCCTTCACCTAGGCCCCAGTGCCTCTACACCTACTGCGCTATCAATGCCTGCTACCTGTGTTTTCATGTCTTTATTTGACAATTCGCATCTGATAAAATGTGCTGCGACAAAAATATGTGATTGGTAATTTCTTCCAATGTTTAGAATGTTTTTTTAGCTAGAAAATAGTTTATCATAGCCTTTATTACTTACTATACGCAAAAAACGTGTGCATGTAGGTATGTGTTATGACTCCGACTGAACAAATATATTTAGGTGTATGGCAAATGCTGTTGACGTCTTTGTTCAATAACATTTCCTTCTGCCAGCATTCTGTTATTAACGTACAGCAGTCCTGTAATTGAACATGTATATTTATCTGCGATAGGCAAATGCCGAAAATAAATCCAGTATCTTGGAATGAAATTCTAAAAGAAGACATTTAACGAAATGTAAGTAAGCAAAGTATCTCTTTAGCGTTTTACATTATAAAATCATGCGATTCAAGGCAATCATAGGTGTATCCGATTTTACAATCCTTGACATTGAGGCATTTAAAATCAAAAACTGCAAGAGGACTCCTTAAAACTTTATGTGTATGTCTCAGGTGGAAACCTATATACAGAATCTGTGTAACCAACATAAATCACCACTAGGAGAACACTTTAAACAAAACTAACACTGATCCTACAGTATATATAGCACATCCACAGCATCAAAAGTTACATTCAATATGAATCACCACAGAGAATTAGTTTTACAGTACTACAATTATTTCCGGGCCTACATGTATCCCATTTATCCTCCAACATAATCACGCCACATGTTTTTAATCCTCCCGCATGACCTGGGACACTTGGCTAAGGATATTTGTAGTAAGAAAACAAGCATTTGCAATGCAATAGGTCTCGCATTTACGCGAGTTTGAGCTATTCACATTGCAAATAACAATGCCTTTTATTTTTGTTTTCGTTTTTAAAACATAAATAAAAGGCATTGTCATTTACAATGCCAATAGCTTAAACTCGCGTAAATGCGAGACCTATAGATATCTAGTGGTGGATCTATATATGTCGTAAAGTGGATTACACATCCGCTTATAGAGTGCGTAATTTTAGGGTGACCAATCTGAGTGAAAAAAAGAAATGTGTAATATTATTTTACCTTATCCTCATCTCAGGAATAAGTGGGCATCAACACAGAAACGATCATTACGTGGTTTTTGCACGCAGACAAATGTTGACTAACTGGCTACAACATCTAACAACCAATTAATAATGCCGCAATGGGGCTACATAAATGTTAGCTCCATCAACCTATAAACAGGCACAAAACTGAAATAAACTTTGCTTGTTTGTTGGAGGCAGACTTAGGGCTCTGTTTTCACGGCCAGGCACATGATTCAAAGGTTACCGCTTTCTGGGGTTAGGTGGCGCTGATACGAGAAAGTGGTCACAGTTTGGCGGGTGTGCTGTACGTACAGCTTTTCAAGAAAAGGTATCTCTGAATAAAATAGTTTGCGTAAAACACATAAGGTGTTTCCATCAGCAGAAATTAAGTGTGAGTACACACTTATTGTAATAGAAGATGCGCCTCTTCTGTGGTTGTCAGTTACGTTTTAAAACTTACCATCTGTTTCACTTTTAATCTGCATTCACACTTGAATCTATGGAAGAACCTCCTTCCACTGACTGAAAATTGTGTTCCTCTGGGCATATCATTTAACCTCCTTGAGTCTAAAATTGTAAATATCTGAAATGCAATTGTGTAATTCAAAAGTGTGAATCAACCCTTCAGTGCACCATTGCTGCCCAGCTAGATAAACACTTTGTAAATGTCAGTACGCACAAATAATTGCTCTTTGGCGAACTGTGTATGAAATGAACATAAATTTTCATTTCATGTGAGAAGTTGGCCTGGCATATGCTGTCCACTAGTTCTAGTGGGCACCTTGCACCAGTCCAAACGACCTTTATTGATGATAGGTTTAAAGACAACCTTTATTGAAAGCTATCCTAGTGGTAGCTATGGAGAGCAGCCTTCAGGCTAAGTCTTGAAGGAGTGTAAAGCTAATTGTTTTACCAGTCTATAATCTCATGAATGACCAAATGAAAGGAGAACCACACCAGGTATATATATAAAATATATGTATTTATTACTAAACACTACCCACTAGTCTCTTTATGAGGCTAGAGGTCAAAGTACATGTTAGATTTGGGGGTCTCTAGTTGGCACAGGTAGGTACTTGTTACAAATAGGGACCCTCGCCTCTAGTCAGGGTAAGGGGGTACACTCCTAAAATAACCCCTGCTCACCCCCTTGGTAGCTTGGCACGAGGAGACAGGCTTATCTCAGAGGCAGTGTGTAAAGCATTTGTGAACACATACAGTAATCAAGTGATAACACTACAGATGGACACCACACAAGTTTTATATCAAAAATAAGTATTCTTTATATAGATTTAACACAAGACCATAAACGACACAAATCCACAATACTGTACTTAAAATGGTAGGTTTAGCTTAGTTCTTTTCAGATCTTAAAATGCGACACTTTGAGTCAATGTACCTTACGATGCGTCACGCTTCTACAACGAAAGTGTTGCAGAGATGGAGATGCGGCAAAGATCCGGTGCAAAGAAATAAAGACGTCAAGTTCTTCCTGATGCGGCACGCTTCTCCGATGTTGCGAGAAGTCTCGACTCGATGCGTCAGCTGCGGCGGCGACACCCTTGTTCCGTGATGCGACGACAGCGGCTTTGGCGGCGACACTCTTCTCCGACGTTGCGAGACGCTTCCGCTCGATGCGACAACTGCAGCGGCAACACCCTTGTTCCGTGATGCGACGGCAGCAGCTCCGACGGCGGCACGCTTCTCCGTGGATGCGAGGCGCTTCTCTTGATGCGGTGCAATGCGACAGCTACAGCGGCGACATCTACGATGCAACGGCAGCCGCTGCGACGGCGACACGCTTCTTCCTCGTTGCGAGACGCTTCTCTTGATGCGGTGCAATGCGACAGCGGCGACATCCACGATGCGACAGCAGCGGCTGCGACAGCGACACGCTTCTTCGGGGTTGCGGGACGTTTCTTGAGATGCGGTGCAATGCGACAGCTACAGCGGCGTCATCTCCGTGATGCGACGGCAGCGGCTGTGACGGCGACACGCTTCTCCCTCTTGAGTCGCGCTTCCAGCTCCTTGCGACACGCAGTCCCTCAGAAGGCCCAAAACAGCAGCAGGCACTTCCAAAGAACTCTTGGGGAGCTGGGGGTTGAAGTCTGTTGTCCCTGAGACTTCAGCAGGAGGCAAGCTCTTTTCTCAAGCCCTTGGAGATCCTTCACAAGTTGAATAAAAGTGCACACAAAGTCCTTTCTCCTTTCTTTGGCAGTCAGGCAACCACTGCAGGCCAATCCCCCAGGTTCAGGGATAGTCTCTCCTCAGTTTCTTCTTGGTTCCTCTCCTCAGCAAAGGTTTCTTCTTGTTTCCCAAAGTGATCTAATTTCCTAGAGGTCTGGGTCCCCTTTTTATACACAGTTTTTCTTTGTTCTCTGAAGGCAGAGAGGCCTTTGCCTAGTCCAAAACCAGTTCTGGTCAGTCCTGGAGCACTTTGTTTACAGGACTCCTTCTTTCCTTTCAGAATGTGGGGCAGAGTGCTCAGCCGCCCGGCAGGAGGTGGAGCCAGCATTGTGGAAGGCAGGCACAGCCCTATTCAGACCCAGGTGCAACTCCTCCCTCCACTCTGGATGCAGATCTCTCTATTCAGCCCTGGCTGCCTCACCCTGTCTCCTGGAATTTCCCCAGCCCCTGTCACTCACAAACCCAGACAATGAATACACAACCTAGCAGAGGCAGGCTTGGAAGGTTTAGGCAAGAAAATACCTACTTTCTAAAAGTGGTATTTTCAAACACAGAATGTTAAAACCAACTTCACTAAAAGATGTATTTTATCATTCTGAGTTCAGGCATACTAAATTCGTTTTTCTACCATGTTCCCTGGGTCAGTTAGGATTATAAGGTGTAATAATCAAAACTGCCCATTCTGGCCTATGGAGAACAGGTAGCCTTGCAATAGTGAAAAACGAAAATGGCTGTAATTCACTATTAGAACATGCCACACACACCAGGGCATGTTCGACCTTCTACTTACAATGCACCCTGCCCTTGGGCCTACCATAGGGGTGTCTGACATGAAGAAAAGGGAAGGTTTAGGGACTGGCAAGTGGGTGCACTTGCCCAGTCAGCATGGCAGTACCAGATTGCACACAGGCTCTGCAATGGCAGGCCTTAGACACACTTTTACAGGCTGCTTCTGTGGGTGGCACAACAAGTGCAGCAGCATTGGATTTACAAGCCCTGGGCACACTCAGTGCACTGTACTAGGGACTGACAAGTAAACCAATCATCCAATCAGGGAGTCACTAATACATAACACAATTTATCATAGGGAGCACTTGCACTGTGGCACTGAATAGCAGTGGCACAGTTCCCAAAGCATCTAACACCAGCAAAAACAGATCAATAACATTGGAGGCATCATCAAAAAATGGAAGGGAGACCCACGCCAAGGATGCCAGGTCTAACAGTACACAAGTTACAAGTCAAATAGCACAGTAAATTAGCACAATATACAATTAGCCCTAGGGGCGTACCAAACCATATATTAAGAAAGTGGTATAAGAACCACGACTTAAGAAGACACAAGGCCTATAGCCTGTAGAATCGCTGGGACCCCAAGGAACCACCCAAGGTAGTGACACAGGGGACCCATGGGGGCTGTGTGCAGTGTGTGAACACAGCCGCGAGCTCCGTTAAAGTCTATGGGAAAGTCGCGGTCAGAGTTTTAGAGTTTAAGGACACTTAGAAATGGACTAGGACAAAACCCTCTTGGACTTAGACAGTTGTAGGGTTACCACCCTCGTGAGCACTGGAGTACTCGAGTTACCTCACCCAGGGAAGCCGGGTGCATAGGTGTCGAATGGTGTCAGGTCGCGTCGTCGATTTCAATGGCAGTCTGCGAAGAAGTGCTGCTGCCGGGAAGATGCGAAGTGTCCGAAGAGATCCAAGCCTGGATCGGAGATGAGAAGAACCTGAAAGCAGAGGGGACAGAGTCTGGGTCACTTGCCAGTGACCACGGGCACGATAGGCGGATGCCCACCGATGTCGGGTGTTTCAGGTGAAAGAGGTGAAGCTTGACTCTTCAGCTACGAGGCCCCGGAGATGTCGACGACAACCAGGAGCTGGATTCGAGCTGCCCCACGAAGGATGTCGAGTGCTGCAGCATTGGTGTCCGGATTGAACACAACAAGCCTTGGCAACAGCAACCCACGCAGAAAGGAGAAAGATGCTTCGGGGCAGACCATCAAGGTCTGAGTGACTCACCACTCAGTGGCGAGTCAGGGCACGTCTGGAGCAACCAGGAAAACCCAAATAAAATCAGAGTTGCCTTCACAGGGACCCACCAGTTGACGGACCAGGGATCGCAAAGGTGCCTCGAGCGGAAATGCAAGAAGTGGGCCCACTGAACACTCGTGGAGTGTAGGCTCACAATCTTCAGTGAAAATGGTGCTCGGGGCCTGGGCTACAAGTAACCCAAAGCAGGACCTCAAGAGACGTCGAGAAGTCGATGCACTAGCAAATGTGCACGGTGTCCAGGAGTTCGGGTTCCACGTCACTCGTGAGGGCTGCGGGTCTCAGCTTTGCTGGGGACTCGGGTCGGCCTCTGAGAAGTCTGGAAATCCTCTTCCTGTGCTGCAGGTACTTCGGAGTCCGGCGGGAGCTTCGGAGATGCAGACAGGCAAATGCTTTGTTGGTGCCTGCCAAGCAGGGGAGTCACTCCTTGACCCCAAGGGAGATTTCTTCAGTCCTCTAGTCTTTAGTAGAGCATTGAAGTTCCAGGATTCAGTTGCAGAGTTTCGTCCAGGGATATCTAAAGTCCTGTTGCCAGGGGTTCCTTACTTATACCTAAGAAAGGGGTTGGACTAACTCTGGGGACCCACCTATGGGAGGGTTTGGAAAGAGGGTGGCTACACCCATTTCCTTTGTCCAGTTTCACACCAGAGCAGGGGCTGGCAGCCCCTGCAACCGGTTTGAACTGGGGTATGCACGAGGACACCAAATGTGCCCCCAGTGCAGGACTTCAAAGCACTCAGAGAGTGCACCCACCCAGCCCTAATACACTAAAGCCTGTCTGGGAGGTGGTAACACCTCCCTACGACAGGAAACCTATTGTCCAGGCCTCCCCTGCCGGAGTTTCGGTCAGCAGTGGGAGGTCAGACTTGTGTCTGTGGCTGCAGCATCCATTTTGTGATGCCAGGCTCTGTAAAGTCTCTACCAGGTATACCGGTGCTGCCATGTCTCTCCCTCTAGAAGGGTGGGATCATACTCCCACACCAGTTACTGGTGTGGGGGTATGATTCCAAGGTGTTTGACACCAAACACGACATGTTTCCGTGCAGCCATCCCAAAGTTAGCATTTACCGTTTAAGATATATTGCACTTAAGAGTATATGGTCAGGCTGCACCACAGACAACCCCGAAGAGGAGATTCCAAAGGCTGCAGAGGGGCTCTGCTCATGCAGGGGCACCCTCTCATATAAAACCAAGCACCCTGCCTTCAGGATTGATAAGGCCTGCCATAGGGGTGACTGATAGGTTTCTATGTGCAGTGATAGGTGAGATATAGTGAACCTATATCTCAGTAAGGGGTGCATGCACCACCTCACTCAGGCTGCTGTAGCAGTCCTGTGGTGTCATTTTGGAGGGCCTTCCAGGGGTGGCATAATACATGCTGCAGCCCCTGGTAGGCCTCTGGGGTACCTATGCCCTGGGTACATAGTATACCATATACTAGGGACTTATAAGGGCACCCCAGAATCCAATCTGAAGTGTACCTAAGGTACTAGTAATCCATTTAGAGAGGAAGCAGCTAGGCTGGGGTCCTGGATAGCAGGGCCCCAGCCAGACTAAAGTCTAAAAACAGTGAAGCATCAGCAAAAAGTGGGGGTAACCATAAGAGGCAGATCCTACTCTCCTACACAACCCCCCCCAAACGCAGGGACATTAAACTAACCTTGACCAGTTGAGTCTTCATGTTCTAAGTGGAAATATCTGGAGAGTCCATCTGCATTGGCATGGCTACTCCCAGGCCTATGTTCCACTGTATAGTCCATCCCCTGTAGGGAAATGGACCACCTCAAAAGTTTGGGGATTTCACCCTTCATCTGTTTTAGCCATAAGAGGGGCTTATGGTCTGTCTGAACAAGGAAGTGAGTGCCAAACAAGTATGGCCTCAACTTCTTCAGAGCCCAAACCACAGCAAAGGCCTCCCTCTCAATGGCTGACCAACGTTTCTCTCTGGGGGTCAGCCTTCTGCTAATAAAAGCTACTGGCTGATCCTGACCTTCATCATTCAACTGTGATAGTACAGCCCCTACCCCCAACTCAGATGCATCTGTCTGCACAATGAACTTTTGGAGTAATCAGGACTTTGCAGAATGGGAGCAGTGCACATGGCCTGCTTCAGGTCATCAAATGCCTTTTGACATCTAACTGCCCACTGAACCTTTTTGGCATTTTCTTAGAGGTTAAGTCATTCAGGGGTGTCACTATTGATCCATACCCCTTGACAAATCTTCTGTAATACCCAGTCAGGCCTAAGAAGGCTCTCACCTGAGTCTGGGTAGTTGGAGCAACCCAGTCCATGATGGTCTGGATTTTGCTCTGCAATGGTTGAACCTGGCCTCCACCCACAAGGTGGCCCAGGTACACAACCTGACTCTGCCCTATCTGGCACTTTGTGGCCTTGATATTTAGGCCTGCCTTTTGCAGGGCCTCCAAAACATTTCTGAGGTGGACCAGGTGATCCTCCCAGGTGGAGCTAAAGGCAGCAATATCGTCTAGATATGCTGCACTATAGCCTTCCAGACCTGTAAGGACTGTGTTCACCAACCTCTGAAAAGTGGCAGGTGCATTTTTCAAACCAAAGGGCATCGCCACAAATTGGTAAAGCCCACCAGGGGTAGAAAATGCAGTTTTTGGCTTTGCATCATCAACTAGTCTGATCTGCCAGTAGCCAGCTGTCAGGTCAAATGTGCTTAGATACTTGGCTGAGGCCAAAGTGTCTATTAGCTCATCTGCCCTGGGGATTGGATGGGCATCAGTCCTAGTGACTGCATTGAGGCCTCTGTAGTCCACACAAAACCTCAACTCTCTCTTACCATCTTTGGTGTGAGGTTTAGGGCAAGAAAGCAAAAGACACACAATTGATGGACGGAATGCAGAACAAATCAAAACATTCACCCCCAGTCAAGAGATCTGGGTTAAATCCATCATTCTTTTGCTCACCATGCCACCCCAGTTTAGACCTGGCCATATGCAAATCAGTCTTGACCCTGTGCCTCATGGGAACAGTCCAGCCCGAACTGCCAAGCCAGGTCCTCCCTGGACCGGAAACAAGCATCCTAGGACCGGTGAGGTTTAGGCACCAGGACTACTGGGCTAGCCCAAGGGCTATCTGAGGGCTCAATAACTCCCAGTTCCAACATTTTCTGGACTTCTTTCCTGATACAGTCCCTGACTTGGTCAGGTTGCCTGTAAATCTTACTTTTAACAGGCAGACTGTCCCCAGTGTCCACTTCATGAGTGCACCAGGTGGTCTGACTTGGAGTCAGAGAGAACATGTGTCTGAACTGATTGAGCACCTGTCTACAATCAGTTTGCTGCTGGGCAGTGAGGCTGCCTGCCAAGGCTACACCATCTACTGACCCATCATCAGGGTTCTGTGAGAGCAGGTCAGGGAGTGGATCACTCTCTTCCTCCTGTCCCTCATCAGTTGCCATGAGCAAGCCCATGTCAGCCCTGTCCACATATGGCTTCAGCCTGTTGACATGGAGCACCCTATGGGGGCTCCTGGGAGTTCCCAGGTCTACCAAATAGGTAACCTCTCCCTTCTGTTCAACAATGGTATGGGGGCCACTCCACTTGTCTTGGAGGGCTGCTGGGCCCACTGGCTCCAGCACCCACACCTTCTGCCCTGGCTGGTAAACAGTCAGCACAGCCTTTTGGTCATGCCAGGCTTTCTGTAATTCCTGGCTGGCCTCAAGGTTTTTGGTTGCCTTTTTCATATACTCAGCCATCCGGGAGTGGAGACCAAGTACATAGTCCACTATGTCCTGTTTAGGGGGTTTGAGAGGTAACTCCCAACCTTCCTTCACCAGACACAATGGACCCCTAACAGGATGGCCAAACAAAAGTTCAAAAGGGCTGTAACCAACGCCCTTCTGTGGCACCTCCCTGTATGCAAATAAAAGGCAGGGCAAGAGTATGTCCCATCTTCGCCTAAGCTTTTCTGGGAGCCCTTTAATCATGCCCTTTAAGGTTTTGTTGAATCTCTCAACTAAACCATTGCATTGTGGGTGATAGGGTGTGGTGAATTTATAATTCACTCCACACTCCTTCCACATTGCAGTCAAGTAGCTGGACATAAAGTTTGCAGCTCTGTCAGATACTACCTCCTTAGGAAAGCCCACTCTTGAGAAAATTCCCAGGAGGGCCCTGGCCACCACAGGAGCTGTAGTGGTCCTAAGGGGAATGGCTTCTGGGTACCTGGTGGCATGGTCCACCACCACCAGGATAAATCTGTGCCCAGATGCTGTTTGGGGATCCATGGGACCAACTATGTCAATCCCCACCCTCTCAAAGGGAACCCCCACCACAGGTAGTGGTATCAGGGGGGCCTTTGTGGTGCCACCTGCCTTCCCACTGGCTTGGCAGGTTACACAGGAGCAACAAAACTCCTTGGTGTCTTCAGACATGTGGGGCCAGTGAAAGTGAGGGACAATTCTGTCCCAAGTCTTGTTCTGGCCCAGGTGACCTGCTAAAGGAATATCATGGGCTAGTGTCAATAGGAAGCCCCTGAACTTCAGAGGTATAACCAACCTCCTGGCTGTTCCAGGCTTGGGGTCTCTACTCTCTGAGTACAGGAGTCCATCATCCCAATACATCTTATGGGTGCCACTAGCATTCCCAGCAGCCTCAGCAGCAGCTTGCTGTCTGAGGGGTTCAAGAGAGGGGCAGTTCAGCTGCTCCTGGCTCAGATCTGCCCTGGAAGGGCCCCCTGTCCCCAAGAACTCAACCTGATCAGGTTCAAGCTCCTCTGGGACAGTTCCTTCTTCAGGCCTGAGATCATCTTCCTCAAAAGACTGATCTTCCTCCTGAGCCAAGGGGAAGGCACTGCCTTAACCATACTGCTCCTCCTCTTGGAAGGCACCTGGTCCATTATTCCAGAATCCAGGGCCTGTTCAGCTTTTGACATTTTTGCCTGTGACCTAGTCACAGCAAAGACATGTGCAGGGATCCCTAGCATTTCTGCATGTGTCCTGAGCTCCACCTCTGCCCAAGCTGAGGTTTCAAGATCATTGTCAAGCAAGCATTCGACTGGTAGGTCTGCACTCACCACAACCTTCTTAAGGCCAGTTACCCCTCCCCAGGAGAAGTTAACTACTGCCAGAGAATGGTCTGTTCTCACATTGCTAGCATTGGTCACTTGGTACATTTCACCAAGTATAATCTGCTCAGGATCCACAAGATCTTTTGTCACCATTGTGACACTTGCTCCTGTGTCCCTGAATGCCAAAGCCTCTCTTCCATTAATTAAAGGCTGTTGTCTGTATTTGCCCAAGTTATTGGGACTCACAAAGGGGGACATATCCATGCCCCCATCACAGACTAGGACAGCCTGAGTTGGTACTCTGACTAGGCCAGAGTCCATCTCAGTACCCAGGGTCAACCCTACTAAACCCTTATTCTGAGTATTTCCACCACCATTTGTAGCTGGACTAGGGGGAACAGTTGCCTTAGGGGCAATGGTGGCTGGATTAGAGTCTTTGGCCTTGGTGCAGTCACTGGTCCAGTGAGTTTTCTGCTTACAGATTTTGCACCAAGGTTTCCTTTGGCCTTTTCCTTTAGTAGATTGGGATTCCCACCAGATGCAGATTTTTGGGGACCTTGAGAAGACTTCTGGTCTTTACCCTTCTCCCCACCCTTGTCAGAGTTTTCGGTATCCTGCTTCTTCTGGTCACCACCTTGGTTCTGTACCTTCTGCTTCACCCTGGTTCTGACCCATTTGTCTGCCTTCTTTCCCAATTCTTGGGGAGAGGTCAGATCAGAGTCTACCAGGTGCTGATGCAACAGCTGATTTTGAGAGTTATTAAGAATCTGCTCCCTCATGATTAAATTATACAATCCTTTGAAGTCACACACCTTACTTCCCAGTAACCAACCTTCCAGAGCCTTAGTAGCACAATCTACAAAGTCCACCCAGTCCTGTGTCTGTGCCTTTTGGGTATCTCTGAACTTTAACCTGTATTGCTCAGTGGTTAGGCCAAACCCATCTATCAGTGCACTCTTCAGGACATGGTAATCATCAGCATCCTCTTCTCTTACAGTGAGGAGCTTGTCTCTACCTTTGTCTGCAAAGAAGAGCCACAAGATTGCTACCCACTGCTCCTGGGGGACCCTCTGAACTTTACAGGCCCTTTCCAGTGCAGTTTTCCATTTGTGGATGTCATCCCCACTCTGGTAGGGAGGGACAATCTTGCTCAGGTTTCTATGGTCATAAGACCTTTCCCTATCCCTAGGGAAGTTGCTGCCACCATGGGACTCTAGTCCCAACTTTTTTCTTTGTCTATGAAGCTCTAGGGACTCCCTGTCTATAGCCAACTGCTCTTTTCTGATCCTCAGCTGAGCTTCCTCATACTTGAGCAGTCTCTCTTTCCTTTCATGAGAGTATTCCCTCCTATGAGAGGAAACAGAGGTCCCTATTGAGGTGTCAGAATGGTTAGACTCCTCTGAAGGAGATCTTGCCCTTCTAGGCACCCTCACAACTCTTCCTGGGGGGACAAAGGGGAGGTCATTCTGATCCTCCTCCTCATCTGCAGGAGGAGCTGGTTTTTCCAGGGAAAGATCATTGTCATCTTCCTGGCCAGCTTCAGAGGTCAGGTCCTGGGTTTCTTCACCCCTGGGCCCTTCCTCTGGTGCTGTTCCACCCCCTTTTCCTACCTCTTCAGACCCTGAGGCCTGCCTGAGATCATCTAACACTAGCATCTCTATGAGGCGTTGGGTGTTTGCAGTTTTTCCTGGCTTCATCTTCCTAGCATTGGTCAATGCTCTCAATTCCAAGAATTGGAGATTGTCATACTGGGATGGGGGAAGCCCAGTGGCTTCTGGCAGGGACTCAGTGGTTCCTGGCTTTGAAGACATCACTAGTGAGGTGTGGTGTATGCACTACCTACTCTAGTGTGGCCTACTAAACTCTCTTGAGTTGTAGAAAGGGTGTGCTAAGCCCTTGACACACAACTCTAAGTTCAGTAGCTTGAATTTATATGTACCTCTGGTACCTTTAGTGGTTTTCAGTTAGTCATACACTTGAGATTATCTGGTAAAACAAAGGCAAGCTTGAATCCCACCGCTGCACACCAATGTGAGAAGTTGGCCTGGCATATGCTGTCCACTAGTTCTAGTGGGCACCTTGCACCAGTCCAAATGACCTTTATTGATGATAGGTTTAAAGACAACCTTTATTGAAAGCTATCCTAGTGGTAGCTATGGAGAGCAGCCTTCAGGCTAAGTCTTGAAGGAGTGTAAAGCTAATTGTTTTACCAGTCTATAATCTCATGAATGACCAAATGAAAGGAGAACCACACCAGGTATATATATAAAATATATGTATTTATTACTAAACACTACCCACTAGTCTCTTTATGAGGCTAGAGGTCAAAGTACACAAGTTACAAGTCAAATAGCACAGTAATTTAGCACAATATACGATTAGCCCTAGGAGCGTACCAAACCATATATTAAGAAAGTGGTATAAGAACCACGACTTAAGAAGACACAAGGCCTAGAGCCTGTAGAATCGCTGGGACCCCAAGGAACCACCCAAGGTAGTGACACAGGGGACCCACGGGGAGCTGTGTGCAGTGTGTGAACACAGCCGCGAGCTCCGTTAAAGTCTATGGGAAAGTCGCGGTCAGAGTTTTAGAGTTTAAGGACACTTAGAAATGGACTAGGACAAAACCCTCTTGGACTTAGACAGTTCTAGGGTTACCACCCTCGTGAGCACTGGAGTACTCGAGTTACCTCACCCAGGAAGCCGGGTGCATAGGTGTCGAATGGTGTCGGGTCGCGTCGTCGATTTCAATGGCAGCCTGCGAAGAAGTGCTGCTGCCGGGAATATGCGAAGTGTCCGAAGAGATCCAAGCCTGGATCAGAGATGAGAAGAACCTGAAAGCAGAGGGGACAGAGTCTGGGTCACTTGCCAGTGACCATGGGCACGATAGGCGGATGCCCACCGATGTCGGGTGTTTCAGGTGAAAGAGGTGAAGCTTGACTCTTCAGCCACGAGGCCCCGGAGATGTCAATGATGACCAGGAGCTGGATTCGAGCTGTCCCACAAAGGATGTCGAGTGCTGCAGCGTTGGTGTCTGGATTGAACACAACAAGCCTTGGCAACAGCAACCCACGCAGAAAGGAGAAAGATGCTTCGGGGCAGACCAGCAAGGTCTGAGGGACTCACCACTTGGTGGGGAGTCAGGGCACGTCTGGAGCAACCAGGAAAACCCAAATAAAATCAGAGTTGCCTTCACAGGGCCCACCAGTCGACGGACCAGGGATCGCAAAGGTGCCTCAAGCGGAAATTCAAGAAGCAGGCCCACTGAACACTCGTGGAGTGTAGGCTCACAATCTTCAGTGCAAATGGTGCTCGGGGCCTGGGCTACAAGTAACCCAAAGCAGGACTTCAAGAGATGTCGAGAAGTCGATGCACTAGCAAATATGCACGGTGTCCAGGAGTTCCGGTTCCACGTCACTCGTGAGGGCTGCGGGTCTCAGCTTTGCTGGGGACTCGGGTCGGCCTCTGAGAAGTCTGAAAATCCTCTTCCTGGGCTGCAGGTACTTCGGAGTCCGGTGGGAGCTTCGGAGATGCAGACCGGCAAATGCTTCATTGGTGCCTGCCAAGCAGGGGAGTCACTCCTTGACCCCAAGGGAGATTTCTTCAGTCCTCTAGTCTTTAGTAGAGTGTTGAAGTTCCAGGATTCAGTTGCAGAGTTTCGTCCATGGATATCTAAAGTCCTGTTGCCAGGGGTTCCTTACTTATACCTAAGAAAGGGGTTGGACTAACTCTGGGGACCCACCTATGGGAGGGTTTGGAAAGAGGGGTGGCTACACCCATTTCCTTTGTCCAGTTTCGCGCCAGAGCAGGGGCTGGCAGCCCCTACAACCGGTTTGAACTGGGGTATGCACGAGGACACCAAATGTGCCCCCAGTGCAGGACTTCAAAGCACTCAGAGAGTGCACCCACCCAGCCCTAATACACTAAAGCCTGTCTGGGAGGTGGTAACACCTCCCTACGACAGGAAACCTATTGTCCAGGCCTCCCCTGCCAGAGTTTCGGTCAGCAGTGGGAGGTCAGACTTGTGTCTGTGGCTGCAGCATCCATTTTGTGATGCCAGGCTCTGTAAAGTCTCTACCGGGTATACCGGTGCTGCCATGTCTCTCCCTCTAGAAGGGTGGGATCATACTCCCACACCAGTTACTGGTGTGGGGGTATGATTCCAAGGTGTTTGACACCAAACACGACATGTTTCCGTGCAGCCATCCCAAAGATAGCATTTACCGTTTAAGATATAATGCACTTAAGAGTATATGGTCAGGCTGCACCACAGACAACCCCGGAGAGGAGATTCCGAAGGCTGCAGAGGGGCTCTGCTCATGCAGGGGCACCCTCTCACATAAAACCAAGCACCCTGCATTCAGGATTGATAAGGCCTGCCATAGGGGTGACTGATAGGTTTCTATGTGCAGTGATAGGTGAGATATAGTGAACCTATATCTCAGTAAGGGGTGCATGCACCACCTCACTCAGGCTGCTGTAGCAGTCCTGTGGTGTCATTTTGGAGGGCCTTCCAGGGGTGGCATAATACATGCTGCAGGCCCTGGTAGGCCTCTGGGGTACCTATGCCCTGGGTACATAGTATACCATATACTAGGGACTTATAAGGGCACCCCAGAATCCAATATGAAGTGTACCTAAGGTACTAGGAATCCATTTAGAGAGGAAGCAGCTAGGCTGGGGTCCTGGATAGCAGGGCCCCAGCCAGACTAAAGTCTAAAAACAGTGAAGCATCAGCAAAAAGTGGGGGTAACCATAAGAGGCAGATCCTACTCTCCTACAACTCTTTCCACTCTCTTTTAGTGGTAAATATGTATGTATGGTTCCGTTTCCTGTTGCAGACAAAAACTCTTTCCCCAACCTCCAGGTCATTATTAAATTGCAGCTGTTTGGCCGGCCTGCTGCCTGCGTGAGAGTCCGGTGCTGCTTCACACAGGGTGCCTCCCTGCTCTGTCCCGGGCTAAAGCTGCCGGTGACCCTGCCCTGCGTCATCGCTGGTGAGGGGGGCAGGGGGCACAGAGGCTGCGCCTGCATACTTAGGCCCATGATGTGCACTTACGGGTGCTACCAAGACCTGTAGGAGCTTTGGGCAGAGGCTAGCCAGTAGACTATCATGCATTTTGGCGCCCAGCCGGGCCGCATTGTCTTGGGGAGTACGTTTCGCCTCTCGGCCGGAGGTGCTGGCCGCAGCGCTGAGGTGGCGGGCCGGGCCTCGGCGTGCTCCGATCGTGCTCCGATTATTGTGCAAAAAGTTAAAAAAAGGCACGTGGTTGCTAAAAGAACAAGCGCAGCCTAAGCGTACCGCGCTGAAAATGAAAAAAAAGAGTGCTTACAGACTTATAAAGGAGACCGTGTAAAGCCGCAAGGAAACAATCCAGTCCGGATGGGCGGGGCCAAAAGGAGACAGGGCGGTAATAAAGAAGCCTCATTTTCAATCGGAGGCCAGCGTTTAGCATAAATGATGACGCCAGCCAATCAAAATGATGGGCGGCGCTTCAAGTCCCCTTCAGAAATCTTATCGATTACATGACGCCGCGCAGAGCGAGGAGCGCATTCGCGCTCCAACGCTAGGCGAGACCTAAAAACTAACCACCTTACAACAGATTTTATTTGCACTCCTCTTGCCACAATTCACCTGCATTTTAAAAAAAGTTTTATATAGCGCGAACTAGACCCGAAGGTATCAGAGCGCTTTACATGAGCACCAGTTGCCTTACAGACTGACACAATCATGACAGGTCCGCTCCCAATTGCATCCTAAGACACTTAGGCCCTAATTTTCTAATGTTCGCAACACTTCTTAGCTTTCAAGGGCACACAATACAATTTAGCGCTGTACACACTTTTTTAAAAGGTAAGCTAATTGCCTCTGTATTTTGCATCATGTTGCTCCTTGCGAGTACCTGCGCAAATCTTTACTAAATGAAGACCTTTCTGTTCTAAATATGGTATTGCTATATGTTCATAGCTCAGCTGGGGACTGTTTGCTTCTCCCTTTGCTTCTCTGTTTTACATTCAATAGGTCCCTTTCACCGCCCATCCCCAATGCCTGTCCTCATTTCCACTGTTGAACTTAGTACATCAGTTCAGGATCAACAGATTGATGAGCTCACATGCACATGCTGCTTCTGCAGTAATCACAAATGAGACATTTTGGCACGAGATAGATGTGCCATAGCAAAGTGTAATAGTAGTAAAAAATTATTTAGCTGTTGTGCCCCAGACCAAAACCAGGAGCCAACATAAAGAACTTAATTGCGCAAAAGGCACAAAATAGAAGATGCATTCATCAGCTTGGTAACTAGGACAGAAGATCGAAGTTGAAGTCAATCTTGGGATTAGTCAGTTAATTCAAAACATTTCTAGGCAAAATCGGTCTCAGTGAGACTCACCACTGCACAAACGTGGGAATTTCAGACCTCCACTGAGTGAAATAAAACTTTGGTTAGATAACTTAGACTTAACAAGAAAACAGTGAAACAACATTTCTTTGGGATCATTTTGACATTTAGAGCACCATTAAACTTTCTGAATGAAATAAGTATAGTGTTGGACAAACGAAAGTCCTGTAGTATTTAGGATAACTTTAAGGAGTGAGAGATGTCCTGTGCAAAATTTATTGTCAATGAGAAAAAGTTTGGGTTGAATTTGGCATACTGTGTAACATTAAATTGGGGACGCCAGTAAACTTCACTGGGGGCCAGGAACTGCATTGCCCAGCAGCCCCAGCCACAGGAGGGCCGTCATCACCACCGCGACGTGCCTGGAGGCGCTGAAAAGCACCGGCTCACTCCCGCAGCGCGGGACGCCAGTAAACTTCACCGGGGGCCAGGAACTGCATTGCCCAGCAGCCCCAGCCACAGGAGGGCCGTCATCACCGCCGCAATGCGCCTGGAGGCACTAAAAAGCACCGGCTCACTCCCGCAGCGCGGGACGCCAGTAAACTTCACCGGGGGCCAGGAACTGCATTGCCCAGCAGCCCCAGCCACAGGAGGGCCGTCATCACCGCTGCGACGTGCATGGCACTCGCTGAAAAGAACCGGCTCACTCCCGCAGCGCGTGACGCCAGTAAACTTCACCGGGGGCCAGGAACTGCATTGCCCAGCAGCCCCAGCCACAGGAGGGCCGTCATCACCGCTGCGACGCGCCTGGAGGCGCTAAAAAGCACCGGCTCACTCCGGCAGCGCGGGACGCCAGTAAACTTCACCGGGGGCCAGGAACTGCATTGCCCAGCAGCCCCAGCCACAGGAGGGCCGTCATCACCGCCGCGTCGCGCCTGGAGGTGCTGAAAAGCACCGGCTCACTCCGGCAGCGCGGACGCCAGTAAACTTCACCGGGGGCCAGGAACTGCATTGCCCAGCAGCCCCAGCCACAGGAGGGCCGTCATCACCGCCGTGATGCGCCTGGAGGTGCTGAAAAGCACCGGCTCACTCCCGCAGCGCGGGACGCCAGTAAACTTCACCGGGGGCCAGGAACTGCATTGCCCAGCAGCCCCAGCCACAGGAGGGCCGTCATCACCGTTGTGACGCGCCTGGAGGCGCTGAAAAGCACCGGCTCACTCCCGCAGTGCGGGACGCCAGTAAACTTCACCGGGGGCCAGGAACTGCGTTGCCCAGCAGCCCCAGCCACAGGAGGGCCGTCATCACCGCCACGACGCGCCTGGAGGCGCTGAAAAGCACCGGCTTACTCTCGCAGCGAGGGACGCGCGCGGGCCACGGCCAAGGGCAGGCTTGTCCTTGCCCGTCATTGACAGGAAGAGGCAGGGCAGGGCTACCCCCTTTGAGTCTGCCATCAGGATTCCATTGGACACTGAACACCGCTTAGCAAGGTATTGTGTACTCTGTCCCATTTATCACTGTGTTTGCTGCCAATACTCGGCTATCCAGTGAACTCGCTTCATTGACTTTGATGGTTCTGTTTCCTCTGGGTTACTGCGGACTATTTTTGTATTTCCATAGCATTTGCTGTGCCCGCTTGCGATCCACTGTGGGGGGGGGGCATAGGCTCATCTACTGCTAGCACTCTGGTTATCCTCAGCAAGAGTGGCCCTTGGGGGTACATGATGGGGAAGAGGAAAACTATGGAAGGCGCTGGGGGAAGCGGGGGTAGCCGTACAGCAAAAGGAAAAAGGGCTAGGAAGATTCTAAAACATCCGGGCAGCAATTGTGTCCTCGACAGGATAGACACCTTAATTAATGAGTGCCAGGACATTCTAGAGGGCAATAAATCTGTACCCCTAACCCCGGGCGATCCGGCTGACAGATCCCCCTAAGCACGAGAGTAAACTGCCCCCCTGTTATCCCAATAATGTTTCAAAAACCACCTCCCAAGAAGGCATCCATAAAAACCACCCAAGACATATCCCAATCCCCTGACACCCCCTTTGCCAGCACTGGTATCAGTACTTCCCAGCAGGAACAAGGGCAAGAACCTGCAATCCCTTGTACAAATAGATTTCTACCTCTCCAGGGCGTTAGTGATGAACATAGTGGCAACGTGCCCTCACCATCATCTCCCGGGTCGATGTGTGATATTGCGACGATTTGCGCAGAAAACAAACCAGAACCCATAGACACCCTTTTTATCATAAAAACATTGAGAACAGAGATCGGTGCATTGAAAATTATGATAGAAGGCCTTACCACCTTAGTCAAAACACTAGTAAAAATGGATTTGCCTTGTAAGGAGCATGATATTCCTACACAGAGTCAATGTTCACATCCCATCAATAACGCCCCGATTTTACAAGATCCAATAGTATCTAGCAAAGGACGCACTTCCCTTGACCTCAACCCTCATCAATTAGCTACCTCCGTCCTTTCATTCGCAAGTATGCCTCAAACGATCCTCCAGTTTGGAGAACAAATAGCCCTAATATCACCATCCAAGATAAGCTGAAGAGGCTAGCAATTCCACAGAACCCTGTAATTAGATACACTGCCAAGCCACGACAAGCCCAACCCCTTATTCACGAAAATCGAGAACAGCCACCTCCTTTTGCTGTTACAGCCAATACCAATTGGTCGCAATCTAAAAAAATCTATATGACCAACTTCCTGAGAATTAACAGTAAGAATGCCCATGAGAGTGAGGAATCCCTAATCAATAAGGTGACCCATTGGATTCGTCATGTAAGGGGTTGTCGATCAGTGATCAGAGACAATATCCTAAGAGCACGGAGGTGTCCCTCCCCAACCAACCAACTGGATAACATCGAGATCACCCTGAGGGGTATTGAGATGGCGGAAAACCTCCTTGCTCTAGAATTTCGTTCCTGCCCCCCTGATGGGTCGTCCATTCAATTTAGGCATTTTCCTACACACGAGCTGGGCAGAACATTAACCCTGCAGTCATTGTCACATCTAGCTGGCACTTCTTCTCTTGAGGCCAACGACTGACTACAGGACTTCGTCACCATGACCTCCTTTAATCCCTCAAACTATAATATGCAAAGTTCCCAGTGCCCAGTCAGCACAAGTGGATCTTCCACCCTCGTAAACAAAGAATTAGCCCCCGACTCTCCCACGCACTTAGTCTTGCAAATTCCGGCTCTTCTGCTAACTAATACTCACTCTCTTACACAAAGTACTGCCACAGGTCCTACACTCAATCAACAGCTGAAGATAGTGTCATGGAATGTGGCGGGTTTAAACAGGAAACTTCCACCCCCTCATTGGAAATTTGTGGGAGATTTCGATATCTGCATGTTCCAGGAGACGTGGAGCTTGGTTCCATTACACAAAACTGGTTACACCTGCTTTCATACACCTGCAACTTTCACCGGGAGAGGGCGCCCATCAGGGGGCTTGATTGTTTTAAGTATTGCACTAGATTGCCGAACCACTCTCCAAACAAGTTCAAGTCTAGACATCCTGTGGCTAAGCATTAGGGGACCTAGGGACCCCCGATTGAACTTTTTAATGTTTATGCAAGAGGGACAAAAGGAGGTAGACCCTCGATTACCATTTCTGCATTAGACGAATGCCTAGATAAGTGTTCACCTCACGCAAGAGTTATAGTCGCTGGAGATTTAAATTGCACCTATGAACCCCTGGCCATAGAGGAATTAATGGGAGCAGAAGACCAAGACAGTAGATGGGCAGTTCCTCAACTTGACCTCCCTCTAGTTAAAAGATGGACACAACAGGTACTCCAACTGAATTCCATCACTATTGAGCACGGTCTAAGGGCAACCAATGGCAGGTCACCATCTGACAAGCAAGGCGCCAACACTTATAACAGAGTGAGTTGCCCATCCAGGATCGATTATATCCTCCTCGATGTTAAACATAGCGTACCAAGACAGAATGGGCGCCATACCCACTGATTTGGATCTCCATAAGCATTTTTCTAAAATGGAGCTGTTGCCAGCACTACCATCATGAATACCGCATTGAGCTGATCTCTAATTGCAGGGTGTGACGTAAAAGAAGAAGAGATGGAACATCTGCTGTTTTTTTTGATAGATGTCTTATTTCCACCCTCCTCTTACTGACCATCTGAGTCTGTGCAAATTGAGTTTCTCAGAAAGAATGCTACGACATTGGTTTGTGGACCAAACAAATAATTGCATCTATGTGCAAAAGGCAGATGTTGTAAGAAGATGTGTAAGCAGTGTATAAAAATAGCAGAGATTCATAATTATATACTATTTTCATAATCCAGGCAACCTGTTATAAAGTCACTAGCCATCATGATATGATGCTCAAGTTCAAAGAGTAAACAGATATGCTTTAGGATCTTCAACTGGAAAAAACTACCAAAAACTTTGTTTTCCCGATTAGGTGTTACTAGTCCAGGTTTTTACTGCTGGTACTGGCTGCAAGCATTGGTCCATGGAGTTTTGCATCAGCTTGGGGCCCTAAAATAGAGATTTCAGTATGGATAAAAGTACCTCTGTTTTAGTTAGATTTACATTTAAAGATCTCTTGGATATCCATCAATAGATTATCATGAGAGGTTCTCTTTTTGATGATATAAGCATAGTTGTATCTGTAGCAGAGGGTATAGTCAGATAATTAGCAGAGTATCAGCTGAATTCATTAAAAAGGCGCCAGAAATGCAGGTAAAATTTCAGTCAAATGCAGAATATATAGGTTGAATAGGAGAAGCAAATTAGCTGAACCCTGGGGAACAGCCTATCTTAAGGATCTAGCAATATAGTTAAAAGAAGGATGGGCGAAGAGCCTGAGGCAGCGCTTGGGCAGAACCAGGGGAACAGGGCAGGCGATAATGGTGAAGGAGATGTGGTCTCTAGCCTTATCCATGTTCTATCTTGGCTATCTAAATTGGGGGCCAGAAGGGTTGGGGCACAAACAAATGAAGGGGACACCCTAGCGACTGCCAGGAAACTTGTTGAGAAGGCCTCTGGCAATAAGCATACAAATCAAACAGGAAATAGTATGTGGGGGTATCAAGTAGTTAGTTAGAAAATGGGCCCTCTCCTCAGGTTGTTTTACTGGCGGTGGTTATTGTTTCCACAGCTGCCCGGCTGCTATAGTGACAACGGATGGCAAACGTGAAGAATCCATGCCTGCTAATGAACCGTATGATTAGGCACCAGGCCTACTGGACCAGTTGAGTTTGCATTTAACAGTGGAAATGAAGGACAAGATTAGGAAAGGGACCTATGTGAATGTTTTTGAGCTTACTATAGAGTAGCCAGTGTTGAAGGACCCTAAGGCTGTGATCTTAACCTTTTGACTTCTGTGACCCCCCTTGCTGAGTCATTACTGGAATCCACGGACCCTCACTTAATCAATAGTGGAATCTGGGACTCCACACTGAGTCATTACTGGAAACTGGAGATCTAAGCAATTTCTACAATTTGAACCTGAAACAATACAAAAAAAATATAGAAACAAGCATACATCAAACAAACTCACAAATGATGAAATTTTTAATTCACAAACAAATATAGAAAAATCAAACTTTTAATCTTAAAGGGAAGGTTGAAGCTTTTCTAAAAGTGTTTTTAATTCTAAAAGACAAAGCAACATGCTAGACTCTAGCAGGTCACTTTGTCTTTTTTGCTCCTAATGTGTGCTCTCTTTTTGTCAGGGCTTCAAGTGAGGCCAGTTATCTTACATTCTATATTCTATTTGCTGTACTTGGACTGCTCCCACAAATCCAGCTACGGATAGCAGCTTCATTTTTAGCCTCCAATTTCAAATTACTTCACATTTACAAAACACGTTTTAATTTTCTATTTTCTATTTTGCTTCTTTAGTTACATACGCTTTATCAATCTGCTAATATTATTTCATTTTCCAAACAGTCATGGAACCCCTGGAAAGAAGATGCAGACTCCAGGGATCCACAGGCCACAGGTTAAGAATCACTGACCTAAGGATACTAAAGGCCACTACCCTAAGGAGTCCAAAGAATGTGTACATAGGCAGAAGACGCCCAAGGTGAGGGTACCCCCTGATTAATTTGGTCAAGAGCTTCACCATTTACCAGCCTATGATGGTAGAAAAATGGCAAGAAATGGGCAAATGATGAATCTGGGGTAGCTTGTTGGAAGGACTATGACAAAGCAACCAGGCTGAATAAAGCATCTAATACGGATATGTTTTGAGATCAAATTGACATTAACTCTTGTTTGTGCTATATGATGCTGAAAAAGAGCTAGGATATATGTCAGCAGGCACAAGACCTGTATGCCCCTATAAGGGTAAGCATAACTGTTCCTTCTGTGGAACTGCAGTTTACTCCAAGTTCATCTGCTCCAAGAAATATAAAGTTAAAGGAAGTAAGAAGTACTCCGGGAGCTTCAACCTAGGAAAGCCCCCTCATCCATACCTTTCTCGACTCTGACCCTTTGGCTAGACTCTTACCTGCAATCTGGCTTTGGCCATCAAACTCTATTGAAGTTTTGCTTTGGTTTTAAAATACCTGCCACAGGGTCAAATTCCTAGGTTCTACAAGAACCAGCAATCCTAAGGCTTAACGAGGAGTCTGGAAAAAGACAAATTGAAAAAGTAAGAAAGTTGGGGAGCGTGGCAGGTTTCTTTTAGCAACCTGCTTTTTAAGGACTTTATTTGTTCACATCTGGGGTTTGTTCCCAAGAAGGACCTGTGCGAGTTTAGATTCATACACTACCTCTCCACCAGAAGGGGCAGGTCAGCCAATGATTTTATTGGCCCAGCACTCTGTTCAGGTAGATATGCTTTCCTGGACAAGCCCAAGGCCAAACTGAGATTGTTAGGCTGAGGGGCCCTTATGGCTAGGGCGAATGTGGAATCGGCCTATCTCTTGCATCCGGCTCATCCTGATGACTTCTGTCTACTGGGTTTTCAATTTGAGGGAAACGTCTTCTATGACAGGTGCATGGCTATGGGGTGCTTGGTATCTTGCTCCTATTTTGATAAGTTCAGCTCCTTTTTGCAAGGGGCTTTCCCCAGGTGGCAGGAACAAACTTTGTCATTTACTACATGGATGATTTCCTGTTCCTGGGCCACAAAGGCTCTGGGAAATTCACAAACTTACTGTCTTATGGTAGAGTTTGGGGTGCCACTGGCCAGGGATAAGACTTCATGTCCAACCACAACCCTTGTGTTTCAGGAGATTCGGTTTGACTCTGAGAAGGGGGAATGCACGTTATAACAGGAGAAGTTTAAAGCTTTTAGGAGTTTGTTGGAAACTTATCTTAACATACGTAAGGCCACCCTGCACCAGCTCCAGGTACAGATGGGGCAACTCAGTTTCACCTTATGGATTATTCCCACGAGCCGCCCCTTTTCAAGAACCATCACCTAGACTGTGTTTGGACTTAGAGAACAGCACAACAGAACATGTCTATCAGTGGAATTAAAGCAAGACATTAGGATCTGGTTAGCATTCCTGGAGAATTTCAATGGTATAATGGTTTGGCCTGCTCAGGGGCAGTGATGTCATGAATTCAACCTATTTACTGATGCAGCTGGCAGCATAGGGTCTGGCGCCATACTGGGAATCAAGTGGTGTGCTCAGTCATGGCCACACCATTGGGTTGAGCCTGGGTTGGTAAAAAATGTGACATTCCTTGAGTTAATTTCCATTTTAGTGGCCCTGTATGTTTGGACTAATCACTTCTCAAATCAACCAGTTGCACTTTAGTCTGACAGTATGTCAGTGGTGGAATCCATTAACTTCTAGCATGCTAATTGGAGAATGGTACTGTTACTGCTGAAAGGGTTGGTTCTGATTTGTTTGAATAACAATATTATGTTTAAAGCTTAGCATCTCCCTGGTATTCAGAATAACACAGTCGATGCCTTGTTTTGTTTTAAGATACAACATTTCCGACATTTCATCTAGGGGTGGAATTGGAGCCCATTCCCGTTCTGGAACTACTGTGGAATCTTGGTGCTCAGCCCCACCAGACCTAGTTGAAGCCAGCCTAGTACCAAAAACAAAGAGGGCATACAAGAGGGCTTTCATATCTAGCCTTATGTTCACTGAATGTTACTCACAGGAGGAGCGATTTTCAGTGAGTAGCTGGGTGGATTTCATTCATTCCATGCATGATAAAGGGAGGACGGCAGCTGTCACCAGGCAACACATGGCAACAGTAGCCTTTTTCTGTTGGTTGGTGGATGCACCAGACTATTCATATGACTTCCTCATTAGCAAAGCCTCGAATTATTGGGAAATAATGGGGTGGGCGGGGAGGGGCAGCACCAGACTAGAAAAAAAAAACATATAGACAAGCTGGGAAAAAATATGGGTGTCCTCCCTGTGGTGTGCAGTTTCAGTTATGAGGCAGTTCTCTTCTCAGCTGCTTTCTTCCTTTCCTTCTATTGAGCATTTATAATCTCTGAGTTAGTTACAGAGTCCAAAAATAAATTCATAGAGGAATGATGCTTGATCACATCTCTTGGCTAGAGGGAGATTGGGTGGTTACCATGTCCTGATCTAAGACTGACCAATTGAATAAAGGGGAGCAGGTGATCTTGAGGCAAGCAGGCAAGGTCCCTGCATTCCCTGCATTCCCAGTCAGTGAGATAAGACGGTTTTTAAGTCTGGGGCCCTTTTGCTACATCCTCCACCCTGTTTATTGGCAGCAACAGAATTCATCTCACACGGTTTCAGTTTAACAAGGTAATGGGCTTTGGGCTTTAGGCGGTTGGCATAGATAATCGCAATTAGAGCTCCAATTCATTAAGGATAGGTGCTGCTACATCAGTGCAGGCATTGGCCTTGATCTTGGGGCAATTAAAAAGATAGGGAGATGGAAGCCTGTCTGCTACAAATGCAGCATTTGCCTCAATGTGATTTAGCCTGCTTGTGTCAGGATCAAATGAATGTGACTCACTTATGGTGTATTTTCTTCCTCTGACTGTTTGCATTAGTTCACATGCCTCCAGCCAGTGTATGTATTCTGGGACACTCATTTGTAAGGAGAGCTGGAACATCGTTTAACCAAAGCAAATTTCACAGTTGGATGGCTGAGTCACTGACAATGGATATTTCCTTGATGACTCAGAAGTTCCCTCAGGGTGGTGATTGCCTGGTCCAGTATTTCTCCGCAAGAAGTGTGGATGATAGAGCCCCATTTGAGGGGCCTTAATGGTGCTTGAATAGGTATGCAGACAGAATATTGAGTTGGAAATGCCGACCTACACAAATATTGAGTTGGAAATATCATGACCCAGAAATATTGACAGCAAGAATATTGTGGTCAAGAATATCGAATTTAAGGTAAGAAATATCGCTTCCAAAAATATCGAAGTCATTAATATCGTTTGCAAAAATATAGGGGCGGATTCCGATCTCGGTCGGAGGCGCACCTAACACTATTCGGCCGGGAAAAAAGCCAGGCGAATGCCTGTTTCCCGACCGATCCGCACATCATACCGAACGAGCAAGTACGATGCGCACAACTGCATAGATTCCGACCCAGTCGTACTCATCCAATCCAGGTCCCGTTTTCCGACCGAGGCGGATCCGGAAACGCAAAATCGAGTCGCACGGAAGCCAAAATGCAGCCCCGTCCGGCCGGACAAGTACGATGCGCTTTCCGTACGCGCCGAACTTGTCGCTACGCACAGCACGTCAAAGCATCCGGGAGAGGCGCACATAAGCTCCGATTCGCGCCACAACACGATCCACGGCTACGAGACGAACACGCCAGAGACGAGGACGAGGCGAAGCAAAGAGAAAGACGAACGAGACGAACCAACCATGAATCCCATCCTACCAATATTCTACATCTACTACCGGAACAGGCACGGACGCGTACGGCACAGAAGGTAAGTCAGACACCAACCACAAAAACAAACTACACGTACCCGACTTATCACACACACACAGAGGGATGCAGAAATTACTTACACCAGCAACAGCAGCACCATAGGGGCGGGATGGCCATCAGCAATGCCACATATACACATAGGGGCCTGGATGCCCACCACCACTACCACCCCTACTCAGGGGGTGCCAGATGCCTACCACTACTACCACCTCTACCCAGGGTGTGCCAGATGCCTACCACTACTACCACCCCTACCCAGGGGGTGCCAGATGCCTACCACTACTACCACCCCTACCCAGGGGGTGCCAGATGCCTACCACTACTACCACCTCTACCCATGGGGGGCTGGATGCCCACCACAACTACCACCCCTACCCATGGGGGGCTGTATGCCTACCACCACTACCACCCCTACCCAGGGGGTGCCAGATGCCTACCACTACTACCACCTCTACCCATGGGGTTGCTGGATGCCTGTCACTACTACCACCCCTACCCATGGGGGGCTGGATGCCTACCACTACTACCACCTCTACCCATGGGGGGCTGGATGCCTACCACCAACAACACCCCCACCCACAGGATGGCCAATACATGACACAACAAGCACACACCAACATAAACAATGCAACATAAAGACATCCCCCCCCAACACCATGACAAGCATGTGTAGACTGTGTCAAATGCCTACAACACTGAACATGACTTTGAACATACAATGTGACCCCCTATCACATGTGCCACACATAAATGTGTGTGCCCCCACAATGCAAGCAGACCATGACCACTGTGGCAATGGGGTCCAACCCCCATCATCACAGTGACCAAAATGTAAGTGTGGGGTCCATAGCTGAAGCACATCTTGAACATTGTGGCAATGGGGTCCAAACCCCCATCATCACAGTGACCAAAATGTAAGTGTGGGGCCCATAGCTGAAGCACATCTTGAACATTGTGGCAATGGGGTCCAAACCCCCATCATCACAGTGACCAAAATGTAAGTGTGGGGCCCATAACTGAAGCACATCTTGAACATTGTGGCAATGGGGTCCAAACCCCCATCATCACAGTGACCAAAAGGTAAGTGTGGGGCCCATAGCTGAAGCACATCTTGAACATTGTGGCAATGGGGTCCAAACCCCCATCATCACAGTGACCAAAATGTAAGTGTGGGGCCCATAGCTGAAGCACATCTTGAACATTGTGGCAATGGGGTCCAAACCCCCATCATCACAGTGACCAAAATGTAAGTGTGGGGCCCATAGCTGAAGCACATCTTGAACATTGTGGCAATGGGGTCCAAACCCCCATCATCACAGTGACCAAAAGGTAAATGTGGGGCCCATAGCTGAAGCACATCTTGAACATTGTGGCAATGGGGTCCAAACCCCCATCATCACAGTGACCAAAAGGTAAGTGTGGGGCCCATAGCTGAAGCACATCTTGAACATTGTGGCAATGGGGTCTAAGCCCCCATCATCACAGTGACCAAAATGTAAGTGTTGACATTGAAAAAGCTGCAACTGCCAAACTGCATGGATGATTCCTGGTCACAGAACAACAAACACATCAGTGGCAAAGTAGTGCTTGTGTCCCATAGCAACATAGATTGGGGGAGGCAAACACTGCAGTGCAAATAAGACATACCTTTGGCCATGTGCAGACAAACATCACCCATGGGGGCTGACACTGTCAACATTCATCAATGACACAATGACAGACGTGACCATCAGAATGCAGACCCACATATTTGCACCAATGGGCACACAAATGCAGATACCCTGTGGGGACTGTAGATGTGAGGTGAACAGATACCATACCATGACAGCAATGGGACACACAAACAATGATCATTGTGCTGACTGATGACCTAGGAGTCCCAGGGACAGCAGGGGAAACACACCAAACAACATACAGCCAATGGCACACTAAAGATATGCCAATGAAGTGGTGCAGATGCACAAACACAAACAGGCAGACCCACACTGCACATCAAACACAACAGGTGAGGGGGGGGGTGCCAGTGTCCCCAGGCAACCACACAACACATGATAAGGCCTGAATACCAATTACACAGATGCGCATACAGTGCCACACAAAGGTAACTCATGGATCCAAATCCCCTATGTGGGCAATCAGGCATTGTTAGATGAGAGGGAGCACAAATCACACATGTCACACAAGCATGTAGGAACAGCAACTGACACAGCAAGACACAGACACACCACAGCACTACCCCCAGGGTCCCCACAATGTGGTGACCCTGGGCTGCATTACAATCCCACTGTGATGACAAAGCTAGATGTCGTTCACACTGTGAACCACAGCCATGTGTCCTGAGCAACAAACTACCATCACACCTACACAAGCACAAATCAATCAGCACGGCCAGTAAGCCAAGGCCAACATGGAGGCAGGGGTCTAGCCGGGCAACAACTCTCATCTGCACACACTCAACACCACACACCTCGACCTCCAACAATGTGCAGCAGTGAAGCTCACATGCACTGGTGACATTGCACATGCACCCATGACAATCCCATGGGTGGTGGTGGGAACCAAGGTGCAGAAACACATCACACATGGCCACTCAACAAGACTCCTGAATGTCTGACACACTGCACACCACGCTGTACATGGACATGATGGCAATACCACACCAACCAATGGGATCCCAGCCACAGTCCCACACCAATGAAGAAGCCAAGGTCACCCACAAAGAACACACATAGTCAACTACCAATATTGCAGCCCTGACCCTGAGGAGTGCCAGCAGTCACACACACAACGTGTCACAATCACTGAAAGATAACACAAACTGGAAATCACATGACAGGTGTAAACAACAAGTGCCAAGGGGAATCCTGACTGTGACCCATCTGCGTCTGCCCACAAACTCAGCCCTGACAGCAAACACACCTATGGGTGACACCCTGATCACCAGTAATGTGCCATGCACCCACATCACAGAGAACCCAGGGAGAAGACTTTGGGGGAACATAGGTCAACTCAGCAAGCATCACAAACAGGAACACCACTAGGGATCCCAGCATGCACAGCAAAATGGAAGTGAACACACAGACATGCTCATACAATACACACCTTGGGCGCAGGCGATGTCACAGGAGTACACACTGCCATGAGGGGACTCCACTCCTGTGTGAGGAAAGCTGTGCCATATGTTGCCTCAGTAGGGCTCCATCATGTCAGCAGAACACTTGGTCACACAGTCAACAATTAGCACCAAATGAAGGCTCCCGTCACATCAGCCTGGTCATGGGAGTGTCAACAAAATCATCAGCACAGATCCAACACACATGTATAGCAAGTTGCACTGACAACACAGATGAGTCCTTCCCCATTGATGCCCAAACCTGCATGTCCAGTGGAGATGGCCACACGGTCAGGGAAGTAGACTAATTAAACAATGGCAAGCACCACAGATGTGCAGGGGTGGAAGCCACAGATGTGACATTGCTAATGTAAGTAGGAAATCCCATTGCCAAATATTGAAAACATGACACCCTCAGATGCTGCTAAGGATGACATGGATACACCACAGGATAGGACGCATTCCCCCTGGACCACATGGGTACCTGCACAGTAACACTTCATTTTCATGAGACCAAATATCACCATCACTGCAGCAAGGGCATGGTTAGCATCATCAACATCATGTACATCAGAAGCAAAAGCACTAGAGAACAGAAAGTTGCTTTATTCAGCATATGTGGGTTCAAAAGTTGATGTCCAGCAAAAAAGAAACAAAGGCCAATGGCCAGTCCATCCTGAAAGTCAAAACAGGGTGACAGTGGCAGATGTCACCCTACGCATGCCTGCACTGATGAAAACCAGGGACAATCCCCTCGGAGGGGCATACGGGGGGGCAGGCCAGGAACCGCAGGGACAGGATCAGGGCTTACCAGAAGGAGGCAGGGAAGGGGTGGTGGGTGCTGGAGAGCCACTGACAACTGAAGTGGAGGTGTCTGACATGGTGTGTGCCGGCACAACTGGGGGGCATGACTCAGATGGTGTGGGTGCCGGCACGACTGCAGTGGGCCGTGCAGATGGAGTGGACAGGTTTCCCACTGCAGTGCCCAAGTCAGACGGGGTGGTAGTGGACTCCACTGCAGTGCCTACCTCCAGGGGAGGAGAATGGGGATCAGGTAAGGTGGGCAGGACAGAGGGGAGGGACACCGTCTCCACACCAGTGGCACAGACAAGCGCAGCGGGGGGTGTGGGGCCGGAAGAGCAAGTGGCAGGGGGAGAAGGCCTGATCTTTTTGGGGATGGTGTATCTGTGGGTGGGGGAACCTGGGGCAGGGTGTGGTGGGGGCACCTGTGGAGTGGGGGCCTGAGGGATGGAGGAAGGAGACTTGGTGCCTGAGCTGCAGGGCGGCGGCGGGGTCTTGCTCTTCCGGGTCCGGGGGACTTGCGGATGGGGGCGTCAGTTGGTCTGTGCCTGGGGGTGGGTGTCCGGGGGCGAGGGGCACTCCGCTCCGTGTGGGTGGGCTTCCTCTTCCCCCTGAATGCTGGATCAGCTGGATCGGAGGGGAAGAGGCCGAGGTCACTGAGGAAGAGCCGCTGTGTCTTTGGGGTTGCAGGTGAGGCAAGGGAGGGGCTTTGGAGGAGAGGCAACTGAGGACTGCGCAGTGCTCGTGGATGCAAGTGTGTGTGCCTGGGCCCCATCCCCTGTGAGTGTGGTTTCAGTCCCCTGACTGTGCGTGCGTGTGCGTCTTGTTTGTGGCATGTGTGTCTGTGTGCTGCTCGTGTCTGTGCTGGTGTGTGCCTGTGCCGGTGTGTGTGTGCTTGGGACAGGTAAGGTGCTGGGGAGTGTGGATGGGGCAGAGGCAGGAGGGGTGAGGGTCTGTTGGAGGAGGGACACTGCTGCCGTCAGGGAGGAGTCCATGGACCTATTGCCCCTCTGTAGGGCAGACATGCCCGATGAGATGCCCTCCATGAACGACACCAGCTGAGTCAACAGAGTGGTGTGTGCATGGAGGACACTCAGCATCGCTGTCTGCCCTACATGGAGCTGGCGAAGGAGGTACACAGACTCCTCACTCAGGGCAGCAGGGGACACAGGGGCAGGGGGTGCGGTGCCTGGCCCGAAGGAGACACGCTCCCGAACATGGGAGCCTCCACGGACCTCGGGAATGGGAGCCGATGGGAGGGCGGCGGTGGTGGTGGTGGTGGTGGTGGGGACAGCAACACTAGCTGGGGTGTGGTGGCTGCTGACACCCGCATCCACAAGGGAGTCATCCTCCGAGCTGCTGTGGTCCTCAGCTGAGGTGGATGGTGCTGAGGACTCCTCGGTGTGGCTCCCCTCGCCCTCCGTGCCACTGGGTCCCTCCGACCACTCTTCGGCTGCTGACCCAGTCTGGCTCTGCGGCTCCTCCTGGTCCGTGGAGCTGTCCCCTCCTGTGGCCGTGGATGTATCTGCAAACAATGGGGAAACAGACAGACATCAGTCACCTGCACTGACCGCACACACCACAGTAAGTACAGCACATTACAGACCAAGCCCTGGCATCCTTAGTTGAACATTGCCAAAAGTGCCCAAACAGAATAGGAGAAGCCAATTGTCAGTCTGATGGTCAACCATGGCACTCACATCCCTCCTGGCCTTGCACCCATCTGTCTGGTGTCTGTTGGATGGCAATACCCCACTGTGGACACATGCACCACCTACACAGTAGTTGGACAGTGCAGAAAACACGGTGAAGCATGTGAACATGCACACATCACAACTCTTGCCACTGAGTCAGTACAGGTGTCCGGATGAAAGGGATGCCCAGAGTCAAATATGAAATGCATGTGATGCATACCAGCGACAGACACCATGATGCACCCATGTCCTGATAGCCATTGCCACAATGGTGTGCATGTAGCACATGTCACTCCCCTGCCGGATCACTCATAGGAAGTTACATGCCATGGCACAGGCATGCCTGCTAAGTCATACATCACTGTCTCCAGTCACATGGGCAGGGCAGCCAGACAACAACAGTCTGCACTGTGTCACAATAGTAGGTCATGGGAAATGCAAGTCCTGGAGCTGAACAAGTGCACAAGTACATCCACACACCACATCATCTGAACCCTTATCTGTCCAGGTCATACCGATTGCACATATGGGAGACCTGTAACACAACCCTCTGAACCTGAGCACCTCACAATCTGCTGTGAATGGGAAAAAGCTGCCTGAACTTCACATTCGCATACCCCAGTCTGCACGGTCAGGTGATCAAACACCTATGTGTCACACAAGTATCGTCTCCTATGGTCACATCTCCGGTGGCATGCTGAGCCCCAACCGAGGAACACCCCAGCAGTCCTGACAACGAAGCCACAGCACACTGACACAGAGGCAGACACCTGAGGGGACATATCACTGAGCACAACGTGTCAGCTGATACACGGGAGTGGGAGTACAGAGTGTATTGTATGGCCTGGAGTAGGCATGACTGTCCTGCCCCACATGAATGAGGGATGAGCCCTGGACAGTAGGCAGCTGGCTAAGTATGTGTGACACACGTAATATACACACTCCTGGGGCCCAAACATTGTTCCCACCCGCAGCATGGGTGTGTGCCAGATACCCCAGGCACATGTGGTGGATCAGCTCAGCAATTGGACCACATATCAAAGTAACACGCAGATTACATGTCAGAACACAGGCATTGTGTAAGCAATGGACCCACCCATGATGCCCACCACAGAGTAAGGGGAACAGATGCTGTCCCCCACCTTGAGCTAAGCAAAATGCAAGGACACAGTACCCAAGTGACACAATTCCCTGACTGCAAGGGCCACACCTGGGTATCAGATGAGGAGTGGGCAGTGCACAATTGAGGGACATGGGTCCTGGACCACATGACTGATGTACTGTGGAAGTTTAACCAGGCCAGAGGAGGGCACATAGCATGGCAGACAAAGTTCACAATGCAGTCATGGAGTCACCCCCTCCTTGCTGCTCTCTGGCCTTCAGCTGCCCATCCAGATCAGGGAAGACCACCGCCAAGATCCTGAGCATGTGGGGGGTCAGGGTCCGGTGTCCGCCCCTCCTGCGAGGAGGCGACAGCTTCAGCTGGACCCGTGCGATCCTCCGGGTCCAGCCCGAAGGTCCTGCCACCTCTTCTGGCAGTTGCGGATCCGGCGCTTGTAGACCCCCACGGATCTCACTGCCCGGACGATGGTCAGCCATATCTGCTGCTTCTGGTGGGCATCAACCTGTGAGGATGACAAAGTGAGAATGCCATTACTACACATGCAACATATCCGTGCATTACACAGTTGGATACACATGTCTCAATCACAGGGGCACATGATGTACACAGGCAGTGCAACGATGGCTATGGACAGTATGCCAGCAGTAACTACATGGTTTC
Source organism: Calotriton arnoldi (assembly GCA_963921515.1). Classification (NCBI taxonomy): domain Eukaryota; kingdom Metazoa; phylum Chordata; class Amphibia; order Caudata; family Salamandridae; genus Calotriton; species Calotriton arnoldi. The sequence continues at coordinate 1,114,515 of CAWUFW010005224.1, read as the reverse complement.
ATTGCCTGGGAAGTAAAACCTTGTTTAAATGCACTGTCACTGCACTATACCTGTTCAGTGCATGTAACTACACACTATGGGGGGTGACAACTACTCAGTGAGCCAGCTAGCCAGTGGCGTGCAGACTGTTAGCCTTGCTAGTCAGACAACATGCACATTTAGTAAGGCAGTGGACAGCACACTCACCTGCTCCCCTGCTTTCCCATACAGCTTGCTGTACTGTGGAAGGAGGCTGACCAGCAGGGCCTGGTTCTCCTCAGTGCTGAAGGCTGGGGCTCTCTCCACAGTACGTGCCATTGCAGGGTCCAGAGGGTGCAGATACAGCAGCAGTGGTGGTGGCAAATGTTGTCCTGGAGCATGTAGTGCAGGCAAGTGAGCTCTCAGGGGAACAGCCAGCATTATATGTGTGCTGCAGAGGCAGATACTGTCCCATGTGTCCAAAGTGATAGGTCCAAGTCGTTTGTATCTTCTGAATCTGGCCAATCCATGGAATTGCACCACTTACACACGCCCACAGCATCCTTCAAAAGTTCAACTTCATGACACCCATGAATTTGCAACATTGTTGTGGGTGACCAACTGAATTTCCAGCATCAGACTCGTTCAAGATTTGAAAACGCGTCCGTTGCCAGGCCAGGCCATAGCCAATGGGTGCGCATCGATCGGTCCACTGCTGTCCAACGCGTATTGCGAATACAACGCGTACCCGCTCACATTGAATGCAATGGGCCGGCCGGGCACACAGATCGGTCCATTGCTGTTCAACGCGTACCCGGGATACAACGCGTACCCGCTCACATTGAATGCAATGGGCCGGCCGGGCACACCGATCGGTCCATTGCTGTTCAACGCGTACCCGGGATACAACGCGTACCCGCACACATTGAATGCAATGGGCCGGCCGGGCACACCGATCGGTCCATTGCTGTTCAACGCGTACCCGGGATACAACGCGTACCCGCTCACATTGAATGCAATGGGCCGGCCGGGCACACCGATCGGTCCATTGCTGTTCAACGCGTACCCGGGATACAACGCGTACCCGCTCACATTGAATGCAATGGCCAATGTGTGCGCACCGATCGGTCCATTGCTGTCCATTGCGTATTGCGAATACAACGCGTACCCGCTCACATTGAATGCAATGGCCAATATGTGCGCACCGATCGGTCCATTGCTGTCCAACGCGTATTGCAAATACAACGCGTACCCGCTCACATTGAATGCAATGGCCAATGTGTGCGCACCGATCGGTCCATTGCTGTCCAACGCATATTGCGAATACAACGCGTACCCACTCACATTGAATGCAATGGCCAATGTTTGCGCACCGATCGGTCCATTGCTGTCCAATGCGTATTGCGAATACAACGCGTACCCACTCACATTGAATGCAATGGCCAATGTGTGCGCACCAATCGGTCCATTGCTGTCCAACGCGTATTGCGAATACAACGCGTACCCACTCACATTGAATGCAATGGCCAATGTGTGCGCACCGATCGGTCCTTTGCTGTCCAACGCGTCCCTGTACAAGTCACTGGCATATGTCACCATGCCTGTCACAGGTGAACATATGCCAGCCACATATGCTTCCCAGGGAGTGAGGGGCACACCTACAACACCACAGCCTGTCCACACTGTATCCTATGGCATGTAAGGCTGCATTACCTATTCCGTGTATGGGGGTGAACATGTTGTTCTGTGGGTGTCACTTGGGGGCAGCCACTCCCAGGCTGTGCACGTGTTCATGGGGACAGAATCCTTGGTGTTTCGTGTACAGGACCACTGTGATGTGCAACTGTTCATTTCTGAGCATGTGGCATGGTCACATTTCACGGTGGTGTATGTGTATGTCATGTCACATACCCCCTGAGTCCCATGTGGGACGGTATGTACGTCCCAGGGTGACCCATTGCCACAATAGTGATGGTCCTCCACAGTCTGTGTGCATATTGTGTTTACAATGTCTCTGATTCCATGTGCACAATGGGAGACAGTCTCCACATCCACGTTGTTTGTGCATGGACTTTGATGTTGTGCGTGTGTGTGTCACAGACGTCCATGTCTGTCCTGTCAAGGCAACAGGGACCACTACCTGTGGGGGTCATGGTTGTTTTGCTGTGGTGTATTCATGATACACCATGTCATGCCAGTGTCCATGTGGCAATACAGGGTCCCTGGGAATCTACCTGTCGTTGAGCTGTGATGCCTGGGGCACATCTGTCCTCACATGTCACTGTGGGGTGTGTTTGGAATGTGGCAGCAGGAGATGGGAACTGTGACACGGCCTCATGATATCCCATGGCACAACCTGGGACTTGTTGATGCCACTTGTTGAACTGTGATGTTAGATGTTGGCCATGTATGTGCCATACATGTCCTTACGGAACTGCACACATCATGTACTTGTGCCTCATAATGATGTATCATGTGATATTGAGTATGGTCAATGCCACATATGTGGGGTGACTGACAATCTTTCTTCCTTCACCTATGCACTGCAGGGCACCAGCTGTCCATAGACCATTCCCTGACCTTGCAACCATGGTGGAACGGGACTGCATCCGACGGTACCGCTTCACCAGGCCGCTGATTGAGGTATTGACGGTGCGTTTGGCCCCACATTTGCAAGCTGGCCGGACATACCCTACAGCGCTGACCCCCAAGGTGAAGGTGATGGCAGCCCTACACTTCTTTGCCACCGGTACCTTTCAACACACTGTGGCGACTGCTGGTGGGATGTCACAGACCATGTTCAGCCGTGTGCTCCGCGATGTTTTGGAGGCTATGTTGATATACCTGAACCAGTACATCTATTTCCCTAGACTCCAACAACTCACTGACATGAAGAGTGACTTCTATGCCCTGGGGAGGATGCCACATGTCATTGGCTCCATTGATGGGACACATGTTGCTTTGGTACCACCACAGGCCCAAGAGCAGGCATACAGGAACCGCAAACACTACCACTCGGTCAATGCACTGGTGGTATGTCTTGCAGATATGAGCATCTCACACGTGTGTGCCCGTTTCCCCGGTTCTGCACACGATGCCTACGTGATGAGGAGTAGTCGCATCCTGAGGATGATGTCACAGATGCGGAACCAGCGTGACCACTCAGCCCTCCACAGGGCTTGGTCGCCCCACTCACTGCTGCCGCTCCTGCCTGCCTTGCCGCCTCCTGCCTGGAGATTCCTTCGCTCGCTGCCCGCTGCTCCTGGGACTTTCCCGCTGCTCCTGGGACTTTCCCGCTGCCCGCTGCTCCTGGGACTTTCCCGCTGCTCCTGGGACTTTCCCGCTGCCCGCTGCTCCTGGGACTTCCCGCCACTGCCTCCCTGCGGCCCCGCCCCCGTGATTCCATTCGCCGCCCCGCTCCCGCCACCCAGCTGCTCCTCCCTCCAGGCTCCTTACTTATGACGCCCCCTGAGCGACCGCGCAGCGGCCGCGCGCAGCGGGAGCACCGACGGAGCGCCGAAGGTGCGCCAAAGGTAAGCCCGTCTGCGCCCGTCCGCGCCTGGCCGCGCCCAGCGCCAGGACCCCTGGATCCCACCGATGCAACACTACTCGACGGACCTACGACGCCGCCACCCTCACCGCACTCAATGCCGGCCGGAACCCTGCCTGCTACCGAGCCTCACCGAGACGCACCCACGGACCCTTCACCTGCCAAGCCTGCCGATTCACCTGCCCCCGGACGTGCACCACCTCCGCCAAGTCGAGCACCAGCAGCAACCACCTGAAATGCATCCTGTTGAACACCCGCTCCGTCCACAGGCACGCCGTGGAACTCTGGGACCTGCTCGACGCAACAGCACCGGACGTCGCCTTCCTCACCGAAACCTGGATGAACGCCTCCTCAGCGCCCGACATCGCCATAGCCATCCCGGACGGATACAAGATCACCCGGAAGGACCGCGTCAACCAGACGGGAGGAGGCATCGCCATCGTACACAAGAACACCATCCGCATCTCGACTAACTCCGACGAGACCTTCACCGCCGCCGAACACCTACACTTCCAGATACACACTGACCCCAAGACCACCCTCCGAGGCACCCTCATCTACAGACCCCCGGGACCACGCACACTATTCAGCGAAGACATCGCAGACTTCATCAGCCCGCACGCCATGCCCTCCGCCGACTACATCCTCCTAGGGGACCTCAACTTCCACCTGGAGAACAACAACGACAGAAACACCACCGCCCTGCTGGACAACCTCGCCAACCTCGGACTCAAGCAACTGGTGAACACGCCCACCCACTACGCCGGCCACACGCTTGACCCCGTCTTCTCTTCCAGCAAGCACATCTCCTTCAGCCACGCCACCGGACTCCACTGGACCGACCACAGCTGCGTCCACTTCAGCTTCAGAAAGACTGCGACCCACCACCACCCGCAACAGGCTCCCCGCCGGAGCTGGAGCAAGATCACCGCCGAGCAGCTCACCGCCTCCCTCAGCCAGAACACACCCACCAACACAACGGACCCAAACGAAGCAGCCAGCAACCTCGCCAAGTGGCTGACCGCCTGCGCCGACGACCTCGCACCACTAAAAACCCTCCCAGCAGACCCGGAAGCAAGAAAACCCCTTGGTTCACCAACGAACTCAAGGAATCCAAGAAGAACTGCCGCACTCTCGAGAAAGCCTGGCGACTCGACCAGACCACAGACAACAGGACCGCCCTCAAGCACGCCACCCGCAAACACCACCAGCTGATCCGTGCCACCAAGAAGTCGGCACTCAAAGAACGACTGGACAACAACGCCCACGACAGCAAGGAACTTTTCAGCATCGTCAAAGAGTTCTCCAACCCCAGCGCCGGAAACAACGACATCACCCCCTCGCAAGACCTCTGCAACTCACTCGCCGCGTTCTTCCACCGCAAGATCACCGACATACATAACAGCTTCGACGCACAGACCACGCACCCTACCGCCGAACCAACGCCCGCCACCACCACCCTCTGCAACTGGACCCCGATCAACACCGAAGACACCACCCGCACGATGAACTCCATCCACTCCGGATCACCAACCGACCCCTGCCCACACCACGTCTTCAACAAAGCCGACGCCACCATCGCACCCCATCTCCGGGACATCATCAACTCCTCCTTCCACACCGCCACCTTCCCGGAGAGCTGGAAGCACGCCGAGCTTACCGCCCTCCTGAAGAAACCAACGGCGGACCCCACCGACCTCAAGAACTACCGTCCCATCTCGCTCCTTCCGTTTCCGGCCAAAGTCATCGAGAAGACCGTCAACAGACAGCTTGCCGCCTTCCTCGAGACGAATGGATCCCTCGACCCCTCGCAGTCCGGGTTTCGGGCCAACCACAGCACCGAGACCGCCCTTATTGCAGCCACCGACGACATCAGAACCCTAACCGACAACGGGAAACAGCAGCCCTCATCCTCTTGGACCTCTCCGCGGCGTTCGACACCGTCTGCCACCGCACCCTAGTGAAGCGCCTCAGCAACATCGGAATCCGAGAGAAAGCACTGGAATGGATCATCTCGTTCCTCGCCGGAAGAACCCAGAGAGTCCGCCTCCCCGTTCAGATCCGAGGCCACCGAAGTCATCTGCGGCGTTCCACAAGGATCTTCACTCAGTCCAACCCTCTTCAACGTCTACATGAGCCCCCTCGCAGCCATCGCACGCCAACACAACCTCAACATCATCTCCTACGCCGACGACACCCAGCTGATCCTCTCCCTCACCAACGACCCCACCACCGCCAGAGCCAACCTACACGACGGGATGAGAGACGTCGCCGACTGGATGAGGAACAGCCGCCTTAAACTGAACTCAGACAAGACGGAAGTCCTCATCCTGGGCTCATCACCCTCCGCCTGGGACGACTCTTGGTGGCCCCCGGCCCTGGGCACCGCGCCCAAGCCAACGGACCACGCACGCAACCTGGGCTTCATCCTAGACTCCTCCCTGTCGATGACCAGACAAGTCAACGCCGTCTCATCTTCGTGCTTCAACACCCTGCGCATGCTCCGCAAGATCTTCAGATGGATCCCCACTGAAACCAGGAAGACCGTCACCCAGGCACTCGTCACCAGCCGACTGGACTATGGGAACACCCTCTACGCCGGAACCACAGCCAAACTTCAAAAAGACTCCAGCGCATCCAGAACGCCTCCGCACGACTCATCCTGGACATCCCCCGACACAGCCACATCACCGGACACCTGAAAGACCTGCACTGGCTCCCCGTCAGCAAGAGAATCACGTTCAGACTCCTCACCCACGCACACAAGGCCCTCCACGACCTGGGCCCCAAGTACCTCAACGACCGCATGACCTTCTACACGCCCACCCGCCAGCTACGATCAACCAGCCACGCCCTCGCCACCGTACCACGCATCCGCAGAGCCACCGCCGGAGGAAGATCCTTCTCCTACCTGGCAGCCAAGACCTGGAACTCCCTCCCCACTCACCTTCGGCGAACCCAGGACCATCTCTCCTTCAGGAAGCAGCTCAAGACCTGGCTGTTCGAGCAGTAACTTACCCCCTCCCCCAGCGCCTTGAGACCCTCCCGGGTGAGTAGCGCGCTCTATAAATGCCATGATTGATTGATTGATTGATTGATTGAGCGTGCCTGGCTTGTTGGTGTGTACTGACTTTGTACCATTGTGTGTGTTCTGCAATGTAGTGTTCCACCCTCTTTTCCAACTCAGCTAGTGTGCAATTGTCTGTATGTAGGTGACTCCGGATACCCCAACATGCTGTGGTTGCTGACGCCCCTCAGGAACCCTGTGACACCAACCCAGATGCGCTACAATGAGGCACATGGTCGGACCAGGAGAGTGATTGAGCGGACATTTGGTCTCCTGAAGAGCCGCTTCCACTGCCTGGACAAGACAGGAGGGGCCCTCCCATATGCCCCAGCAAAGGTGTGCAAGATTGTCATCGTCTGCTGCATGCTACACAACCTGGCAGTGCGGAAGGAGTTGCCTCTCATCCTGGATGACGATGACCAACATCCGCCACCTGTGGAGGATCCTGGCCTGGACCACGATGCCAGTGATGATGATGATGATGATGATGGTGATGTCCGCACACAGCTCATCACCAACTTCTTCAGCTGAATGTGAGTATCCAGAGATGTCATGTCAATGATGTGAGTATGCATGATATGTGTTGGTGGTGCTCTGGTGCTGTTTGAGTGTGTCCATGTGCTACATGACTGTATGCGTGTAGGGATGTGTCCTTACAGGTAGTCTGTACTCCCCAACAGTGTTGACATGATAACTTGGTTCTGGGTGGGTATCTTGTGACATGTATTGGGCATGAGTATTGCAGTTCTGTCCTGTTCTTCAGTGCTTTTGACTGTGTTTCATTTCTGTCCTTCACAGGGTACTTTCAGAGTTGTTTGGTCAACTGTGATCCCCCAACACCGTGATTGAACTTCCAGGGTGGTAGCTGTCGTGTCCCTACAGGTGATGTGCGCCACAGCCATGGACTTCCTTCCTTCTACACTTGTTGACTGTGTGCCCACTGCCAGGTGGGATTACCTTGCATCTGTAGTGGTTACAACATGTTGCAAATGTGTAATAAACCTGTGCTTCACTTTGTGATGTGTGTTGTCTGTGGTCACACATCTGACTGACATTTGCTTACTGCACCAGTGGGCTAGTTGACAAAGACTGTGAATAGGTGTTGTGTCTGTGCATTGCACCGTTTTTCCTGGCCACATCAGTGTAGGCGATGGGTCAGATGGCCTAGGTGTGTATATGTTGTGTAGCCCTGGTGGTGTGTCTCCCTCATATGTGTCACGTTGCCATGACTCACATGCCTGTGTTGTACTTGCTGTAGCAGTTAGCATGCACAGTGTAATTTCGCAGGTAATCATCTCCATGACAGAAACCACGTTGGAATCACAACAGAGGCAGGTATGGTGTATTAGTGTGTTTATTGTCATACATGTGTGTGTATAGTGCACAGGATGGTGGGTGCTGTACATTTTGATTGCAATCCAAAGTTCCTAGATGAATTGGAAGTCCTGGTAGCAGAAATGTCCTGAATATAGTCCACAGTCATCTGATACATTGGTCCAACTTGTACTCCCCATGTCATGTGGGGGAGTTGTGTTGCAGTCAACAGGGTGAACAGTTTGCGCACAAAGGTGATTATCCAGAACAGCTTTTGGCTTCCTGGGGGTTGCACATGGCCATCGGCCTCTCAGTTGCCCCTCCTCGGACGACCCCTCTTCTTTGGGGGGGACCCTCAAGTGCAGGCTGCTGCGGTGCAGGGGACTCTCCGCCAGAGTCATCCTCCCTCCCTGTGGCAGTTGCAGTTGTTTCAGCACCAGATGTTGTGGGCACACAGGGAGGTGTTGACTGGTTGCTGCTCATCTGGCGGAGGCATTGTAATATGTCCCTATGCACCGCCGTCATCTCTTGCAGTGTGTCCCACTTGGACTCCACGCGGGACATGTGTAAGTCCAAGCGGGCATGATGGGCAGCCTGCTGCTGTTTAATGTCCCTGAGGAGCCCCACTGCCTGGCTGAGGTCTCCGGTGCTGGACTGGTACGCATCAGCTATGCGTACCAGTTGTGGGTCATCATGCAGTCCAGACCCCTCTGCGATCAGCGACCTATGTCTCCCACCCCTCCCACCACCCCTGGCGACACGTGCAGTACCTGAGGTGGCATGCACAGGTGACCCTGGGCCCCATTGGGGGTTGTTGGTGGTGTTGGTGTCCATGGCCCCACGTTGGTCCAGGGTCCCTGTGCTGGTGGTGGTGGTGCTCCTTGGTCTGTCCATGTCGGCAGGGGTGGTATGTGTGTTGACAGTCGTTGGAGGGGTGGGTGCACGGGGTGCAGCTGGTGGTTCTGCTGGTGCTGCATGATGACTTGCTCCGGAGGTGCCAGGTAGGTCTTCTTCATCCGAGGAGGGCAGAGGCTGTTCCACACCAGTGAGCTCCGTTTCCCCTTGAGCCTGGGACGGGGACTCCTCAGCGTCTGCTGCTGTGTCCCCATCATCACCTGTTTTTGGGAGACACACACAATGTATGTTATGTTTCTGCAGGCATCAATGGTTGACACACCTGACAGTTGTGACTGTACCTCTGGATGCGGGCCTGTACATTGCATTGTCCTAAGTTGTCACAGTCAGAGGTTGATATTGGTGTGGCACATTGTCCTGCATAATTTGGGCATTTCTATATGAATGTTGGGGTGTGTACATGGTCTGCATTGGTTGTATTTGGTTGACATCCGGCCCTCCTTCCCACCCAGCCAGATATTCCACCATGGAACGTGCTTCCATTGCAGGGAGTGCAAGTTGTCTTTCAGGATGTCAGTCAGTGGTGTCCTGCTGTTGGTTGGTGCACAGTTGCCAGCAGGGCCTTGTGCTCCCCACAGCAGTACCCAGTGTCAGTCATCTTGTCAGTTCTTTTCCACTCCCTGTGATGTGCGCATGGTTCAGGGTGGTGTTGATGGGACAGTTGTGGGGGTGACCAATATCTGTGACTACCACTCCCATCATGCTATTGCCTCCACCCCACTTCCCAGCATGCCCATACTTACTTGCTTTTGGGTGGACTTCACTGTGTGTGAGTGTGAGAGCAATGGCAAGATGGCTGACAGTGGTGTCCTGCTGTTGGTTAGTGCCCAGTTCCCAGCAGGGCCATGTGCTCCCCACAAGTGAGCACCAGTGTCAGCCATCTTTGAAGTGGCTTTTCACTCCCTGTGAGGTGTGCATTCTTCAGTGTGAGCTTGCTGGGCCATGTGGGTGGGGGATGTTGAGCTGTGACTACCACTCCCATCATGCTATTGCCTATACCCCCATTCCCAGCATGCCCATACTTCCTTCCTTTTGAGTGGACTTCACTGTGTGTGAGTGTGACAGCAATGGCAAGATGGCTGACAGTGGTGTCCTGCTGTTGGTTGGTGCCCAGTTCCCAGCAGGGCCATGTGCTCCCCACAACTGAGCACCAGTGTCAGCCATCTTTGAAGTGGCTTTTCACTCCCTGTGAGGTGTGCATTCTTCAGTGTGAGCTTGCTGGGCCATGTGGGTGGGGGATGTTGAGCTGTGACTACCACTCCCATCATGCTATTGCCTCCACCCCCCTTCCCAGCATGCCCATGCTTCGTTCCTTTTGACTCTGCTTCCCTGTGGGGTTGTGTGCCTGTGCTGACAAGATGGCTGACAGTGTTATCCTGGGGTTAGTTTTGCTACAAGTCCCATGTGTGTCCCTGTGCTTCACACAGCATGACCCAGGGTTGTGGTTCTTTGTGGGATATTTGATTGGAGTGTGAGGCAATGCATTCTCCCAGGTGAGTTGTGTGGAGTTTGTGTTAGGGGTGTGTGTGAGATACGCTGCTGGTAACTATGGTCAGTGCTGTGAGTCCTCCTTCCCACCCAGCCAGATATCCCACCATGGAACGTGCTTCCATTGCAGGGAGTGCAAGTTGTCTTTCAGGATGTCAGTCAGTGGTGTCCTGCTGTTGGTTGATGCCCAGTTCCCAGCAGGGCCTTGTGCTCCCCACAGCAGTACCCAGTGTCAGCCATCTTGTCAGTTCTTTTCCACTCCCTGTGAGGTGTGCATGCTTGAGTGTGAGCTTGCTGGGCCATGTGGGTGGGGGATGTTGAGCTGTGACTACCACTCCCATCATGCTATTGCCTCCATCCCCCTTCCCAGCATGCCCATGCTTCCTTCCTTTTGACTCTGCTTCCCTGTGGGGTTGTGTGCCTGTGCTGACAAGATGGCTGACAGTGTTATCCTGGGGTTAGTTTTGCTACAAGTCCCATGTGTGTCCCTGTGCTTCACACAGCATGACCCAGGGTTGTGGTTCTTTGTGGGATATTTGATTGGAGTGTGAGGCAATGCATTCTCCCAGGTGAGTTGTGTGGAGTTTGTGTTAGGGGTGTGTGTGAGATACGCTGCTGGTAACTATGGTCAGTGCTGTGAGTCCTCCTTCCCACCCAGCCAGATATCCCACCATGGAACGTGCTTCCATTGCAGGGAGTGCAAGTTGTCTTTCAGGATGTCAGTCAGTGGTGTCCTGCTGTTGGTTGATGCCCAGTTCCCAGCAGGGCCTTGTGCTCCCCACAGCAGTACCCAGTGTCAGCCATCTTGTCAGTTCTTTTCCACTCCCTGTGAGGTGTGCATGCTTGAGTGTGAGCTTGCTGGGCCATGTGGGTGGGGGATGTTGAGCTGTGACTACCACTCCCATCATGCTATTGCCTCCATCCCCCTTCCCAGCATGCCCATGCTTCCTTCCTTTTGACTCTGCTTCCCTGTGGGGTTGTGTGCCTGTGCTGACAAGATGGCTGACAGTGTTATCCTGGGGTTAGTTTTGCTACAAGTCCCATGTGTGTCCCTGTGCTTCACACTGCATGACCCAGGGTTGTGGTTCTTTGTAACCCTGGGCAAAGCACTACGCTACGCTCGCGTAGTTTGCGAAGTTTGCGCTACTTCGCACAACGCGAATTGCACGTAGCACAGTGCAAACACGCGTAGCGTAGCGTAGTGCAGCGTTCATTTTTTGCTTGCTCGCGGTCCTCAACGTCAAGTTGGCGACCGCGAGCAAGCAAAATGACATCCCGGCGAGATTCTCAACGCAGGGAGGTCAGGTTTCTCATTGCGAGTGGTCGCGTATGCTCGCGACCGCTCGCGATGAGAAACTACCAGTCCGCGTTGAGAAAGCTGCCGCTCGAGTAAAAATCTACTCGAGCGGCAGTAAAAGACAGCTCGCACTGTGCAAGATGCCGTTTTCAATGATTGCACAGTGCGGACAAGCATCCAGCACTGTGCAATCATTGCGAACAGTGCACTACGCAGTTCGCGTAGTGCTACGCGTAGTTCGCGTAGTGCGAACTGCACTTTGCGTAGCTTCGCGTAGCGCTACTTCGCGAACTACGCCCAGGCTCAGTTCTTTGTGGGATATTTGATTGGAGTGTGAGGCAATGCATTCTCCCAGGTGAGTTGTGTGGAGTTTGTGTTAGGGGTGTGTGTGAGTGGAGCTGCTGGTAACTATGGTCAGTGCTGTCAGTCCTCCTTCCCACCCAGCCAGATTTTCCACCATGGAACGTGCTTCCGTTGCAGGGAGTGCAAGTTGTCTTTCAGGATGTCAGTCAGTGGTGTCCTGCTGTTGGTTGGTGTACAGTTGCCAGCAGGACCTTGTGCTCCCCACAGCAGTAGCCAGTGTCAGCCATCTTGTCAGTTGTTTTCCACTCCCTGTGATGTGAGCATGGTTCATGGTGGTGTTGATGTGTGCATTGTGAGGGTGGGCAATATCTGTGACTACGACTCCCATGATGCTATTGGCTACACTGACTTGCCCAGCATACACAGGATTCCTTCCTTTCAGTGGGCTTCACTGTGAGGTGGTGTTGTAGTGGTGGCTACATGTCTGGATGTGTTTGTTAGTTATATTTGTGCCACTGCCTAGCTGTATTTGTAGTTGTGTTTGTACATGTGATGACACAGTTGCATATCACTATGAGATGGCATGTGTTGTGTTTATCTGACTGACATACACATTTTGGGATGATTCTGTTCTGGTTGCTGTGTATTTGCTAAGGGTGCATGGTTTGACTCTCCCTTGACAGTGATGTGTGTGTATTGTCGCACAATATTGTGTACATTTGTTGTGTACTCACCAGGCTCTGGGATGTTTTCTAGTCCATATACGCTCACTGATGGTAGGATGGCCCGCACCTTCTCCTCCCAGGGCCTGAGGTATACTGGTTTTGCAGGAGGGCCACTGCCGGTGTGTTGGCTCAAGAGGTAGTCCTTCTTCAACAGCTCCCTGACCCTCCTGCGCACGTCATACCACCTGTTCTGGATGTCTACCTTTGTGCGCAAACATGGTGATTGTGCGTTCACCCTGTCGACAATCCTCTCCCACATCTTGGTTTTCTGCGACATGGGTGTCTGTTGGACCAGTGTACCAAACAGCTGTGGCTCTACCCTGAGGATCTCATCTACCAGGACTTCCAATTCACTATCTAGGAACTTATGATTCTTCTTTGGGGGCATGGTGATGGGTGGTGATGGTGAGTGATGTGTGTGTTGGTGTGCAGGTGAGGGTGTGTGAGTGTGTGTTTTGCTGGGTGTATGTGAGGGTGCTATTTGTTGAGGTGCTGATGGTGTGTGGCTTGTGTGATGGATGAGCTGTGGGTGGGTGTGCGGTTGCTGTCTGTTGAGTGCTGGCAGGTAATTTGAATTTGCAAAGGATCATGGTAGGGATTTGTGTCCTTTATATGGGTGGAGTTGTGGGTGTGTCTTTGTTCCCTGTTCCCCCCCCCCAGTATTTATTGGCTTTGTAATTGCTTGTTTGGCCTTTTTTTTGTGTGTTTTTCCCTTTGTACTTTTTGTGCATGTAGGAGACGTTCTTGTGACCGAGTCGGACCCTGCAGTTGTCTCGTACGAGCTTCTCCGAGTCGTTCATGCTGTGTTTGTGCTGTTTTCTATGCTGCGTACGCGTCGGTCGCGGTGTATTGGGTTGCTTCGGCTCGCAGTTTTGTATGCGTGTCGGTCATACGGCTTGGCTTCCGTGCGAATCGGTCGTGTTTTTCACGCGTTGCATCGTACTTGGCGGGTAGGAGTTTGCGGGTACGTTTCGTTCGGGATTCTTCCTGGTGCGTGTTGGTCGGTTCGATTCGCGTGGTTTTCCGGCCGGATAGCTGTTTTCCGCGCGGCTCGGTCGTTCGGCTTGTGTTCCGTATGAGTCGGTCGGATTTTGCACGCTTCTCATCGTACTTTGCGGGTCGGGCTGCACCGGTACGTGTCGGTCAGAATGAATTCCGGCTCCGAGTCGGTCGGTACGTTTTCCGGCCCGAATCGGAATCGACCTCATAGTTGTTTAAAATATCTATTTTTGAATTAGTGTTATGTATTTTAGTTTACATTTTAAATGTATGTGATGTATGTTTTTTTGCAAAAGTATTGTTTATGTTTTTTAATATATGTGTTAAATGTTTAGTAGTTATCAATTTTATTTTAATAAAATTTGTTTTTTTTTATTTCTGTAGCGGGTTGTGGGTTTATAGGGGAATAGGGCAAGAAGTAATTTAAGTGTAATAAATTAATGAATATTTTTTAATTAATATTATTATTTAATTGAGATTTTATAGTGTCAATTGTGGGAAGTAATTTATTTGTAATTAATTATTAATGGGTTGTTAAATAATATTAATTAATTAATTGGTAATCAATTATGGTAATTGTGTAATTCTTTTAAGGTGCGGGTTGGGGGTTTATAGGGGTAAAGTGTAGGAAGTAATTTTTGATTAATTAATAATTAGTTGTTAATTTATATTAATTAATTAATTGTAAATTAACTATGGAAGTTGTGTAATTAATTTTAGGTGCGGGTTGTGGGGTTTATAGGGGTAAGGGTGGGAAGTAATTTATTTGTAATAAATTATTAATTAATTGTAAATTAACTATGGAAGTTGTGTAATTAATTTTAGGTGCGGGTTGTGGGGTTTATAGGGATAAAGAGTGGGAAGTAATTTATGTTTAATCAATTAATAATTAGTTGATCATTATTATTAATTAATTAATTGATATTTAATTAGGGTATTTGTTTATTTTTTTGTGTGTGTTTTACTTTTATAGGGGTAAAGGGAGGGGAGTAAATTAATTTGACTTACTTTATAAATAGTTGTTAAATACTATTAGTTTTTTAATTGAAAATAAGTTTTAATTTTGTAATTAATTTTTTAACAGTTTCATATTAGCTGTGCATTGTGGGAAATATAGGGGTAAAGTGTTGGAAGTTAATTCATTTTTATGAGTTTTAATTTGTTTTTTAATTTCTAATATTTCTTTAATTGGTAATTAATTATGTTCATTATGGAAGTACATTTTAAATTTAGTTGTGGTTTGTAAATTGTGTGGTGTTATAGGGTAGGAAATAAAAAAGTAAATTTATGTAATAATTAATGTTTTTGTTTCTAACTAATGTGTAATTACAAATATTTATTTGTTTGAAAATTATTTTTTATTTTATTTAATATAATATTTGTAGGTATTTGTCATATGTATTTAACATAATACTTTTTAATTTTTTTTTAATATTAAATATATTTGTATTTTAATTTTTAACATATTTATATATTTTTTGATTTATTTTGTTTTTAAAATATTTTTGTTGGAAATATATATATTTCTTTAACTTTCTTTATTATTTTCATAACATAATTGACATCCTTATACAGGCTGTTCTCAAGCGTGTAACACCATAATTCCAATAATACAGTGCAGTTAACCTATGTTACACGTTACATCTCACCGTCGTCCCAGCTTACATAAGTATAATATATGACCGTTTCAACCCCCCAACTCCCTCCCCCTTACCGGCTTCTTATTTGTCAAAATCTTGAGTGTATGCTTTTGCTATGTTTTTAGTTGTCACTGACTCCTATTCCCTGACCTTGATTATTATTAATTTCCTGATGGTCCTCTTCCTGTGACTCTTGCTGAGGGGGCGGGGTTTGATCCAATATCTCCTGGATCATCATCCCCCATGCCAGCAATACTTCTGGTAGCTTTTCATCTTTTCTAGTTTTCCTCATATGTTCTTCTTCTGCCAGTGCCCATTCCTTCAGGTTTATCTTCCATTTATCTATATTTGGGCCTTGCGGGGTTAACCAATGGATAGCTATTCGTCTCTTGGCAGTCGTAAGCCCCAGACCAGAAATCGTCTGCTCGTCTTACGTTTTGGATTCCTAGGAATCAGACCGAGGAGACAAGTCTTTATTTCCGGGCAATCTTCCACCCCGTCACCCTATAGAGTTGTTCCAGTATGTCAGTCCAGTATGTTTGTATTTTATGGCAGTGCCAGACCATATGTACAAAGTCAGCCTGTGCTTGCTGACAACGGGTACATTGCGGGTCTCGAGTTACGTTTATGTCATGTAGTCACCTAGGTGAGAGGTATGTCTTGTGAACTCTATTGTAGTGTATTTGCTTAAACCTATTGCATACTGAAACTTTTTGAACGTCCTCGTGGATTTTTTTCCAGTCGGACGATGTTATCAGTTGATCACTAGCCTCTTGCCATCTCTCTTCAATCCTAAGGGGTTTGCCTTTTTTGTCCTCCCGCCCGCCATTGCAATCATAGTGACCAACGTGTGTGAGTGTTCAGGGGCTTCTGGGAATGACGGCCAAAGCTGTCGTGCCGTGGCTGCTATCTTTGCATACTATAAAATCTGCCCATCTCCCAGTTCAAATGTATCCACCGCATCCTGGTAAGTGATGAACCTATTTTCTCGGTATAGGTCTGATAACATCAGGCAGCCCCCCTCCTTCCATTTTTCGATCGACATCGCCCGTTCTATCTGAGTAAACTGTGGTATAATCCAAATGTCAACCTCTGGTGCTTAGGGCCTACCCTTGAGAAGTGTTTTTATTGTCCTGTACCATATTCTAGCCATTAACCTTATCAATGGAGGGTACTTTCCCTGTAGTTTCCTATCCATCCATAAGAGAGCTCCCAGCTGCCGCTTTCCGTAGGTACCAGCGAGTAGGGATCTCTCCCATGAGGGGTCCGTATCTACCCTTGCTATAGCATGCTGTAGTTGTGACGCCAAGTAGTATAATTCTAGGTCTGGGATTTCCAGCCCTCCTTTATTCCACTGACGTTTCATGATCTCCAGGCTAACCCTACATCATTTCCCACTCCATAACAGTTGTGTAAGGAGACCATCCAGCTCTTTAAATACTTTATGCGGAATTTCATAAAAGGACCCCTGCATGACATAAAGGCACCGAGGCAGTACCACCATTTTTATCAATGCTATCTTTCCCATCAGTGATAATTTCAATGTATTCCAGAAGTGAATGCTCCCTTGCAGACCCCTGACTATCCTACCCATGTTTTTTTCATAGAAAGTGTCTTTCTCTCTGACAACGTGTATCCCCAGATACCGCATTGATTCTAGTTCCCATGGGAGCTCCAACCCTGAAAGCTGGGACTCTTCTCTTCCCTCGACTTTACCTATCGGATACAATTGCGATTTCGATTTATTAATGTGCAGGCCTGAGGCCGCCGCAAATTTTTCAAGGGCCTGAAGTAATATTGGGACTGACTGGGTCGGGTGGCTCAAGTACACCAATGCGTCATCCACATACAATGATACTATATGTTCCATTTGACCTATCGTTATGCCATGCCCTTTCAGCTCTGAGTGGAGCTGGCATGCTAATGGTTCCATTGCAAGGCCAAATAATAGGGGTGAGAGCGGGCAGCCTTGCTGCGTTCCTCTTTGCAACCTGATAGCATCCGAATGATATTGTCCCGTATGGACCCTAGCCATAGTTTTGTGTAGAGTAGTTTAACCCACTTTACAAACTTAGGGCCCAAATCCATTTTAAGAAGGACTTGCCAGAGATATTCCGACCTAACCGAATCGAACGCCTGTTCAATATCCAATAAGGCCAGTGTGCTTCCCTTGGTGTCCCCACCAAGTGACTGCATAACATGTGCAAGTCAGCGGATATTTCGCAACGTATTCCAGCGGGGTATAAAGCCGGACTGGTCCTCGTGTACCAACTGGGGAAGACACAGGAGTAGTCTGCTCGCTAGCACATGACTTATAAATTTTAGGTCTACGTTTAGCATAGATATAGGCCTATATGAATTCGGTAGTGTCGGGTCTTTCCCTGGTTTGGGAATTACAACTATTAACGCTTCACGCATGGAACTCGGCAATTCACCCCTCTCTGTTGCCTCAGTAAGTACGTCTGACAGTCTGTCAGTCACTGTCTCCGTGTATTCTTTATAGAATTCGGCGGTAAGACCATCCACGCCATGAGATTTAGCTGTTTTCAAGTGTGCTATCGCATTTTTTATTTCGTTCCCCGTTATTGGAGCACCCAGGGCTTCCTGAGCTTCGGGGTCTAGGCTAGATATTTCTATGCCTCCCAAATATAGTTCTATGGTCTGGGCTTGTGGGTGGCACTGGGACTCCGTATATATTTTATCTAAATGGGTTGCAAATACCTTATTTATTTCGTATTGTGTGTAAACCAACTGATTTTGATCATCCCGAATTGCCAGTATTGGTTGGGGTTGCTTCTCCATACTAATAAGGCACGCCAGTTAACGTCCCGCCTTATCGCCCTCTGTGTACCATCGTCTTCTACTTCTGTTTCTATGTATTTGTCTAGTCTGTCCCATACATCCCCTACTTTTTGTCTTTGTTCAGTTGTTGTTAATATTTTGTTTGTTTTTAATTTTGAACTGACTGTAGTGAGAATATTAATTGTTACCCCTCCGCAATCCAACACTTTCCCTACTGTTGCACTCATTGGAGTGGGAATAGTAAATTTTACCCCTCCGCTATCCAACACGTTCCCTACTGTTACACTCACTGGAGTTGGAATAGTAATTTTTACCCCTCCGCTATCCAACACTTTACCTACTGTTACACTCACTGAAGTTGGAATAGTAATTTTTACCTCTCCACTATCCAACACGTTCCCTACTGTTGCACTCATTGGAGTGGGAATAGTAATTTTTACCCCTCCGCTATCCAACACTTTCCCTACTGTTACACTCACTGGAGTGGGAATAGTAATTTATACCGCTCCTTTTTACCTCTCCGCCATCCAACACTTTCCCTACTGTTGCACTCACTGGAGTGGGAATAGTAATTTTTACCCCTTTGCTATCCAACACTTTCCCTACTGTTGCACTGACTGGAGTGGGAAATTTAAGTTGAAAGATTTTTAAATAGTTTAAGGTTTTAATTTATAATAAAATGTTTTTTTTAAATTAACTTTTATGTTATTTGTATATATACATATATATATTTGTACATTTTTATATAATATTAAAATGATAAAATACATTTAAATTAATAGTTTATTAATTGTTTTAAAGTAAATATATATATTTATTATTATGTATGTGTTTAGCTTTTTTTAATTAAGTTTATTTGTTATATTTGTTAAAATGTATATTAAATCTACTTAATTTTTTTATATTAATTTTATTATTTAACATATTTAATATTTATTATTTTATTTGATATATATAGTTAAAAATCGATATTTTGTACAATTATATTTTGTACCTCAATCTTTTTTGTGTGATATTTTCGTACTTTCCATTATAAATATAGGATGTCGATATTTTTGACATGGATATTTAAAACTCAATATTGTGGTATGGGGATATTTTAGGTGTCGATATTCTGCCAGTGAACCGCTTGAATAGTCGTCTGAGGTGGTTGTCTAATACAAACTTACTGAAGTCAATTCATTACTGTTGCCTCAGGGATGAAGGGTTCTTTCACAACAATTGTGTTAATTTACCTGCACAGGGCAATTAGTTATTTATGGAATTCCTGATAGCATTGTGGTGCAATATTTTTTGGCAACATAAGGAAACCACCTGGCGGGGGTGTCTCAGACCATCAGTTAACCATCCAGGAGGGGAGACTCGTGATTGGCCACAAAATAATGTTAAGTGTTATATATAAAGTGCATCATTCACCCGAAGATATCTTGGTGCTGACAGTTTGAGAATTAGCCATCGAGAAGGGAAAAACTATGGCTGTTTACCCCATAGCCTGTCTGAAAAGCCATGTTTTTAATGCCTTTCTGAATGGGATCAAATCAGCAATCAGGAAATTTTAATTGGTAGAACGATCCAGCACAGAGAAGCTACGCCCCCCACTCTAGTTTTCTTAAATCTAGGCACCACCAATGCATTCGTTATATGCAGAACGAAGAGTCCTTTTAGGGCAGTAACTAAATATTCGATCCTTCAGAAAACCTGTGGCCATCCCTCTAAGGGACTTGAAGACTAAGCAGCAGATTTTAAAGGTAATTTGCTGTTTAATTGGTAGTCAGTGCAGGTTCTTCAGATATGGAGGTATTTGTGTTCTGCAATGAATTCTGAAAAACAACCTGGCCGCCGCATTCTGAACTAGCTGCAGTCTCCTAATGTCACTTTCAGACAGGCCAAGATAAATGTTGTTTGCCTAGTCCAATCTGGTGCCAATCACGTCAGCCATAACCGCCTTCATGGCATTAAAGGAAGGACATGGATTAACCTTTCTGGCCATTTTTAACATAAAAATCCATTTGGAAACCACTGCACTAATGTGTGGGTTGAAAGAGAGATGTTGGGGCACGTATGCTCCTAAGCTTTTAGCCACCTGTTGTGAAAAGGGAAGTGAAACCCTTTCAGCAGGCCAGAAAGAATTTGTCCATAGTAGTTTTTTTTTACCTAATATCACAAAACACCTTGGCATCTAGCATCAAAAGTCAGGCAAATTTTGGATTGATTTTGCTTTAAATCGTACCACAAGCATGGGCAGTGGTACAGCGTTGCTCAGGATGTGATGATGGGTGAGGGGTACAATAACTGTCCTTAGCTCTTTGGGGGTGCTCTATAGCCCTGCCCTGGGGATGTTGAGGAGTTGGTGCCTGCACCAGGGGACCATGCTATGACCCAGTTGCCCAGGCCCATTTCCCAAAGGGTGACACGTGGTATCCTGCTTATTGGTTTGTTCTGACATGGTTGGCCAGGGGTTCAACCTATATGCTGGCCGGGGCCCTCTTGGTATGGGGAACCAGGTGAGTTTGTCCTGCTAAAATGATACATCTGGGGGACAACGGGATCCACTGGGACCCAAGTCAATTCAACTGATCCTGGAAGGGCCAGCTCTGTGATCAACCATGACTCAAATGACTCTTGGTCACGAAGATTCAAATGTCTTAATTTCTGTTAAATGGAATATGAAACAATACTGATGACATTTTACGTAAATATGAGAAAAAAATTATCATGTTTTTCTGTCTTGATGTATAGTAAATATGGCCTGAAAATTACTTATTGTCAGATGTAACAATCGGTTCGTCTCAGGCTGTTTATTTCAGATAATGTGTATAATGGCTCAAAATGAGTACTTTATGGAGTTAGGTAGCACCCTGGGGTCTTCCATCTCTCCGAGCTGGGTAGTGTCCACTGCTTGCAAATTTTTTTTTTTTTTAGTAATTGATCGAATTGGTCCAGGCTGCTACTAGTTAGTGAAGTTGTGATCACGTTTCCAATGTCACCTCAAGCATGAAATCTCATTAATTGTCTGTGATACTTTACTGTTCTTCAGGATATCAAAGAGTGTGGCCAAAGGGTCGGACCAAAAGAGACATATACATTTAATATGGGGCCTCTAAGAAAAAAAGAGCTTAATAAGTAACTTACATATTGTGTGGATTGGGAATTCACAAATATAAGATTTTTTTGGTGGCCTATCATCAGAAAAGTTTTATAGAGGTTACCTCTGAGGCTTTACTAACATAGATGTCCAAATAAAAAAAAAACCTCGACAGAAAGAGATAATTTCTTCTCTTTCTCCCCACCTTTTTGTACTTTGAGCATCTATCATCTATGTTAGCAGAGTTTTATTGGAGGGCATGCCCCGAGGTGTCTTCTCATCCCCCACTTGTTTCATAGTTGTATCTGAGCCTGGTAAAAAATTAGAAATTCAGACTGGTTAAAGTTTCCTTTGATGCTCTGAGCCCGAGGACCAGTCACTCTGAATATTTCATTCTGAATGTTTACTGTTGAGTAGATTATCCATTCCTGGTAATATAATTGGCGGCTTGGGACAAGAGAGAGTTGAGAGTCTCATGCTACATTATTGCTACACCTCCTCCATGTTTATTTAAACTTAGCATGGAGGAAGATTCGAAGTTTTGTAGAGACGAATTCATTCAAAATGGAAAAACGTCAGACATAAGCTACGTTTCTATAACAAAAGCGAAATGAGCTCTTTTCTATGAAATATTTTTGCGCAAATTATTAAGTGAGAATTTTGCTGATTTAAAATAAAGTAAACAGACAAAACTTAAATACACGAAGTCGAGGAACGAATCCAGTACTCTGGAAGCCTTACAAGGAAAACAAGAATCTGTAATGGAAATCAAAAATAGATCAAACGTACAAATGAAACAACTCAAATAAACATAGTTGCAGCATGTAGCTGGCACATGGCACGCGATTCTCAGCAAGCGCCCACGAACTAGGGGTGACATGAAAAGGGCAACCAGGGGCCTACCCACCTTGATGAGAGAAGTTGGTCCTGCCCGTGCCAGGGAGCACCAGCCCCTGTACACTGAACGCAGCAGTGGGCGAAGAGTGGCAAGAGAAAAAGAGGAGAAAGTAATTGTAATGGCAAATTAAATACTTGCAATGACATGGTAACATAAAACTACGATGAGGCTAGTTAACCTTCAGGAGTAAGAAACAATGTAAAAACGGGAAATGTCACAATTTAAACAAGCATAGGCAAATCCATGTGAGAGCTATTGGCTTTGCATGTCTTTTAGCCATATTGTAGAGCAGTGTGGCTGCTGTGCAGCATGGCTTTAATTTATTTTAAAAAGTGCAATAAAAGTTTTTTTAAAAAGCGCTATGACATGAGAAGGTTAAAACAAGCATTGGCTCAGCCAATAAGTCTCGCCTATGGCTTTGCCAATATGTTTTAGCCATATTGTACAGTAGTGTGGCTGCTACCCAGTATGGCTAAAGTTATTGGTGTAAAGGGGTGTGGAGTGAAGTGTTTTAAAGTGGAGTGGAGTGTTATGGAGTGGCGTGGCGTGGTGTGGCGTAGAGTGGTGTAGAGTAGAGTTGAATGGTATGGTGTGCTATGGAGTGGTGTGTAGTGTTTTTTTTTTTTTTTGTCCTCGTTCACCTCAGGTATTGGTGACTTTTACCTTTGCCAAAGACCTCTATAGCTGGGGAAGACCCCAGACCCCGCCACAGAATAGTGATAGGGAGAAAAAAAAAAAGAGGGAAAGAAGGCGCAGGCCCTAAGAACACCATTCACCTGTTAATGCATCTCTCTCAGACAACATCCGGTTTCCCGGAGGACTGCCTAGAAGAAGACTGTGGGGGGGGGGCCCCCGCAGCCAGGTCAGAGAGCTCTGTAGGCATAATCATTGGACAGGGGGTACATCTCGTTACCTTAAATGCTGTACACTAAGCCACTCCCTGGCTACTGTTACCCCCTACCCAGTTATTGAAAATCTCCCAAAACTTTTTCCTCTTTTTGGACCCATAATCCATTCTGGACATATAGAACATGGATTCTAGCCATTTTACGTGCTGTGGCGGTGCTACACTTATCCAATTTCTACAAATCTCCCTTCTAGCTAGCAACAATGCATAAAACAACAAGTTCCTAGATGCACCAGTCACACCCTCCGCAATCACGAAAATAATTTGTTCAAGGCTTACCTTAATATGTATTCCCAGAATACCTGTAAGTGTCAATTCAACCTCATGCCAGAAGCTTTGAATCTGCGTGCATAGGAAAAACATATGTGTATCTGTCGCATTTTCTAAGCCACACTTTGCACAAGCCGCCGGTTTTCCTTTCCCCATTTTGGACAGCTTCTCTGGAGTGAAGTATGCTCTATGGAGTGAGAAGAAATGGTTCCTTTTCAAAAATGCAGGCTTAACAATAGAATAAAGAGTGCGCATTGATACTTGCCACTTATGTTGTAAGTTGCAGCTCGGCAAGCATCTACCCCAGGTATCTTCTGCCAATGTGAATTCTCCATCGAGGTTGTCCTGCAGAGCCCAATACCACAGGGATACTTCTTTCACCCCTGGAGGTTTATTAGCCAACATCTCCTCTAGTTCTGTAACAACATCCACTGGTGTTTTTCGTGCCTGCATCCAGCTCTTAAGTTGAATATATTTAAATAAGGGCATTTTGCCCTTCATAAGGTCCTTCATCTCACTCCACGGGATTAACTGTCCATCTTGCGTAATCTCTCCCCACACCAAAACACCTGACTCCCTTATTGACCACGCCAGCTTATCCTTAAGGCATTCAGGAGTACCTGGGGAGTCCCATATAGGTGCATGGAATGAATAATAGTCTACTCTAAGCCGCCTACGTATCAAATACCACATTCTCGAAAAGGCTTGTAACACCTTCAGCTTAACTTTCTTGAAATATTCTGGGTCCCCAAACTTAAAGAGGAAACCATCATGTCCCCCTCTACTTTCCTTTGTCATTATAGAAAACATATGACCAATATCCGAATCATCAGAGGTACTAAAAAGCATTCTAGAATTGGAGATTTGAAAAGCCCAAGCATATAGTTGGATATCTGGTAGTGTCAAACCCCCTTTTCCTTCCGTCTCCGTAACTTTTTCCAAGATATCCGCACACCTTTATAAGCCAAGTTGAAAGAATTTATAGCCTGTTGGATTTTGTCGATCGTTAGTTTCTCAAAATGAAGTGGTATGGTGCTGAATATATAAGTTATTTTTGGCAGAATCACCATCTTTACCAGATTAACTCGTCCAAAAATCGTGAGGGGAAGATGTACCCAACTCTTCAATAGTTGAACTATTTCCTTATATATTTTTAGTAAATTGATTTCCGGGATTTTTTTAATGTCTTCAACTATTTTAATCCCCAAGTATTTCATGTCCTTTTTAACCATGTGGTTATCCATCCTCTGATTCCAAACCATGATCTCAGTTTTAGCCTCATTTATCTGGTATCCTGAAATACTGCCAAACCTTTTAGCTAGCTGGAGGACAGGTGTCAATGTAACCTCAAGATCAGAAGTGAAAATAACCTAGTCATCTGCATATAGAGCAACTTTTTTCTCCCAAGAACCCCAACGAAAGGGGGGAATGTTCGTTGCCTTTCTCAATTTCTCAGCCAATGGCTCTATATATAGATTAAACAAAAGAGGCGATGGAGGGCATCCCTGTCTTGTGCCTCTTGTGATATTGAACAAAGTGGTTAGATTGCCGTTTACTAGAACTCTGGCCATGGGGTTTTGATATATTAATTGTATTGCCCTACAGAATCTATCCCCTAATTCTAATTTCTTCAAAACCATAAACAAATATGACCATCTGACCCTATCAAACGCCTTAGCGGCATCTATCATAATAACCGCAAGGGGGACAGAGTAAGCTGTTGCCACATCAATTGCTCCAATAAGCCCGTGTGTAGTGTTGTGGAGTGTAATGTAGGGAGTATAGTGTCGACCTAAAAAGTATCCGATGGCCCTGTCGCATACTCTAGCATATAAGGGCTATACTTTATATTACTGAAATGAGGCTGAATACACCAGAATCAGGGATGTCTTCAAAGGTAGGTTTATTTCAGTACATCAAGCCCACGACACAGCACGTCCTACCAGCTCGGATCCCAACAGCTTACTGGTTGCTGTAATGGGATCCCAGCAGACATTCTGAACCATGCACGTGGAATCATAAGCCAAAACATAACAATGTATTGCTATTACACAAACAAGCTGAGTGCGCCCGCTCAGCTCGTGCAAACAGTAAAACATTCAAGAATGTAATCTATTACAACATCTCCCCGTTTTGATCTGAAACAGAAAAAGAACTACCTATAACAAAAGAGGAAGTACAGGTTACGTGAAAACAAAATCATCAAACCTTTTGGGAATTCTCCAAACATAAGAACCCACCAAACTCATACTTGTGCTCTCATAGACAGTGCTTGTGCTCTCAGAGACGGTGCCCTCACTGCTGCTCATGCATCCTTGGCCAACCTCCACTTGTTTGTCCAAGGAAGACTGGAAAGCAGGTTGAAGCCACTGTCCCCAATCAACATTTTGGATCAGATCTCTCCTTTTGCACATAATACCCACTTGATCCGGAGCAAGTTTAACCAGCTGCCTCTTGTTCCACCAACCCTTGCCCAGAATGAGCGCAGCACCTTTGCTGACTTTATCTACCTGCACAGGAGTGGAAAACTGGGACTCTCCTTTCCTTGTCTTAATGGGATTCTTGATCAACACCCAATCTCCTGTTGTCACATCTACACCTGGTTAATTGTGTTCCCTATCAAACTTCAACTTCATCTAAGCCTGCTGTTAAGTGACCCTAGCAGGCACTACATCCTTGGATAGCATCACTTCACAACCTGTGCATTTTCTCATTCAACCACGTAGGACACAAGGGTGTGTGAACATTCCTGCCCCTCAGTAATGAGAAAGGAGTGACTCCAGTAGTACATTGAGGAGAGGTATTATAGCCCCATAATTTCTGGTCAACAAATGTTGCAACATCCAAACCTGAAGCTAAGGGCGTTTGCACCCCTTCATTGATACGCCTGATGGCGCACTCGACAAGGCCATTGGAAGATGGCGCGTATAACATGAGGTGCTTAACATTCATGCTAGAAAAGAAATTCTTCATGCCTTCAGACACAAAGTGGGTTCCATTATCAGAGACCAGAAATTTAGGAGTCCCTTCCAGAACAAAGGTACGTTCTAAAAATCTTAAGACTGCTTGTGTATCAGGAGATTCCACAAATGTATGATACATCCACTTAGAATTATAATCAATGAGTAGAATGGTGTACCTCATGTTGCTAGGTATAATGGAGTAAGGACCTGAGAAATCTAACCCCAACTTATCCCATGCCCTCTCAGGGAATGGAGTGGGACATAGTGGGGTCCACATACTTCTCCAATGCTTGTCAGATAAAAGATACTCGGGGCACTTATCAGTCATTGACTTGAATTGACTGTCCAAAGTAGGCCACCAAATATGCTGCCTGATCTTCATGTATGTTTTGGTGTTGCCCAAATGGCCTCATGAGCCTGGGAAATTATAATGTTTCGCAGCCTGGAAGGTGTTACTAAACGGTCTCCCTTAAGAACAAATTCATTCTCCATAGACAGCTCATCGGAGACCTGAACAAATGTCTTCAAATCGCCTTTAACCCCTTGCTTCAGGCCATCCTTGCACAGTGTACTCAATTACCTTGCACAAAACAACATCCTCATCAGAGGTGCTGATCCAGTGTTGCTCACCCAGTACAGACTTGAACTCAGAGAGAGCATCACCAACAAAACACACTCAACATCATCTATAACAGAGCCATCTTCATCCTCATCAAGTGCCATGCATGACAAACAATCAGCACGAAAGTTCTTTCCACCTGGAATGTGGCTGATGATAAAGTTGTACTCTTGCAACTTTGAGACTACTTTGGTTAACCAAAAGGGCATGTTATCACACACACAATTGGTGAAGATATGTACCAAAGGTTTGTGGTTCGTGCCCAACTCAAATCTTTTGCCCCAAATATATCTCCTAAACTTGTGAACTGCCCAAACACACGCCAAGGAGTCACATTCTATGGTGCTGTACTGGTGCTCACATAACTTAAGGGACCTGGAGGCAAAGGCAACGGTTTTGTCACCACCAAAAACTTCCTGACTAAGCACAGCACACAGAACATGTGCACTGGCATCCAAAGTAATCACTGAAGTGTGTCATTCACAAAGTGCACCCAGAGCTGGCACTGTAATAATTAACCTTTTGACCCTTTAAAAAGCTGTGGTCTGCTCATCAGACCACACAAATCTCTGCCCTTTGCTAAGCAAAACCCTAAGCAGCTCCACAGACTGGGCATATCCAGGAACAAAGCGTGCGTAATATTCTGCTAGCCCAAGAATTGAGTGAAGCGCATCTTTGTCCTCAGGGGATTTAGCATCGCTGATAGCTTTAAGCAGAGATTCCTTGGTTTTAATGCCATCACATGAAATTGTATGCCTCAGATATCTCCAATTTTATTGTCATACCCCTCTGTAATAGGATCAATAACATTTCCCTCAGGATCCTTTTATGCTCCTCCAAATGCTTGGCATATATCAATATGCCATCCTGATACACCTGCACGCCAGCAATGTTCCTGAATAGGCTATCCATAAGCATTTGGAACATGCTGGCAGCAGACACCATACCAAATGGAAGCCTAAGGTACTTGAACACCCCATAGGGGATCACAAAGGTTGTCAAATTCTGTGACTCAGGAGACAGGGCAATCTGGTGATATGCTGACATGAGGTCGATAGTGGAAAACCACAACGCTTCATCCTGACTAGCCAGTAGATCCTGGAATTTGTGTAGTGGGTGGCAGTCCACAAAGATAATCTTCTTGAAAGCATGCAAGTCAGCACATAGCCTGATCTCACCAGTTTTCTTGCATACTGCAACAATGTGTGCCCCCCCACTGTGAGGAATCTGTGGCTTCTATGACTCTCTGCCTGAGACAATAACTCATTCAGAGTGCTCTTTAGTTCCTCTCTCACACTCAAGGGCACAGGACGAACCTTCTGGGACACAAGATGAGCGTTGGGAAGTAACCTGATTTTATGTTCAAATCCTGTGACCTTACTCACATATTTGGCAAAAAGTAGCTTAAAATCAGACAAAATGCTTTTGAGAGACTCCTGGGGATCATCAACCAAGGAGATGGGAATTTCATCCAATACCACCAGATTGTCTGAGCCCGAAATCAGCAGCAAACCTATTCTCGCCAGGTCTTGTCACCCTACAATATTCCCGCCCTTCACAGCAACGTAGACCTTGGTTCGAGTCTTCCTGCCAAGACATGACACCTTAGCTTTAAAATAAACCAGCATCTCAATGTCCGTTTCCCCAAAAGCTTTTGGGTTAACATCTGTGGGACACACAGCATGATCAAGACCCCAAAACTCATGAAATGTGGAGTCTCTTAAAATGAGTATGGGCGACCCTGAGTCAGCCTTAACTATTAACGTACCATCATCAATCTGAACCTCACACAAGGGACCTTCAACAGGCAAATCCTGATTAACACAATCAAGAGTCAGAATAGCATTATTAAGAGAATCAGCACATGTGACAACATCCACTTCCATGCTTTCAATTTTTGCTGGGTGTTTGAAACTCCTACAAATGCATTGAAAGTTACCACATTTTTTACAAAGAATACACTTCTTGCCAATTGCAGGGTCGTTTGGAGCATTACTGAGATGAGTCTTGGAGTCGCATCTGTAGCATGACCCAAACGTTTTCCTGCCCGAAATTTTGAATGCCTTTCCCTTAGTATTAATGACGCACACAGATTCACTACACTGCTCACTGGTCAAAATGGCATTAACAATAGCAGAATCTGGGTGCAGGATTTTGGAGGCAATAAGAGCTCTCTCAATACTCTTGGCTAGATTAAGAACTTCAATTAGTGTTGGGTTTCTACAACTCAGGAGTCTTTCCTGCACCTTTCTAGAAGTGCAATTGAAGACAAATTGGTTGCAAATGTAAATATCCAGATTGGTACCAAACTCACATGTGAATGCTAAGACTCTGAGGGCAGAGATAAACTGCTCAACATTTTCTTCGGACTGCTGCTTGCCCTTGAAAAAAGTATGGAGTTCAAGCAGTATGTTTGGTTTATCAGAGAATTGCTTGCATAATCTAGCAATAGCTTCCAGGTATATATTCCCTTGGCCATCCCCAATGGGTGGTAAACTGTCAAACATTTGCTGTGCAGCATGACCAAGGCTACCAAACAACAAAGCAAATTTGTGCACAGGGTTGTAGCTGGTTGCATCAATGGTGACAAGTTGTTTCTCAAATAATCTGAACCAATGTACCCATTTTATTGCAGGTTTGCCAGGTTGACTTAAGAAATGTTGAGGTTGAGTGAGTGTTTGTTGAGGAGTCACCATGACAGAGTTATGACCAGTGTTAGAGGAGGAGCCCAAAATGAAAACAATGGAAAAGGTGGCAAAAACGACAAAACATATGTAATAATGAATACTGTAAATCCCCAAAACACATGGCAAAGTACCACGTGCCACTTGTTAAAGTGTGCTTTTCAGCATGTGCGCAGCAAGAAAACCAGCAGAATTTCCAACAAGTGGTGTGCCTGTCACCGAACGTGCAGGCAAACTGAGACAAAGTATCACAGAATTTTTAACAAGTGGTGTGTCTGTCACCGAGCGTGCAGGTAAACTGAGCAAATGTGCCTGAATGTGCCAATAAAATCTCCCCAACAGAATTTCCAACAAGTGGCGTGCCTGTCTCTGAGCGTGCAGGCAAACTGAGGCAAAGTACCACCAAATTTTTAACAGTTTGCCTGTCACTGAATGTGCCAGCAAACTGAACTAAAATACCTGAACATGACGATAAAATCTCCCCAAGTAAAGATGGCTGCCAGCGGAGGGCTGTGTGATGACGCGTGATCCTAGCAACCAGGTGCGCTTGTTGTTGATGAGCGCATGCAAGCGCAAGTGCAGCGATGTGTGGCCAACAGAGCCCAAGGGAAGTCGCCCAAGAAGAGTCATCCACTGCCTGGAAAAACAAGCCGCAGCAGCGGCAATGTGACTACAGATGGCAACAGGCCTCCGTTGCCCCTGGAGGGAAACACTGCGAGCTGCACAACAAGGACCCAAGACAGGCATCAAAGCACACACCAGTGAGAAAAAAAAACCAAGAAAATCCAGAGCAGTGTGTCGGTGAGCTGATCAGCACCAGCAACTCGTCGCCAAGATGAAATGAGGCAAAATACACCGGAATCAGGTGTAGGTTTATTACAGTACATCAAGCCCAAGAGACGGCACGTCCTGCCAGCTCGGATCCCAACAGCTCACTGGTTGCTGTAATGGGATCCCAACATTCTGAACCATGCACATGCAATCATAGGTCAAAACATAACAATGTATTGTTATTACACAAACGAGCTCAGTGCGCCCGCTCAGGTTGTGCAAACAGTAAACATTCAAGAATGTAATCTATTACAATTATGAAGCAAAATATGTTTAATAGAAAACAAAGTCTCATCGTTTGTTGGATCATGGGCCCGAGGCCCACATGCTGTGGAAATGACGGACACCAACACAGTGATTATCGTTACTAGCAATGGCCTCGAGCACGTGCACTCGGGCTCTTTTATTAGCAGGGTCACCTGACTGGTGACGCCTGTGTTGGATGGGTGTGGGGTGGGTGTATGGGCCAGCCCTCGAGGAAGTGGCTGGCAAAACACTAGACTGTGTCCAGCAGGACACAACATTGTTCTCTTAAAAACAATAACATTGCCGCAACACTGAATTTATTATGAACAATGCCTGTGCTGTTTGAGGTTAATGTTCTACCCCACAAACAACCCCCAAGATTAAGACCTGACATTTTGACCTTGCTGCCAGTGAAACACTCAAATCAACATTTACACTCTTGTTAGGGTAGGACAGAAAAATTTACAACCCCTAGTACAGCACCTCCAGCGATTTATTGGGCTCTACCAAGCAATGACAACTGAACAAGACACACTAAATACTGACACAGTTACTATGAATAACTGCGTCCGATCCCACACCCAGTAAATGTTAGCAGGTGTTCTACCATACATCAACCAAAACCAAAAACTGCAGAAGGCTCTCGAGAGGCTACGTAAATGGAAGTATTATGCGCTATAGAAATATTCAATATAAAAGCATACCAGCGCTATAAACTTTCTCCGACCAATTAACATTAGAGTGCTAAAACTGGTGCATATGTTGTCAGAAATATGAACTGGCCAACTCCACTAAAAGCATTAGTTTTAAATATAGTTGTCAGAGATAAAATAAGTGCCTCAGCACCTCACTTAGGGATAGTAAGCGCTATATAAATGTTGCAATATAATACAATACAATTAGATCAATGGATAGATAGATCGACTATAGAGCGGCAGTCAATGAGAGAGTGGATGAAGTGAGAGAGAGTGGTAAGAGATAGAATGTGCTCCAAAGAGAGGACACAAGAGAGAAAGAGAGAGAAAGGAAGAGACTAAGGGGCATATTCACAAGGACTCATCGCCGAGTTATCGCCACCTTAAGGCTTCAAAAGTGGAGATAGATTTAACGCCCCATTCACAAGCGGGTGCAAACAGCAGACATCGCCAGTATTCCCGCGATAACTGCCGCAAAATTTACCTCCACGGGTGACACCACCAACTAACCCTAATGAGATGCAGAGTAGGCGTTCCCGTGCAAAAACACACGAAAACACCACTACACCACATTCACAACGAACTGCCAGATCTGCGATGCGAACCAAAAACAGGTGATAAGCCGCGGTAGCAGCAGGGATTTAACACCTGCCTTCTGCTGGTGTTAAGCAAGACGACTACCTGCAGCATGAAAGGGAGCCCAGGTCAGAGCCACATCTGAAGACCCACAGATGCCATGGAGACAATGATCATGCAGCTCGGAGACCTATGAGGGCCACAACACCCACCGCCACCACTCCCAGGCCCCCCCCGACCACTCCCCCGGACAAACACATACCGTGCACGACACAAGAGCCACAAAAAGCGCATGATGCCACACAATGACAACAAGAAACAGAAACACACATGTGTGGTCAGAAGAACGAGAAACAGTCACTCATCAATGAAGTAACAACCAAAAACTTTATTGAAATACAACACAAAACACCAATGCGGAAGACTCCTGTCAGCTCCGTCCGGGACAATCTTGATGTCACAGCCTGGAAAATAAAGCACCAAATCAGAACGTGAGTCATGCGCACATCAAAGGAGCGAGACACAGAGAAACAGAGAAGGAAAGAAAGGCAGAGAGAGAAAGAGAGAGAAGGAAAGGAAGGGAGAGAGAGAGAGAAGGAAAGGAAGGGAGAGAGAGAGAGAAGGAAAGGAAGGGAAAGAGAGAGAGAGAGAGAGAAGGAAAGGAAGGGAGAGAGAGAGAGAAGGAAAGGAAGGGAGAGAGAGAGAGAAGGAAAGGAAGGGAGAGAGAGAGAGAGAGAGAGAAGGAAAGGAAGGGAGAGAGAGAGAGAAGGAAAGGAAGGGAGAGAGAGAGGGAGGGACACTGCCGCCCCCGCGCACCCAGGCACCAC
Organism: Calotriton arnoldi; assembly: GCA_963921515.1. Classification (NCBI taxonomy): domain Eukaryota; kingdom Metazoa; phylum Chordata; class Amphibia; order Caudata; family Salamandridae; genus Calotriton; species Calotriton arnoldi. The sequence continues at coordinate 1,081,856 of CAWUFW010005224.1, read as the reverse complement.
TGCTCACCTGCTGCCACCGGTGTGTCTCCAACCACGTGCCGGCATACACTGCAAGCCACCAGGTCTGCAATCTGTAATCGAGGCCAGAGTCAATCATGGCAGAGTCCATCTCACTGCACACGGCAACAACGCCTGTCCGTCCCTGCGCACACATTCAGCTGCACCCTACCCCCTCCCGCCGGCCAGCGCTGGCTGTCCGCATTGCGCACCCAGGCCCCACTGCTCACCTGCCGCCAACGGTGTGTCCACCAGTGGGCACACCACGTGCCCGTGCAAGCTCCAGGCTCCGGTCCCGCCACCATGGCATGCTCCACATCATGCGGACCCGCACCGCGGCTCAGCAGGTCCCACACATGACGCTGAGTCCTGAGGCGTCAATGGCAGAGACCACATCAGTGCACACGTCATCATCGCAGGCTGCACACCCGCTCAGCAATTTCGGTGCCACTAACCCTGTGCAACCCCAGTCAGCGCCACGTGGTGGTAGGCCTGTGACGGCCGCAAGGCTTCAGGTGCCACTAACCCTGTGCAACCCCAGTCAGCGCCACGTAGTGGTAGGCCCGTGACAGCCGCATGGCTTTGGGTGCCACTAACCCTGTGCGCAACAACTCATGGGCCCTTTATGATTGAGAATCGTGGAATGTCCGTCATCCAGTCACCACCGGCAGTGGGGAATGTGACGTTGTCGGCCCCTTATATTGGCGGGGTCACATGGCCTGTGAGCCTGTGCTGGATGGGTGTGGTGTGTGTGCAAACCTGCCCTCAGGGAGTGGTCGTGACATGCTGACAACTAGACCAGTGACCTGACGACCACTAGGGTGTAAACCTGCGACTTGTAGCGATGTGGCCCCACCCTCGGAGCGTAAGCGGAGTGGTCTGGCCTGGCATACGCCGGACCAGCGCAGGGCTTGCAACAATGACTCGGGGGCGCTGGGCGTGGTTCAGTCCATGTCCGGACAAGGAAGTGACTAATGCGTGTGTCCCTGTTGTAGTGTCTATGGCACCCGGAACGCAATCGGCAATGTAGCACACTGTGACTGGAATCCCACTAGATGAGCATCATTGACGTTAGGGGGAATCACTGACCCTACATTCATCCACACATTCATACATGAATGATGAAAGACATGACACAGCAGTGCGTTTCTGGATGTTTAATGCACATCCAGTGGAGTTTTGCAGCTGGAGCAGTACAGGGCCATGCCAACCCCACTTCACAAGATGGGCCCGTGGAGGGCCATCCAGAGTCCATCGGGGAATGACAAGTACAGCGGAAGAGGAAGGGTACAGTCCGCAGTCTGGTCGCCGTGTCATTGGTCACCAAACAGATTATGGCAGTCCATGTCGAGGGCCAAGGTGAGTGCAGCAGAGTGTATCAGGGGTCAGTGGAAGGTCATGGGGCCATGTGCGGCACCAAGCAGCAACAGGCCAGGTGGCAGACATGAATGCTAGTGCCTCCTCCTGATCTCAAGCCCATCCACGTCCTCGTCCTCGGATGTGTGCTCTGCCCCACCTGTGGGTGGTGCAGTTCCGGCTGCGGCACTGTGTGCCACTGACACATCAGGGGCCGGAGGTGGATTGTCGGCCGCACTGTGTGGCAATGACACATCAGGTGCCGGAGTGGAAATGCCTGCCGCACTGTGAGGCACTGACACAGCAGGGGGCGGAGATGTGGATGGTGTAGGAGCAGCAGCATTCATCTGCGCCACGCCTTGTGGCAGCAATGCCATGATGAGGATATGCAGGGCATGGTAGATCCCAGCTACAGTTTGCTGATGTGCAGCGGTGGCTGCCATCCTTTCCGCCTCCATCCACACCATGTCGATCCATGAGCCTCCGCATGTGTGCCAGCTCACGGCTGAGATCGCTGGAGCCACTCTGAGCGGACAGGTGTTCTTGTCTCCGAGTCATGACTCCAGCGATGTCAGCCAGGGCTAGTTGGAGACCATGGAGCGGCCTGTCGGTGTCCGTTAGGGACTGGAGGTGGTCCCTGATGGGACTCAGACACCCATGGATGGCGTCAAGTTTGGTAGCCTTGAGGTCGAACCCCACCCGCACCTGCTCAGCCATCTCCCTCTGGACCTCCAACACATGGCGTTGGAAGGCCATGTGTTGTTCGGGGGGTCTTGGGAGACAGCCGGGGTTGTGGGTGCCTCCTGCTGGGTGGTTTGTGGAGTGGGTGGGGTCTCCTCGATGCAGCTGGGCTGCCTGGTCCTGGAGGTGATTGGCGGATGAGTTCAATGATGTCTTGGAGGGCTTGGGTGTCGATGCTGGTGGTGTCCTCCTCGTCATCAGTGAAGAGTGGGTGGGACTGCTCTGCAGGAGGTGTTGACGGTGCCCCTGCAATGTGAAGGGGAGATGCTGTGTTACAATGTGTCCACATGTATGTAGCCGCATTGTACATGTTCACATTCAGACGGCATGGCAATGTACATTGTGACAGTCTATAGATCAGGGCCATGATCCAGAGTCATTGTGGGTGTGCACTGTGCTCTGCTTGATTGTGCATGTGTGCCATTGTGGCCATCTCCCCCCGTCCCCCCAGTACCTGGTGGTTACTCACCCTGTTGCTGTTGTGTCATGTCGAGCAGTGTCCGGTCCCCCGACTCCTGCCACGGTCTCCACACTGATGACTGTCGACACCAGCTCCTCCATGTCATCCAGCTCCAGCTGTGGCGCTGGGCTCCCACCTCCAGTCTGCATTGCTGCCTTCTGGTTGCCTGCGAGTTTCTCCTTGGTTTTGCGCTTGATGTCAATCCATCGCCTCTTGGCCTGGTCCATTGACCTCTTGTGCTCTCCGACGGCATTCACCTTGTCCACGATGGACCGCCATATTCCATTTTTGGTGTCCAATGACACGTTGGAGGTGACGAACAGTTCTTGATGGTGTTCATCACCTCCGTGACCAGGATCCTATTCTCCTGCGGACTGAACTTCGTCTTCCTCTTCTTCTTGTCCTTGCCCTTCCCTGTCCCCGAGGTCCCAGGCTGGTCGAGCGGGGTGCTTTTGTGGTTCCGCTCGTCCTCTGCGCCTTCTCCAGCTGCCTCCATGGTGCATCGGGGTTGGTTATTTTGTGTTTGTGTGTTTTTTGTACTTTTGTAGTGATTTTCCCGCCTGCCGTGTGTGTATTGCAGGCCGGGCGCTGCTTATCGCTGATTTCCTCATCGCGGTTTGGCCCATCGCATGTTTTTTTGCGTTGGTGTTTGGGTTTTTATCACCGTCACGGTTGTTGTATCGCGGACATTGTCCGCGTTTTCGGGAGACTATCGCATGGTATCGCCGTGTTGTGAATTCCACGTTAACACGGGGTTATTTTCCCGCGATAGACTGCGATGTGTAATGTTGCGTTAACATTTTTGGGAGATGTTTAGCGCACGTTCTTGTGAATATCCCCCTAAGTGGTATAAATAAAGAGCACATGGGAAAAGGAGGGAGAGGGAGAGAGCAAGAGATTCTTCCAATACAAAGTAGTTACGACAACAGTTTGTTAAGTCTACACGAAACCGGAATGTAATAGACAGGGTCACTGTAATTATGCCGCAGGAGAGGGCCAAATTATGCGGCAGGGGTGAGTAAATTATGTGCCAGAAAAAAATCAAATTATGTGGCATAATGCGGCAAGTTTTGCAATAATAATACGTCATTATTGTCATTTTTAAACTTGGTAACACCTTGTGGGCATTGATTGCACCTCATTAGTATCAGTTTAACACTCAAATATAGCTTTAAGCAATAGAAAGGTGATCAGTCTGGCATTGCAAAGGGTCTTCCACTGTGCAGTACACGTGTCACTGCATTTTTATTAACTTTTGAACCTTTTACGTTAGAAACAAAAAATTTTGTTTTGTTAAAATCTGCAGATTATGCCAGATGATGGATTATGTGGCAAATGCGCCAAAACTATAATAATGTGCAAATCGCCACGGCCACACTATTGTATAATTCTAGTGGCCCTGGTAATAGGGTATGAAATCAAAGTCTACCAAAAAAATCTCGGAATGCTGCAACATTATTTCTGTGATAGATGTGTTGGATTGCTTCACCCAGAGTTTAATGTGACAAGCTGTCTCCCCTCTGACATGTCCCCTGCTCTGCCCTGGGGACGGGAGTGGAGGGGGACTGTGTTTTCTAAGCACTGCTGGGAGTAGCACACATGGAAGCCTTTAGCAAGCACTGGGTAATGACGAAAAACAAGAAATTATTCAAATCAGCCCGTGGTAATGACAAGCAGAAGTAATTTAAGGCCTCTCAGAACAGAGGGCCTTGATACTAAAAATCAAGCACCGCCTCTGTGCTGGGAGGAAGAGTTTGAATGGGAGGTGATGGAGGGCTCACAGGTAAGTGTTGAATGAGGGACTTGGAGAGGAGGAGCTGTAACTTTCTCAGAAGTGCATGGAATATTCAAGGCTACTAACTCCTGGACGCCCGATGAGCCTCCTATACAATTCATTTGCCAGACCTGCCATAGCCAATGACCCTGCATTGTGCTACATTGCAGTTCCACTTATATAGACCTCTTTACCCCCAGAGAAGGCCCCAAATTGCTTGTGGTTGATGGGGAGCACCGCACTCTACTCTGTTTGTTATTCTTGGATGAATTGAGAGTGGTAGCAGACAGGGGTCTCGCTTAGGTGAATTTAGAGTTTGTTAATATACAATACATACCAGATTAGAAATGACGGGTCCTTCTAGGCTCCATCCACGTTGTTTGCTACTGCACCTCTATGGCAATTGCTGGAGGTTAATGTGGTAGCTCCATCAGTAATTACTGGCATCAAAAGGCTAGTCATAGAGAACCGCGATCCTATGCAGAATAATTCAGCGGTAACCCTGTTTACCGCCAGGAAGCTAAATATAGTTATACATCTCCAGGGTAACATCATTAACCTGCATTGCATTTATCAAAATAATTTAAGCAAATGCCTTCTTCGCAGGTCCTGTTTTCTAAACCACACTAAGATTTCTCTCCGAAAGCCTCAGGCTTATGAGCTTTCTACATGGACATCACCAGGCTTACTTTCTGCCCCTCTCCAGTGCTGACCCTTATTTTTCAAATCTTTTTATTGAAGGTTGTAAACTTGTACCACAGTGTGAAACATATGACAGGCAGCTGATATTGACAATAAGGTCTTAAACACATAAAGTATACATTGAAGGCAATTGTCATCTTGTATCGCATATCCAGCAACATAATGATTAAAAGCAGAGCTGTATGCTGCCGGAGGGGCGGTAGCTGTTGCAAGAGAGCAGAAGAGAATCAAAAAGAGAAAGAAAAAACGAGAAGAGAGGGGGGGAGGGGTAGAGGGGGAAGGGAAAAAGAGAGAGGGGGGAAGAGAGAGGAGGGGATGGGCCATCTCAAGTTGAACCCGCCAAGGCCTTTGCTAGAGGTTAAGGGGTGGGCATCAGGCTTTCTATATTGTCGGGTTGAGCATTCCTCCAGGGGGTTTCAGCCCCACAGGCTAGGGAAACTTCTTCGAACAATTGGAGAGCGCGGAGCCGAGGAGGGGTGAAGCAGGTGTATTCTAATTTGGAGAAATGGTCAAGCGGTGGCTGCCAGACGTGAGTGAATTTGGATTCCGTGTGTGTCACTCGGCATAATAAGAGCTCCATCGCCATGACATGCCAGAGGCGGGTGAACCATAAAGCAATAGGTGGTGCAGATGGTTCCTTCCAGTGAAGGGCAAGTAATTGTTTAGCTGCACCTCGCATTTGTGCATTGAGATGCCATTCGGCAAGGTTTTGAGCATGTCCCCCTCAAAGAGGTCTTGAATCGTGCGCCACTCGCCCTCTCTCCATGCTATGAATGTTTGCGGTTGTAAGGAGGGGGAAGTCAGGGTTGTGAGCCAGAGGAGTGTTGGGAGAAGTGAAGGAGGTAAGACCCCTGGGGGTTGCAGTCTTATCCCAGATATCAAGGACCGTTTTCGTGGGGGTGGTTATATAAGCCCTACGGGGTCGGAGATGCTTTGGGAGCCAAGCCAGATCCCAGAGTGGTCTGCAGGCCCCTGCGCGATCCATATGGAACCAGTGTTTTTTGCTTTCGCGAACAACCCAATCCGAAATATATCAGAGGTGCGACGCCCAATAGTACTCCAAGAGATTGGGGCACGCCAGGTCCCCTCGGTCCCTGGGTAGCATGAGGAGTTTGTTAGAGAATCTCGGGCGTTTCCCACCGCAGATAAAAGCAGTCACAAAACGTTGGAGGTGAAGGATAGCGGCCTGGGGGATAGGAGTGGGCAACGTTTGGAATACATAGAGGATTTTCAGCAAAAATGATATCTTGACTGCATTGAGGCAACCAAGCCCGGACATAGGAAGCGGTTTCCAGGCACGTAGGTCTTCTAGAACTGATTTTCTACACTCCGAGCGGTTAGCCTGGGTCCACGTTGTCAAGGAGGGTGTTAGATTCAAGCCTAAATAGCGGAGAGAATGTGGAGCCCATTGGAAGGGGGCAAGTAATTGTAATTCGGGTATATCTTAGGCAGGGATCGATAGGTTTAACACCTGGGATTTGTCCATGTTGATTTTAAATCCTGAGATTCCCTCAAAGGAGTGGAGAAGGGTTACTAAGGTAGGCAGGGCGGTCCTAGGATTAGTTAAGATAAGTAAGAGGTCGTCAGCAAATAAAGCAACCCTGTGTTCTAGGCTGCCAATGGGGATGCCCTTGATGTTTACAGCTCAGTGTATTGCGATTGCCAGTGGTTCAACCACCATGGCAAAAAGTAGGAGTGAGAGTGGACAGCCCTGTCTGGTGCCCCTTTGTATGTGTCTGGGATGGGAAAGCCACCTGTTAACCCAGATATGTGCTATGGGAGAGAAATAAGATGCCATAATTCAAGAGATCATAGTCGGGCCCAAGCCTATTTTCCGCAGAACTGCACACAAGAAGATCCAACCAACATGGTCAAATGCTTTTTCAGCATCTAAGGAGAGCAAACATGCTGGGATGTCCCGACGGTGGATCTCCTCGACTAGGTGGGTTACCCGACGTATGTTATCTGCGCCATGATGCTGGCATATAAATCCAACCTGATCTGGGTCAACCAGGCCGGGTAAGTAAAGTTCCAGGCGATTCACCAGGATTTTGGTGTAAATTTTAGCATCTGTGCTTAGTAGGGTCAGTGCTGACTCTTAAAATGAGACACTTATACTAAGCGTGGGACGTCCCATGAAGTCTGCGTTATTCTAGTGCCATACATCACAAGGAGCTGGCAAAGTAGTGCCTACTTGTAATGGGGCCATCCACTGTATAGAAAAAAACAGTTCTTTACCCAGCCCTGCATTGGTACCAGTCGCCAACCATTGGCATTCTACTATGTTGATTTGTCTGACATCAGCTGGAGTTTTTGACACCTACTGTGACATCATTCACCAGATGGCCCATTTAAAATCCATGCAGGCCTCCTCTTGTGAGCAAGTAATTTCATATTTATTTGCTACAGACAGACTATGAACCGAGATCATGCCCTTTTCTGATTTCTGACTTTTATAATTGTAGTGGCTCAATTGCCTGCTGTGCATCCAGTAAGCGTGTTTTACTGTGTTGGTGTCTCATACTCTCTACACTAATTTTGTACTGAATTCAGTCCGTGGACACACGTTGTATCAAATGTATACACGATGGTGGTGCCAGATGGCACTGGCACGGGAACCAGTCACAAAAACATACAATGAAACAGTAGCCTTACCAAAGTCAGATAACTGCTTTGGAGTGACAGTGGTTGTCAAAATTCACAAGCGTGGAGCACTCCAAAGGCAAAATATTATTTCTTGTGACAGGTCTTTAAACTGTTTCAGAATGAAGTCAAAGTTAACTTATGTAAGCAGCTGCTTTTGCTCACTTTCTCAGGACAACAAAACTAGTAGGGACCTGCATTACTTTTAAAGCACAGCCCCCAGCATCAGCAGCATATGAGGTGAGGGTATAGCGGGGTCAGTTGCCTGTGCATTGAAAACAAGACTGCCCAAAGCAATGAAATAAACCACCCAAAGCAATCCCAGCACCCAACACTCAAGCAGCAGAATAACCCGCCCAATCCTTGCAAGAGCCAAGAAACTGGTAACCCCAGCTAACACAGACCCTCAACAACAAACATAATGCCACAGCGGAGGCCAGCACTCACCGACATCATCCTGGGTCCATACTACATTGATGCAGGCTGCTGGCCGGTGGTTCTTGTGCCGAGGCTGATCTTCGAAGCTGGAAGGGAGCGGTAAGCTAACTCACCCGATCCCATTGGAATTTGAGTCCTGAGGATCAAAGCTTGCAGATGGATTTGTATTTCCATTTTCTTGCTCTCGCCGCTTCTGTCTCTCCTTGGTGGTCATGACTGGCTCGCAAGCAGCTCCCGTGGCTTTTCAGGCAGTAGACATAAATGTAGGACTACAAACGAATGCACATGAAAGGGAGGGGGTGGGGGCATGGCTGAAGAAGAGAAGCGGGAGAGAGTTGTGTTGCAGGGGAAATTCTCTTACTTTGAAGTCAAAAAACATAAATTAAAGTGGCCCCTCAAAAATGGCATCTGACATTCTATGTGAGGAGATAGGAACAAGAATTACAGACCTATCTACAGAACTCGGAGCTCAGTGCCACGGAAAACATCGAGCGCTCATGTAAATGCTCTTAGAGGAAGTGAAAAGTAGTCCCTAAACAGATGGTACAATGGGACAAGTGGAAGGCTACAAGCACTAGGGTACACTCCGTGGAAGTGAAGAACTGATGAAAAGGGGGGCAAATAGGAAAGATTAACCACTTGGAAGTAAGGATTTGTAAAGGACACTGAAACAAACCAATGAAAAGCAGTGGGCGGGATGTAAGCCCACAAAGCATATACAACATGTCTTGAAGAGACAGCTCAAGCGCTATCTAGGCTCGACCTAAAAAAGTGCTATGATGCGGCCAGCACTGGCTGCATCATTGTGCTTTTTTATGGCAGATGGGTGGTGGGGGCAACACATACAACTGGAAGGCAGGGGCGGGAGGGAAGAAGCAACACAGACAATGGGAGGGTGAGGTTTGGGAAGGAAGTGGAAACTCAGGCAAAGTGGAGTGGTGGTTGGGAGCGAACAAGCAACAGGGTCAATGGGAGGGTGTGAAGGAAGAAGCAACTTGAAACAACCTGATGAAGAATAAAATAAAATAAAAAAAGACACAAGAAGCAACACGACAGAAAGAAGAAATTGGCATATTTAATTTACTTGTAAGTCACTACTAAAGTGGCACTACCTCAATTATGCGATTGTACGACTGCTGTGTTTTTCACATAATTATGGATTTCCCACATTTGCCATGTAATCCATCATTTGCTGCAAAATATGCAGATTTTAGCAAAAAAATTGTTTCTAGCTCAAATGGTTCAAAAGTTACTAAAAGCGCAGTGACGTGTTGCTGCGCAGTGGAAGGCCCTTTGCAAAAGTTGACTGGTCACCTTTCTGATGCTTATTGCTGTATTGTGATATTAAATTGGTACTAATGCCAGTGCCCAAACAGTGATTAACAAGTGTAAAAATGACAAAATAATGAAGTAATGCTATTACAAAATGTGCTGCGTTACGCCAAATAATTTGCTTTTTCTTGCTGCATAAGTTACTCAACCCTGCTGCATAATTTGATCCTCCCAGCCGCAAAATTCCAGTGGCCCTCCTACCTTTTCCCAGGGCCTGTAAATTAAATGTTACTAGTGGGCCTGCAGCACTGATTGTTCCACCCACCTAAGTAGCCCTTTACATGTATCAGCTCTGCCATTGCAGCCTGTATTGTGCATTATTTTTAAACTGCCATTTCGACCTGGCAAAATAAACCTTTTGCCTGGCCTAAACCTTCCTTTTTAATACATATAAGTCGCCTCTAGGGTAGGCCCTGAACAGCCCAGATGGCAGGGTGCAGTGTATTCAAAAAGTTGGACATGTACTTTTAAGTCTTACATGTCTGTTGGAATAGAAATGCTTTTAGTCGAATTCTCTGTGCATTGTAAGATTTAAGTTAGCATTCGCTGCACCATTTTGTATTCAGCCGCCATTTTGAGCCATGATCGAAACTAACATCTGTCTGATTCTGTCTGCCTCAGCAGAAAGCAGTTGCAATATTTTTGTTGTATTTCTCCAAGGTTGAGCGCCGCTGTACTAATGAAAAGACTGTTTGTCATCACTTACCTTTCTCACTAGATAGGCCTGCTCCCACTCTTCGAGCGGCGGGCACAGGCAGAGTAACCTTGACGCTGAGATAGCATGTACCCGGTCCCAGGTTTGCAGCTCATCCTTCTGTATCTCCTTTGTTCATTAGCTACCAACTGGAAAATTCCAGTCTGGGCGTGTCTTTAGTGATTCTGAAGATGTACATTATGTGTTACCATGTTGGCAGAAGTCAGTCCCTCTGCAGCAATCCAAGGAGGCTGGTCAGACCAGACTCCACTCGAGTGTATCTCTAATAAATACCTTTGGTTTGTATTCTCTACTGTCTGACCGACTCTTCATTTGTATGGAAGGCTTAGAGGTGGTCGCGAGTGACCCGAGTGACCCTAAACGGGTCACTTACTTCATGTTCTGGTAGTGAAATACTCTAAAATTGTTTTTTCACTAAAGCAAGGCCTACGTCTCCCATAGGATAACATTGCAGTTATCGTATTACATTTAATAAGCTGCAACTTCCAAATGGGAACAGGTGAACAGTTCATGTTTGGTATCCTTGGAATTGTAATGAAAAATCCTCTTGTATGAAAAAGTCAGATTTTAAATTACAATTTTGCCTCTTTTAAAAAGTTTGCACACAATAGAGTGCTTAGGTGTGCCTGGATGGGCCATCACTGGCAGGATTGAAGGGCAGAGCTTGCCACAGCCCTACTTACACTTAAATAGGCTGTGTCCTGCCGCCACACAAGGGCCCCTTTAATTAGTCTAGAGCCAGGGCAGGGAAGGCAAGAAACCTGTGCACTTCAAGGGGAATCCTCTAGAAGCTTCTCCCACTTCAAAAGAGGCACCTGGTATAAATATTGGACCTTAGACATCAGTTCTTCATTACACTTCTGGCCCTTTGGAGAATCTGCCAGGAAGAGGGACTGATGTGCTGCTGAAGGGACTGCCACTCTGCCGGACTGCTGCTCTGCTGGACTACTGCCTTGCTGGACTGCTGCTTTGCTGTATTACTGACCTGCTGCCCTCCTACCTGAATCAGAGGGATTAGACCTGAACCTGCACCTGAACCCAGAACTCCCAAAGTGACTCCAAGGGCTAGTCTGCTGGCCTCCTGTTCAGAACCCCAGGGATATTACAGGCTCCCAACCATCTGAACCAGCACCCAGATCCAGTTGGAGTAAGCCCTTACCCCCAAGTTGTGCCACTCAGGTCCTGGATTCTTGGTGTGGTCTCAGTGGAGCTGAATTGAAGTTTTTGGACTCTTAACAACCATGACAGCCCGTTGGCACCAACACCTTGTCGTTGGCACTGCCGACCAATGCAAAGTTGCGTCAATCCGACCCTTTGCGCTACAGCATCGACTGCTCGAGGAGAGCGCCACAGAGAAGCTCTGGCACAACCGCCCATGATGAAAACAGGATCTTTGCACGACAGTCCATGACGCCAGACTTGCTCTGATTGAAGTACTGCATAAATACTTTACACATTGTCTCTAAGTTAAGCCTGACTGCTCTGTGCCATGCTACCAGAGGGTTAAGCACAGGTTAATTTGGGGGTTGTCTGTGCTTCACCCTGACAAGGATTGTGTTTGCTGCTTGAGTAGGGCTTCACAACCCCCAACCATTAACCCAATATCTTACCGAACCCATTCCCCTACCCGAAATATGCTCTAGTACTTATGAAGTACATTCTTAATCAATCATTAAGAGGGTGGCTTTTTTCACGGTAGAGAAATTAGTGCTCATTTTGCCTGTTTTATTTTTGAGATGTTCTATTCTAATTTGATGCTTTTATAGCCGGAACTGTACTTTATATTTTTTTAGTTTTGATAAAATGCTAATAATACGTTAAAATTAGAAAAAAGGCCATAATTTCCCCAAAATATGATGTTGCAGGTCTGTCATTTAAAAAGAAAATGCAAAAATATTCATATTTAATTTATCTATTTATATCATTTCAGCATAATCAATGGATGCCTCACTGGGCGTATTCGAAGAAGTACGCACAGAGTCAAATGTGGAATATGGCTTCAATATTTTTCTGACCTGTGATGTGAGATTCACTTCAACACAATTCCACTCCTTGTCTTTGTAAGAAATGATCATAACCATATGTTTCCGTCTTTATGTCGTTCAAGTTTAAATATCTATCTAGTTCTCTAAACCAAATAGATCATAAAAAGCGTACTGCATTTTTATCTTCAAAGTTCAATCAAGCTTTATTCGGTTTATAGAAATATAACCATAAAAGCATCCTATAATAAAAACATTTCATCATAAATTTTAAAAATACATTTTTCGTATCATAAATTTCCACAAAAAACACATTTCCTCACAAACGTAAGTGAAGCATATCGTTAACTGTTTGCATATCTTTACAGTATGCACTAAAGATCGACAGAAAAATCATACATTAATCCATACAAAGTCATAAAAAACCTCAAATAGCAGCTTATTATCATTAAAAACTTTGTATTAGGATGTATAATATAAAAATATATATGTTAAAATGCAATCTATTCAGTTTCATAATTCAGCATTTCCAAATATGTAAGATCCTTTCTCCGTTTAATAGCCATCTGAATAAAGAGGATGACTGCATTACATATCGATGCATTTTCCAGATTACAGACATGATAAAAAGCAGATTTATAAGAATACAACTTATTAGTAGTAAAAAGTGGTCGTAAAATTAGTTTTCTAATGTCCCTATAAAAGTTACAAAAAGTATAAAATGCAAAGTGCTCTGGGAGGTTTTACCATCACACGGGCACCTGGGTAAGTTAGAGCTCCACTTACCCATCTCAGGGAAAGCTACTTGAAAGTGGAGCGTACTCAACCTTAATCTTGTTAGATAAAATCTATGTTGTACATTTCTTGTAAAAATAAGATACGGTTGTGTGCCCAAAGAGAACGGTCCTTCACAGTAAGATCTGACACCTAGTTTTATACTGAGTTCAGCTACCCTCATAGTTTCTCTAGATTTCAGGAATCTCCTCTTGAGCTCCGCTTTACTATAAATCTGGATGCTCTCGGGATCTTTAAAATTAGTTACCATGTTGCACTCAGTTAAAAGTCTACAGATATAATTTAACCATGGTATATTCCTTTAGTAATCTAATTTAAGGCAATCCAGGATTATATCTTTAGTAAAGTGTGCTTCGTCTTTTGTCCAGATTCGATGCCACAGTGTGAGGGCAGCCACATTGATCAAGTCACTCATATATGGTGCATCTAGCTCCTTGTGAGCTATATAAGTAGCAGTTGAGTTTGGGACCGATAATACCCTTCTTAAAAATTTATTCTCAAGGGTTTGTAATGGGGAGATATCTGCCATGCCCCATAATGCTCCACCATAACAAGCATTTTTATCTTACAATTTATAGGCCTTTTTTAAAGGGAATTGTGTACTGAATCCCGCTTTACAAAGTATAGACATTTACTTCGGCAGGCTATGTTTTGAATGAATTTTTGACTATCATGGAATTTGCAAAGGATCCAAGGCTCATTTTGGGAATACGCTAGGAGTAGAACCGAAGTTCTTTGTGAATACCATGTTACTTTTATGCATAACTGTCATGTGTTGATGTGCTAATTATTGATTTATACATGCATAAATGTGCTGCAGAATTGTATTTTTGTGTTTGCCTTTCGACCCATTGTTTTCCATTTGTGAAATATTTTCCCTTCGAAAAACACTTTCCTGTCTACCCTCATCAATTCTGGAGATGTTCCCTACTTATTCCCACTATCGACATGGAAGTGCCCCTGGCCTTGGCAGAAATAAATCTCCAACCATATGAAAAAAGTGCATGTGGGGGCAAAAAAAATGTTGAATACCCACGAACTCCTAGTTTTGTGAGTGTTCGTTAACTAAGGCAACCATCCCCACTCTGGAATGCTCGCCACCTGTCCTTGTAATCATGTTTAAAAGGGCACTATAATCAATCAATCAATCAGTACATTTGTAGAGCGCACGACTCACCCGTGAGGGTCTCAAGGTGCTGGGGGGGGGGCGGGGGTGCTGCTACTGCTCGAACAGCCAGGTCTTGAGGAGTCTCCTGAAGGCCAGCAGGTCCTGGGTCTGTCGTAGGTGGATGGGGAGGGTGTTCCAGGTTTTAGCGGCGAGGTGGGAGAATGATCTGCCGCCGGCGGTCGCTCGATGGATGCGGGGGACGGTAGCGAGGGCGAGGTCAGCGGAGCGAAGCTGGCGGTTCGGGGTGTAGAAGGTGAGTCGTTCGTTGAGGTACGCTGGTCCGGTGTTGTGGAGAGCTTTGTGAGCGTGGGTGAGGAGCTTGAAGGTGATCCTCTTGTTGACTGGGAGCCAGTGAAGGTCTTTCAGGTGGGCTGAGATGTGGCTGTGGCGGGGGATGTCGAGGATGAGGCGTGCAGAGGCGTTCTGTATGCGTTGTAGTCGTTTCTGGAGTTTGGCTGATGTTCCTGCGTAGAGAGCGTTGCCGTAGTCCAGTCTGCTGCTGACGAGGGCCTGGGTGACTGTCCCTCTCGTACCGGTGGGGATCCATCTGTAGATCTTGTGGAGCATGCGGAGGGTGTTGAAGCAGGAGGAGGAGACGGCATTCACTTGCTCGGTCATTGACAGTGCGGAGTCCAGGATGACTCCCAGGTTGCGTGCGTGGTTAGTGGGCATCGGTGCAGCCCCCAGTGCCGCCGGCCACCATGAGTCGTCCCAGGCGGAGGGGGTGGGTCCGATGATGAGGACCTCCGTCTTGTCGGAGTTCAGTTTCAGGCGGCTGATCGTCATCCATTCGGCGATGGCCTTCATTCCTTCGTGGAGGTTGGATTTGGCGGTGGTGGGGGCCTTGGTGAGGGAGAGGATCAGCTGGGTGTCGTCGGCGTATGAGACGATGTTGAGGTCGTGTGATCTGGCAATGTTGGCGAGTGGTGCCATGTAGATGTTGAAGAGTGTCGGGCTGAGGGACGATCCTTGGGGTACGCCGCAGATGATCTTGGTGTCTTTAGAGCGGAATGGGGGGAGTCGGACACTCTGGGTTCTGCCGGTGAGGAAGGAGGTGGTCCAGTCCAGTGCTTTGTCGCGGATCCCTGCGTTGTGGAGGCGTGTGCGGAGGGTGTGGTGGCAGACGGTGTCGAAGGCGGCTGAGAGGTCCAGGAGGATGAGGGCTGCAGTTTCTCCGTTGTCCATCATGGCTCTGATGTCGTCGGTTGCGGCGATGAGGGCTGTTTCGCTGCTGTGGTTGCTGCGAAAACCGGATTGGGACGAGTCCAGGATGTTGTTCTTTTCAAGGAAGGAGGTCAGTTGCCTGTTGACGATCTTCTCGATGACTTTCGCCGGGAACGGGAGGAAGGAGATGGGCCGGAAGTTCTTGAGGTCCTCGGGGTCAGCTTTGGGTTTCTTCAGTAGGGCGTTGATCTCGGCGTGCTTCCAGCTCTCCGGGAAGGTGGCCTTTATGTGTGACTAAATCCATTTACGAGTATGAAATCTTATTTTATGAATAGCACATGTGAATTTACACTTGCAAATGGAGATATGAAAGCACCAAAAGTGAGCCTAGTTGTCCAAACATCATTGGACATTGGGCCTTGGAATTGCAAACGTGCATTTGAAAGCTGCTAAGTCAGCTAAATTAAGTCAATGCAACCATTTATCCTCGTTAGATTGCACTCACACCACTGAATTAGGTACGAGTTGCCTTGGTTATTGACAGTGCTTAGAAATGGCACTGTATGCAAATGACAAATGTGCATAATCAGTGCTTCATATTATTGTTAGTTAAGACTTTGAGAAACATAGGGGCCAGATGTACGACCCTTTCATTTAGCGCCTCGCAATTTGCGACTCATTGCGAGTCGCAAATTGCGAGGCGCTAAATGAAATGTACAACAGTGTTATTACACTGTTTTGCGATTCCCAATGGGGTCGCAAATTGCGAGGCTCATTAATATGAATGAGCCTCTCGCAATTTGCGAGCCCATTGGGAATGCCAGCCCTCCCAGGGATGGTGACCTGCTGGGCTCAGCAGACCACCATGTCTGGGACTGCTTTTTAATAAAGCAGCTTTTTTTTTTTAAAATGCAGCCCGTTTTCCTTAAAGAAAAACGGGATGCATTTAAAAAAAATAGAAAATGAAACGTTTTTCGTTTCATTTTTTAAGGGCAGGCAGTGGTCCCTGGGACCTCTGCCTGCCCTTAAAAAATATTTTCCCCTGCATTTGCAAAGGGGAAGGGGTCCCCTGGGGACCCCTTCCCTTTTGCGACCCCATTACCACCCTCTTGAAGAGAGTGGTAATTTGCGAGTGTTTTGCGACCGCAATTGCGGTTGCAAAACATTTGTACATGGGGTTGCGCTCGCTATTAGGAAGGGAACACCCCTTCCTAATAGCGACTCGCAATTCCAATATAGCGAGTCGCAAATAAATTGCGACTCGCTATTTTGGAATGGTACATAGCCCTATTGGTTTTTGCATGCGCAAACGGGTTCGCAAACCTGTTTGCGCATGCAATAACCGTCGTACATCTGGCCCTTAGTTTTCTAGTGGACTGCTGAGTTAATAAGGTGGAGAAGTTTACTAATTTACAATTTGTCTGACTGAATTTTTACAGAGCAAATAAACATGTACTCTTTTTCATTTCATTTTATATTTAGAGAGCAACGCTCTTCAGTTGTGTGTTGTGCTCTGCGACCTATGGCTAGCATAATACACGGTATGTTTGTGCTTTCAGCAGGGTTATGGAGTGAATTTATTTGTTTAAACTCTCTGCTCATTGCCTCGTAAAATGATATATATCGAGAGCCAATGTAGCTAAGAAACCTTTCCAAAAGCATGTTTTTATACAAATGAAGTCAAACGCCAACCACACAATGAAGAAATAAATCGAGTGCAGGGCGATGAGTGGTGAGTGATTACAGGTAGGTTATTCATTTCGTCGCCAGCGCGTATTTTACGCCTCCTTTAGCCAACACAATCATGCAGGAACTCTCAGCTGCCAGACATTTCCTTTAGTTCTGCTTTGAAGAAGCAAGGAGTGTCCCGCCCTTGAAAAATCTGGAGATCTTCAGAAGCCCACCACAAACATTCCGCGTGAGGGCCATCTTGTTGCTGGCAGTGAGTGAAAAAGTCGCATTGAGTGAAAATGATTTTGATGTATACTAAAAAGTCCACATTAATATTTTGCACACGAGGGGATTTTTTTTAAGAAAGGGGTGCGCAGCTCTAGGTTGCGCACAGTCACACATACACAGACACACCCAAAGGGTTGATAAATCCAATACATTTAGCTTCCTCAATGATGGAGGGATTTGTGTGTGTTTTGTGGGTTGGTGAATGTGAATATTTTTCATTGAGTGGAAAAGGAGAAGGGTGAGTGAATGCAAGGGTGGATTGATGGATGAGTGAGTACATGAGTAATGGATGAGTCACTGAGTGGATGGCTCAACTTATGAGGGCATAGATATAGGAATAGGTGAGAGGATGTGGGATAGAATTGGATGTACACATGAGAAAGTCTGTGAATGAGTATGTTTATGGAAGTATAATGGATGTGAGATGTTCTTGGAGTTCCCTCCTCTTGACTCCTCCCAGAATGTGCCTGCTCCATCTTTCTGTTCCCAGAAATCTCCCTTAAATCATTTGGCTTGATTGCAGCTTACACATTGCATATTTGCATTGTGAGACCTTAAAAACGCTTTGCTGGATATCAGTTTTTGTTCCCTTAGCTGGAACAATGCCAAAACCCAGTAGAACTCTAAACTTATGCACTATCACAATATTTACCATTTAGCATATTGATTATCTGAAAAGATTTTTGCTGTGCAGCCTTCAGCGGCTTGACCAAATTCTATACACAGGAACGGAGTTTTTTTCTAAACCAAATTTTATTGGGTTTTGGTTTGAACATGACAGGGCATCATACACTAATCGATATGCCCCAAAGAGGCTAATTTATGAGCAAGTGACGCGGTGCAGCAAGTCACCTTGCTGCGCTACGTGACAGGGAAAGGGCAGGAATGCACTGAATTTAAGTTAATACGGCACATTCCTGCCCTTTCCCTTGCACTGGCGCCCTTTTGGCAGCCAACACAGGCACCCTTGCACCATGGTGTAACGGTGCTTGTGTTGCATGCAGGATTGTTTTTGTGCAGGAAGGGGCACCTTCCTGCACAAAAACAATCCTGGGAGTCTTATTCCTCTTTCTCTGTGTGCTGTAGAATATAGCACACATAGAAAGAGGAAGAAACAAGGAAAAATTGAGATATTTCTCCTCGTTACGCCCCCCTGGGAATGCATAGGATGCGTCAAAATCCATGTGAGCTGTGTTGGAACACCTACACAATGCCCATGGAACGCCTACTAAGGGCAGACTAATGCAACAAAGCGATTTGCGCTGCTTTGCGTTACTCCAGATTTTTGAAGCCATTCAGAGCCACGCATGTGGCTGTGCGTGGCTTCAAAATCTGATTTAGAGGTTTGCGTCGTGCATGTACCAAGGTGCGTGGTGCACATGTGATGTTACCCTCTCATAAGTAAGCCCCTAAGTAACAAAAATGAAGTAAAAAAAACAACACAGCTTTACAAAACAACAGTAAGCCTGTTCATATGGTATAAGCTGTATGAGTGAAGACGAGGTTCTTTAAGACAGGATTGTATATAGCAAAGGAACAGAGGTGGACATTCAGATCATCAAATGTTCAATGATCACGTGGCAGAGCATTGTACAAGCATTAGAATATAGGTGACTTTCAACATAATGTTTCCTATACATTAACATCACTCATCTGTAGCTCTGTGCATTTGGCATCTGTGAGCTGCAGTTATTATATTCCCTGATATACAAAGATGTATGGCACCATTAAAAGGGATCACAGTTGCAAGTTTGAAATAAGTTCTTCCAAGGTGCTTCCTACACGAGAAGCACATTTTAGAATTATATTGGGATTTATTAATAATCCCAGAAATTTTCGTAGAAAGCTTTGCCAGTGCTAACGTAGAAGATGTGCACATGTGGAATTTCCACTAGATGACTTATATGGGTTATAAGTGTTCTGTCAATTGGAAGGCTTTTCAAAGTATTACATGGCAAAAATAATGAATTCAATTTCTTCCTGTAGTACTAACCGAATCACATTTTGATGCTAAGCTGATTGTGTTGCCGGACGAAAGAAAAAGATGACACAACTTCTTTTGACAATATAGTAGAAAGTTTAACAAAGCGCGTAGAAGATCAGGCAGCTCCGTGGAACTGGAATCTGAGCTTCAACTCACAATGTGGCGGACAGTTTCTTTTATACACTTGTAAGCGTAAATACATCATATATTTGCATAATCAATCAGGCATTAACTTAAGCACAGCATTACATCAAAAAGTAATACTTTCTACAAAAAAGCGAATCACCTGTTTATGCAATGCGTAACATGTGCATGTGGTATTTGTTTGCGCTTCTACACCACCACTTGTACTACTACTGGTTGTCCTTGAAAAATGCAACTACTCGTAGGGAATGTAAGAATAAGTAAAACATGAAATGTAAACGGGAATAATATCACTGTTCCCAAGTTGAGAAGGCTGTATCTGTTCTTGCTTCTTACAGTAGTCGCCAGTGATGGGGCACGAGGGGTGGCCAGAACATTTACAGATGAAGCACCAGCCCCACCAGGCCCACAGCCTAGTGAAACCAATACATTACAGAACCACCAAACTCTCAGAAATTAATGCACAGCACTTGAAACCCTTTAGATGCAGCCACAGGACTCAAGTGACAACAGGCAGCTCAAATGGAGATTCATTACTGTAAAGAGTCTAAATTAAGTTGGTATGTTTATATTGATTTGTGGGAGCGGCGCAAGTGCAGTAAACAGAATCTATTATGGATGAATGGTGGCCTCAATTGATGCACTGGTGTACACCACCCAAAAAAAAAAAAAACACAGCATACAGTAGAAGCAAAAAAGTCTAGCATATCGCTTCATCTGTTATTAAAAAAATCTACATTTTGAAACGCTCCAACCTTCCCAATAAAATTTCGATTTTTACATATTTTTTGTAGAAACACATAATAATTTATGTTTTTGTTTAACATACCCTTGTTTCTGTACTGTTGTATACAGTTTTGAGGTTCAAGTGATAGAAATGCTCAGGCAGGGTCTCCGGGTTCCAATAGTCATTCAGCTGGGTACACAGAAGTCAAAAGGTTAAGACCCGCTGGTCAAGAGGGTAACGGTGCACTAAGGTACAAGAGGCCCACACCTCTGCACTGTGAGAAACCACCAAGAGGGACCCCCCCCCGCCCCCCAGTCCTGAGCCAATGAGAGCCGTTCTGCCTTGAAATTGTTTTGCCCTTTTGCTATCTCGGAGAGAAAGGCTTATACACCCATTGTTCATAAACTACTGCAAATATTGGTGTGGGGTTCCTAATGTGATAACCACCAAAACACTCATAAACAATGAAATAGCCCGGTCATCGCAAAGAAACAATTATTATAATAAATGTGCTAGAATTAGAAACGTGAAGCCACTTACATAGCTGAGCAACACAAAGTCTCAGCATATATTAATTGAGACATTTATGGCCTATGGTATTGGGCGATTAAATGTCCCTGTCCTGTTCACGTCCAAATGCTGTAGTTCCTTTGCAGGTATTATTGGTAACACCCAGTTAGGAAGCTTTATACGAGCTTCCAGTGTTCCATTCAAATTTGTTATAGTGTGTTAGTGGGTTCTGGGCTAGTGTTTTGAAACTTCTTTCACTGTATAAGGGACGGCATATCATTATTATTATTAATATATTTTCTGTAGTATTTAACACCTTTAATTGCGCACTTAATACTTTTCAAAAGTGTATATTTTAGTATGCCTTTCTAGTGCATACTATTTAAAAGGAGGGTTCATACATTTCATTATATGCACCCTAAAGTGTGACTCTTTTTACAAATTACACACCAATGTTGTAGTTTGGATTGAAACAATGTGTACTATAGTGTTTAGTTCATAAAAAGAATAGGGATTGGCAGACAAATGGTCGACTAATACAACGCATATACAGAAACGTCAAAAGCAAATATAGGGCAAGAAGAGTGAAAAATGCCACTCCTGCCCACTGTTGAACTGAATAATTTGGACCTCTTTGCACACCATGTGATCCAGTCCCCTGATGATAGCGCCTACAAAGAGTTTCCTATAACTTCCGTGTATGGGAAAACTAATTGCTACCACTTAGCAAGGGATTGCTATTAATATCATGTAATCTGTAGTCATGCTGAACAGGCTGTAGCTATGAAATTACATCCTGGTCCAAGACACTTTCATTTACACTAACCTTGAATTATCAATAGTGCAAAAAGAGAGCCAGGTGAGCCATGGCAGAAGTTGGGGAGTTAGGTGTACCATCGTCCTTCATCATCATACGATTACACAATGCATGCAAGACCACACTTCTCAAGAAGGGCATTCCACTGGTGACTTTCTGAATTCCTCATTTGGGAATATCATATTTCTGCTTGGGCAGGCACAAAAGTATGTTTTGTAGTGTTTCCATACACATTTTTCTGCACAATTGCACTATCTGAAGCTCAACCCAACCAAGACAGAATTCCTGCTACTTTTCAAGATCAACAAACAAGACACAGTACAAACCTCGCTCAATGACATGAACCTTTATGGCTTTGTACCCCACCTTTCACAGCATGTCAAGTCACTTGGATTTAACCTGATCACTGACCTGACCTTCAAGGAACTCAATGCCAAAAAACAAAGAAAGTTAAAACCATTTCTTCCAGAAGTAGAACTCATAACTGCTGTTTAATCGCTCGTCCTCTCACATGTTGATGGTGGGAAAGCTCTGCTCCATGGCCTCCCAGACTTACCAATGGCACCCCTTAAGAGCATCCCAAACTCATCAGGGACCTGAAGAACTATGATCACATCCCCCCATCCTGATGGAACTCCAGGCGTACCATCTTCAAAGCCTGCGGGCAAAAGACTGCAGACTAAGAAATGTCAAAAGAAAAAACAAGGCAGCAGGCCTTTGCCATCTATGCACTAAGGACCCGGAACAACATCCCCATCCCATCAGGACTGTCCCAGCGCTGCTCTAAGGTAAAAAAAAAAAGTGGAAGATGCACCTCTTTTAAGACTACTATATCACAATGCATTAACCATCCACAAACTAGCTACTCTTCCTATCACACATTGTATTAATGCTTGTCTTTGACCCTGCACAGTGCTCCACTGCCTCTGAAGACGGGCACGCTATAGAAATACCACATACATACACCCATACATCCATACATAATAACATTTTATTTTGCTGCTATGGGCATTAACAGATGTCCATAGTGCCCCTCCATCAATGGCCAAAGTAAACATGATGGTGTATGATGATGGAGGAGGGCAACTGATAATTGTTAATGTCCAGCATCATGTTGCCAATGGGACTATTACTATTAGCCACCCAAGTCTCACCCCAACACAGAGACATGCATATCACTTGAAGTCTCAGAGACCTCCAATTTATCTAATGAGTGTATATGTTGACTGATCTTCAAAAGGATTACATTGTTTTGGTTGGAAAAGATGTTCTTGGCAAAAGAATGATACAAGATCCTCACATAAATTTTGGTGCATTTATTATTTTTGTAGCCCCAGAAATTCTCAGACTGGTTGCTTGGTTTTCAGAAAATGGGTGATAAATTTCTGTTTTTTGTTTTTTAAAGGTTGCAAACCAAAGGCCCATGCCTTACCCTGCAAAGATTTCCTGCACCTGCTTTCTACATGGGATGGGCAATATGCAGTTAGTATTCATTACGTCTTCACTTCAGGTCTATGTCAGGGTTCCAGGACTAGTAATGATGCTGCACAATAGTTCTGTGCTATTAGGAACGTTTTTTCAGACTTGGCTGGCAAAGTGGCTTTGTGGTTCAATACGGTTACGTTTAAAGTCAAGTAGTTGGTAAATTTTATACAGAATTCAAGCTACTTGATTGATGGATATCACAAACCTAAATATGCTACAGGGGAGACTACGTTATTTAATGTAAAAGTATTTTACTCTTACTGCTTACTTATTTGGAAAATGTAGCAGCTTACTTTGTGTTATGGGGACTGTAGTGTGGTCAGCTTAATTTGAGCCAGTGTTTGCCAGTGTTCAATACTGGCATTTATTTTGCAGGGACTCGTCTTGTGCATGGTGCATTTGTATATCTATTATCTGAGCTCTCTGCCTCTTAGCAGGGACTTAACCAGATCGGCACGGGTTTTGGGGCGGCAGCCGGGGCCCCCCTTCACCCGCTCTTACCTGCGGCCGCAAGAATCACCCGCGGCCGCTACCCCCCCGCTCCTCTATCATTTTGCCAAGGGCGGCAAATGCAGGTGCCGCCACGGGCAGCCTAAGGCCTAGCTACGCCCCTGGCTCTGATTGAGAAAGTGTGACAGTGAAACAGTGTGTCAGTGGGAAACTGTGCTGGGCGAAGCATTCCCACCTGGCCTTCCCCTATGCCTTGATTGCAGACTAGCTGCAGTTCAAGTGCCAGCGTTTATCAGACTGAGTTAACTGGTGGTAGTGAGGCCTGACCTGAGACCCCCTACTGCAGCATGCATAAAACAATCGTGATTTCACCAGGAATGAGGTATACAAAAACGTCCTGCCCACACTTGACCCACAGCCTTCTAGCATCACCAGCCCTGACCATGATTCAATGCATTCCACGCGTACTCAAAGTCAGCATCTGTGGCCTCCCTCGCGAGTCAACTCCTGCAGGGGCCAGCTGAGACTGAGACCTATAGTTGCAGTGCTTGAAATGGCACCAGAATATCAAAAGTAAAATATTGTTTCACAGAAATATCTTGTCATTAATATCATTAACAAAAGGATCGCCCCATTTCAGTTAACAATGGAAAATTGATAGCCA
The DNA here is from genome assembly GCA_963921515.1 of Calotriton arnoldi. Classification (NCBI taxonomy): domain Eukaryota; kingdom Metazoa; phylum Chordata; class Amphibia; order Caudata; family Salamandridae; genus Calotriton; species Calotriton arnoldi. The sequence goes on along the minus strand of CAWUFW010005224.1, from coordinate 1,057,849 downwards.
ATAATCTGTAAAAATATAAATAAATAAAAGACCTCATTGAGGTAGAGTGCGTGAAATCTTTAACTGAAGGTTCTTTTCTCCTCTTGAACCACAAGTTCCAATTCTATGTGCCAACCTTCACCAGAACTGTTTACTTTGGGGAGGGCTTCATCACCAGGCTGAATCGGGCGGGCATGAACCGAAAATGAAGCTGCTACCAGCTTCCGGAGGTCATCCTCATGTTTTCTCCTGTCTCCTATTTTTTCATTTCTCACAGATATGTCCTCACTTGCTCCCGCTAAGTTTTTGTTTTGTTAAGGGGGCATCTTCTATACTCAAAATTTCTCATCTCATTTTTTTACCTAATGTTCCCACTCACAGCTGCTGTGGTGGGTCATCCAACAATGAGATGAAGGTGGGAAAATATATGTGAAGGTGTAGGCAGAAAAAAACTTCACATACCCTGCCTAATATAATCAACACTGGAATGCCGATTCATGTAAGTCACAATGCTAGCATGCAATCATCAGTGAGGAGAGATGTCATCCTGATCTCTCCACTTGCGATCCTCCAGCATCCGCTCCATAGGAAGGATGTGCGCGACCCTTGGCAGGACTGAAATAGCACTTAGAACCTCATCATGTTCTGTAAAATGTATCACACATGGCATCTCATATGGGTCATTCCTATAGCCATCATTTTTACATATCTGAGTTACCTTCAGCAGGTAATTATTTAGAATAAGTTAAAATTTTAAATATACGCAAATGAACTCAGATTGAACCTATTCTCTATCCCATCGCTCATTGGGGTTAACTTCTGGATTTGAAAGTATACTGTCACTCATCTGCACTGAAACCTAAATAATGATGGCCAGAAAAAAGAACACTAGAAGCTGCTCATCACTTGGCCAGCCACAAGAGTCAAGATGACTGAAAAGAAATCTCCGCTTGGTCTGATTCTAACTTTGCCTCCAATCAGATTTGAGTCATTGAGTGGAATATCAATGCCCATGTTATATTGCTATGGACGGTCCTTCACTGCTAAAGCCGAAGCACCTAATGCACCTCATTATGGTTCTTATTATAGTCAAATTAGAGTAATGAAGCGTAAAGTACCCTATCTCAAAATGATTTGGCACCAGACAGCTGGATTATGCTTTAACAAGAGAAAGATGCATTAAATCACACCAGCCCTTAATGAACTAGGGGCCAGATGCATGAAGAAACCGTTTTGCGATTTCCCAATTGCGAATCCTTGCGATTCGCAATTAGGAAATCGCAAACCGGCATGCAAGAAAGTGTGTTGAACACTTTTTGCAATTCCAAGGGGATCGCAAATGACCTACCTAATGAATATTAATGAGGTAGGTCGCAATTTGCGACCCCCTAGGAATCGCTAAAATCACAGGGATGGAGCTTGCCGGGGTCAGCAGACCACCATGACTGTGATTGCTTTTAAATAAAGCATTTTTTTTTTAAATGCAGCCCGTTTTCCTTAAAGGAAAGTAGGATGTGTTTCTAAAACAAAAATGAAAAGTTTTCTTTTCATTTTTTAGGAGTAGGCAGTGGTCCATGGGACCACTGCCTGCTCTTAAAAAATGCTGTAACAAACATTCACAAATTAGCGAATGGGTTACCACCTACTTAAAGTAGGTGGTAAAATGGGAATGTTTTGCGACCGCATTTTGGTCACAAAACATTCCTCCATACCGATGCGATTCGGTATTAGGAAGGGACGCACTAAACACGCCCCTTCCTAATAGTGAATCGCAAACCCATTTTGCGATTCTGTAACAGGTTACCGAATTGCAAAATAGGGTTTGCTGCATCTGAAAAGCATTCTTTGCGAAGACAAAAATGCTTGCTGCATGTGCTCCTAGGTCACTTCTAATACAAAAGTATCACATTTATAATTCTACATGCAACTTAAAAGACTTCTGAAGGTAACACCTAGAAACACTTATGACAAGTGGCCCCATGCCATATCCAGAAGTGGGGCCCTAGTTTAAGCAGCTTTAACCTGATGAAGACAGAGGAAGGCAACAGGAATTGGAAGCAATACCAGTAGAGTACTGGGGACGCACTTCTTCAAAGCACTGGGGCCTCATCTCAAGGACGACCCTGCTCTAGAAAACTGGACCAGAACATTCACCTTGGGCTACCACCACCTCATTTGCTCCCTTTGCCCTCCATTACAAAAAAGGATTGGCCCTTTTTTCAAACTGAGCAAAGCCTACACAGGAGTGATTGTCGACGCCCCATAGGTGAATATGACATATGTCAATACATTCCAATGTTCTGGTGAATCTTAGTGCAATAAAGTGGTCACATGGTGAAACTTGGGTGCCCGATGAAACAGCTGATGGGAAAAGTAATAAAAAATGGTCCGGCTCAGAGATCAGACAGAAGCTACAGACAAATGCCTACGCTCAGCATTTAACCAAAATAGTTCAAAATGATGACAAGACAACTGCATTGTTGAAAATAACTGGTTTCCTCGGCCATATCACTCTGGGACGTATGGCGGCAGCTCCGTCAATGCTATCGTCTGCATGTGGAATATCTGGGCTATTAATATGGGAAATGAAAAGACCTTGGGCTACAGCCTGGCCAACAAACATAGGGGCATATTCTCAAGAACGTGTGATAACCATCGCAAAAGTAACTTAACGCAACCTTCAACATCGCGGGAAATTTACGCCGTGTTAACCAAGTATTCACAACACGGCGGTACCATGCGATAGTCTCCAGATAACGCGTCAACTGACAGCGTTAAAATCAACGCCACGCCGCAAAAATGCAAAACACGAACACAAAAAAAGCTGCGATGGGGCCAATCGCGATACGAAAATCAGCGAAAACCAGCTACAGGCCTGCAATTCACACGCGTCAGGCAGGAACAATCACCATAAAAGTAGAAAAAAAAAAGACAAACAAATGCCAAACAACAGCGAAGCACAATGGACGTTGCCGGAGCAAGTACGGAGGAGAACCAGAACCCAACAAGCCCCCCGTAGGACCATTCTGGGACCTCGGGGTCAGGGAAGGGCAAGGACAAGAAGAGTAGGAAGAAGCGGTTCAGTCCGCAGGAAAACAGGATCCTGATAACGGAGGTGACAGAACACCATCAACAACTGTTCGTCACCTCCACTGTATCATTGGCAACAAAAAATGGACTATGGCAGTCCATCGTGGACAAGGTGAATGCAGTCGGAGTGCTGAAGAGGACAATGGACGAGGTCAAGAGGCGCTGGAATGACGTCAAGCGCAAAACCAAGCTGAAACTCGCCAACAACCTGAAGGCAGCAATGCAGACTGGAGGTGGGAGCCCAGCGCCACAGGAGGAGCTGGACGACATGGAGGAAATGGTGTCCACAGTCATCAGTGGGGAGACGGTGGCAGAAGTTGGGGGCCCGGACACTGCTCAACAGGACCCGACACAACAGCAACAGGGTGAGTAACGACCAGGGCTTGGGGGGACGGGGGGAGATGGGCACAATGGCACACATGCACAATTAAGTCGAGCACATCTTCGGACAACCCATGCCCCAGACCACCAACTCCCACCAAGAGACCAATGTACCCAAGTATGCAACATGTCAGCACTGTACAAGCACAGAAGTCAAAGACACACCTCATGAAAGGGATAAGGGGCAGCAAAATCAGAGCTGCAGGGGCGACTCCTCCAAAATGCAGCACACACATCACATGCAGAGCACATCTACATTGACAACGATGTGACACAATCTGCAAAACACCCACAACAGAACACAGGACACAACTGGTGCCGCTTGGGTGCAAACACTGGCCAATCACATTTGGCATTGCAGGGAAATGTGAGTTGATAATGTACAAGTACAAACACACACACGTCTGTTGTCGAAATGTCCACTGTCCCCCATCAAATAGGCAGCTCCTCCCAAACAGCCACAATTTACCCAGTCATGCTGTCTGTATGAAAACATGTACAATGTGACAACATACATGTGGACACATCGTTAAACTGCATCTCCCCTTCACATTGCAGAGGGAGAATCAACACCTCCTGCAGAGCTGCCCGACCCTCTCTTCTCTGGAGACGAAGAGGACTACCACAGCTTCGACTCTGATGCCCTCCAACTGCTCGTGGACAGGCTCCGCAGCCCACTTCCAGGAGCTGGGCAGCCCAGCTGCTACGAGGAGACCCCATCCCCTGCACAGACCACACAGCAGGCAGCACCCACCACCACTGCTGCCTCCCAGGACCCCCACGAAGAACACATGGCCTTCCAACGCCGTGTTTTGGGGTGCCAGGAGAATCTGGATGAACAGGTGCGGGTGGGCTTCGACCGCATGGCAGACAAACTAGATGCCATACGTGGGTGTCTAAGTCTCATCAGGGACGACTCACGGTCCCTAACGGACACCCACAGTCCACTCCATGCTCTCCAACGGACCATGGCTGACATCGCTGGAGCCCTGACTCAGAGAATAGTACAACTGTCCAGTCCGAGTGCCTCTAGCGATGTCACACGGGAGTTGGGAAACATGCAGAGGTTAATGGAGACCATGGAGCGGGCGAATGCGGAACGAGCGGCTGCCACAGCTGCACACCAGCGAGAGGTAGCTGGGTTCCTCAATGACCTCAGGACCATGCTCATGGCATTGCTGCCACAAGGCCTGGCGCGGATGCATGCTGCTGCCACCACTCCATCCACATCTCCGCCCCTTGAAGTGTCAGTGCCACACAGTGTGGCAGACCTTCCACCTCGGGCCACTGATGTGTCACTGCCACACAGTGCTGGAGACAGAACACCACCACCCACACGTGAGGCACATGAAACAGCAGAGAACAAAGATGCAGATGATTCTGCCCTCGTGGTAAGAAGGACGCAGCAGCATGCATCTCATCCATAGGTCCGTCTTCAGCTTGGTACTGCCCTCTGCATCATCACCTTCCACTGTCCCCCGATGCACTCAGCGACACTCACCTTGGGCCTCGACATGGACTGCCATATGCTGTTTGATTGCCATTGACACAGCAATCAGACTGCGGACTGAACTCCTCCTCTTCCTTTGGACTTGTCATTCCCTGAAGGACCCTGGCTGGCCCTCCACGGGACATCGTCTTGTGGGGTTTGCATGGCCCTGTACTGCTCCAGATGCAACACTCCACTGAATGTGCATTAAACATTCATATTCACACAGATGTGTCATGTCTATGGTCTTTCAAGTGTGGAAGTATGGATGAATGTAGGCTCACTGGACCCCTCTTACTTCCATGTGGCTCATGTCGTAGTACAGGGGTCACAGGGTGACACATTGCCCAATGCGGTCTGGGTGGCGCTGACACAACAACAGGGACACACGCATGAGTTACTTCCTTGTCCAGCCCAGTACGGAACCACGCCCAGGGCCCCGGGGTCATTTACAAATCCTTACGCTGGACTGGCCTATGCCAGGCCAGCCCACTCCGCTTACGCTCACAGGGGGGATGGCAATGCTACATGTCCCATGTCTTTCCTGTAGTGATCTGCTGCTCACAGGTCTAGTTGTCAGCATGCCACAGCCACTCCTTCACGGCTGGTTTACACCCACACCACACCCATCCAGCACACGCGTCACAGGACATGTGACCCTGCCAATAAAAAGGGCTGGGCGCATGTGCTAGACGCCATTTCCACTCTCTATCTGGGTGCATCCGTGTGGTGTTAATGTAGGCATGAGGGCCTCGGGCCCTGCAACATCACATTCCCAAGGACTGGAGGTGACATGATGGCGTCCGCAACACGATACCCGATCATGCTGGGTCCATGACTTTGGGACACAGACTTGGTGGCACCGGATACAGTGCGGCCGGCACAGGCACACCGCCACGGGACGGTGACTTTGGGTGCACTGAGGTAGGGGCACCTTAAGTGCTGAGCGGGTGTGCAGCCTGCGATGATGCCCCGTCTCAGCCGTCCGGACTGCTCAGGATTTGTGTGCCCTGCTGGACCGCAGTGTAAGCCAGAGCCAGTGGGTAGTGCGGGCCTACCGCCACGTGGCGTCACATCCCGGATCACAGAGTTAGTGGCACCTCAAGGGCTGAGCGGGTGTGCAGCCTGCGATGATGCCAGGTGCACTGGTATGTCCTCTGCCATGGCGAAATCAAGACCCAGATTCATATGTTAGACCTGGTGGCCTGCGGAGTGGGGCTGCATGATGTGGAGGGTGCCATGTCCGCGGGCCCCGGGCATGTGGCTTGCAGCGGCACGTGGTGGGCCCTCATTGCTACACGCCAAGGGCGGAAGGTGAGCAGTGAGGCCTGGGTGCGCAGGGGCGGGCATGCACCGCTGGGCGGCGGGAGGGGCTGGGGTACATCTGCCTGGGTGCGCAGGGACGGACAGGCGATGATGTCTTGTGCAATTGTATGTACTTTGCCATTCATGTATCTGGACTCTGTTTCAGATGACGGTTCTGTTTCAGATTTGTGACCTGGTGAACTGCACTACATACCGGCACGTGGTTGGAGACACACCGGTAGCAGCAGGTGAGCAGTGTGGCCTGGCTGCACATTGTTGGCACTCCCCCCTGTCCATCTCTTCTGTTATCTGTGTCTCGCTCCCCCTCTCTGTCCGTCTTTCTCTCGCTCCCCCTCTCTGTCCATCTTTCTCTCGCTCCCCCTCTCTGTCCGTCTTTCTCTCACTCCCCCTCTCTGTCCGTCTTTCCCTCGCTCCCCCTCTCTGTCCATCTTTCTCTCGCGCCCCCTCTCTGTCCGTCTTTCTCTCGCTCCCCCTCTCTGTCCGTCTTTCTCTCGCTCCCTCTCTTTCTCTCTCTCCTTCGCTCTCTCTCTGTCCTTTGATGTGCGCAAGACACACCTTCTCATCATGAATTTTGTCTTGCAGGCTGTGACCTACGGATTCACCCGAGGGGAGCGGCCATGTGTCTTCATTTCTGTTCTGTGTTTCTTTGAATAAATTTTCATTTGTTACATCGAAGGTGAATGTGTGATGCTCATTTTTGTGACGACACATGCATGTCACCAAATGTGATTGTGCGACATACGGTGCATTATTTGGTACATGATTCCGTGTAGTTGATATGGCATGTCTTTGGCCGGTGGGGGGGGCCGGGGAGGGGGGGTCCTGGGGATGGTGGAGGTGGGTGTTGTGGCCCTGTTGGGGCTCCGAGCTGCATGTTCAGTGGCTCCATGGCATCTGTTGCCCTTCAGGTGTGGCTCTGGGCTGGGCTCCATTTTGTGGTGCAGGCTGTGGTCCGACTTTGCACCAGGTCAGAGCAGGTGTTAATTTCCTGCTGCTAACGTGCCTTATTGCCTGTTTTGTGGTCTTATCGCCGATCTGGCTGGTCGTTGAGAATGTTGCGGAGTGGTGTTTTCGCGGCTTTTTGCAAGGGAACGCCTACTCTGCATCTCATTAGCGATAGTTGCGGGGGTCATCCGTGGCGATGTTTTTTGAGGCTGCTATCGCGGGTGAACTTTTGTTATGGGCTGTTAACACCAGCTTGTGAATGGGGCGATAACTTTATCGCAACTTTGGCTGCGATAAAGTGCCGTTAACTCGGCGATAGCTCCTTGTGAATATGCCCCACAATCTTTTGTCTGGTTCGAGAAGAACCTTTGCATGTTTTTAAACGTTCCAGGAAATTATTCTTGCCTTTAAATATGGAAATCAAAGAAGAAAGGGGTTTTATGACTAGCCTCTTTTCAATTCCAATCAATAACCCCAGTGTTTTTAAGGCAGAAATGCATTATGATCAAGCACAGAATGCATTAGGATTGCTCTTAATATCAGTATTAAACACGTTAATGACAATACAATGGTTAAATCTGAATGTGTCTGCAATAAATTGTACAGGAACAGGAAATGTTTCACCAGTAACCTTTAATCCAACTTTGGTAGGTCTGAAACTGATAAATAATCTTAAAAAGATTTGCAATGCAAAAACGAACAGCTCATTGAGTTCGAAAGGTTAATGCATGGTATTTCCATGATAGATGTAAATCAATCAATGACTTTGAAAGCAGCAGGCTCACCGTTGCAGAGTGAATTTTTCATACTGATTTTATGAATCTATTCTAGTGAAACCCCAAAAAATACAAACTGAAACAGGGGAGACAAATGTAAGGAAATGCGGTCTGGGGCCAGGGGGTCGAAGGATATGGGTTAAGCAGGAGGGTCCAATGTGCGGCAACTGGCAGAGCCTGCTTGCACAAGCGCACAATAGAAAGATGTGAGCACGGTTATGGCATAAACATCAGGACACAATTGTTTTAGCCAAGCGAGAGTATCTTGTGATCCCATACATTGCACATTGACTGAAATGTACTGGACATATCTAAAGAACAAGTACAACGAGAGAATGGCTTGCATTCAATTCACAGGGCCATGCCATGCCCAATAGGGTCTTGTGAGAAGAGTACAGAATATTTGCTCTGAGGTCACTAAAAATGGTTTCGAAACGGAGCATCGTCCTCATGGGTGGTTGGGTACAGGCCCTGGCTAGGCCCTTCGGCCAACCCCACTGCGCACAGCTGAAGGCTGCTTGCAGTGGAGGGTGATCACCAATGGAGGTCTGGTTGCAGGCCATTGCCCAGTGATGTCATCAGTTAAATTTCTGATGCCACCTGTAACTTCATGGGGCTGCATTACAGATGCAGCGGATTTCCCTTCATTGAGCTAGGCGCACCTTTTAAAAGGTGAGCCCGGCGCAATGAAGGGAAATGCACTGTGTTACCATGAATGCGCTGCCCCCAAGGTAACCACGAACTCGCGCTGCCCCCAGGGCAGCACATTCATGTGAAAACCGGCGCGACTGCTTACTGCTCTTCCGTGTTTTTTTTCACAGTTCAGGCGGCAACTCACCTGCACTTTTAAAAGGGATTAGAGATCCCCTTGCAGGCAGGTGCAGTCAGAGAATGCGCCCGCCTGCAAGGGGATGTCTGGGGGGGTCCATGGGACCTCCTTTTCCCCTCCAGAGGGCTGCCATCAGGGCTCGTGCCGACAGTGCGCAACCTTTTAGATGGCACAATCTCAGTGCACCTCCTGAGAGCTTCTCTGTCTCTGCACCCGCGTCTATAATATGGAGTGGGTGCAGAGGAAAAGGGATTCCCTCATTTGCATAGAGCACGCTTTATGTGCGCCAGCACTATCGGCATTACAAAAGGGACCGAACAATCGTCTGCGGCCCCTTCTGTAATAACAAAGTGCCCTGGGGGCGCACAAGGAGGGTGCAAACACCTGTTGCGCCCCCAGGGAATTTACTGTAATACGGCCCATGGTTGGGATTATGAGCATTGCATTTGTGGCGGGAGCTCTGGCTTGCATGGCAGACCAAGAGTTATGGTGTGTGCACCAAAATCATAACTGTGACTTCACTTGGTGTGTTTTTTATGGAATTTCTGAGTTTTTTTTAAACACTTATTAATCTGTTATGAGGAGAAGAAATCATAGCTAATCCTTAGCAAAGATTTATCAATGAATAATTCCATTCCATTCAAAAGGCGTTTTCTTTGGCCAATAACTTTGGCTTCATGTATTAAACCTGCAGGAAGCTTGAAATGTTCTAAAAAAGAGTATAATTACTGTTCAAGTTGTGACATCTTCGATGCCTTCACTCCCAAGGACCACTGAATCTTGCACGGTCCCACAGTTCCCAGACTCAGTAGACACCAAATGAAGCCAGAAGCTGCAGACTGTGAATTTCAATTACCTGGTGCTGCCTTCCTTCGTACTCCTGGGCTCCTAGTTGCTTCTCCTTGCTCCTTCAGCTCCAAAATGGCAATCGCCTTTCTGAGGGTTTGCAGCTGCATATATAAGCTGTTCTGCAGCTCGCTTACATCAGGTTGTCATTCTCTTTTCTTTTCCTATTCGATCATGGCTGTTTCTTCATTGGTTTCTTCCTAATTTTCCCAGTCCTTTGTGTTTCCATCATGTGGCGTTTTGATGTAATTTCCTTTTCCTGTTCCTTTTCTATATAAAGATTTTAGTTTGGTTGGAGGGTGCATAGCAGCAAAGCGGTGTTTCTTTGCTTGTTTCCTCCCTTCCTGCACTTCCTGATCTTGATTCTTCGCTCGTGAAGAATTCTACTATTGGATTCTAGATTCCTGGTTCTCTTCAATCCTTTGAAGACTTCTCCCAGCAACGAGGTTTTTTACACCTCTGGCTTTTTCCTTCTGAGAAGGTGACAGCTTCTCAAGGGCACTTGCCTACTACATATTCCACTGTGTGGTGACATTGCAGCTTCAGGAAGCAGTGGCCGATAAATTGGACATCAGAAGACCTGGACATAGATTACAGGTAAGCATCAATTTCGGGCATTGATATTCTTTTGCCCAGCTGGTAGAGAGAAGCCTATTGGAACTACAGATTCCCTTTTGGGAAACGTAGCAGGTCATTCTGTCGATGTTGACGGCAGCACTGCAATGTCATCATCCTGTGATTGTCTAGCGGGGGGCAGTGGCGTAGCTAGGCACTCTGCCGCCCGTGGCGGTCCCTGCCTTTTGCCGCCGAGCGCCTAAGAGCCGGGGGGGGGGGGGGGTGTGCTGGCGATAAATTTACCTGCCGCCCCGAATTCTCGTGCCGCCCGGGGCGTACCGCCCCCTCCGCCCCCCCCTTGCTACGCCAGTGGCGGGGGGCCCTGTGAACTGGGTGGTAGGCAGCACCTGCTCTGGAGTTTTAACCTGAAGCCATGATGGAGATGGACTGTGTGCAAAGCAATCTGCTCTCTAAAATAGCAAGGTGTAAATGTTGTTCAATAAATTGCTTTCTGTTTTTTTCTAAACCCATCAGGCTTACTTTTTGAGTAGTGTATGCTAAGCTGCCAATCAGAAAGATGTTTTTTTTTTTGTGTCCGACTGGTACTGCAGTATGCCCATGGCACCCATAGAGACAATATCAATCATGAACAAACCCACTGCCTGCAAGTAATTTATAAATAGGCTGTACGTCAAGGATAAAAAGAAACAATGACAGTGTCCTGCTGCTTTCGAGAGACCTTTACTGCCCTTTCCAGGTCCCGGAGTACAAAAACAGTACTGCAATACGTACAACTTTTTAAAAAGTTCAGTTTACTGTTAAGAAGGTTTTTTTTTCCCCGTAGTTTTATATAGCGCGAACTTGACCCGAAGGTATCAGAGCGCTTTACATGAGCACCAGTTGCGTTACCCAAGGACACATTCATTTTTGTTAGGGACGGGGAGATTAAGTAATTTGCCCAGAATCACAGGATGTTGAGCGTCATTGCAGAGACTCGAACCCGGTCCCTCAGATTTGAAGTCGACTGCCCTAGCCGTTAGGCTACATCCCCTCTTTTTAAAGTTTAATGGGAGGGGTTGCCTCGCAGCCCCAAAAACCCAAAAACCTTTTGTGAAAAATATCACAATTTCTACATTTGAACCCTTAGTGGTAAAAAAAATGGACTGCAATACCAGTGTCTCCTTGTAAAATCTTATCTTATTGATTTTTTCACTGTATCATTGTGCATTCTACTTCCAGCCTCATGTCTTTGATTAGGGATCTACTCGACTGCATGCTGTGTTTTTTTGTGGAAATGTTTTTCTATTTTGGAGATTCACCTTGGCAATTCCTGGAGACCAGGACGTTCTTCAGCAAAGGCAGGTAGTTGAGGAGGAGACCAGGACCAAGACCAAAAGTATTGCATGGGAGTTTTTAAAGGTTTCTGCTGGTGATAGAGCGCGATTGTGCTCGTTAATTTGTAGGGTGCATTATAATCACGAGTAGGTTGCACCTGCATATATTCTTTTGTCGTGTTAACATTTGACTATTAGAATGTGTGATGTAATATTGTGTAAAGTGAAGTGATAGAGATACTTTGTGCAACGTAGAGAACTTAACATTGTACTCGTGCTTTAAATGGTGAAAATTATAATGTTTGTTTCATAAATGACTAATGAGAATTTAGTTCACTGACATGTAACTCACTGATTTGAACGTGTGCCATATTAATGTTCATGTATACGTGTGATTAACGGAGTTCATATTAATTCTTATGTTAGCCAATTTGTAGGCCTCTTGTGTATTTTCCCTGGCTCTCATAATTGAAGCGTTCGTAATGTTCATGTGCATGAGAGTCTTTTTCTTTCTCACGTTTCTGTTGCAGGTGGAGAAATTCAACGTTGTTAGATTGAATAACGCTCTTGTTTTAAGAGTTAGGCTCAGGGAGGAGAGGATACATTTGAACGAATAGTGCTGATAATGGGAGACAGTGTTCTTTCTCACTGGAGAAGGCCTGGGAATCAAGGTCATCGAGTCAGAGTCTGGGAGAATCGAAGCCTCCTGGAATGTTACCTACGAGGAGGTGTCCAGCTATATGAGGTGATCGCGTGATGCAAGAATGGTTGTGTCACAGGATTTTGGTGTTGGAATTAGGGGCAGTGCCCCGGGGATTGGGTTAGGAGAGGAGAATTGATGGTGACAGAAGGAGCATCTTAGAACGAGCTCTGTAGCTTTATGCTACTTGACCCATCAACATGAGTGAACTTCTTAGGAAGTCTTCACGTGCTGACACCTTTTCCTGAACTTGCCTGGGGAACGTTAAGTAGGGATGTCACATTAGTGATAGTGTAGGGACAGACTAATTCTTTTTACTTACAAACCTGCAATGAAGAATAATTCAATGTGGGGGCAGTCATTGCCTGCGTTCTAATCTTAGAACTTGTCATTCTTTGTATGCTTCACCGTCTCAACTTTACCCGTAGGTTTGGCTTTGTATTAGTTCCGATGTACTTTTACACCCTTATCTTGAGGTGTTTGATTGTCCAGTTATTCTTGGCTTTGTAATAAATTACCTAAACTTAGAACCTGGAGTCGGTGATTCTTCTGAGTCATGGTTTATTGGGACTGTGAAATCTAATGAGACAAGTTATGTCTTCCCTCCACACTTCCAAGCAGGAACCAACGGTCTATCGACCAGGGGTTCCAGAGTGTATCCAGAAGAGGAACCCGGCCCCATCACTGGCGAGAAGTAAGTGTCATCAAAATTATGTTTTGCAAATTGTGTGACAGGGAATTTATCCATGGCTTAGGTGTAAATGATTAATTTGGGACATCAGTGATGCATAACCATCTGAATGCTTAGCATTCTCGCCAATTCATCAAAAAAAAAGAAGAAACAGGGGCATCTCCTCTGGCGCTGCCCAACACCATACCATAAAAACTGGTTCTATACTCTCCTAGGATGCACTACAGTCCTAACAGCAAGATTGTGATGAATGCTTTGGGAGAAATGAGCTCTACTGCATTACCTGCAGGAAAGTCGGCCAACAAAGTGCCATGGAATGCAAAAATATGATACATTTCCTCCAAGTCCCCTGAAAAAATAATTTTTTTAATTGTTTCTTCCCAAGTTCAGAGACCCAGTTTTTATGTTAATCCCCAAAAAAGAAAATTTTCCCAAAAATAATTTATGTTGTTTATGAGTTTCACTAACTGTCAACTGCCCTCTGCCCAACCTCTCGTGAGCAACCAACCACAGATGTGCATGGCCATCAGCTGTGCACAGAGGGGGGTGGCTACAGGAACTTCAGGCAATGCCCCATGAACTGCCAACCCTCATCTGCTCACGACCTTAGGCCTGTGCAGTGGGAGTTGGCCGTAGGAGGTTGTCAAGCCCTATGTCTGACCCCTTGTGAGAAACCAAACCCCCTGTGAGCAACTAGCCCATAGCTGGGGGTTTAAACAGGGCCTGTCCTAAGGCCAGGCCCTCCACTGAACAAAGCACACAGCCACCCTTGGGGGGGCACAGCCCTGGCCATGCACCGAATTCTCCATAAGCAGCCAACCCCCATAATTGTTTATAATGACATTATGGCAAATTTGACATTAGAAAAAACACTGTTTATCGCCTCATAGATTGCATGTAGCAATTACTTACACAGGAAAAATACTCTCCCAACCATTAGGAGGTCATTTGAATGTGATATTACAATGCTGCACACATTTAACCACTTGCATCCTGATTTTGGTTAAATAACTTTTGTTAAAACAAGTACGCAAAAGAAAAATACGTTGGCATTTATATATAGTACATATGTAGATGTGCAGAGTATTTTATTGCCATTGTTGGAGGGAAGGATTAAGAGGACTTACCTGAGACTTTGACTTTTGGCAATTGTGAGTGATGGCCCCTCCATATGCTCAACAATGGTAATAGAAATCATATTGCAATTTGCTTATTTGTGCGTGCAAGTATGTGTGTGTGTATATATATAGCCAGTAGGTATAGTTAGGACCAAAGTTTCCGTAGGAAAAGCCTCTTTTGTTTTACCAATAGCATTGGTGCCGCTTGACGAATCGTCACAAACGTTTCACAAACTTTTGCTTTTTTGGTTCAGCTGCAGTATTGAAAGTTTCGGGGTGATCTGTCAAGTGGGGGCCGACAAAAAAGGGGGATCCCAAAATGCGTTTTCGCCATTTTATGTCAAAGGGAATTTTTCATTTTTTTGAACACGACTACTGCCTGAACCGCTGAACGGAATTACACCAAATTTGGCAGAAAGCTAGATGTTGGCTCAGAAAGCGTGCTTTTTGTTATTTGGTGTGAATCTGTTCAGTAGTTTCAGAGATATTTAGGATTTAAAATATAGATATCTGGGAGCCTAAAATCCAACTGAAATTCTACTGAAATTTGATTGGCTGCCAACACTTCAACCAGGAAGTGTTGGCAGCCATCTTGGGACCATTATATATGATAGCACCCTATTGAAATGCAATGTAGTGAATGGCAGGTTTTGAGGGTCACAAAAAGGAGAACGTATAAAGGTTGACAGCAGATTTTAGTTACAGTGTAAATCATTTGTTGATGGTACCATACTAATTTTAGGATTTGTGGTGTGTTCTAAGGTGATTTTACCCTGCGATAAAACTTTCTGCTGGGATTTCAAGAATCATGTTCTCCTACGCCGTGCTCCCCCGCACCAGAAAGACCAGATCGGAAGGCCGCTCCTTCTCCTTCCTCGCGGCCAAAGCCTGGAAAGCCCTTCCGCTCCACCTCAGACAGACAACATCGTTCTCCATGTTCGCGAGAAACCTCAAGACCTGGCTCTTCGACAGACCCCCTCCCTGATGGACTGGAACCTGCACCCCCCCCCTCCAGCGCCTTGAGACCCCTATGGGTGAGTAACCGCGCTTAACAAACACTTGATTGATTGATTGATGTTTGAGAGAAAACTGTCTTCTCATGATTTCCCCATAGAGGTTATGGAAGGTGCTCCGGAAACTAAAATGAGCGCATTTTTTCTGTAAATTCACACTACCTTTCTCAGCCATATGAAAATGAAGTCTGACAGTTGATTTTATGTCAAGACAGGAGGCTAGCATTATGCATTAACTTTAATTTCCCACTTCTGAGCAGCACCATTAAAAGCTCATGGAACCCTACAACATCATAATCAACAAAGAATCTTCCAATACATAAATGGTGATGGAGCAGGGTTTTCGAAAAATAAAAACCTGCTCGGATTGAGACCCCTAGTAACATTTTCTAATTTTTCTAATAGTGTGCAGTGAAAAACGTGTGGTTTTAATAACTAACATGAGGGAAAATAATACTCCGCAAGCGTGTACTAAAGCACTGAACTAGGCCGCAAATGCTTAACTAATGAAAATAAAGAGACTAATGCTGCTTTTTGTGCACGTTATTAACGTTTGTCAGGAAAACCTTAACATGGGGTTGCGCATAGTTAGATGCAGCATTTGGGAGGGTGCATAAAGAAAAGCATTTCAAAATGAGTAATTATCTTTGTTTAATTTTCCGTAGCAGCATGGGTTAAGCAAAATGAAGATTTATTAACTGAAAAAGCAAAAGAGAATGTGGAGGGAAGACAAAGGCGAGCAACCTTCGAATTTATGTGTGCCTGCCAAAAGTTAAACGTGAAGACGAAAAACAATCGACAAGTGATGAACGTTTCCTCTGGAAGCGCACGAGTGGCACAAGAAGTAACTGAAACATTAGCGGAGAAAGAAGGAAACTGCAGTCTGATATTTGTATACTTGTATTTCCTGGGATGATGTAGTTGTGATGTTCAAAAAACAAAACAATAGAACATTGAGAGAGATGGACATGTTGAGTGTGGTGTGACAGTACACTCCCTTCCTTAACCAATCACGATGTAGTTTTGTCCCAGACTTGAAACAAGTGTGGGTTGGACATTTGGGCTTTAGGGTATAATTGAGGTGCCCTGGTGGGAGGGGTTAGCTGTTGCGGAGGTGTCTTCTTGCGATGCTGATGGTGTTAGGTGTGATTGTCGCTGTCGTCGGTTTGCTGTAGAGGCCTACCTATTTCTTTCCAGTCCTGATTTCTGACTTAGACTTTGCCCTTACAAATCTTCTTGAGGGGCCCTGCTGCTCCTGTGGCCAAGGAGCAGATTTCCTGTTTTCATCTGGGTTAGTATAGATAGAGACCTGAATTTGCATAATCATTTGGAAATGTATTTTGTCTCTGAAACTTTTCTCTCTTCGCCTTTCCACTCCTTCAATGCACTGTCGTTGAGATGAGATTTGTCATTTTCTCTTTGCTAATTGTTTATTCAGTGATATTCCATGGTTTGTACTGCGTATTGGTGCTTGATGAGCATTTATTTTACATTATTTAGATAAAACATTATAAATATGCACTCTGTGTTCGTCTTTATTTAGAGAGTGTACATTAATTATTGCCTACAACTTTTCAACTATAAAAAGATGCCATCGTCACATTATTTTTCTATAAGTAATGCAGGTTCGGTTGGAAATTTGTAAGTTAGGTCTGAACTTTGCATTTTACACTGAACCCAGCGCGAAGGGACCTTGTTGGGTAATGTAATTGGGCCTTGTTTATTTGCAAATGTATTGATCCCTGAGCGCTGGATCAGTTTTGGTAGCAGAGGATGGTTATTGATTAATATTGATTAGTTTGGCAATAATTATTGATAATTGATTTTTGGTTATTAATATGAAAAGTTAGTGTTCGTTTTGTTTCATGTAGGAAATACGGGGAAATACGGGTACGGTGTTGCCTAAGATCCCGGGATGATGATGATGATAATGTTATTTTAGCCTTAAGGGGGCCGAGGAATAGTGTGGAAAAGTATCACACTGCAGAAGTACTTTGTCTGTTGTCGTAATATCAAACAGTGAGATGCTGTGAATGTTATTTAGGGATTTATTCTGTTGAGAAAAGGTTGTGTGAAATAGTGAAAAGTCTGCTTCCGAAATTTTGGCTTTACATCCCCAAAGGAGTACCAAGACTTTTTTCACTCGAAAATTCTCTTCCGAAACTTTGGCTAGTATCCCCAGAAGAGTACTAAGACCTCTTTTCACTTGATTGGGAGTAAAGTAGCGCTTGTCGTTATTTTACTAGAAGTAAAAGAAATCTCTTTGAATGATCGAACTATCTCTGTATTTAGTGGAGCAGACAAAGTAGCATTGTTTTGTGTTGTTTTTAACAAGAATCTAGTAAGAAAAACCTTGTAGTACATTGCCGTATTATTTTGTAAAGGAAGGGTTAGTAGCAGGGGTTATACTGACGTCACAAAAAGCAGCGCTGGCATTGGTTGAGACAGTGGGCGCGTAGTGAGCCGTGATTGGTTGGTTGGTGTGAGCTGCGCTGGCATTGGTCGAGATAGTGGGTGTGTAGTGAGCCGTGATTGGTTGGTTGGTGTGAGTCGCGCTGGTATTGGTTGAGATTCAGCGAATAGAGTGAGAGGATTTATGGAAGGTTTCCTTTGTTTGTTTTTGGTTTATTTAGCGAGAAAAAGAGAGTTTAAAATGAAGATGGTAAATAGAATACAAGATTTTTTTTAAAAGGATAAGCCGATAGTTACTAGAGAGGGGCTTCCTGTACCTCCTCCAAGATCACCTGCTTCTTTCATGATGTTGGAGCGTGGATATCATACATGTACATGGTTAGAGAATTGGATGGGTTACACAGATTATGATGGAGTTTTAGCTTTTCCAAAGCATGGTACTTTTAATGTGAGGATATTGGAGAATTTGAGGAGACAAATGAATTCATTAAAACCAAATCCCAGACCTATGCAGTATGAGGAGCTTGAAGAATGGGAACATGAAGCGTATAAAAGAGAGAGAGACAGGAATGGGATAAGATATAGGAATACATTGAGGAGATATTCAGAAGCTAGGTGGGATGATCAGATGAAGAGATGGAGAAGAGAAGTGATTGCAGATGGGTTATATCCAGTAATAGTTGCTGAAGATCAGGCTGGAGGAAAATGTAAAGAGAAAAAGAATAATGTTGAGACTTCTGAATTTGATATTGATCCAAATGAAATCGATGATGAATTACTAGATGAGATGCTATTAAAGAGACCTCCACCATATCAGGAGAACCCGGATGGGATTTCTCCAAGGGCACCGCTAATTGAAATAGAAGTTCCACAAGTTTCACAAGATACACATGTTCCGGTAGCTTCACAGTCTTCATTAGGTACTCAAGAGTTACAGGAAAAAGAGATTGACATGTTAAACAGAACAAGAGAGGAGTTGATTAGAAAATTAGTCAGTTGAGTTTAAATGCAGAAGCATTGTCAGTACCAGTAACAATTGGTCCTATAGTTCCATTGTATAGTGAGTCAAAATATTTTGAGAGTGCATACATTGACAATTCCTATGAATAATGTCAGGAATGCTAGTGGATCGGAACCAGTTGAGAGGAGTGCTTTATTAATTGATCTTCCAATAAATGAAAAAATGACTGAAAACACCAAAAAGAAGTGTGCAGGTAGATCCTAGGAAACTAGTGCAGAATGTGAGAGAAATGACTCCAGTATCAGGGGGTTCAGTGGGACCTTCACCAGAGGAGTTAGATGATTGGATAAGAGGAATAGAAACAAATAAGTCTAAATTGAGTATAGATATAGGTAAATTGAGAGTAGATCTGGAAGAAATGATTAATGGTACAATAAGTCCAGAGAGAGTGAGTAAATATCAGGATGAAGAGTTGCTATTTTTGTGTAAAAATATTACATGGAGAGCGAAGAATTTACATGAGAAATTGGTAGAAGTTTCTCAGGAATATGGGGTGGATATTGGAAAATCTAAAGCTTTGCAGAAAACATATAGGGGCATATTAGCAAGAACATGCGAAAAATATCGCAAACCTTGCTTAGCGCGCCTTTTTTTATCGCCGGCTATCGCTGGATATTACCGCGGAAATAACATGCTATTAGCAAGGTTTATCTCCATTGCGATAAAATATCCAGCGATAGCGGCGAAACCCAGCTTTAACGCGAGAAATCCAGCGATAAAATCCTATCGCTATATCTGGGGACTTAACCTTACAATCCACCTCCCATTGACTTTCATTGCTAAGTCATGTTTTTATCAGTTCTAAAAAACAAGCGGTAATCGGGGTTAGCGCGCGTTTTATCGCTCGCGTGGGTATTGCTAATAGGCGATAGGTATGTAAGCGACTGTTTTCTGTCGCTTTTAGTTGGGAACGCCTACCTTGCATGTCATTAGCGATAATTATCGCTGACATGCAAGGCGATGTAAAACCCGGCCGCTATCGCCGGAAAGCTGTCGCTAACGCCTGTTAGCGACAGCTTGCTAATAGGGCGTTAAAAATATCGCCGCTTTAGCGGCAAAAAGTCCCGCTAAAGCGGCGATAGAGCCCTTGATAATATGCCCCATAGATTGGACTTTACTGGAAAGGATTTAGAGAGTTTGAATACATCTGGTAAACAATTGCAAATAAAAGAGTCGATTAATACCTTGAAGAGATGGGGTGATGTGGAACGATGGAAAGGTAGATGGGCGAAAAAGAAGGAAGAAATGATTGCTAATAAAAATGTGAATGCATCTTCTTTACTTCCGTTAAGAGAAGCAGAGCAAGTTGAAATTATATATCCGATGAGAGAAGTTCCAGTTGGTGGATATGCTCAGATTCCTTGGTCAAGACAGGATATATTGTCTTTTACTAATGATTTCCTCAGATTGAGAGAAAAACCTGTTGAGTGGTACAAACAGGTAGAGAGGTTTGTAAAGGTTTCAAAGGTCTTGTTGAAAGATTTGGATGGTTTATTTGACATTGTAGTTCCAGCTGATTTATGGACTGAGCGTAAAATTGCAGTTGATTGGCCAAAAGAGGAATATCCTAGAGATGTTAAAACAGGAGCACCTTCAGAAGAGGTAATGAAAAAATATAATCAGGTAATTACTTACTTGAAGGGTAAAATTTCTCCCAAAAAAACAGATTGGGTTAAAATTGATAGGACAACACAGGAGTCATAAGAATCAGTACATGCATATTATGAGAGGCTTTTACAAGTGTTTAAACAGTATAGTGGCTTTGAAAGTATAACTGACAAAGATATGGGACATTTTGTGTATAGGTTTGTATTTGGATTGAAGCCTGAGATTAGTAATATGATTCAGTAACATTTGATTTGTTGGCAGAGTAAGACAGTGGATGAGATTTTGAGATATGCTAAGTATTGTAGTGATGATATTGAGTCGAGGCATAAGAAATTAAAAGAGAAGATGATGTGGGCACAAGTGAAAGTGGCGCAACAGAAAGATGGGAATTATGTCAATGGTTCTCAAACAGATTTTCAAATGAAAGGACAGAATCAGAATTTTCAAAATGGTCAGGTACTTAAAATGAATGGTGTATTAAATGGTGGAAAAGGTAGAGGTAAGAATAATAGAGAAGAAATGAAAAAGAAATTTCCTTGTCATGCGTGCGGAAAGTTAGGGCATTGGAAGAACGAGTGTAAGTCCTTGCTAGGAAATAATGGAATGATTCAAAATTTCAATCCGCAGATGCAGAATGAAGCGGTTGTGAATCAACAACTGCTGCGCCCATAGCGGATTGGTGCCGGGGGACCCAATGATCAGCCTTGAATGTTCACTGCATCTACCCTAGAGGGGGACAGCCATGATCCTGAACCCGCAAAAGCAAGTGTGCAAGTCATGGGAAGCACCTCCTCTCACAATCAGATCAGCTACTCACTCTGTGCCTGACCCTAAAATGGCCACCGTCCTTTACTTGGGGAGCTGTCTCTGCTGGAAGAGAATCACACTGACAGAACGCATCAGATACACTGGTGACTACAGAGGGTCGGGTCGCGGGGGGACCGCTCCCCCTCGAAGAAGTGAGCCTACTTACCTGCACATATGCCACATATGCATGCTTTTCTCCCCTCATTGGCGAGGGATCCAGCATTCGTTCTCCGGGGCTACTGGGACCTCTCCATGAGTGACCACAGTGGCAAGGAAGACACACCCAGTAGAGGATTAGGAGTGGTCCCCCTTCCACTGGGATCCTGCACAAATGCCCAACACTCACTACTACTGCTGGGAATGGGGTAGGTCTGCAGACTTTGGAACTGTCTCTTCCAACTCCCCTCTCACCACTCTTGACCTGGGGGCGAGCTGGAGGATGAGGCGGATGGCACCTCCCAGTAACACCGTGACTGGTGCTCTCGATGGAACGTTTGACGATGCCCCCTGGGCAGAAACCATAACTGTCTGTGCTTACCGCGTTGCCCGAGCAACCTTGGCTGATTCCCGGTGGAACTGTCCTATGCAGCTATAGAGGAGTTTGGCTCTGGATCACCCCTTGGCCGTCACCTACCCAGCCAGACATCGGACATTGCTTTCCTCGTCTCCCCGTTGTGTTTCTTTTCCCTCCCCCGCCTCCTCCCTCTGTGATTCTTTGACTGCCTCCCCTTTTCCAGCCTGACTTTTCTGTGTCCCCTGAAGTACTTTCCCCCTTGCCAGTTTTTTCTATGTTATGCTAAGCTTTAGTAACTCATGTAACTATGTTATACTGTTTCCCTTTCTATGTTATGAAACAATGTCCTACCTCATGTAAAGCGCTCTGATACCTCCGGGTCTAGCCAGCGCTATATAAAACTTTTCAAATAAATAAAATAAATAAATAAATAAGAATCAAAATGTACAACAATATTGGTTGCAGTGTCGTGAGAGTGATTCAGATTCATCTCAATGACGGTGCCTGAGGGGGGAGGAAGAGTGCGTGCTTGGCGCATCTCTAGTGGTAGATTAATCAGGTTCTTTTGTTGATGGGAAAGTGGAAGTTAATAATATTACATTCCTTGTGGACACTGGTGCTACCCGTTCTACTGTAAGAGCAGCAGAAATTCCAAACCTACCCCTCTCGGGAGAAACTATCCAAGTTGTAGGAGTTTCAATTAAGTATATTAGAACTCCAGTGACCAAACCAATGGAGGTTCATATTGGAGAATTCAGAGATATGCATCGTTTTGTGGTATGTGGCACGAGTCCAGTGAATCTTTTAGGTAGGGATTTACTTTGCAAGATGAATTGTACCATCTATTGTACACCGCATGGTATTGCTTTTCAGACACCAGATGAAGATGTTGCTTTTAAAATGATGTTAGCAAAGCAAGGAACAGAAGTGAATGATCTATATTCATTGCTCACATTTGAGGATTTGCCCGGTGAGTTGAGAGACACAGTAAGAACAGATGTGTGGGATTTTACAGGAAAAGAAATTGGACTGTTGACCCTATTCAAATTACAGTGAAACAAGGTGCAGAGTTTCTAAAAACGCCACCATATAAGATGAGTCCTGAGACTATAGCAGGAGTTATTCCTGTAATAGAACAAATGATTGAACAAGGCATTCTAAAAGAAATATTGGGAAGTCCTTGTAATTCACCTATTATGGGAATTAAGAAACCAAGTGGAAAATACAGAAAAGTGCAAGATTTGCGAAAAATAAATAAAATTGTGGTACCTTGTTGTCCAATAGTGCCAAACCCAGCAATGATTCTTTACCAAATTCCTTGTGATGCGGAATGGTATACAATGATTGATTTGTGTCAAGCATTTTTCTCGATACCTTTACATCCGGATAGCCAATATTTATTTGCTTTCCGGTTCGGAGACCATGTTTTGGCATGGTGCAGAGTTCCTCAAGGGTATACAGAGAGTCCTTCAATTTTTAATCAGATTTTGAAAAAATGTCTAGAGTCATTGGTTATGCCAGAGAATTCAGTGCTAGTGCAGTATATTGATGACCTATTGGTGGCATCAAAAACACGAGAGGCATGTGTGACAGATACTCTTGCTCTACTGAATTATTTGGCAGAAGGTGGGCATAAAGTGTCACCAGCAAAATTGCAATTTTGTCAGAAAGAAGTTCAATATTTGGGACACAAAATTGAAAAGGGAATTAGGAGAGTGTTACAGGATCGAATCAATGTGATTTTGCAAATGGAACCTCCCAAAACACAGAAAGAAGTTCGAATGTTTTTGGGCATGGTAGGATATTGTAGGCAATGGATCAGTGGATTCTCATTGATTGCCAAGCCGCTACAGAGATTGACTCACAAAGATGTGAGTGATCCGATTGAATTGGATGAAGAAAGCATGAAAGCATTCATTGAGCTGCGAGATAGTCTTTGTCGAGCACCTGCATTGGGAATGCCAGACTATACTAAAGATTTTGCATTGTTCTGTTGCGAGAGAGATGGGTGTGCACTTTCAGTTGTGACACAAACACACGGAATGGCACGTCGACCAGTGGCATATTTTTCTGCTACTTTGGACTCAGTGGCTGCAGCATTACCAGCTTGTTTGAAAGCAGTGGCTGCTACTTGTGTGAGTCTTGAGCAGAGTGAATCAATTGTTATGGGATATCCAGTGAAAGTATATGTGCCACACTCTGTTGAGATCCTATTAACTCGCACACAAACACAGTACATGATGTACAGTCATTTGACTAAATACGAGAGAGTGATCCTGGGTGCTGAGAATGTAACAGTATCAAGATGTACAACATTGAATCCAGCAACTTTGTTGCCGAGTTCAAGTTGTGAAGACGTGAGAGATGAAGCGGATCATGATTGTTTGGATGTGACAGAGTTGTGTACAAAACCAAGACCTGACATAAAAGATACACCACTAGAAGAGTCAGATTGTGTGATGTTTGTGGATGGATCTTGCCTGAGAGATGAAAAAGGTGTATTAAGTGCTTCATATGCTGTGTGTTCAGTGGCTATGGTTCTTGAAGCATCCTGTCTAAGAGGGATAAATTCAGCACAAATTTCTGAATTAATTGCACTGACTAGGGCATGAATAACTGGCAAAAATTTGAGAGTAACCATATTCACCGATAGCCAATATGGTTTCGGGGTGGTGCACGATTTTGGTCAGTTGTGGATGCAACGTGGATTTCTGACTTCTTCAGGATCACCAATCCGAAATAGTAAACATGTAAAAGATTTACTGAATGCACTACAATTGCCTATAAAGATTGCAGTGGTTAAATGTTCAGCACATAAATCAGGAAATGATTATGTGACCAATGGGAACAGATATGCAGACCAAGTGGCTTGTTTCTGTGTACAAAATTCAATTTCAATAAACAGAGGAAAATAGAAAAATAATACAAATTGTCACTTGATATTCTCTTCAATAGAAACATGGGATGAAATTAAACAGTTGCAGGAAGAAGCTAGTGATGAAGAAAAAGAAATTTGGATCAAATCAGGATGTAAAAAGAGATCTGATGATGAAGTATGGGTGTATGTAGACGAGAGACCAGTAATACCAGACTATTTACTTTCACAGATGGCAAGGATGTATCATGGTTTAACACATGCTGGGAGAGATGCTATGATTAGACTCTTCAAACAGTTATGGTATAATCCAAAGTTCAGGGTCATTGCAGAGAGTCTATGCCAAAGATGTACAGTGTGCCAGCAGCAAAATCCAGGTAGAAAGACAGTTGTTAGTTGGGGCAGAATTGGGAAAGCTGCAGGACCTTTTACAAGGTTGCAGGCAGTTTTATTGAATTCCCTCTTTGTAATTGACTAAAATATGTGTTGTTTGTCTGTTTTCTCATTGGGTGGAAGCATAACCAACAAGAAGGAATGATAGCTTGACTGTTGCTAAATTGCTGTTAAGAGAGATAATTCCTAGATTTGGATTTCCAGTCTCTTTAGAAATGGATAGAGGAACTCATTTTAATAATGAAATAATTTGAATGATTCGTGCAGCGTTCCAAATTGAACAAAAGCTGCATTGTGCCTATCGACCAGAAGCATCAGGAGTGGTCGAGCAAATTAATGGCACTATCAAATCAAGACTGTCAAAAGTCTGTGCATCCACAGCACTGAAATGGCCAGATGCTTTACCCTTGGTATTGATGAGTCTGAGAAGTATTCCTGATAAAAAGACTGGATTATCCCCACACGAAATTATTATGGGGAGAGTAATGAGACAGACGACTGTACCAGCAAATCAACTGATGAATATTACTGATGATCTGGTGCTTGATTATTGCAAAGGATTGGCTGGTGTAGTACGTTCTGTGCCTCATCAGATTGGAGAAATTGTAACTACAACTCAGCAAGAACAAGCATATGATCTAAGTCCAGGAGAGTGGGTCCTGGTGAAGAAACACGTGAGAAAATCATGTTTGGAACCTAGATGGCATGGCCCTTACCAAGTGATACTGGTGACGACAACAGCAGTGAAGTGTGGTGGCTTACCAAATTGGATACATGCAAGTCACACAAGAAGAGTCCCAAGTCCACTTGAAAGACAAGAAGAAGCAGAAAGTGGAGAAAATGAAGTTGTAGAGTCTGAAGTTACAGATTCTGAAGTTGAACAAGGAACAAGTCGAATAGAGTGGGCACCAGCTACTGGTTCTCAAAAGACTGCTGTTGAGAAAGAAAAAGAGAAAGTGAATCAAGAGCAAGTACAACAGAGAAAAGGACTGAATAAAAGAACTTGCGAATTTGACAACAGAGTAACGGAAGCTGTGCAAGCAAAGAAAGAAAGAAAAGGTGATGTGTGGCCAGAAGGAGTGAAAAGACTGAAATACACTCTGAAACAAAGATCACCTGACTCAATAATTGAAGTTTCATATCAGACTGAGCAAAGTGAGTCTGAAGAAAAATCAGTTCATAAAACAAAAAGAGTGAGGGTTCCAAATAAGAAATACATAGCACCAGAATGGACATATGTGGTGTTGGAAGAAATTGAGAACACAGATCAGATCAAAGAAAACACTAGTACAGAGCAGGGTGAAGGAGACAGTTTTGAACCACCTTAAAA
The DNA here is from genome assembly GCA_963921515.1 of Calotriton arnoldi. Lineage (NCBI taxonomy): Eukaryota > Metazoa > Chordata > Amphibia > Caudata > Salamandridae > Calotriton > Calotriton arnoldi. The sequence goes on along the minus strand of CAWUFW010005224.1, from coordinate 1,031,817 downwards.
GAACTGTGAAAATTAAGGTGCAACAATTTTGAGAAAAATGATTCAGAATCATTCAAAAGACTTGAAGAAGAAGAAAAAGAAGATATAAAAAAAAGGAAAACAGGGGTAAAGAAGAAAAGCCATTAGTGTGAGGATACACTACTTTGGATAGATATTATTTTTTGGATAGATATTTTTATAGATTAGATTTTTTTAGATATTTTTGATTCTAAGTCAGATTTTTGAGTTTTTCATTAGTTTTTTAATTTTTAGAATTGGTACAAATTTAATTAGAAATGGCAAATACAGCAGAGTCTGGGCATCAAAATCATAGTTTTAAACGTAAATGTATTAATGCTTGCTTATTTAGTATATTTTTACTAATGATAGTATGGTTAACACTAATTGTCATTGTGCCTGTCTTAATGGTAACTAATCAAAAGAATGACACTAATATTAATAGTGTGATGAGTGAAAAAGTAGATACTAAAGGGTTAGAGGAAGACTCACATACTAAAATAGAAAAGATGAAAGATGACAGTATCTATCATCATGATAAATCAATTAATGATTTTTTGTTAAATGTCTTTACCAAATTATTGTATGAGTATGTTGACGTAATGGATGCAAGAGATTGTTATGTGTGCATGCAATTACCGTCGTCTGTCTCAGAGGGGGTGACATATCATCACCTACCTTTAACATATGGTGTGTCTTGTAGTGTCTTAACAAGTTTATTTTACGAGAGGGGAAGTCTCCAATATTATTATTCTAACATGATTTAGTATTTTCAGAAATTCCTATTAGAAGGAATATGAATAAAATAAATAGCGCTAGAAATTCGGAATATATGGGCGAATTTTTTCATTCTACACAAACAATAGATACAGTATCTGCACATAGACATAACCTAACTTGTAGATTACGATTTGAAGAAATAGAATTCATTAACATGGTTGAAGATAGAAGACAAGAGTTTCAGAGAAAGGCTGCTGAGCAAAAGTCTCATGTACCTCCATGGGCTTTCAGAGAAGGAGATTACAAGAGGGGCGAGACTTATGCTGCCATGACCCTAGACTGGTATCATAGAGGGAAGCTTTGTTTACTTTGATAAAAGACTGACTATAATAATTATTTTATTGGTTCTAGTGAATGTGATAATACTTTTCTAGTTACGGGAGGATGGGGATTGAAAGGAGGAACTGATCCTGTCTTTCCGGGAATCTATTATGTGTGTGGTAAGAATGCCTACTATAGGTTGCCTGCACATTGGTACAGGTGTTGTTATTTAGCAATAGTATTTCAAAATATTTACCACATGGATGAGAAACATAGAATCAATGAAATAAAGAATGGACTAATACGTAATAAGAGAACCGAGTTTTTCAGAAATTATAGGAGATGTTTTTGGAGCATTGATACCTTCAGTTGGAGTTATACTAAATTCGCACAAAATTAGAAAATTGTCCACAGTGGTTGATCGTTTATCAACAGACACTGCTGGTGGGCTTTTAATGGTTGATACTGAGATGGTTGCAATTAGATCTATGGTTTTGCAGAATCGACTTGCCCTTGATGTATTATTGGCTAAAGAGGGTGGAGTCTGCAATATGTTGAAAATACAACAATGTTGTACTTATATCCCTGACAAGAGTAAAAATCTTGAGGGGTGTATTAAGAATATTACAAATCTTCATCAAGATTTATCCGAATTGAAGGTTGATGGTGCTTGGGAGAAACTTGGTAAGAGTTTTTCCTCTGTGGGAAATTGGTTTTCTACATTTGGGAATAGTCTATTAGGGAAAATATTAACACCTATTATTGCAGTGGCTACAGTGATACTAATGATTTTCTTGATTTATAAATGTTGCAAATGCAAGAAAGAGACATCTGATAACAAACGAAGAGCAAGAAAAAGAAAGAGAGAAGAAATAGAATTAGAGGTTAGAAGAGGAAACAATTATGAAATGATGAGGGATTTAGATGGAATAATGATAAAACGAGAGAGAACAACAGCTTTTTAAGTGACAAATTGTATTGGTGGGTATTTGGTGATGGCTCAAAGACGCCATCAAAGGGGGAATTGATGAGCAGGGTTTTCGAAAAATAAAAACTTGCTTGGCTTGAGACCCCTAGTAACATTTTCTAATTTTTCTAATAGTGTGCAGTGAAAAACGTGTGGTTTTAATAACTAACATGAGGGAAAATAATACTGCGCAAGCGCGTACTAAAGCACTGAATTAGGCCGTAAATGCTTGACTAATGAAAATAAAGAGACTAATGCTGCTTTTTGTGCACGTTATAAACGTTTGTCAGGAAAACCTTAGCATGGTTAGATGCAGCATTTGGGAGGGTGCGTAAAGAAAAGCATTTCAAAATGAGTAATTATATTTGTTTTATTTTCCGTAGAAGCATGGGTTAAAGAATTATTAACTGAAAAAGCAAAAGAGAATGTGGAGGGAAGGCAAAGGCGAGCGACCTTCGAATTTATGCGTGCCTGCCAAAAGTTAAACGTGAAGACGAAAAACAATCGACAAGTGATGAACGTTTCCTCTGGAAGCGCACGAGTGCTACAAGAAGTAACAGAAACTGAAACATTAGCGGAGAGAGAAGGAAATTGAAGTCTGATATTTGTATACTTGTATTTCCTGGGATGATGTAGTTGTGATGTTGAAAAAACAAAACAATAGAACATTGAGAGAGATGGACATGCCGAGTGTGGTGTGACAGTGCACCCCCGTCCTTAACCAATCACGATGTAGTTTTGTCCCAGACTTGAAACAAGTGCGGGTTGGACATTTGGGTTTTAGGGTATAATTGAGGTGCCCTGGTGGGAGGGGTTAGCTGTTGCGGAGGTGTCTTCTTGAGATGCTGATGGTGAAAGGTGTGATCGTTGCTGTCGTCGGTTTGCTGTAGAGGCCTACCTATTTCTTTCCGTTCCTGATTTCTAACTTAGACTTTGCCCTAACAAATCTTCTTGAGTGGCCCTGCTGTTCCTGTGGCCAGGGGGCAAATTTCCTGTTTCCTTCTGGGTTAGTATAGATAGAAACCTGAATTTGCATAATCATTTGCAAATGTATTTTGTCTCTGAAACTTTTCTCTCTTTGCCTTTCCACTCCTTCAATGCACTGTCGATGAGATAAGATTTGTCATTTTCTCTTTGCTAATTGTTTATTCAGTGATATTCCATGGTTTGTACAGTGTATTGGTACTTGATGAGCATTTATTTCACATTATTTAGATAAAACATTATAAATATATACTCTGTGTTCGTCTTTATTTAGAGAGTGTACATTAATTATTGCCTACAACTATTCAACTATAAAAAGATGCCATTGTCACAATATTTTTATATAAGTAATGCAGGTTCGGTTGGAAATTGGTAAGTTAGGTCTGAACTTTGCATTTTACACTGAACCCAGCATGAAGGGACCTTGTTGGGTAATGTAATTGGGCCTTGTATATTTGCAAATTTATTGATCCCTGAGCGCTGGATCAATAGCATGCGACCACCATCTTCTTCCTCTTTTGTTTGCTGCTTCTTAGCAGATAAGTATTGATCTACTTAGTAATTTGTTTTAAGAGATTATGGTTTGAATGATTGTATTGGAAATATGAATGTATGATACCCAATTTATGGGTGTTTAAATGAGATTTATGTGTTTAGAGTGTATTTTATTGATAATAATATTATTTGATGTTTTTCGTTAATGATGGATTAGTGTTTAGTAGGTACTTACAAGCTTAGGAAATAGTAATTTTAGTTTTTTATGTTCGTGTCCCCTTCTGGGTCGCGTTCAGGTTTAAATGTATTATTTTCAAAAATTCAGGCGGCGCGAGCACGCGTTCTAGTGAAATGCTACTGTGTCGTTTTCAAATTAAAGGAACACGCTTACTGTGTCCTCAAGGGCAGCCTCGTGAAGGAAGACACCTGAAGGGAAAAGGAGAGCGAGCTGCTTGACGCGCGCGTGGGGCTCACTCTCCGATTGGTTAACGTTGGGCTTGTTTCAAAGAAATTGGAGCTTGTTTAGAAACATTTGGGATTGTTTCTAAAGGAATTAGATCTGCGAAGCCGTTCCCATGACAACGAAGCTTCGTTTATGCTTCGTGTCAGGGAGACGGCAGTTTAGAGTTTAAGGGAGCATTTGTAGCGAATAAAAAGGTATTGAGAAGGAAATATAAGGAAGGGAATATAAAAAAGGGGTATATAGGTGGAGTGAAGATAATTTTAATTGGTTGATTACATTTGAAAGGCAAAATGGAATCTAATAATGAGGAACATTATTATTAAGCAATCTCCAGGTAAGAGAAAGAGTAATGAGGTTGACGAGTATTTCTCAGTCTCAGAGGAGGATACTGAGAGAGGACCAGGTGGTATATGTTTGTCTAAAAGGAAACATTTTAAAAACAAGCATTTGCAATGCAATAGGTCTCGCATTTACGAGCGTTTGACCTATTGGCAATGCGTTATTTAGGGCACTCTTCTGTGCACTGCTATGTCACGTAGGCACTACCCTCCACATTTATTTATTTATGCATTTTTATATAGCGCGGACTTTACCCAAAGGTGTCAGAGCGCTTCACAATAGGACCAGTTACGTTACATGAGGAGAATGTTACAAAAGTACATGTTACAGAAGCAAACGAGATACAAGAAGAGGTATAATACAGCAATAGATGGCAGTCACTCACAAACGCACTAGGATGACACTTGTACAGGCATATAATACAAATTTACAATAGTGAAAGAACTTCCTTGGGGGACTTGAAAGGGCGTGTATTAGTTCTGGAAGTGTCTCTGGAAGAGAAGAAATTTGAGGTCAGTTTTGAAGGTCCGGGTAGAGGTGGTGGTACGGAGCTGTGGCGGAAGCGAGTTCCAGATTCTCACCGCATTGCCTGAGAAGGATTGAGCCATCGTAACATACAACGGAACAGGCAGGGCCGGCCTTTAGCATGGGCGAGCTGGGCCCAGGCTGCAAATTTTCTGAGGGGCGCATGAAGCTGTGTACATTAAGGTTATGCCAACAGCAGTGGCAATGGGGGTCCAGAGTTTACTGGCCTTTACTACACAAGCAAAGAGATGGGCTGATTTGTCTTGCTTGCACTGGAGCCAGTAGCAACTTTGCAATGGCGCTTCATCTAACACAAGGTATGTTGCCAGCAGGAACAGAATTTTACAAAGCCCGGATTTAAAAAATGTATAATCATTTTTTTTTTTTTTTAATTCACTGCATTCTCAAGAATAAACTAACTGCATGTTTAGGGGGTACTGTGCTAGCACTACGTAAGAGAAACGGGTGTCAAATGGTTAACAGTAACTTTCACTAGTTGATGATTTCATGAACACACTGGCTTGAGTGCTCTGAAATGTCTAGACCACAAATTCTGACATGGGGGGGGTCGGGGGGAGGAGGGGGGGGGCTTAGGCAAGGACAAGTCATTTTGACTGCATTGGAGAACAAATGCGACTACAGACCTTTTTTGACCCCCTCCAATCACATGTAACCTGATGGCCAATGTGGCCGACGGTACTTACAGCAAAGTGGGCTTTTTTTACTGCACTTCGCAGCGGATTATGCCTTCCCGTTCATTTCACTTGCCATAACATGGACATTATTTCACAGTGATGCGGGGCCATGAAAGAAAACAAGCAATAAAAACAACAAAAGTAAAGTAAAATAAACAAAAGTCCCACAACATACCTCGCGCCCTTCAAACCTGCTCCAACACTTGTACAAATGGCACTTCTAGTAAACAGCTAGTCATCTGGGACTAACGTGAAGAATACTTTCAAAGTAGTTGCTGCTGAAGTGTATGCTCAGCATGCTGCCAGTACTGCAGTAAGGAGTATGCAGCCGTTTCGTGGCCCATTGCGTGGCCACAAAATCATCAAGTACGGCGGGCAAACAACTTTTGTTTACTTTTGTAGTAATGGGGGTATGCAGTGCGGCGTGCCGCCATTGTTACAAAAGTAAATAAACAGAAAAAAAAGTTGCTTGTCTGCCGTATTACTTTTACACACAACGGAAATGGCACACGCAGTTCACCCACCTCCTCCTCCTCATAGAAAAGACTCCAAGCAGTGTTGTCAACAGTAAGGCGGCCGTCTCACATTTCACGAAGTATACCAGATGGTGTTAGGCGACTTCCCGTGCCTGCTATATATGGCGCAGGCCCAATTAAAATAAAACAAGGGCTGTGGCTGGTCAGTTAGTGGGAATGCTAGCAGCTGCGGAGACCAGGCGCTAGTACAGTCACCCGAGAAACATACTAAAACACATACTCAAGTATGTCAGTGAGTAAGAAACATAACAGCAGTGCACCATTAAAAACATTTGCAGTCATACACGTAAAACTTAAGGGCAGTGGGTTCAACAAATGAACAATGCCGGCAGGCAACTTATTTAAACAATGTTATGTAGTGTGAGGTGTATCCCAGTGCAAATAAACCCTGGGCCTAATGAAAAATTACCTTAGACAGTAGGGGAAGTTCGTAGCGGTACACAACTGCATTATACTCCGGGAAGCATAAAAGTATGTGAAGCTGAAGTAAGACCCCAAGTTGCATCAGAAGTCAGCATGAAGAATAAAGTAAATATATTTAAAATGCAGTTGAGGAAGCATACAAAGAATGTAGACCCGTGTCTGAGATTTGTGAGGGAAGTGTTTTAAATGTGTCAGCATGTGGTGAAAAGCAATCCATGTTTAGGTTGGGGCTCCTGCTCCCAGATTAACAAAAGATGGTGACACAGATAGTGATCAAAGGCCTTCCCGCCGGACTGTCAAACGGATTGCTTGAGGGAATGTTTCCCACAAGGAAACAAATCATGGCATCTGTCTGCTGTTTCCCACTTTTGCCGACCAGAAGAACCATCTAGCATTAAATTATTCAATTTTTTTTTTTTTTTTAAAGATTTTATTTGTCAAATGGCACATATACAGCAGGGCCCTGTAACCCAGAGGCGTCTGCACAATCAGAGCATATTATTCAATTTTAAAACAAGTGTTGCTCTAGTGTACGGCATTTAATAAAGTATATACCGGCTGAGGAAGCGAGAGAGCGGTACTTCCTTACCGAGCTTACAAACTGAAGCACTTCTAATATAACCAATAGATACTGTGCGTTAAGATGGTGCAGTTTGCCCGGGGTGGGTGAGAAGTCACCGCAGTATCTTAAATAAGATAAATACATTACTGTTGGGGAAAGTGGTTGGTGATGCAAATTAACTGCAGACACAAAATTACATCTATTGTGAGTAATAAAGCGTAAACGGGTGTGAAAGTGCATTTAATCCCCTACGTGTATCCCGGTGCAATTACATCCCGGGACTAATGAAAATTCAACACAGACACTCTGGGAAGTTTGTAGCTGCACAATAAAATGCATTAAATTTTCGAAGAATAAAAGTATGTAAAAAAAAATCATTTAATTATCGTAGGTGATTTGTAGCTGGTGAAGTGTATTGCTGTTGCGCCGGTAACACTAGACGAAAATTAGAATTCTGTAAATGCGGTATCGGAGGACAATGTTCCTTAAAAATGTAAGTGACATTTGGTTCAACAGTGACAACATTAAAGAGCCGGTACGCACTGTAACTTAATTAAACACTGTTATATGGCGAACGCGTATTATAGTGCAATTACATCCCGGAACTAGAATATCACAACAAATATTCGGAGAAGTCCGTAGCTGGACACTTAAATACATAAAATTTGTAGAAGCATATAAGTATGTTAAGGTGCAGTAAGACGTTCTTTTAAAAAGTAACAGAAATATTAAAAGAAATGTTTTATAGTAGGTGAAGCACAAACTGTGTGTAATAGTGCGCTTACAGCCTGAGGCGTGTTCAAATTTACCTCAATTAGGCTGTGCGCCAAGTGGGAGAAGAGGAGCTGTGGGAGGGAGAAGGGGGCACGAGAGAAACGGAGTAGCAGCAGGCAGCGGAAGTCGAACGAGGAGAGAAAATGTGCAAATATAAAGTAATTAAAACAAGAGAACTACCGGTGGCTACATGTCTATATCCTCCTGTCAAGAGGCCGCACTGGTGAGCAGCACCTCTGCCAAAGCTGAAGTATTAAAACCTGGGAATAACAAGAAGCGCGAGCAACAAGCATTGGCCGCGCGGGCGTGAAACTGACACGGCCGCGCAGCCGTGAAAGTAATCGCGGGTTTTGTAAGTGCAAACAGTGGCTTTTACTGGCGACCAGCTTGCGTTCACGCGAGCGTCCAGATGGCGAGGGAAGCCATATGGCGCCTGATCGCGCATGCACGCTCGCGTGAACGCAGGCTAGTCCGCAGCAAAAGCCACTGTTTGCACTTCCAAAACCCGCTTACTAAAAGTCTCGCCAGGCCAGCGCATGCGCGCTGGCTCAGGCGAGACCTAAAAACAGGGGCAGAGTGGAGTCCCAAGCGGCTCGCAAAATGGGAATGCAGGGGAAAATATTTTTTAAGGGCAGGCAGTGGTCCCAGGGACCACTACCTGCCCTTAAAAAATGAAACGAAAACGTTTCATTTTTTCTTTTTCAAATGCATCCCGTTTTCCTTAAGGAAAACGGGCTGCATTTAAAAAAAAAAAACCTGCTTTATTGAAAAGCTGTCACAGACATGGTGGTCTGCTGACCCCAGCAGGCCACCATCCCTGTGAGGCTGGCCATTCCCAATGGGGTCGCAAATTGCGAGTGGCTCATGAATATTGATGAGCCTCGCATTTTGCGACCCCATTAATTTGCGACTCGCAAAATGGGAATAGTACATGGCCAACTCGTTTTTTGCGGTCGCAAAGGGGTCTGAAACCCCTCTGCGACTGCAAAAAACAGTCGTACATCTGGCCCTTTGTTCCTGGTACAGACAAAGTAAACCTATTAGAATCGCAATTTCCTTGTGTTATACTGCAGCCTCCCAGAGTGTTCTAAAGAACAACTAGAGCGCTAACAGTCTTACTTATGACAAAGTATGGCACACCTGAAGCCATGTTGATTGAATCAAGCTGGTAAAACTTAAAACATTTAATTTAGAAAGGAACAAAATGAGGGGCTTCAGTTTGTTATAGAAATTATAGTTAGTGCTGTAGAAAGAAAAATTAGGACACATTTTAAGTGCCTTCTCAAATATCTTCCTCTTCTATTTCATTAAAACAATCTGACATGCGGACTGAAACATGCAGACTGAAACATGCACTTTCAACACATGCTCACATGTTGACGGAAACATGCACTTTCAACACCAGCAGTTAACTCCCTGGTGATCAGCAGTTTTACTTTAGTGCTCTAATGAGTAACTAGAGTGCTAACATTCTGAATTTATGCCAAAGGTGTGGCACATATGAACGATATCTTGATGGAACCAAAGTAGAAAACTGAAAGCATTTTCTACTGAGGATACTGCAGTAAATGATTACATTAGGGAGCTTCCATAAGAAACATGTCTCCCAAGATGGCCACCGGAGGAAAAAGAGTAACCCTGGGCGGAGTTCGCGGAGTTGCACTACGCGGAGCTACGCAAAGCGCAAAAAAAACTCTGTCGCACTACGCAGCGCTCCGCAAGTGGCGGAGTACAATAGAAAAATCCCGTTTGCGGTGATTGCACAGTGCCGGATGCTTGTCTGCACTGCGCAATCATTGCGAACAGCACCATGCACAGCGCAAGCTTACCTTTTCTGCCGCTCGAGTAGATTTTTACTCGAGCGGCAGCTTTCTCAACGCGAACGGGCAGTTTCTCAACGTGAGCGGTCGCGAGCATACGCGACCACTCGCAATGAGAAACCTGACCCCCCTCGCGTTGAGAAATCTCGCCGGGAGGTTTATTTTACACGCTCGCGCTCACCAACTTGATGTTGGCAATCGCGAACGAGGAAAAATCTCGCCGGGAGGTGGATTTTCCCCGCTCGCGCTCGCCAACTTGAGGTTGGTGAACGCGAGCGAGGAAAAAAACTCCGCTCCGCTGCGCAAAGCAGAGTTTTTCGGAACTCTGCGAGCTCCGCGTAACGCGGAGTGCGGGAAACTCCGCAAACTCCACGAGCGGAGCGGAGTTCACCACCCAGGTTTAAAGAAAGAGCCCAAATATAGCACAAATATCACCCAAATGTAGCCCAAGTGTAGTCCAATTACAGAAGTGTGCAAAACACTTAATTATGTTGTTTTTTTGCAGTTTTGTATAGCACAGACTTGACCCATAGTTATAGGAGTGCTCTACATGAGCATCAGTTACATTGCACAAGGACACATTCATTTTGGTTTTAGGCATGGGGAGATTAAGTGATTTGCCCAGAATCATAGGATGTCGAGTTGATGCTGAAACTCGAACCTGGTTCCCCAGTTGCAAAGTCTGCAGATCTGCCTGTAACGCCACATCTAACATATAATCAAGTGATCAACTGGATAAAAAAATCATACAGATAGCAAATTATTTAAAAGTGCTTTGTTGCTATTTGAGAACTTGAAAATATGTCCTCATTTTAGTTGTTTAGAGCACTAACCATAATTTCTATGGGAATAAGGCTCTCTCATGGAGGAGGGTGCAAAGGCAACAAGCTGACCATGCGGTGCAGGTGGGAGGGGCAGTGGCAGTACAACGGACCATGGAGGGCAGGGAAAAGGGGGACAGGGGCCACACACCAACCAAGCAGTACAGGCAAGAGAGGCTGTGACAATATAAAAGACATTGAGGGCAGAAGGAAGAGGCAGTGGCAGTACAACCATACATGCCAACAGACCCGATTCAAGCAGGAGACTACCAATGTTTTTAAGCCCAAAAGGCCTTCATTTTATTTATCTCCTGCCTAAAATCTCCTCTTTTTCAATGTAAGTCAATGGGGAAAATCAATTCCCTCTGGGTTTTTTTCAAAATCTCCCTCTTACTAAGTTCAAAATGTTGGCAAGTTTGGTTCATTAGAACTTGTAAGGCAGGAGGAACGGGGTAGGGACACAGGCTTGGATAATAGAGGGTAGGAGGGAGTTGGGCTGGGGCACCAAACTGACCCTACAAGGCAGGCGTCAGGGGTTGCAGCAGCGCAATACATTACACAGGGCAAGCGAGACGGCAGTGCAGCAAACAGATCATGGAAAGCAATAGGGAGGAACAGGGCCATGCACATGGACAACAGAGAGCAGAGGAGAAAGAGGCAGTAAGCTGACCATTGCGGACAGACAGGACCATGAAGGGCAGGAGGGAGGGGACACCGGAATGACAGCGGACCAAACAAGGCAGGAGGGAGGCGATAGAGGTCAGCACATGGAAAATGGAGGTCCGGGGCAAGGGGGCAGGGCAGGAGCAGCAAGCTGACCATGGAGAACAGGTTGAATGGGCACTGGAACCATAACACACCATTGAGGGCAACAGTGGGACTATAATGGCATACACAGAGACAATGGAGGGAAGGTGGGAGGGAGCCTGGGGCAGCAATCTGACCACACAGGGCAGGTGGGAGGGGCTGTGGCAGCACAGAAGACCATGCATGGCAAGTGGGAGGGTTAGTGGCAGCACAACGGCCATGGTGGGCAAGACGGAGGGGGCAGGGGCATGCACAAAAGACCATGGAGGACAGAAGGGAGGGGTAGGGGCTGGACACAGACAAAAGAGGGCAGGGGAAGGGACTTCACAACAGACCTTGCAGGGCAGACAGGAGGAGCAGCTGCAGCACAGCAGAGCAAGGGTAGCAGAAGGGAGTGGCAGAAAAATGGACCAAAGAGAACAGGTGGGAGGGGATAAGGCATGTAGCTTGGAAAGGCAGGGCGTAGGTGGCAGGGACAAGTGGCAGCCATCTGACCATGCTAGGCAGGTGGAAGGGGCAGCAGCAGCTCAACAGAACACTCAGAGTAGATAGGAGGGAGGCAGGTCCATGGAATATGGTGGGCAGAAAGGAGGGAGAAGGGGCATCCACACAGACATCAGAGGGCAGGGGAAAGGAGAGTTGAGACAGCAAGATAAGCACAGAGGCTAAGCAAGAGAACAATGATGCTGCATAGAATTGGGAAATGGTGGGCAGGAGGAGTGGGCAGGGACATTGAGCTAAATGGAAGGCAGTGATAGCCCAACAGACCATGCAGGGCAAGAGGGAGGGGCTGGTACATGGACTCAGACAACAGAGGACAGGGAGGAGGTGGATGGGGCAGCAAGCTGTTTAGGGCAGGCAGGAAGGACACTGACAGAACAATGGCCACACTTGGCTGTAATGAGGGAGCAGGGTCATGGACAATGGATGGCAAGGAGGAAGGGGAAGGAGCAGCAAGCTTGGGTGGGGGCAGCACAATGCCAGGTCAGGCCCTGTGTTAAACCCCACCCCTCTGTGCATTGCGATGGGCATCTTACTTCACATTAAAAAAATCCTTAGAAATTCCCTGAAAAACCAAAGGTTACAGGGACGTTATAGTTTGAAAATAGAACTAAAAAAACTTTAGAAATTCACTGAAAAAATCAAAGGTTACAGGGACATTAAAGTTAGGATCAGATTTCACTTGTACAAAACCAGTGAAATTCAGCAGTTATAGCTAGCTGAGCTAACTATAACTCACGCCCCCACAATGCACTGCTAATGACCTCACATATTATATCACTCATGGCATGGTCAGTGACATCACTGGTGATATCTCAAATGACATCACTGATGACATCATCTACAAAATCACCAACGCACCCACTCATACGCCCATAGAACCTTTCATATGCCCCCACTCCCACACAATCATTCACAGACCATACCAGTACTTACACACCTAGTCACTGATTCATAGATCTATACACAAATCCACTCACTCACCCATACAGCCACTCATATACCACCTTACTCACTAATACAGCCCCTCATACACAGATACAGTCACTCACACACTGAGTTAGTCACCCATAGAGCTACTCACACACCTACTCACTTGCCCACACAGTCAATCACACAGCCACTTACTCACCCATAGAGTTACACATACCCACTTACTTACTCAAACATATACTAACACATACTCACTCACCTAAACAGTCACTGACACAAGCACACACTCACCCATGCAACCACTCATATACCCCATCACTCACCTATACTGCCTTTCACATACTCACTCACCTATAATCCACCAACACATCCACTCACTCATCCATACAGCCATACACACACTCACTCACCCATACAGCCACTGACTCACTCACTCACTCGTCCATACAGTCACACACACCCCTCACCCACACAGACCTCATACAGGTACTCAGACAACCAATCAAGCACTCATACAGACACTCATGTACCCACTCACACACCCATACAGCCACTTAGACACCAACTGACAGACTGATACAACCAATCACACAACCAGTCAACTCATCCATGCATTCACTGAGACACCTAATCAATCACTTATACAGTCAGTCATGCACCCACTGAATCATCCATACAGGCACTCATACACCCACTGATTCACCAATACACCTTGGTGTGTGTATGTATATATATAAATATATATATATATATATATATACATATATATATACATATATATTTAACACTCATAAACATTTTTAAAATACTCAAAGTCCCTGGATGATGTCATCAGTGATGTCATTTGAGATGCTATCAGTGTAGTCATCAGTGATGTCACTGACCATGTCAACCAATAAGTGTTGGCAGCCATCTTGGGAACCCCTTAGCCTTGACCCGGGGTTCCAGAGGGACCCCATCAGGGTAAAAAAGCATTTTAAAAAAATTGCTGTAAAATCATGAAAATTAGTGAATTTGCAGCAAAAACTGGAAAAAATACAAGTGTGGTCTCCAGCTCTTGTTTTTAATCAAGCCCATTGTTGGCCATACACAGCCCTGGAAACCACCATCGCCCCAGGTCCAGCCTGTGCACAAAAAGAAAGGAGGCTGTGCAGCCCCCTCCTGTAATCATATATGGCCCTGGGGACCGCCACCCCAGAGGGGCAGCTCCTGCTATGTCCCAGGGGGCCCAACCCCAGGACATAGCTGTTTGCTTTTGCTTTGCAGGAGCTGACAGCTCCTGCCAAGCTAAAGCAAACACTCTGCTTCCAGAAAGCGGAGGCTGTCAGTGGAGGTTTCATCTCTTTGTCTGCCCGCAGACATGCAGGCAGTGAAAGAGATGAGAATATTGCTCTAGCACGCAGGCAGCTGTTTTGCCAGTAGTTCCCTGGGTGCCACAGCAACGTCGCCTCCTACAGAAGGTGGGGAGCTGGCTGTGACCCCGGGGGCCTTGAGGCATGCCCCCATGGTCCCATAGCACACTGGGTGCTCTCAGTGGGACCAGGTAACCCAGGGACACATGGCCGGGCCCTGGGAGAAGGGGTCCCTGGAACCAAAATTGTGCCACAGAGGGGGCAGAGTGGCCCCCCTCTCCAATTTGTCTGTGTATGTGTATATATATATATTCACTGAAAAAACCCCAGGTTTCAGGGACGTTATAGTTAGAAATTAGCATTTAAAAAACCTTAGAAATTCACTGAAAAAACCACAGGTTTCAGGGACGTTATAGTTAGTTGGACATTTCACTCGTACAAAACAAGAAAAATTCAGACGTTATGGTTAGTTAAGCTAACTATAACTCGTGCCCCCGCAATGCACTGCTGATGACGTCACATGTTATATCATTCATGACATGGTCAGTGACATCACTGATGACATCACTGTTGACATCTCAAATGACATCACTGATGACACCACTGATGACATCATCCAGTGACTGTGTGTTTCTGTAAAGTTTAAATATGTTTTATATAAATATACGCCAAGGTGTATTGAAGAATGAGTGGGTGTATGAGTGTCTGAATGGATTATTTAGTAGGTGTGTGACTGACTGTATAAGTGAGTGATTAAACGTGTCTTACTGAATGCATGGGTTAGTGACTAAACTGTGTGAATATCTGTATCAGTCTGTCTGTTGGTGTGTAAGCGGTTGCATGGGTTGGTGAGTAGCTACAGGAGTGTGTATATGGGTTATTGATTGCTTGTTTGAGTATCTGTATGGGTGCCTGAGTGTCTGTGTGGGTGGGTGGGGTGTGTGTGACTCACTGCATGGATGTGTGAGTGGGTGATTCACTGGGTGTATGGGTTCAAGAGTGCGTCTGTGAGGGGCTGTATGGGTGGGTGAGTGTGTATATGGATGTGTTGGTGAGTGAATGGATTTCTCAGTGGTACATGTGTGAGTAACTAAATATATGAAAGGCAGTATATGTGAGTGTTGGAGTATATAAATGACTATATGTTAGAGTGAGTGATTGTGAGAGTGCCTGTATGGATGAGTGTGTGTTTGTATCAGTGATTGTATAAGAGAGTAAGTATGTGTTACTATCTGTATTAATAAGTGAGGTGGTGTGTGTATAACTGTATAGGTGAGTAAATGGGAGTCTGATTGATTCTTTGCATGACTGACTAGGTGTGTGAGTAACTCTGTGGGAGAGTGGCAGTGTGTGAGTGTCTGTATAGGTGTATGAGTGCATATGATAGTGCTGTATTGATGAGTGACTGCATGGGTGAATGAGTGGATGTGTGTGTAGACCTAGGAATCAGTGGACTGCATGTATGAGTGACTGTATGGTTGAATGAGTGGATGTGTGTGTAGACCTAGGAATCAGTGAGTGGGTATGTAGTAACTGGTATTGCTGTGTCTATGGTTTTGAAAATGGTAGTCTGTATTTTAGAGTGGATGTATCAAAGGTTATATTAGGGTATGAGGAAGTGCATCAGATTATCACGTGGATGATGTCATCAGTGATGTCATTTGAGATGTCATCAGTGATGTCACCAGTGATGTCACTGACCATGTCATGAATGATATAATATGTGACGTCATCAGCAGTGCATTGCGGGGGCGCGAGTTATAGTTAGCTTAACTAACTATAACGTCCGAATTTCTCTGGTTTGTACGAGTGAAATGTCCAACTAACTATAACGTCCCTGAAACCTGTGGTTTTTTCAGTGAATTTCAAAGGTTTTTTAAATGCTAATTTCTAACTATAATGTCCCTGAAACCTGTGGTTTTTTCAGTGAATTTCAAAGGTTTTTTAAATGCTAATTTCTAACTATGCCTACAGAGGTAGGACATGTACAGAAAGAGGAAGAAAGGCGCAGAAAGAAGCAGCAGAAATGCAGAAAGAGGCAACAGAAGTCCAGAAAGACGAAGAAAGGTGCAGAAAGAAGCAAGAGATGTGCACAAAGAACCAACAGAGGAGCAGCAAGAGACCTTATTGCAAAGTCATCCTGTGCCCCCAACTTTTTGCTGACGGGTACTGGTGGTAACTGACTCTGACTAACCAGGCCTAGAGCCAGTGCTATGCTAAAAGACACTTAGAATACAGTGAAAACACCTACATACACTAGGGAACACTATGCTTTGGGGTACCCCTGTGATTGGCATGACCTCCTCTGTAAGGCCCTAGTACATAATAGGGCAGGGGGATTAAAACTACCTCTAAGTCAGAGGTGCAGAAAGATGCTTCTTCAAGTAGTAGTCATGTTTGCAGAGTGGTGGAGAAAGCGCTCAGGAATTCCACTGCATAGGACTTAGAGGAGGTACCAGGAGGGATTCTTGGCCCCCAAAGTCCCTCAGGAGTAAATTGGACTTCATCTCCCATCCCGTAGTCTGCCTGGAGGGGCGTTTGCAGAGTGGTGGAGAAAGGGGGGCATGTCCTCTGAAAAAGTCTTAGCAATCCCACTCTGTGGGACATACTGGAGGTAACAAGAGGGGTAGTTGGCCCCCAAGGACAACCTTGGGGACCAACTACCCCTCCTATAACCTCCAGTAAGTCCCACACAGCAGGATTGCTAAGTTCTCATAGCAGGCCACGCCCCCTTTGCCCACCACTCTGCAAACACGCTCCCTGGCGCGCTCTCGGATGGGGATTGAAGTCCCCTTCGCTGCTGGGGGTCCTTTAGGGGCCAACTAGCCTACCTCTTACCGCCAGTAAGCCCCACACAGTGGGATTGCTGAGAGGTGGTCAGAGGCCACGCCCCCTTTCTCTACCACTCTGCAAACGCACCTCCTGGGGTGTTTGAAATTGGGGTATTAAGTCCCCTTCGTTCTTGAGGGTCCCTGGGGGCCAACTAGCCCACCAGGTACCTCCAGTAAGCGCCACACACCTGGATTGCTGAGAGTGGTTAGAGGCCACGCCCCCTTTTTACACCACTCTGCAAACGCAGCTCCTGGCGCACTGCTGCTTGGGGGATGAAGTCTACTTGTGTCCTGAGGTCCTCAGGACACAAGAGGACCTCATCGCCCCACCACCAGTGCGCCAAGAGGCACGTTTGCAAAGTGGTGTAAAAAAGGGGTGTGGCCTTGGACCACCTCTCTGCAATCCAGCTGTGTGGCGCTTACTGGAGGTACCTGGTGGGCTAGTTGGCCCCCAGGGACCCTCAGTGCTCAACGGGAATCAATTCCCCAACTTACAACGCGCTAGGGGGCGCGTTTGCACAGTTGTGCAGGGAGGGGGCGGGGCCTCTGGCGAGATGCCGGCTTTTTTTTCCTATTGTTTTTTTAGAAGGGGGGCTGTGTGGCCCCCCTTCTTTTAGCCTTTTTGTGGCCCTGGGGACCCCATCCCCCAGGGCCTGACCCCTTTTTTCTTTAAAAAAAAAAAAAGGGACATGGCCTCCTATTTTATATTTATTTCTTGGGAAGGGGGGCCACGTGGACCCCCTTCCCTAGGCCACTATTGGCCCCGGGGTCCCCATCCCCTGGGGCCTGGCCAGCCTTTTTATATTTCTTTTATTTTTTTGGGAGGGAGGCCACGTAGCCCCCCTCCTTAGGCCAATTATGGCCCCCGGGACTCCATTCCCCGGGGCCGGCCTTTCCATTTTTGTTTTAAAAAAAATTATATTCACAGGGGAGGGGGGCCGCGTGGCCTCCCTCCCGGCCCACTTCTGGCCCCAGGGACCCCATCCCCCGGGGCCTGGCCTCTCCGTTGGGGACCGTGGGGGGAGCCCCAAAGCCCCCACGATCCCGCCGGCTCCCCGCCTCCTGCGGGAGCCGGCATTGCTTTTGCACATGGGGAGCTGCTGACATGCAGCTCCCCTTGTGCAAAAGCAATCCTGCTTTGCTTCATTGATGCAAGATCAGGTTTTCCTGCTCTCGCTTCAATGAAGCAAAGCAGGGATTGCTATGGCAGGGCACCCACATTATTTATTTCAGCCCTGGGGACGTGGCGGTCCACGGGGCTTGGGGGGGCCCTTGCACCCCCGCCATAATTGAATCAAAGCCCTGGGGAGGTGGCGGTCCCCGGGGCTGCGGGGGGCCCACGTGCCCCCTGCACATAAATTATTAAGCCCCGTGGAGGTGGCGGTTCCCGGGGCTGTGGGGGCCCCCACGGGCCCCAACACCATAATTTGGCATGCCCCCGGGACCTGGCCCACCCGAGGGCTTTTTAACAAACGAAGCGCGGGAGACAGCGCTTCGTTTTTTTAAATAATTTCGGCCAGATTCGCGGACCCTGCGCGAATTCGGCCGAAATTATTTTAAAAAATGCTTTTTTTGGCCGTGGGGGTCCCTGTGGGACACCCTGAGCAGGCCTAGGGGGTCAGAGTGTTTCTACCCTGCCCCCTTTTCTTGCTTTTTACCTTTTTTTTTACTCTTTTCTTGTGACTGGGTTACCGAGTCACAAGATGGCTGCCAACACCTCCTGGTTTAGAGTGTTGGCAGCCAATCAGAAACAAGCTCGTGCCCGGGAGGGTTCGCGAACCCTCCTCGGTGCTCAGATATCGAAACTTTTCTTTTTTTAATTTCTCTGGAACTACTGAACGGATTTACACCATTTAAAAAAAAGGGCTCTTTCTGAACCAAGAGCTACCCTTTTGCCAAATTTGGTGTAATTCCCGTCAGGCTGTAGCTTTGTCTAAAGTTCCTATGGAAATTAACATGGGGAAAATGCGTTTTGGGGACCCCCCTTTTTTCTCGGCCCCAGCTTGACGAATCACCCCAAAACTTTTAAGATAGGAGCTGCCTGGAGCGCCCCACTAGTTTTGAAAATTTTGCCAAGATTTGTCAACCGGCGCCAAAGATATTGGCAAAAGAAAAAACGCTTTTTGAATAGAAACGAGGTCCTAACTATAACTACCTACTGGCGACCTAGATTCCATAGGAAAAGTGTTTTTTGTTTTGCCAAAAACTTTGGCACTGTTTGATGAATCATCACAACATTTTCAAAATTAATTTGCTATGCAGTTCAGCTGCTGTCTTGAACATTTCAGGGTAATTTGTCAAGCGGAGGCCGAGAAAAAGGGGGTGTCCCATAATACGTTTTCCCCATGCAATTTCCCATAGGTATTTTGAACACGACTACACGTCAGGTAGGAACTCTAGTGTGAGTGAGCAGGTTGTGCATGAGACATCCAAGTGACTGATGGGAGAGGTAGTCCCGGCAATTCAATACGGGCAGTGAGGAGTCAGGACTGTGACCATTTTTACAAGGATGGCCGAAGAGTGGGTTAGGGAGCGTGAAGAGGCAGCTTTGGACATTTTTAGTGATGAAACAGAAAGCGCATCAGCATCAACTTCACAAGGCACTGGGGTCCCAGCCAAACCTAATGACATTAAAAAGACCATGTACGAACTGGAGAAACTGCGTAAATTGGAAGTATCGAAGTGGTGGGAGTGGAAATCACTTCAAAGATACCTAGATGTGGGGCGTATTCCGAGAGGATTGCGGATTCTAGTAGCCCCCACATACGAGAATCCGGATCCGAATATGTTAAAAGAATGGGCCGACAACAGCGCCGAATCATCTAGGCATATGCTGCAAATCCTTATTAAATATGCCATTACTGATCGGGAAGCTGCCCTGCTGAAAATCGATGCCCTTCTAAAAGAACTGGAAAAGTTCACGGACAAAGAAGAGGTATCCAAGGCACAAACCGAAATGCAGAAACGTCTGGTAAAACATGAACAATCAATAAAAGAACGTAAAGCCATAAAATTTCAAAGAGACAAACGGGATTACGTAAGCGGCAGAATTTACACGTTCTCCAAAAAGTTTGAGAATATTCGCAGACAACAACTGTCTACAGCAGCTGAAACACAAAAAAGACAGGCAGAACCCAGTGGGTCGGAGTTCAGCTCCGAAGTAGAATCTGACGCAGATGAAATAACACCAGGCACCACACCTTCGGTAATTCAGGAACTCGGTTTTTTATGATTGGAGCGCACAATGTATCTCCGACCCCGTCCCCCTCAGCAAGAGCAACCAAACAGAGGACGAGGACAAAAAGTAGGAGGCGCAAAGACAGACGATGGGGTAGAAGAAACAAGTTCATCGACAAAACAAATCAACAGACGCACGAGAAAGAAACAATACTAGGTGACGTTATGGATAACACAGTAATAAACCTAACCAATATGGCTTTAACAAAAGAAGAAGAAGAGACTCTGTCTTTAGGCCTCACATGGTGTGCGCCTACTAATTATGATTATGTCCAAACACGTGTGAATTTGTTTCATTTTGTGCGAAAATTGAAACTCCAAAAATACTTTATGACTAACCCCAAACCTGTACTTAATCCAAGAATATCCACGAATACTAACGGACAAATTGGTAACCTCAACGTGGAAGATATGTCTCTCCTACATGACATGGCAGAACTTGAATTTGGGGAAGATTTACAGAGAAATAGTCCTAGTATGCTGGCAACCGTTGTAGGTCTGGATATTTATGGCAGCAATCGCACGCCCTATAAACCCAAATCTGTGTTCCTGCCCAACATGCCCAGAGATAGCCTCGATATCTTTGCAGAAAACATGGTAAAAGACCTTAAAGAACTAGCGATCAAAGCCAGCAACGATTTCACCCAAACCAACCACAATCAAAGAACAAAATATGACAATCTCATGCTAAAAATCAAAGAACGCCAAGATATCGTCGTGAGATGGTCTGATAAAGGCGGCAATATGGTGCTCTGGCCCCTTGAAAAATATAATACTGAAGCACTCAAACAGCTGCAAGATACAGAGTGCTATTGTAGAATAAGTCCTACAACCATCTGCAGCGTGAAGGAAAAATTCCATAAGGCTTTATATGAATGGAGATGCACAGGCCTGATCTCCAAGCAGGAATTTGAATTTTTGAAGACTGATTACCCCGGGACACCCCAGTTATACCTTATACCAAAGATTCACAAAAATGCCATAGACCCCCCTGGAAGACCTATTATAGCAGCTATTGGGGGGCTATTTGAAAATACGTCTAAATTCATAGATTTCTTTTTACAACAGTACGTTTGTGAACTTCCGTCTTTTATTAAAGACACTGGGGATTTTCTTACCAAGCTCTATGACACACAATGGAAAGATAACTATGTGCTGATGACGTTAGATGTTAGCACGCTGTATACGAGTATCAGGCACAAAGATGGACTTAATGCTTTGAAACACTATTTGGGCAAGAGATCTATTTACTTGTACAAACATACTGCTATGCTGCTTGAAATGTCTGAATGGTGTTTGGAAAATAACATTTTTATTTTTGACAAGCTGTTTTATAAACAACTTCGTGGCACTGCCATGGGTACCTGCTTCGCCCCCAGCTATGCGAATTTGCATATGGGCTGGTGGGAGGAGCAGGTACTCATGAATACTTACAAGGAGGTTATGACAGAAAATGTAGTTATCTATGCTAGATACATAGATGACCTATTTATTTTGTGGCAAGGTACTGAAGAATCAGCTCAAACCTTTGCAAAAGATATAAATGAAAACTGTTTGAACCTAACCTTCACATGTAATACCAGAACCTCCAGCATCCATTTCCTAGATCTTGAGGTCTTTATTGAAGACAGTAAAATACAATCAAGAACTTATAGAAAGCCCACATCAGGTAATTCGATTTTACACTTCAGTAGTTTTCATCCCACCCAACTTAAGGAAAGTATTCCTTACGCAGAATGCCTTCGGATGAAGCGCAATTGTAGCACGGAAAATAGCTTGACAAATGCCACTAATAATCTTTTTGAAAGGCTAAAATCCTGAGGCTACAGTGCTGGTACTCTAGACAAAGCTAATGCCAAAGCTAAAAATACCACAAGGGAGGAATTATTGTTCCATAAATCAGAAAGGAGCAATTCGACAGTCACAAAGGAAAAGAAAACATGTGAGCCTGGGACTCCTAGACTTATAACAGGTTTTAACACCTATAATGCCACCTTGCGTAAAATGCTTTATAAACATTGGCAGATTGTGCGCAGCGACCCTGTTCTTGGATCTAAAGTACATAGAGTACCCCCAATTTCCTTTAGACAAGCAAAATCTATGCGCCAAGAACTTGTGGGTAAAGCTCCCAGTATCAGCAAAGGCAAGGATTGGCTTAGAACAAATAAAGGCTTTATTAAATGCACTAAATGCAAAGCCTGTCGCCATGGTACCAACACTAAAGAGATTAGTACACCTCTGAGACATTCTCCCTTTGTTATAAGGGGGACATTTACGTGCAAGCGTGATTTTGCAGTGTATGTGCTGCAATGCACCAGCAAGAAGCGCTATGTGGGTAGCACCATCCACCCCGTGCATGTTCGTATATTGCAACATCTGAGGGCCATCGTTAATGATGACCCCAATTACCCAGTAGCCAGACATATTAACCAACACCATGGAGGGAATGCTAGCGATCTTTCCTATTTTGTGATAGACACTGTTCCTAAGAATCCCAGAGGGGGGAACAGGCAACTAGCACTCCGAAGACTTGAATCCAAATACAGTATTCTCTTCAATACCAAAATCCCTCATGGCATGAATGCTGATGAAGCGCTCTCCGTACACCTTTAGTTCATTCTGCTTGTCCTGCTCCCAGCTCAGCTCTCCGTTTTCACTTCAGGCTCACCTTTTCATTTTTTTCTTATTTCCGAGTTGCTTTTGATTTATTAACACTTACTTTCTTTTCTCTCTTTCTTTTTCTTTTAGTTTGTATAAATTTGTTTGTATAAATTTTGAATGCCCTGCTATTATGATGCTACTGTGTTGGTCTAAACTGACCCACTAGGGTCCGTTGTTACTACTATGGTTACTTCTGTGGTTCCAACAGTATGCGTTTTTCTCCAACATTAGTTTATTCCTCTCGCCCATCAGGCATCTTGCTCATATATCTCTATGAAAGGCGCTGAATATAATTGCCCACTGGGGCTTTACTTGCAAAGGTGTCAGCACGATGCAATTCTTAATTTAACACTAGGGTAGTAGCGTTGCATATTCCATGTTTTATCCTCTTTTTTTGTATCACGCGGCGAGGATGTCATTTGTACATTTATTATGTTTTTTCCCACCTAGCATCTAGCGTCTAAATATCAGACGTATTATTACAGGCAAGCTGGCAATGCATTCTATTGAATTTATGGATTCTGTTATTTTGTTGTAAAGTCGATGTATTTATTACAAAGAAAAAAGAGAGATCTGAGATTTTCATAGTCTGTTCTCCAGATCAGTTGCTTTGGCACCATTAAAATTTTTCTCACTATTTTTTTCATTCTTTTTTCACTATTTTCGTTTTCACTTCTTTTTCTATACATTAACCTGTGCTCTAATTTAATGAGTTAGGTACATTTCCTTTAATTTCGTTTTGTAGGGAATTGAAATTTGGTTTACACTTTTATGTCTATTATTTGTACGGTTGCTGTGACAACCGCTCTAGTGACTCGGTATTTAATGGCTGAATATTGTGATGCCCGTCGTTGTGATAAAGGCGGCTTGCCGTCGAAACGCGTCGTGGCATTTTCCTTGTAAATAAACTACTTTCCTGCTTTATACTCACGGAGTCTACGCCTGTCATTTCGCTAAGACAGGACTGGTTGCATATATATATATATATATATACACACACATTACCTAGTGGCAGTTGTCAGTAAGTAGTTATAGTTAGGACCTAGATTCCATAGGAAAAGTGTTTTTTGTTTTGCCAAAAACTTTGGCACTGTTTGATGAATCATCACAAAATTTTCAAAATTAATTTGCTATGCAGTTCAGCTGCTGTCTTGAACATTTCAGGGCAATTTGTCAAGCGGAGGCTGAGAAAAAGGGGGTGTCCCATAATACGTTTCCCCCATGCAATTTCCCATGGGTATTTTGAACACGACTACAGTCCAGACCGTTAGAAGGAATTACACCAAATTTGGCAGAAAGGTAGCTTTTTGTCCAGAAAGTATGCTTTTGTTATTTGGTGTAAATCTGTTCAGTAGTTCTTGAGATTTTAAAGGAAAAAGAAATTTGCATATTTAGGGATGCGGACCCTCTGCGTATCCACCCACGGTGGCTCCCCGAATTCATGCACCAAAGCAAGGTTCAGATTGGCTGGCTGCAACTTGAAAGAAAAGTTGCGGCTGCCTATTTATATATCAGGGAATGGTTCCTGGAGCTGAAAAGTAGCCTGTAAACCAAATGAAGGGGTCAGGTTAGAGCTGCCCTGACCCTATGTGTGTGTTATAGATGTGGGAAAAGCATGTACAATGGGCAGCAAAATGCCAGAATTTGTTTTTTACCACGTACGAGAACCTCGGATTTGTCACGGGGTCAGTGTGCCACCCTCGAGTAAATTCGCAATGGATCTGCGGATCTTGCCGTGAATCAAAATACATATATATATATATAAATATATATATATATATATATATATATATAAAGCCGCCAAACGGTGCTCGCACACCGTATTCGCCTTACGCCTTCCTCTCTCGGTGGCGGTCCACAGCGAGGGGGCGAGCCTCTGAACATCCAAACCAGCGCCTTTACGAAGTAAAAAACAGCTGCTGTGGACACAATTTCCTTTTTCAAAAAAGCGGCTTTATTATAAATCAGCAACCAGCTGGACGCGTTTCGGGAAAACAATCCCTTGCTCACGAGTACTGTGTGGCTTAGCTATTTGATTTTTAAATAAACACGTGATTGCTGTTTTAATAGCAAGTGAAAACAGACTTCATAACGAGTTAACTCACTCTCTGTAAAATCATTTAAACATTAAAATAATACGTGCCAAAGTAAATGTGACAAAAGTGACAGAGCTTTGAGCGCGGTTTCACAGTGATACATAATTACAAGGCAAACAATTTCAATCAAAATAAAGATTATCGGTGGTGTGAAACAATAAATCACATTGGCAATGGGTCACAGTCCATCGTCCTTGCTTTTTCAAGTTCATTATGCAGATCGCCCATATAATGCACTATAAATAAATATAGCTGTTGAAATACACAGCACTACGTCAATTAGCCCCAGTGGGCATACACAGTACATTGCAGAAAGAAACCCATTGTAAAGAAACCATTGATGTTGGGGCACTGTGGTCTTATTGTTGTAGCGCCATAGATTCAATAAATTGTTATACAAACACAGCGCTACATCATTAAGCCCTAGTGGGCAAGTGTCATACATAGTGAACAATTCGTCACTTGTTACCAAAGTAAAGCGCTTTAAAGTTCAAAACAGCTGTCATCTACAAACAGCGCTACGTCAATTAGCCCAAGTGGGCAAATTAACATATGTTCTAAACAAACCACACATTGTTCAGTCACATTAGTAAGTTGCCCAAAAAGATAATTTAGCTTTTTTGCCTTCTTCAGTAGGACCTTCACTCAAACGTTCCAAAACTGTAACAGAGAAAACACAAACACAAAATTAATCCCTTCATTAAAAACACGCAGTGTAGAATAAAAACAGTCATTGCAGTGGCTTTACATCTTAGGAGAACAGACTCTCCTTTTACCTATTTACTATTTACAATATGGAGACATCTCTGGTACCAAATTTAACTAGCCCAAATGGACTGCTAATTCCTCATCGCAGTCGTGGCCTAATGGGACCATGGTTCTGTACTGGATAATGAGCCTCGATTCTAAACGTCGCAATTCCTGAACTCTGTTGCCACCCCGTTCATTTGTTCTAACTGTGTCCAATACACAAAAACTTAATAAGTTGACATTTTTATCGTGGTGGGTATCAAAATGGCGAGCAACAGGCTATTGCTTATCACCATTTTTGATTGCGCGTAGGTGTTCAAGAACTCTTTTTTTGGCCTTATGAATGGTACTGCCAATATATACTTTCTGGCATGGACAGAACAAAGCATAGATCGCATAATCGGTGTTGCATGAAGTATGTTTGGCAATCACATATGGTTTACACTCTTGGGATAGTCTACATTCCTTCCGGTTCTTACTATTTTTGCAGGCTTTGCAGTTTCTGCAAGTAAAGAATCCCTGAATGCCTAAAATTCTTTTTGGTGGCGGCTCAACTGCCCTGCACAAAGTATCTTTAAGTGACTTTGTCTTTCTAAACGTGATCTGCGGAAAGGATCCCACGCTATCCGCCAAATCTTTGTCAGTCTGTAACACTGGCCAGTACTTGTTCAGACCTTTACGGACTTCTTGAGCCTGCCTATGATATGTGGTGATAAATCTTATTTTTTGCTCAGAACTGTCATCTTTTCTGTCTTTTTCCAACAAAAGTGACGCTCTGGACCGATTATCAACCTCTCGACTTGCTTTATTTATGGCTGATGTAGAATAGCCTCTCTCAAGAAATCTCTGCCACATTATTTGTTTTTCATTTGCATAGCCTTCTGGTGTGCTGCAGTTGCACTTAGCTCGTAACAACTCCCCTAAAGGTATGCTGTTAATAAGTGTGTTGGGATGGCAGCTGCGCGCGTGCAACAGGCTATTGCCTGCTGTCGTTTTTCTAAAGAGGGAACTTTCTAGTTTGTCACCTTGGATAGACAATTTCAGATCTAAGAACTCTAAAGTTTCTCTTGACCAGTTACTTGTAAAATGTAAGTTGAAATTATTGACATTGAGGATTTCTACAAACTCATTGGCCTCTTTCTCATCGCCTCTCCATACACAGAAAATATCAACTATGTAGCGCGCCCAAATCACCACTTTGTCTTTAAAGGCATTGAGATTTTTCACCACCTCTACTTCCCAGAATCCTAGAAAAGACCATGCAAACGATGGGGCAAAGCAAGTCCCCATCGATGTCCCAAGGGTTTGTTTAAATATTTTGTTATCAAAAATGAAATAATTTTCTTTTAGACAGATTGACATCATTTCGATCAACATTTCTGTATGGAAAAAATATGATATCGATCTTTCATTAAGGAAATGTCTGCAGGCTTTCAATCCTAGCTCATGGGGTATACAGGTGTATAGGCTTGTTATGTCTAATGTCAATAGTGAGTATTCGCAGTTCCATTTTATATTCTCAAGGCGTCTTAAAAAGTCGGAAGAAACAATCGGTCTACCAGGGGGGTTCTTTGGGTCCTTGTGGATTTTAGGCAAGAGGAATATGAACATTCAATTAAAATGTACCATGCACAGCTTGTTGAATGGAAAGAAAAAGGATTGTTGGAGCAAGATGAGTATAATTTTTTGTTTTGCAAGTTTCCTACATTACCAGCGTTATACCTCTTGCCTAAAATCCACAAGGACCCAAAGAACCCCCTGGTAGACCGATTGTTTCTTCCAGGGGAGTTGTTTGGAAAATACGTCGTGATATGTTGACTTTTTCTTGCAGACACTAGTGACACAATTACCGTCATATGTCAAAGATACTGGCGACTTTTAAGACGCCTTGAGAATATAAAATGGAACAGCGAATACTCACTATTGACATTAGACATAACAAGCCTATGCACCTGTATCCCCCATGAGCTAGGATTGAAAGCCTGCAGACATTTCCTTAATGAAAGATCGATATCATATTTTTTCCATACAGAAATGTTGATCGAAATGATGTCAATCTGCCTAAAAGAAAATTATTTCATTTTTAATAACAAAATATTTAAACAAACCCTTGGGACATCGATGGGGACTTGCTTTGCCCCATCGTTTGCGGGTCTTTTTCTAGGATTCTGGGAAGTAGAGGTGGTGAAAAATCTCAATACCTTTAAAGACAAAGTGGTGATTTGGGCGCGCTACAAAGATGATATTTTCTGTGTATGGAGAGGCGATGAGAAAGAGGCCAATGAGTTTGTAGAAATCCTCAATGTCAATAATTTCAACTTACATTTTACAAGTAACTGGTCAAGAGAAACTTTAGAGTTCTTAGATCTGAAATTGTCTATCCAAGGTGACAAACTAGAAAGTTCCCTCTTTAGAAAAACGACAGCAGGCAATAGCCTGTTGCACGCGCGCAGCTGCCATCCCAACACACTTATTAACAGCATACCTTTAGGGGAGTTGTTACGAGCTAAGTGCAACTGCAGCACACCAGAAGGCTATGCAAATGAAAAACAAATAATGTGGCAGAGATTTCTTGAGAGAGGCTATTCTACATCAGCCATAAATAAAGCAAGTCGAGAGGTTGATAATCGGTCCAGAGCGTCACTTTTGTTGGAAAAAGACAGAAAAGATGACAGTTCTGAGCAAAAAATAAGATTTATCACCACATATCATAGGCAGGCTCAAGAAGTCCGTAAAGGTCTGAACAAGTACTGGCCAGTGTTACAGACTGACAAAGATTTGGCGGATAGCGTGGGATCCTTTCCGCAGATCACGTTTAGAAAGACAAAGTCACTTAAAGATACTTTGTGCAGGGCAGTTGAGCCGCCACCAAAAGAATTTTAGGCATTCAGGGATTCTTTACTTGCAGAAACTGCAAAGCCTGCAAAAATAGTAAGAAACGGAAGGAATGTAGACTATCCCAAGAGTGTAAACCATATGTGATTGCCAAACATACTTCATGCAACACCGATTATGCGATCTATGCTTTGTTCTGTCCATGCCAGAAAGTATATATTGGCAGTACCATTCATAAGGCCAAAAAGAGTTCTTGAACACCTACGCGCAATCAAAAATAGTGATAAGCAATATCCTGTTGCTCGCCATTTTGATACCCACCACGATAAAAATGTCAACTTATTAAGTTTTTGTGTATTGGACACAGTTAGAACAAATGAACGGGGTGGCAACAGAGTTCAGGAATTGCGACGTTTAGAATCGAGGCTCATTATCCAGTACAGAACCATGGTCCCATTAGGCCACAACTGCGATGAGGAATTAGCAGTCCATTTGGGCTAGTTAAATTTGGTACCGAGATGTCTCCATATTGTAAATAGTAAATAGGTAAAAGGAGAGTCTGTTCTCCTAAGATGTAAAGCCACTGCAATGACTGTTTTTATACTACACTGTGTGTTTTTAATGAAGGGATTAATTTTGTATTTGTGTTTTCTCTGTTACAGTTTTGGAACGTTTGAGTGAAGGGCCTACTGAAGAAGGCAAAAAAGCTAAATTATCTTTTTGGGCAAGTTACTAATGTGACTGAACAATGTGTGGTTTGTTTAGAACATATGTTAATTTGCCCACTTGGGCTAATTGACGTAGCGCTGTTTGTAGATGACAGCTGTTTTGAACTTTAAAGCGCTTTACTTTGGTAACAGGTGACGAATTGTTCACTATGTATGACACTTGCCCACTAGGGCTTAATGATGTAGCGCTGTGTTTGTATAACAACTTTATTGAATCTATGGCGCTACAACAATAAGACCACAGTGCCCCAACATCAATGGTTTCTTTACAATGGGTTTCTTTCTGCAATGTACTGTGTATGCCCACTGGGGCTAATTGACGTAGTGCTGTGTATTTCAACAGCTATATTTATTTATAGTGCATAATATGGGCGATCTGCATAATGAACTTGAAAAAGCAAGGACGATGGACTGTGACCCATTGCCAATGTGATTTATTGTTTCACACCACCGATAATCTTTATTTTGATTGAAATTGTTTGCCTTGTAATTATGTATCACTGTGAAACCGCGCTCAAAGCTCTGTCACTTTTGTCACATTTACTTTGGCACGTATTATTTTAATGTTTAAATGATTTTACAGAGAGTGAGTTAACTCGTTATGAAGTCTGTTTTCACTTGCTATTAAAACAGCAATCACGTGTTTATTTAAAAATCAAGTAGGTAAGCCACACAGTACTCGTGAGCAAGGGATTGTTTTCCCGAAACGCGTCGAGCTGGTTGCTGATTTATAATAAAGCCGCTTTTTTGAAAAAGGAAATTGTGTCCACAGCAGCTGTTTTTTTACTTCGTAACGGCGCTGGTTTGGATATATATATATATATATATATATATATATATATATACTCACACACTAACTCTGACACCCAGGTAGACACTCTCACACCCACTCAGAAATACAGACAGACACTCACATACCCACAAACAAACGCACAGATATTATCACACCCACTGTGACATCCATACAGATACTCTCATAGCCTCTCACAAATGCTGATATTCTCACACCCACTCTAATACTCATACAAATACTCTCAAATTCACTCACATATACAGAAAGACACTCTCATACCAACTCTGATGCCCATACAGACACTCTCACACCCACTCACACACACAGGCAGACACGCTCATTCCCACTCACACACACAGACATTCTTACACCCACTCTGATACCCATACAGACACTCTCACACCCACCCACACACATAGACAGACACTCTCACACCCACTCATATACCCAGAGAAACAGTCTCACACCCACTCTGTTGCCCACACAAACACTCTCATACCCAATGACACACTTAGACAGACACTCTCACATCCACTCTGGTGTCCATACAAATACTCTGACACCCACTCACACACACAGACACTCTCACGCCCGCTCTGACACCCATACAGACACTCTCACACACACTCACTCACACACACAGACAGACACTCACACTCACTCACACATAGGCACTCTCACACCCACTCTGATGCCCATACAGACACTCTCACACCCACTCACACACCCAGACAAACATTCTCACACCCAATGACACACTCAGACAGACAATCTCACATCCATTCTGACACCCATACAAACACTATCACACCCACTCACACAACAGACAGACACTCTCACACCCACTCTGATGCCCAGATAGGCACTCTCACACCCACTGAAACACACAGACAGACACTCTCACACCCACTCACGCACCTACTGTGATGCCCTTACAAATACTCTCACACCCAGGAATACACCCAGACACTGTCACACCCACTCTAACACCCATAAAACTCTCTGACACCCACTGACACAACCAGACAGACACTGTCACACCCACCCTACTGCCCAAACAAACACCCTCACAGCCACTCACACACACTGACAGACACTGTCACACCCACTATGATGCCCAGACAGATACTCTCACATCCACTCTTGTGCCCATACAAACACTCTCATACCCAGGGACACACTTAGACAGACATTCTCACATCCACTCTGACACCCATACAAATACTCTCACTTCCACTCACACACACAGACACTCTCACACCCACTCTCACACCCATACAGATACTCTCAAACCCACTCACTCACACACACAGACACTCTCACACTCACTCACACACACAGACACTCTCACACATGCTCTGATGGCAATACGGACACTCTCACACCCACTCACACACACAGACAGACACTCTCACACCCACTCACACACACAGACAGACACTCTCACACCCACTCTGGAACCCATACAAATACTCTCTGACCCATTGACATACCCAGACAGACACTCTCACGCCCACTCTGATGCCCATACAAAGACTCTTACACCCACTCACACACTCAGACAATCTCACTCCCACTCTGACTCCCAGATAGACACTCTCACACCCAGTGAAACACACAGGCACTCTCATACCTACTCACACACCAAGACAGACACTCTCACACCTACTGTGATGCCCATACAAACTCTATCATACCTACTCACACACCCAGACACTGTCACTCCCATCATAACATCCATACAAACACTCTCACACCCACTCACACACACTGACAGACATTGTCACACCCACTCTCATGCCCACACAGACACTCTCACAACCACTCTGACGCCCATACAAACACTCTCACAATCAGTTAAACACCCAGAAAGACACTGTCACGGAGTGGGTTGTAACAGTGCCCAAACAGGGGAATAACTACAGGGCAAGGAGGTGGAGCTTCGATTCAGTTCTTTATTTAAACAAAGATAATGCCCGTTGCATTGAAGTCCTTCGTTCCCGTGGGCTCTCTCGGTTTCTTGTTGCTCTCCTGAGCCGCGTCTCGCCTCTTGCTTGGCTCGTACCAAAAAAAAATAAACAAAAAGAAGACCAATATCAATATTGGTGAAGGCAACACTCCGGTTGTAGGGAAGGGAGTGCAAGGGGAATTGTCACCTGAATACCTCCACCGTGTGTAACGTAGTGACCTCCCCGTTAAAGCGTTCCCGTCCCCGGCCCGTGCCCAGCGAACCCGCGGAACCTGGCACGTACCTTGTGTAGCCACCCCCCTCCTGGAGAGTGGCTGGGCGGCGCGCGGTCCCGTTGGCCTCCTGGCGTCTCCCTCTTGCTGGTGTCGGCGTCTCCGCAGTCGCTCCTCTTCTCCTTTTCAGGATGAGCGTTTGTCAGCTGTTCTCCTGGCTCCAGCGTCTCTCCACTCATCCTCGCATCGGCTTTCGCACCTGTCACTGCTTCTGGAGTTCTTTTCTCTTCCGGGGTCAGTCGTGATAGGTCCGTTAGTGGCAATGTCACAGGCCACTCCTCTCGGGGCTCCTCCTCCTGGTAGTCGAGATGTTCCTTAAAGGGCCCGTTCCATGCCTGTATACCAAGGGACAGTACATCAGCCGGTGGCATATTGGGGAAGGACGGGACGGTTGTCAGTTCGTCGCAGTCAGCACCCTGACACATACCCCCCTAGGATTTCCCCGATCGGGGGAAACAGGGAAGCGCGAGAGGAAGTCCGCATTACCCTGCTCCTTGCCCTTCCGGTGGCGGACCTCGAACTGGAACGGCTGTAGGGCTAAGAACCATCGGAGAACCTGATCGTTACAGCCTTTGTTCCGTTGAAGCCAGGTAAGGGGTGCGTGATCAGTGTACAGCAGAAACGGACGTCCCTCCAGATAATAACGCAGCTTTTCTATGCTCCACTTCAGGGCTAGACACTCTTTTTCGATTGTGGGATATGCCTGCTCCCTGGGAAAAAGCTTACAGCTTATGTAAAGGATCGGCTTTTCCAGTCCGTCGGGGTCCACCTGGGAGAGGACGGCACCTATGCCCACCCCAGAGGCGTCAGTCTGCAAAATGAAGGGTTTTTGGAAGTCAGGGGTGAGTAAGATGGGGGAGGATGTCAGACAGTCTTTCAGCCATTGGAAAGCCAAAACCTCTAGGTCCGTAGGGGACCGAAGGCGAGAAGGGGTAGAGGTCTTTTTAAGAAGGTCAGTGATGGGTGCGGCCATGTCAGAGAACTGGGGTATAAAACGTCGATAGTACCCCACCAAACCAAGAAGAGCCCTCAGTTCCTTTTTGTTGGTGGGATAGGGGGTGTCTTGAATGGCCCTGATTTTTTCTGTTTGCGGTTCTATCAGCCCTTTTCCTAGCAAATAGTCCAGGTACTTGACCTTGTGGAACGCGAATTTGGACTTTTTTGCATTGATATGCAAGTTGGCATCCTTCAATTCGGACAGGATGGCAGCAAGGTGGTTTAGATGATCATCCCACGTTTTGCTATACACAACAATATCGTCCAAGTAAGCTGAGGCGTACCCTAAGTGTTGGTTCAAAAGGGCGTCCATGAGTCTCTGAAAACTAGCAGGAGCACCATGCAGGCCAAACGGTAGTACGGTGAACTGGTACAACCCGTCTGGAGTGGCGAACGCTGTTTTCTCCTGGTCCCGAGGGTCTAGTGGAATCTGCCAATAGCCTTTGGTGAGATCAATAGTACTGATGTAACGAGCTTCCCCGAGTCTCTCGATGAGCTCATCTACTCGGGGAAAGGGGTACCCGTCTTGCTTGGAAATACGGTTCACCGCTCGGAAGTCTATGCAAAAACGGGTACTCCCGTCTGGTTTAGGGACGAGCACTATAGGGGAACACCAATTGCTCTTGGAGGGAACCACCACCCGTACGTTAAGCATATCGGCCACCTCTCTTTTTAGGGCTGCCCTACGGGCTTCTGGTACCCTATATGGCTTCTGTTTAATGGTGACCCCAGGGTTAGGGGGTATGGAATGGCTGGCTAGATGGGTTCTGCCAGGGACATCTGAAAACACCTCAGCGAATGAGAGCATTAAACTCTTTAGCACCTGTAGTTTCCCTTCTGACAGATCAGGACTAAGGACCGCGGCAGTGACTGTGGTAGAAGAGGCGGTTGCCACCGAAACCGCACACTTCTTGTTAGGAATGGGACCCAACCATTTCTTTAGCAAGTTAACGTGGTACATCTGGGTTTTGGTGGGTGAAAGACGCAGTATGTAAGTTGTCTTCCCGATTTTTCTCACTATCTCATATGGTCCCTGCCACTCTTTTCTCAACTTATGGGTAGAGGAAGGAAGGAGTAGCAGGACCCAATCTCCGGTTTGGTATTCTCTCCACCTTTTGCCTTTGTCATAGCACCGTTGCTGCTGGCTCTGTGCTTTCTCTAAGTTATCATGTGCCAAAGTCCTCAACTTATGAAGACGCGCCTTTACTTGATTGGCATAATCCAGTAGGGCCTGGGCTTCTGTCACACCCTGCTCCTCCCAGCTCTCCTTGGTTATTTCTAGTAGGGTGCGAGGCTTCCTCCCAAACAGCAGCTCGAATGGGGAGGTGCCCAGACTACTTTGGACCGTACTCCTGATAACAAACAGAGCTAGAGGGAGGAGCTGGTCCCAGTTTTTCCCATCCCCCGGCAAGAGTTTCTTCAGCGTGAGCTTGAGATTACCATTATACCTTTCTACAAGGCCGTCCGTTTGTGGATGGTATATGGACGTTTTAATGTGTTTGATCTGCAGTTGGTTACAAACTTCCTTCATCAATCGTGAGACGAAGGGAGTCCCTTGATCAGTAAGGATTTCCCCGGGAAATCCCATTCGGGAAAATGCTTCGATCAATCTCTGGGCTATTGCTGAGGTTGTGGCAGACCGCAAGGGGAACGCCTCGGGATACCTGGTGGCATAATCTACGATCACTAAGGCGTATTGATAGCCCTTGGTGGACTTGGGAAGAGGACCAATAAGGTCCATGCCTATTCTGTCAAAGGGACGGCCAATGATAGACAGGGGCTGTAGCGGAACTTTTGGGGGAACATAGGGATTGCGCTTTTGGCAGATAGGCACTCCTGACAATATTTCTTTACCTGCAGGTAGACCCCTGGCCAATAGAAGCTGTTCAGGATCGCCTGACTGGTTTTCTCCGCCCCACAATAACCGGCCAAGAGGTGGGAGTGCCCGAAGAACAGGATTTGATCCCTGAAACTAGCTGGGACCAATAATTGCGGTTCTGCTCCTTCCTTGGCGACCCTATAAAGGAGACCGTTCCGCTCCTCAAAACAAGGATAGGTCTTTCAGGGACCGTCTCGATTATCACGGGCGCTCTGCCAGGCATTGGTGAGGGAGGCATCGTTTATCTGCGCTATTCTGAAGTGATTGTCTATGGCCCAGGGCTCGGAAGTCAGGAGGTTGTTGTGGGAGGTCTGGGTGGTTGCATAGCCTTTTAAGTTAGTGGCCAAGAGAGCAGGAAAACAAGGGTTGTCAATACCTAGGATGAGCTGTTCGGGGAGTAGTGGGAGAACCCCTACTTCTGCCGTGGTTTCGAGTCCCGTTTCAGTGCGGATCTGTAACCGGGCCACAGGGTATTCCTTCACGTCCCCATGAACACATCGTATGTTAACAGTCCTCTTTGGAATGATAAGGGAAAGGGGTACTATGTCTGTCCTGGCTACGGAGTGTCTGCACCCCGAGTCAGGAGGGCGGTCACTGTTTGGTGGTTTACTGTCAGACTTACGTAGTAGACTGGCCCCATTTCTTGCGCATATAGTATGGATCGGGGAGCGTAGCTAACATCCATAGGTTCGTCTTCTGGTTTATCCTTCCTTTTCCGACAGAACCTGGCAATATGGCCCCACTCGCCACACTCAAAGCACTGGGGACCCGTAGAGGGAAATGCTTCAGGTCTTCCTGGTCGGGGCTTGAAAAAGTCAGTGAAGGGTTTTTCTGGCTTCCTATCGTTGCGGGGTTGGGGAAGCCCCTTTTGTACCTTCTCGGGTTCTTTGCCCACGCTACGAGATTGCGCTTGGGTAAAAGAGGTGGCCATCTCCACAGCATGTTCAATCGTCAGACCGGCGCATTGCCGGAGCCACCTCTGGGTTCCGTATGGCAATGCCTCAAGGTACTGTTCTAAATAGATTTTGTTCATTACTTCGTCCATTGTAGAGTCCAACGGCTTCAGCCAGCGGTCAGCAGCATCTTTCAATAGAGGGTTTTTGGAGTGTCCCCCGGGGCGCCTCTTTCTTGCCTAAATTTAAGATGATGTGCCTCGTCGTCAACCCCCAACCTGTCCAGTATATACTGCTTTATAAGGCCGTATGCAGTAGTACCATCTTTATTGATAATCTGATAGGCAGCCTGTGCCTCTCCTGTGAGCAACGGAGCGAGATAAAAGGGCCATCGATCCGTTGGCCAGTTGCTAGCTCGGGCTGCTCTCTCAAAGTTCAAAAAGAACGAAAGGGGGTCTTCTCCCGCCACATACTTTTGGAGGGGAACCACTCTTCCAGGAGGGGTGGGTGTCCTCCCTTGTCCTAAGCCTAGGAGTAACTGGGACTGGCCTTCAGCTAGCTTAACCAGATTATCGGCTTGGGTCTGTAAGGCTGAAGAAAACACAGCCCGGTCCATCACTGCCTGGTTCGCATTCCTTTCAATGGCCCACTCCAATTTCGCCTGTCCTTCCTTCAGCTCATGCACGAGAGACTCCATCCTGTGTCGGTTGGTTGGTTATGCCTGCATTCTCCACCACTTTGTCGCGGAGCGGGTTGTAACAGTGCCCAAACAGGGGAATAACTACAGGGCAAGGAGGTAGAGCTTCGATTCAGTTCTTTATTTAAACAAAGATAATGCCCGTTGCATTGAAGTCCTTCGTTCCCGTGGGCTCTCTCGGTTTCTTGCTGCTCTCCTGAGCCGCGTCTCGCCTCTTGCTTGGCTCGTACCAAAAAAAAATAAACAAAAAGAAGACCAATATCAATATTGGTGAAGACAACACTCCGGTTGTAGGGAAGGGAGTGCAAGGGGAATTGTCACCTGAATACCTCCACCGTGTGTAACGTAATGACCTCCCCGTTAAAGCGTTCCTGTCCCCGGCCCGTGCCCAGCGAACCCGCGGAACCTGGCACGTACCTTGTGTAGCCACCCCCCTCCTGGAGAGTGGCTGGGCGGCGCGTGGTCCCGTTGGCCTCCTGGCGTCTCCCTCTTGCTGGTGTCGGCGTCTCCGCAGTCGCTCCTCTTCTCCTTTTCGGGATGAGCGTTCGTCAGCTGTTCTTCTGGCTCCAGCATCTCTCCACTCGTCCTCGCGTCGACTTTCGCGCCTGTCACTGCTTCCGGGGTTCTTTTCTCTTCCGGGGTCAGTCGTGATAGGTCCGTTAGTGGCAACGTCACAGGCCACTCCTCTCGGGGCTCCTCCTCCTGGTAGTCGAGATGTTCCTTAAAGGGCCCGTTCCATGCCTGTATACGAAGGGACAGTACATCAGCCGGTGGCATATTGGGGAAGTACGGGACGGTTGTCAGTTCGTCGCAGTCAGCACTCTGACACACACCTTCACACACACTCTGACACCCATACAAACACGCTCACACCCAGTGACGCACACAGGTAGAGACTCTCACACCCACTATGACACCCAGACAGACACTCTCACACCCACTCATACATACAGACAAACACTCACACATCTAGGCAGACACTCTGACACCCACTCTGACACTCATACAAACACTCTCAAACCCATTGACACACCCATGCAGACACTGTCACACCCACTCTAATGCCCATACAAACACTCTCACACACACTAGCAGACACTATCACACCCACTCTGACACCCAGGCAGACACTCTCACACCCACTCTGGTGACTATACACACACTCTCACATCCAGACAGACACTATCACACCCACTATGATGCCCATACAAACGCTCTCACACCCAGTGACACACACATGCAGGCACTCTCACATCCACTCAGATGCCCATACAGACACTCTCACACACTCAGACAAACTCTCATATCCAATGACACACCCAGGCAGACACTCTCACACCCACTATGATGCCCATACCAACACTCTAACACCCAGTGACATACACATGCAGACACACAAAAACACCCACTCTGATGCCCATGCAGACACTCTCACACACTCACTCACAGACCCACTCAAGTTTATTTTATTTGATATAGTTCTCTACTGAGAACAACAAATTTCATACATCACAAATACTATTAGTTATACGCATAAAATAATCAATACAAATTTAAAAACGATTTAAAAAATTTAAACAAATTATAACATACAAATTCATCTGGGGAGAATTAAAAAGCGTAATCAAATTCTGCACAGATGCACTATTATATCTAAATTGTATTGGTTTTAAGTAACGCCTTAGAGCTTCAACCAATATCGGGTTTGGGCAAACCGACAGTACGTGCTTCATATCTTGAACACCACCATTGCAAAGATCGCAGATGCAGGTAACATTTTCTTTGTCAGTCCATTTAAAAGTCAATGAATTAAAAGGAGTAACCCAAACCTCAATAAAATTATACACCGCCGAATTCCATGCCTTAAGGAAAGCGAATATATTGTTGAGCCTGTTTGTATGTGATGGCTTCTGCATACTGTACATAATGATGTAATTTAGAGCAGTGCAAGATATCCAGGTCATAACTGATCCTCGGCGTCAAATGTTTCAAGAAGAGCTTCAGTTGTGCTGGTGACCATGATTTCAAGAGTGCAATTGAGCAATTGGATAATTTAAAAGCACTGGTCAAGTTCTGGCTTAGGGTATATTTTGTGAAATCAGTCTCAAATGTCTCTTTTTTAATAAGAATCTTAAAGTGCCTTGGTCTGCGTGTAGAAGATTATACACCCATCTAAGTACGTTGGTGATCGCTCTAGCAAAGGAACTAACTAGAGAAAATTCTAAACGCAGAGCTTGTACTGGGACTGATTGTTGAACCTTTGCCAATTTACGTAGAATTTTCCCTTCTTTCGTTTGTATTTGATGCCACTGAGGAATTGGGATATATTCCAGGCGTACAATAAAATTGGGGGAATTTTTGAGCTGTATACCTGTAATAAGGATTGAAAGTGTCTTTGTCCGGAAGAAGAATATAATCGTTGGAGCGCTCCCACGTGGATGTCTGCTTTACGATTTAAATACTGAAGATGGGTAGAATTTCCTAATGATTGATTAAAAATCCGCCCCAGATAAGTGTAATCTTTTACTACTTCTATGGTTTCTCCTCCCAGTGTCCAGTTATAGTTTGTATAATTCTTTCTCCCTCTAAATGAAGAAAATAGAAACGGATCACCTGATTAGGATATTGACAGAACGGGAAGCTGAGCATGTCAGATTAATAAGAAAGGGGGGTGTGGAAGAGGCATTACGGGAGCATATGTTAAAGTTAGCGGTAGCTAAGACAGATATCAATGCGCACTTTCAGGAGAAGGTGGCTCAAGTGTTTCAAGCATATAGGGGGAAATGTATGAATACGGGGAGGCAATAGGGAAAACATTGGCACATAGGATAAGGCAGAAAAGCACTAGAAACAATATCTTGAAAATTAAGAATAATAAAGGTCAAATAGTGGAGGGCTCCCAGAAGATAATGGAAGTTGTCGAGGAATTTTATGGAAGACTATATCAGGCGGATACGGTGCAGGATGTGCCAGAGACAGAGGATAGCAATCCTACTTTGCCTAAATTGGAAGAAGACATAGCACAGGAATTAGAACAGGAAATCACTATGCAAGAGGTTCAGGAAGCATTAGGATCTATCTCTATAGGAAAAGCTGCTGGACCAGATAAAATACCGGTAGAAGTGTATAAAATGCTAGGCACACAGATCCTCCCTATCCTACATGATTTATATTTAGGTATACAATATAGTGGGGTCCCACCAGTATCATGGCAGGGCACAGATATGGTGGTTTTCCTAAAAAGGGTAAAGCCTTAGAACTACCATCTTCATACCGACCAATATCATTAATGAATGCGGACGCAAAGATATATTCTAAAATAATGGCCTCTCGGCTGCAAAGAATAGTCATCTCAATGGTATCACCCTGGCAACATGGCTTTGTTCCCGGCAGGGGGACCACAGACCACATTAGACGTGTTATATCTATATTGGATATTGCAGAAGCAGAGGGCACGGAAGTGGCTGTGGTCCTTCTCGACGCAGAAAAAGCTTTTGATCGAGTGTCCTGGCAATTTTTGTGGGACACTCTGGCCGATAGAGGGCTTGGTCCTGGATTTTTGAGAGCTATTCAAGCCATGTATGTTAAACCGTATACACAGATACAAGTGATGGGGAATACATCTAGGAGAATTTAAAGCTCAAGGGGCACACGCCAAGGGTGTCCCTGTTCTCCTATTTTATTTGCATTTTATCTTGACCCATTCATAGTAAGAATCTTGAATAATCAGGTGATCAAACCAGTTATTACACAAGGATATGAGACAAAGATTCTTGCATATGCGGATGATATTGGGATAGTCACTACAGATCCGCAAGGGACAATTAAAGAAATTGAAAATATGGCAATAGAGTTTGGGAGGCAGTCAGGTTATTTATTAAATAAAGAGAAACGCAAATTGTATGCTCTACTCAATGTCATCTGCAGGACCCTCGGGTAATCGAGAAGGCCATGTATCTAGGGGTTAATCTAACATCACAGATAGATAAGCTCTGAGATGTAAATATAGATCCAGTATTGGGGAAAATAGACGTAGAACTTAGACAAATCGATAAGTTACATCTTACGATTATAGTTAGGATTAACGTATTAAAAATGCGGATATTCCCCAAGATTTTATATTTAATGCGAGCGATACCCCTAGAACTACCCGGGAGCAAAATAAAAAGAATTGAGGCTATGTTCTCAAAATTTATATGGGGCTATAAAAAGATACGACAGGCATATAAATTCTTGACTCTGCCCATAGAAAGGGGGTTGGAAGGCTCCTAATATATTATTTTATTATTGGGCATGTACCCTACAGCATCTTGGTACGCTTTATTTTCCCGAAGTTGGTAGGGATGAGAGATCTAAGCTACCTAACATATATCAGCTGGCGCTGGGGAAAGAAGCAGAAGGTTTTTTCCAAAGACAATCTAAACCTATTTACAGTAAGAGAATTCGATATAAGTGTGTTCAGGGGGCAATACAAATTTGGGAGAAGGTGACGAAGCACTGTCAAATCTCTAGATATAATAAATATACTTCAGTGTGGCACTCAGATTTTCTTCCATATGCATTCTATGATGGGCTGGCTAGGCAATGGGAACAGGCGGGGATTGTGATGGTGGCAGATTTGTTTAACAAGCAGGAACAATTAACCTTTCCAGAGCTTGTTCAGAAGTTTGGCTTAAGTAGAAGCTCCTGCTTCAAATATATACAGATACACCATCGTATCAAGGGTTTTGCTAGGGGAACGGTTAAAATCGAGGAGGTATCTATGCTGAGATTAATGAAACGTCGAGATAGTAGGATTAGGGATTTATACGTGGAATTGTCACAGAGATTAGCAGATGAGACGATTTTCATTTTAGATGTATTAGGAACCAAGAAATGTTCCTTTGTATATCTTGTTAGTACGTCTAGGTTCCTTTGTAATCCAAAGGGGTTAAGACCCACTCAGATACTCACACAGCCATTGACACAGCCAGAGAGTCACTCACCTAGGCGCAAATTCTAAATGTGCTGCTGTGTATTGAATGTGCGCTTTTGGTTTGTGGATCCAGGACAGATCCACAGATTTGAGTAAGAAATTAAAAAAAGAGATTTAAAAAGAAACTGAACCAGTGTTTGGGAAAAGGGTGACTCTGAAAAGAGCCTTTGTGTTTATGGTGTGTAGATGATAACTACACATAAAACAGAATGCGCTCTTTCAAGTTGTTGGGAACACCTTGTAGCCTTTGTCTGTGAAATGAACTCCATCACTTCTATAGATACCATCCATGTCAAAGTGTGAATTGTTGTTGTATATAGAGCCCATATTATGGTCTATGAGCAATCCAGAAATAGTTTTATTGGAATATTTCCTGGCTTTGTCTATTTGTGGACAGAATTCATTTGACCACTTCCATTTTTGCCTTCAGAAAATGTTGGAGAACTCCAAGGCAGTGTGAAGGAAAAATGCTATTAATTGACCAAAGGTATCCTTCATTAGGATTTCCAGTCCTATCCCAGTAAGTGTGCCTGAGTCATTGCTACTACAGTGCACAATCATGAGGTCTGGATGTTGGGAATTTGCAATGCTTTCGGCCAAAGGCAGCAATTGATGCCACATTAATCCTCTCTGGCCAACCCAAGTAATGTCCACATTAGGCAGACCCAAGTCTTTGTCAATGCCACTCTTTCTAGCATACTCTCTGGCCCAAACCACAAAGCTATGACCTACAAGCCATACTCTGAGCATTTTGGAGGGAGGCTGGAGTACCACACAGGAGAAGGCTGCAGCTGAATGAGACAGATGAGACAGATTTGAAAAGAAAGACAGTTAAAAAGGAGCCTAGCAACTAAATTATAAAATATCAAACTTGATTGGATGGTGTAAATATGCTAGTGGATAAAAGTAGGTAGTGACATTGAGATAAAAGTGAGTAGAAGTGTGATTGGCTTTGGACAAAATAGCCAAAAGGTAATGGCGTTTGGGAAGTGGTTATAATTCCAAACACTCAACTATACCTGCTACAGTTGGTTTTGGAGTTAGCATGCTGCTCTCAGAAAGTGTTGTGGACTTGTGACCTACTGCTAGCAGAGAATTGGTCACCATAGTAGCAGAGCTACAGGAGCATGGGGTAAGGGAGCAAAAAACACTAGACTGTGAGTGTAAAGGGAGAGTCTTAATAGAAGAAATGGTGAATAAAGAATGTTTGGGTGCAAATTCAGTAATTTATACCAAGTGGAGTATAAATGGCATTGTTTATGAACAGATTATAAGAAGGATGTTTGTGTCCCGTGTGGATCCACCTCAAAGATACACGGGGGGCTGCGCTGAGCACTGTGGCGGATTTGCGAATCTGCCCAAAGCCACTACCAAATTGAGCTTTCTTTAGAGTGTTAGAAAGGGTTAACAATGCTGACCATTCAGAAGTGGTATATCATAAGTTAAATAGGAAAGGGATGTTGTGATTTGTTTTCTGACTGAGTAACCTTGAAAGCAAAGTTGAAAAGGTTGCCATTAATGGTTCCCATGTACTATTCTTGTGCTTAGTTTTTGCGCATTTTCAGCTAGAAGAGATTCGAAATGATACTGAGAAACAAAAATGCACATCAACAAACACATTTAACAGGTATGTGAATTAAGGTGTTGTTTAAAACAAGTTGTAAGAAAAGTCATCAGTGTATGTAAAGTGGATGAAAGTGAGTAGGATTTTTACAAAATGTAAAAGGAAATATAAATGGAGGGCATGTGATGAAAATAAGGAAAAGTACAGTGATTTCCAAAGGAGGACTAATAATTTGTAAAGAGTAACAACAACCAGGCATACACCAATGCAGACACTGACACAACCACTCAAACACTAATGCGTCCAATAACACAGCCAGGCATTCCGTCATGTATACACTGACACACCCAGGTATACACTGATGCTTATCTAGCACACATACACATACCTATGCATACACTAACAGACCCATGCACACACTTATGTATACACTAACACAGCCAGGTACACACTGATACCCACACTAACACATCCAGGCAGACACGGATGCATACACTAACACACCCATGCACACACTCATGTACACACTAAC
Source organism: Calotriton arnoldi (assembly GCA_963921515.1). Lineage (NCBI taxonomy): Eukaryota > Metazoa > Chordata > Amphibia > Caudata > Salamandridae > Calotriton > Calotriton arnoldi. The sequence goes on along the minus strand of CAWUFW010005224.1, from coordinate 988,074 downwards.
ACAGGCAGGCACACACTGATGCATACACAGAGACAGCTTGGCAGACACTGATTCATACACTGACATACCCAGGCACACACTGATGCATAAACTGACACATCCAGGCAGACACTGATACATACACTGACACACCCAGAAGCACACTCATACATACACTGACACACCTAGGCACTCACAGATGCATACACTGACACACCCAGGAAGAAACTGATGCATACACTGACACACCCAGGCACACATTGAAGCATACACTGACATACCCCAACACACACTGACACATACACTAACACACCCAGACATACTGAAGTATATTTGACACACACAAGCTCACTCCTATACATACACTAACACACTCAGACACAGTCGCGGTCCGTGTAGGAGTGCCGGCCGGGCGGTGACGTGGGGCGGGGGAGGGGCAGGGTGGGGGGTAGCAAAGTACGGATTACGGACCAATACAGGTAAGTAAACATTTAAATCAATGAAACGAATTTCGTTGCGCGCACTGCATTGCATTTGGCGATGCAGCGCTCACAATGAAATTCGTTTATTGATTTAAATGTTTACTTACCTGTATGATCCGTAATCCGTACTTGCTACCCCCACCTGCCCTCCCCTGCCCACGTCACGCCGGCCGGCACTCCTACACGGACCGCGACTGCTCAGACACATAGTGACGTATATACTTACACACCCAAACACACTTTTGCATACACAAACACACCCAGGTACACAGTAGTACATACACTCACACACCCAGGTACCCATTGATGCATTCACTAACACACTCAGGCACACACAAACGAATGCAGGTAGTGGCACACCCAGGTATATATTGATAAAGCTACTACCCCTCCCACCAAACACAATAGAGCTAGTGACACACTGAAGCAGACACTAATGCAGATGCTCACACATGCATCCAAACACTAATGGAGATACTCACAAACCCATTCCACACTGATGTAAACACTCATACATTCAGCCATACACTAATACAGCCACTAACACAGAGGCATACTCTGAGGCAGCAACTGAGACACCCAGTAACATACCAATGCAAGCAGTGACAGAAGCAAACACTGATACAGCCACTGACACAGTCACATAAACACTAATGCAGCCACTGAGACACCGAGGCACATACTAATGCAGCATGGGCACACATATGGACACACTGACACAGCTACTGACACATCCAAGTGCACACAAAGACAGACACTGACCCATCTAGCCAACACTAATGCAGTCACTGACACACCCATGCACATACCAATTGACACAATGACACACTTGGTAAAACACTAATGCAGCCACTAACACACCGAAGCACACACTGATGCAGGGAGTGGCACACCCAGATAGACAATAATATCCTTACACACACAGCCAGCTAAACAGTAATACAGCTACATAGAGACCCAGGTATACACTGAGACACACAGTAAGAGACCAAGCCAAACACAAATGCACGCACTGACACCCTCATGCACACACTAATACATACACTGACACACTCAGCCCTACAATAATAGCTATCAGTGAGAGGTAGTTGCACAGACAGTCAGATGTCCCTACTGTAAGGAACAGAGCAAACAAGCAATGCAAATAATCACTTGCATAACTATTTACAACCCATAGAGTTAATAACACACCAGTTACAGAACAACGTAGTTTATCACATATTCAATCAGATACTCAGAAAATCACTAATATAGTCGTCAATATATTTCAAAGGACTGGAACATCTAGTCTCCTATCTATATACTATCTAATATATGTATTTATAGAGCTATTCTGAGAGACTTCATCATCATCATCATAATCTTTATTCGATTTTATGGATAAAATCACAAAAGACAAGTCATTTAAAAACAACATACAGAATATCAGTATCATGATCATTCATATTTTAAAACTCCCACCAGGAAACGTACAAGAAAAAAACAGGTAAAAGGTGAATGCAGCAACTGTAAGAAGAGTAAGGCTGGCCTAACTTGGTTAAAATTGAGCAGTAATAAAATTGGGCGTATAAAATTATGGCGCAGGTAATTATATTTTGAGCAGAACATAACCACATGTAATGTGTCGTTAATCGAGATATTATCACAGTTGCAGGGGGGCAGATCTCAATGTTAAAAACAGCCCCGGTTAAAAGGGACCAGTCGTTGAAATAAATTTAACCTAAAATGGGTCAACAATCGGCGATGATGGCGAGGTATATCCCAGGTCAGATAGGGTTCGATATTACTGTAATGATGCAGAGCCTTAATAGTTCTTTAAATTATTTAATCATGTGGACACAGAGCAGTCCACTTACTTGTAGCCGTTACAAAGTCTAAAGTTATAATGCCCCTCAACTGTGGAACACTAAGCACATTCTATGTGGTCATGACTACATGCCACCATTCTACATGACATCACTACATCTTCGCCTTTCTTAACAAACATTAAACCTACATACAGCAAACAACAAAAATGAAATGTCAATCCAAATAAATCATTAATATTCCTCAATCAATCTTTGAGGTCTTCTTTGCATTCTTCCTGTTCTTCTGAGAGAAATACAACCATGTACATCTCTTTTTTCTTCATGCACTGCAATAGAAGCTGGATTTACAAACTTCTTGAAATGCGCCTTATTTCTTATTATTGTCTTATCTTCATTATGTGCAATAATGGCTGATCCCTTCACTTCTGTTACTTTCAAAGGAGATGGGTGAAATCTGCTCATAGACTTTCGTGTTTGATTTTGCCTTACCAACACCAGGTCTCCAACTTTGTAATTCCTTGTGTGAATATTCTTCCTTTGCTCTGCATAATGCTTCATCTTTTCTTTCTTCATTTCATCTCTTTTTGCAATTTGCACATGTTCCTTGGGATGTTTCAAAGGTGTTTGTGGTAAGCGTGTTTGTCTAGACTGGCCAAACATCAGCTCTGAAGGACTTTTTCCAGTCAATCCATGAGGTGTATTTCTATAGTCACGCAAAACTTGACACACAGCCTGATTCACAGAAATATCTGTTAGTTTTGCCCTTTGCACACTTTTCTTTAGAGTAGCCATCAATCTTTCCACTATTGTGTTTGCTTATGGCCAGAGTGGAGTAATTTGCCTGTGTTTCACACCCATATAGCCAAGAAATTTGGTAAACTCTTTTCCATTGAAGGGCGGACCATTATCTGTTTTTAATAGCTTGGGTATGCCCCAAGCTGAAAAGATGTCATCAAGAACAGGTAGTATCATGGATGCAGAAGTAGATGATACTGATTTAACAACTGGGAACCTTGAATACTCATCAATGAGGACAAACAAATATTGCCCCAAATCTAGGGGTCCATAGAAATCACACGCTAATTCAGACCATACAACATCTGGTAGCTTAGACATGTGCAAATCTTCAGCAGTTCTTTCTCTTGTGGTACACTGACAGAAATGACAAGACTGTATGACTTCTTCCACCTGACTATCAAGTCTCGGAAACCACACTTTTTCTCTCAAGAGAGTTTTTGTTGCTGATATTCCTCTGTGACTCTCATGGGCAAGATTAATGACATGCTTTTGTAAATTGCCTGGAATTACTATTCTGTTTCCTCTTATGAGAATGCCAGAGGTGGCTATTGTTAACTCTGCATGAATATTTTTTAATGCAAGCACATCTCTTTTACATACTCCAGGTTCAAATTTCGTCAAGGCATTTACATGCTTCCATCTATTTAATTTTATTATTCTCTTTACTTCTGACAGAGTATTGTCTTTGTTGGATTCATAGATCAATTCTTGCTCAGAGATTACTTCAGGAACTGTTGACTTAATTATAAAATGTATATGATCTTCTGTGTCATCTATTACTTTTTTATCTACATCCGAAGGGTGTCTGGACAGATAGTCAGCTGGATTATACTCTTTTCCAGGTTTATGAATTATTTTAAAATCATAGTCCATCAACCTCATACCCCACCTTTCAATCCGAAGAGGTCTTTTTGCCTTCGGATTTCTAAAAATAGTTGTGAGGGCCTGGTGGTCTGTTACTATTACAAATGACTTTCCAAACAAGAAATCATGATAATGCTCACATGCCCAGACCACCGCCAAACTTTCCTTTTCCGGCTGAGAGTATTTCTTCTCTACAGCCGTTAAACTTCGGCTGGCATGTGACACCACAAACCTTGGGGTGTCTTTGCCAAATTTATGTTGGAGTAAGATAGCACCTAGTCCCACTGGACTTGCATCCACCACTATCTCTGTGCATAAATTTGGGTCAAAGTACTTTAAGTTTGCTGCTGTCGCTATGGCATCTTTTATCTTCTCAAATGCTCCCTTACACTCCTTGCTCCAAGAAAATGTCCTCTCTTTTTTCGTTATCTCTCTAAGAGGTGCACTGACAGTAGCATAATCCTTGCTGTAATGGGAACAATAGCTAGCCATTCCTAAGAAAGAGCGTAACTCTGTTATATCCTTTGGATAAGACGATGCTACTAACAATGATACTTTTTTTGGATCCGGTCTCATTCCTTTGCTTGAGAATATAGGACCATAAAATGTTAGTTCTGGTTTAGCAATTTCACATTTTTCAGGGTTTAGTGTTAGCCCAGCTTTCATAAGTTCCTGACATACTTCTCTTAATGCTTGGTCATGTTCGTTTTCTGTTTTTCCAAAGACAAGAATATCATCACTATAATTCATTGAATTCTTTACTGGTCTAATGACGTTCTTTCTAATTTCTTGAAAAATGTCTGTGGCTGAACATATTCCGAAATTAAGTCTTTTGTAACGGAATAGCCCCATATGCGTTGAAAAAGTTTTAATATACCTTGATTTTTCATCAATTTCCAATTGATGATACCCCTTGCATAGGTCTAACTTTGAGAAAACTGTTGTCCCTTTCAAAATACTAATCATATCATTTAAATGAGGCCCAGGATGCCTCTCCCTTTCAATTGCAGTATTTGGTATTCTCATGTCAACACAGATTCAAATCTGGTTCGTGTCCTTCTTTGGCACTACTACAATTGGAGACACCCAAGGTGTTGGACCTGACGCAGGCTCAATTATATCTTGCTTAAGCAAAGAATTAATTTCCTCTTCAACTTTACCTTGCATGTGAATCGGGACTCTCCTGTGCATTTGTGGAACAGGTTTCAATCTATCATTTATGTGCAATGAAATGGTTTTTCCTTTTAACTTTCCAAGACCTTTTCTTAAAATGGGAAATACCTTCAATATATGCTGTTCCATTGTCATATGAAATGTCATGGCCAACAGTCCCATTAATTGAGCTGTGACATTACTCAGCAGGCAAGGCCCAGCAGTTTCTCCTTTCAAGCGGTGTATTTCTTCTTTAAGAGACACTTCTCCATAAGATAATTTTTCTTCAAAATTCCCTAAGCAGGTTACAGGATGTTTTGCTCCCCATTGAAAAACCTTGACACTCGATGAGACAAGGGGAGGTTTATCCACAATTTTGTCATATTCAGTTGTACACATGATATTACACGTTGCTCCGCTATCTAACACAAATGGGACTTTCTGCGATCCTACTAATATATCAACAAATGCTGTTTTTTCAATATCTTCCTTTTTCAACAAATTAATTTTTTATCCTCATTTTCTTCTGCCATTAAATATAGCCGTTCTTGCTCACCTTCATCAGTAGAAGAATCATCAACACTTTCCATCTGTCTAATACACTTTGTATTTTCTTTCACTTGACGTTTCCACGTCTTTCCATTGTCTCTTCTTTTGAATCTGCATACACTGGAAAAATTATTCATTCTTCCACATTCTCTGCATTGTTGCCCCATGGCCGGACATACATTCATATGTGGAAATGATTGTCTGCATCTATAACATGTTCTTTTCTCCTTTTTGAAGCTTATTGACCTTTCTGTTTTACTAGTTGACTTTTCTGTTTTACTGTCATTTTTTTCATCCTTTTTGTTAGCTTTTCCTTCAATTTTGTTATCTTTCTTAGTCATTTGGTGGACTTGTTCTAACCTCTTAACGCTACCTTGCTCCATGTTATTTGCATGTTTTTTTGCTTGAGCATCAGTACGCGCCATGCGTAAAATCGTTTTCAAATCATAGGTTTTCTCCAGTCATTTTTTTTCTGAATTCTACTGAATTACATCCTTGAAAAATCCTTAACCTGACAGTTCCCTCATTATTGAACTTGTCAAATTCGCAGAACATGACTATTTTTCTTAATGTAGTTACAAATTCATCAACTGTGCCATTGTCTTACTGACGTCATGTTAAAGGTATATCTTTCGAAATCTACATTTCTTTGCAGATCAAATCTCTCATTTAGACTCTTCATGATCCATTTATATGTATTTTTATATGCATCTGGAAACGTGACGATTATATCATCCACTTTGTCACCCACTAAATTAAGAAGTAAATCCTTTGCTTGTTCTTCAGTGTACTTTTTACATGTGGCTTTTAAGAAATGTTCAAACCTTCTTGTCCATTTTTCCCACCTTTGTGCAATCGTTTGTTCATCTGATATATCAAATGGTAGAGGTCTCCTATAAATCATGCTCGACACATTTTCTTCTGCTTGAACATATACATCATCCATATGAGTGTTTGCTGATGTACTTGTTGAACCTTCACCTTCCTCCAATATTACACTTTCCATTTTTATGTTTCACTCTTTCTCTTTTCTCTTTTTTTTAAGAGAAATGTTTTTTTTTAAATTTAGCCTTTTTCCACTTATTTATGTATTTTCCTTGAATTCTTAGCCTTTTCCCACTTTTTATGTATTTGTCCTTGAATTTTCCTTGAATTTGTAGCCCTTTTCCACTTTTTTTTATATATATATATATATTGCCTGACTTTAAAATGGATTCCCATTCATTTCAATGTAATGTCCCCAAACTTGCCTGGTTTCAAAATGGCCGCCGGGATTTTCAAAATCTCGCGTGAACTTCCTCTTGCCTGATTTGAAGATGGCCGCCGTACTGTGACAGATCAGGCTCATGTGAGACTTCTTGTGCGCATGCTCTAATGAGATTCAGATATCAGAAAAAGCCTTGCGCGCACAACGGTAAGCGTTTCCCTTTAATATAAATAATTTTGTAATTACATGGCTTCAATTTCCATTTCCTTGCCGCACACGAGTCTAGTTATAGCAGAGCAGCAGGCCTCAGCTATTCATACCCCGATGTCAAATTTCGTCACTTTCAAAAGCCGCGTTGCGCTCTTACCGGCTTTGAAGATTAATCTTGCCTGGGTTCGCATCGGCGCTCGTCGCCAATCTGTAATGATGCGAAGCCTTAATAGTTCTTTCAATTATTTATTCATGTGGACACAGAGCAATCCACTTACTTGCAGCCGTTACAAAGCCTAACATTATAACGCCCCTCAACTGTGGAACACTAAACACATTCTATGTGGTCATGACTACATGCCTCCATTCTACATGACATCACTACAATTACTAACTATTTTCACCAAAGGCGCATGTAGCATGGAATGTTTTGTTACTGAGAGGCTTGCACAACCTTTTAGACACTGAAATGACCAATTATGTACTTACTTACTTGCTTATAGTACCTAATTTAATACTATGTTCTGTAACTGTATTGTTTATTTGCTTTTCAGATATCCACTTGCATTTAAAAGAAGAAAAATTACAATGCCTGACAAGAGACAAAGAAGAAAGAAACAGAGAAAACAGTACTATCTGCTTAAAACTGACAGTGAAGAAGAAAATAAGGTGGAGAATGTACAGTGAAAAAAAGTAGCTGGTTGGAGTTTCTGAAAAAATATGTCATAAAATGCAGAATGAGGGAAAAGTGCCAAGTAAAAACCGAAGTTTGAAATCAACTGACAAACAGCAAAGAGTACATGATTTTGAAAGTAGGAAATGTTATAAGAAAACAGGCAGTTTGTCATGGAGACGGAAACAGTTGAAGGAGATATGTGCTACAATGTTTTGAACTAGAGTAATACAGAATTTGCTATGAAAGATGAAGAAGTATAAGAGGAGAAGTTCTGCAATTAAGCAAAAGCAGCATATTGAGACTGTGTTGACAAAGCATTTGCTGTGAAGAGGAAACTATTTATCTTGATATTAAACATAATGAGAACACTAGACAAAACAGAATTGCGTATGAAGAAAAAACCCCTAAAAAAAGCTGCTATTAATAAAACTAAGAATTTTAAAGGTGAATGGAAGCACAAGTCTGGTACAGAGTCCTTCTTTAATGAAGAAAACTACTTACAAGAGAACACATTAGTGCATGCAGTTAATACAACTGGTCATTGTTATGAAGTAAAAGATGGTACTCCTGTTGCAAAAGAGGAGATGGTTTCTAGGATGTAGAGGAAGTGGTACCTGAAGAGATACAGGAAAGATGTAGACAGGCCCCAGTATATAAATGGAACTGTAGCAGTACTTGAGATGTTGGTCAAGAATCAATAGATATATCGAGAACTTTCCTACGTGACTTTCCATGCTTAAGTGTGAAGTGGAAATTTGGAATTTTGCAAGGATTAGATCCATGAACAGTGAGGATGTATACTAATTTACAGGGACATTCACTTGCATATATGTCAAAGAAAGTGTGCCGAAGCACCTTTCATCACTTCAGAATGTTAGCTGTTCATCATTCTAAAATGCAAAATTTAGTTACAAGACTTTACTTGGTGAAAACTCATGCCTTATGTTTAGGTGGGATGAATAGAGCTCTATTGCATGGTACACTAGCAGAGGTACAAAAAGTTCGTGAAGATGTTCAGTTTTGTTTCTTCTGTCCTGAAGAGGAGTCTAGGGAAAATGAAGAATTGGTTTCTGGAGGTGTACAGGAACAGGGCACAGGTATTTGTACTGATAACTTTGCATAAGAGATTACAAAGTTCAACACAGTATCTTTAGAGAAACCAAACTGTGTTTGTATTTGTTGTTGACGCACTCACTACAAAAGGCAAACTCACAATGTAGTTGTATTCTCAAAAAATGAACAGGAGAACAGAGATAAGTGACAAGAATTTCCTGCATATTTATTTGTAAAGGAATGCTTTGATTTTACAACATGGCAAATTATATGTAAGTATTGTTATGATAAGTTAGAGAACAAATGACAGCCAGAGCAATACATAACAAGTTAGAAATGGTGTCAATTCCAGAATTTTGCCTGCACCAACTGCAACAACTTGCCGCATAAGCACAAGGTCAATGAAAAACAGCTTGAACTTGCCTGTAAAACTATCTGTGAGGCACTGGGCGCACCTGCCTGTGCCAGATCGAGGCAGGAGGCACCCAACACAGCTGTCAGGAGGTGCCCTGGTGCGCAAGGTGCGTCCCAGCAACGCTGTCACAGTGTAGGATATGCAGGGGACTGCAGGCCTTGTGCTGTTTACATAGGGATGTTTACCAACCCAGTACTTGGATAGTCACTTGAATCTCAAGTAAGAACACTACTCAGATAAAAACAACAGCAAACCGATCCTCAGACTCTATACATCGAAAGAAGGAAGTTTGGGCTGAGAACGTGGTCTGTTCGCAGAACTCTCCTGTCCAGTATTTGTTTGGTGCTATATGAAACACACTGTTTATCTATTGGGTGGTTTACAAAGCGCTACACATCTACGAGACCACTTCAGAGTGCTAGTCATAAGATAAATATAAACACAATACATTACTTGAATAAATAATTCAAATAGTGAATGACCCCAAAAGATGTGCCTCACCTACCCAGGTAATAACACAGTGATTAGGGCCAGGGCATGAATTTCTTCTACTTGATTTTTAGACTGATAGCGTATACTGTTTCACCATAGTTACCTCTTAAAATGTGCTTTGCTGTTTATATGTAAAACGAGGCTGGAGATTGCCCCACACAACTCCTGATCCCAAAATATCTGTATTTTTTAACTTTACATTCTTGCAGTAAATTATCTTTTAACAATACAGTATGTGCCCATGCAGTGCAAGTACAGTTGTCAAGATGTTGCCTTCTTGATAGTATAAGAATATATAATGCAAGACTGCAGATGAAAATTAATAGAAATATAGCATAAATTGACAGATAGCAAAGTGCAGCCCTGTCTTGCACAAGCCTTGCACTTGCTTATATATTTATTTTGCACTTACCCACAGGCTTGGACCTCCCTTCTTTAGGTGCCAGCACTTGCAGTAGTAAATCATCTCAAGCAACATCAGCAGCCTGGTATTTTCACAAAGTGCCTAGCCTTGCTTCACAATGGTCTGTAATGCACTACGAGGCCGGATCCCTCTATGTGGCAGGGGCTGCCAAACTTCCACTCAGCAGCTGATGCTTACCTGCTGTTCTGCTCCTGCAGGAACTCTAGAGAGACAAGGTCTTTTCCGTGGAGCTCTGCTGGACAGTTTCCTTTTTTGTCAAGGACAGACCCCTCATAAGCAAATAATGCCCATGTCCAGGGCCTGCCCCTTTGTGCATATAGAAGAGAGACTGAGACGAGGGTCTGAGTGCTGCCTGGATCCAGGGTCCTCATTGCCAGCAGTCTGGCTCTCTGTCTCACCCCGCCCCTTGCTTCCGGGCTGCTGGGGACAGCCAAAAGAGGGAGGCTTGGCCCAGGAAACAGAGCTGGCTCTAGTGCAGCCCATCAGCAGCAGCGTGCAGCAGCTCAACATCGACCGGCAGAAGCCTTTGGTGGAGGTCCTCTTGCCTGCCTTAGGGAAAACATTTTCTTCATTGTGGGCCAAGGTATGGCCGTAGGCAATGGAGACTGCCATTTCAGACCTCTCATGCTGCACAATGCTCACATAGCCCACTGGCCTCTAGGCTGTAGCCTGCTGCAGCGCTGCTCAGTATGAAGCACAATCCCCTTCACCAACTGCCCTCCTTTACAAACTTGCTATGGTTGCGCACCAGTGCCCCGGAGAACAGGGAAGGAATGCAGCTTCTCTGCCCCAATCAGTGTTGATGCTGCCACGGGAGCAAAGGTAAGCAAGGGGCCAGCTAGCATAATTACATGCACAAAAGTGCATTCCAATACTGACTACCGCACTTCAACCTAGGACCTCGCAGCTTAAAGAGACAGAGAGCTGTGCACCGGTAAACTCCGGTCCGTTGGTGATTGATGGAGTTTTTTATGCCAAACTCCGCGCTCCAAGCAGAGCTTCCAAAACTCCCCAAACTCCACCGGCATAAAAAGAGTTTACTGCACTCCCCTACTGACAAGCCCACTCCCTGGGCTTAAGAGTCACCTCCCCATGTGCCATCACCATAGCGCCCATTAGTAGTACAAAGTTAATTGTTGTGAAGGGAGAGTCTTATTAGAAGAAATGATTAATAAATTGTTCTCCTGTAGAGAGCCCAGAATCTGGAACCTATTAGAAAACTTGATGGTAGTAGAAGGTGAACAGTAAGTAAAGGACAGTTGGTCATGCGGACAATCAAAGGGCACCTCTGGGGATTGACACAGATGGTGGTAGAAATAGTCCAGGGGTTGAATAATAATATTCCTACCAGGAGGGATCAACAGTGCCAATCTTCTCAATGATACACCCACTTTGCTAGGTCATTTGAAATGAATAATAATGCAATCTCCCTTGAAGGACTTTTCCGCAGGGCCAATCAATCTCAATCTCCTTATCATTAAAATGTGGTCATCTTTGGCAGTCAGAAATATAAACTCGGTGTGTAAAGAATGTAGAACTTTGTTCCTTAGCTGATCCGGGGTTTAGGTCGTACCTGAAGGCAAAGGCAGATCATTAACCATCATTGCCACATAAGGGCAGCAAGCTGCTGGTAGGTTAATGGATACATTAGACGCCCCTTCACTATCATTATTTCTCTAATTTCCATCCACCTGTTGAAGGCGGTCTATCTGGGATTTGGGCAGTTGATAGGCCGTGTGTCACCATTTACTCTCTATGCCATCCTATCAGAAGAATTTACTTGGAGCTCTGGACATGCGAACATTCTCGACTCTCCCTGTAACAGGCGCAAAACTCCTAGGGCACTTGTACTCGAGGCAAAATTATTGGTATAGTGCTGAGAACATTTGCCATAAGTTCTGCATACAGCCTTATCCTTGGTGTGGCCCAAGCACAAGTTCTGTTTATTAGGTACACCACCCTGCTTATCAGTAAGGGCAGTAGGGGAGGCTTGGAGCCCTGGGCAGCAGAGTTAATAAGGCTTTAATGTCTTTAATGCTTTGAAGATAGCTGACATACTGGCTAAAACAGGTGCTAACTCCACAAGCAAAATGTCTCTAACTTTGGCAATACAAATATCCATTAAATGGGCTAGCCACAACAGTTGACCAGTTGACCTCTCCTTACTAGCTAAGTTAGTGTTCCGGTCCCCTTGCAAAGGAACCATACTCCCATCCACTTGAATTCCTTTATCCACAGTCTTGTTTTTCACTATGCATTTGGATCACCTTGGTGCTAGAGGAGACTAAGAAGGCACTTTGGGCGCCCCTCAATGCGTTGCTGTAACACAGATGAACAACTTAGTTGGACACCGGCCCCATCCAAGTCTCAAGGGGCGGTATTAAGGGCTGTATTAGGTGAACTGACTCCAGAAGAAATAGAGGAGGTGGGTGGTAACATCCCTGAACCCAACAACAGTCTCCTTTCTGTTAATTCAATCTCAGTTGAAATAACCCCCATGACCTTTTGAAGCATCCTATCTATTGATGTTGCTTTGATGGGGGAGATCAAGTCGAGGACCAACCGATGCCTTTCCTTTTGCCCCTGCTGTATAGCGATGGAAGATTACGCACTCAAAGACTCTAAGTTCAGAGATACCCCCAAGAGAAAGTCAAATGGAAAAAACTAAATGAGGGTAGCACAACCCTTCTTGCTTCGAAGATATGAGGATTATACTGTTTAAAGCACCTCAAAGGCCCAGTTAATAACACAGTCAGCCATATGTGTCAGCAGGCGAGGAACAGGAAAATGGCACTCACCCCAACTTGGTCACTGATGTTAAAGGGGGGTGGCTCAACCCAGCCTCGTCCAGCTGCAGAGCTTGTCACCTCACTATATGCACTTCTCACTGGCCACAGGTGCGGTAGATGGTAGCCCGCCTCTTGGCCTTGTTGGGGCTCGAAGTCCTGCAAATGCCTCCAAATGTCTCCCGAGCTGTGGGGCTTGTCACCATGCTACATGCGTGTCTCACTGGACACACGTGCGGTAGATGGGAGCCAGCCTCCTGGCCCCATTGCTGTTGAGATTCAAAGTCCTACAAATGCCTCCAAATGTCTCCGCCCATCTCTATCCCAGGTGTTACAGGTGTGAGATTCGAAAACAAAGTTCAACGCCCAGAGCTAAGAACTATAGGGATCCATAGAGAGGAGGAAGAAGCCCTCCCTGGGTGGGCTGGCAGGTAGGCATAGGACAGGCAGCAGGCAGTGGGCAATCAGACAGTAGTCACGCAGCAGGAGGCTGCATATTAGTCAAATAACAACTTACTTTTGCAGAGGTAGTGTATAATGTTGTAGGCAGCCCACCAAAGGCAAGCAGCACTATCCAAATGATGGCTGCTCCTGCTTACTGGATGGCCACCTGGTGCCAATACCATGCTTACTGCCACCTTCCACCTGCAGTCCACTATCCACTGGGCTCCCTGATATAGCTGAGCTCAGCCCGTCCTGGATAGAGCACAAATGGGCTGAATAAGTCTTGCCCGGCCACACCCAGCCACGGGCTGCTGGGCCGTAAGGTAGCGAAGCGGGCTACGGGCAACTGGGGCAGAGAGTGAGGCCTGGGTCAAAAGTGAGAATCCAGCTCCTGCTACTCACACTAACACCATGGCTCCCCAGCACAGCCGCCACGCTGCAACACCATGTCTTCAGCCTCAGGTGAGCCACAATGTTGTTGGAGATGTAAGTTCTATGAATGATGAAATGTTACAATCAAGTGGACAGATTGAAAAGGTGGGTAAATCCAAAACAGAAGAAATATATGAACACTATAGGATCCACCCACTCCATTCCAAAGAAGCTCTTTGGTGATGCTATTGATCTCTTTCAAATGAAACAAGCAAAAGGCGCTCCATTGAGTGTGTGGGAAAAAAGTTTAGAGGCTTCCTTTCTACACCTATTTCCCACTGAAGTAGGAGGTCGGTATGATGACCGCCCCATACAAATACCAGCAGCTAGACTATATTCAGAACACATTAGATTTTGCCAGTGTAATCCATGCATATTCCATCTATTATTTGAGAGTGACTTGTCTGGACTATCATTTGCTGTAAACCACATTCTGAAGATAGGAGTTAATCTACAAAATCTCTCTGCAAGGGAATTTTTTGACAAAGTTCGAGGTAAGGATGAAAAGTTGGAATACAATTTTATTAATTTGGTACCACCGAATATTGGTATTCTCGTCATGGAGAACTTAAATGTATGTTTTGAGATTAAGGCACACCTCCTTGATTTCTGACATTCAGTTGTGCAGAGTATGTGTGTGATGATTTACTAGACTTTATAAGAGAAGCAAACTCAAACATTAAGGACAACATTGTGAAGACAGCAGGAGAACTTTGTTCTTTGCATCCAGCTAATATTTGTAGATATTTTAACCACAGGTTACAAGCCATGCTATCTTTCATCTGCAACAATAGAAATCCTCCCCTTGGTGAAGTTACTAATTTCTTTTGGCATAAAGAGTGCCAAGCAAGAGGTGCGGCTCATATTCACGTGCTGTTATGGATAAAATACGCACCGAAATTTGGAACAGACAGTGATGACTCTGTATTGTCTTTCATAGAGAAGTATGTGACATGTGTCATCTCGAAAGACAATGATGAACAAGGTCTGAGACAAGAAGTTTTGTGCTTTCAAACACATAGATCTGGCGAGTGCTGTCATTGAAAATACAGGTGTAAAAGAAACTTTTAGACAAGGTGTCGTTCTGGATTTCCAAGATCTTTCATTTCCAAAGGAAGATTGAACAGCTTTTTATCTTCAGTCAGACATACACTGACACAAAAATCACCCAAAAACACATGCAACCTCAGAATGATAAGTATATTAATGACTATAATCTTGTGATTCTGAAAATGTGGAACGCAATATGGATATACAATTTGTTGCAGACAACTCCGTTCGCTGTTGCTCATTATGTTGCTTCGTACATTCCAAAATCAGAGAAGACAGAGATGATGGAGATGTGGGAGGAGATTTTTGCAGAAAAGTCTCTGACCAAGAAATTGTACAGCTTCAGCTTGAAAATGCTTTCACATAGAGAGAAAGGCTCCTATGAATGCTTTGACCAGTTGAGCTCAGCCAGTTTGTACTTGAAGTCAAGGGGAATTTTTTGGGAAAGTCTAGACCTTGCAAGCACACGAAAGAGAGTCTTAAATTCTTTCCCGGAAATTCAGTACCTAGCAGAGTTTGACCCAGAAAATATAGATATTATGAAAACAAATATGTTGGATACTTACTATCGAAGAAGAAGTAAGCACCTTGAAAATGTGTGTCTTTACAAGATACTTCAACACTATAGATATAGAAACTATGTAACAGAAAATGTAGATGAAGGGGAATATGCAGTAGTTGGTTGCGATGGTTGTGTGGTTCGACATACAAAAGGAAGTTTAATAAACCACAGAAAACTTAGTTGCCAAACTCCTGTTAAAAGAAAGTTTTTCTATTTGGCACTTCTGCAACTGTTCAAGCCTTGGCGTTAAGAATCGGAATTACTCGGACACTTTGACTGCTACGAAGATTCTTTCAATGCTGTGAAAGACTGCATTCAGTGTTCAGTCTTTCCCAACTACATGAAAATGTTAAATGAGGAGATTGAACAGGAGGCAACAATTGCTGCTGAGATAGCTAAGGACAGTTCACAAAGCAGCCAAAGTTCAGGACCTCTAAGTCAAGATCCTCTTGAACAACCAATTATTGATAAAGAAGCTGCCATAGCCATGGATGAAGGTGGAGACTAAGACAAGAAAGTGTTGATTTGGAGCAGTTAGTTGGACGACTGAACAATGAGCAGAAAGAAACATATGGAGGTAAAAGAGAAAATAGAGCATGGATTCCGCCAAGAGAAGAATGAATGTAAATGCTCCCCATTTAAGCCAATACTATTATACGTCAGCAGTTAAGCCAGCACTGGGAAAAGAGTTTTAATTGAAGTTTTCACTGCTTAACTGCGGAGGCCTACAGACGCAAATATGTTGTGTGTAGTAACAGCACCAACTGGAATAGCTGCATATAACATTAAAGGAATTATTTTACATTGACTACTTAGGCTACCTATAGAACATGACAAGAAACTGGAGTATCAAACGTTATGCGGTGAAGCTTGCCATGAAGTCTCAAGAGTACTGAAGAAACTGAAACTTTTAATCATCAATGAGGTGAGCATTTTGTCAAACTTAATGCTTGCCTTCGTACACTTGAGAATGCAACAGATTTTTAAAACAGAGTAGGACGTGCTTTTTAGAGGAAAGCACTTGTGTTCAGCGACTTACTACAATTTACCCCTGTCAAAGGACAGCATGTGTTCAAGACACTTCTCCATGATGAAACTCGGACTTCCTTGGGAAGTATTGGAAACGTAAATATTTGGCTAAACTTCCAATACAAGGAACTACTTAGGAATATGCGTCAAGCATCTGATGTTGAATACTGCAATATTCTGAAGGATATTAGAGTAGGACTTCTCAGAAAAGAGGAGAAATGTTGCTTAGAAAGTTGACTTATAAAGAAACTATTTTCTCCAAACCAGACAGCTGCACAACTAATGTACAATTTTATTAAAGAAGGGAAATCAATTGTCTGCCAAATGCCTACACTTCAGGAGTGCTGCTGTTTTAACGAGCAATTACTAAAAGTGGAGAAAGAAGACATTTTGGAAATTGCAGCAATTGACAAAATGGGGGTGTCAGTACTGCTGAATGAAAAATTACAAGCAAAATTGGATTCATTGGAGAAATATGTTTCCAGAACTGCGAGATTAAAAAAGTGTTTTCATGTTTGTAAAAACTGTAGAGTAATTTTGCGGCGTAATGGTGCTATGGGTAAAGTGATTGATTACATTAGCTTTCCAAATAGGAATGAGGTTGAATACTTAGCAATAAAATTTGATCAGATTGATGGCATAAAACAGATTGGTAGATGTATTGTATGTTTTTTGCTTGTAAAAGACTTGTATGTTCAGCGACAGCAGTTTCCAGTTTCTCTATTTCTCTAGCATACGTTGTGACCAGTGTTCCCAGTAAGGTGCGCGCCTGCGCTCGCGCGCACGTCTGTTCCTCCGAGCGCGCAGTGCTGTGTGTGGAGCGCGCACCCACAGCCCATCCCGGGAGAGAATTCGCACCGCCGCTTTTAAAATGCGAGCGGCGCGAAAAATGGTAATTTCCTGGTTGTGGAGGCTATTGCACTTGCTGCATTTCCTTCTTAATGAAGCGCAGCTGGGGGCTGTTTGTGGGCCTTTGTGAAAATATTTGTTAAATGCAGCACCGGCATGAGCTGCAATTAACATAAATATTTTCACAATGGCCCACAATCAGCCCGCAGCCTCGCTCCTTTAAGAGAAGAAATGCAGCAAGTCCAAAAGCACGACGTGTGCTTTACACGTCGTTCTTTTGGACTTGATGCATGTCTTTTCTTAATGGAGCACGGCTGCGGCCTGAATGTGGGCCATTGTGAAAATATTTATGTTAATTGCAGCGCATGATGGTGCTGCAATTAACAAGAATACTTTCCTAAATGCCCACAATCAGATCGCAGCCGTGCTATATTAAGAAAATTAATGCAGCAAGCACAAAAAAACAACGTGTAAAGCACACGTCGTGCTTTTGGACTTGCATGGTGAAAAAGAAGAGATAGGTATCAAAAGAAAAGAGAACAAAAAAACCGCATAAACAAACTCAGTAAATGTAAACAAGGACAGGGGAGCAAGCAGAGGAGCGGATTCATCAAGGAGATAGAAAGGCAGTGATCCTTAATAGCAAGATAACGCAAATACATTTATTTAGAAAGAAATTCAGAGGCGGAATTTATTTAGGTGTTTTCAGAATGTCAAGTGCGAGTGCAAGGATCGGAATGCAGGGATTTCTGAACTGTTTCCACCGAGCCTGAAAAACACAATTTCCAGAATCAGCGACGGCTGGCTTCAGTGATCCTTTGATGAGTGTGAGACATACACTATACTGTGTGCTGAGCTTTGGGATTTGATTTTGACTTTCAAATGATGCCTGCTAAGGCACGTAAGGGCTGAGGTAAGGTAGTCAAACTTTCAGGTGCCTGTCAGAAGTTGAAAGTGCATGAGCAGTACCGCTCTTTCTTACTTTTTCTTTTTTAATCAAACATCATACCTAAAATGCAGACAAGGATAACAGATATTAAGAAAAATCCACGTTTGTTCAAGTGGGGCCTGCTTCAGCTTTTATACTATCCGCCAAATTGTTGCTGAACGGGCCCCATCATTAGATCCGGCTCTAATCTGTTGCAATATTGTGCGCGTGTTGCCATTTCACGACAAGCGCCTGCATATGTATCTCAGCTTTTCTTGAACTTTTGGGGCAGAACCCTACATCTATATTTTACCTGGCCTAAGCTTCACTAGTAATACTAGCTACACAACACCTCTGCTACATATCCTAACATCAATGTTTGGGCTGTGCAGTCTATTTCTGCAGAAACTATATTCACTTGTCTGAGCAATTGTTGTCCAGTATCGGTGTTTCACTTGTCTGAGCAATTGTTGTCCAGTATCGGTGATCAGGACAGTTGCAAGCTATTTATATGAAACTGGCTAAATCGTACATACACATCTATGCCAAATACCACGCATCAAGCGTTAGACTGAGTAGTTTTTGAAATACAACACTACAAAGCTCTGGCTGCCAGCTATGACATATCTGGGACTGTCTGCGCCTCAGCCTGAGGCATGCCCAATGCCCGGAGCTTATCCACCAGTCGGCTGACTGTGTTGACAGAGACGTTTTAAGGGATAGGCAAAGTGGGCTCTGGCCCAGGGCCGCAGCCTTTCAGGGGTCCCCCTGATAGAGCCAGCTCTGTTCTGCATAAGGTCTTTCCCTGATGCCCTTTAATAATTCTTAAACAGATTGTCTGAATACTGTTTCCCATCAATTTATTTTTAATGTGAGTGATGTGTGAGAGTCTACTACAGACATTTTGCAGAGAAATGTTGCATTTATGTTTCACGCAACATCCATAAAAAGTTTCTTTTACATCAAAACAGGACCTCACATATGAGAAATGGGAGGGTGTCACAGAGATTATTTGCAGTAATATTGTTGAGCTGCTGCTGTGTTACAATATTGAAAACACACGTCACTATCCCTGAATATTAGATGTAACAACTTTATAATTTGGACGAGTGTTCCTGTGCACTGTCAATGGCCTGGCCAAAGAGTTCATGAAAGAGCTGAAATAGGATAATACATTCAAATCTGTTCAGAACAGGGTCTCTTAAAATACATTTGGCCCAGGGCCCCCAAAATCCTTAAGATGTCCCTGTGTGTTGACTCTTAATTAGGCAGCTGAGAATAGATCCATTGTTGTTCATGTTGGGGCCTCACATCTTTCTGTTGTGGGCTGGGTCGTACGTGTGACAGAGAGGCCCTGGAGTTTACACTGATGCTCTGCATCCTGATCTCATTGACTGCCTGCAATGTCCTTGAAACCAGCCAGGATGTGACGCATCTCCGACACAGGACTTCCCATCGCATGCCCCTCGTTAGCTGCATCCTCGATGACGATGCAGGACCTTGCTTTGCAGCATTGCAGCTTACAGGAACCGCTGCTGAGCGACGCATGTCCACATCAGAACCTCATACATCCTCCATTACACGATTGATCCTCGGCGCGGGATCTCGCAACGCTCTACAACCACGATTTAAGGTACTCTTGTTCAGCGGGTCTAACTGGGTCCCTGTATCTGACCAGCGTTGCATCGCGGTTGGCCTGAACCTATGACTTTTTCCCAGTCCGACGTGACTAGATATCTATAGTTGGCGCTTAGTGCTTATAGGCACTGTTTTTACTTAAATCTTTAAACATGCATGTCTCTCGTACTACTGATTGGATGTTTGTCATTTTGGTGTCAAATAATTATTACGGTTTACTCTATTTCCCTAAATGGGTGTAGGAGTTTTTTGTGTTGTGTTTTGACTTTAATACTGTTTGAAGTGCTCCATAGATACTTTACACATTGCCTCTAAGTTAAGCCTGACTGCTTTTTGCCACGCTACCAGAGGGTTAAGCACAGGTTAATTTGGGGTTTGCTTGTGTTTCATCCTGACAGAATGTGGTTTCTGTTTGAGTAGGGTTTCACCCCACTCAACCACAAACCCAATTTCCAACAAGCAGGGAATAGTACACTCTGACTCCAGCCAAAGGTCCAGGACTTTGAGGATAGCACTTGTAGGCCAGGCCCACTGTTCCCTGTATGGTGCGCGCACTCATGTCACTCGGAGCGCTCAGTGTCTTCTTTAAAGCGCGCACACACACAGCACATCCCAGAGAGACAAGTATTCATCTTAATCGCAGTGCCCTGTAGAACCATGACTGGCGCTGCAATCAACATGAATACTTTAAAAAGCAGCCATCTCCCTCCAGCCGCACTCTATTAAGAAAGGGCATGAAGCAAGCCTAAAAGCACGACGAGTGCTTTCACAATCCCTAATATGGCTTAGTGATTGTGAAAGCACACGTTGTATTTTAGGCTTGCTGCACGCCTTTGTTAATAGAGCGGGCAGATTGTGTGCCTTTTGAAAGTTTTCATGTTAAATGCAGCCCCGTGTATTAGTATGTCGGGCTCTGCAATTAACATGAAAACTTTCAAAAGGCACGCAATCTGCTGCCCTCTATTAAAATAAGGCATGCAGCAAGCCTAAAAACATAACGTGTGCTTTTACAATCACTAATATATGTTAGTGATTCTGAAAGCACACGTCCCGCTCTGGACTTGCTGCATGCCTTTGTTAATAGCGCATGGCTGCCGGCAGACTGTGTGCATTTTTAAAGTATTCATGTTAATTGCTGCAATTAGGATGTATACTTTCAAAAATGTACACAATCTGCCCGCAGCCACGCTCTATTAACAAAAGCATGCAGCAAGCCCAGGGCTTTAAGTGGGCTGGGTCCTGCCGATGCTGAGTTTTTAAAAGCCGGTGCTGAGACAGGTCCCTATCGAGCTCTTCATTTTTGCCCTCACCCTCAGGGTAAAAAAAATCTCAACTCTGCAGCAGCGCAACTGCTCAAAGCCTTTTGTGTAACTTCAGAGGACTTTTTATAGTTTTTCACAGTCTGATCATTTCAGAACTGAGGCATTTTCGTTATTATATTAAAAAAAGCCGTAGTTGTTGCTTATTTATCTTATGCAACTAACAACCATTGACAAAGCCAATAGTCCTGGCTTGTTGTAGGTATAATGTTACTTGTTGTATTATATATCTTGATGCAATGACAGAGGCAGCACAATAACGGTCGGGCGGCACACTATGCTAAGCACAGATTTTTAGCTTACGTGTTTTAAGCCACGCCCTTAATTACATCAGGCACGCCCCTTTGAGAGACTCCCAGTTTTTTCATCCCACTTAAAGCCCTGAGCAAGCCTAAAAGCACCACGTGTGCTTTCAGAATCACTAACATATATTAGTGACTCTGAAAGCACACATGGTGGACTTCTATGTACGTTCCCCCTGCGTATCCAGGAAACCATCTTCAGAGCTGATAAGTGAACTCATGATTATCAGTTTTAAAGGGTGGAGTAACCCCCACCTTGGTAGAGCCAGCTCTGTTCTGCAGAGTCTTACCCTGATGACCTTGAATAATTCTTAAACAGAATATTGCAAATAGCATTTTCCTTTCATTTATTTTTAATCTGGGTAATGTGTGAGATTGTATTACAAAAACAACAATTGATGGACAGAATGCAGAACAAGTCCTACATTCACCCCAGTACAGAGATCTGGGCCTAAATCCATCGTTTTTTGCTCACCATGCAATTCCAATTTGAACCCAGCCATATGCAAATCAGTCTTGACCCTGTGCCCAATGGGAACAGTCCAGCCCGAACTGCCAGGCCAGGTCCTCCCTGGACTGGAAACAAGCATCCTAGGACCGGTTTCGGGGTTTCACCCCTCTTCAGCCAGGATAGCTTGATTCCAGTGGCATGGAGAGCACGGGACCCACGTCTGGGCATACCCATCCCACTCGGGGTGACAAATGCAAAAACAACAATTGATGGACAGAATGCAGAACAGTGTCATACATTCACCCCAGTACAGAGATCTGGGCCTAAATCCATCGTATTTTTCTCACCATGCCATTCCAGTTTGAACCCAGCCATGTGCAAATCAGTCTTGACCCTGTGCCCAATGGGAGCAGTCCAGCCCGAACTGCCAGGCCAGGTCCTCCCTGGACTGGAAACAAGCATCCTAGGACGGGTTTCGGGGTTTCACCCCTCTTCAGCCAGGATAGCTTGATTCCAGTGGCATGGAGAGCACGGGACCCAGGTCTGGGCATACCCGTCCCACTCAGGATGACAAATGCAAAAACAACAATTGATGGACAGAATGCAGAACTGGCTGATGACGGCTGTAAGCCAGAAACCGGTCCCAGGATGCTTGTTTCCGGTCCAGGGAAGACATGGCTTGGCAGTTCGGGCTGGACTGTTCCCATGAGGCACAGGGTCAGACTGATTTGCATATGGCCATGTCTTAACTGGGGTGGCAGAGTGGGTTACAGAATGATGATGGATTAAACCCAGATCAGTTGACTGGGGGTGGGTGCTTGCAATATTCAACACTCCGTCCATCATCCCCTTTGGTTTTGCTATGAGATTGTATTACAGACATTTTATGACAAATGTGTTTTTGTTTCATGCAAAATCCATAAAAATGTTTCTTGTAGATCCAAACAGGATCTCAGATATGAGAAATGGGAGGATGTCACAGTGATTATTTGCAGTAGTATTAGTGAGTTTCTACTGTGTTACAATATTAGAAAAATACATCACTATCCCTGAATATTAACTATAAACACATTTGGAATTTGAACCAGTGTGTCTGTGCACTGTTTGTGATCTGGCCAAAAGGACACGAGAAAGCTGAAACTGGATCATAAATTCAAAGCTGATCCGCACAGAGGCCCCTAAAATACGTATGGCCTAGGGCGCTCAAAGTCCTTAAGATGTCCCTGAGCCGCCGCTGTGTTGTTAGTTAGGAAAGAAGAGGTTCACTGGCACTGTGGAATGAGGCCGGTTGCCCTGGTTTTCTAATATATATTAGTGTAGCTTTGCTGTGGTTGCAGATGCTCTGCACTGCACTTTCTCGTTTCGAACATGACACAACCATTGTACTCCAGTCACCAATACGAAGGCCATCCCCTGGCTGGACTGCCTTAGTAGGCATCAGGCGTTTGCCTGGGAGGCTGGAAGGGTGGGGGTCAGTTTTGGAGCAGTGGGGGCCAGTTTTGTTACAGGAGGGTGGGAGCCGGTGCAGTAAAATTGCCAGGCTACTTTGGGTTCCCAGTCAGGCTCTGCCTGCCCCATCAAACAGGCCTCCTCCGTTCCAGTACCTAAGTCAGTTATCTGCACAATAAAGCAGGAACCCCGAGGCAAAACCACTGTTGCTGCACCCACACACGTGGTCGGGTTCTTGGCGCACATTGCCGTGGCTGGAGCGCACAGAGACCTCACACTGCCGCACACAGAGAAAAAAAATTAGAGGGAACATTGGTTGTGACTATCCATAAATCTCATTGTTAAGTTTGTTTTTGGTTGAATTTGATGACAGCAAAGTAAGTGCTGATGCAAGTTGTGGCAAAGAGTACAATCGGTTAAGAAGTGTATATGCTCCTCATTTAGGGCAGAATCCCATTTATGAAAAAGGGATACTCTGTTCAAAACGAAAGCTTTCAAACGATTCTATGGATGTTGCTGAAAAGAAGGAAAAGGAGAAAAGGGAATCTGTTAAAAAGAAAATAGTGGACAATGAGGGAGATATTCTAGATTACCGGTTGTCAAACCCTTCTGGTGTGAACTCCTATGCAAATGTTGCTCTCAATGTACTCTTTCAATTACTACATCTTGTAAATACAATTGAACAGAAATCACAGAAGAGATTATGTTCTGCACTGTGTGATTTGCTGCAACATTTACATAGTGATAGGACTGTAATACATTGTGCTTCAGGCATTCGAGATCTAGTAGGTATATGTAGTGGATCAGTACAATTTACTCAAAACACTCAACAAGATGCACAGGAGTTTGTAAGGGCCATCCTTGGAGATTTAGAAGAAGAAGAAATAAGTATTGATGACTTATTTTTTTGGACTGATTTACTCATGGAACCATGAGTGTGAAGGTCACTCTTTCAAGTTGAGTACAGAAATAGATTCAGAGCAATTTATTTATCTAACACTACTGGATTGGATTGCAAAACCGTATCTTTTGACAGATTAATCAAAAAGCTAACCAAAACAATACCTGTCCAAATTGTTTATCAGATGTTGTGTCAGCATTACATGTACAAAGAAGTAGAAAGTATCTTATATAAATGTTACAACGATGCAGAGCAGATGGACGTAATTTGGAGACAACGATTACACACTTCAAAGCAGGACAAATGTCTATTTCTGGAAGAATGTATACTACTATGGCTATGATCTTTCACAAAGGACTTAGTGTAACATCTGGACACTATAATGTGTATTTAAAGAGGGAAACTGGATGGACGGGATGTAATGACAGAAACCTTAAATTCAAACAAAAACTTCCCTTCAAGCTACTAAATTCTTATAATTTGTTTCTCCAACCAAAGTTCAAAGGAGGATTACTGTTAAAAAAGTGGTATACGCTATTTGTTCTACATGGATCGTCAGTGCTTATGACTTAATTCGGCCTACCAGGGGTGATGTCTTTATAAGGGGCTCCATAATTCCAGTGTCCTTTATATCCATTAGTATTATTGTATCACGCTTATATAAATGACTTATTTTTAAGATATGTTTGTTTAGATTAGTTCAGTAGGTAAAACAATTGATTAAATAACTGTAGTGAGGGCAATGCATAGTGTCACTTATTTGTAGTGACATACTGTGCAGTTCTGTTTTTTTTGTTACAATCTGTATGATTGTTTTCTCCCCATTTTTCAAGGATAAATCTTTACACAGTACATCATTTATGGTGTACAAGTATAGAAGGTGAGAACAGTAAAAAGGGAAAATGAAATGCTTTAATGTAATGTAAGATGCTATCACAGCATAAGAAATGTCTACTATTTTGTTCATAATATAAACTTATGCATTGCAAAAATATAAAGTTTATTGTGTAATTTTGTAAAATGTAATATTAACTT
This sequence comes from Calotriton arnoldi, assembly GCA_963921515.1. NCBI lineage: Eukaryota > Metazoa > Chordata > Amphibia > Caudata > Salamandridae > Calotriton > Calotriton arnoldi. The sequence goes on along the minus strand of CAWUFW010005224.1, from coordinate 962,790 downwards.
ACATTTATGTTTTTTTTCTTTTTATACCGATGAATTGCACCATCTATTGGAACAATGTAATTTACTAATGAATTCTTTCTGTGTTGTTCAACAAACTTACATTCTCAAGGTACACACCAAGGGAGAGAGTGATACAATCACTGAGATATCCTGATACATACAAACAGCCACTCACATACCCAGTCAGACACCAGTAAATGCATTCACATACCTACCCATTCACCAATACAGTCTCTGACAGACCCACTCACTTGTCTATGCAGCTAATAACACACTCACTCACTCAACCATACAGTCTCTCAGACAGCCACTCACTCATCTACACAGCTACTCACAGAACCACTCACTCTCCCATACAGTCACTCACACACCCACTTACTCACCAATACAGACACTTACAGAGGCACTCACCAACCCCTACAACCACTCACACCCATGTATTTATCTAAACAGCCACTCACCCACCCAGACAGCCACTCACACAGCTACTCACCTACCCATATAGCCACTCACACAACCACTCACCCACCCATACAGCCACTCACATACCTACTCACCCACCCATACAGCCACTCACACACCGCCTTACTCACCAATACCGCCACCCACACACCCACTTATTCACCCATACAGCCACTCACATACCCACTTGCACACCCATATAAACACTCAGACAGCCACTAACACACAGATTCACACTGTGTCACAGCCACTCACATAATATATGTTAGAAATGGTATCACAAATTACTTGTACACAAAGTATACTAATTTACATTTTCTTGTACCTTAGTAAATATGTTTAACACTCATAAATATTTAGAAAACAATTGCAATCACTGAATGATTTCATCAGTGATGTCATTTGAGATGTCATCAGTGAGGTCATCAGTGGTGTCACTGACCACATCTTGAGTGATGTAATATGTGAGGTCATAAGCAGTGCATTGTGGGGGCGTAAGTTATAATTAGCTCAGGTAACCATAACTGCTGAATTTCACTGATTTTGTATGAGTGAAATCTGAGCCTAACTATAATGTCCCTGTAACCTTTGTTTTTTTGAGTGAAAAAATATATATATGTACATCTATATATATTCGCTGAAAAAACACAAAGGTTACAGGGACATTATTGTTAGGTTCAGATTTTACACACACCAAGCCATGTAAGTTCAGCAGTTATGGTTACCTGAGCTAAATATAACTTACGCCCCCTGTAATACACTGCTTCTGACCTCACATACTGCATCGCTCATGATGTGGTCAGTGACATTACTGATGACATCACTGATGACATCTCAAATAGCATCATCCAGTGAGTGTTAGTGTTTTGTAAATGTTTCTGACACTGAAAGATATATACTGAGCGACTGCATAAAGTAAATTACTAATCTTTCTAAACTACTAATGAGTGTTAGTATTTCTAACATATCTCATCTAAACTATAATCCCATTTTTAAAGCTGGGTACTAGTTATGAGTGAACTAGACTCTTCACTGGCACATGTCTCCTGCTGATGTATGTGTATGATAGTGCTTTGTAACAGTCAAAGCTGTTCACTGCACAGAGATGGCTGAGTATAGTTGTGTTTTATGACATACTGACCACTTTGCTTAGACCTCTCTCCTTTGTGATAAATGAGTGTGGTGGTAGTAGTAGTTTGCAATAAATTCATCTGTTCACCAAGACCTCTCTCTAGGGTGATGGCTCAGTGTAGCAGTGGTTTGCAACAGACCGACCTCTCTGCTGACACCTTTCTCCAGGATGAAGAATATTTTACTAGTGGTTTGTGACACAGGGGCCTGTCCGCTAAGATCTTTCTATTGGATGTGTGTTGTAGTGGTTTGTCTAAAACTGATGTCTGCATTAAAACCTTATTCCAAGTTGATGAATGGTGTTGTGGTTTGCGATAGACTAGCCTGTACAGTTAGATGCCTTGCTTTGGTCTTTAGTGGTTAGAGTAGGGGTTTAGAATAGACAGGACTATCCGTTAAGAACTCTCTCCTAGGTGATAAGTGAGTGTAGTAGTTGATAAGATTACAGTGAGCTCTCGGCTGTACGTCTCTCACCTGTCTCCTTTTCATATTTTAAAAATATTTAAATGGCATTTTGTGAAGTATATTGAAGTTTACTTAGCTGGATGATGTCATCAGTGATGCCATTTGAGGTGTTATCAGTCATGTCATCTGTGATGTCACTGACCATGTGAGATCATAAGCAGTGCATTGCGGCGGGCGTAATTTATACTTAGCTCAGGTGACTCTAACTGCCGAAATTATATGGTTTGTGTGTATAAAATCTGAACCTAACTATAAAGTCCCTTTAATCTTTGTTTTTTTCTGTGAATTTCTAAGGTTTTCTTAATGCTCTTTCCTAACTATAATGTCCATGTAACCTTTGGTTGTATAGTGAATTTGTCTGCTTTTTTCAATATAAATTGTACTACAATTTGATCCATAAATTCAATTTACTAATATAGATTGTCACAAGATTACAAATATATTTTATTCACACATTAATTCTTATTATATATTTAAAAAAATTAAATTACATTAAGGTTGCTTATGTAGCCTTTCTATAAATGCAATACACCAAGTCATCTTTTCTTTTTATTTATTTTATGGATCTGTGGATCAGTTTCCAACCAAAAGCACACATTTAACACTACAACAACAACACATTTAATGCAAACATATGCTGTTGCAATTTCTATAAGTTTATCATGGCCTGTGTGCGGGTGTGTGAATGGCTGTGTGAGTGATTGTGCAGGTGTTTAAGTGTGCATGGCTGTGAATATTTGTGAGTAGGTGTGTGAGTGACTGTGTGGATGTATGAGTGATTTTGTGAGTCTGTGAGTGGCTATGTGTGTTGCTATATGGTAGTGTGAGTAGGTGTGTGAGTGGTTGTATGGGTATGTAAGTGGGTATGTGAGTGGGTGTGTGAGTGGGTATGTAAGTGGCCTCTTGCAAATTTGCATTTGTGGCTCTTTTGTAGCAATCGGTATCCTTTATTTGTTTATATGCCTTTTCTTTGATCATCTTTAGGGGCCAAACGACTGTGTTACCCCCTTTGTCTGGTCTTCTAACCATATGCCTGGTCTACGTTTTATAGACATAGTTGTTAGATGAGCAGACAAAGATGGTAACACAATACTAGAGGCAAGAGGCAAGAACCAAGTAAAATAAGCTGCTATATCCTTGGAAATATCCAGATTTACTGAGTCGAGAAGAATGCTTTTTTCTCAAGAAAACCACCCTAAGAGCCCAGCTTTTTACATCGGTTCAAAGGTTCACAAGAATGATAATGTGCCACCTGGCCACCCAATAATATCAGCCATAGATGGATTGGTAGAGAACTCAAGATTGGTATACCACGTTTTACAAGAGTATGTAAAAACATTACCATCATTTGTGAAGGACACGGAGACTTCCTGAAGAGAATTTATAACATCACATGGGAGAAAGACTATGTGCTAATGACTCTAGACGTAACATCACTTTATACTAGCATGCACCATGAAGATAAACTAAGAGATATAAAACACTTTTTGGTTTTGGGGGCATGACCAGTATGTTTGTTGAAACACAAGCAGATGTTGCTAGAGATGATAAAATGGTGTCTTACTAATAACTTTTTACTACTTAATAAGGAAATATTCCAACAGATCACTAGTACAGCGATGGGTACCTGTCTCACCCCCAGTTATGCTAATTTGCATATGGGCTGGTGGGAGGAGCAGTTGCTCCATCAAAATTTTGAATATGAGTGGGATCATAACATTGTGTTATGGCTGTGTTTTCTAGATGATTTGTTTGTAATATGGAACGGGAAAATAGAAAGTGCAGCTAAGTTTGTTAGGGCATTAAACAGCAATGATTTGAACATTAAACTAATTAGCACCATCAGCAGAACAGAAGTTAACTTTTTAGACCTCACCATGTAAATAAAAGATAATACACTACATTCCAAAATATTTAGGAAGTCCACTGTGGGAAGCACAGTTCCACATGTCAACAGTTTCTACACTATTAGTCTCAAAAGAAGTATTCCTTAGGGAGAAAACCTAAGATTAAAAAGAAACTGGAGTGAACAGGAAGAGCCAATACAGGCACAAAAGGATCTAGTCACTAGATTCAAGCAGAGAGGGCATCCAGAACAAATGCTAGAGGCAGCAAAACAAATAGCATACACAGTGAAAAGAGAGGATAAGATCTTTGGCTGTACAAAGAAAAGGAAGAAGGTTAATGTCCAAGAAAAGAAAAGATTCATTATTGACTATAGCATTGAGTGGCAACAAATTAGAAGGATAATGGCCAGACACTGGCATTTAGTCAGGAATGACCCAATAATTGGAAAAAAGTAGCAAAAAGAATACCAGTGACTTACAGAAAGGTGACGTCGATGAGGGTCATATTAATTAATACTTGTCCAGAAGTGTCAGACAACACACATTGGCTAGCAAAAACTAGGGGGTTCAGGAAATGTACTAAATGCAAAGCATGTCCATATGGTATCAACAAGACTGAATACACATCACCCTTTCTGAAAAGAGCATGAAGAACAAAGGGGGCATTTTGATTCTAAAACAGATTTTGCAGTGTAAAGTTTAATGTGTACATGCGCCCTTGAATATGTAGGAATCACAGGGCACCTGGTCCACAAATGTAGCACATTCGTGCAATCAAAAACAACGGTAAAAAAGAACCCAGTCGTGCGACACTTCAGTGCAGTAGATAGAGGTGAAGAAAGGCTCCTAAGCTACTATGTGACTGATTCAGTACCAAGAACATCGAGGGGTGGTAATGAGGAGAAAAAACTGTGTCAGCTAGAGTCTAAATATATACTAGAACTTGATAGCAAAGTTCCTTATGGTTTGAACATGGAAGAGGATTTGTTCAAGTTTCTCTAATTCTCCTTAGGATCTGTTAAGAAATTACAAGGATAGACTCACCGGGTGTCTGTAGCCCGCAATGCTCACTGGCCTGCCTGTCTGCTGCTTTGCCTGGATGGGACTTGATCCCCCAGCCCTCATGACACCGGAGGAGGAGAAGCTTACCTCCTGACATATCAAAAGCTCCAGGAGACTCCTGCAGCGTGGGATAGACTCACTGGGCACCTGTAGCCTGCAACGCTCACTGGCCTGCCTCTGCCCCTTTGCTGGGATGAGACTCGGTCCCCCAGCGCTCGCGTCACCACAGGAGGAGGAGCTTACCTCCTGATGCATCAAAAGCTCCAGGAGACTCCCGCAACTTGGGATGCGCGCAGGCTTGCCCGGGCCATACCTTGGCAAAGCCTGGCCCAAGGGAGGGCCCATCTGTCCTCATCTGAGCCCAGAAGAGGCTGAGCTGGGCCACTCCCATGGTTTTTCTTTTATATTTGCTCTCTTCACTAGAGTCCTGTTTACGGCATACAAGAAGTGCTAAGATGGGTAAGAGGAAACTGGGAATTGGGCAGAATACAGAGCAACCCCCCATACCCACTTCGCTTGATAGGATGATTCAATGCACCATGACGACTATTAGTAACAAGATAGACCATACGGAGAGAAGGTTGTCACACTCTGCAACCAACCCATCTGTTTCACCATGCTCTGAAGCCCCTTTGGTAAAATACCCAAGAGCAACTGACCATGGCCTCACTGGTGCAGACTAGGGATGTCATACCTTTACAACCAAGCTCATGCTCACCAGACTGTCTGCATTTTCGACGGGAGGCCAAATGCACAAAACGGTTAACTAAGCTAAAAGTGAATAAAAAGATCATTTAATGCACCCAGTTGGCAAAGAGTTCAGATGCTGTTTTAATCACACCAGAAGATGACCGAGACCTGCCTTCAGTGGGGCATGTGGTGGACATGGGAGGATCAGTTGAGGGTGGTCAGTGGTCTTTGTGGGGGAGTTTTTTAATAAAGTTGCGTCGCTGATGCAATCAGAGTTTAATGCAATACTTTCTAGACTGAATACCATAAATCGAGACTTAATTGACCTTAAAGCAACACTGAATGATTTAGAACAGGCCCGTATTCATCTGGGTATGGTTGTTGTTGCTGGCGAGATGGCTTCTGTAGTTTCTTTAGCTCCTTCAGGTATACAAGAGAAAAATTCCAGGGGTCTTCTCTTCCATTGTTCATTGGCTTCATCTACAAAGTCTTTGCCTAATGCCTCAAATGGTGGTCTTAACCAGCGGAATATTAACCCGCATACTCAGGGAGGAGTTACAGATCTTAACAGCAGAGGCCAATCTGAAGGGCTACATTCCAATTTGAATCAGACCAGGGAGCCAGAGATTGTGGTGAACATGGAGAAAGGAGCGAAGATCAAGTCGAACCACAGCCGGTTCTAGGTTTGCCTCCGGCCTCTTGCCCATATGTAACTAATCTCACGGGTGTTCCTGGCCTTCGGAAGGGCAAAAAGGAGACATATGAACAGTTATTTTAAAAGCAGTGAATTGGTTTGGACACCATAGGAATTTGACTACTAATATTTGATAATAAGGAGAATAGGGTGGATTGGCACCGGTCCGATGGATCGACAAGGGGATTGTATTATTGATAATTTTAATAGTCCAAATCTGGCCAAAAGCTTATTATTTGGAAATTTGAGCACACAGCAGGAACCCAGCAATATTGAATTATTGTCTTTGGGAAATTTTTATAAGCCTGACTTTCATGCCATTAGGGCTTTTTCTCGGACCCACAGTCTATCAGAGTGGGATGCATCAGTAAATCCAACAATATCAGATAGGGGCCCTGTTAGTTGGGCTAGGCCTCTTGGTATTCCGACATCTAAACGGTTTGATGTACTTGTAGATATAGACTAACTTTATAATGAGGAGAGTGGTCCCTCTCAAGTTAATCAAAGAGAAGGTATGCGCCCAATGGAAATCAGTGATAGAAAGATCTCAAAAGGGGAAGGGATGTCTTTGAAGACATTTAAAAATAATTTGAGCATACTCACCTGAAATATTACAGGGTAAAGATCGTTATTAGAGGATAAGTGGGGGCTGCATTTATGCAAATCATTTGGGATAGTGTGTTTTCAAGAGACCTTGGATGTAGAGGGGATTTCTTTTATGGAGGGGTTTTCCGATTTTCCGGTTCATGCCTTGGCTTCTCCACACGGCAGAGCCAAAGGGGTCGTGGCAACGTTTGTAAGTTTAAGGCTAGATTATGCCATGGAACAGATAGTCTTTGACTCTGGAATTATTTTGGGTGTTCTTTTATCTTTCCCCCACAAGATTAGAGTTTTGATAATTAATGTGTATAACTCCCCTTCCACGGAGGTAGTGTTGGAAGTTGAATTGAGACAATTTTGGGAAAAGAGATTAATAGGGTGGTCATTTTGCCCAATAATAATGTTGATGGGGGATTTTAAAATACACCCATGCATTGCATGTGTGGTAGACATGAGGGATCAAGCCCAGCATGAGATGTCCAATCAGGTTCATTTTGACCATACAAGTCAAGGAGATTTCTTCAATTTCTTAGAATCTGAATTCAATCTTATTTATCTTTTAACTAAAGAAGAGTATGTTTCCCCAAGGTCAGTACCTACTTTTTAGGACAGAGGTACTATCACTACTATAGACAACATGTTTGTGTCTGCATGCTTGATTCCATTGTTGGTGGGGTTTAGAATGGTATGGAGTATATTCAGTGACCAAACCCAATCATGGCTGAGTTTGGATGGTATGATTTTACAGCTAACCCCAATAACATATAAAAAGACACTTTTATAACTAAGGAGCAAGGTAGATGTATTAGTTGGGGTAAGATTGTCCTGGAGGATTTTATGAGGTACTTGGTACAACAGTGCAGCCATGATTTTGAGGTGTGTTTGAATTCCTACTCATCAGACCAATCTATTGGGCCTCATTCTTCAACATTTGTGAAAATACACAGTTAGCCCTTATCAGGAAAAGCGGCAGGACACATAGTGTGGGTTCAGAATGGTTTCATGGGAACTGTACAAGGGCATATAAGGAATTAAAGATGGCGCTTAAACAAAAGCTTAGGTCGTCAATGGTAGTAAAAGAGACCAGGAAGAATTATGTGCAGGCATGTAGGAAGCGAAAGTGTGCCTTGAAGAGAGAAGCAGGGGAATTCACTACGCGCTTTCAGTTAGGGAGGGGGGTCCGGCAGTGCTGCATGTTGGCTCCCATGATTTTTATTCTTTATATGAATCAATTAGAACAATGTCTAGTAGAATATTGTACCGAAGGTAGGAAGCAGAATGGTTCCAGCTTTACTGTACGCAGACGATTCTGTCCTTATTGCGCGTACAGCTAATGGTCTACAGTTATTACTGGATCGATTTTATGATTTTATGGAGAATCTGCGTTTGAAAATTAATTATACCAAATCTTATACTATGGTATTAGGACCAAAAATGCCAAGACCTACTTAATTAAGGACCATCATATAGGAAATATGGATAAGTATTGTTATCTAGGCATCTTGTGGGATCATAAAATGAATTAGGATCCTTTGATGAGAGCTCATGTTCAATCTTTTAACAGGGTGGGTCATAGTATTGATGCTTTTGCAAAGTGGCGAGGACATAGTCATATAAAGTCCTTACTGCATCTTTACAATGCAAAATGTGACCCAACTGTAGCCTTTGGAGCAGAGATTTGGGAGTATAAACCCTGCCGCCCCATACAGGTGGCAGAGAACAAATTCTTTAGAAGAATGTTGTAGATTCCCCAGAGTGTTCCTCCAGACATAGTGCATGATGAGTTAGGAGTAGGCTTTATTGCAAACTATATACATACTCTTATGGTTTTCAATATGGCTGAAAAGTGAGTTAGAGTTTAACAGGAAAATCTTGAGAGATTGTATGAGTAAGGAATATAGTCAGTATATACCATGGTTAAGTTATATTAAAACTACTCTGTGAGAATTGGGTAAGCCCCAACTTTATAACTCTCCAGAGCTAATCTCTAAAACAGGTATGACATGGGTAAAAGGAGCATTTAAGGCATATACTCTAGAATCAAGACCCTTAGGCTCTCAGCACAAAAACAGCTGCATGCACTTTGCAATGGTGAAATCTATGAATAAATTAGAACCATATTTAACTTTGGATATGTTGGTTTTGTATAGGAGGTTTTTAATGTACTTTCACTTAAATGTATTTCCTCAGCTGCTAGTGGGATGGCATAAGCCGTCAGACCCTCCGCTTTGTTTATGTGATATGATTTCTGTATTAGACACTTTGCACATTATTTTTATTTGCCCCAAGTGGGTTGGTTTGCGACATAAGTATATTCATCCTCTTCTCTTGCCTCTAAACTTTTTTATTTTTTATTTTAAATGTTATTGATAGTTAGGCACGTAATATAATCTTACAGATATTCACAGTATCCTTGAAAATTAATACAGCTGTCCATTTTGTCTCTTCAGCATATTACAAAGTGTTGCAGTAGTCATAAATACAATACATAATGAAGTTGATTATGCAGTTGTCTTTATCTGTTATCTCCCTCTGGCTATATAGCGTGTTCAGATTGTAAATATTGTACAAATGGGCCCCAGAACTCTCTTGGGCGTGAGGCTATTGGCCAATACTCTGCGTAGATTTTGAGCTGTTCCTTACAGTATGTCATATCTGTTATCCAGTGTTTTATGTTTGGTGCATGTTTGCTTCCCCATTTTATAGCAATGAGTCGTTTGGCAGGTAATAGGGCTATGGCAGTAATTTACGGCTAGATGTTTTTTTTATTTTAGTGAGGCCCAGGAGGCAAACCTGTGGGGAGTTGGGAATTGGCTCTGTGAGTATGGTTCCTAGGGTACTTGGCACTTCCTCCCAATATCCCTTCACTGGGGGGCATGCCCATGCCACATGTATAAAATCTGCCTGTGAGGTGCTGCAGCGCACGCTTCTGTCATCTACCCATTGGCCATATCTATGCAGTTGTGCCGGTGTGTAGTATGTTTGTTGCAAGAACTTAAAATGGATAATACGTAGATTGCAGTTTGGTGTGCGCATCTGCGTGAGTGCCTAGCAGTATCCCCACTCATTTTTGGATAGAGGTGTGTCTAGCATGTTGTTCCATTTCGCTAGGGCTTGTTCAGTTTGTCTCTGCTGTTCATGTTGGGCTGTGTTGTAGAGTTTGGTTCTAAGGCACTGGCGTGTGGGCGTTGTGAGCAGCACCTGTAGCATATTGTGAGTGGGTGGTTCTTGAGGGAATGTAGGATATATGTCTTTGATCGCAGCGTGTAGCCTAAGGTATGCGAAAAGCATTAGCTGTGTGTGGGTCCAGTCTGGCGCACATCCGATTTGGTCGCAAACTGACCGTTGTGAAACATGTCTCCCATTTTGTGCAGACCCATTTCATCCAGCAGTTTCTGCGTTTTTTGCTCTTGTGTCACTGATATTTTCGGGTGGTGCAGTAACGGAATGGTAGGGGCGTATACCGGGAGCCTGTTAGCCCGGCGCGCCAGTGCATGCCACACTGCTATAGTACTGTGCACTGGGTTTATCACAGATCGTGGGGTGCCCTGTCGTGGTTGTGATATAAGAGCAACTAATGGAGTCGGGTGGGCATTATCTGTTTCTACAGTTACGCACGGGAGATAATTGTGCGGGTATATCCAGTAGTGTGCATACTGTGCTTGGGCACAAAGGTAATACAGGTGCAAATCTGGGGCTCCAAACCCACCTTAGGCATAAGGAAGTGTGAGTTCTTTCTACCCGACTCTAGGTTGTCGGCCTGCCCACGTGAGTGTGCTCATGCATGCGCGCAGTTTCAAGAAGAACTGTTGTGGGAGAGCGATGGGTATGTTTACGAATAAATACAGGAATTGCTGTAACACCACCATTTTTTGAAGCTCAACTCTGTCTGCTAGTGACAGCGGTAGTCGAATCCACTCGGCCACCTGGCTTTCTAGTTCTGTAAGGGCCTTCCCGTAGTTCTCCCGTAGCACCTGTTCTGGGTCTCGGTGTATCCAGATGCCCAGATATTTGACCGGTGCTGTTTGCCACTGTAGGGGGAAGTCTAATGGGAACTGCTGTGTGCAGGGTGTCAGTGGGATTACCACTGATTTGAACCAATTGATACTCAGTCCAGAGTATCGTTCAAAGCGTGTATATTCCTGTATTAGTCAGTTTAAATTATCCTCTGGATGGCGAGTGTATAAGACGATGTCATCTGCGCATAATGAAATGCTAATGGGTCGTAGACAGACCCGTAGCGCTGAGTTTGTGTGTTTTTGTTGTATTATACATGCCAGTGGTTCGAGAGCTAATGTGAACAATAATGGTGACAGTGGACACCCTTGCCGGGTTCCCCCTTGAATTTGTAAGGGATTGGCAGTGTTACCATTGATGCGAATTCTGGCGCATGGTTCCGTATATAATAGTTTGATCCAGTGGAGGAATATTTGTGTGAATCCCATTTTCCGGAGGACAGTGAACACGAAAGTCTACTCCACCAAATCAAATGCTTTGGCCGCATCTAATAGAGCAGCAGCTGTGGGCAGTTCCGGTTGTAATTGATGGAATAGCGCAAATATAGTGCGTAGGTTGTGCGTCGTCGATCGCGTTGGAATGAATCCAGATTGGTCTAGTAGTATTAAGTGCTACATTAGGGGTTGTAGCCTAAGGGCTATTCTTTGGCCAATATTTTGGCGTCCATGTTTATAAGGGATAGAGGCCTCTTGGATTCGCAGTGAACCAGATTTTTTTCTGGTTTGAGTAGTGTTATTAATAGAGCCTCAAGTAGAGGGGGGAGCATTCCCTTCTCGTAGCCCTCTGTGTACATTGCGAGTAATGGGGGGATAATAAGTCATTGAATTCTTTATAAAATGTGCTCGGGAGGCTGTCTGTTCCCATGGCCTTCTTATTTGGGAGGGCTTTTATTGCCTCCTTGATTTCATCCTCTGTTATGGGTTGCATAAAATATTCTCTATGGGCATCAGAGAGCCAGGCTAGGGCAATGTCATCTAGGTATTCAGCAGTATCGTCATCCGAGGTGGTTAGCTGTGTATGTAGTATTCCTTGAATCTCTCTATTATAGATGGAGTGTCGTAATATGTCTTACCTTGTGCGTCAGTGATCTGCACAATGTGTGTAGGGGTGTGAGAGGCTTGTAATCTAGCTGTAAGGGAGTGGCCCGGGCGACCGCCTTCTCCATAGTTCTGTGCAGTGTGTCTATGAGATAGGTATTTTACCTCACTGTCTGCGATTTCCTGATAGGTGGTCATTTTATTTCTAATATCAGCGAGTAATGCGATGTCCGTGTATACTCCCTCTTTAATGTCTGGATTACATTTTCTATCTTATTCAGTTGCTGACGTATATATCCCGTAGTATACCAATATGTTTGCCAATACAGTGTCCTCGCATTGTTACCTTAAAGGCCTCCCATAGCGTCTGTGCGCATGCACTGTCCCAGAATTGTGGTCAAAGAAGTCTATGATGGCGTGTCTTATCTCAGCTTTAAAAACTTAATCTAACATTGCTGCCATCGGGAAGCGCCATGTAAACTGTTGAGGGGTGTGTGTGGGGAGTGTTAGCACCAGATGGACGGGTGCCTGATCGGATAGCGTCTTGGGCATATGATCTATTGAGTCTGTCCATGTGCTAACCCCTTGTGTTGCTATCCAATAGTTTATCCTTGACCATGTGTTATGTGCCGTAGAGGAGCAAGTGCCCTCTCGCTGTCTCGGGTTTCTCAACCTCCAGAGGTCAACCATTCCTCGCTCCTCCATTCCATCCCTGAGCACTTTGGCCGCCCGTTTACCATATCTATCATTGCTCGGCGATCTGTCCATTGACGGGTCTATGCATGTATTGAAGTCGCCTCCCCATAGCATCTCTGCTGGTGCTAGTTCATTTAGTTTTGCCCATATTTACTAGTGTTAGCACTGTCCCACTAATGTTTCCCTGGACTATGATGTATCAGCCCTGGGTGTCCGTGAGTGTGTGTAGTAATGTAAATGGGGTGCCTCTCTAGACTAATATCAGTACCCCACAGGCATACGTTGAGTAGGAGGATGCTATACGTATGGACGCCCAACAGGCACCCACGTTTAACATTGTGTTATTGGTGAGGTGTGTTTCCTGAAAACAGGCCACCTCCACTCCATGGCGGTCGAGGTAGGCCAGCACCAGTCTGGTCTTCCCCGGATTATTTAATCCCCTGATATTCCATGTAAGCAATGTTAGTGATCTAACGGTATGCGCCATATTGTAGTTGAGTAGCTTTTCTCAAAGTATGTGATGACATCTTCTGAACTTTCCCTGGTGATGTGTCAGTCGAACTAATTTGGTCTGTGCCAATAACTATCTTTTTAAACCCTTTCCCGTATCCACCCCCACCCACTCCAACACCCCAATTGCGTTGGAGACATTCCCCATTTGTAACCCCCACCCCGCCTCCCTCCTGACCCTCTTCCCCAATAACTACTTTAACTTGGTGTGGCGCACACATGTGAGCGGGAGCGGCCAGCCGAGAACCCCGCAGTTTGGTGTTTGTGGGGTGGCTGCCTGTCTATTATCACCGTGTGTCAGTGTAGTATTAACTATTTATCGGATCATGACTAATTTACCTTAACAGTACTGGACCCCTTCTGCTCCCTTCTGAATATCTACAGTGGGGTCATTATACAAAAGTAATATTTTCGCATTCAGCCTGTAATATCATCTTTTGACTAGTATCTGGTTTACCCACTTATCTTATATAGTCTCAGTTCAGTGTAGGGGATCCCACATCCTGTAGTATTACTCGGGGTCATCTAATCCTGTAGTTTGTTCTTGAACAGCGGTTTCCCCTCTGGGTGATCTTCGCCAGGTGCTTGTTTTTTCTCGCTGTTGCAGGTATTGCTGTAAAGTTTTTGGGTCCCCAAATATTTTTGACTTGTCATCAATTGAGGCAGGCTGGGTATAAAATTGCGTAAGTGATGTTTAGTTCTTGAATTTTTATTTTCACAGATATAAATTTCTTCCGTGCTTCCTGGACCTGCATTGTGAAATCTGGGCAAATGGAAATCACTGAGCCTTCATATCTGAGAGTCTGCATTTCCCTTGAGCGACGTAATGCTGCATCCCGGTCCCTATAGTTGAGGAGTCTCGCTATAATAGGTTGAGGCCTTGCGCCTGGAGGCGGAGGTGGTGCCAGTGATCTGTGTGCTCTCTCCACTATGAATATTTCTGAGAAGGACTCTCTTCCTAGCAAGTCTGTGAGTAGCTTTTCTATGAATCTCTCCATATTGCCCATATTTGTGGATTCCGCCACTCCCGTGATTCTAAGGTTGCGCCGGGAGCTCACTTCCAGGTCTTCTACTTTGGCCTGAAGCAGAGCCAGTGCTTTTTCCATTTTTTTATGGCATTCCACAGTCGTATGTTGAGTGTCTTCTGTTTCAGATACCCTGTGTTCTACTGTGTCCAGACGCTCTGCATGGTTGTCTATCCTTTCTGACATTCGGTCAACAAGATATGTTAGAGCATCCAGCTTGCCATCAATGGTGGTTAGGGTGACTTGCATTGCCGTAAGGATTTGGCGCAGGTCTCCCCCTAGCTCCGTTTCCTGGGGGGGGGGGGCACGTTCGTGCTCTGGGCCTCCTGATCTTCACTGCATAACCCTAATGGTTTCCGTTGGTCAAATTGCAGCTTTGATTGCATTTTGTCCATCTTCCCCATGCCTGTTGCATGCTAGCTCCTAGCAGATTAAGAGCAGCCCCATCAACCTTCTTGTGGTTTCGTAGTGAGTGTTTTGATCTGGTGACGCAGTACTTGTAGTGGGTTGAGAGCTTTTGGCAGTGTGTGGGGCTATGCCTCCTGATCACTGCAACAGTGATGTTCTGTATACCCTCCACCTTTGGTCTAAGTGAATGGGTGGGATCCTGCAGTTATTTCCTCGTGGCTGTGCCACTTTATGTGCGCTCAGTATCATGAAGCGCTCCTCTATTATATGTGGTGTTGTTGCGCCGTGTAGTTCTGGGGACAATATGATACTGCTATGTCACCAGGATGTTTGATAATTCTATGGTGGGTGACAGAGTTTTCCCACAGTAATGCTGGACAAGATCCTTGCCTTGCTTTTGGTGTAAATTCTAGGTGCTCCTACGCCTGGGTCTCTCACCACACATATGTTGCAGTCTGTGCGGCTGCATGGGCTTGGTGTGTGTCCCACTGGTTATTGCAGTTCAGGTGTTGGTGGGGGGCTTCGTCCTATTAAGGTATCTCACACTCCTCCTCTAGGAGGAATCCCCAGGTTGTTCGCTAGCAGGTCTTGTATCTTTCCCCCAGGCTGCCCTGTGTCTTTGTGATGTTTCGCGTTGTTCCCTGGCTTCTGACTTGGACTGTTTCTGCCTATGATCTATCGGAGTTCCCTCTGGCCTCTACCGCAGTGATCACGGTCAGGCAAGGCCCGTGCTGTCTCCATTGGCCCCGACTTCCCCCCACCTTTTCTCCAATTTTGTTAGCAACTCTGGCTGCTCGGCAGAGTGTCTGTATTATGTGTCTTTTATTTCGTTCTTGCAGCGGTGCTCTGCAACTAAGAGTTCGGTGCAGTCGGCTGGGCGCGGTCGCCGTATCGCCTGTACACTCCTGGCCTCCGACTACATGCGCGCAAGTCACCAGTGCTGGACTCCCCCCTGCGTCACTGTAGACTCTTTGGCGTCGCGCAGTGCTCTCCTCAGGTTCATCGGCTGTCCGCTCCTCGGTAGTGGCTGTTCCTCGTTGCTGGCAGGTACACTGGTGGTGGCGGTTGTCTCTCCCCGCACTCCGGCACAATTTCCGACCACGCTTCAGTTCGCGGACTATGAGCTACCAGTTGATACTTCTTAGTTGGCTTTCTGACACAGAATAATGCAGGATTATTCAAGCAGTCGAAGGAGCGTGCTCAGAGAGCGGCCATCTTCAGGCTTGGCAAGCTCGCTCTCGCCTCTAAACTTTAAGCAAGTTAGACCAGCTTTATTATATTTGCTATTTTTAGATAATTCTAATGTATGCTGCTATCTATCTAGGTTCTTATCGGGAGTGTTTCAAGCTTTTATATGAAATTGTATTTTATGGATTGAATATGTATTTATTGAAGATCATCCTCTTAATTGTTTTTTATTGGACTTTTATGATTGCTGATGCAAATCGAATAAAGACGTTTTGATTGATTGACCAGGGTTCATTAGACTTTCATTTATTGGTTTTGTTTTATGTTATTATTTTGAAATTTTGACATAGTCAGACTAATGTGGGGTCTTACGATGCTGTATGATGATAAAATCAGGGTAAGAAGTGACCTAATGAAATTAAAACCCCGCTAGGGAGGTTTAAGGCTGAGAAATCTTCAATGTACCCACGCCTAAGAGGTGATGCAGAGACTCAATATGCGCAAGTAGGGTGTTTTAATTGACATAGTAAAAGGAAATGCAATGTTTATTTGAATAATACACTTGGGGGGGATATTCTCAAGAACGTGTGTTAACTATCGCCAAATTCGCTTAACGCAACTTCTCACATCGCAGGAAAAAAACACCGTGTCAATGCAGTATTCCCAACCCGGCGGCACCATGCGATAGTCTCACGATAACGCGACAAATGCCCGCGTTAAAATTAACGCGACGCCCAAAAAATGCGAAACACGAACGCGAAAAAAGTGGCGATGTCCCCAATGGCGATACAAAAATCCGCGAAAACCAGTGACAGGCCTGCGACTCCCACGCGTCATTCGTGAGAATGCACTATAAAAGCAGAGAAAAAAAAAGAGAAAAAAATGTAACTGCGTAGCACCATGGTCGCACCCGGACTGAGTGCAGAGGACAACGCGAACCCCACAAGCCCCACAGACGACCAGCCAGGAACCCCGGGGCCAGGGAAGGGCAAGGAGAAGAGGAAGAGGAAGACAGGGTTCAGTCCGCAGGAAAACCGGATCATCGTCACGGAGGTGACAGAACATTACCAACAACTGTTCGTCACCTACACTGTGTCATCGGCAACACAAACGGAAATATGGCAGTCCATCGTGAACAACATGAATGCAGTCGGAGTGTTGAGGAGGTCAATGGAGGAGGTCAAGAGGCGCTGGCATGATGTGAAAAGCCAAACCAAGCAGAAACTCGATGCCAACCGGAAGGCAGCAACGGCGACTGGGGGTAGGAGTCCTGCGACACAGGAGGAGCTGGATGAGCTGGAGGAAATGGTGGCCACAGTCATCAGTGCGGAGACGGTGCAAGGAGTTGGGGGTCCGGACACTGCTCGATATGACCTGACCCAACAGCAACAGGGTGAGTAACGACCAGGGAACGGGCGGAAGGGGGGAGACGGGCACAATGGCACACATGCACAATTATGTGTAGCACACTGCACACCCACAATGACTGTGGAACATGTCCCTGATGGCCTTGGCACACTGCAGCACACATAGAAACACCAAGTAGGCCCCCGTCCACCATGTGCACAAATGCCCCCATCACCAATCTCACAACCTACCCATGCACATGTGCTGAACCCAGCAAAGCAGCGGCTCTGTGAGCCACACTGACAATGCAAGTGACACTGCATGACCAATAGCATGGCTGCAGTCAAAATACATGAAATGGTGCACGCCACGACACTGAGGTGGCCCAGTGTGGATAACAACCTCAAAGGAGCAGGTCACACCCTGACACATCCACGTGCACATACAACCCCTGACGTCATCAACACATCTGCAGACAAACAATGCACAAGAGTCCAAAATCCGTCCAAGAGCACAAATGACCCAAGTCGCCAACATCTCAGCACCGTAAAAGCACACAAGTCAAAGGCACACTGCCTCAAAGGGATAAGGGGCCGCTAAATCAGAGCTGCAGGGCCGACTCTCCCACAATGCAGCACACACACATAGCAATCACAGCACATCAACATTGACGACAATGTGGTACAAAGTGCCACACTTACACCACAGAACAGAGGACACAACTGGTGCCGCATGTGCGTAGAAACTGGCCAACCACATCAGGCATAGCAGGAAACTGTCAGATGATAATGTACGAGTACAACCTCACATCCGTCATGTAGTCAAAATGTCCGCTGTCTCCCATCAAATACCCAGCTCCTCCAAAACAGTCACAATGTGCATTGTCATGCAGTCTGTATGTAAACATGTACAATGCGTGCACATACATGGAACACACTGTTAACCTGCATCTCCCCTTCACATTGCAGAGGGACAATCAACACCTCCTGCAGAGCAGACCAGACATCTCTTCAGTGATGATGAGGAGGCCCCCCTGGCCATCTGCTCCGACACCCTCCAGCGGCTCGTGGACAGCCTCCGCACCCCACCTCCAGGAGCAGGGCAGCCCAGCTACATTGAGGTGATCCCACCCCCTGCACAGACCACACAGCAGGAAGCACCCACCACCACGGCTGGCTCCCAGCACCTCACCGAAGAACACATGGCATTCCAACGCCGTGTGTCAGACTGCCAGAGGGGGCTGGCTGAACAGGTGCGGGTGGGTTTTGACCTCTTGGCAGCCAAACTAGATGCCATACGTGGGTGTCTTAGTCCCATCAGGGACCACTTACAGTCCCTGACGGACACCCACAGTCCGCTCCATGCCCTACAACAATCCTTGGCTGACCTCGCTGGAGCCATTACTCGGATACAAGAACTGTCTAGTCAGAGAGGCTCCAGCGACGACAGCACAGAGTTGGCACAGATGCGCAGGACAATGGAGAACATGGAGCGGATGCAGGCAGGAAGGATGGCTGCCACGGCTGATCACCAGCGAGATGTAGCTGGGATCTTCCATGCCCTGCAGATCCTCATCTTGCCATTGCTGCCACAGAGCCTGTCCCAGATGACTGCTGCAGGAACTTCGACACACACTTCTCCGCCCCCTGATGTGTCAGTGGCACACAGTGATGCAGCTATACCACCTCCGCCCCCTGATGTGTCAGTGGCACACAGTGATGCAGCCATAACACCACCACACACACCTGGCACACCTGACACAGAAGACATATCAGAATACGAAGATGTGGATGGTAATGACTCTGTGTCAAAAAGGAGGTTGTAGCATTCATCCCCCGCCATATGGCCTGTTTCTGCTTGGTACAGCCCTCTGCATCATGCCCTGGTACAACACCTTCCACTGTCCCCCGGAACACTCTGTGACATTCACCTGGACCCGGACATGGACTGCCATATCTGCTCTGGTTACCAACGACACAGCAAACAGGCTGCGGACTCCACCCTTCCTCTACCGATGAACTTGTCATTCCCTAAAGGACTCTGTTTGGACCTCCACTGGGCAACCATGTAATGTGGGGTGTGCATGGCCATGTACTGCTCCAGCTCCGACACTCCACAGGATGTGATTAAAACATTCCTAATCACACAGATGTGTCATGTCTATGTTCAATCAAGTATAACAGTATGGATGACTGTAGGGACATTGATTGCACAAAAAGGTACACCCTGGGAAATGACATCAATGAGCATGTTTGACCATGGCCAATTAGATGACTGTGAAGGTGTGAACTAGCTGTGGCCTCATTGATCATGAACAACAATCTCGCCACCCCCCAACGTAGCCCCACGTCCATGTATTAAATAGGGCTATGTTTTCAAAAATGTCAAAGTCGGTAGGAGGCCTAAAGTAGTGTCCCACATCACATGTGACAACAGAACATCTCTTCGCATACCTACACACACTCAACTGTGTGGACACAGCCTGGTTTGATGGAACACATTGATCCACATGGCAAGAAGTTGGACACCATACTCACATTGCTGAAGACACGTAAGCGCACAGGTCTACCAGCAACTCTCCCAACCACAATGTCTGGCTCACAGAGGTGGAGCTGGCAATAGGAACCCACCCCTAAGTGAAATGCGTCAGTCAGCCCCTCCCTGTGTATGGACAATGCTCATTGAGGCACACGATTTGGCATGCTAATGAACACTCATCACAGTTGAACACTAGTGAAGTTGCGTACACTTTATTAGCATGTGCATGTCAGTACGGGCAAGACAAGGGCCACAACATGCAGACCAATGCATCATACACTAACAGGCAGCAAAGGAACATGTAGAGGTGCAAGACATGGGGAGGCACAAATGAACGGCAATCATTACGGATGCCAACGGTCTCAGCCCACCTTGCCTTGCTGGACGAGTCATGTGGTGTTTGGCGAATGCTCATTGCACCGTGTCAGGGGACACCACTCACAGCCCATGGGATCTGCATAGTCCTGTACCACTGGACTGCGCTGACTGTCTGCTCTGCTGACAGTGAGCAGGCGAAGGAGTCCAACAAGGTCACATGTAGTACTACATTGCCATGTGTGTACTCTCCCTCCAGCGGTGTGTCAGGTTGAGGAACGTTGCCAGGCGCCGCTGTCCACTCACCTTGCATAGGTGTGTCAACCCGCAGTCTTGCACGCACATGCATTCTTAGTCCAGGCGAATGCAGCCATGTCCACTGTTATGGTGGGATATGTGTCCATTTCTCCAAGATGCAAGAGGGTGTTGGGACCTGTCCTATGGATTACAATCTTTTGTGGCTGCAGGGGCATAGTTACTCGTCCATGAAAGCGAGCGCAGCTTCATGGGCAATCAGTTCCAAGAGTACGTCGTTGTCGACTTCAACGAACACGGGGGCGAGCCAATCCATTAGCTGGTCCGGACAGATGTGCTCCGTCCACGCCGTTTCACCAATCCGCAACACAGCCCAATAGGGGAGCGCTTTGATGTGGTCACTGCACACGAGGAATTGTGCAATCTCACATGCCCAACTGCCAGCACATAGGCCAGTTACCAAGGCATCCCATGAACGGGTATCACGGTTACACTCCTGGTCGTGGTCCAACAGGGGGCGCACACACATGTCATAATCCAGTTCAGCTACCGTTGTGTTGGATAGGCAGCCATCCATGGGCCACTCGAATATGCATGATCGACAGTGGAACCAGGGCTGGACACAGGTGATGTACGCAAGACGGAAGCTCAGATGGTAACTGATGCGCAACACTGCCAGTGGCAGTGCCCCCAACAAATGCAGCATTCGGTCACGGTACAGTCCCACGTGACAGGCGTTGTGCATGCGCCGGGGATGTTCTGACATTGCGTTGTTCGCTCCCGTAGAACCGGCACTCTTCTGACCTGCGGCTGTTATGTGGATGATATGCCACAGCTCGGAGCAATGAGTCGTATAAGTGTGCAGAGTTTGGACGTATGGGTTGTCCTGTACATAAGTGTCAAGGCCATTCCATGCAGGAGTACCTCGAGCAAGGACTTCTGTGTGTGGGGTTTGGATACGTTGATCTTTCATTATCGCTGTGTGTAGTGTGGGAGTCGTCATCATCTGCCATGGTATCTCTCTCAGGGGGTGCCTGCTGCATGCAATTCCAAGGTCAGAGGTGAAGATGTCCTTTCGCCTTCTGTATTGAGACAAAGGGGCTTTCAGCCCTAATGTTAGTCTGACTACTGCTTGTATCCTGGGAATGTGATGTGGCTTTCGCGCTGCAATTGAGGCTAGGCCTTGGGCTTATGGTGCACCAAAAGCGATGAACACACACAACAGTTGGCATGTATGAGCCAAGACCCCGAGCGGCCTCGCGTTCCTTGTACAATCCCTTAGTGCGCGGACGCCCTCCGGTTGCATGCAACATTGCAACATTGTCGATTGCGGGACGTGTAGCGCAGACACAGCAACAGAGACACACGCATCAGTTGGTTTCCTGTGCAGCCCAGATATGAACCACGCCCAGAAGCCAGGGATGATTGTTCACATCCCTACGCCGGCCTGGCGTACGCTGAGCCAGCCCACTCGGCTTACGTATAAAGGGGGGGACGATGATGCAACGTGTCCCAGTTCTTCCCCACTGCCTGAGGTGACATGGCTGCGTCCGCCTGCCATATGACGAGACTCAATCATATGGGGTCCATGACTTTCGTTGCACGGAGTCGGTGGCACCAGTTACACTGCGGCCGGCACGGGCCTACCGCCACGGGACGGTGAGTTTCTGTGCACTGAGGTGGGGGCACCTAAAGTGCTGAGCGGGTTTGCAGCCTGCGATGATGCCGTGTGCACTGATATGGTCTCTGCCATTGCAATATCAAGACCCAGAATCAAGTGTGCGACCTGGTGGACCGCAGTGTAGGCCTGAGCCAGCGTGCAGCGCGGGCCTACCGCCACGTGGCGTTGCCTCGCGGTTCACAGAGTTAGTGGCACCTATAGAGCTGAGCGGGTGTGCAGCCTGCGATGATGACGTGTGCACTGATATGATCTCTGCCATTGCAAAATCAAGACCCAGAATCAAGTGTGCGACCTGGTGGACCGCGGTGCGGGGATGCGTGATGTGGAGGCTGCCAAGGTCACAGGCCCCGGGCTTGGAACTTGCACCGGCACGTGGTGGGCCCTCTTGGAGACACGCCAGTGGCGGAAGGTGAGCAGTGAGGCCTGGGTGCGCAGGGGCGGGCAATCCCCGCTGGGCGGCGGGAGGGGCTGGGGTGCAGCAGCCTATGTGTGCAGGGGCGGCCAAGCGATGTTGCCGTGTGCAATGATATGTACTCTGCCATCATTAGCTGTGAACTCTGTTTCAGATGAGGGACCTGGTGGACCGCAGTGTATACCGGCACGTGGTTGGAGACACACCGGTGGCAGCAGGTGAGCAGTGAGGCCTGGGTGCGCAGGGGCGGGCAATCCCCGCTGGGCGGCGGGAGGGGCTGGGGTGCAGCAGCCTGTGTGCGCAGGGGCGGCCAAGCGATGTTGCCGTGTGCAATGATATGTACTCTGCCATCATTTGCTGTGGACTCTGTTTCAGATGAGGCACCTGGTGGACTGCAGTGTATACCGGCACGTGGTTGGAGACACACCGGTGGCAGCAGGTGAGCTGTGAGGCCTGTGTGCGCAGTGTCGGCACTGTCTCTCCCTGTCCCTCTCTTCCTTTCACTGTCTCTCTCTCTCCCTCTGTTGCTCTCTCTCTCCTTCTCCCTCTCTCCCCCTTTCTCTCTCTTTCTCTCTCTCCCTCTCTTTCACTCTCTCTCTCTCTCTCTCTCCATTTATTTCTCTCTCTCTTTCTCTCTCTCTCTGTCCTTTGTTGAGCGCATGACGCACCTTTTTATCT
Source organism: Calotriton arnoldi (assembly GCA_963921515.1). NCBI lineage: Eukaryota > Metazoa > Chordata > Amphibia > Caudata > Salamandridae > Calotriton > Calotriton arnoldi. Next base: position 939,732 of record CAWUFW010005224.1, on the reverse strand, counting down.
TCAATTTTGTCTTGCAGGCTTTGACTTGCAGATTGTCCAGAGAAGACCCGCCATGACTCTTCCAATTATTGGTGTTGAGTTAAATTTGAATAAAATAATTAATTTTGTAATTCAAAGATGAGTGTTTTTTCTTTTTCTGACCACCCATGAATGTTAATTGTTGTACTTGTGCGACATCAGGCGAATTGTTGTGTTCAGGTATTTGTAAGGTAGATGTGTAATGTCTTTGTCCGGGGGGGGTGCCCGGGGTAGGGCCCCGGAAGGGGGGTCCTGGGGGGGGTGGGGGGCCTGGGTGTGGTGGCGGTGGGTGTTGTGGCCCTCTTGGGGCTCCGAGCTGCATGATCAGTGGCTCCATGGCATCTGTTGTTCTTCAGGTGTGGCTCTGGGCTGGGCTCCCTTTCATGGTGCAGGTTGTCGTCCGACTTAACACCAGGTAGGAGCAGGTGTTAAATCCATGCTGCTAACGCGCCTTATCGCATGTTTTTGAATCTTATCACCGATCTGGCTGGTCGTTGAGAATGTTGCGGAGTGGTGGTTTCGCGGGTTTTTGCACGGGAACGCCTACTCTGCATCTCATTAGCGTTAGTTGCCCGGGTCATCCGTGGCGATGTTTTTTGCGGCTGCTATCGCGGGAAATCTGGTGATATCGGCTGTTAGCACCTGCTTGTGAATTGTGCGGTGAATTTATCGCCACTTTGGCTGCGATAAAGTGCCGCTAACTTGGCGATGAGTCCTTGAGAATATGCCCCTTGGAATTTTATCATGTGAAAAGTAAGGACCTATGTCTAGCGCAGAATTTGATACTTTAAATCATGATCAATTTGTATGAACCCCTGCTTCATTGGAGCGATGTGGTGAATATCAAAACTGAAAAACATTAAGTCACATTGACTAGAATGAATCAAGTGCTTCTAATGTGTGAGAATAGATACATTGTATCAACACCATAATGTGAAACAATGAGTGGAGACAACTTTGTTGTACTCACAGTGGCAATAAATGAGACACACACTCAAGAATAAATCCAAGATCAATTTCTAAAAATATTATTGATTTTTATGTAATTTTTAAGACCAAGAACACAGTTCTAAGGAAAGTACTATTGGAGTTACGATTTTTCAAAGTTCGGAAAATATATTGCATTTGTGCTCAAATACGCACCATGGGGAAAAAGCAGAAAAATGCATGTAAAATCAGGCAATGCTTTCACGAAGTTCACCTTCTTGTTTCATGTCGATGTCGGGACCAGGTCCAAAATTCCAGCAGGAGAAGTTCCGGAGCATCCCAGATTGTGCGGGAGTGAGTGCTGAGGGTCTTGGAAGCTGGTGAGCAAAGACGAAGGAGGCCACTTGAAAGTACACTGCACAGGAGGACTTACAGGTAAGACCGATGGGGCTCCTTCGAGGGAGGAGGTTGCAAGGGCTCAGGCCCATTGGAGCACAGCTGGTTAGCTGATGCTGGGCTGGTGGAGCTGGGCGCAGAGCAAACAGGTCAGCCAGGCGTTGTGCGTCTTGAGGTCCCCCTTGGTCAGGAGCAGGCAACTTGGAGAGGCGATCTCGGGAAAGCTGGGCCTCTCAGGAAGTGTGTTTCAGGTGTCTTGATGTCCCTCAATAGGTGCTTGCTTCTGGTGCTGTGGGAGGCTGGTGTGCACTCTTCTTTTTGGTGTTTGCCTTTGGTGGTCCAGTACCTCGGGTATTGGTATGCCGCAGCTCCGGTAAGCCCTGATGTCTCCAGACTTGGTGAGGTGACAGATATGATCTCCCGGAGCTGTTGTACCTCTTCTTGCTTCGGTGCTATGTCGAGGTCCTCGGATAGCAGCAAGTCGAAAAACCAGACTTCATCGGATTGGTGCCTGCAGAGTGCAGGGGAGTGATACGTTCACTCCAGGGGAGCTTCTTGGTGATTTTTTGAAGCCTCGAGACTGGATGTGCTCCCATGTTCTTGGAGTCCTTTCAGGTTCAGGACGACACAGCAGGCAGCGATTGTTGACTCCTGGAGGCATCAGGCAGGGTGTGATGCCTTTTTTTCCTGCACCTGGGCTTCAATTCTCATGCAGCAGGTCTTCTTTGTCCTGGTTTACTCTTGTCCACCGAATCTGATGTTCAGGTCTCGGTGTGCCACCTAAATACTGAATTTAGGGGCATTACAAGGGGAGACAGGTATTAGCCAATGGGCTATCTACCTTTAGGGTGTCTACACCCTCTAGTAACCACTGCCTATGGGAAGTGGCACTACCATAGCCCTGGTAGGTTGTTTTTCCATCCCAAGATGGTGGAATTTCAGGAGAGGGGTTCACCTTGCCTGCCCGGCTCTAGGTGTGGTGTAGGCTAAGTGTGAACCCTCCTCCTAATGTAACTAATCTTTCTGCCTTTCCTCCCAACAAAAGTGGAGCAGGAAAGGGGGCTTGGCTTCCCCCACTATTTGGAGGTTCCTGGGTTGGATTTCAAAGGTGGCATTGCCTTTGAAGCTTCTCGCCCAGGAAGTCCATCCTGTCATGGAGGAGGTGTGATGCACCTCTGCCAGGAGCAGGCTCTGTCTCAGTCCTCTGAGAGCACTCGCTCACACCCCATAAGGTCAGAAACATATCTGGTGGTGACAGACTGGTGAAAACAATTCAGAGACCACACCAGTGCTTGATAGCATTTCAGGAGACCCTCTAAAAGGGTCTCCTGTGTGAATTTATTAATAAATCCAACACTAGCATCAGTGAGGATTTATTAAAACAAAATATTTGGTACCAAACACCTTAGAAATCAATGAAGCCGTCATGGAGCTAGGAAACTCATGTGGATGAGTATCCAGTCTGTGTACTCTTTATGGCTTCCCTGTGCACTTACAACATCTCAGAATAGACTGGAGGTTGCGGGGGCATATCTGCTCATGCTGATATGCCCCCACATAGGATATAGTGCATCCTCCTAAGGACTAACGGCCTGCAATTGGGGTGACCTACCTATATCCTATGTAGTGTATGGGTGGCATGGCACACAGGGCTGTGTGCCATGTTAACTCTTCAGATTTCTCTGCACCAAGACACGCATCCTGCAATGACAGAGTGCACAGCCTTGGTGAGGGGTCCCTGGGGTGGCACAACCAGTGCTGCAGCCCCAGAGGACCCTCCTCAGTATCCGTGCCTTAGGTACCAGGGGTACCATTTACTAGGGACTTGCAGAGGTAGCTGAAGTTGTGCCAGTCATGGTACAGTGTTTGGGGAGGAGATCTGGCACTGGGAACCTGAATAGCAAGGACCCAGTGCACTTACAGTTCAAAATCACATCAGGCATCAGGCAAAAAGTAGGGGCTAATTATGCAAAAAGGAACACTTTCCTACAGGCGACAACAGAGAAACTTAAAAGAAGAACAAGATGGCAGTGGTAAAAGCAAATTGCTTGCACATCCCAAAGAAGTCAAGGCTAGTATATAAAGTACAAAGGGTACTGTGTGCTCAAATGGATCCACACTATGCCACCTAATTAGTGTGTTTCCATATAGAAACACCGTTTCCACATAGAAATCAATTTACATGATCCAGAGCACCACACAATACAGTCATTTGGATCTGTCTATTCCACAGACCAACTTTTATTCAAAAACTGATTCAATCCAAGAATTTTGTTGACGCGCAGGTGAAAGATGAAATGGTACAGCCGACACGTGTTTTGTCATGATGACGACTTTTTCAAGGCTCTTCACTTTAAATCATACAATTCAGAAGTGTATTTCATCTGTATGTTTTTTCCGAAAATCCGAGGAAGGCCTAGGAGCCCCCAGGACTTATTAAGTTTCAAGAAAGGTCTGGAACCAAATCAGACCTTTAGAAAATTGTCTGGATGCCCCAAACTTATAATTTCAGGACAGCAAAGTAACCCGGGCTAGGATCGGCCCGATCGCAAAGGCGTTGAACCCTTTGCCGTTCTGCTGAGTTCTCAGTGTGTAGTAGTCTTAACGTGTAAGTGTCTCGCGTTTCGACAGACAGACAGACTTCTGTTTTTATATTAAACAGAAGGTGGTGCGTAAATTAGAAATGTAAGTTAAACCTTTGTTTTCTTCATTGAGATATATATATATATATATATAGAGATAGATAGATAGATAGATAGATAGATAGATATGTGTATATATATATATGTCTATCTATATAAATAGATATACGTCTATATATATATATACATATATGTATATATATGTATATATATTCATATGTATACATATATATATATATATTCACTGAAAAAACCATAGGTTTCAGGCACGTTATAGTTAGAAATTAGCATTTAAAAAACCTTAGAAATTCACTGAAAAAACCATAGGTTTTAGGGACAGTTATAGTTAGTTGGACATTGCACTCGTACAAAACCCGTGAAATTCCCCCGTTATAGTTAGTTCAGCTAACTATAACTCGCGCCCCCACAATGCACTGCTGATGACGTCACATATTACATCACTCATGACATGGTCAGTGACATTACTGATGACATCACTGATGACATCTCAAATGACATCACTGATGACATCATGCAGTGACTGTGTGTTTCTATGAAGTTTAAATATGTTTAATATATATGCCAAGGTGTATTGAATAATGAGTGGGTGTATAAGTGTCTGGATGGATGATTTAGTAGGTGCGTGACTGACTCTATAAGTGAGTGATTAAACGTATCTTACTAAATGCATGGGTTAGTGACTAAACTGTGTGAATGTCTTTATCCGTCTGTCTGTTGGTGTGTAAGTGGCTGCATGGGTTTGTAAATAGCTACATGAGTGTCTATATGAGTTATTGATTGGTTGTCTGAGTATCTGTATGGGTGCCTGAGTGTTTGTGTGGATGGGGTGTGTGTGACTGCACATAGATGTATCAGTGGGTGATTCACTGGGTGCATGGTTTCAAGAGTGCATCTGTGATGGACTGTATGGGTTGTGAGTGTGTGTATGGGTGTGTTAGTGAGTGAATGTATATCTCAGTGGTACATGTGTGAGTAACTACATATGTGAAAGGCAGTATATATGTGTGTTGGAGTATATAAATGGGTATAAGTGAGAGTGTGTGATTGTGAGAGTGGCTGTATGGATGAGTGTGTACTTGTATTAGTGATTGTATAAGAGCGTAAGAATGTGCTAGTATTTGTATGAGTAAGTGAGCTGGTGTGTGTATAACTGTATAGGTGAGTAAATGGCAGTGTGATTAATTATTTGCATGACTGACTAGGTGTGTGAGTACCTCTATGGATGAGTGACGGTGTGTGAGTGTCTATGTAGGTGTATGAGTGCATATGATAGTCCTGTACTGAGTGACCGTTAGTATGAGTGACTGTACAGGTGAGTGAGTGGATGTGTGTGTAGACCTAAGAATCAGTTAGTGGGTATGTAGTTATTGGTGTTGGAGTGTCTATGGTTTTGAGAATGGCAGTCTGTAATTTAGAGTGGGTGTATCAAAAGTTATATTAGGGTGTGAGAAGATGCATGAAATTATCACATGGATGATGTCATGGATGATGTCATCAGTGATGTCATTTGAGATGTCATCAGTGATGTCATCAGTGATGTCACTGACCATGTCATGAGTGATGTAATATGTGACGTCATCAGCAGTGCATTGCGGGGCGCGAGTTATAGTTAGCTGAACTAACTATAACGGGGAATTTCACGGGTTTTGTACGAGTGCAATGTCCAACTAACTATAACTGTCCCTAAAACCTATGGTTTTTTCAGTGAATTTCTAAGGTTTTTAAATGCTAATTTCTAACTATAACGTGCCTGAAACCTATGGTTTTTTCAGTGAATTTCAAAGGTTTTTTAAATGCTAATTTCTAACTATAACGTGCCTGAAACCTATGGTTTTTCAGTGAATGTCAAAGGTTTTTTAAATGCTAATTCCTAACTATAACATGTCAGAAACCTATGGTTTTTTTCAGTGAATTTCAAAGGTTTTGTAAATGACAATTTTTAAATATATTAATTGTTATATTTATTTTTTTGATACTGATTTACTACATTTTTTAAACTATTTATTTTTAGATATTTTATTTTTTAAATTACATTGTAATTACATTATACATTACATTACAAAATATACTTTCTCAGAATGAATGACTTTAGTTTAAATACTTTGCAAATAGGCAATAGACTTTTAAGTACAGTAGTTACAGTTGTTGCAATGGGCAACACAATTTCAAACACAATGCAACATTGAGCTCAATGTGAATTTCTAGTTAAATGCAATTAGTTACTTTATGGATTACTTTTATAACCACAGGACTGGATCCTAGTTTCAGTCCTGGGACATCTCCTGTAAACAGTTGAGTAAAAGCGTTTTGGTTACAGTAGTGATTTTTAAGGAATATTATTGTATTTTAAAAGTTGACAGAAACTTTTTCACATAGAATCACCAATGTTATCCTATGGGAGGAAATTCACTTAGCAGGTAAGTAATGTTATCGTTACTTTTTCTTACTCAGTGGTGGATCCTGGATCCAGCACTGGTGCATCTCCTGTAAACAGTTGAAAGAATGCGTTTAAGTCATACAGGCGATTTTTAAGGAATATTTGTAGTTTGTGAAAATCAACACTGAAACTTTTCTGCTGAAAACCAGACAATGGATTCCTATGGAAGGAAATACAAGTTACTGGTAAGTACGGTTAGAATTACTTTTCAGGGTCAGTGCTGGGCTAAAAGATGCAGCACTGGGTTCTCTCCTGATAACAGGTGAGTAAATTGGAATTCGTAGTTCGGCTGATTTTAGAGGAATATTATAAAGTTCCAAAACTCCACACTTAGAAGAATTTCCAAGTGAAACCAGTCAATGTTACCCTATGGAAGGAAATTCAAGTTACTGGTAAGTACGGTTAAAATTACTTTTCAGGATCAGTACTGGGCTCGAAGATGCAGCACTGAGGTCTCTCCTGATAACAGGTGAGTAAATCGGAATTCGTAGTTTTGCTGATTTTAGAGGAATATTTGTATGTTTCAAAAATCGACACTTAGAAACTTTTTCAGCAAAAAGCAGGCAATGATATCCTATGGAAGGAAATTCTAGTTACTGATAAGTACGGTTAAAATTACTTTTCAGGAACAGTACTGGGCTCGAAGATGCAGCACTGAGGTCTCTCCTGATAACAGGTGAGTAAATCGGAATTCGTAGTTCTGCTGATTTTAGAGGAATATTTGTATGTTTCAAAAATCGACACTTAGAAACTTTTTCAGCAAAAAGCAGGCAATGATATCCTATGGAAGGAAATTCAAGTTACTGGTAAGTACGGTTAAAATTACTTTCAGGATCAGTACTGGGCTCAAAGATGCAGCACTGAGGTCTCTCCTGATAACAGGTGAGTAAATCGGAATTCGTAGTTCGGCTGATTTTAGAGGAATATTATAAAGTTCCAAAACTCCACACTTAGAAGAATTTCCAAGTGAAACCAGTGAATGTTAGCCTATGGAAGGAAATTCAAGTTACTGGTAAGTACGGTTAAAATTACTTTTCAGGATCAGTACTGGGCTCAAAGATGCAGCACTGAGGTCTCTCCTGATAACAGGTGAGTAAATCGGAATTCGTATTTCGGCTGATTTTAGAGGAATATTATAAAGTTCCAAAACTCCACACTTAGAAGAATTTCCAAGTGAAACCAGTGAATGTTAGCCTATGGAAGGAAATTCAAGTTACTGGTAAGTACGGTAAATATTACTTTTCAGGATCAGTACTGGGCTCAAAGATGCAGCACTGAGGCCTCTCCTGATAACAGGTGAGTAAATAGGAATTCGTAGTTCGGCTGATTTTAGAGGAATATTTGCACAATGGTGAAGGAAGGGGGTGTGGCCTGAGGTGACATGTCTGCAAACACGCCCTGTGGCGCGTTTTAAGTTGGAGAATTAATTCCTCCTCAATCCCGAGGGTCCCTAGGGGCCAACTAGCCCACCAGATACCTCCCGTATGCGCCAGAGAGCTGCTTTGCAGAGAGGTGTTCAGAGGCCACGCCCCTTTTTACAACACTCTCCAACGCAGCTCCGTGGGTCTCACTGGAGGTACCTGGTGGGCTAGTTGGCCCCCAGGGACCCTCAGGATTGAAGGGGATTTAATTCCCCATCTTAAAACGCGCCACGGGGCCTGTTTGCACACATGTCACCTGAAGCCCGCCCTCCCTTCACCACTGTGCAAACGCGCCCCGTGGCGCGTTTTAAGTTGGGGGATTAAGTCCCCTTGAATCCTGAGGGTCCCTGGAGTCCAACTAGCGCACCATGTAGCTCCAAAGCGCCACAGAGCTGCGTTGCACAGAGGTGTAAAAGGGGCGTGGCCTCTGTACACCTCTCTGCAACGCAGCCCCTAGCGCATACTGGAGATTCCCGGTGGGCTAGTTGGCCCCAGGGACCCCCAGTATTCAAGTGGAATTACTTCCCTTTCTTACAACGCACCAGGGGGTGCGTTTGCATAGTGATGCAGGGAGGGCGGGGCCTCCGGCACGATGCCGTTTTTTTTTGTCTTTCTTTTTTTTTATGGGAGGGGGCTGCGTGGCCCCCTTCCCTCATCCACTTTTGTCCCCGGGGACCCCATCCCCCGGGGCCTGAGGCTGTTCTTTTATTTATTTTTTAAAACGGGAAGGGGGCCGCGTGGCCCCCTTCCCTGGGCCTGTATTTGCCCCGGGACCCCATCCCCCTTGGCATGCCCTCTTTTTATTAAAATAAATATTTGGAGGGGGCTGCGTGGCCCCCTCCTCAGGCCGATTAAAGGCCCCGGGGACCCCATCCCCGGGGCCGGCCTTTGCGTCCTTTTTTTTTTTTTTTTTAAATTCCTTTTTTTGGGAGGGGGGCTGCGTGGCCCCCCTCCCGGGCCACTAATGGCCCTGGGGACCCCATCCCCGGGGCCTGGCCACACGTTGGGGACCGTGGGAGGGTCCCCAATCCCCGCACGGTCACGCCGGCTGCCCGCGTCCTGCGGGAGCCGGCATTGCTTTTCCATAGGGGAGCTGCTGACATGCAGCTCCCCTTATGGAAAAGCAATCTGCTTTGCTTCATTGAAGCGAGAGCAGGTTTCCTGCTCTCGCTTCAATGAAGCAAAGCAAGTTTGCAATGACAGGACGGGAGCCGCGAGGCTCCCGTCCTGCCATTGCAAACAGCAGTGTCCCGGGGTAGGCACCCCGGGACACTGCAGGAGCCGGCCCTGGGGGTTGGCGGTCCCCAGGGCCACAACAGGCTCCAGGAGGGGGGCCGCGCGGCCCCCCTCCCCACTTCTGCAAAGCCCCGGGGAGGTGGTGGTCCCCGGGGCTTTGGGGGTCCGAAACGGACCCCCATTTTAAAATTTTAGTGCCCCGGGAGGTGGCAGTCCCTGGGGCATGTGGGGGCTGGAGCCCCCAACACAGGTATTTCAAATGTAAAAAAGAAGCCCCGGGGCGGTCCCGAGGCTGCGGGAGGGCACAGTGCCCTCCCGCACCATTTTTATTAGAAAGCCCTGGGGGTGGTGGTCCCCGGGGCTTGGGGGGCCTTAGAGGCCCCCCATTAACTATAAACCAACCCCCCCCCCGCATGCCCCTGGGACTTGGCCCACCCAGGGGCAAAATAGCTTCAAGCGCGGAGACCGCGCTTCGATTTTTTACGGCGGGATCCGCGCACCCTAAGCGCATCCCGCCGATTTAAAAAAAAATGCTTTTCTGCTCAGGGGTCCTTGTTGGACCCCTGAGCAGACCTAGGGGTCAGGGTGTTTCTACCCTGCCCCCTTTGTGCGTTTGCGCACTTGCGATTTATTTTTTTTATCTGCGGGATCCGCGCACCCTAAGCGCATCCCGCCAATTTTATTTTAAAAAAATGCTTTTTTCTGCCCAGGGGGTCCTTGTGGGTCCCCCTGAGCAGACCTAGGGGGTCAGGGTGTTTCTACCCTGCCCCCTTTGTGCGTTTTGCGCACTTGTTTCTCTGCCTCCGTTCTACCGAGGGACAAAATGGCTGCCAACACTTCCTGATTTGGAGTGTTGACAGCCAATTAGCATGCAGCTCGTGATCGGGAGGGTGCGCGAATCCGACGCGGCCATAGATATATATGTGATTTTCCTTTTGATTTTCTCAGCAACTACTGAATGGATTTACACCATTTAACCAAAAGGGTTCTTTCTGAACCAAGAACTACCTCTTTGCCAAATTTGGTGTAATTCCGTTCAGCAGTTTGGGCTGTAGCCGTGGCTAAAGTTTCCTATGGGAAAATGAATGGGGAAAACACGTTTTGGGACCCCCCTTTTTTCTCAGCCCCCGCTTGACGAATCACCCCGAAACTTTCAGGGTAGGAGCGGACCGGAGCGGGCCATAAAGTTTGAAAAGATTCGTCATCCGACGCAAGAGTTATTTCAAATAGAATGTTGCGGATTTCCTATGGAAAATAGGTCCTAACTATAACTATCTACTGGCGACCGCCAGTAGATAATATATATATATATATATATATATATATATAAGTCAAAACTATCTTTATTTGAATGTCAAAGGTAATCATAAAAGATAAACATAAAAGAATTCTAAAAACACACATGACAATCATTAACAGCCATATGAAAATACATTGACCAGAAATCAAGACTTTTCTGGTAAAACATAGCTGTCTTAGGAAAACTGCTCACTCTAAAACAAACATCACTACGTGTCAATGATTGTAAAATCCTAAGGGTGACACTACATTGTTTAAAATTGTAAGATTTAAAAAGAGGTAATAAATAATGTATCCTAAAAGGTTTGTACAATTTGAAAAATATCATAAAGTGCAATAAAGATTGGGTGGAGACATTGCCACTGGCACATTTCATATCAATTAAGCTTCCATAATGACCCTGCGTAAAACACAACATTTGACATATGGTACCTGCCCTGAGTGTTATGAATAGAGCTCTTTCCTAGTTGTTGGTCACATATGTTAAATAAGGCTCTAGACCATCATTGATATTCAAAACAGAATAGTTAAGTGCAAGTGGTTTGCTCAATTCTGGAAGTTCCTTTTCAGTACAACATTTGTAGCTCCAACCTTCAACTTAGCCAGCAGTAGTGGTGCACCAGACTGAGAGGGCGTATCGGATTCCAGTGCTGGCAACTTGAAAAAACGCACAATCCAAAACCTGCCCCTAATTGAAGAATGGGCTCCGACACATGCTCGGGTTCACAGCAAGTGCATTTATTGACGCCTCACTCTGGTGAAAACAATCTTCCTAGTGTGCAATTAAAGACTCCTCTCAGACTCGTTTCGGCAGAAGTGCCTTTTTCAATGTGGACCCAACCAGCTGTAGTTCATTAAATACGTACATGCTATATAACCTACTGCTGGTTGCCAGTAGGTGGTAATAGTTAGGGCCTAGTTTCCATAGGAAAAGCGTTTTTTGGCTTGCTTATAACTTTGGTGCTGTTTGATGAATCTTCACAAAATTTTCCAAATAAAGTTGCCCAGTTTGTCTAGTTCTGCATGGAAAGTTTCAGAGTGATCCCTCAAGCAAGGGTTGAGAAAAAGTGGGGTCACAAAATGAGCATTTGCGATTCAATTTCCCATAGGGATTTCGAACACGACTACAGCCCAAACTGCTTGACGGAATAACACCAAATTTGGCAGAGAGGTAGCACTTAGTCCAGAAAGAGCCCTTTTTGTAATTTGGTGTAAATCTAGTCAGTAGTTGCACAGTTATTAAAAGAAAAACAAAACTGCATATCTAGAGACGTCGACCCTCCACGGATCCACTGTGGAGGATCCGCAAAGCCACGCACCAGCAGCAACACCACGATTGGTTGACCACAACCTGACTGTGAGGTTGCAGCCATCATTTTAAGTATAGGGGAACAGTCCTGGGGTCTTAAAATTTAGTTGCAAAATGATTAAAAGGGTCAGGGTAGAGGTACCGTGGCCCCACGGGTATGTTAGAGGAGTGCCAGGGGGACCTAGGTTGGGTACGAAATTGAGTTATATAATTTTTTTTCCACTTCAGGAATCCACAGATCCCCCCTGAGACTCAGCACAGACCCCATGTAAATTCACGATAGAACCACAAATCTTGATGCACTTTGAAAAAAAACACTTTCCGACCCACTTAGACACCCACACAGGTACTCTCACACCCATTTACAGACCTGCACAGGCAGTCATGCACCCACTCATAGACCTATGCAGGCATTCACACACCCACTCACAGAGCCATGCAGGCACTCTCAGACCCACTCACAGACCCACTATCAGGACTCATCCGAAGTTTCCGCAGGAACGAGAGGCAAGAGACTGAAGAGTAGATCTCCACTTCCCGCTATCACCTAATCCGCCCAACAAAGTCAAAGCGAATCAGTGTACAGGGGGAAGAGGGGAAACAAGGGAAGGAACAAAAAGAAGATTCTTCTGGATGACCAGGATCGCCAAGTTTCGTCACTGGATAGGTGCGTGATCCTGTAAACAAGGCATTAGAGTAAGCCTCTATTTCAGATAGGGAGATACAAGTTTGCAAAGACAATGTCTAATAAATATATCAGTATTCTATACCTGATGCTTTCCCCTCTTCCACTAGTATCCAAAATAAATGTTTCAGGAATCAATGAGTAATTATGCATGGAAACAGCTAACAGAAATATCACACTGTGTACCTCATCTCTGGTGTGCAATGTAAAGATATTTATGCCATAAGCTTACCATAAATAGGAACATGAAAAAAGAAAGTTTAGCCCCAAATTCCTCACCCCCAGTGAGGTGTTGAGTATGCTACACAAATAAAACAAAGCCAAAAAAATGCAGGCTAATGTATTTCTCAATATCCTTAATTCTTAAAGAATCTTAATGTACTGACTGCCATGCCTCAGCGCAGACAACAGCGGCAAAACAATGAGGAATGCAGATGTCCATTAAAAATAAAGGATATCCAATCAGATAAGTATTTTAAGTACACTCTGTAACTGACTTTATAGCAGCTAAGCGCGAGCGTGTTACCGCCTTGTCTACATGATGCTTTGTGAATTCTTTTCTTTTCTTTCCATAGGAGGGATTCCTGCAGAGCCGCTGAGGAGAAGAAGAAATGCCGCCTGTGAACCCGATGTCAGGAAACAGGAATCAATGGTGCTGTGGGACCCGGTAGCATGTGAGTGACACTGGATGCGAAGGAGACGCTCGCAAGAACAAGAACGTGAAGTGCTCCTTCTGTCCTGACACGTCCTTTTGTGTGTACGCGGCTCCTCCCCTGCTGCAACTAGCGGCCCAGGTGGAGCATTCACGACACCCACATAGGCACTCACACACCCACTCACAGACCTATGCAGGCATTTACACACCTAGTCAGACCTATGCAGGTACTCACATACCCTCATAGGCACTCACAGACCCACACAGTCACTCACCCACTCACAGTTCTATGCAGGTACTTTCACATCCACTCAGAGTCCCACACAGACAGTCACACACCTACTCACAGACACATCCAGCCATTCATAGACCCACTCAAAGACCCATGCAGGAACATAAAACCCATTCAAAGACCCACACAGGCACTCACACACTCACTCACAGACCCACACAGGCACCCTTATACCCACCTACTCACAGATGCGCACGGCCACTCACACACTCACTCACAGACCCAAACATGCACTCTCACACCCTTTGACAGAACCACACAGGCACTCAGAGACCTACTGACAGAGCTATGCAGGCACTGCACACCTACTCAGAAATCCATGCAGGCACTGACAGACCCACTTAAACAGCTATGCGGGTACTCATAGACCCACTCATATACCTATGCGGGTATTCACATGCCCACTCACATTCATCCACTTATACATCTACTTACAGACCCATAGAGGCACTCTCATACCCACTCAGAGACCCATGTAGGTTCTCATGCACTCACTCACAGACCCACACAGGCATTCACAGACCCACTCACAGACCCATGTATCCACTTACACACCCAATTACACACCCACACATGACCCACACATGACCCACACAGGTACTCACTTTCACCTACTCACAGAGCTATGCAGGCACTAAGACCCACTCACAGAACTACACAGAAACTCACACACCCACTCATACAGTCAAAAACCACTCCACACTCACTCACAGACCCATACAGCGACACAAACACCCACTCACAGACTCACACAGCCACTCTCAAACCCACTCACACACCCACTTTCAGACTCATACAGCCACTTACACACACACTCACTGGCACACAGAACTACTCAAATACCCACTCACACACTCAAACCTACTCCCGCTACCACTCATATACCCATACAGACACACACCCACTCACAGAGTCATAAAGCCACTCACACACCCAGTCACTGGCCCATACAGCTACTCACACACCCACTCACAGACCCATACAGTCACTCACACACCCACTCACAGACCCATACAGCCACTCACACACCAATAAAGCCACTCACAACCCCATTCAAACACCCACAAAACCACTCACAAACTCACTCATACACCCATACACCCACTCACACACCCATTCACAGGCCTATACAGTGACTGACACACCCACTCTAAAAAATTACAGGTTGCAGTTAGGGAATAAAATTTAAAAACGCCTGTGAAATTCACAAAAAAAACCAAAGTTTATAGGGACGTTATAGTTAGAAAACAGAATAAAAGAGCGTAGAAATTCACTGAAAAAAACAAAGGTTACAGGGACGATAAAGTTTGGATCAGATTTCATACACACAAAACAATAGAAAATCAGCAGTTATAGTTACCTGAGCAAACTGTAACTTATGCCCCGCAATGCACTGCTTATAACTTCACACATTACATCACTCATGACATGGTCAGTGACATCATTGATGACATCTCAAATGAGATCACCGATGACATCCGTATGACATAATCTACAGAACTGCTCACACACCCACTCTCACACCCATACCAATGACTCACACACCCACACAACTGCTCACACACCCACTCAGAGATCCATACAACCACTTGCATACCCACTTACAGACCCATGCAACCATTCATACATCCACTCACACACCCACAAAACCATTCACACACCCATCACAAACCCATACATCCACTCACACACCCTCTTATACACCCATACAACCACTAACACACCCACTCTCACACCCGCACAACCATTCACACACATACGCACACACCCATGCAATGACTCCCACACCCACTTACACATCAATACGACCACTCACATAATTTTAATTCTATTTCCCAAATATAACTCCCCAGTAACCTAGGATGTTATATTTAGGAAGTAGAATAAGACAAACCTTAGAAATGTACTGAAAAATGCAAAGGTTACAGGGACGTTATAATTAGGCTCAGATTTCACACGCACAAAACCATAGAAATTCAGCAGTTATAGTTGCCTGCACTAACTATAACTTACGCCCCCAAAATGAATTGCTTATGACCTCACATATTACATCACTCATGACATGGTCAGTGACATCACTGATGGCATCTCAAATGGCATCACTGATGACATCATCAAGTGAGCATAGGTGCTTAGTAAAGGTTTCTGAGACTTAAGGTTATATGCTAGTCTACTGCATATGTGAAATTACTATTCTTTCTGTACTATTAATGAATGATACTGTATTTCTAACATATATCATCTGATCTATAATCCAGTTTTTAGAGCCGGTAGTGCTTTACAACAGTCTAAGCTATTCATTGAGACTCACTCCATAATGATGGCTGATTATGGTTCTGTTTTATGACATACTGACCAGTTTCCTTAGACCTCTCTCCTTTGTGATGAATGATTGTAGTAGTAGATTGCAATAAATTCATCTTTTCACTAAGACCTTTCTCTGGGGTAATGCCTCAAAGTAACAGACATTTAGAAAAGACTGACCTCTCTGCTCACACTTTTCTCCAGGATGATGAATAATTTTACTTGTGGTTTGGACATAGTGGTCTGTCCGCTAAGACCTCTCTACTGGTTATATGTTGTAGTGTTTTGTGTAAATCTGACATTTGCACTAAAACATCTTTCCAGGTTCACAAATTGTACTGTTGTGGTTTTCAATAAACTAGTCCATATGGTTAGACATTTTACTTTGGTCATTAGTGTTTAGAGTAGTGGTTCAGATGAGACAAGACTATCCACTGAGAACTGTCTCTTTGGTAATAAGTGAGTTTAGTAGTTCATAAGGTTACAGTGAGCTCTGTGCTGTACGTCTCTCACCTGTGTCATCTTATTTTTAAGATTTTTTAATGGTATTTAATGAACTATATTGAAGTTTACCTTGCTGGATGACATATTCAGTGATGTCATCAGTGATGTCATTTGATTCATTTGAGACCATGTCATGAGTGATGTACTTTGTGAGGTCATAAGCAGTGCCTTGCGGGGGCGTAACTTACAGTTAGCTCAGGTAAATATAACTGCTGAATTTCTACGGTTTTGTGTAAAAAATCTGAACTTAACTATAATGTCCCGTAAACCTTTAGTTTTTCCAGTGAATTTCTAAGGTTTCATTGATTCTATTTCCTAACTATAAAGTCCCTGTACCCTTTGGATTTTTCAGTGAATTTCAAAATGTTTTTAATGCTATTTCCTAACTTTAATATCCTTGTAACCTTTGGGTTTTTCAGTGAATTTCTATGGTTTTTTAATACTATTTCCCAACTATAAGGTCCCTCAAACCTTTGTTGTTTTAGTGAATTTCACTGTTTCTTTAATATAAAGTGCACTACCATTTCACTTATAAGTAAGTCTGGGTGGTGAACTCCGCTCCGCTCACTGAGTTTGCGGAGATTTACGCACTCCGCATTACGCGGAGTTCCGAAAAACTCTGCTCCGCATAGCGGAGCGGAGTTCTTTTCCTCGCTCGCATTCGTCAACATCAAGTTGGCGAGTGAGGAAAATCTAACTCCCGGCGAGATTTTTCCTCGTTCGCGATCGTCAATATCAAGTTGGCGAGCGCGAGCGTGGAAAATCAACCTCCTGGCGAGATTTCTCAATGCAGGCGGTCAGATTTCTCATTGCGAGTGGTCGCGTATGCTCGCGACTGCTCGCGTTGAGAAATTGTCAGTTCACGTTGAAAAAGCTGCAACTCGAGTAAAAATCTACTCGAGCGGCAGAAAGGAAGCAGCGCTCGCTTGCGCTGTGCATGGTGCCATTCGTGATGATGGCACAGTGCAGACAAGCACCTGGCACTGAAAATCACAGCACACAGCATTTATCCAACACACTCCGCCGCTTGTGGAGCTCCGCGTAGCGCGGCAGAGTTTTTTTTGCACTTCGCAGAGTTCCGCGTAGCAGAACTCTGCAAACTCCGCCCAGGCTTACTTATAAGTTCAATTTAGTAACGTACATTTGACAAGTTTATAAATGTATTTTATTCACACATTTATTCTTATTATACATTTTAAAAGTAACAATTAACAAATGAAGGTACGGTAACTCATGTAGTCTTTCTATAAATGAAATGCACACATTTTTTCTCTTTTTTTATTCATTTTATGGATCCCCAGAGCCACCACGAATTTAATAATGGAGTCTATACGAGTACTCTATGGTTACTAGTTTCTGTAATGAAATTGCTGTAAATTCGTGGATTAGATAAAACATTTAAAATAAATCAAATATCATATACAGGCCCCACACATTTTAGCATTGACATCAGAGAAATCATATCCATAAATTAATATTTGGAAGCCTATCTGTGTTTCACAACATACTTTATTAAACAAGCTCGGCGAATACATGGATCCACTGCGAAGCCACTGCAGATCCACCACGATGCCAGGAACACACGCAAACGTCAACTTCTCATTGAATGCAGTAAGTATCCACCCATTCACATGGCAAACCACACCCTTAATCAGTTATTTTAATTTCACATCTCTCTGGAGACAGACTCAAAACCGCAGCGCCATCATTTTTTAGGATTGCCTTCAAAAGAAGAGGCATTGAACATCAAGATGTTTTCTGCTGAAGAAAGAACACAAGGGTAAGAACAAGATGAAGAAGAGAATGCAAGTGCAGTACCTGAGTGATTAGATGACAGCCTAGTTAGTGCCTTGATGATTGGATCAGTGGAAGAGCTGTGCCTGTAATATGGGATGAGTGTATGAGTAGTGACTTGATGAATCCATCAGTAGATTAGTGATTTGACACACGTAATATATCCCGAACTGCATCCACTGTGAAAATATATAAACAGAGAAAAATGTATTAGGATTTTATTTTGAACATTAGGCAACCAAAACAAGATACAATATCTTTTCTGCAAAACTTTAATAAAACATAGTAAAATGTTTTACTGTTTTTTAGTGTTTTCAGCTTTCATACTTCTTCACTTTCAACAGTGCTCTGTATGAAGCATCATCATCAAACAATGGAGAAAAAACAATCAATGGATTGTAAAAAAAACCAAATGTGCACAGTACATCATTACAAATATGTCACACTGTGCATTCCACTCACTACAAGTTTGTTAATAGTGGCTTGCTGATAGGTTACTACCTTAATGAAAGCAACTGTATGTTAAAACTGTTTCTAATATTTTTATATCTGGTATAAAATGTCCAACAATTTTGATCAGTCTTCATTTTTGGATATCCTTTTGTAAACATCATCCCTGTTAAGCCAAATGATGTCTAAAATGTTCTTGATCCATGAACAAAAAACATAACACACAGTACTACATAGAAGTTGCTGTAGCACAAACAAAAGGGGTTATTTTTTTGTGGTGAAGAGACTTATTAGATGTAACTTAAGGTTGCTAGAATTATAGTAACTCCATTTAGTTTTTATCTGTAGTAACAGAATGTGGTCCTGCAATGTTTTATAAATTCCTTTCCCGCAGTTAAAAAGAGTCTTTCATTTCTAATAGCTTGCTGTAGACAATACCCTTAACTTAATAGACTGAATAATGTCTCAGAAACACATAATCCATATACATGTCAACACAAGACCATGTTTTGTTATGCTAAATTGTCCTTAGAACTTTGATTCTAGAAATAGCAGGTATGAGTTTGGTAACTTTTTACTGGTGGCCATTCAAAGATGGCAACTATAGTTGTGGAAAAATAAATAGACATGGTCAGCATTATGGAGTCAATACAAATGGCCTTTTTTCCATTAGCACCTTTGGCCTTAAAATTATGGAGTACATAGGTTAGACATGTATAGTCGACATTACCAAACATAGTTTTCGGGTGATAAGGAATAGAGAAACTAATTTCAACACCGTTTCAAAATGGCAACCATGGAAACATAGATGTTACATGGTTAGTCCACTTTTTATTGCCATGCTCCTTCCCATAAAAAAGGCTGAGTCACTGGGGGGAACTGTCAAAGCGTACTCGCTGGGACGACGGAAGGCTGCACGAACAAACACTCGGGTAAGATTTCTGAACTTCCCTTGCAGATTAAGGAGGTTAAAAGTTTAGATAGGCATACATATAGGACTTAGCCCTGATGAATTCATTATTATTAAAATTTTCAGAAGGCGGTAAAATGGATGACAACAAATAATAAGGGATAATACTGACATGATTGGGAGAGAAAAACTAACGAAGATAAGGAACGATTTGGGAAAACCGGGACGGAATTACAACTGGTTAAAAGGTAGGAGCATGGCCCACACAGACAGAATGATGTAGTATGCTAGTAGGATTTACATAACAAATTATGGCCCGTTGACTGACAAAAACTTTGCCTGTACTTAATATATTTCAGATAACACTAACCATACAGACGAAACAGGTATACTATATCATTTTAGGGGGGTCACAAGTCAACAAATATTAGGTTGCACGAAACGTTTGATTGATAATACTTAGACAAAACACATAGGCACGCAATTGATCTCATCAAAGGAGCATGTTTCCAAGGCAAATGTAAAATACAAAAAATAAAAAGATAAATGAAAACTTATGTATGAAGTGAATAGAAATGAATTCAAAGATGTTAATACAAATGTCTAAACTAAGCCAGCTGTTCGATAAATATGACATAGATAAAAAACAATTGAAGATAAAATCAACCAAATAACAGGAATGTTCGCAATATTTGGGATGCAAATTCTTTCTGGGGAATATAACTTTCTTTGCTTTGTATATTCACTACTGTATGACATAACCAATGTGCATGGGTTGCCACCCACAAAAAGTCACCTGAATGAAAAGGAAGATTGATATAGACACATATGTCACCTATACTTAAAATTGTTAGAAAAAAACGATCATGTTCTAGTAGCAAATACATATGCTTGTATCTTTTAGCCCTGAGGAAGTCTCAGCCACCTGCCATGGGCGACGAAACACGTGTGGGCTAAAAAGAGGCTAAAAAAAGAACTAAGCAAGAACATATGAGAATAAACCTAACAAATACAAAGAAAGACAAGAATTGTTGGTATCGGTTATTTATGTAATACATGTTGACATTAGGGTGTGCTGGGGAAACCAATGTTTTTTATATTGTGTAGTGTCCAGAGGTTATATCAACTCCTTCATGAAATATGATTGCAATAGTTGTGAAAGTTCTTTTTGAAATGGAAATTTGTCCAGCTACAAAGTTTGTAATTTCAGTTTCTAATGTAGTACCACCCACTCTGCATCATTGTAGCATGACTATGACATATTTTCCATACCTTTGTAGTAACAACATAGACCTGAGTTCTGATCTGCAGTTTGGACAGGTCATATCTTGATGGGCGTTTTAGTTACATTTTCAAAGGGCACAGCTTTACAATCTGGTAATGTCAAGTAGTGGAATTGTTCCGAATTGATTTCAGTGCTAGACGTGAATTCACAATCTTCAGAGTTATGGTTTCATTTATAAGTTAAACCAAATAATTCATTGATATTCACTTCTTCTTCCTCTAATAGTCCTAGCATTACCATTAATAATTCATGTGCATCCTGCTGATGATTTTGAGAAAACACTACTGATCCAGTACAGTCATCAGTAAGTTTTCTTATTCTAGTAGCAGAATGTATAATACTTCTGTCACTTCTTAGTTCTTCAAATAAACTACATAGTTGTGAAGACATTCTTTTATCTATTTTTTCTTTAATAGAATTTGTAATATGAGGCAAATGGTACAGTAGCTTTAACACTACATTTGCATAACGTGTGTTCACTCCAGATTTATTATCAAAGTGATAGCCTTCCATTTCCTCATTGTGCTATAGTTTTCTTTTCTTAGGTCCTCGTCGTTTTTCTTTTTGTTCGTCTTTCTGTTTAGCTCTGATAGACTGCTTTGATATTTTCCGCTTTGGACACATTATCAGTTTTTCAAGCACAGGATACTGGCCTAAATAAGGAGCATATTGACCTCTTAAACGATTATACTCCCTTACACAGTTCATATCAGCACTTACTTTCTTCACATCAAAGTCAATCAGAAATAAACAAGACATAGTTCTAATTCACGACAAAGCTGCATATAACATTCCTTCTTTGACTACACTACTACCAATATTAACAAGAGATGTATTTACACTTAAGCCTTGTGATTTGTCGATTGTTATTGAATACGCTGAAGACACTGGAAACTGCATTCACTGGACATACCAGTCTTTCATGAGTAGGAAATGTACAACACATCTACCAATCTGCTTAACTTCACGAACATCATCAGATTTTATGGCTAAGTATTCCACGTCATTTCTGTTTGGATAATTTATGAATTTCATAATTTTACCCATTGCACCATTTACTAGCCCTTCTTCAACATTTAAATTACGGCATAAGATTATATGACAATTTTTACTGATACTTTACTGTTTTTCTAATCCTGTAATTTTTGACACAGACTTTTCTAAACTGTCTAATTTTGATTTCAGTTTTTCTGTTGGTTGCACTATAACTCCTTGATGTTCCATTTTATCATTTGCTCTAATTTCGATGATCTCTTCTTTTTCCAGTTGCAATAATTGTTCATTTAATTTACCACATTTCTCAAGAGTTGGCATCAAACAAACAATAGACTTCTCTTCCTTAACAAAATTATACCTTACTCCTGCAGGTTAAACATTACTTGGAAACAGATTTTTGATGAGGCGGGTTTCTAATACTCTCTTTCCTCCTTTTGTGAGGACTCCCACTCTTATGTCCCTTAGTATATCTTCGCATTGCATATCTGATGCTTGGTGCATATTTTTGATTAACTCTTTGCATTGAAGGTTTTCCAAAATGTTTACATTTCCAATACTTCCTAGTGAATTCCTTGTTTAATTATGTAATAGTTTCTTGAATACAGGTTGTCCTTTTACTGGAGTTAGTTGTAGCAGGTCTCCAAAGACTATTAAGGGGCCGATTCCGATCTCGGCCGGAAGCGCACCTAACACTATTCGTCCGGAAAAAAACCAAGCCGAACGCGTGTTTCCCGACCGATTCGAACATTCGTCCGAACGAGCAAGTACAATGCGCATAACTGCCCAGATCCCGACCCAGCCGTACTCACCCAATCCAGCTCCTGTTCCCCGCCCGAGCCGGATCCGTAAACGCAGAATTGAGTCGCACGGAAGCCAAAATACAGCACCTTCGGCCGGACTAGTACGATGCGCCTTCCGTACGCGCCGAACCCGTCACTACGTACGGCACGTCAGAGCATCCGGGAGAGGCGCACATAAGCTCCGATTCGCGCCACAAGATGATCCACGGCTACGAGACGAACACGC
This sequence comes from Calotriton arnoldi, assembly GCA_963921515.1. Taxonomy (NCBI): domain Eukaryota; kingdom Metazoa; phylum Chordata; class Amphibia; order Caudata; family Salamandridae; genus Calotriton; species Calotriton arnoldi. The sequence goes on along the minus strand of CAWUFW010005224.1, from coordinate 917,125 downwards.
CAGCCACGAGTACGAGTCAAAACAACGAGAAAGCCGAACGAGACGAACCAACCATGAATCCCATCGCGCAGGTCCTACCAATACTCTACATCTATTACCGGAACCGGTACGGACGCGTACGGCGCAGAAGGTAAGTCAAACACCCACCACACAAACAAACGACACATACCCGACATATAACACACACACATAGGGATGCAGAAATGACTTACACTAGCAACAGCAGAACCATAGGGGCTATCACCAATGCCATATACACCCATAGGGGCCTGGATGCCTACCACTAACACCACCCCTACTCAGGGGGCCTGGATGCCTACCACTACCACCACCCCTACTCAGGGGGTGCTAGATGCCTGTCACTACTACCATCCCCACTCATAGGGGGATGGATGCCTACCACCAACACCACCCCTACTCAGGGGGCCTGGATGCCTGTCACTACTACCATCCCCACTCATAGGGGGATTGATGCCCACCACCAACACCACCCCTACTCAGGGGGCCTGGATGCCTGTCACTACTACCATCCCCACTCATAGGGGCCTGGATGCCTACCACCAACACCACCCCTACTCAGGGGGGGCTGGATGCCTACCACTAACACCACCCCTACTCAGGGGGGCCTGGATGCCTGTCACTACTACCATCCCCACTCATAGGGGGATGGATGCCTACCACCAACACCACCCCTACTCAGGGGGGGCTGGATGCCTACCATTACCACCACCCCTACTCAGGGGGGGCCGGATGCCTACCACTACCACCCCCCCACTCATGGGGGGATGGATGCCTACCACTACCACCACCCCTACTCAGGGGGGGCTGGATGCCTACCACTACCACCACCCCTACTCAGGGGGTGCTAGATGCCTGTCACTACTACCATCCCCACTCATAGGGGGATGGATGCCTACCACTACCACCACCCCTACTCAGGGGGGGCTGGATGCCTACCACTACCACCCCTACTCAGGGGGGCTGGATGCCTACCACTACCACCACCCCTACTCAGGGGGTGCTAGATGCCTGTCACTACTACCATCCCCACTCATAGGGGGATGGATGCCTACCGCTACCACCACCCCTACGCAGGGGGGGCTGGATGCCTACCACTACCACCACCCCTACTCAGGGGGGGCTGGATGCCTACCACTACCACCCCCCCTACTCAGGGGGGGCCAGATGCCTACCACTACCACCCCCCCACTCATGGGGGGATGGATGCCTACCACCACCCCTACTCAGGGGGGGCTGGATGCCTACCACTACCACCACCCCTACTCAGGGGGTGCTAGATGCCTGTCACTACTACCATCCCCACTCATAGGGGGATGGATGCCTACCACTACCACCACCCCTACTCAGGGGGGGCTGGATGCCTACCACTACCACCACCCCTACTAAGGGGGGGCTGGATGCCTACCACTACCACCCCCCCACCCATGGGGGGATGGATGCCTACCACTACCACCACCCCTACTCAGGGGGGGCTGGATGCCTACCACTACCACCACCCCTACTCAGGGGGTGCTAGGTGCCTGTCACTACTACCATCCCCACTCATAGGGGGATGGATGCCTACCACTACCACCACCCCTACTCAGGGGGGGCTGGATGCCTACCACTACCACCACCCCTACTCAGGGGGGCTGGATGCCTACCACTACCACCACCCCTACTCAGGGGTGCTGGATGCCTACCACTACCACCACCCCTACTCAGGGGGCCTGGATGCCTGTCACTACTACCATCCCCATTCATAGGGGGATGGATGCCTACCACCAACACCACCCCTACTCATAGGATGGGTAATGCATGACACAACCAGCATACTCCAACATAAGGAATGTAAGAAAAACACATCCCCCAACACCATGACAAGCGTGTGTAGACTGTGTCAAATGCCTACAACACTGAACATGAAATTGAACATACAATGTGACCCCCTATCACATGTGTCACACATAAATGTGTGTGGCCTAAACAATGCAAGCAGACCATGACCACTGTGGCAATGGGGTCTAACACCCCATCATCACAGTGACCAAAAGGTAAGTGTGGGGCCCATAGCTGAAGCACATTTTGAACATTGTGACAATGGGGTCTAACCCCCCATCATCACAGTGACCAAAAGGTAAGTGTGGGGTCCATAGCTAAAGCACATTTTGAACATTGTGGCAATGGGGTCTAAACCCCCATCATCACAGTGACCAAAAGGTAAGTGTGGGGTCCATAGCTGAAGCACATTTTGAACATTGTGGCAATGGGGTCTAAACCCCCATCATCACAGTGACCAAAAGGTAAGTGTGGGGTCCAAAGCTGAAGCACATTTTGAACATTGTGGCAATGGGGTCTAAACCCCCATCAACACAGTGACCAAAAGGTAAGTGTGGGGTCCATAGCTGAAGCACATTTTGAACATTGTGGCAATGGGGCCTAACCCCCCATCATCACAGTGACCAAATTGTAAGTGTTGTCATGGCAAAAGCTGCAAATGCCAAACAGCATGGATTATCCCTGGTCACAGAACAACAAACACATCAGTGACATAGTAGTGCTTGTGTCCCATAGCAACATAGATTGGGTGAGGCAAACAGTGCAGTGCAAATAAGACATACCTTTGGCCATGTGCAGACAAACGTCACCCATGGGGGCTGACACTGTCAACATTCATCAATAACACAATGACAGAAGTGACCATCATAATGCAGACCCACATATCTGCACCAATGGGCACACAAATGTAGATATCCTGTGGAGACTGTAGATGTGAGGTGAACAAATACCATACCATTGCAGCAATGGGACATACAAACCATGATCACTGTGCTGACTGATGACCTAGGAGTCCCAGGGACAGCAGGGGAAACCCACCAAACAACATACAGCCAATGGCACACTAAAGATATGCCAATGCAGTGGTGCAGATGCACAAACACAAACAGGCAGCCCCACACTGCATATCAAACACAACAGGTGAGGGGGGGGTGCCAGTGTCCCCAGGCAACCACACAACACATGAGGAGGCTTGAATCCCAATTACACAGATGTGCATACAGTACCACACAAAAGTAACTCATGGATCCGAATCCCCTATGTGGGCAATCAGGCATTGTTAGATGAGAGGGAGCCCAAATTACACGTCACACAAGCTTGTAGGAACAGCAACTAACACAGCAAGACACAGACCCACCACAGCACCACCCCCAGTGTCCCCACATTGTGGTGACACTGGCCTGCATGATAATCCCACTGTGATGACAAAGCTAGATGTCGTTCACACTGTGAACCACAGTCATGTGTCCTGAGCAACAAACTACCATCACACCTACACAAGCACAAATCAATCAGCACGGCCTGTCAGCCAAGGCCAATATGGAGGCAGGGGTCTAGCCGTGAAACAACTCTCATCTGCACACACTCAACACCACACACCTTGATCTCCACCAATGTGCAGCAGTGAAGCTCACATGCACTGGTGACATTGCACATGCACTCATGACAATCCCAGGGGTGGTGGTGGGAACTAAGGTGCAGAAACCCATCACACATGGCCAGTCAACAAGACTCGTGAATGTCTGACACACTGCACAGTACGCCGTACATGGGCATGACGTCAATACCACACCAACCAATGGGATCCCGGCCACAGTCACACACCAATGAAGAAGCCAAGGTCACCCACAAAGAACACACATAGACAACTTCCAACATTGCAGCTCTGACCCTGAGGAGTGGCAGCAGTCACACACACAACGTGTCACAATCACTGAAAGCTAACACAAACTGGAAATTACATGACAGGTGTAACCAACAAGTGCCAAGGGGAATCCTGACTGTGTCTCATCTGCGTTTGCCCACAAACTCAGCCCTGACAGCAAACACACCTATGGGTGACACCCTGATGACCAGTAATGTGCCATGCACCCACATCACAGAGAACCCAGGGAGAAGACTTTGGGGGAACATAGGTCAACTCAGCAAGCATCACAAACAGGAACATCACTAGGGATCCCAGCCTGCCTAGCAAAATGGAAGTGAACACACACAGACATGCTCACACAACACACACCTTGTGCTCAGGCAATGTCACAGAATTACACACTGCAATGAGGGGACTTCACTCCTGTGTAAGGAAAGCTGTGCCATACATTGTCTCAGTAGGGCTCTATCATGTCAGCAGAACACTTGGTCACTCAGTCAACAATTAGCACAAAATGAAGGCTCCCGTCATATCAGCCTGGTCATGGGAGTGTCACCGAAATCATCAGCACAGATCCAACACACATGTATATCAAGTTGCACTGATAACACAGATGAGTCCTTCCCCATTGATGCCCAAACTTGCATGTCCAGTGGAGATGGTCACACAGTCAGGGAAATAGACAAATTGAACAATGGCAAGCACAACAGATGTGCAGGGGTGTAAGCCACAGATGTGATATTGCAAATAAAAGTAGGAAATCCCATTGCCAAATCTTGAAAACATGACACCCTCATATTGCTGCAAAGGATGACATGGATACACAACAGGATAGGACACATTCCCCCTGGACCACATGGGGTCCTGCACAGTAACACTTCATTTCCCTGAGATCAAAAATCACCATCACTGCAGCAAGGGTATGGTTAGCATCATCAACATCATGTACATCAGAAGCAAAACCACTAGAGAACAGAAAGTAGCTTTATTCAGCATATGTGTGTGAAAAAGTGAAAGTCCAGAAAAATAACAAAGGCCAATGGCCAGTCCATTATCAAAGTCCAAACAGGGTGACAGTGGCAGATGTCACCCTTTGCATGCCTGCACTGCTACACACCAGGGACATTCCCCTCGGAGGGGCATACAGGGGGCAGGCCAGGCACCGCAGGGACAGGATCAGGGCTCACCAGAAGGAGGCAGGGAAGGGGTGGTGGGTGCTGGAGAGTCACTGACAACTGCAGTGGAGGTGTCTGACATGGTGTGTGCCGGCACAACTGGGGGGCATGAGTCAGATGGTGTGGGTGCCGGCACGACTGCAGTGGGCCGTGCAGATGGAGTGGACAGGTTCCCCACTGCAGTGCCCAAGTCAGACAGGGTGGTAGTGGACTCCACTGCAGTGCCTATCTCCAGGGGAGTAGAATGGGGTTCAGGTAAGGTGGGCAGGACAGAGGGGAGGACACGGTCTCCACACCAGTGGCACAAACATGCGCAGTGGGGGGTGTGGTGCTGGAAGAGCAAGTGGTAGGGGGAGAAGGCCGGATCATTTTGGGGATGGTGTATCTGTGGGTGGGGGAACCTGGGGCAGGGTGTGGTGGGGGAACCTGTGGAGTGGGGGTCTGAGGGATGGAGGAAGGAGACTTGGTGGTTGAGCTGCAGGGCGGCGGCGGGGTCTTGCTCTTCCGGGTCCGGGGGGACTTGCGGATGGGGGCCTCAGTCTGTCTGCGCATGGGGGAGGGTGTCCGGGGGTGAGGGGCACTCCCTTCTGTGTGGGTGGACTTCCTCTTCCCCCTGTATGCTGGCTCAGCTGGTTTGGAGGGGAAGAGGCCGAGGTCACAGAGGAAGAGCTGCTGTGTAGGTGGGGTTGCAGGTGAGGCAAGGGAAGGGGCCTTGGAGGGAGAGGTATCGGAGGACTGCGGAGTGACTGTGGATGCCTGTGTGTGTGTCTGTACCCCATCCCCTGTGGGTGTGGTATCAGTCCCCTGAGGATGCCTGCGTGCATGTTTTGTTTTTGTAGTGGGTGTGTCTGTGCTGCTCGTGTCTGTGTGTTTGGGTGAATGTGCAGGTGTGCATGTGCTTGGGACAGGTAGGGTGCCAGGAAGTGTGGATGGGGCAGAGGTAGGAGGGGTGAGGGACTGTTGGAGGAGGGACACTGCTGCCGTCAGGGAGGAGTCCATGGACCTATTGCTCCTCTGTAGGGCAGACATGCCCGATGAGATGCCCCCCATAAACGACACCAGCTGAGTCAACAGAGTGGTGTGGGCATGGAGGACACTCAGCATTGCTGTCTGCCCTACATGGAGCTGGTGAAGTAGGTACACAGACTCCTCACTCAGGGCAGCAGGGGACACAGGGGCAGGGGGTGCGGTGCCTGGCTGAAAGGAGACACGCTCCCGAACACGGGAGCCTCCACGGACCTCTGGAATGGGAGCCGATGGGAGGGCGGTGGTGGTGGTGGTGGTGGTGGCGGGGACAGCAATACTAGCTGGGGTGTGGTGGCTGCTGACACCCGCCTCCACAAGGGAGTCATCCTCCGAGCTGCTGTGGTCCTCAGCTGAGGTGGATGCTGCTGAGGACTCCTCGGTGTGGCTCCCCTCGCCCTCCGTGCCACTGGGTCCCTCCGACCACTCATCGGCTGCTGACCCAGTCTGGCTCTGCGGCTCCTCCTGGTCCGTGGAGCTGTCCCCTCCTGTGGCCGTGGATGTATCTGCAAACAATTAGGGAAACAGACAAACATCAGTCACCTGCACTGACCGCACACACCACAGTAAGTACAGCACATTACAGAGCAAGCCCTGGCATCCTTAGTTGAACATTGCCAAAAGTGCCCAAACAGAGTAGGAGAAGCCAATTGTCAGTCTGATGGTCAACCATGGCACTCACATCCCTCCTGGCCTTGCACCCATCTGTCTGGTGTCTTTCGGATGGCAATACCCCAGTGTGGACACATGCACCACCTACACAGTAGTTGGACAGTGAAGAGAACACGGTGAAGTATGTGAACATGCACACATCACAACTCTTGCCACTGAGTCAGTACAGGTGTCCGGATAAAGGGATGGCCAGAGTCTATTTTGAAATGCATGTGATGCATACCAGCACCAGACACCATGATGCACCCATGTCCTGATAGTCAATGCCACAATGGGATGCATGTAGCACATGTCACTCCCCTGCAGGATCACTCTTAGGAAGTTTAATGCCATGGCACAGGCATGCCTGCAAAGTCATACATCACTGTCTCCAGTCACATGGGCAGGGCAGCCAGCCAACAACAGTCTGCACTGTGTCACAATCCTAGGTCATGGGGAATGCAAGTCCTGTAGCTGACAAGTGCACATGTCCATCCCCCACAAACCACATCATCTGAACTCTTATTTGTCCACGTCATACCAATTGGACATATGGGAGACCTGAAACACAACCCTCGGAACCTGAGCACCTCACAATCTGCTGTGAATGGGAAACAGCTGCCTGAACTTCACATTCGCATACCCCAGTCTGCACAGTCAAGTGATCAAACACCTATATGTCACACAAGTATCGTCTCCTATGGTCACATCTCCGGTGGCATGCTGAGCCCTAACCGATAAACACCCCAGTAGTCCCGACAACGAAGCCACAGCACAATGACACAGAGGCAGACACCTGAGGGAACATTTCACTGAGCACAACGTGTCAGCTGATACACGGGAGTGGGAGTACAGAGTGTATTGTATGGCCTGGAGTAGGCATGACTGTCCTGCTCCACGTGAAAGAGGGATGAGTCCTGGACAGTAGGCAGGTGGCTAAGTATGTGTGACACACTTGATATACATACTCCTGAGGCCCAAACATTGTTCCCACCGCAGCATGGGTGTGTGCCAAATACCCCAGGCACATGTGGTGAATCAGATCAGCAATTGGACCACATATCAAAGTTACACGCAGATTAAATGTCAGAACTCAGGCATTGTGTAAGCAATGGACCCACCCATGAAGCCCACCACAAAGTTACGGGAACAAATGCTGACCCCCACCTTGAGCTAAGCAAAATGCAAGGACACAGTACCCAAGTGACACAATTTCCTGACTGTAAGGGCCACACCTGGGTATCAGATGAGGAGTGGGCATGTCACAATTGAGGGACATGGGTCCTGGACCACAAGACTGATGTACTGTGGAAGTTTAACCAGGCCAGAGGAGGGCACATAGCATGTCAGACAAAGTTCACAGTGCAGTCATGGACTCATCCCCTCCTTGCTGCTGTCTGGCCTTCAGCTGCCCATCCAGATCAGGGAAGACCACCGCCAGGATCCTGAACATGTGGGGGGTCAGGGTCCGGTGTCCGCCCCTCCTGCGAGGAGGCGACAGCTTCAGCTGGACCCTTGCGATCCTCCGGGTCCAGCCCCGAAGGTCCTGCCACCTCTTCTGGCAGTTGCGGATCCGGCGCTTGTAGACCCCCACAGATCTTACTGCCCGGGCGATGTCCAGACAGATTTCCTGCTTCTGGTGGGCATCAACCTGTGAGGATGACAAAGTGTAAAGGCCATTACTACACATGCAACATATCCGTGCATCACACATTTGGATATACATGTCTCAATCACAGGGGCACATGATGTACACAGGCAGTGCAACGATGGCTATGAACAGTTTGCCAGCAGTTACTACATGGTATCATTGCCTGGGAAGTAAAACCTTGTTTAAATGCACTGTTACTGCACTATACCTGTTCAGTGCATGTAACTACACACTATGGGGGGTGACAACTACTCAGTGAGCCTGCTAGCCAGTGGCGTGCACACTGTAAGTCTTGCTAGTCAGACAACATGCACATTTAGTAATGCAGTGGACAGCACACTCACCTGCTCCCCTGGTTTCCCATACAGCTTGCTGTACTGTGGAAGGAGGCTGTCCAGCAGGGCCTGGTTCTCCTCAGTGCTGAAGGCTGGGGCTCTCTCCACAGTACGTGCCATTGCAGGATCCAGAGGATGCATATACAGCAGCAGTGGTGGTGGCAGATGTCGTCCTGGAGCATGTAGTGCAGGCAAGTGAGCTCTCAGGGGAACAGCCAGCATTATATGTGTGCTGCTGAGGCAGATACTGTCCCATGTGTCCAAAGTGATAGGTCCAAGTCGTTTGCATCTTCTGAATCTGGCCAATCCATGGAATTGCACCACTTACACACGCCCACAGCATCCTTCAAAAGTTAAACTTCATGAGACCCATGAATTTGCAACATTGTTGTGGGTGGCCAACTGAATTCACAGCATCAGACTCGTTAAAGGTTCGAAAACGCGTCCATTGCCATGCCAGGCCTTAGCCAATGCTTGCGCACCGATCGGTCCATTGCTGTACAACGCGTATGTCGAAAACCAACGCGTACCCGCTCACATCATATGCAATGGCCAATGCGTGCGCACCGATCGGTCCATTGCTGTACAACGCGTACATCGGATGACAATACGCATCCGTACACATCATATGCAATGGCCAATGCGTGCACACCGATCGGTCCATTGCTGTACAACGCGTACCCGCTCACATCATATGCAATGGCCAATGCGTGCGCACCGATCGGTCCATTGCTGTACAACGCGTACCCGCTCACATCATATGCAATGGCCAATGCGTGCGCACCGATCGGTCCATTCCTGTACAATGCGTACCCGCTCACATCATATGCAATGGCCAATGCGTGCACACCGATCGGTCCATTGCTGTACAACGCGTACATCGGATGACAATACGCATCCGTACACATCATATGCAATGGCCAATGCGTGCACACCGATCGGTCCATTACTGTACAACGCATACCCGCTCACATCATATGCAATGGCCAATGCGTGCGCACCGATCGGTCCATTGCTGTACAACGCATACCCGCTCACATCATATGCAATGGCCAATGCGTGCGCACCGATCGGTCCATTGCTGTACAACGCATACCCGCTCACATCATATGCAATGGCCAATGCGTGCACACCGATCAGTCCATTGCTGTACAACGCGTACCCGCTCACATCAAATGCAATGGCCAATGCGTGCACACCGATCGGTCCATTGCTGTACAACGCGTACCCGCTCACATCATATGCAATGGCCAATGCGTGCGCACCGATCGGTCCACGTGTTGTCCCTGTACAAGTCACTCGCATATGTCACCATGCCTGTCACAGGTGAACGTATGCCAGCCACATTTACTTTCCAGGGACTCAGGGGCACACCTACAACACCACAGCCTGTCCACACTGTATCCTAAGGCATGTAAGGCTGCATTACCTTTTCCGTGTATGGGGGTCAACATGTGGTTTTTTGGGTGGCACTTGGGGGCAGCCACTCCCAGGCTGTGCACGTGTTCATGGGGACAGAATCCTTGGTGTGTTGTGCACATGACCACTGTGATGTGCAACTGTTCATTTCAGAGCATGTGGCATGGTCACATTTCCAGGTTGTGTATGTGTATGTCATGTCACATACCCCCTGAGTCCCATGTGGGACGGTATGTACATCACAGGGTGACCCATTGCCACAATAGTGATGGCCCTCCACAGTCTGTGTGCATGTTGTGTTTACAAATTACAATGTCTCTGATTCCATGTGCACAATGGGAGACAGTCTCCACATCCACGTTGTTTGTGCATGGACTTTGATGTTGTGCTTGTGTGTGTCACAGACGTCCATGTCTGTCCTGCAGAGGCAACAGGGACCACTACCTGTGGGGGTCATGGTTGTTTTGCTGTGGTGTATTCATGATACGCCATGTCATGCCAGTGTCCATGTGGCAATACAGGGTCCCTGGGAATCTACCTGTCAATGAGCTGTGATGCCTGGGGCACATCTGTCCTCACATGTCACTGTGGTGTGTGTTTGGAACGTGACAGCAGTACATGGGTACTGTGACACAGCCTAATGATATCCCATAGCACAACCTGGGACTTGTTGACGACACATGTTGAACTGTGATGTTAGATGTTGGCCATGTAGTGGCCATACATGTCCTTTCAGAACGGCACACACATCATGTACTTGTGTCTCGTAATGATGTATCATGTGATATTGAGTATGGTCTGTGCCACATATGTGGGGTGACTGACAATCTTTCTTTCTTCACCTATGCACTGCAGGGCACCAGCTGTCCATAGACCATTCCCTGACCTTGCAACCATGGTTGAACGGGACTGCATCCGACGGTACCGCTTCACCAGGCCGCTGATTGAGGAATTGACGGTGCGGTTGGCCCCACATTTGCAACCTGGCCAGACATACCCTACAGCGCTGACCCCCAAGGTGAAGGTGATGTCAGCCCTACACTTCTTTGCCACCGGTACCTTTCAACACACTGTGGCGTCTGCTGGTGGGATGTCACAGACCATGTTCAGCCGTGTGCTACGCGATGTTTTGGAGGCTATGTTGAGATACCTGAACCAGTACATCTATTTCCCTAAACTTCAACAACTCAGTGACTTCTATGCCCTGGGGAGGATGCCGCATGTCATTGGCTCCATTGATGGGACACATGTGGCTTTGGTACATGAGCAGGCATACAGGAACAGAAAACATTACCATTCGGTCAATGCTCTGGTGGTATGTCTTGCAGATATGAGCATCTCACACATGTGTGCCCATTTCCCCGGTTCTGCACACGATGCCTACGTGATGAGGAGCAGTCTCATCCCGAGGATGATGTCACAGATGCGGAACCAGCGTGCCTGGCTTGTCGGTGTGTACTGACTTTGTACCATTGTGTGTGTTCTGCAATGTAGTATTCCACCCTCTTTTCCAACTCAGCTAATGTGCAATTGTCTGTATGTAGGTGACTCCGGATACCCCAACATGCCGTGGTTGCTGACGCCCCTCAGGAACCCTGTGACACCAGCCCAGATGCGCTACAATGAGGTACATGGTCGGACCAGGAGAGTGATTGAGCGGACATTTGGTCTCCTGAAGAGCCACTTTCGCTGCCTGGCAAGACAGGAGGGGCCCTCCCATATGCCCCAGCAAAGGTGTGCAAGATTGTCATCGTCTGCTGCATGCTACACAACCTGGCAGTGCGGAAGGAGTTGCCTCTCATCCTGGATGACGATGACCAACATCCGCCACCTGTGGAGGATCCTGGCCTGGGCCACGATGCCAGTGATGGTGATGATGATGAGGGTGATGTCCGCACACAGCTCATTACCAACTTCTTCAGCTGAATGTGAGTATCCAGAGATGTCATGTCAATGATGTGAGTTTGCGTGATATGTGTTGGTGGTGCTCTGGTGCTGTTTGAGTGTGTCCATGTGCTACTTGACTGTATGCGTGCAGCGATGTGTCCTTACAGGTAGTCTGTACTCCACAACAGTGTTGACATGCTAACTTGGTTTTGTGTAGTTATCTTGTGACATGTATTGGGTATGAGTATTGCAGTTCTGTCCTGTTCTTCAGTGCTTTTGACTGTGTGTCATTTCTGTCCTTCACAGGGTACTTTCAGAGTTGTTTGGTCAACTGTGATCCCCCGACCCCGTGATTCAACTTCCAGGGTGGAAGCTGTCGTTTCCCTACAGGTGATGTGCCCCACACCCCTGGACTTCCTTTCTTCTACACTTGTTGACTGTGTGGCCACTGCCACGTGGGATTACCTTGCATCTGTAGTGGAAACAACATGTTGCAAATGTGTAATAAACCTGTGCTTCACTTTGGGATGTGCGTTGTCTGTGGTCACACATCTGACTGACATTTGCTTACTGCACCAGTGGGCTAGTTAACACAGACTGTGAATAGGTGTGGTGTCTGTGCATTGCACTGTATTTCCTGGCAACATCAGTGTAGGCGATGAGTGTGTATGTGTTGTGTAGCCCTAGTGGTGTGTCTCCCTCATATGTGTCACGTCGCCATGACTCACATGACGGTGTTGTACTTGCTGTAGCAGTTAGCATGCACAGTGTCATTTAGCAGATCATCATCTCCATGACAGAAACCACGCTGGAATCACAACAGAGGCAAGTATGGTGTATTAGTGAGTTTATTTACATACGTGTGAGGATAGTGCACAGGATGGTGGGTGCTGTACATTGGGATTGTAATCCAAAGTTCCCAGATGAGTTGGAAGTCTTGGTAGCAGAAATGTCCTGAGTAAAGTCAACAGTCATCTGATACATTGGTCCAACTTAAACTCCCCATGTCATGTGGGAGAGTTGGGTTGCATTCGACAGGGTGAACAGTTTGTACACAAAGGTGAATTTCCAGAACAGGTGTTGGGTTCCTGGGGGATGTACATGGCCATCAGCCTCTCAGTTGTTCTTCCTCGGACGACCCCTCTTCTTTGGGGGGGGGACCCTCACGTGCAGGCTGCTGCGGTGCAGGGGACTCTCCGCCAGAGTCATCCTCCCTCCCTGTGGCAGTTGCAGTTGTTGCAGCACCAGATGTTGTGGGCACACAGGGAGGTGTGGCCATGTTGGTGCTAATCTGGCGGAGGCATGTCAATATGTCCCTATGCACAGCTGTCAGTTCTTGCAATGTTGCAATGTGTCCCACCTGGACTCCATGCCAGACATGTGTGTCTCCACACGGGACATGTGTGTCTCCACACGAGACATGTGGGAGTCCAAGCGGGCATGATGGGCAGCCTGCTGCTGTTGAATGTCCTTGAGGATCCCCACTACCTGGCTGACCTCTCCAGTGCTATTCTGGTACGCATCAGCAATGCGTACCAGTTGTGGGTCATCATGCAGTCCAGACCCCTCTGCAAACAGCGACCTATGTCTACCACCCCTCCCATCACCCCTGGCGACACGTGCGGGACCTGCGGTGGCACGCACAGGTGACCCTAGGCCCCCTTGGGGGTTGTTGCTGGGGTTGTTGTCCGTTGCTCCACGTTGGGCAGGGGTCCGTGTGCTGTTGTCATTGGTGGTCCTTGGTCTGTCCGTGTCGGCGGGGTGGTCTGTGTGTTGGCAGTTGTTGGAGGGGTGGGTGCAGTGGGTGCAGATGGTGGTCCTGCTGGTGCTGCATGATGACTCACACCGGAGGTGCCAGGTAGGTCTTCGCCATCCGAGGAGGGCAGAGGCTGTTCCACACCAGTGAGCTCAGTGTCCCCCGGAGCCTGGGACAGGGACTCCTCATCGGCTGCTGCTGTGTCCCCATCATCACCTGTTTTGGGAGACACACACAATGTATGTTATGTTTCTGCAGGCATCAATGGTTCACACACCTGACAGTTGTGACTGTACCTCTGGATGCGGGCCTGTACATTGCATTGTCCTAAGTTGTCACAGTCAGGGGTTGATATTGGTGTGGCACATTGTCCTGCAAACTTGAAGCATTTCAATGTGAATGTTGAGGTGTGTACATGGACAGCATTGGTTGTATTTGGTGGACATCCGGCCCTCCTTCTCCCCCCAGCCCAGTTATCCCACCATGAAGCATGCCACCCTTGCAGTGGGTTCAGGTTGACTCTCAGGATGTCAGTCAGTGGTGTCCTGTTGTTTGTTGGTGCCCAGTTCCCAGCATGGCTTTGTGCTCCCCACAACAGAGCACCATTGTCAGACATCTTTGAAGTGACTTTTCACTCCCTGTGAGGTGTGCATGCTTCAGTGTGAGCTTGCTGGGCCATGTGGGTGGGGGATGTTGAGCTGTGACTACCACTCCCATCTTGCTATTGCCTACACCCCCCTTCCCAGCATGCCCATACTTCCTTCCTTTTGAGTGGACTTCACTGTGTGTGAGTGTGACAGCAATGGCAAGATGGCTGACAGTGTGGTCCTGTTGTTTGTTGGTGCCCAGTTCCCAGCAGGGCCTTGTGCTCCCCACAGCAGTACCCAGTGTCAGCCATCTTGTCAGTTCTTTTCCACTCCCTGTGAGGTGTGCATGCTTCAGTGTGAGCTTGCTGGGCCATGGGGGTGGGGGATGTTGAGCTGTGACTACCACTCCCATCATGCTATTGCCTACACCCCCCTTCCGAGCATGCCCATACTTCCTTCCTTTTGAGTGGACTTCACTGTGTGTGAGTGTGACAGCAATGGCAAGATGGCTGACAGTGGTGTCCTGTTGTTTGTTGGTGCCCAGTTCCCAGCAGGGCCTTGTGATCCCCACAACAGAGCACCAGTGTCAGACATCTTTGATGTGGCTTTTCACTCCCTGTGAGGTGTGCATGCTTCAGTGTGAGCTTGCCGGGCCATGCGGGTGAGGGATGTTGAGCTGTGACTACCACTCCCATCATGCTATTGTCTACACCCCCCCTTCCCAGCATGCCCATACTTCCTTCCTTTTGACTCTGCTTCCCTGTGGGGTAGTGTGCCTGTGCTGACAGGATGGCTGACAGTGTTGTCCTGGCGTTAGTTTGGCTACAAGTCCCAAGAGTGTCCCTGTGCTTCACACAGCATAACCCAGGGTGTTGGTTCTTTGTGGGATATTTAATTAGAGTGTGAGGCAATGCATTCTCCCAGGTGAGTTGTGTGGAGTTTGTGTTAAGGGTGTGTGTGAGAAAAGCTGCTGGTAACTATGGTCAGTGCTGTCAGTCCTCCTTCCCACCCAGCCAGATATCCCACCATGGAACGTGCTTCCATTGCAGGGAGTGCAAGTTGGCTTTCAGGATGTCAGTCAGTGGTGTCCTGCTGTTGGTTGGTGCACAGTTCCCAGCAGGGCCTTGTGCTCCCCACAGCAGTACCCAGTGTCAGCCATCTTGTCAGTTCTTTTCCACTCCCTGTGATGTGAGCATGGTTCAGAGTGGTGTTGATGGGCCAATTGTGAGGGTGAGCAATATCTGTGACTACAACTCCCATCATGCTATTGGCTACACTGACTTCACCAGCATACACAGAATTCCTTCCTTTCAGTGAGCTTCCCTGTGAGGTGGTGTTCTAGTGGTGGCTACATATCTGACTGTGTTTGTTGGTTAGATTTGTGCCACTGCCTAGCTCTATATGTTGTTGGGTTTGTACATGTCATGACACAGTTACATATCACTATGAAATGGCATGTATTGTGTTTGTCTGACTGACATACACATCTTGGGATGATTATCTTTTGGTTGCTGTGGATTTGCTAAGGGTGCATGGTTTGACTATCCCCTTGACAGTGATGTGTGTGTATTGTCACATGATATTCGGTATATTGGTTGTGTACTCACCAGGCTCTGGGATGTTTGATAGTCCATATACGCTCACTGGTGGTAGGATGGCCCGCACCTTCTCCTCCCAGGGCCTGAGGAATACTGGTTTGGCAGGATGGCCACTGCCGGTGTGTTGGCTCAAGGCGTAATCCTTCTTTAGTAGGTCCTTGACCCTCCTGCGCACATCATACCACCTGTTCTGGATGTCTTCCTTTGTGCGCAGACATGGTGATTGTGCATTCACCCTGTCGACGATCCTCTCCCACATCTTGGTTTTCTGCGACATGGGGGTCTGTTGGACCAATGTACCAAACAGCTGTGGCTCTACCCTGAGGATCTCATCTACCAGGACTTCCAATTCACTGTCTAGGAACTTTGGATTCTTCTTTGGGGGCATGGTGATGGGTGGTGGTGGTGATTGATGTGTGTGTGGGTGTGCAAGTGAGGGTGTGTGAGTGTAGGTTTTGCTGGGTGTATGTGAGGGTGCTATTTGTTGAGGTGCTGATGGTGTGTGGCTTGTGTGATGGATGAGCTGTGAGTGTGTCTGTGGTTGCTGTCTGATGGTGTTCTGTGCTGGCAGGTCATTTGAATTTGCAAAGGATCATGGTAGGGATTTGTGGCCTTTATATGGGTGGAGTTGTGGGTGTGTCTTTGTTCCATGTTTCCCCCCACAGTATTTATTGGCTTTGTAATTGCTTGTTTGGCCCTTTTTTTTGTATTTTTTCCTTTGTACTTTTTGTGCATGTAGGAGACGTTCTTCTGACTGAGTAGGACGCTGCAGTTGTCTCGTGTGAGCTTCTCCGAGTCGTTCACGCTGTGTTTCTGCTGGGTTTCATGTGCAGCGTACGCGTCGGTCGCGGAGTATTGGGTAAGGTTGCTTCGGCTCTATGTTTTGTATGCGTGTCGGTCGTACGGCTTGAGCTCCGTGCGACTCGGTCTGGTTTTCCACGCATTGCATCGTACTGCACGGGTCGGAGTTCGCGGGTACGTTTCGTTCGGGTTCATTCCTGGTGTGTGTCGGTCGGTTCGATTCGCGTTGTTTCCCGGCCGGATAGCTGGTTTCCGTGCGGTTCGGTCGTTCGGCTTGTGTTCCGTACGAGTCGGTCGTAATTCGCATGCATTTCATCGTACTAGGCGGATCGGGCAGCAGCGGTACGTGTCGGTCGGACTAAATTCCCGAGTCGGTCGGTACGTTTTCCGGCCCGAATCGGAATCAACCCCTAAGTGTTTTCCTCCAAAAAGCACGTTGTAGTCAGTTTTTAATATTTGTTGCAGTCTTAAATGTATAAAAGCTAGCATTAGTTTAGACACCATGCTGACTTCATCAATAATTAGTAGCTTTAAATTCTTTAATACTATTGCCACTTCATGACAAGCATCACAAGATGATTTGTTGTATTATAATTTGTTGTCATGTTCAACAGGCAGCATTAAATAATCGGTGAAGGGTAACTCCTTTAATATTATGTGCAGCTAAGCCTGTTGGTACAGTAACTACACATGACAAATTGGAATCTGTTGTCTTCTGTAGATAACATGTCAGTACTTTAATCAAGACACATTTTCCAGTTCCAGCTTAACCACTTTTGTACAATAGAACTGGTTGATATATAGAACAGGCACACTTTTTTTCTCATGCAGAAATCCATGTTCTATTTTACCTTTTACATCTTCAAAAATTTCTTTCTGATCTGTATTCAATTGCTGTATTAGTTGTTCTAGGTCCACAGTTTCCTCTCTTACTTGCTGCATTGCATTCTCCACCTCATCCATGGCTATTGCAGCTTCATTTTGAATGACTGGCTGTCCAAGAGGATCTTGACTTCCAGGTGCTGAACTTTGACTGCTCTGAGAACTCTCTTTTGCTATCTCAGCAGCAATTGTTTCTTCTTGTTCAATCTCATCTCTCAATATTTGAAGATACACTAGAAACACAAAGCACTCAGTAATGTCTTTCATAGCGTTGAATGAGTTTTCATAACAGTCAATTTCTCAGAGTAGCTCACTTTCAGTTTGCCATGGCTTGAACAACTGTAACAAGGCTAAAATGAAAAACTCTCTTTTCTCTGGAGTTTGGCAACTTAGCTTTTGATGGTTGATTACATTTCCTTTGTAATGTCTGACCAAACAATCTTTACATCCAACTACAGCAAATTTTCCTTCTTCTATGTTTTCACTCACATTATTTCTGAATGTATAATGTTTAAGTATTTCATAGACACACATCCTTTCCAGATGATGACTTCTTCTTGGATAGTACGTATCCAGTATGTTACTCTTCAGAATATCTGTACGGTGTGGCTAAATTCCGCAAGATATTGGATTTCAGGAAAAGACTTCAGTACTCTGTTATGAGTATTAGCAAGCCCTAAACTCACACAAAGAACTCCTCTAGATTTAGAAAACAAACTAGCTGAGCTTAACTGGTCTATGGATTCATAACAGCCTATCTCTCTGTGACAAAGCATTTTCAAACTAAAACTGTACAATTTCTTTGTAAGACTCTTTTCTGATGAAATCTCCTCCCACATCTCCTTCATCTCAGTTTTTTCTGACTTTGTTATATAAGATGTAACATACCGAGCAACAACAATTGAGTTGTCTGCAACAAACTGTACATCCATGTTTGCATTCTACATCTTCAGAATCACAGGGTTGTAGTTGTTAATGTACTTGGAGGCCTCTGCTCTTCTTAGGTTGTATGTATTTTGGTGATTTCCTTGTTAGTGCATGTCTGACTGCAGACAAGAAACTGTTGACTCTTCCTTGTGAGATGACAGGTCGTGGGAATCCAAAATGACATCTTGTATCAAATTTCCCTTTTGCTCTGTATTTTCGCTGACAGTATTTTCCGCATCTATGATTTTGGAATCGTAGAACTTTTTGTCTTAATATTTTTTCACCACTCTCCTTTGGGATAGAACAAGTTACATACTGCTCAATAAAAGACAGCGCAGACTCTGTCTGCCTGTCACAAACTTTGGGGCATCTTTTACCCACAACAGCATGTGAATATGGGGAGCACCACTGACTTGGTACTTTTTGCGCCAAAGGAAATCAATCACTTCACCAAGAGGAGGATTTGTCTTGTTCAAGAGGAAAACCATCATTGCTTGAAATCTGTGAATAAAATATCTGCAAACATTTGCAGGGTCTAGTGAGCACAGATCTCCTGGCATCTTCAGATGAATGTCTTTTATATTTGAATTTGCCTCCTGCAAGATATTGAGCAGGTCATCCCATGTATACTCAGCACAACTGAGCGTCAGAAACCAAGTAGGTGCTCCAAGGTTCCTCAATATGCACTTGAGTTTCCCATGAAGCCGATACCAATATTCATTAGTCCCACATTGGCATGCCGTTAGGTTTATTCAATTGTATTCCAAGTGATCATCTTTTTCTTGAACTTTCTCCAGAAATTCTCTTACTGATATATTCTGAAAATTAACTCCTGTTTTTAAAATGTTATTCACAGCATATGAGAGGCCAGACAAGTCATTCTTAAATAGTAGGTGAAATATATGGAATACATTGACAAAATCTAGGGTCTGCTGAATAAAGTCTAGTAGATCTATATTCAGCTGCAGGTCATATTTACAGAGGCCAGTCATCATACCTGCCACCTACTCCCATAGGAAAAAGATGTGAGAAACACCAAGCTTCTAAACTTTTCTCTCACACACTTAATGGAGCTCTTTTTGCCTCCTTCATTTGAAACGGATCAATGGCATCACCAATAACTTCTTTAGAATGCAAAGGGTGGATACTATAAAGTTAATACATTTCTTCTGTTCTGGACTGATCCACCTTCTCAATCTGACCGGCTGATGGAAATGTCTGATCCTCCATATGTGTGATAGCTTGCAGATTTTCAACATTTCTATAGTAAACATTATTTTGTACCAGATATAAAGTTGCTTTTTTAACTTTAGTAACATCTACTAATTCCTGCCATATCTTTTTGCTATTAGTAGGCACACCATTTACAAGAATTACAAGTCCTTCTTCTAAATCTCTATCTACCCTTACAGTTTCAATATTTTTCTTGAAATCTAATGGCAAATACAATACTTTATGTTTTAGACCTTTCTGCAGCTCTGTTGGCGGTAACTTGTCTGTCTTTGGCTCCATACGGATTATAGCCTGAAATGGATGCATACTTTGGATAAGAATGGACTCATAAATATTTAAACCTTGAAGTGCTTCAGGAATAGAAACCAGTTCTAACTTGTTATGCACAGCTCTACCAGGCATTTTATTATCTTCTAATTTATTGTAACAGTACTTACATATATCTTGCCATATGGACAAGTCAAAGCGTTCCTCTACAAATAAGTACACAGCTAACCTTTGCCAGTTATCATTATTTTCATTTTCACTTTTTAAATACAAGTCAGCAATCCATGTTTGAATCTTGTAGTGAGTTCTTTGGCAACATATACAAACATACTCTGGTTTTTCAGAGCACACTGTGTTAAATTTTGTAATCCTTCTTCAAAACCATCAACTGTAATACTTCGGTCCTGTTCTGCAACTCCTCCTGTTAACAACTCTTCATTTTACCTAGAGTCCTGCTCAGGGCCAAAGAAACGAAACTGCACATAATCACAAACCTTTTCTACATCTGCCACAGTACCATGCAAAAGTGCTCTGTTCATTTCTCCTAAACATAAAGTAGGAGCTTTCACATACTACAGCCTCCTAACTAAAGTTCGCATTGTTGAGTGGTGTACAGCTAACATCCTGAAATTATAAAAGGTGCTTTGGCACACGTTCTTTGATAAACAAGCTAGTGAGTGTCCCTCCAAATGTGTATGCTTTCTAACCTTGCAAGGATCCTATCCTTGTAAAGTACTTATTTTGTGTTTTAAACTTCGCCTTGGAAAGATATGTAGGAATTTCCTTAATTTATCAATGGATTGCTGTTGAATACTACAAACGCTACTACAATTCTATTTGTATACAGGCGCCTGACTACGCCTTCCTTGTACTTCTTCCGCAATAACTTATTCTACATTTCTAGGTACCTTCACCTCTCGCTATAGGAGTGCTATTCTTCATTTCAGAACATCGTCCTCTTTCATCAATAGCATGAAGTAATCTTTTATCCTGGAGATAGCTTTATTCATTAAAGAATGGCTGTACTAGAAGTATGTAACCATTCTCCATTAAAAACTGTATAAAAGTTACTTCTATTCACTAATCTTTTCTCCTGGTTTTGTCTCCTCATGCACAACACCATTTTGTCAAGAGTCTTCATTCTATTTATAATCGAAATGAAAGGCTTTCTCTTCAAAGCAAAGGCCTTATCAACTACTCTCTGAACTCGTTCTTTCTGTTTCAGTGCCTCCTCCTTCTTCTATACTTCTTCATAGTTCTCTGTAGATTTACAACTACTCTACAACAAAACATCTTGGCTCTGATTTCCTTAAACTGCTTCTGTCTCCTGGTTAAGTTGTGTCCATCTTTGTTTCATTCTTTCCTGTTCTTGCAATATGCACTTTGTCCAGTCTTATTCTTTCTCACAGTTTGAATTTTATTGTCATTATTTTGTAATCTTTGCAAATGTCCACATATATTTTTTTAAATGACGTTGTCCTCTTACCAGTAGCTCTTTTTTCTTTCACCACTTTTTCTGCATTTTTCCCTTTTTGAGTCTCAGTTCTGCATAGATACTGTAGTTGTTTCTATTGCTTTTTCCTCTGAGCTTTTGTAGATATTCTAACTGTCTGTAGTTATGTAGATATTGTTCTGTAAAAAAATAAGCATATTTCAATTTTTATTCTAGCCAACGTACCAACTACTTTACTACTGACTTACACATAATACAAAAACAGTTGTTATGTTATGTTGCAATTTTAAATCTACAGATGAACCTAGCTACATAACTACAAGCACTTACTTCAATATACCAAACCCAAAGCAAAATACAAAATTAATTTATTAGTTACCTTTTAATATTATAGCACCCTCTCTTACAACACAGCTGCAACATATCTCAGTTCTCACTTATACATGGTAAAGAACACTTTATCCCTTTTGTAGTAAATTTTAAAATAAACATCATCCAAAGTGTAAAACTACATACAGTGAGTGTCTCAATACTGTAAATCCGAAAACACAACATAAGAGCTATTTATCTGCCTCTCTACCACTGTGTCACTGGTAGATTTAGTGTTTAGTACTTTTCTACTTAGATGCACCAGATTTAAGTGAGTTGCGATGACGCCGTTAACTAGTGACGATCGTGCCTTTTTCATAAAGTGTAAAACATATATATGAACACATATTACAGTATTTTACACACTAGGGTTTAGTACAGTATTCTCTAAAGTCATGTTTTTCTAGTGAGTTTCTATAAAAACCATCTTTATTACCTATTTTCCATTTCACTGTGACACCGGGGGTCGCGATGACGTCGGTACCAGCAATCTCCGCAAATACGTCACGAATACGGAAAGCAAAAGCAGAAATTCAACAGCCACCACCACATTAAAAAATTATAACTACATAATTAATTCTAACCATCACACTAAATAAATTACTATCTAAATAACTCTATAAAAACATTTATCAGAATCTCAATTTTTCTATAACACTGTGTATTAATGATTCACTGATATATTTTTGTTTTATATTCCCACCAATATGCTGGGTGTCGCCGCTATAGTCGCAATATCCCCCCGACGGTACACGGGGGCTGCACTGGCGATCGCGGCATTGTCGTGAATATCGCGCGCAATTAAAAAAAAAAATTTAGACACATAACTTGTGTCGCTAACACCCCCATTTCTGAGACATGGGGTCAGACTACCTCCAATCTGACCCTTAATGTTTGCTTTCACAGAAAATGTTAGCCCCAGGAACCTTTCCCGATAGTTACAATGGCAGCCACAACTTTCTGTTCAGGTTGCGTGCAGCCAATCATAGCATTACTGTTGGCACGCGGTCGCGATTACTCACAAAATCGTTGTGAAACCGTCGCGAAATATCCACGGCCAGAGATATCACTATATTGTTCGAATTTTATGTCTCAAAAGATACTGAACGGATTCGTACCAAACAACAAAAAGCACAATCTGTGTAACAGCATCTACCTTTCTGCCAAATTTGGTGTAATTCCTTCCAGTGGTTTGGGCTGTAAGTGTGGCTAAAGATTACTATGGGAATTAACATTACAAATGCACCCTTATTTGTTATTTCGCACCCCTATTTCTCGGTCCCCACTGCACACATCGTCCCCAAACTTTGGATGACACACAGAACCTACCTTTACACTTTTTTGGGAAAATTTCATGCAGATTGGTCAAACAACGCCAAAGTTATAGGCAAGTAAAAAATGCTTTTCCTATGTAAACTACATCCTAACTACGATCCATATGGGGAATGCCTCAGAGTGAGGCGTAATTGCAGCAATAAGCTAGAGGAAGAAAAGGTGCTCCACAGCCTAAAAGAAAGATTCAAAGACAGGGTGTACACAGAATGGTGTCTGCAAAAGGCTATCTCCAAAGTATAATCTAAACCCAGAAAAGAGTAGCCAGCAGCAGAAGAAATTTGATCCCCATTTTAGACTTATCACTACATACAATGCACAGGAAGCGGGTATTAGAACTATTATGAATAAATATTAGCACCTCATCAAGAATGATCCTATCCTTAGGGATGTAGCACCATGGAGGCCAGGAATCACCTTTAGGAGATCAAGGTCGATGCAACAGGATTTAGTGGTTAGCAGCCCTGAGAGTGACTGTGCCCCTAGCAGGGCCCCCCCTTCTTCAGCGGCCTCCAGTTGGGGGCTGAGAGGGGCACCTATGGTGCCCCCTTGTAAATCCCTGCACCATGTGGCAGGCATGGTGAGGTGCCTGCCACATGGTGCAGGGATTTACAGTGACTCCCATATCTCTATGGGAGCTTGTTCTGTGGCCAGTTTCCGACCACCGCACAAGCTCCCATAGGGAAATGGGAGTTTGCGACCGCTCGTAATTGCGGTTTTGGACCACTGACCCGAGGGCGGTCAGTTTCGAAACTGCATGGATGTCGGTCGGAGGCAACTCCCACACCCCAATGTCCTCTAATGCCAACATGTTCTACCCTCAAATAGGATACCCACCTAAAAACAATTGTGCTTCTAGGTGGAGGGTCCAGGGCCTACATCAGGGCAATTCTAAAAAATCCCTAATGTCCGTGAAGCATGCCTAAGCCATGAAAACTGATAAGAATAGGTCTTACAAAACACACAAGATGATGGACGGAATGTTGCACATTGGCAAACATTCACCCCCAGTCACAGATCTGGGTTTAATCCATCGTTATTTTGCTTCACCACGCCACCCCAGTTCAGACATAGCCATATGTAAATCAGTCTTGACCCTGTGCCTCATGGGAACAGTCCAGACCGAACTGCCAAGCCATGTCTTCCCTGGACCGGAATCAAGCATCCTAGGACCGGTTTTGGGCTTTCAGCCCTCATCTGCCAGGATAGCTTGACTCCAGTGGCGTAGTGAGCACGGGACCCACGTCTGGGAATACCCTTCCCACTTAGGGCGAAATGCAAAACACACAAGATGATGGACGGAATGTTGCACATTGGCAAACATTCACCCCAGTCACAGATCTGGGTTTAATCCATCGTTATTTTGCTTCACCACGCCACCCCAGTTCAGACATAGCCATATGCAAATCAGTCTTGACCCTGTGCCTCATGGGAACAGTCCAGACCGAACTGCCAAGCCATGTCTTCCTTGGACCGGAATCAAGCATCCTAGGACCGGTTTCGGGCTTTCAGCCCTCATCAGCCAGGATAGCTTGACTCCAGTGGCGTAGTGAGCACGGGACCCACGTCTGGGCATACCCTTCCCACTTAGGGCGAAATGCAAAACACACAATATGATGGACGGAATGTTGCACATTGGCAAACATTCACCCCCAGTCACAGATCTGGGTTTAATCCATCGTTATTTTGCTTCACCACGTCACCCCAGTTCAGACATAGACATATGCAAATCAGTCTTGACCCTGTGCCTCATGGGAACAGTCCAGACCGAACTATCAAGCCATGTCTTCCCTGGACTGGAATCAAGCATCCTAGGACCGGTTTCGGGCTTTCAGCCCTCATCAGCCAGGATAGCTTGACTCCAGTGGCGTAGTGAGCACGGGACCCACGTCTGGGCATACCCTTCCCACTTAGGGCGAAATGCAAAACACACAAGATGATGGACGGAATGTTGCACATTGGCAAACATTCACCCCCAGTCACAGATCTGGGTTTAATCCATCGTTATTTTGCTTCACCACGCCACCCCAGTTCAGACATAGCCATATGCAAATCAGTCTTGACCCTGTGCCTCATGGGAACAGTCCAGACCGAACTGCCAAGCCATGTCTTCCCTGGACCGGAATCAAGCAACCTAGGACTGGTTTTGGGCTTTCAGCCCTCATCAGCCAGGATAGCTTGACTCCAGTGGCGTAGTGAGCACGGGACCCACGTCTGGGCATACCCTTCCCACTTAGGGCGAAATGCAAAACACACAAGATGATGGACGGAATGTTGCACATTGGCAAACATTCACCCCCAGTCACAGATCTGGGTTTAATCCATCGTTATTTTGCTTCACCACGCCACCCCAGTTCAGACATAGCCATATGCAAATCAGTCTTGACCCTGTGCCTCATGGGAACAGTCCAGACCGAACTGCCAAGCCATGTCTTCCCTGGACCGGAATCAAGCATCCTAGGACCGGTTTTGGGCTTTCAGCCCTCATCAGCCAGGATAGCTTGACTCCAGTGGCGTAGTGAGCACGGGACCCACGTCTGGGCATACCCTTCCCACTTAGGGCGAAATGCAAAACACACAAGATGATGGACGGAATGTTGCACATTGGCAAACATTCACCCCAGTCACAGATCTGGGTTTAATCCATCGTTATTTTGCTTCACCACGCCACCCCAGTTCAGACATAGCCATATGCAAATCAGTCTTGACCCTGTGCCTCATGGGAACAGTCCAGACTGAACTGCCAAGCCATGTCTTCCCTGGACCGGAATCAAGCATCCTAGGACCGGTTGTCCGTGAAGCATGCCTAAGCCATGAAAACTGATAAGAATAGGTCTTACCCATTAACTCGGTGTTTTCAGTAAACCAGATGAACCAAAGTCGTAACCAGATGTCCAGTAAATCGAATAAAACAAAAGATAATGTATTAAAAATAGTACGTGTAATGTGAATCACTCCGAACCCACCCTGTGAAAAACACGTGTGGTTCACTTTTAATAAAATGTATTTATTCAAATCATGAAACTATGGAGTGAACATGCAACATTTGTGGCCACAACTTATCCTACAGTCATCAGGGTTTTACACCATCAGTCACTATGCAGGGGGACCGCACCTTTGGTCACACGCTAAAGACAAAAAAGGTTGTTTCTCTAAGAATTTATCTTCTTCACCCCATCACTAACATTTTAGGGGTTTGTGATCCCCTGTCTTATAACCTCTTCGAGATACCCTAAGAAGACGAAAAAGTCCAAGATAGAAGAAAAAGTTGGGGCAGGGGAGGGGGGCCATGCAGGGAGTGGGGAAAGGGTAAGTGTTTTCCATACACAGGAAATCACTTAGGGCCTGATTACAAGTTTGGCAGTGTGGGAGCGGGCAGGCCATCGCCCCGCTTCCACACCACCAAACTCTTCCACATACCGCCTGCCAGATCACAAGTTATATTGTGGTCTGGCGGGTGGTGCTTTGGCACAGAAAGACACTGCAATGCGGGCACCAAAGCACCTTCCTGTAAAGTACATGCCGTGCAGGAACTGGGGTAGCATGCAGACAGGGGGCACACCATGTGCCCCCCTGCATGCATACCCCGGCCCAAAGACAACAGGGAGCCCTGTAGGGCCCCCTTAGTTTCCTCACTGCCGCAGTTTTCATGGCGGGCTCACCACAGCAGACAAAGCTAAGGAATTTGTTAACTGGATTAACAGCGTCAAGCCCTTCCTGATATTAACCTGTACCATTAACAAAGTAGAGTTGAATTTTCTTGATCTCAAAATCTTTGCACCTGAAGGTACGTTATGTGCAGAGGTATACCATAAACCAACAGATAGGAATAATGTGCTGGTGTTCAGCAGCTTTCATCCTAAGAGCCTGCAATAGAATCTCCTGTTTGGTAAGTTTTTACGCCTGCAACAAAACTGTAACATGAAGAAGGATTACAAGAAACATGAGGGTTTACTCATAAATAAACTGACAGAGTGGGGATGCCCACACAGGATTATTGCTAGAGCAGAGAAAAGGGCACGGAACAGCAATCATTATGAACTTTTGGAAACACAAGTAAGAGAACCAAAGACTAGTCTGATCTTTGTAACCACGTGCAGCCCATTCTCTAATGAGGTTAAGAAAGTGATTAATAAACACTGGAGATTCCAATTCGGGGTCCATGTTACCATTGGTGGCCCAGTAGAGAATTGAACTATGCTATAGCGATTATGATGATGAATGACCAGGGATTTTTATAACTGGGCACTAAGCGATGGTCTCCTAAGAGTCCCTCGCCCAAATTATCCTGTATCATAAGGCTTGCTGAATGTCTGATGAGTGATGATAGTACTGTGAATATTATTTGGATTTCCTCCATTTTGGAAGTTTGTTTGGACAATTTCCTCATATTTTTTGCAGCACAAAGCTCTCTTAAACATTAAGGATGGGAGTCGCTAAGTACTAAGGGGCAGATTTACAAGAAACTGACGCATCTGTAGAGATGCGTCAGTTTCCCTGCGCCTGCCTGCGATACCCTTGCGCCACCATGGATGTGCCGTATTTAGAATACGGCACACCATGGTGCAAGGATTGACAGATGCGTCAGATATTCTGACACATCTGCTGGCCCAAAAGTCACGAATTGATGGAGTCATGTCGCAAGCACGACGCAACTCCAGCAATGCATGTTGAGGCCTATACTTATTGTACTGCCTCACTCCTTACGCCTGCTTCAAGCAGACGTAAGGTTTTGACGCAGTGGCGTCCTAGAAGTGGCGCAGTGAAATCTTGTAGATTTCACTGCATCACTTTTACGAGGCTTTCCTGCGTGGGAACGCCCACCCTGCATACATTATACCTCCAGCAGGTATAATGTAACGCAGGAATTTACAACGTGACATATCTCCCTAGATGCATCACGTTGTAAATTTGCCGCATTGTTTACGCCGCCACTGCGTCACAAAAGTGACGCAACGGCGGCGCAAAAGTGTCGCAAGTTGCTTTTAAATCTGCCCCTAAGTGATTTCCCTTATAAGGAAGACCCTTCCCCTTTCCCCTCTCCCTGCCCGCCCCCCGGCCTCTGTCCCCGCCCCAACCTTTTCTTCTATCTTAGTTTTTTTTCCCCTTCATAGGGTATCTTGAGGAGGTTATAAGACAGGGGCTCACAAACCCCTAAAACGTTAGTGATGGGGTGAAGAAGATACATCCCGAGAGAAAAAACCTTTTTTATCTTCAGTTTGTGATTACAGGTGGGGTCCCCCTGTATAGTGACTGATGGTGTAAAACCCTGATGATTGCAGGGTAAATTGTGGACACAAATGTTGCCTGTCCACTTTGGTATTTGAATAAATTAATTTTTATTAGCAGTGAACCACATGTCCTTTTCATTGTGTGGGTTTGGAGTGATTCACATTACATTTACTGTTTTTAATAGTTTATCTTTTGTTTTATTCCATTTACTGGACAGCTGGTTGCGACTTTGGTTAATCTTTTCTTTTTTTGGATATATTGAAAACACAGAGTTAATAGGTAAGACCTATTCACATCAGTTTTCATGACTTAAGCATGTTTCAAGGACATTAGGGATCTTTTGGAATTGCCCTGACGTAGGCCATGGACCCTCCACTTAGAAGCACACTTTTTTTCTAGGTGGGCATCCAGTTTGAAGGCCGAAATATGTTGGCATTAGAGGACATT
Source organism: Calotriton arnoldi (assembly GCA_963921515.1). Classification (NCBI taxonomy): domain Eukaryota; kingdom Metazoa; phylum Chordata; class Amphibia; order Caudata; family Salamandridae; genus Calotriton; species Calotriton arnoldi. The sequence goes on along the minus strand of CAWUFW010005224.1, from coordinate 888,394 downwards.
GGAGTGTGGCGAGTCCTTTCCACTCCATTACACCCCACTATGGTTGTTTCTTGACTTTGGACCAACCTTTTTTAATCCTACCCTGTGTGCCTGCATTAATAAAGGAGATATCCTGGGTAAAAACAGAGGCAGTTTTAAGTCTTAATATCTAGATCCCTATATTTACCAGAGAACACTTTATTCTGAGCTCCCTTTCGCAAAGTTTATTTCGGTGAAGGTTGAGTCCACCGGGTTGGTATAATCTTAACCCAGTGGGATGGACTGGTCGATGCTGTAGCATGAAACGATAAGGTGTGTGAGGCCTTTCCATCCATAAACAACTGGTGTCCTTTGAATAGAAGTAGGAAGCCTGATTAGTTAGGTAATAACACAAACTTTTGTAAGAGAAATTGTGGAGAATTGGACGACGTCGCGGTGCGCTACTGTTGCAGGACCATTGCCTAGATGGATAGTATCCACTGATACGTGTATTAACAGGCTGTTTGGGTACACGTTGTACATCTCTGTCTTTGCGGTTATTATACCGGACTACCCTGGGACCCAGAAGAAGCCGCCCATGGGTTTAAATATGGATAAATCAAAGTGTATTGGTACTTCAACTGGTCGAGAAGCATCATTCACAGAGGATTCTTGGTTATTTTTCATCGGACGGTCGTTTTCGCTTGCACTTGCGTTACAAGAAAAGTATAATTGCCCTGAAGAAGTCCTACTAGATTAGGACGAAACGCGTTGGCTGATGGCTTTCGATTGAAAATAAAGAAATTATAAACCAACTGTTGGGACAATTAACTTCTCTCGCACTAATTGGTTCAACTGGATATTATGGTCATTTAAGATTTCTTACATATATGTTAAGAAAGGTGGTGCAGTTCTGATCTATTGTTTGTTAGCCTGATTAGTTAGGGCCTGGGACTCCCTAACCATCTTGTGTGAATCACGCGTCTGCCCTACCTTGGTGTGGTAGTATTCTTACCAAAGCCCCTGACATTTTCCATATCATCAATAAAACTAGTGTTCTATCTGTATTATCATTAAGGTGTCACAACCCTCATCTGGGGTGCTGCCTAGCTGGTACTGCTTTAGATTATGTAATTACTATTATTACTCACTTGTCATGCTGTTGTCATTTTGGATCTATATGTCGTAACATTGAGGGGGTCAACATCCTCTTTGCGGTGTTACCTTATCCAGTACTGTTCTAGTTTAAGATACTATGGGCCAGATGTACGACGGAATTTTGCATATGCAAACGGGTTTGCGACCCGTTTGCGCATGCAAAATTCCTATGGGCCATGTACAAACACTATTTTGCGATTCGCAAATAATTTGCGACTCGCAAAACAGGGTTTTGCAACTCGCTATTAGGAAGGGGCGTTCCCTTCCTAATAGCGACCCCACAAGCCATGTAAGAATGTTTTGCAACCACAATTGCGGTCTCAAAACACTCGTAGTTTACCACCCTCTTCAAGAGGGTGGTAAAGCACTCGCAAAAGGGAAGGGGACCCCAGGCCAACCGCGAGTAGCCCCATAGTAATTTACCCATGAAGGCAATCCCCGCCAACTTCCCTGTAATTGTAACCCTGGATAAGCCTTTCTCAATCATAGCTAGTATAAACTGTATGACATCCTCCCCTCGCTGGGCCTTGGAAACGCACCGCTGGGTGCCTGACAGCAAAAACTCCTTCCACGCAAGATTATAGGCTATTCTAGTCGACCTTGCTAGGGACCCTACCACCAGTTGTAGCATCCTGTGTTGCCTACGTACCACAACTGCTGCGGCATGGGTGTCGGCATCCTTGGCTAGCCCACGGAATCTCCCCCACTGCGAACGAGACAAAGCATCCGTTATGTTATTGTCCACTCCTGGGACGTGCAGTGCTCTGAATGCTATGTCATGGCGCAAACAACCTAAGACAAACACTCTCAACAACTTCAGCACTTGTTCATCCCTTGCTGACTGGCGGTTCACAATCTCTACCACCGCCATGTTATCTACCCTGAAGGTCACTTTCTTGTGCACGAGCTGAGCACCCCACAACATTACCACCACACCCAATGGAAAAACCTCAAGAAATGCAATGCTCCTACCCCCTTCTCTCCATTCTGCCGGCCACTGCTCGGCACACCACCTGCCTTGCCAAAACAGGCCCAAACCCCAGCTGCCTGCTGCATCGGAGAAAATCTGTACATCCCACACCAGGCCATCCTCCCTTGCTAGTGGAATTCCATTAAAAGCCTGCAGAAATACCCGCCACATTCTTAGGTCCTCTTTCACCCCTGCTGAGAGTCGCACATGATGGTGAGGCAACCTGTGTCCTGCTAATGCCCTTCCCAGTCTCCTGCAAAAGGTTCTCCCCACTCTCACTACCCTACATACAAAATTGAGATGGCCTAGTAGGACCTGTATCTCTTTGACTGTCACTTTTTCCCGGGACAGGATAGGATTGAGCAATTCCAACATCTTTCCCTTTTTGTCCTCCGGCAAACGCGCCTGCATTGCCCTTGAATCAATTTCAATGCCCAGAAAAGAAAGTGCCGTGCCGGGGCCCATCGTCTTTTCAGGTGCCAACTGCGCTCCCAATTCCTCTGTCAGCTCTTTGAAGTTTTCCAGGGCCAGCTGGCACTCCGTGGAACCGGAGGAGCCCACAAAGAAAAAATCGTCCAGATAATGTGTCACTAACGTGTGACCTGTCCTTTTTGAAAACAGCCACTGCAAAAAGGTGCTAAAACACTCAAACAATGCGCATGACATAGAGCAGCCCATCGGTAATGCTTTATACACGTACCATTTCCCATTGAAATGTATTCCCAGAAGATCCCAATCATCTGGATGGACTGGAAGCAAACGGAAAGCTGATTTTGTGTCGCATTTTGCCATTTATGCTGTTGCGCCCACCGTCACTACCAGTGACATGGCCACGTCAACCAAGAATATGACACCGTGGCTCCTGTTTCATCAATAAAATAATTCACAGAGCACCCTTCTGGCCATGATAGGTGCTGAATAACCGAAATTGCCCTGGTTCCTTTTTGGGCACCACCCCAATTGGTGACACAATCAAATTGTCCAGAGGCCAATCCGTGAAAGGGCCCGCCATTCGTCCTTCCTTTACTTCTTTGTCTAGCTTCTCTTGTACTACTTGTGTATGTTCCCTTGCTGACTGCAAATTCTCTGCCCAAAGTCTATGCCTTGGACCCCAATAACCTAAATAAAAACCTACCAGGAAACCCTCCCTCAAACCTCCTGCAGCCTTCTGGTTGTCATAACTCTGTAAGGCTGCCTCCAACTTATCCGCCTTAACCGGCGTATGAGCCCTTCAGCCCAGGCCCCTGAACTCCTTTAGCTCCTCCCGCTCCTGCAAAGTGGTGCTGCTGGTATCCCCCAGCGTTGCTACCTCCCTGCGGCCACTGATGGGCCCCTGTTGGAAACCCCCCTCGCCCCAAAGCAGTTAACCAGTGCATGCTTTCCTCCACACTTCGAGCACTTGTGACTAAATCTACAGAACTCCCGAGTGCACAGCCCCTTGTTAAAATCCCAACAGGACCCTCCTGCCCCTGTCTGCTCCCTTCCAGTACCTCCCACCCCTCCCCGGGTGGGTTTCCCCTGAAAGGGCCGGCACACAATTGGGAGCCCACTGGCTGTGAAAATGGTCTTTTCCGCTCTGGATGCTCCCGTAGTGTGCTGCCACAAATCAGTGTCCAGTTCCCCCCATTTTGCCTCGGTATCCCAGGCCATGCGTGCCCTGAACTCCTCATCATATTGCACCCATGCATATCCGCCCCCTGTGATCTGGGCTTTCCTGATAACGTCCATGTAAATAATGCCACGCAGCGCTCGGGGTACTTTTCGCAGTAAACACTGGCATAAATTAAAAAGGTAGCCATCCAATTTTCTATGGTCAAAAGAACCCTTTGCCGCTTGGCCAGCTCATATTCCTCTTCTTTAGACCCTTCTTTCGCGCGCACCTCCCTGTGCAGTAATTTCAACATTTCCACGTATTTCCCTTTCCAAATGCGTTCCTTAGTCGTCAACATCAAGTGCGCCCCCAAAGGCTTAGTCACCCCCATATAAGGGAGCTTCTTAATCTTCAATTCCTTACTCTCCGGTTTGTCTTTTCTCTCATCGCTGGCCTCCTCCCCTTTATCGGCCTTCTCTGCACCCTTGATAATCCCAACTTTGGTCTTGTCCCTCTTACCTTCTTCTTCGGTGCCTACCCCCATGTCTGGCACATACTTGCCCTTCTACAACCTACCCTCATCCCCCTGTATGTCGACCTCCCCCCGTCCCAATCGAGACCATCACTGGCCTCCCCCCTTTTCTTTGCGCTTTACCTGGCTCTAAGGAGGGCGCCCGGGTTGCTGCAGTCTGCCTCACCAGTGGCCCCGTGGTCGCTGCTGACTTGGTTGGCCTCCGCGCAGGCTCCGACGCGCTCCGCGCCACCTGTAAAACACTGCGAGAGACATTACTCTGACCCCATCTACATCATCTCTCAATTTGCCTTCTTCAAGGCTTTCCTCGTCAAAGTCCAGCTCCTCGTGCCATTCGCGTGTCTCTACCTGATGGCCCCTAGTGGGCTCTCGACTCCGCGCCTCCAGGGATGCTGACTGCACCCGCCTGTACTCCACCGACTCTCCTGATTGCAGACTCCTGCCATCCTTCTGCCCTGCGGACCGTTGTGGTCTGTCCGGGGTTGGGGCCAGCGAGACCGCTCGGGCCTACATATGCTGGCCACGCCGGGGTCCCCCGATGGTAACAGGTACGCCACGTGAGGCTCCACTCTCCCTTCTCCTCGGCACCAGTAAGCCGCACCCAGCTCTGCCAAGTCCGCAACTCGATGTTGGTCCCCCCCTGAAACATAAATGATTGGTCTGGTGTGCTGGGCCTCTGAGCCTCATCCCCTAGCTCCCTTCTCCTCTTCCTTCCTACCCCTAAGGTGCTCTCTGCCCACCGGCGCCCCACCTTACACAGGTCCTCCACCTCTCGGACACTGAGCCCCCCCTCTTCCCCCTCACTCCACTCCAGTCCAGCCCAGCCGCACCGCCTACATATGGCTGGGCCTGTTCAGCACCTGCCCCATGGGCCCACCACTAAGCCTCACACTACCCTCTTGGTGCCCCCTGTACCCACTTTCTTCTGAATTATACCCTTTCCTTCCAAACCTGCCGACCCTCCCTGTGCCAAATAAGCATCTACCTGCCCCAACCTGCTAAGGCCCCTCACCTCCTCATTCCAGGAGGTGAAAATATCTAACCCCTCCCACGACTGGCTACCCCCTGCCAGCTCCCAGTCCCCCGGGATGTCCTCTTCCTCCCCTCCTGACTCGAGGTGACACATGTCCCTGTCCCCCCCAAACCAGCCTCCTCCCCACCCCTCTCCCCGGGTGCCCTCTCACCCCCCCCATACCACCCCTCCTCCCTGTGCCGTCCCCACCCAAGGGCTGCCTCATTCCCAGATGAGGAGAAAACTTCTCCCTCTTCTCCCAATCCCATCCCAAGTCCCAGAGGCTCTCTAAGCTCTCTGGGCTCATGTCCCTGCCCGGCTCCGGCTCCCAGACACCTTTCAGGCAGCTCCTCTCCTTCGAGCTCACACCCTCCCCTCTCCCTCCTCCCCGCATCGCCCTGCCCCACCCCTCCCGCTGCTATAGGGGCCTTGGCCTCATACGGCCCGACCCCCGAGCAGGCATGGCCTCATTACAGGCCTCCGCTGCCCAAGCGCCTGACCCGCTCCTCCGACCCCCGCGGGTCCCGCCCCTATGCACCTTCACCAGAGCCTCAGAATGCGCACGAGGCTCCGGCGCGTCGGACAGCAACGGGGCCGCTCGCCGAGCATAGGAGCGGCCCCAATTACTCACTGCCTTAACCTTGGCACGCTTTGGGGATGTGCAGGTTGCAACGGCGGCCGCCACCCCCGCCGAAGCTCGCCGCGGAGAGCGCGAAGCCCCGCAGCCTCTGGCATCAGGAGGTCCAGACGGCCCGCTTCACTCAGCAGACAAACTGCCTCAAGAACCCGGTAATCCTGCATGCTCAAACACACCTAACCTGCCACACTACTACTAACTGAAAAAACTTTCTTTCCTACGGTTCCCTGCTCCCAGCCACCAGGCCACCAATACCTAAAATGGTGGCTGGCAGCACCCTACCACAGCCCTTATACCCTTGGGCTCCTTGGGCTAATTGGGCTAATATTGGGCTATACTTAAACAGCCCAAACCCACAAAATGGCCAGCGCCTGGCCAGCACAGCCCCTCCCAATCTGCTCGGGGGCAGACCTCCCACGCTCGGTTGCCCCCCAAACCCCCCGTGTACACGAAGACTGAGCAGGCAGCTGGTGCTATCGCTGAAGCCAGCATGTGATACTTAGCCCTGGTACCTGCCGGAAACTAGTCTTCTGGCCTACCTTGAACTGAAAGTCACAAAAGTACAGGCCTAAGCATGGCAGGGCCCAGAAACATATATTTTAGAGCATGCATAAGCCTTTTCCAGGATAATGTAGGATATTTATTGGTGATTTCGATTTTTTTATATCTGTATTGAGGGGAATGGATTCAAACCCCAAATTAATTTCGAGAAATAAAACAATTTTACTTGTAATAATATGGGTACTTAAACAATGTGATGTCATATGCGAGGTCAAGCGCTAAGTATGGCGAAAACGTAGGGTTCTGTAGTTAGCTTAATTCGTTAATTTCTAGGATTTTGCTATTTTGGGTTGTATTATTAAAGACACTTCAGGCAAAGTATCCTCTGTAAATATATTTATCAATGATCTATTTTATGTTATAAGATTTCATATTATTTGAGCCGTCTAGGCAGGAGCTGAGTGTGGTAGTAACCTAAAGCATTAAGTATGTAGCGAGGATATAAAATCGGGATGCCTCTGCTTTTGGTATCTCGTCATTTATATCAATTTATCAAAGTTGCCAATAAACGTAAACCGCGTTGATTAGATGCTCAGCAATGCCAAGTGCACCAATCTACAGAACATTAGATGAAGTGCAGTCTGCAGAGAGGTTAAGGCTCCTTGGACAGCTCTGCATGTTAATGATTTGGGCGAAACTGGACACGGAGTGCAATGGTCAGTCAGTGGCGCGTGCCCTGCACGAGATGCTGCCGCCATTTGCCAGATGCTGAAGAAACGTTCATCTGTATTCATGTGAATGGCTTTCGAGAGACCTTACATTTTTTTCCCTGAATATCGCATGTGTGTGTTCCCCCGTTATTTACTCATCAGTCAGAAGCAGTTTGACAATAAACCAATCAATGGGTGGCTACACGCGCACACGCTCAATATTCTGACGATTTGGCCCTTTTTCAGGGACTGTGATAAAAAAAAAACACACAAATCAGAGTTTTACAGTCGTACAAAATGAGGAGATTTGCAATTGTGAGAACAACACCATTTCCTGGCAGAATACGACTCTTAACACTTTAATCTGTCCTTTTAGGAAACTACTGATGAGGAAACGCTTTGCAGTGGCTTCACCCTCACGCTGTGGCGGGAATGGATGGTGCACGCGGGAAAGGATCAATTGCAAAAAGTGGAATTAGTCATTCTAAATCATGCAGCTGTGGTCGAAGGGAGCTCCTCTAAAAATCATTAAACAATCATGTATTCCTATTGATTTATTCAAAATACCTTGAGGGAAAGCAGATTAAACACAAGGTAAAAGGAAGCTAATGCAGATTAAATGGCTGAAGGATGGGAGGATGGTTCCCTAGGTAGTTTTTGTACTAATGAGAGGAAAATTATATGTACACTATTACCAGGATAAAAGGGTCTATTAGAGGTCTTTCACTTGACATATTTATGTATTTCAAATAGTAAGTAGCACAGTGAATTAGGTTTACTCTGGACATTTGTTATTTTTATTGCATCTCCAAGTGATAAACAGGGGTTTCTGTTGAGGGCAACGTGCTGCTGTTCTCTGAGGGCCCTGCCTGCATAGCAAAGGGCTAAAGCCAATGCTATTTCTTGGATGTCATTTATTAGCAACCTAAGCACTATGTATTTTTATGGCCGTCCCTTAATGCCCACAATTCAGATTTATAGGAGAGAAGGTCTTGCTGTATGTGTGCGTGCGTGTATCTGTGAGTATGAGGTTTGTGTGTGTGTGTGTGCTTGCATGTGCGTTTGTGTATCGGTCTGTATGTACTGACGTATTTTAGTTTGTGTATGCAAGGCTAAGCATGCATGTGTGTGTTAATTTCTGTATTTCTATGTGTGCTTGTCTGATTGTGAGTGATTGTGTGTGACTTAAGTTGTGTGTTTGTTATGTGTGTTTGTTATGTGAAAGAGTGGAGGATGGTCTTGGCAGATACACTATCTAGCCCGTACAGGTCACCACATCACTCTTAGAACCACAGCAAACACATGCAGACCTATTGTAGACGAGAGACTGATATGATCCAGGAAAAAGCCATCGGGAGAATGGATAAGGCACTTCCATGTGACAGGGAACATTCTCAGAGACCATGGCCATGTTGAGGGGCAGTGTCTAAGTCACTCCGCTGTGTGTCACTTCAGCGATACATACTGAAATTCAACAGTAGTAGTTAACAGAAGTAACTATAACTCGCCCCCTCGTCATGCACTGCTTATGACCTCACATAGTACAACATTTGTAGCATGTTCTATGGCATCATTGATAACCTCACTGATGATATCTGAAATTGCATCATTGATGACAACACCTTGCATGGTGGGGACGTGATTTATAGTTTCATCACTGTAACTGGTGAATTGCAGTGTTTTTTTTAGTATAAAATATTACATTTTAATTGACATTTTCCCTTAACTATAACGTCACTTTAACCTTTGTTTTTTCTAGTATATGTAAAAATTCACAAAAAAAAACAAACCAAAGGTTAGAAGTAAGTTATGGTTAGAGGTTATTATAATATTACCCTACTACACAGCACATTTAAACTACACAAACATTAGAAAAACTATAGTTATAGTTCATTTTTAAGTCTTTAATTAGAACATATCATGCCCAACTTACACTACTACCCACAGCGTAATATAAAATTTCAACGTCGCTCATACACTCAAGCAACTAGAAATCACCAAATGCATATGCATTATTTATTATATGAAATAACTTGTTTAAATGCCATTTATAAATTTTTGACATACATTAGAATATAGTGTTGAAAATATTATCTTTTACATTTAATATAAATATGGTGAGTTATAGCTGCTTGAGCGTATGAGCGAGGTTGACATTTTATATTACTCTGTGGGCCGCAGTGTAAGTTAGGCAAAAACTGTTTTAAGACATAAAAAAGAAACTATATCTGTGGTATTTCTAATGTTTTTGTTGTTTAAATGTGCTGTGTAGTAGGGCACTATTATAATAACCCTAACAATGACTTACGTCTAACCTTTGTTTTTCTGAGTGAATTTCATGGAATTTTTAAAGTTGTATTTTTTAAACTTTTGCTCCTATGCTATTAATGTAATTGAAATATATATATATATATATATATATATATATGTATATATATATGTATGTATGTATGTATGTATATATATATATATTCACTGAAAAAACCATAGGTTTTAGGTAAAGTTATAGTTAGTTGGACATTGCACTCGTACAAAACCGGTGAAATTCCCCCGTTATAGTTAGTTCAGCTAACTATAACTCGCGCCCCCGCAATGCACTGCTGATGACGTCACATATTACATCACTCATGACATGGTCAGTGACATCACTGATGACATCACTGATGACATCTCAAATGACATGACTGATGACATCACTGATGACATCATCCAGTGACTGTGTGTTTCTGTAAAGTTTAAATATGTTTAATATATATAGGGAAAGTCGTATTGAAGAATGAGTGGGTGTATAATTGTCTGAATGGATGATTTAGTAGGTGCGTGACTGACTCTATAAGTGAGTGATTAAACGTATCTTACTGAATGCATGGGTTAGTGACTAAACTGTGTGAATGTCTGTATCCGTCTGTCTGTTGGTGTGTAAGCGGCTGCATGGGTTTCTGAATAGCTACATGAGTGTCTACATGGGTTATTGATTAGTTGTCTGAGTATCTGTATGGGTGCCTGAGTGTTTGTGTGGGTGGGGTGTGTGTGACTCTGTGCATAGATGTGTGAGTGGGTGATTCACTGGGTGCATGGTTTAAAGAGTGCATCTGTGATGGACTGTTTGGGTGGGTGAGTGTGTGTATGGGTGTGTTAGTGAGTGAATGTATATCTCAGTGGTACATGTGTGAGTAACTACATATGTGAAAGGCAGTATATATGTGTGTTGGAGTATATAAATGGCTATAAGTGAGAGTGTGTGATTGTGAGAGTGGCTGTATGGATGAGTGTGTACTTGTATCAGTGATTGTATAAGAGCGTAAGAATGTGCTAGTATTTGTATGAGTAAGTGAGCTGATGTGTGTATAACTGTACATCTGAGTAAATGGGAGTGTGATTAATTCTTTGCATGACTGACTAGGTGTTTGAGTACCTCTATGGATGAGTGGCGGTGTGTGAGTGTCTATATAGGTGTATGAGTGCATATGATAGTCCTGTACTGAGTGACCATAAGTATGAGTGACTGTACGGGTGAGTGAGTGGATAGGTGTGTAGACCTAAGAATCAGTGAGTGTGTATGTAGTTATTGGTGTTGAGTGTCTATGGTTTTGAGAATGGCAGTCTGTAATTTAGAGTGGGTGTATCAAAAGTTATATTAGGGTGTGAGAAGATGCATCAAATTATCACATGGATGATGTCATCAGTGATGTCATCAGTGATGTCATTTGAGATGTCATCAGTGATGTCATCAGTGATGTCACTGACCATGTCATGAGTGATGTAATATGTGACGTCATCAGCAGTGCATTGCGGGGCGAGTTATAGTTAGCTGAACTAACTATAACGGGGAATTTCACGGGTTTTGTACGAGTGCAATATCCAACTAACTATAACTTTCCCTAAAACCTATGGTTTTTTCAGTGAATTTCTAAGGTTTTTTAAATGCTAATTTCTAACTATAACGTGCCTGAAACCTATGGTTTTTTCAGTGAATTTCAAAGGTTTTTCAAATGCTAGTTTGTAACTATGCCTACAGAAGTAGGACATGTGAAGAAAGAAGAAAAAACGCACAGAAAGAAGCAAAAGAAATGTCGAAAGAAACAGAAGTCCACAAAGACGAAGAAAAATCCAGGAAGAAGCAAGACATGTGCAAAAAGAACCAACAGAGGAGCAGAAAGAGACCTTGTTGCAAAATCATCCTGTGCCCACACCTTTTCCAGACGGGTACTGGTGGTAACTGACTCTGACTAACCAGGCCTAGAGCCAGTGCTATGGTAAAAGACACTTAGAATACAGTTAAAACACCTACATACACTAGGGAACACTATGCATTGGGGTACCCCTGTGATTAGCAGGACCTCCTCTGTAACTCCCTAGTACATAATAGGGCAGGGGGATTAAAACTACCTCTTAAAACGCGCCATGGGGCGCGTTTGCACACTGGTGTAGAGAGGGGGGGGCCTGAGGTTACATGTGTGCAAACACGCCCTCTGGCCGTTTTAAGTTGGGGGATAAAGTCCCCTTGAATCCTAAGGGTCCCCGGGGTCCAACTAGCCCACCAGGTACCTCCAGTAAGCGCCACAGAGCTGCGTTGCACAGAGGTGTAAAAAGGGGCATGGCCTGGACCACCTCTCTGCAACGCAGCCCTGTGGCGCGCACTGGAGGTACCTGGTGGGCTAGTTGGCCCCAGGGTCCCTCAGGATTCAAGGGGAATTAATTCCCCAACTTAAAACGCGCCACAGGGCGTGTTTGCACACATGTCACCTGAGGCCCCACCCCCTCCCTTCACCACTGTGCAAACGCGCCCTGTGGCGCGTTTTAAGTTGGGGTATTAGGTCACCTTGAATCCTGAGGGTCCCTGGGGCCCAACTAGCCCACCAGGTACTTCCAGTAAGCGCCACAGGCCTGCGTTGCAGAGAGGTGGGCAGAGGCCATGCCCCTTTTTACACCTCTCTGCAACGCAGCTCTGTGGCGCTTAATGGAGGTAGCTGGTGGGCTAGTTGCACCCCAGGGACCCTCAGGATTCAAGGGGAGTTAATCCCCCAACTTAAAACGCGCCACAGGGCGTGTTTGCACACATGTCACCTCAGGCCCCACCCCCTCCCTTCACCACTGTGTAAACGCGCCCTGTGGCGCGTTTTAAGTTGGAGGATTAACTCCCCTTGAATCCAGAGGGTCCCTGGGGTGCAACTAGCCCACCAGATACTTCCATTAAGCGCCACAGAGCTGCGTTGCAGAGAGGTGTAAAAAGGGGCGTGGCCTCAGAACACCTCTCTGCAACGCAGCCCTGGCGCATACTGGAGGTTCCTGGTGGGCTAGTTGGCCCCAGGGACCCCCAGTATTCAAGGGAATTCGTTCCCCATCTGCAAACGCGCCAGGGGCGCGTTTGCAGAGTGCTACAAGGAGGGGCGTGGCCTCCGGCGCGATGCCGGTCTTTTATTTTTATTTTTTTAAGAAGGGGGCTGTGTGGCCCCCTTCTTTTCTAATTTATTGGCCCTGGGGACCCCATCCCCCAGGGCCTGCCCCCATTTTTTATTTTTTTTTAAATAAAATTTGGAAGGGGGCCACGTGGCCCCCCTCCCGAGGCCTTAATTGGCCCCGGGTCCCCCGGGGCATAGCCTTTTTTTTTTTTCTTTAAATGTTTTGGAGGGGGGGCTGCGTTGCCCCCCTCCTCAGGCCACTTATAGCCCCGGGGACCCCATCCCCCAGGGCCGGCCTTTGTTCTTAATTTTTTTTTTTTTCTTTTCTGTAAATTTTGGGGAAGGGGGCTGCATGGACCCCCTCCCGGGCCACTTGTAGCCCTGGGGACCCCATCCCCCGGGGCTGGCCCTCTCCGTTGGGGACCATGGGGGTCCCCAATCCCCCACGGTCCCGCCGGCTCCCCGCATCCTGCGGGAGCCGGCATTGCTTCCACACGGGGAACTGCTTAGATGCAGCTCCCCGTGTGGAAAGCTAATTTGCTTTGAATTTTGGAAGAGAGAGCAGGTTTCCTGCTCTCTCTTCCAAAATTCAAAGCAAGTTCTATGACAGTACGGGAGCCGCGAGGCTCCACGCTCTGCCATAGCAAACTACAGTGTCCCGGGTGGGCACCCGGGTCACTGCAGGAGCTGGCCCTGGGGGTGGCGATCCCCAGGGCCATCACAGGCTCCAGGAGGGGGCCGTGCGGCCCCTCCCAACATGTGCAAAGCCCCGGGGAGGTGGTGGTCCCCGGGGTGTGTGGGGGGGCTCAAGCCCCCCCACATAGGTAATTTTATTTTTTTTAAAAGAAGCCCCGGGGGGTGGAGGTCCCCGGGGCTGCGGGAGGGCCGAGTGCCCTCCCGCACCATTTTTAATTCAAAGCCCCAGGGGGGTGGTGGTCCCCAGGGCTTGGGGGGGGGCCTAAGAGCCCCCCACCCAATTTTTTCATTAAACCCCGCATGCCCCCGGGACTTGGCCCACCCGGGGGCCAAATAACAACGAAGCGCGGGAGCCCGCGCTTCGTTTTTTTTCTTCACAGCGGGATCCGCGCATCCCGCCGATTTAATTTTTTTTAATTTTTTTTTGGGGCCCTGGGGGTCTTTGTGGGACCCCCTGAGCAGGCCTAGGGGTCAGGGTGTTTCTACCCTGCCCCCTTTTTGCGTTTTGCGCACTTGTTTTACTGATTTCTTGTGCCTCGGTTCTACCGAGGCACAAGATGGCTGCCAACACTTCCTGGTTTGGAGTGTTGACAGCCAATTAGCATGCAGCTCGTGGTCGGGAGGGTGCGCGGATCCACCGCGGCCATAGATATCGAAACATTTCTTTTGGATTTTCTCAGCAACTACTGAACGGATTTACACCATTTTTAAAAAGGGTGCTTTCTGAACCAAGCACTACCTTTTTGCCAAATTTGGTGTAATTCCGTTCAGCAGTTTTGGCTGTAGCCTTGCATCAAGTTTCCTATGGGAAATTGATTTTTTCACTCTTATTTTTTGAATTTCTCCGCAACTACTGAACGGATTTACACCATTTAAAAAAAAGGTCGCTTTCTGAACCAAGCGCTACCTTTTTGCAAAATTTGGTGTAATTCCGTTCAGCAGTTCGGGCTGTAGCCGTGTCTAAAATTTCCTAGGGGAATTAACATTGAGAAAACACGTTTTGGGACCCCCCTTTTTTATCGGCCCTCGCTTGATGAATCACCCCAAAACTTTCAAGACCGGAGTGGACCGGAGCGCCCCACTAGTTTGGAAAATTTCGCGATGATTCGTCAAACGACGCCAAAGTTATTGGGAATAGAATGTTACGAATTTCCTATGGATAATAGGTCCTAACCGCCAGTAGATAATATATGTATGTATGTATGTATGTATATATATATATATATATATATATATATATATATATATATATATATATATATATATATATATATATATATATATATCCAAGAAAGAAGTGACTCAAACAGATAGATTCACCAAAGAACAAAAATATATTTCCACTACAACGTTTCAGCTTCCGCCTTCCTCAGGTAGTACAAGATGGTTTGCTCAGTGGCTGCACAGATGACACAGCTGAATTTTCAAAAAGCATCATGAGTGAAGATTCCATTTGGAATGTGGAATCAATGCAGTCCTGAGAGCTCTTGAGATATGCAGTAATCAGGTTGTATTATCAGTAATGTTCAGTCCATCTGGATGCAGTGATTTTAAACAGTACATCCAGAGGTTTTCTCTGGAGTCCAGTAGTTCTTCCTTTGAGACATGTTCCACGGGGAAAATCTTCAAATCTGATAGTAAATGATCCACAAGGTTAAAATGATTGGCTACAGGCTGGTCAATTTTCTTATTAATTATTGCCGATTTATGGTTCCTGAATCGTGTACGGAGGTCATTCACTGTTTGGCCTACATATTGTTTTTTACAGCTTTGCCGTTGGCACTGAATCACATAAATAATGCATGTTGAGCGACATGTAAGATGCTGTCTTATTCCATAGGTCCTTCTCGTAACAGAACTAGTTACTGATGATGTTTGTAAAAGGTATTCACACGTGATGCACCTTTTAGAGTCACAGCAATGAACCCCTGCATTTGTTACAACTTGCTTGAGTTCAGCTCTCACAATAAGAGATCGTAAATTTGGAGCTCTGCGGTAAGCAATGACTGGCGGTTTTGGAAAAACCTTTTGCAATTTTTCACAAGTAGACAGTAAGGGAAATGTTTTTGCATTATATTTCTGTAGTTGGGAGCTGATGGATGATAGTCAACCACAAATGGAGTTCTGTCACTTTTGTTTCTGCCGTTGGTATTCCAAATAAGTGCTTCTCTGGGTAACTGCAAAGACTTGTCAATTTGTTGCTGTATGATATGCAGAGGTTAGCCTCGCCTTTTAAATAATGTAGCAAGCTCCTGTAGATGGTCTTTACAGGTTTCCTCATTGCTGCAGAAGCGTCTTATTCTGAGTGCTTGGCTGTAGATGATGCTCAGTTTAGTGTGGTGCGGGTGACATGAAGTCCAGTTTAGATACAAATGAGCATCTGTAGGCTTGTGGTACAGATCAGTTGTAATTTTTTGTTCATGAATGGTGAGTAGCACATCCAGAAAAGGGAGATGATGCTTCTGTTTAGTATTGCTGCTGGTAAATGTGATGGTAGGATGGATATTGTTGATATAAGCTGTAAATTGTTCCAATGCTCTACTTCCTGCATTCCATATTATAAATATGTCATCAATGTATCTTAGCCATACCAGTGGTTTGATGCTATAAGTAGCAAGTATACAGTTCTCTAGTTTGCCCATGAAGATATTTGCATAGGATGGAGCCATCCGAGTGCCCATGGAAGTCCCTTGTATCTGCAGATAGTGTTTACCATTGAATGTAAAATTGTTGGATTTAAGGATAACTCTTGCAAAGTTGGTAAGCACATTTGTTGATGGCTTTTATATATATATATATAAAAATGGTCATAGTTAAAAACACTGGGGGCATATTAGCAAGGAAGTGGCGATGAGAGGCGTTAGCCTCCTTGGCTTAACGCCTCTCATCGCCACTTCGGAAACGCTAGGCTGCACCATATTACCAATGATATGGTGCAGCCTGGCGTTTCCCCCTGCGATGGGCTAAGTCTCACGACTTAACGCCAATGCAGGCACCCTTGCACCAGAGTGCAAGGGTGTCTGCGAGCATCGAGGTTTGTTTATGTACAGGAAGGTGTCCCTTTCTGTACATAAACAAACCTAAAATGCCATTTTGTAACTTACATGTGTGTTGCTTCATGCAGCACACATGTAAGTTACAAAATGGCATTTTTAAAAACAGGTTTGTTTATGTACATGAACAAACCTTGGCATTTTGCTTTTTCCATGTGTGCTGCACAAGGCAGGTTTTGGTTTTGGTTTTGGTTTTGGTTTTGGTTTTGGTGTTGGAGGGGTCCTTGGAGAGCAAGAGTGTTCGTTGAGTGTCTTCTGCGTAGGAGATTATGTTGAGCCCATGTGATATGACTACGTCTGTGAGGGGAGTCATATAGATATTGAACAGTGTGCAGTTGAGGGATGATCCTTGTGGTACTTCGTATATGATGTCTTTGGGTGAGAACGTGAAGGGGAGCTGCATTCTATAAGGAAAGAGGCAATACACTAGAGGGCGTTTTGCTGTATGCCGATGTTGTAGAGTCTGTCGATGAGGATGTGGAGGGAGACAGTTTCGAAAGCTGCTGAGAGGTCAAGGAGGATCAGGGCCACTGTTTCTCTGCAGTTGAGGAGAGTTCTGATATCATCTGTGGCAGCAAGCAGTGCTGTCTTGGTGCTGTGGTTGGCATGGAATCCTGATTGTGAGGTGTTGAGTAGGTGGTTTTGTTCCAGGTATCTGGTGAGCTTTTGGTTTTTGGCTTTCTTGAGTACTTTGACTGGGTAGGGCAGCAGGGAGATTGTTCAGTAATTTTTCAGAGCGCTGGGGTTGACAGAGGATTTCTTTAAGAGGAGTCTAACCTCAACGTGTTTCCATCTATACGGGAAGGTTGCTGTGGAGATTGAGGTGTTGAGGATGCTTGTGAGTTCCGTGCTGATAGGGTTGGTCCTGAGGTTGAAGAGATAGTGGGGGCAGGGGTCAGTGGGCGCCCCGGAGTGGATGGGCAACATGATGACTGAGGTGGTCTGAGTGCTGAGCGGAGTCCAGGTGAAGATCGTTCGGTTGGAGTTTGCCTAGATGAATGAGGTTGTCGGGGTTGAAAGTAGTTGGTCTGGGGTCGAAGTTGTTGTAAATGGTGGCGATCTTGCTGTGGAAGTAATCCGAGAGGGTATCGAAGAGTTGTTGGGAGGGGTGGATGGTGTTCTCTGTGGCTGTTGGGCTTGAGAATTCCTTTACTGTTTTGAAGAGTTCCTTCTTGTGGCTGGCCATGATATCGATGCTGGCAGTTCCTTGATGTGCAGATGGAATTTGCTACGGGCTGCTTTGTGAATAGCTCAGTCAGAGGAGTTCTTAGTGATGCACCATCGCTTCTCGAGATGGTAGAAATTGCATTTGATGGCTCTGAGCTCTGAGGTGTACCAGCTGGCTTGTTTTTAGGTTTTGGCCTTTGCTGGTTTCAGCTGGGCAACTCTGTTAGCGCATTTGGTGATCCAGATGGAGAAGTTCTGAACAGCCTGGTCAAGGTCTGCTGAAGCTTCGGTTTGTGTGGCGCTGAGGGCCTGTGCCTACTGAGTCCCAGTTACCTTGCCCCAGCTGCGGTGGGAGGAGCTGTGGTGCTTGGCAATGGTATCCTGGGCGTCAGACATGGTGAAGTGAACAATAGCCTCATCAATCCAGGTGGGTTCTGCTACGTGGCTGAATTTGATTCTGTCGCCATAGGTAAAAATGAAGTTGAGAGTGTGTCCGGCTTTGTACTTGGATTTGGTAACTAGTTGGGTGACGACAATGTTGTTCAGATTCTCCAGGAGGAGGATGGAGTTGCAGTTATTGGGGTCATCAACGTGGAAATTGAGATCGCTGAGTAGGATGTAGTGGTGGGAGTCGATGGGTAGGGGGGTGATGAAGTTGGTGATAGCATTGCAGAAGGCTGGTCGGGGTCCAGGGAGGTCTGTAAGAGAGGGTGCCTCTTATCGGGGTCTTAGCGTCGGTCTGTAGTCAGGATGTGAGGTGTTCCATGAGAGGCATTGTGTCGTCATTGGTGATGGTACATCGGATAGTTTCCTTGACGATGATGGCGATACCCCCTCCTTGTTTGTTGGTGCGGTCTTGGTATGTCATCTAGTAGCCATCTGTAGTTGTCGTGGCGATGTTGGGGTTCGAGGAGGGGTTGAGCCATGTTTTGGTGATGAAGACAACAGCATGGGAGAGGTTAGTGATGGTGTTCCAGATTTATGTGGTGTGTTTGCAGAGGGAAAGGGCATTGAGCAGGATGCACTGGAGGAGTTCCAGGCTGTTCGTGGTCTTCTGAGTGGAGGCTGCACGGGGTCCTGTGCAGGATGGTACTCGTCTGTGGCAGAAGAAGTGGCGGTGGTGGCAGGTGAAGGGTCCTTTGGTTGATCTCGGAGAGGACGTGATGCAACTGTTGGTGCGGTGTCTGGGGTCCAGGGCCATGAGTTCCTTGGTTGTGGAGCGGCGGTCGGTAGGAGGACCAGGGGTCCTGGTGCTCGGCACAGTCTAGACGTGGAGGGGTGCAGACGGGCTTGCATTTGATGCAACTTTGGCATGCCGGTGGCATGCCCACTGCACGATGGAGCGGCCTCCATAGATATTTCTGGGAGGTGGGCCGGGTAGGCAAAGAGGCGGGAGTGGCAAAAGGCGGGAAAATCAGCATTGGTGATCTAAAGCAGTTGCTATTGCAGCTGATACAACTGAGTAATATTGTGGCAAAATGAGGGTAAAAAAACAGACCCAATAACAGGGCAGAAGCACAGAGCAATGACAAAGCCCAATACAGCAAAACAAAGTAATGCCCAATTCAGTAATACAATGCAATGCTCAATACAGTAATGCACAGTAATCCCCCCGGTGGGATCGGAACAGGGCTCAGGGGCTCAGGGAACTGCTGCACATTATCTTGTCAGGGAGCCAGGTGGGGAGTGATAGGCAGCAAGGGAGCAGTGATCTGGACCACGAAACACACAAATGTTGATGGGAGCCTGCTAGCACTACGTTTAACCACTGGCAACAGCTCAGGGTAGCACTCCAACCCATCCTTCTTTTACTTACCATGAGACCTCATTTGGACCCAGCCATCTGCTAATCAGTCTTGACTGTGCTCCTCATGGAAACAGTCCAGACAAAAATGCCAAGCCAGGTCCTCCCTGAACTGGAACACAAGCAACCCAGGACCAGTTTCGCCCTAGGTATGGGCTCATCAGCCAGGGAGAGCTTGGTTCTAGTGACACAGTGAGCACGGGAGCCACGTCTTGGCATACCCATCTCAATTAGGGCAGTACATGAAACACACAAAAGGTGATGAGAGGCTGTTTACAATAAGTGTAACCAATGGCAATAGCTTGGGGTAGCACTCCAACCCATAGTTCTTTTGCTCACCTTGCCACCTCAGTTTGGACCCAGCCATATGCAAATGAGTCATCACCCTGCTCCTCATTTATCACCAAGATAAATATTATGCGTCTTCAACTGTGAGTTGTACTTAAAGTCTAAAAGGAATTCATAATAACTAAGTACATTTTTTACCTAAAATCCTCCCGTTGGTCTTGCAATGTGTTTTGGTTCCTTACTACTAAATTTTCAAATATCAAATTGAATGTCATCATTAGTTTTATATTTCTGCATCCACAGTGCGCTGTAAAATCATACTGTTTGCATAAGTCTAGTAGTATTGCTCTAAGTTTATAGAGGAACTGAAAACAAAATATAATAGCAATGTGTGTTACAGCTCAATTGGGCTTCTTAAGTTGCATACTATTAGTTTATGTTATCTTATAAGTAAAGTTCGTCTCTCTTTCACATGTGGTTTCAAGAAAGCACACAGTACATAACATATAAATGGTGTCTTTCCTTTCTAATCCTATACTATATTGGTTTACATAGTCATATGACCTTAAAGGTCTCTGAAATATTTGTTGATAGAGTATAATATTCTTAGAGTCTACAGTCTAGTCTATTTATTATATTGTGCTTCTTTACTACTGTTTGGGCTATGTTACTAGCCCAATCTTACATATTCCCCATCACACTGTTACTTTCATACATGTAATACAGATCCTAAATAGTATCTAATTGGACAGTGTTCTAGGCCAGTATGTCCATGGTTCACTTTCCTAGATTCAGTCTGTGTTTCTTGAAAGTTTGTGGTACTCTTTAAAAAAGATGGTTTGTGTTTGGATCATTGGCCAGTTATATCTTTTGGGCTCGAGAATATGTCAAGAAGCATGGAATTGAGCATAATTTAAGTTTGCCAAACGTTGAAATCGCATGGGTGGCTGAAAGAAGTTTAAGGTGGAATAACATTCTACCTCAAAATTCCTCTCTTAGTGATAGTGACTATCCCCATTTTATAATTATTCATTCTGGAGGCAATGATATTGGTCACTTCACTGGTGTTCAAATTGAAACAGAGGTGAAAGGGGCGTTTACATCTTTAAGCTTCTATTTCCTCACACCCATTTTGTGTTTTCAAATATTTGCCAAGGGATAAAATGAAAGTACTCATTAGAAAATGCAGTAAAGTATGAGAAAACAAGCAGACATATAAACAAAACTATTTCTCCCACCCTAAGATATCACAGCATGTCTTCGATATCTTACTTTTTCTCAGCCCCCCACTTGACGGATCACCCCAAAATTCGCCATGCAAAATAAGAATTACTATCTCACATGTTTTGGAAAATATCGTGAAGATTCGTCAACCAGACACCAAAGATATAAGCAAGTCAAAAATGCTTTTCCTATGGAAACATGGTCCTAACTATAACTAATAACTACCTACTACTGCCAGTAGGTAATATATATATATATATATATATATATATATATATATATATATATATATATATATATATATATATATCTATCTACTGGTCGCCAGTAGATAGTTATAGTTACAACCTATTATCCATAGGAAATCCGCGACATTCTATTTGAAATAACTCTCTTGCCGGTTGACGTATCTTCGCGAAATTTTCAAACTTCGTGGGCCGCTCCGGTCCGCTCCTACCCTGAAAGTCTCGGGGGATACGTCAAGCAGGGGCCGAGAAAAAGGGGGTCCCAAAACGCGTTTTCCCCATGCATTTTCCCATAGGAAACTTTAGACACGGCTACAGCCCGAACTGCTGAACGGAATTACACCAAATTTGGCAAAGAGGTAGTTCTTGGTTCAGAAAGAACCCTTTTGTTAAATGGTGTAAATCCGTTCAGTAGTTGCTGAGAAAATCAAAAGTAAAAGTACATATATATCTATGGCCGAGTAGGGTCCGCGTACCCTCAGCGCACCCTGCGCGCACCGTCCCGATCACGAGCTGCATGTTAATTGGCTGTCAGCTGGCTGTCAACATTCCGATTCAGGAAATGTTGGCAGCCATTTTGTCCCTCGGTAGAACCGAGGGACAGAAACAAGTGCGCAAAGCGCACAAAGGGAGCAGGGTAGAAACACCCTGACCCCCTAGGTCCCACAAGGACCCCCTGGGCAAAAAAAAATAAAAACATTTTTTAAAAAATCGGCAGGATGCCCTCAGGGTGCGCGAATCCTGCCGAAAAAAATCGAAGCGCGGTCTCCCGCGCTCGATAGCACTGGCCCCGGGTGGCCCAAGTCCCGGGGGCATGGTGGGGGATAATTTAATGTGTGGGGCCTCAAAGGCCCCCAAGCCCCGGGACCGCCACCCCCGGGGCTTTTTAAAAAATGGTGCGGGAGGGCTCTGAGCCCTCCTGCAGCCCCGGGACCACCACCTCCCGGGGCTTTTTTTTAATAATTATTAAACCTGTGTGGGGGGCTCCAGCCCCCACACGCCCGGGACCACCACCTCCCGGGGCACTAAACATTTTAATATGGGGGTCCGTTACGGACCCCAGAGCCCCGAGGACCACCACCTCCCCGGGGCTGTGTACTGAATGGGAGGGGGCCGCGCGGCCCCCTCTTGGAGCCCTTGATGGCCCTGGGGACCACCACCCCCAGGGCCGGCTCCTGCAGTGTCCCGGGTGCCTACCCCGGGACACTGTAGTTTGCTATGGCAGGACGGGAGCCTCGCGGCTCCCGTCCTGCCATAGCAAACTGCTTTGGATATTGGAAGAGAGAGCAGGGAAACCTGCTCTCTCTTCCAATATCCAAAGCGATTGCTTTTCCACATGGGGAGCAGCATGTCAGCTGCTCCCCATGTGGAACAGCAATGCCGGCTCCCAAGGGACGTGGGGAGCCGGCGGGACTGTGGGGGATTGGGGACCCCCCACAGTCCCCAACGGAGAGGGCCAGCCCCGGGGGATGGGGTCCCCGGGGCAAGTAGTGGCTCGGGAGGGGGCCACGCGCCCCCTCCCCAAAAAAGAGAAAAATTAAAAAAAAAAAAAATGGAAAGGCCGGCCCCGGGAGATGGGGTCCCCGGGGCCTTAAAATGGCCAGAGGAGGGGGCCACGCTGCCCCCTCAAAAAAATAAATATAGAGGCCATGCCCCGGGGATGGGGTCCCCGGGGCCAATACAGGCCCAGGGAAGGGGGCCACGCGGCCCCCTTCCCGTTTTTTTTTAAGGTAATTTAAAAGAGGGGTAAGGCCCTGGGGGATGGGGTCCCCAGGGCCCAAAAAAGAAAAAGGAAGGGGGCCACACAGCCCCCTTCAGGGAGAAAAAAAAAAAAAAAAACGATCGGGCCCGCAGGCCCCGCCCCTTCCTTCACCACTCTGCAAACGCGCCCCTGGCGCGCTTGCAGAGGGGAACGATCCCCTTGAATACTGGGGGTCCCTGGGGCCAACTAGCCCACCAGGTACCTCCAGTATGCGCCAGGGGCTGCCTTGCAGAGAGGTGTACAGAGGCCACGCCCCTTTTACACCTCTCTGCAACGCAGCTCTGTGGCGCTTTTGGAGGTATATGGTGGGCTAGTTGGACTCCGGGGACCCTCAGGATTCAAGGGGACTTAATCCCCCAACTTAAAACGCGCCACGGGGCGCATTTGCACAGTGGTGAAGGGAGGGGCGGGGCTTCAGGTGACATGTGTGTAAACAGGCCCCGTGGCGCGTTTTAAGATGGGGAATTAAATCCCTTCAATCCTGAGGTCCTTGGGGCCAACTAGCCCAACAGGTACATCCAGAATGCGCCACAGAGCTGCGTTGCAGAGAGGTGTAAAAGGGTGTGGCCTCTCTACACGTCTCTGCAACGCAGCCCCTGGCGCATATTGGAGGTTCCTGGTGGTCTAGTTGGCCCCTAGGGACCCTCAGGATTCAAGGGGACTTAATCCCCCAACTTAAAACGCGCCACGGGGCGCGTTTGCAAAGATGTCACCTCAGGCCCCACCCCTCCCTTCACCATTGTGCAAATATTCCTCTAAAATCAGCCGAAATAGGAATTCCGATTTACTCACCTGTTATAAGGAGAGACCTCAGTGCTGCATCTTTCAGCCCAGTACTGATCCTGAAAAGTAATTTTAACCGTACTTACCGGTAACTTGAATTTCCTTCATAGGCTAACATTGACTGGTTTCACTTGGAAATTCTTCTAAGTGTGGAGTTTTGGAACTTTAAAATATTCCTCTAAAATCAGCCGAAATACGAATTCCGATTTACTCACCTGTTATCAGGAGAGACCTCAGTGCTGCATCTTTAAGCCCAGTACTGATCCTGAAAAGTAATTTTAACCATACTTACCGGTAACTTGAATTTCCTTCATAGGCTAACATTGACTGGTTTCACTTGGAAATTCTTCTAAGTGTTGATTTTTGAAACATACAAATATTCCTCTAAAATCAGCCGAAATCCGAATTCTGATTTACTCACCTGTTATCAGGAGAGACCTCAGTGCTGCATCTTTCAGCCCAGTACTGGTCCTGAAAAGTAATTTTAACCGTACTTACCAGTAACTTGAATTTCCTTCCATAGGCTAACATTGACTGGTTTCACTTGGAAATTCTTCTAAGTGTGGAGTTTTGGAACTTTAAAATATTCCTCTAAAATCAGCCGAAATACGAATTCCGATTTACTCACCTGTTATCAGGAGAGACCTCAGTGCTGCATGTTTCAGCCCAGTACTGATCCTCAAAAGTAATTTTAACCGTACTTACCGGTAACTTGAATTTCCTTCATAGGCTAACATTGACTGGTTTTCAGCAAAAAAGTTTCAAAGTGTTGATTTTCACAAACTACAAATATTCCTTAAAAATCGACAGTATGACTTAAACGCATTCTTTCAACTGTTTACAGGAGATGCACCAGTGCTGGATCCAGGATCCAACACTGAGTAAGAAAAAGTAACGATAACAGTTTTTACCTGCTAAGTGAATTTCCTTCCATAGGATAACATTGGTGATTCTATGAGAAAAAGTTTCAAAGTGTCAAGTTTTAAAATACAATAATATTCCTTAAAAATCACGACTGTAACCAAAACGCTTTTACTCAACTGTTTACAGGAGATGTCCCAGGACTGAATCTAGGATCCAGTCCTGTGGTTAGAAAAGTAATCCATAAAGTAACTAATTGCATTTAACTAGAAATTCACATTGAGCTGAATGTTGCATTGTGTTTGAAAATGTGTTGCCCATTGCAACAACTGTAACTACTGTACTTAAAAGTCTATTGCCTATCTGCAAAGTATTTAAACTAAAGTAATTCATTAAGAGAAAGTATTTTTGTAATGTAATGTATAATGTAATTACAATGTAATTTAAATAATAAAATATGTAAAAAAAATTGTTTCTAAAAATGTAGTAAATCAGTATTTTAAAAATTTATATAACAATTAATACATTTAAAAATTGTCATTTACAAAACCTTTGAAATTCACTGAAAAAAACGTAGGTTTCAGACATGTTATAGTTACAAATTAGCATTTAAAAAACCTTTGAAATTCACTGAAAAAACCATAGGTTTCAGGGACGTTATAGTTACAAATTAGCATTTAAAAACCTTTGAAATTCACTGAAAAACCATAGGTTTTAGGGACAGTTATAGTTAGTTGGACATTGCACTCGTACAAAACCCGTGAAATTCCCCCGTTATAGTTAGTCCAGCTAACTATAACTCGCGCCCCGCAATGCACTGCTGATGACGTCACATATTACATCACTCATGACATGGTCAGTGACATCACTGATGACATCACTGATGACATCTCAAATGACATCACTGATGACATCACTGATGACATCATCCATGTGATAATTTCATGCATCTTCTCACACCCTAATATAACCTTTGATACACCCACTCTAAAGTACAGACTGCCATTCGCAAAACCATAGACACTCCAACACCAATAACTACATACCCACTCACTGATTCTTAGGTCTACGCACACATCCACTCACTCACCCGAACAGTCACTCATATTTACGGTCACTCAGTACAGGACTATCATATGCACTCATACTCCTATATAGACACTCAAACACCGCCACTCATCCATAGAGGTACTCACACACCTAGTCAGTCATGCAAATAATTAAACACACTACCATTTACTCACCTATACAGTTATACACACACCAGCTCACTTACTCATACAAATACTAGCACATTCTTACGCTCTTATACAATCACTGATACAAGCACACACTCATCCATACAGCCACTATCACAATCAGTCACTCTTGCTTATAGCTATTTATATACTCCAACACACATATATATTGCCTTTCACATATGTAGTTACTCACACATGTACCACTGGGACATACATTCACTCACTAACACACTCTTACACACACTTACCCACCCATACAGTCTATCACAGATGCACTCTTGAAACCATCCACCCAGTGAATCACCCACTCACACATCTATGCACAGAGTCGCACACACCCCTCCCACACAAACACTCAGGCACCCATACAGATACTCACACAAGCATTCAATAACTCATATAGACACTCATGTAGCTATTCTCAAACACATGCAGCCACTTACACAGCAACAGACAGACGGATACAGACATTCACCCAGTTTAGTCACTAACCCATGCATTCAGTAAGATACGTTAAATCACTCACTTATACAGTCAGTCACGCACCTACTAAATCATCCATACAGACACTTACACACCCACTCATTCTTCAATACGTCTTTTCCTATATATATTAAAAATATTTAAACTTTACAGAAACACACAGTCACTGGATGATGTCATCAGTGATGTCATCAGTGATGTCATTTGAGATGTCATCAGTGATGTCATCAGTGATGTCACTGACCATGTCATGAGTGATGTAATATGTGACATCATCAGCAGTGCATTGCGGGCGCGAGTTATAGTTAGCTGGACTAACTATAACGGGGAATTTCACGGGTTTTGTACGAGTGCAATGTCCAACTAACTATAACTGTCCCTAAAACCTATGGTTTTTTCAGTGAATTTCAAAGGTTTTTAAATGCTAATTTGTAACTATAATGTCCCTGAAACCTATGGTTTTTTCAGTGAATATATATATATATACATACACACATATATTAAAAACTCCATCTTTCAATTTAGAAAGGGCCCGCACTCGAATCTCTGGGTTAATATCTTTTATTGCAGAGACAGCACGCAAAAACTGGAATGCGTTTCGGCTGATTACACAGCCTTTATCAACCATTGAGTGCAGCAGGTAACGTTCCCATTTATATCCTCTATTTCAAAAGTTCCACCAAAGCTGCCAAACACCTTGTGAGACGGGTGCTCCTTGCATGAGGGCGGACTCACAAACACATAAAAAGCTGCTTCCAAACAGAAAGTCGGGCACTCTCGGGGTAAAAAAAAATGAATTTTATTGATCCTGCAAACAGATGTGTTTTGGCATCTCTGCCTTTATCAATGTTTGCCGAAATCAACTGCTCATTAGCAATTACGTTTCAAATACATCAGACTGTACTACTATTGGCGGATATATCCAAGCACAAACAAAAAGGAAGGACTTAGCAATGAAGGTGAAATCCTGCATCTGCGCTCACCATCACAGAGTGTGAAATGTTCCATTAAATCAAATGATAGTTTCTCACTGCGTGCATGATGTTTCACTATCATGCATTCTATAGAACAGTCCTGCTCACAGTAAGGAATTAATACGCTGCCAAATACTTACTGTTATTTATCACAAACTGCAATGGAAATCTCTGTCCTTCCTTAGTTAATAACACCCTGAATTGGCTGCTGCTTAATGTCTCTATAGAAGTTCTTTACAAAAAGAACTGGAGCGACTTGCAATCCTGCGTGCCCGTTCCAGTTTGGACAATTTCCATCAAGGAACCAATAGTAAACCCCCGGGTCCCATTTGTCTGCCGCATTACAGTTCTTCCATCAGGACCATAAGGTATGTTGTCCCAGGATTGTGACCCAATGGCTTATATCCTTAGGTTAAATAATCTCCGACTTACTCAGTCAGCTCATAGCGTATCAATTCACTTTACTGCGGCAGTTCTGGCAGCATTCAATTATTCCATTTCAAAGTTCCACCAAAGGTGCCAAACACCTTACAAGACCGGTGCTCTTTACGTGAGGGCAGACTCATGAGCACATATAAAGCTGCTTCCAAATAGAAGGTTGGGCACTCTCTGGGCCGAACAGAGTTTTATTGCTCCTGCACACTGACTCATTTTGGCATCTCTTGCTTTATCAATGTTTGCTGAAATCAACTGCTCATTAGCAATTAAGTTTTAAATACATCAGCAATGTCATTTGAGATGTCATCAATGATGCCATCCGTCATGTCACTGACCATGTCATGAGTGATGTAATATGTGAGGTCATGAGCAATGCATTGCAGGGGCGTAAGTTATAGTTAGCTTAGGTAACTATAACTGCTGAATTTCAATGGTTTAGTATGAGTGAAATCTGAGCCTAACTATAACATCCCTGTAACCTATGTATTTACCAGTGAATTTCTAAGGTTTTTAATTCTATTTCCTAATTATAACATCCCTGTAACCTTTGGTTTATTCTGTGAGTTTCTATGTTTAAAAAAAATCTGTTTCCTATCTATAACGTAGTAGTACCCCCTTGATCTGCTCCTGAGGCAGGCCTTTAAAAGCATTTTTTTTTAAATAATTCAGCTGGAGTTGCATAGGATCCATGACTCCCGCCAATTTTTGTTTTTTTTTAAAAAGCGCGGGCTTCCCCGCTTTGTTTATAATTAGCCCCGGGTGGGCAAAATCCTGGGGGCAAGTTCAGCTTTAAAAAAAGGAGGGGGTGCACGGGCCCCCTTCCTTGGGTTTAAGGATGCTCCTGGGACCCCCACCTCCCCAGGGCAGTAATTAAAATATGTGGTGGAGCCAGGTGGCTCCTCCGCTGGCTGGGGACTTCCACCTCCCCGGGGCACAGTTTAAAAAAATAGCAGGTGGGTGCACGGACAGCCACCTACCCCAGGCTTTGTATAAATTTAATGCAGGGGGGCCCGGTGGCCCACCGGCTGCCCCGGGGACCACCATCTCCCCTGGGCACTATGTGAATAACAATTGTGGGGGGCCCCGTGGTCCCCCCGCAGCCCCAGGGACCGCCACCTCCCCCAGGGCAAATTTGAAGAAAGAAAGAAGGGGTCCATTGTGGACTCCCTACCCCCGGGACCACAACCTCCCCGGGGCAATACAAAACCATGGAGGGGGGATGCGGGCCCCCCTCATTGAGCCGTAGATGGCCCTGGGGACCGCCACCCCCCAGGGCTGGCTTCAGCAATGTCCCGGGGTGCCCACCCCCAAGACATTGCAGTTTGCTATGGCTCTAGCAAACTCTGCTCCGCTTGGTGCAAACAAGAGCTTGCATGAAGTGGAGCAGAATTGCTTTTGGACAGAGGAAGCGGCAATGTAGCAGCTCCCACTGTCCAAAAGCAATGCCGGCTCCCACAGGATGCGGGGAGCCAGCAGGGACCATGGAGGCTTTCAGACTTCTCCCGTGGCACCCAAAGAAAATGACTGGGTGCCCTGGGTGGGATCAGGGCACCCAGTATTGTGGCCAGGCCTCGGGGGATGGGATCCTCGGGACCAAAATTGGCTTGGGAGGGGGTCCAAGTGGCCCCCCTCCTTTACTATAAAAAGAAGTTTAAAAAAAAAAGAAATGTGAAATGATGGGGGTTCATGCAGAATGTGGTCTCAGGCCCTCTGAGACTCCCATATCGCATGAATATTCATAGGCCTTAGGCTGAATAGCCCTCTCCTCCCCCGGAGGGGGCCCCTTCCTGTGCCTCAGGAGCTGCTGTGTCCTGTTACACTCCTGTTAAACTCCTGCACCCCCTGTCTCCACAACCAGAGGCACATGCACAAAGAAGAGGTGCAGCCCCCTGCACTCGGTGGCTTTTCCAGGTGGTGACTTTCATTGATGTGCACCCATCTGCACATGTACAGTGGGTATGGTCGTCTGTCCTGCCAGTCCCATGTGTCTGAATTGAGAGTCACCCAGCCTATGGCATTCCAGGCCCTCCAACTCTACTGGCACTGCTCCACAAGTGCACCCTTGTCTCTTCTGCCAGCCGCAGGTGCCTGGGATGAGGTGTTCCCTCTGTGGCATCTGAGCTCCTATGGCAATGCCCCAGTGGACCCCTCCCCCACCCTCCGCATTGGTTGTCTGGGATGAGGTGTCCCCGCTGTGGCATTCCAGCTCCTCTGGCTCCTATGGCAATGCCCCAGTGCCCTCTCACACACACACAATCCATGCTGCCAGCCCCAGGGGGTCTGGGATAAGGTATCATGTCTATGGCATTCCATTTTCTCTGGCTCCCCTGGCACTGCTCCACGGCCTCAACCCTGCCTCTTCTGCCAACCTGAGGGTCAGGGATGAGGTATCCCCTCTGTGGCGTCCAAGCTCATCCTGCTCATTTGGCAATTCCCCGTCAGACCCCCCCCACACACACACACACAATCCATGCTGCCAGCCCCAAGTGTCTGGAATGAGGCATCATATCCATTGCATTCCAGGCCCTAAGCTCCCCTGGCACTTCTCCATGGGCGCATCCCTGTCTCTTCTGCCAGCCCAAGGTGTCTGGGGTGTGGTGTCCCCTCTGTGGCATTCCAGCTCCTCTGGCTCCTATGGCAATGCCCCAGCAGACCCCTCCCCACATGCACACATTCCATGCTGCCAGCCCCAGGTATCTGGAATGACGCATCATGTCTATGGCATTCCAGGCCCGACGGCTCCCCTGGCACTGCTTCACAGGTGCACCCTTGTCTATTCTGCCAGTCCCAGGTGTCTGGGTGAGGTGTCCCCTCTGTGGCATTCCAGCTCCTCTGGCTCCTATGGACATGCCCCAGCAGACCCCTCCCACCCCCACACACACACACGCTCCATGCTGCCAGCCCCAGGGGTCTGGAATGAGGCATCATGTCTATTGCATTCCGGGTCCTCCGGCTCCCCTGGCACTGCTCGATGGGCGCACTCCTGTCTCTTCTGCCAGCCCCAGGTGTCTGGGGTGAGGTGTCCCCTCTGTGCCATCCGAGCTCCTCCGGTTCCTATGGCAATGCCAAGCCCACATACACACACAATCTATGCTGCCAGCCCTAGGGGTCTGGAATGAGGCATCATGTCTATGGCATTCCCAGCCTTCATCTGCTGGGTGTCGCCTCCTCCCCACCGGACCTCATGGTACTGTCCATGGGGCACATCCCTGCCTGTGCTGCCAAAGCCGGCGCCAGCGGCTCTTGTGTAAACATCACTTAGAAGTGATTTTTTTCTTTTCCAGATTTTGGAAGCTCTGGTTTTTGGCTCCTTCTTTCCACAATCACCATAATTAGCACCATCTATAGACAGTAATGGGCCTTAAACACAGGCCGCGCCTGGCTGCCTGCCCCTGGTGCAATCAGACAGGTGGCCCGCCGGGCTTACTGGAAGATTGTGCCTCAGAATACCAGGCAGCGCTGTGCCATCTGGGAGGAGCTTCAGAATATCAGACAGCGCCTCATAATTCCAGGCTGCCATCTCCAAGACACTTCAGAATACCAGGCGGCACTGTGTCATCTCTGAGGTGCTTTAGAATACCAGGTGGTGCTGTGTCATCTCAGAGGCACCAAAAATTACCAGGCTGAGCTGTGCCATCTGGGAGGCACCTCAGAATACCAGGCGGCACAGCACCATCTCTGAGGCGTTTCAGAATACCAGGCGGCGCTGTGCCATCTCAGAGGCACCTCAAAGTGCCAGGTGGCACTGTGCCATCGCAGACCCTGTGGTACGCACCACGGATGGCCTATCCAGAGAAGGCCAGGGAGAAACCAGCCTAGTGCTGGGTTCAAAGGGAAGGTTTGGTGGCTGTTGCTAGCACAAGACCTCTTGTAAGTTCAAGAGGTTAATGCGCTTGCTGAAGAGATTTCTACCTCTCTTGCTGGTTAAGTCTTGGCTGGACAAAATCAACCTTTCTTCTTCCCAGGTGGAAAAAAATCAACACCTTTGATTTTGATGTATTTTTATTCATATTTGTTTAAGAAAAATTAGACCTGCCTGCTGTGGGCGTCTGACCTCTGTACAACAGATAACTTGAATAGAGATAGTATTTCTGTTCTAAAATTGAGGTATGGTTTATTTAGTAAGTTTGATAATAACGCATTTAAACTCTGTCACTCCAGCGCTCAGATAGCTAGTGAGGTGAAAGTTGTGCATTGAGGCATGTCATACTGTAGTTATGTAATGCTGTACGCTAGAGTGCACTGGTGACCTGACTGCACGCGCCTCCATGGGAGTGCTGTGGATGGAATAGTGCATGTCTGGCCTGTAACTTATGTGGGTAATGTCTGCTGATCTCTTTTCACTGTGCCCTCTCGTGAGTGAGATGAGAAGGAGGGAGGGCCAGGACACTTAGGCATTAGTATGCTAATGCCTAGATGGAGGAGGAATGTGTGATTGTAGTGTAGCCTTTTTTGGAAGGACGCTGGCATTGTGTGTTCATGGCAGAGACTGCTCAAACTTCATCACACCAAGCGTACAACAGCACCTACACCTGGGTGTACGAGAAAGGTGTGAAAAAGTTGTGTTGTGCAGGCGGGTACCTACTGTCGTCAAAGAGGTCTGCATTGAGCACAGTGCATAGATATAGGAAGGGCCCAGAGGCTAAGGATGTGACATTTACATCACCTACAGTGTGTGCTCTGTAATCCCTACAGGAGAAGCAGAAAAGCAACTAAAAAGAAACACCATTGTACAAACAGTCACGGTGTGTGCTCAGGGTGTGTGCTCATGGTGCGTGCTCTGATGGTTCCACAGTGGCGTGGCAGAGAAGCAACCCATAGGAAAAGTCATTGTACAACCCGGCATGCTGTGCGCTCAGATGGTTCCACTGTGGAGCAACAGAGACACAACCCATAGGAAAGGCTGCTATACAACCAGTCAAGGTGTGTGCTCCGGGTGTGTCCTCAGACGGTTCCACTGTGGAGCATCAGAGAAGCAACCATTACATAGGCAGTCTTCGTATACACCAGAAGCCTCTCCCGAGTGTGGCCCGGAGTAACCGTAGTATTCTGTGTCAAGACAGTAGCCACTACCTTCCTATCTCCTTGTCTTTTCTGAATCTGTCTCTGCCAAGCACAAGGGAGAAAGGAAGAGAGAGAGACGGAGAGAGCAGGGGGGAAGAGAGAGAGCAAGAGAGGGAGCGAGAGAAAAAGACAAAGACAGAGAGAGACAGTGAGAGAGACAGACAGAAAAAGATATATATATATATATATATATTCATGGAAGAGAGAGGAGGAAATTTGCTCTCGCTTCTATGAAGTGAAGCAGATTTGCTTTTGGGCAAAGGGAGCTTGTATGGAGCAGCTGGCTTTGTTTAAAAGGAATGCCGGCTGCCACAGGAGGCGGGGAGCTGGCAGGGACTGCGGGGGCATTGGGGCTCCTTGCGTGGTTCTCAAACATTGTGGCCAGGCCCCGGGGGATGCGGTTCCCGGGGCCTAAAATGGCCTAGCTGAGTTCTGAGTTATAGGTTGGCTCTAAAAAGAGCCCTTGTTTTCATTATGAGTTTGTTGGAGCTACATGTAAGTGCGGATGCACAGCTTCAGGTTGTTGAGAAAAACTCTGTTTCCTTGATCTGTGAAATGAACTCCATCACTTCTGTATATGTCATCCATATCCAAAGGTAGATTGTTTTTGTAGATGGACCCCATTCTATGATCTCTGAGGTATGCAGAAACAGCTTTATTGACATTCTTCCTAGCTTTCTCAATCTGAGGACAGAATTGATTTGACCATTTCCACTTTTCTCTTTGGCATATATTGGAGTATACAAAGACAGTTTGAGGCAAAAGCAACATCAATTGTGCAAAGGTATCCTTCATTAGCATTTCCAGACCTACCCCAGTAAATGACCCAAGGTCATTGCAACCACAGTGCACAATCATGAGGTCAGGGGGTTGGAGATGCAAAGAGGTTTTAACCAAAGGCAACAATTGGTGCCACTTTAATCCTCTCTGTGCAAACCATTTAATGTCCACATTTTGTATACCTAGGTCTTTGTCAATACGTCTGTGTTCAGCATACATTTTGCACCAGAAAACATAGCTGTGTCCTACGATCCACACTAGCATTTTGAAGGTATGGCTGGAAGGAATCAAAAGATGTCTGTAGCTCATGTAGTCCGTTGGTAGAATGAGAGATATGTTAAAAGGTGGCGAAGAAGTTTTTTTTTGAGAAAACCGATAACTGATTGGCTGATGAAGAACATTGTGCAGTGAAAACTAGGGTGCATGTTACTTTCGTGAAAAAGTATGTTTCTGATTGGTTAATAAAAAATGTTTGAAACATACACTACATAGGATACGATCAGACGTGCAGAAGTCAACCACACCTGCTACTTGCATTTGGAAGTTTCTGTTCTGAACTTAAAAAAAATGGTGAACCTGTGAAACGCACCTGCCGTTGAAACTGTTGGGATGAAATGTGGTGAACTTGTGACTCGCACCTGCTGTTAAATGTTGCAGAAGCTGTTGGGATGAAATATGGTGAACTTGTGACCCGCACCTGCCGTTGAATGTTGCAGAAAGTGTTGGTATGGAAACTGGCAATAAGGTGATAGGGGTAGGAGTAGAAATATCTGTGGTATTAAAATATAAAATGCAAAATTAATTACAACTGATAAGCTATTAAAGTTAGTTTTTCAAAATGAGTAGTATGTGTAGAAGAAGTGTGTTGTTCAAAATTTGCAGTAGTATTATTAGAAATAGGCTTCTGAATTGTCGTAAGGGTTCGGGGCTGTATGGCGATGCGGCAGTGTGGGGGAGTGTCCAATCCACAAAATAAGAGAACCAGTTTGGGGCGTTTTAAAAGAGAGTTAGAGAGGGTTAATATGAGTAACCAATAGAAATGTGTTTTGCAATTCGAAATAATGAAGGAACGATTTTGATTTGTTATTTACATCTATTTCTGTGCGGAAAGAGAGGGAAAGTTTGCCATTACTGGTTTTATCCTTGATGAGACTCTTGAATTACATTTATTGTGTGAGAAAGAAAATATTGTATGCGTTTGTGAAATTTGAAATCTGCATACCAACTACAGAGGTGAGTTACAAATTAATAAGGTGTGTTATATATTGTGTAGTAGTGGTTAAGTCTTTGCGGTGATATTTTTAAGTTTGAAAATATATATTTTTTTTAAATAACATAGTATTATAGAAGTGTGCTGTTTCACATTTGTTACAAAATGTGCATAGAGTGTGAGTAGTTGCTGAACAAGTACCCCATATATATTTAGGTGTCTTCGAGAAAGAAGGAGTGCAGTTTGTCATGTTGAAAGGAGTGCATGGTTTTAAAAGTGAGGTACAGGGTTGATTTGGGTTCCAAAATCGACCCGAGCAACATAAAGGAAATGGCGCATGTTTGCAGATTGTGCCTTGTTGAAAAATACTGGGGAGTGGGGGGGGGGGTTTAGAAGAGGCATGTTTTATTAACTTGAGGGAGATGATAGCACTGGTGAGCTATATTTGAATATAAGTGAAGGTAACTGTCACACTCCCTGCCCATGCAGAATCTGCAGACATTAGAAGGCCGGCAGATCGAGAGACTAAGAATGACACGTCCCTTGACCCCCTCACCTCCTCCCTCCCCCACGCTTCCTCCACCTCTCCGTTTGTAAAAGGAAGGTAACAGAGGCATATTTGCTTTGAAAAATATTACTTGGACCCTCACTGAGCTGCTGGTACCACCTGAACAGCAGAGAGAAAGTCCCAATCGCCTTTTATGCTACAAAAAAAGCGGCACACAGTTTCAACATATATCCCGGCCTATTGTACATTGGCCGTCTGCACGGATTTGTTTATACTGGTGAACTATACGTGATTGTCAGGCTCCGTGGCCATGCAGAATCTGTGTACAGTACAGGGTCCTACAGATTGAGAGACTAGGAATGATACGTCCTTTGACACCCCCTCTCCTCTTACACCCCTTCAACGCTTCCTTCTTACCCGTTTGTTAAAGGAACGTAAGAGAGGCCTATGTGCTTTGACAAATATTAGTTTAACCTTCACTGGGCTGCTGGTACTACCTGAACAGGAGAGAGAAACTTCCAATTGCCTTCCATGCTACACAAAAAAGCGGCACACATTTGCAATTTACATACCGGCCCATTGTACATTGTCCAAGTGTTTGTCTTAGCAGTGTGACTTTGTTGAGGTATGTGTATATTTCTACATGTATTTTCACACGTGTTATGCATCGGAAGATCCGATACCTATAAAACACAGGTATATATCTATTTGTATTTTTTTTAAGTATGTGCTACTAGGAAAAGGCACAGCCAGATGTACGCATGCTTTCAGTAATATGGTCAGACTATCAAGTGTGACATGGAAAGGGTTTCTGCTTTGTATTTGGGTAGGCACAACACTGTTAGTAGTTGCTGAGTAGTGAAGATGCAAAAGACAAATGAGGTCAAAGACACTGTGGCAAAGGGGTTAGTGATTATGGTACTTCGTATGAGTCTTTGGGAAGGTATTGTTGAAATGCGCCGTATATATTTAAGTGTCTTCGTGAAATCAGGAATGCAGTCTCTTATGTTGAAAGGACTGCATGGTGTTGTGACTGAGGTACAGGGTTGAACTAAGATCCAAAATCGGCCTGGTCAATGTAAGAGAAATAGGCACGTTTGTAGATTGTGCCTTGTCGGAAGATACAGTGGGGGGGGGGGTTGTTTACAAGAGATATGTTTTATAAATGTCTGGGAGATAAAAAAGAAATGGAAATTTTCCATGCACATTTTGTGTACGGATTTGTTCACACTGGTGAAGTACATGTGAATATAAGTGAAGGTAATTGTCAGGCTCTCTCCCTGTGCTGAATCTGCGTATATTAGAGGGCCGGCAGATGGAGAGTTTGGGAATGACACGTTCTTTGACTCCCTCCCCTTTCTCTCCCCCTCAACGTTTCCTCCATCGCTTCTTTCTAAAAGTAAAGTAACAGAGGCCCATCTACCGTGAAAAATACCACTTAGACCTTCACTGGCCTGTTGGTGGCATCTGTACAGCACAGAGAAAGTCGCAATCGGTTTAAATGCTACACGAGTGCAGTGTGTCATGTTGCAAGGACTACATGGTCTTGTGACTAAGGTACAGGGATGAATTGGGGTCCAAAATCGGCCCGGGAAATGTAAAAGAAGTGGCCTTCTGCAGATTGTACATTGTCGGAAAATACTGGTGCGGGTTTTACAAGGGTCATGCTTTATTAACTTCAGGGAGATTAAGAAAATGAATTGTTGCCTGCACACTTGGTGCGTGGGTTTGCTCACACTCGTGAAGCACACGTGAATATAAGTTAAGGTAATTGTCAGGCTTCCTGCTTGTGCTGAAGCAGCCTACATCACAGGGGCGGCAGATCGAGAGACTGGGAATGACATGTCCCTTGACCCCCCTCCTTCCTCCCGCTCTCTAATGGTTCCTCTCCCCTCATTTGTGAAAGGAAGGTATCAGAGGCCCATCTGCGTTGACCCTTACTGGGCTGCTGGCGTCATCTGAGAAGCACAGAGAAAGTCGTAATCGACTTCTATGCTATACAAAAAACCAGCACAGAGTTGCAACTTACATATCGCCCCAATTTACATTGGTCGACGATTCGTCTTAACAGTTTAACTTTGCTGAGGTATGTCTTTGCATCAACATGTATTTTTTGACATGAGTTATGTATCGGAAGATCCAATACCTATAAAACATAGGTATAGATCTATTTGTATGTTTGTTTAAAGTATGATGCCACTAGGAAAAGGCACAGGGAGATGTATGCATCCTTCTAGTAATATGCTGAGACTTTCAACTGTGACATGGAAAGGGTTTCTGGTTTGCATTTGGGTAGGCCCAACATTGTTAGGAGTTGCTAAGTAGTGAAGATGCAACAGGCAAATGAGGTTAAAGAGATGGTGGCAAAGGAATTAACTGTCACTATTGTATTTGTAGCATCTGACACAGATATGAAACATTTAAAAAAATGTATTTTAAATAACATGGCGGAATGTGCAGTATATGTGCCACAACAAAAATGAAATTGTATGATAGAATTATAATCAGTATAGTAGTGAATCGATATCTGATAAAGAGAGATGTCATCATAAAAGAGAATAGAGGAAAGACTATCTTGCGTAACGTTTCTATCCCTGATAAAAAGAATTACTATTATAAAATACAACATCTAAGAGGTTTGTCTGCAGACTACATAACTTTTAATATAGATAGTAATTGTAAATTACAGAATCTGTTTCGCTGTTCTCCTTGGAAACGGTTCTATCCAAGTTTGTGTTGCACTTATTGGTATATTTCAATTGTATCACAGTACGGGTGTTCAAGAAGAATTTCAGTGTATATTTTTATACAAGTGCTAGGCCCTAACCACAACAAAATAACAAGGGACACTGTTTATTGACTTTGCCAACAATGTTCAATTTAAAGTGTCAAAAAATGCTCAACACAAACACAGCAGATAGTTCTCATGTGAAAAGTACGAACGAGGAATTTAGTAAAATATACGTTTGTGTTATTGTGCATAAAAGTTGGATAATGGATGCACGGTTGATGGTAACTTAGTGAAGTTGATAATGTCCCCAATGGCCAAGTCGCCCGTTTCGTCGGCCAAATCTGTAACACCCAGGCAAACAGAGCGCAAACATAAAGAGAGCGTAACCAAGTCTGTAAAGGGGAATTCGTAAAGAAAGTCAATATCTGAAAATCCAAAAAGGAATGAAAAGCGAAATGAGAAAAAGGAAAATAAACAGTGTTCTTGAAGTGTAGAAATAAGAGGCCATCAAATCGGGTTACCATGCGCACTTATGGAGATCCATCGAAGTTCAAGAACTCAGAAGCACCGTGATATGCAATCAGCTCCAAAAGGTCATCTGCACCTCTCCAAGCAAAGAGGGTCGCCATCCAATTCAGCAAGTCGAAAGAACAGACGTGGTCATCGTAATCTTCTGCAAGCAGGAGCATGTCAGGGCAACTTGCGTGATATTCGATGATAGTCTGCTGCAAGAGGCGCTGCGCATGAGTGCATGTATTCCATCTCCCCCTTATTGCATTATTAAACGCATCCATCAAGCGTGTGTCTCCGGAACAGTCCTGGTCATGAGCCAGCAATGGTCGCAGCAACAGTTCATAATCCAGACGACCGCGTGAAGTAGTAGAGAGGCAGACATGCAGGTCGCATTCAAAGGGGCACCGGAGACAGTAGAACACAGGTTGCACGCAGGTGAAATACACGTAGCAGAAATTCAGCCTATAGCTGATGCCAAAAATCGCCAATGGCAAGCATTCAAAAAGTTGTAGCATCCGCTCACGGTACAGCCATAATTGACGTGGATGGGGTTTAAGCACAGGATGGGCAGCGCAGCCATTTCGTAGTAGGAGCTGAAGAACGAGCACTGCGCAAACCAGCAAGAGCAGCAAGGGAACCCGCCAAATTTGCTTGCAAAATTAGAATGAATAATATCCGGTATTACTATCAAAATAGTCTGAAAAGAGATAACAAGGCGGGAGTCGGCTAGTTTAAAAAAATGTGGTAGGCCTTCGGTTTAAGACTGATTAAATATTTGGTGTATAAATTGTGCAAAATGTAGTGGGAGATTGGTATAGAGCAGTGAGTCAATGTCACTTGGTGGTTTAGCCACCTGCTATTTGATGGTCTCACGAGCTGATGTGAGAGCCACTTCTTGTTGAAACAATAGCTCTTTGAGTTAGTGTACGCTATTAAAATCTGTTTTCAAAGTAGGAATGGAAGGCCAGACCAAACTATCTGCAAACGCATGTGGGGGAGGACAGAAAACATTGGTGCAACATGTAACACATTGTGAAAGAGTTGGTATGTACGGGACGCCTGCTTGTAAGCCACAGCACTTGCGGTTATTTGGAATAAGATAACTGCTTTTGAAAAGCGCAGTGAGCGTGGGAATAACAGCAGCTACTGGAGTTTGTTTAAAAAAAAGTTTAAATTACGGGCGGAAAGTTACAATCTCCGTTTAATTTAACTTGTGTACAAACTAAAGAATATTCAACGGAACAAACACTGTGGTTCTCTGTTAGGAAAACTTATATTTATTGTGACAGCAAAATGCAAAACCAACGAATCCAATTCATGAATAAAAGTCATTTCAAGGTAGTTAAATGTATGAACGGGGTAATGTTTTATGCAATCAAGGAGGCAGTGCTATACACACATCCAATCAATCAGACATTACCAACACAATGATGCAATCCCCCCGTTTCTATTCTTGCACTTAATTAATGACTCAGGCAGTACCAAAGCACTCATGGATTCCCTCAGGTACTACCCATGCATTCCCACAATGACCCGGAAATTACTCTCAAAGTCATCTTTTTACTCAGGCAGTTTCCATGCAGTGTTGTAAACAGGTAGGTATTATCTTTTCACTGATATAGTCACTTAGGTAGTAGCCATGCACTCATAGAATCAAGTAGGCACTACTACCACACAAATTAAATCAATCATGAGTAGGGAGTACTTTTGCACTCAAGCATTCACTCAGGCACTATGAATGCAGAGATGAATTTCTTGAAGTACAATCTGTGCACTTATTCATTCAGTGATGTACAATGGAAGCATTTCTCCAATTATTGTTGCAATACACTGGGAGTCATAGAAACTGTGAGGCAGTACTGTTACAGTCATTATTTCACTAGAGGAGTATGCATGTATTTATGTAATCTGCAACACACTTTAGTTATAGTCAGAGAATGCCTTACAGTACTACAAAAGAGGTTAAGCAATCACTCAATAGCGCCTCACTCACCTTTCATACTTTTAAAGTAATTATGGCAGTTGGATGTATCAAATAATAGTAAAAAAATACGTTAAACATTTTTTTTCTTAAATTTGTTTTTCATTTGTAAATTTTAACAAATACAAGTTTCAATGATACATGAGTGTAGTGTGTTATGTTGAAAGAACTACATGGTCTTGTGTCTGAGGTACTGGGATGAATTGGGGTCCAAAATCGGTTCGGGGAACGTAAAGGAAATGGCCCACGTTTGCAGATTGTTCCTTGTCCGAAAATACTCGGGGGGGGGAGGGGGGGAGTTTTAGAAGACACATGTTTTATAAATATTCAGGGAGATAGAAAAAAACGAAATGTTGCCAGGACACTTGGTGCACGGGTTTGCTCACACTCGTGAAGCACACGTGAATATAAGTGAAGGTAGTTGTGAGGCTTCCTGCTCGTTGTGAATCTGCGTATATTACAGGGCCGGCAGATCGAGAGACTGGGAATGATACATCCCTTGACCCCCCCCACACCCCCCTGTCCTGCCCCTTCATAACGCTTTCTCTCCTCCCGTTTGTAAAAGGAAGGTAACAGAGGTCCATTTGCTTTGGAAAATACCACTTAGATCCTCACTGGGCTGCTGGCGGCATCTGACCAGCACAGAAATGTCCCAATCGGTTTCAATGGTATACATAAAAGTCGCACACCGTTGCAAGTTACATAGTGGCCCATTGTATATTGCTCTAGTGTTCGTTTTAAAATCTTGACTTTGCTGAGGTATGTCTATGCTTCTACATGTATTTTCACACGTGTTATGCATCGGAAGATCCGATACTTAGAAAACACAGGTATAGATCTATTTGTATGTTTCTTTTAAATATGATGCCAGTAGGAAAAGGCACAGAGAGATGCATGCATCCTTTCAGTAATATGGTGAGACTTTCAACTGTGACATGGAAAGGGTATGTGGTTTGCATTTGGGTAGGTGCAACATTGTATGTAGTTGCTGCGTAGTAAAGATGCAACAGGCAAATGAGGTTAAAGACATGGTGGGAAAGGAATTAGTGATTATCGTACTTTGTATGAGTGTTTGGGAAGGTATTGTTGAAGTACGCACTATATATTTA
This sequence comes from Calotriton arnoldi, assembly GCA_963921515.1. Taxonomy (NCBI): domain Eukaryota; kingdom Metazoa; phylum Chordata; class Amphibia; order Caudata; family Salamandridae; genus Calotriton; species Calotriton arnoldi. Next base: position 847,008 of record CAWUFW010005224.1, on the reverse strand, counting down.
AGTGGGATGAGTAGTGTTTTGATATTTGAAATAAAGAAAATAGCAATGTAAATAATTGCTTGGTAGTTAATATTAGTAATCATATGTAATTATTTTAAAATATTGAATAGATGTAAGAAACTATTGAAACTGTTCTTTGTTTTTCAGAAAATTATTTTGTTTGGATCACAAATTCAAGATGGCAAGAAAAGATGAAAAGAGAAGAAAACAAAAAAAAGAGATCTACTTAAAGAAAAGTAAAAAGACTGCGTTACAAGCAAATGACAATGCTACTAAGGATAAAGTTTGTTTAGGTAAGAGCACTAAACACTTTCTTAAAAGAGTTGTCGAGAAATTACACCAACAGCATAGGAATGAAAGGAAAAAGAAGAGTTTTTCAACTAAGGAGAATGACACTTCAAATGGTAAAAAAAAAATAGTTTTTGGGAAAACAACACATGTTACACGAAGACAAAAACAATTTCAACAGATTCGACAACGACTGTTTCGAAGTAGAGTAATTCAGAATTTATTGAAAGATTGTAAGAAGTATAAAAGAAGATTACTAGCATATAAGCAGAAGCAAAAGATTGAAACTGTAGCAGCTACTGCTTTTGATTTGAAACGAAAATTATTTATTTTAATATTGAAAGAAATGAAAACATTGGATAAAATAATGAAGTTTCTGAAAGACAAAAGAAAAAGACTTGTTAATAGAAGTAACTTTTGTAAAAGTTTCACTGGTGAATGGAAACACACTTCTACTAGTGAGCCTTTCTTTAATGAAGAAAGCTATTTTCAACAAAACACATTAGCGTTTTCAGTTGATACTAGTGGTCGATGCTACGAAGTAAAAAACGGGTGTCCCATTCCAAAAGAAGAAATGGTTGTTAGGAATGCAGGAGAAGTAATAGCTGAAGAAGTGCAAGGGAATCGCACACAAGCTCCTGTATATAAGTAGGCCTGGGCAAAGTTCGCAGAGTTTTACTACGCGGAACTCCGCGAAGTTACAAAAAAACTCTGCGAAGTTCCGCGAGTGGCGGAGTGCAGTGCGAACTGCAGTTTGTGCTGGTATTCCTGCCGCTCGGGTAGAAATTCTAACCGAGCGGCAGCTCGCGCCCGAGAACTTACTGTTCGCGATCGCGAACTTACCGTTCGCGATTGCGAGCGGGGAAAAAACTCCGCTGCATATCGCGAAGCGGAGTTTTCTGCACTTCGCGAGCTCCGCAGAGTGCAGAAAACTCTGCAAACTCCGCGAACGGAGCGAATTTCACTGCCCAGGCCTATATATAAGTGGGATTGTAGCAGTATTTGCAGTATTCGACAGGAATCTATTGACATAATGCGAAATTGTTTACGACAATATGCAAACAAAAGTGTTAAACAGAAGATTAGGTTGTTACAAGGACTAGATCCATGTAATGTAAGACAATATACTAAGTTGCACGGACATTCTCTGGCTTGTCTTTCAAGAAAAGTGTGTAAAAGTACTTTTCATCACTTAAGAATGTTAGCAGTACACCACTCAGGAAAGCGAAAGTTTGTAAGGAAAGTGTACTATGTGAAAACTCCTGCATTATGTTTAAGTGAGCTGAACACAGCTCTTTTACACGGTTGTTTATCAAATGTAGAAAAAATGTGTGATGAAATTGAGTTTCGTTTTTTTGGTTTAGAACAGCAGTGTGTAGAAAGTGAGAGCTTGACAAGTGCAGATGTTGAAGAACATGGCAAAGAGATTAGCATTGATCAGTTTGTAGAAGAAATTAGAAAGTTTAAGACAGTGTCTTCAGAAACCCGCCATCGTAGCGGTGTTTGGGACTACCCGCCAGACGTGCGGTGGTCCCACCACTGCGATTAGGATGCGCCCGCCATACTGGCGGGCGCATCCAGGGCTTTTAACATTGCGGGTGGTGCTGCTGACTGCAGCACCGTACGCAATGTTAAAAGTGCTTGCACTGCATTTCCCTGCACTACGTGGCAGGCACCACGCGGGGCCTGCCAGTTGGTGCATGGAAATGACCCCCCCAGTGCACCCCCCATGGAGGGGGCCCACAACGGGCCCCCGAATCCAGCCTCCGCCTGTCTTTTTGCGCTGGGATGACCGCCACAAAAAGACAGGCGGAAAGGGATTTCGTAATCCATACGGTGGTGCCTGCAAGGCACCGCCGCAATGCTGCCCTGTGTCCTGGTTCCGCAAGGCGGGCGGAAAAGGACTGCCTTGCGGAACCGTGGTGGACGGAAAGTCCGTCCGCCACGGACACATTGGGATTCCCACCGCCATCCTAATTCGGCGGTGGGAATTTCCTGTGTGATGGCGGAAGGACCGCCACCGCCGGCCCGGTGGTGGAGTCCTTCCACCATCCTAATGACCCCCTATGTTTGTATTTGTTGTCGACGTACTCATTATAGAAGTCAAACTAGGATTGTTAATTTATATTTAAAAAGTGAAAAGGAGAACAATGATAGGTGGCAGCAATTTGGAGCTTACTTGTTGGTGGAAGGTCGATTTGAATTGGGTACTGATCAACGTATTTGTAAATATTGTTACAACAAATTGCCAGCTAGAGGAGTACATAACAAGTTAGAGTTAGTAGCTATTCCAGAGGAACTGGCAGATTTGAACACATATGAGTCAGTTCTTATTCAATCTGTTCACCCATTTCAAGCTATAATTCGTATGGAGCCTAAAACAGGTAAACTGCCACCAACAGATTTACAAAGAGGTCTGAAAGGAAGAGTTGTGTACTTACCTTTAGATTTTAAGAAAAATATTGAAACTGTTGGTGGAGACAAAGAGGAAAATGAGCCAGTAGTTATTCTAGTAAACGGTGTACCAACAAAGAGGCGGAAAATATGGCAAGAGTTTGTAGATGTTAATAAACTTCAAAAGGCTACTTTATATCTTGTAGAGAACAATATTTATTATAAAACTGTAAATGTTGATGAACAGGTAATATGTTTAGAAGATTTATGAAGATTACACAATATGTCCTCTACATTCAAAAGAAGTAATAGGAAACAGCATTGAATTATTTCAAATGAAAAAAGCAAAGGGGACTCCAATGAGTGAATGGGAGAAAAGCTTAGAAGCTCGTTGTTTTCCACAGCTGTTCCCCACTGGAGAAGGTGGACGATTTGATGAGCAACCTGTACGGATTCCAGCTTCAGAATATCGCTCAACAAGATTATACTCTGAAGATCCTAGATTTCGACAGTGCATTCCATATATATTTCACCTTTTGTTTGAAAGTGATTTGTCTTCTCTTTCGTATGCAGTGAACCACATACTTAAAATGGGAGTTCATCAATCACATGTTTCAGCCAAAGAATTCATGGACAAAGTTCAACAAACAGATGAAAATTTAAAAGCACAGTTAATTAATTTGATGGCATGTCAACGTGGAACCAATGAGTATTGGTTTCGTCGTCATGGTGAACTTAAGTGTATGTTAAGAAACTTAGGTACACCAACATGGTTTATAACACTTAACTGTGCTGAGTATGCATAGGAAGATTTACTTGAATTTCTACGAGAAGCAAATTCCAATATAAAAAATATTGAAATGAAGACACCTGGAGAACTGTGTTCATTGGATCCTTTAAATGTGTGCAGGTATTTTAATCATAGGTTTCAAACTATGATGTCTTTTATCTGCAATAAAAATAATTGTCCTCTTGGAGAAGTTATTGATTTTTTTTGGCGAAAAGAGTACCAAGCGAGAGGTGCTCCGCATGTACACATGCAATTATGGATAAGGAATGCTCCGAAATTTGGAACGGATACTGATGAAACAGTATTGTCTTTCATCAAACAGTATGTTACCTGTGACATTCCAAGAGAAGAACGAGAAAAAAGCTTGAGACAACAAGTTTTATGTTTCCAAAGTCACCTTTGTGGCAGTACTGTCAACGAAAATACAAGTCTAAAGGAAAATTTTATACCAAGTGTCGGTTTGGATTCCCACATCAAGTAATTTCTAAAGGAAGAGTAAATTCTTTTTGTCTGCTGTAAGGCATACAATAACTCGGAAATCTCCCAAGAATACGAACAACTTAAAAAGAACAGAACAGTCAAAGTATATTAATGACTACAATCCAGTTATTTTGAAAATGTGGAATGCAAACATGGACATTCAATATGTTGCAGATAATTCAATTGCTGTTGCACGCTATGTTACATCATATATAACAAAGTCAGAAAAGACAGAGATGAAAGAGGTGTGGGAAGACATTTCACAAGAGAAGAGCCTTAGCAAATAATTGTACAGCTTTAGCTTGAAAATGCTTTCCCACAGAGAAATTGGATCCTATGAATGTTCAGATTGCTTGTGCTCTTCCAGTTTATATTCAAAGTCACGAGGAATCATTTGGGTAAGTTTAGGTCTTGCCTGTACACGAAATAGAGAGTTGAAAACAGAAGAAATTGAATACTTAGCACTGAATGAACCAGAAAGTACAGAAATTCTTAAGACTAATATGTTGGATACATACTATCCCAAAAGGGGTTCACATCTGGAAGAGCTATGTCTGTATGAAATACTTCAACATTACAGCTTTAAAAGAAATGTTACACCAAATATAAAACAAGGAAAATATGCAGTAATTCGATGTGACAGATGTTTAGTAAAACATGCCAAAGCAAATCTTGTTAACCACAGAAAACTCTGTTGCGAAACTCCAGATAAGAGAGAATTTTTCTATTTAGCACTTCTGCAACTGTTCAAGCCATGGCGTAGCGAAACTGAATTACTTGGACATTTCGACTGCTATGAAGATTTTTTTAATGCATGTAAAGATAGCATTGCATGCACAATTTTCCCTACATATCTACAAATGTTAAATGATGAAATTGAACAAGAAAACACTATTGCAGCTGAAATAGTTAACAACAGTTCTCAAGATAGTCAAAGTTCTGGTCCACCTAGTCAAGATCCACTGGGACAACCAATAATCGAAAATGAAGCAGCAATAGCCATGAATGAAGTAGGAATTGCAATGCAACAAGCACAACAGGAGAATACTACGTTGGAAAACTTAGAAGAAGAACTAAGGGGTCCATTACGATGGCGGGCGGACAAAGTCCGCCCGCCATCGCAACGGAGAAAGGGACCGCCCGCCACATGTGCGGCGGTCCCGCGATTCGAGCTAGGGATGCGCCCGCCACACTGGCGGGCGCATCCCTATACTCAGCATTGTGGCGGGCGGTGCTCACAGCACCGCCCGCCATAATGCTGGAAATGCATGTTGTGCATTTGCATGCACAGGGTGACAGGCACTGCACGGTGCCTGCCACCTTGTGCATTCAAATGCAGGGGGGTACCATAGGTACCCCCCATGTGCACCCCCCACCCCCCCAACACCTTGGGGGCCCGCAACGGGCCCTCAATTGCAATTACTGTATGCCTTTCCATGGCGGCAACGCCGCCATGGAAAGGCACACCTCCGCCAGCATCGTAATATGGATGGCGGTGTCTTGCAAAATGCCCCTTTTCCGCCGGTCGACGAGTCGACCGGCGGAAAAGCGGCGGACGGTTTTTCCGTCCGCCGGGGTCCCCCCGCCATAGTAATATGGCGGGGGGTAAATGTGTGGCGGGCGGAGGGAAATAGTGGGCGGATCGCCACCGCCATACGGGCGGTGGCGATCCGCCCGCTATTGTAATGACCCCCTAAATATTGAACAGAAAGAAATATATCTACAAGTGACAGAACAGATACAACATGGTTTGTTGATTGAAAAAAAGAATGTCTATGTTCATCATTTAAACCTATTCTTCTGTACATTAGTGGTCAAGCTGGAACAGGTAAAAGTTTTTTAATTAAAGTTTTGACCAGTTATCTACAGAAAACTACAGATTCACATTTATCTTGTGTTGTAACAGCTCCAACTGGATTAGCAGCGCACAATATTAAAGGAATTACTTTACATAGATTACTTATGCTACCAGTTGAACATGATAATAAATTGGAATATCAGAAGCTGTCTGGAGATGCTTGTTATGAAGTGTCAAGAGTGCTGAAGAAAATGAAACTTTTATTCATTGATGAGGTGAGCATGGTCTCAAACTTAATGCTTGCCTATGTACACTTGAGAATGCAACAGGTTTTAAAAACAGATTACAATGTTCTGTTTGGAGGAAAACATTTAATTGTATTTGGAGATCTACTACAACTAACTCCTGTAAAAGGACAACCAGTTTTTAAAACACTTGTGCATGAAGACACTAGGAAATCTTTGGGAAGTATTGGAAATGTGAACATGTGGTTACATTTTGAATATAAAGAAGTTATAAAGAATATGCGACAAGCAAGTGATGAAGATTATGGAAATATTCTCAAAGATATAAGAATTGGTGTCCTAACGAAACATGGTAAACAAGCTTCAGAAAGTCAGCTACTAAGGAACTTGTTTACAACTGAAAACACAGCAGCTGAAGTAATGTACAAGAAGATTGGAGAAAAGAAGTCTATAGTTTGCCTAATGCCTACACTGCAAGAGTGTTGTACATTTAATCAAGATCTTCTGAAATTGGAAAAACAAGAAATAGTTCACATTCAAGCTATTGATAAAATTGATTACCAGGGAGTGACCATTCTTCTTTCAGAGAAACTACAGACTAAATTGCACTCTTTGGAAAAGTCTGTATCTAAAACTGCTGGCTTAGAAAAATCTTTAGATGTATGTATAAACTGTCGGGTAATTTTGCGGCGTAATTTGAATGTAGAAGAAGGTTTAGTAAATGGAGCAATGGGGAAAGTTGTTGATTTTGTGAAATATCAGAACAGAGATGGAATAGAATTCTTGAAAATTAAATTTGATCAGATTACAGAGGTAAGACAGATTGGGCATTGTGCTGTACGTTTTTTGCTCGTAAAAGACTTGTATGTTCGCAGAAAACAGTTTCCTCTGTCTTTAGCATATGCAGTAACTATTCATAAATCTCAAGGTTTAAGTATAGACAGTGCTTTGGTAAATATTGGAAGTACAGTGTTCAAAGAGGGACTGGAATATTCTGCTTTATCTCGAGTAAGAACATTGTCTGGTTTGTATTTGATTGATTTCGATCACAACAAGATTAGTGCTGATGTAAATTGTGTAAGAGAACATAATCGTTTAAGAAGACTTTATACACCAAATTTAGGTGAATATCCCATTTATGAGAAACGTGCTGTGTGTTCAAAATGAAAATATGTTAAAGAATCAAGTGTGGTTGAAAAAAATAAAAGAAGCCAAAGGAAAAGGTATAAAGAAACAGAAAATGGAAAGTGTTGACGACGTTGTGGGATACCAATTGGAAAATAGTTCAGGTATCAACTGTTACGCTAATGTGATTCTGAATGTTGTATTTTATCTACAAGATCTTCATCATGAAATCATGGAAAATCATGAAAAAGATTATGTTCTGCACTACATTATGTATTTGAACAATTGACAACTGACAGAAGTAAAATCCATACTGCTTGTGGTATTCGCCATCTCTTGGATATATGTACTGGTTCTTTAACCTTCAGTCTTAATATACAACAAGATGCACAAGAATTTCTAAAGATTATGCTTGGAGTATTAGAAGATGAAGGAATACAGATTGAAAACTTATTTGGACTAAGTTACAAATGGGATCATAAATGTGAATAGTGTTCATTAACTTCAAGCACTGAAGTCAACACAGAACGATTCATATGCTTAACAATACCAGACTGCAAATCTGTAGCTTTTAACAAATTAGTAAAAGCGGCAAATCATGATATGAAATGTTCTCATTGTATATCAGAGATGTTATCCTCATTACACATAGAAAGATATGGAAAATATCTGATTTTAATGCTACAACGTTGTAGAGCAAATGGAAGAAAACTGGAAACCAAAATAATTTTTTTGTTGCCAGTCAAATATCTATTTCTGGAAGAACTTTTACAACAGTGGCTATTATTTTCCATGCTGGACCTACTACAACATCTGGACATTATACTGTGTATTTAAAGTGTAATAAAGGATGGACACATTGCAATGATGGACACTTGAAAATAAAAACCAGATTGCCTTACGAATGACCAAAATTCATATTTGATATTTTTGAAGCCAAAGTTTTGAATACATCATTCGGCCTATTGGGAAGATGTAAACACGCTTTAACGAATTCATATTGGATATTTTGCAACCCAAAGTTTTGAATACATTATTCAGCCTATTGCGAAGATGTGAACAGAAAGTAGAGAGCACTGGAAACAATGACTAATTATAACTAGTGTTTGGACTATTATTTGTGCTGATTTGTATTGCATTTGGAAAAACTGCTTTGAAAAGCAAATGGTTTTCATATTTGTTCTGTATATTGTAGGAGATGTAAATGAGTGTACATTTTGAAAATGTTCTTAAGATAAATGAAAGACATCCTGTAGAAGAAGGATGTAATGAAAAAATTGTAATGAGGAACACATATAGGTACACATATTGACAATAATGTTGTACGCTGATTTGATTTTTTTTCAACAATCTAGTTGATTGTTTTTTACCCCGCTGTTTCATGATGATAATACATTGACATCACTGTATATAGTGAAGTTAAGTGGAATTTGAGAACAGCAAAAAGGGAAAATGAAATGTTATGTAAATGTTAAATTATGTTGTGGTCTTAAAAAAGTAATAGTATAATTTGTGTAATACATTACATTACATAACAGTTTTTTGGTTTCTTTCATTGTACGTAGTGGTAAACTTTGAAAGAGTTTTAATGAGGAATAGCACAATAGTACTTTGAAATAGTTGAAGAGAGTCATGTTTCTAAATTACCTAAACAGGTAAGATTACACAACATAATATGTATCCTAACGTAAAAGAATGTTTGAACAACATTTATATGTTATTTGTTTTAAATTAAAAAAACTGTGATCCTTTATAGTGTTGGGTAACTTTGGTCATGTAGCTGATCTAATCTGTTAGGTAGTTTTTCTTTTATACAGACAATATGTATGCTCTCATGTATCTCTGTAGCCCAACGTTAGCATTTAAACCAATAATCCAGAAATTAGATTTTCGTTTTTCCATTTGGAGAGGCACAACCTATGCACTGATAGCATCACCCACACAGTACTCCTGCACTTATGCAATCACCAACAGAGTACACATGTTCTCATACAATCAACCAGGCACTAATGTTGCATTCAGGCATTCAGTAAGACAGTACCTATGGAGTAATCCATTCACTGAGGCTATTGCAGGGATTCTGGGTAAGATGACAAGTATGTGTACAATTATGGGACCTTACTAGGTAGCAACTGAGTCATCCTATTACCTAAGTGCCCATAAGGGCCGGAGCAACTTGTTATATTGTATTATTTGCTGTCCTAATCCGTTACAGAGAAATAAATGATTAGACAAACCAGAACACAACATTCCCACATGTCTCAGGAATTCTATTAACAAGACACACCCTTTAACTGTCACTATTGTATTTGTAACATCTGACACAGACATGAAGCATTTACATTTTTTTTATTTTAAATAACATGGCGTAATGTGCAGTATATGAGCCAGAACAAAAATAAAATTGTATGATAGAATTATAATCAGTATAGCAGTGAATCGGTATCTGATAAAGGGAGATGTCAACATAAAAAGAGAATAGAGAAAAGACTATCTTGCGTAACGTCCCTCTCCCTGCTAAAAAGAAGTATTATTATAAAATAGAACATCTCAGAGCTTTATCTGCAGACTACATAACTTTTAATATAGATAGTAATTGTAAATTACAGAATCTGTTTCGCTGTTCTCCTTGGAAACGGTTCTATCCAAGTGTGTGTGCCACTTATCCGTATATCCCAATTGTATCACAGTATGGGTGTTCAACAAGAATTTCAGTGTATATTTGTATTCACTGAAAAAACCATAGGTTTCAGGGACATTATAGTTAGAAATTAGCATTTAAAAAACCTTTGAAAAACCTTTGAAATTCACAAAAAAAAACATAGGTTTTAGGGACGTTATAGTTAGAAATTAGCATTTAAAAAACCTTAGAAATTCACTGAAAAAACCACAGGTTTCAGGGACGTTATAGTTAGTTGGACATTTCACTCATATAAAACCAGTGAAATTCGGCCGTTATAGTTAGTTCAGCTAACTATAACTCGCGCCCCCGCAATGCACTGCTGATGATGTCACATATTACATCCCTCATGACATGGTCAGTGACATCACTGATGACATCACTGATGACATCTCAAATGACATCACGGATGACATCACTGATGACATCATCCACGTGATAATTTGATGCATCTTCTCACACCCTAATATAACCTTTGATACACCCACTCTAAATTACAGACTGCCATTCTCAAAACCATAGACACTCCAACACCAATTACTACATACCCACTCACTGATTCTTAGGTCTACACACCCATCCACTCACTCACCCATACAGTCACTCATACTTTCGTCACTCATCAGTACAGGACTATCATATGCACTCATACACCTATATAGACACTAACACACTGCCACTCATCCATAGAGTTACTCACACACCTAGTCAGTCATGCAAATAATTAATCACACTCCCATTTACTCACCTATACAGTTATACACAAACACCACCTCACTTACTCATACAGATTCTAACACATACTTACGCTCTTGTACAATCACTGATACAAGCACACACTCATCCATACAGCCACTCTCACAATCACTCACTCTCACATATAGTCATTTATATCCTCCAACACTCACATATACTGCCTTTCACATATGTAGTTACTCACACATGTACCACTGAGACATCCATTCACTCACCAACACACCCATACACACACTCACCCACCCATACAGTCCATCACAGATGCACTCTTGAATCCATACACCCAGTGAATCACCCACTCACACATCTATGCACAGAGTCACACACCCCCCACCCACACAAACACTCAGGCACCAATACAGATACTCAGACAACCAATCAATAACCCATATAGACACTCATGTAGCTATTCACCAACCCATGCAGCCACTTACACACCAACACACAGACTGATACAGACATTCACACAGTTTAGTCACTAACCCATGCATTCAGTAAGATACGTTTAATCACTCACTTATAGAGTCAGTCACGCACCTACTAAATCATCCATTCAGACACTCATACACCCATCCATTCTTCAATACACCTTGGCCTATATATATTAAACATATTTAAACTTTACAGAAACACACAGTCACTGGGTGATATCATCAGTGATGTCATCAGTGATGTCATTTGAGATGTCATCAGTGATGTCACTGACCATGTCATGAGTGATGTAATATGTGACGTCATCATCAGTGCATTGCGGGGGCGCAAGTTATAGTTAGCTGAACTAACTATAACGGCCGAATTTCACTGGTTTTGTACAAGTGAAATGTCCAACTAACTATAACGTCCCTGAAACCTGTGTTTTTGAAAATGAAGCGCGGGAGCCCGTGCTTCATTTTTTTTATCTTCTCGCCGAATTCGCGACCCCAGCGCGAATTCGGCCGATGTTTTTTTTTTTTAAATGCTTTTTTTGGCCCTGGGGGTCTTTGTGGGATCCCCTGAGCAGGCCTAGGGGGTCAGGGTGTTTGTACCCTGCCCCCTTTTCATGTTTTTTATCTTTGTTTCACCCTTTTTCTTGTGACTCGGTTTTACCAAGTCACAAGATGGCTGCCAACACATTCTGGTTTGGAGTGTTGGCAGCCAATCAGAATTGAGCTCGTGCCCGGGAGGGTTCGCGACTCCTTCTCGGGGCTCAGATATCGATATTTTTATTTTTAAAATTTCTCAGGAACTACTGAACGGATTTGCACCATTTAAGAAAAAGGGCGCACTCTAAACCAAGACCTACCTTTTTGCTAAATTTGGTGTCATTCCGTTCAGCAGATCGGGCTGTAGCCTGTAATAAAGTTCCTATGGAAATTAACATGGAGAAAACGCGCTTTGGGACCCCCCTTTTTTCTCAGACCCCGCTTGACGAATCACCCCGAAACTTTCAACACACAAGCTGAGCGGTCGAACCCTGTTTTTTGAAAAATTTCACGAAGATTCTTCAAACGGCGCCAAAGATATTGGCAAATCAAAAAAAAGCTTTTCCTATGGAAACTAGGTCCTAACTATAACTACCTACTGGCGACCGCCAGTAGGTAATATATATATATATATACAAATAAATTCCAAAGTATGCGATCACTCAGAGGATTAACATCAGCAGATGGTTTATTTTACAGTTACGCGTTTTGCTCGCTCAGCGAGCTTGCTCACACACTGACTTGAAGAAAAAGCTGCATTACATAAGGGTTCACAGAAAGGAAAGGAAAAAAGGAAAAGGACTATGGCACGAACCATTGTGTACATGGCATATATATGTATATATATATATATATATATATATATATATATATATATATATATATATATATATATATATATATATATAGATATAGATAGATAGATATATATAGATATATATATATATATATAGCTATAGATATATTACCTACTGGTCGTCACCAGTAGGTAATTATAGTTAGGACCAAGGTTTCCATAGGAAAAATGTTTTTTGTTTTGCCTATAACTTTGACGCTGCTTGACGAATCTTCACAATATATTAGAAAAACTTCCCCTTTTTGGTTCAGCTGCTGTGTTGAAAGTGTCGGTGTGATCCGTCAAGTGGGTGTCGAGAAGAAATGGAGGTCCCAAAACACGTTTTCCCCATGTTATGTCATTGGGGATTTTTCTTTATTTTTATCATGACTACGATCTGAACCGCTGAACGGAATTTTACCAAAGTTGGCAGAAAACTAGATGTTGGTCCAGAAAGCGTGCTTTTGTGATTTGCTGTAAATCTGTTCAGTAATTTCAGAGATATTTAAGTTTAAAAATTATAGATTACTGGTAGCCCAAAATCCTACTGAAATGCTACTGAAATTTGATTGGCTGCCAAGACTTCAACCAGGAAGTGTTGGCAGCTATCTTGGGACTCAGCTTGAAGCCGAGTCCCAGAAAAACCGTTTTAAAAAAAGAAAACGGGGCAGGGTAGGAGTACTCTGACCCCCTTTACCTGCTCCTTGGGTCCCTGTGGGATCCTGCAGGCCTTAAAAAGCATTTTTTTTTAAAAGTTTTGGTGGGAGTCGCATAGGATCTGTGACTCCCACTGAAACGTTTTAAAAAACGAAGCACAGTCTTCCCAGCTTTGTTTATAATTAGCCCCTGGGTGGGCCAAATCCCAGGGGCAAGTGTGGCTTTAAAAAAAGGATAGGGGTGCATGGGCCCCCCTCCTTGGGATTAAAGAAGCCCCGGGGGCCGCCACCTCCCTGGGGCAGTATTTAACATATACAGGGAGCCAGGCGACTCCTCCCGGGGCACAGTTTAAAAAAAATAGCATGGGACCCACCCCCAGCCCTGGGAACAGCCGCAGGACGCAGATAGCCGGCAGGGAACATAGGGGCCTACAAGCTCCTCTGCGGTCCCCAGTGAAATTGACTGGGGTGCCCTGGGCGGGAGCAGGGTACCCAGTATTGTGGCCAAGCCCTGGGGGATGGGGTCCCCGGGGCCAAAATCAGCCTGCTAGGGGGGGTGCCTTGTGGCCCCCTTCCTTTGTTATATAAAAAATTATAAAAACAAATAGGGGGCAGGCCCCAGGGGAGGGGGTCCTTGGGGAAAAATTCGGCCCAGGGAAGGTGGGCCACATGGGGCCCCTTCCTTTACTTAAATTTTTTTTCATTAAAAAAAACGCCAGGCCCCAGGGGATGGTGTCCCCAGGGCTGTAATCACCCGATCGAAGGGGATCGGCTGGCCCTCTCCCCATTCTAAAAATGCCTGGCCCTGGGGGATTGGGTCCCCGGGGCCAAATACGGCCCAGGGAAGGGGGGCCACACGGCCCCCCCTTCCTTTATAATTTAAAAGAAAGAAAGAAAATGCTACCGGCAAGACGCCGGAGGCCCTCCCCCTTTCTGCACCATTCTGCAATTGCACCTCCTGGTGCGCTTGTGGTTGGGAGATGAAGTCCCCTTGGCTGCTGAGGGTCCTCAGGTGGCAACAAGACTTCCTATTCCCTCCAGTGAGTCCCACACAGTGAGATTGCTGAGAGGTGGTTGGAGGCCATGCCCCTTTCTCCACCACTCTGCAAACGTGCCTCTTTGTGCGCTGCTGGTCAGGGGACGATGTCCCTGTGCCTCTTAAGGGCCTCAGGACTAAAGTGGGCTCCATCTCTTATCCAGTAGTTCACCAGGAGGTGCATTTACAGAGTGGTGAGGAAATATATACAGGAGGGGGAGGCACGAGGTCCACTTCTAGGGTTTAGGCAAGGCCCGGGGGCATCCACTTCCCCAGGGCACTGGTTTTAATGTATGCCGGGGGTGCCCATATGGTACCCCGCTCGCCCTATGGACCACCATCTCCCCAGGGCAAATCTCAAATAAATGTGGGGGGCCCACGCAGACCCCCTGGAGTCCCAGGGACCTGCACTTAAAATCATGTATGCGGGCTGGCCCGCTGAGCTCACCCGCGCCCCAGGGATTGACACCTCCCTGGGGCTAAACATAAAATTAAAGCGTGTGCCTGTATGGCCTCCCCCACAGCCTGGGGACTGCCTCCTCCCTGGTGCTAAACATAAAATTAATGTGGGGGCCCATGTGGCCCCCCATACCCCCAGGGACCACCACCTCCCCGGGGCTAAGTACTACAATGGGGGACGACAAGGTTCCCCTCGTGAAGCTATGGGTAGCCCTGGGTACCGCCACACCCCAGGGTTGGCTTCTGCTAACTGCTGAGGTGCCCCCCCTCAGGAGGTAGCTGTTTGCTTTTGCTTTTTGGGAGCTGACGCCAAGCAAAAGCAAACATAACTCTGTTTTCAGTAAACTGAAGCTATCAAACAGCTCCAGCTTGTAGGAAGCGGAGTTTTCATCTGTTTCCCTGCATGCAAATATGCATGCCAGGAAGCAGATGAAAACATTGCTCCAGCAAGCAGGGAGCTGCTATTTAAAGCAGCTTCCTGCTTGGGGCAGCAATGCTGGCTCCAACAGGAGTCGTGGAGCTGGCTGAGACCACGGGGCCTTGAGACTTCCTGTCGTCCAATTGCACAGTGGGTGCCCTGGGAGTACCCAGGAGACATTGCTGGTCCCTGGGGGATGGGTCCCTGGGGCCAAAATCGTCTCAGGGAGGCAGGCCGCTCAGTCCCCCTCCCCATAGTATAATGTCCAGGCCACGGGGATGGGGTGCCGGGGCCAAAATCAGCCTGGGGAGGGATGCGACATGGCCTGCCCCCTAATAAAAATAAAAAGTAAAAAAAGATGGGCACTGGGGATGGGGTACCCCAGGCCCAAAATTGGACCAGGAAAGGGGCTACGCAGTCTCCCTCACCATAGTATAATGTCTGAGCCCCTGGGGATGGGATCCCCGGGACCGAAATCGGCCTGTGGAGGGGGTTGCGTGGTCCCTCTCCCCATTCTATTGTGGTAGGGATCAAGGGGATAGGGGGTCCCCAGGACCAAAATTGGCCTGGGAAGGGAGGCCACACGGCTCTCCTTCCCCATTCAAATGTGGCCTGGCCACTCACACACCCACTTACAGACCCACTTACCCACTCACTGACCCACTCACAGACCCCCACAGACACTCATACACCAACTCACAGACCTCCTTGTACAAAACCAGTGAAATTCAACAGTTATAGTTACCTGAGGTAACTATAACTTACGCCCCGCAGTGCACTGCTTATGACCTCATATATTACATCACTTGTGAGATGGTCAGTGACATCACTGATGACATCAATGATGACATCTCTAATGATATCACTGATGACATCATTGATGACATCATCTATAAGAGACATTCACACCCCCTATACAACCTCTCATACACACACTCACACACCTACACAACCACTCACATACCCATTCACAGACCGATGCAAGTACTCACACAGCCACTCACTCATCTATAGAGCCACTCAGACAACCACTCACTCACCAATAAAGCTTCTCATACAACCAGTCACTTACCCATACAGCCACTTGAAAGAGTCACACATTCATCCAAACAGCTACTCACACACCCACTTGTTCACCTATACATCCACTCACACACTCACTCACCCATACAGCCTCTCAACACAGCCACTCACTCATCCATACAAATACTCACACACCCACACAACCACTTACGTACCCATTAACATATCCATCTAAGCATTCACACATCTGCTCACTCACCCATATACCCATTTACATAGACACTTACTTTACAATACAGCTACTCACACACCAACTCACTTAACCAAACAGCCACTCAAACAGCCATTCACTCACCCATATAGCCAGTTACACACAGTCACTCACTCATACAGCCATTTAGACACCCACTCACACACCCATTCAATCACTTACACACCCACTTACCCACCTATACAGCCACTCACACAGACAATCACTCACCCATACAGCCACTGACACACCCACTCTCTCACCAATAAAATCACTCACACAGCCACTCTTTCACCCACACAGCTACTCAGATTCCTACGTATACATCCATGCAGTCACTCACACTCCGACTGACACATGGATACACACATTCACACAGCCGCTCACATAATATATGTTAGAAATAGTATCACTCGTTAGTAGTATAGAAAGTATACTATTTTAGCTTTTGTTGTACTTTCGTATATATGTTTAACACTTGTAAACTTTTGGAAAACAGGCACACTCACTGGATGATGTCATCAGTAATGTCATTTGAGGTGTCAATAGTGATGTCACTGACCATGTCATGAATGATGTAAAATGTGAGGTCATAAGCAGTGCATTGCTGGGGCGTATAGTTACCTCAGGTAACTATAACTGCTGAATTTCACTGGTTATGTATGAGTGAAATGTGATGGGAAAAAAATAATAATAATAATATATATACAGAGAGCAATCAAAAACAAAGATTTAAGTTATCCAATGGCTAAACATTTTCAGGAATTCCATTCCGGAGACAGTCAACAACTGAAATACTCAGGAATCAAGATTGTAAAACAAAGAGAAAGAGGTGGAGATCGAACCCTCAATTTACGTAGAACTGAGTCTAGACTAATCCTAGCCATTGGCACAGAATACCCGTGGGGACATAACTCGGATGCTGAACTGCATGTTCATTTGTGAATATGAGAACTTTGAATCACGTTCAAAAGGAATCAAGATTGTCTGCTGGAGTCATTGTTTGGAAATTACGGGATCACAAAATGAAGATACATTGCTCTCTCTAGATGTATTAATTGAAGAAGTTACTAAAAAATTCTTTCTATTTTTCTGTATGTTTTATCAAGATTTTACATTTTTAGATTCAGGACCAATTAAGTGTGAAATTGTGAACTTTGAGATGTGAACATATCTCCTCATGGTACAATCTATTTGAACAAATGTACTTTACAACCTATATATATATACTTATATATTTGATTGGGAGGGCTATTAGTGTACTTTACAACTATTTGCCCACGGAATTTCTTTAATTGATTCTGAGATAATGCACTAGTCACTTTATTTCAAGAAGGGTATACTCAAAACACAAAATGACTATGTTGTTGGGTAAGCTACTAGAGTACTTTACGACTATTAGCCTATAAACTATCCAAATTGGTCCTGTAACATAACAACAATGTGTGGATACTTTAATTGAAACATACGTTTTGAAATACTATTACTCTTGAGACATATTGGAAAAATCTGAAATAGGGCAATGATGAGAGAAAAAGAGAGAAATGATTGATGATCCCATTTGTATTTTGCACATGCTTTTAACATATGCTCTTTGTACTCTAGAAAAATAATATTCTTGCACCTTTTAGAAACTGTTTTGTTGGCACTTTAAGAAAGAAACAAGTGAAATATATAAAAATGCCTCGTTTTAAAATTAATGAAATAATCAAAACAAAAAATTATTCGTACAAGAAATAAGATTGTTTTTATGTCTAGTTTGTCTTCACTTTTTACTGTTTTTAATCGCACTTGCACTTTAAATGAGACATTCTGGGCTCCAGGACTCTATGGTCCAGTAGAAGGCTGGGAGCCGAAACGCGTAGACCGTCCTCTACCGTTCATGTTTGCACCGTGGTTTAAATAAAGCAATATTGAAACTATTTGCCGGTTGTGGTGCAGTGATCCTTCGTTGAAAAACCCTGAAAACTGTCGGGAGGTAATCTTGGAGGAATCGTATTCATATGTATATATATATATATATATATATTCAAAATAAGATATTCCTTCCCCTCAGGAAATAATCGTCCAGCACTCCCAGGCGGGTTAGGTCACTCGGTTTTTATTTAAATGACAAACATCATCAACGCGTTTCAGCAGTCTCAGCTGCCTTGCTCATGATGTCTGAGCGCCATCATTTTTTCCTTAAAATACTCGCTTTCAAAAAGAAAGAACATTGAGGAGGGACTACAAGGATTAAGGAACATTAGCCAGCACGCTTTTTTCTGTTACAACGGCGGCCATGTTAGAACATGCAAGGTGCACACAAAAACAAATTACAAGGATAGTTCCATTTGTTACAGTTATTACTGCTTTTAGGAGCATGGAATTTCCATATTGGTTGTTCAAGTCATACTTGTGCTTTGCCTTCCTGGATTTTTATATCTAGCAGAGACTCCAAGTCCCTTGCAATTATAATACAGATACCCAGTCAAATTTCACATATCAGTATCTCAGAGAATATACAAATGAACATCCAATTCTAACTGAACCAAGTTTCTGTTTTAACAACCTCTAATTCCTCAGATTATATGTTCTAAATATATTTCAACAGTTTCAAAGCCAACGGGAGTAAAAAGATTATTTTTTGATTACATATATCGTAAAAATCTTCAATTATTAAAGTGCAAGTGCTTGGTGCAAATTAATCACTGAAAGTGCAAGTGCTTCACAGTATATTATTATACATATTTCATATACTTATTAAAACACCTTATAAAAAATATATAATTAAAATGTCATTATATATTCCAAAATTTTAAAGTGCAAGTGCTTCACAGTATATTATTCGTCATCATTAAAAAGAACTTATTTCATATACTCAATAAAGAAAAACACTTTTAAAACACTATCAATGTCATAAAATATCTAAAACCGATATACAAAAACTACCCCTTAATTACTTTTTAGTCTGTATAAAATAATGAAAAAAACTGTACATATAAAAAGTTCCATCTTAGAAACAATTTTTTCTTATGTACAGCAATCATCTAATCCTTTCATATCCCTCTTCCTCAAATTCTTACCATACCAATATAAAAACAAAAAGGTCTCATTTTGTGCAGTTTTACCCTTAAATTGCCTTCCCTCAACAACCTCAGTGTAGACATGTATAAAGGTCCTCATCTACATTCAATCCATGAGGTTCCTTACTATTGAACTCCAAAATATAATAGGTTTCCAATTTCCTGAGTTCTTTTTCCCTATCTCCTCCTCTCTTTTTACGGGGAATTTCTGCTATACAGCTATACTGCAGGCTGGAGGGATTGCTTTGATGATACTTCTCAAAGTGTCTTGCGACCGGGTAAGTTCTATCTTTGTTTAAAATTGCTCTCCTGTGTTGTAAAATTCTTTTGTACACTGGTAAAGTTGTACTACCTATGTACACCTTTGGACAGTCACACTGCAATAAATAGACAACAAAATTTGATCTACAGGTTAAAAAACTTTTGATGAAAATAGTTTAATTAAAAAATGTTTTAAAATTCGTGCCATTCATTCCATGTTGGCACGCGTTACATTTAAAACATTTTTTAAAACCTGGTTTTTGTTGGATCCACTTCGAGGCCCCACCCTTCCTTTCCTGAAACTCACTACTCACAATTAAATCTTTCAATGATTTTGATTTTCTGTAAGTAATATTAGGCTGTTTATTCACTTGTGGGCCTATTAAAGGGTCACCCGTACCAGATACCAATGTTTTTTTTAAATGGCTATGATTTCTTTATGTTTGGTTTTAAAAGTCATAATAAATCTTGGATTCTCCACATTATTCCGCTCTTTCTGCTCAGTTTTCTCCTTCTTTTTCTGAGTTTGTGATGGTTCAAAGAGTACCTTCTGTCTCTCAAGATTCCTAGCTTTCTTAGCTGCACCTTTTATTATGTGTGGTGAGTATCCTCTCTCAATGAATCTACTTGTCATTTCCTGTTCGATTCTCAAATACTCTTCCTGGCTACTGCATGCCCGCCTAGCCCTGTAGAATTCCCCAAAGGGAATACTTTGTATCAGTGGAGCTGGGTGGGCACTCCCTGCGTGGAGAATAGTATTTCCCGCAGTAGCTTTTCGAAATACAGTGGTCTCAAGTTTTTCCCCTACTGGATGAATTCTGATATATATATATAGTTTGTACTTACCTTAATATACTTCTCATGCGTTGTAAAGGCATCTGTCTAGTGAAGGCATGCAGTGTAATTTTAATGTCACACATCTATCCTATTGGGTTATGTAAACAGTGAACTCATTCCTAAGTACACCCGTATGATTGCACTGATTCCCCCATGCCTCAAACCAACTGACTGCCACATTCTTCATGGTTTTGGGCCCTACACACCATTCAATTACGGAGAAGCCATCCTGAATCCCTGTCATCCTCCAACCAAACGATGTCCTAAATGAGTTCTGACTCAACTGTTCTGAGGGCCCCCTTAATGAGTCAAGAGGATTTTACATGCTAAGCAATATTTAGCTGCACAGGGTGATGTAACTGTAATGCAACTGTGCTATGCTAGCCTCTGCTTGCAGAATAATTTTCAAGTGACACAGCAACCGACAGGGGTCTGCTGCTTCCAGATGGTTGTATACCAAAATATGGACAACAGAAACATTGTATGGTCAAAATATTGTGGCAAAACTTTGAGGACTAAAATGTTGAGATTGTAAGTGAATATAGGTAAGTATAGATTTACTATTCTTAACTCCACATCTACGCACCTTGAATATATATGTATCTTCATGGAACATATAAGTGGAGTTATGTAACCTGATGCTTACATATAAACTTACCTTCACTGCATTTTGACCTTAATATTTTTTTGCCACGATATTCTGGCAGCACAAAATTCTGCAGTCATTTTAAGAAGGACTACCATCCAGACAATATGTAGCTGTGGGACAGAAACCTATGTTATCGTTACAACTCCTCTACATTGCCCAATATGACACTAGCTGCCAGCTCCATAAAGAGGCACCAATTGTATCAATCAGTTTCAACTCACAATTTCAATGAAATGTTCTACTAGCCACAATAGCCACAGAGAAATGGGGACCACAGAGTCCCATTGGCCAGAGCAATACCAATCCTGGGATGTTTGATAATGGAGATGGAAGAGCTTTGATTGTCAGCAGGGGTGAGAAGGATGATGTCCAGGAGGTGGAAAAGGGCAATGGTGTCAACTAGGATAACATTAATTCCCTGTACTTGCAGACTCATGAACGGGCTGGTGATAGATAAGACATGGACAGCACTAAGGCCCAGATTCACAAAGGTTTAGCATCGGGTTAGCGTTATTTTTGTAATGCTAACCAGATGCTAAACTTATTTGGGGATTTACAAACCAATGCTAATTGGTATTGGCGTTTGTTTGTATGGAAAAGTAACGCAAAGCAGCGCGAAATGCTGCTTTGCATTACTTTGCATCAAGGGGGGTGTTACATGGGTGGTACATGGGCATTCCCATTCAACCCCCCATGTTTTTTTAAGCTAAACCCTATCTACTAACATTAGTAGACAGGGTTTAGAGCCACAAATTCACACTGCTGTAAGGCAGGCGTTAAAAGGAGAAATGAAAACATTTCTCCTTTTTCTCCGACTTTTCATGCGTACTGCACTGTGCAGCACACATACAAAGTAGGAAAAGGTTTGAAGTGTGTCTAGGCATAGTATTTTATGCAGGAAGGGTACCCTTCCTGTACAATACTTATGCTAGACCCTAGCACTATGGCGCTAAGGTATGTGCATGGTGCACGGCAGCTGAAATCAGCATGGGTCCCGTGCTCTACATGCCACTGGAGTCAAGCTACCCTGAAACCGGTCCTAGGTTGGTTGTTTCCAGTCCAGGGAGGACCTGGTCTGGCAGTTCGGACTGGACTGTTCCCCTGGTGAGCATGGGGAGCAAAGAAATGATGGATTTAAACCCAGATCTCTGTATTGGGGTGAATGTATGACATTGTTCTGCATTCTGTCCTTCAATTGTTCTTTTTGGATATGTCACCCGAGTGGGACGGGTATGCCCAGACGTGGGCCCCTGGCTCACTGTGCCACTGGACTCAAGCTAGCCTGGCGGATGAGGAGTGATGGCCCGAAACCGGTCCCAGGATGCTTGTTTCCGGTCCAGGGAGGACCTGGCTTGGCAGTTCAGGCTGGACTGTTACCATGAGGCACAGGGTCAAGACTAATTTGCATATGGCTGGGTCTAAACTGGGGTGGCATGGTGAGCAAAAGAACAATGAATTTAACCCAGATCTCTTGACTGGGGGTGAATGTTTGATTTGTTCTGCATTCCATCCATCATCTGTGTGTCTTTTGTTTTCTCGCCCTAAATGCGCCGGGTATGCCCAGACATGGGTCCCGGGCTCACTGTGCCACTGGATTCAAGCTAGCCTGGCTGATGAGGGGTGATGCTCGAAACCGATCCCAGGATGCTTGTTTTCGGTCCAGGGAGGACCTGGCTTGGCAGTTCGGGCTGGACTGTTCCCATGAGGCACAGGGTCAAGACTGATTTGCATATGGCTCGGTCTAAACTGGGGTGGCATGGTGAGCAAAAGAACAATGGATTTAACCCAGATCTCTTGACTGGGGGTGAATGTTTGATTTGCTCTGCATTCCGTCCATCCTCTGTGTGTCTTTTGTGTTATAAATCAGCAGCTTGTTGGGCAGTTCCAATAGGAGGTAAAGGCGAGTATGAGGCCAGTTCAATCACTGTTTGTATGATGGTACAACAGATGCCAAAACAATGCATGCCTGAACCACGCAGTCTCAACATGACCGCGTCTTTACCACCACATGCCTTTACCATGTATGCCTTTACAACGTAATTTTGTGGTAAAGGGACATGTGTGGCAAAGATCACACCCCTGTCCCCAGCTCTAAAAACGGGGCCTTTTCCCCCGCCCCGAGCCCTAAAAATTTACCTTACACCCTAAAACCCACCCCAACCCCAGTCCCTCACCCTGAGCCCTAAGAACTGTCCCCTCCACCTGTAAACTACTCCGACCCAGCCCCCCTGCCCTAAGGCCTAAAACTGCCCCATCCCTGAAAACTGTCCCTTTTCTCCGCCCCTCCTGAGTCCTAAACACTGTCCACACGCCCTGCAAACTATGCCGACCCCAGCCCCTGACTCCTAAAAACTGACCCTGTAAACTACCCCGTCCCAGCCCTCCGTTCTGAGTCCTATAACTGTCCCCAGCTCTGAAAAATATCCCCTCCCCCGCCCGGCCTGAGCCATAAAAACTGATCCCATGCCCTAAAAACTACTCTGACCCCAGCCCCCTGCCCCCTGCCCTGAGCCCTAAAAACTGTCCCCCTGCCCCATAAACAACCCGACCCCCTGAGCCCTAAAAGTACCCCTACCCCCGAAAAACTACCCCCAACCCCCAAAAACCAGCCCCAGCCCCCTTACCAGATCGTATCCTCTCTCCATCCTTCCTCTTCCTGGCCCCCGCCCTAAAAACAACACAACCCCCAGAGCCCTAAAAAGTAAACCCTACCCCGAAAAACAACCCCCACCCCCCAAAACCCAGCCCCGGCCCCACTTACCTGACCGCGTCCTCTCTCCATCCTTCCTCTTCCTGTCCGCCCATTCCAGCATCTAGACTGTGCACTGCCTTAACCACGCATATGAGTGGTTAAGGCATATTCGTGGTTAAGGCAAGCCTGGTTTGGCTTGCGGGAAAATGGCTTAGCCCGCGTTGTAAAGGCTGTTTCCCCAATCACTGGATGGAACATCCTCTGAATAGTGACAGTGAGGATAGAAGCCCTGCTCTCATACATAACTCTTTCAGCCTCCATATAGAGGTCCATCCCCCTTTTCCACTCATGGAGTGTCGGTGTTTCTTGTGTGTCCCAGTGTCTTGGCACATCCAGCTTCGCTACCACTAGACCCAGGACAATGAAGAGCAATTAAGGTCTAGTAACGTCAATATCACATGGAATGCCCAGAAGTACAAACTTTAGGTTTGCAGAGATTGATATTTCCAACACTACGTTTAATTTTTTAATTATTGCATCCCAGTATTTCTGTATGATTGGGCAGCTTCATAGCATATGAAAGAAATCTCCCACTTCAGTTTGGCAGCATTGACAGTTCGAGGTTTCGGCCCGCCCCATTCTGTGTAACCTTGCTCTACCATAGTATATTCTATGAAGAATCTTATATTGACTGACTATTTGGTCATTAGTTCTTCTTGTAATAGCCGCCCTTCAAGTGGTGCATATTCTGGTAGATCCATCCCCACCAATCCTTCCGCCCACCATGCGTGATGTAGTTGAGCCTATTTAATGAATTGAGATCTATGGAGTTTATATTCGGTGCAGAGGGAGGAGAAAGATTTAAGTTCACCCTTGTCAATAATATCCCCAACATTGGTGATCCCCAGCAAATCCCAGGAACTAAAGCCCCGTAGCTTACCCAGTTTCTTAAGCCACTTACCTTTCCACAACAGCGTTGCCCTGGTGATCTTATGGGCACATCCCAGAGTTCTAGTTGCTCTTTCCCATACTTCCAGGGTGACCAGCGTCACAGGGAGCAATCTGCATGTTCCTTTGTCC
Organism: Calotriton arnoldi; assembly: GCA_963921515.1. NCBI lineage: Eukaryota > Metazoa > Chordata > Amphibia > Caudata > Salamandridae > Calotriton > Calotriton arnoldi. The sequence goes on along the minus strand of CAWUFW010005224.1, from coordinate 822,229 downwards.
CCGTATTGGTAATGAAAGAATGTGTGGGGTGATAGTGTTTCCCATTCTAAACTGTATGTAGGGTGATCCCATGCTGTGTGTATCCAGTCATTGATAGGGGTCAGATGTGCCACCCAGTAATAGGCATCAATATTTGGCAGTGCCAGCCCACCATTATACAGGTTATGCAGTAGTGTCCTCAATACAATCCTTGGATGCCTCCCTAGCCATAATAGTGATCGCAATTCAGAGTCTATGTCCTTAAATATTGTTCTGGGGAGTGGATGGTAAGTATTCTAGAGGACATAGAGAAATCGGGGCAGTGTAATCATTTTAAACATAACCGCTCGCCCCATTATGGTGAGGGGCAAGTCTCCTCACTTTTCCACATCATCCTTAAATTTAGTCAATACCCGCCTGATATTGTGATGGCAGCCACCTCAATATAGGATGTAAGAAAAATACCAAGATATTTAAAGCCCTCTGCAGCCATCCTTAGATCCCTGGGCGGAGGAGGGGGGCATTCCAGTATCTCTCTGGGCCTATACACTATGGATTTGTTCCAGTTGACCTTATATCCTAAATACCGTTCATAGTCTTCAAGTATTTGGAATAAGGTTGGGATTGTTGTGTCAGATTCCATTACATATAGAAAAATGTTGTCCACGTAGAGGGATATCTTCACCTCCTCACAGTCGTTAAAGCCCTGCACCCCAGGGTGTTGTCTAACTGCTCATTCTAAGGATGCCACTATTAAGGCAAATAGGAGTGGGGACAAAGCCATCCTTGTCCAGTCTCACGACCAATGGGAAAACCCTGGGAAAGCCTACCATTTACCAGTACAGCAGCGCTGGGGGCATTGTACAGTAATGCAAATCATTCCCTAAAGTTCGGACCAAACCCAAATTTGACCAGTGTAGAGTCTAAAAAGGGTCAATGTACAGCATCAAATGCTTTTTCCACATCTAATGACATGAAGACATGCAGAGCATCACCGTCCTTAACTGCCATCAGCCAGTTATGCGCCCTGCGGAGGTTCCATCGGGTAGCACACCCGGGCATAAACCCAGACTGAAAAACACAAGAGAGTCACCCTTATTTAGAAAAAAGGGACAGGGTAATATAAAATCTAACACACAACAGATTCCCTTTTTCCTGCTACTTATATCTGTATCCGTATATATTTGTTTTACTAAATAGGGTCAAAACAATTAATAACTAATCCTTATTTGTTTGGGAAACAAATGAACATAATCATTCACCTATGTATTATAATGATTAAAAATGATTAGAACTGGAAAATTAGCTATATAACCAAATATCTTTATTAACCATCAATAATGTAAAAAATACTTTCTTGTAATTAAAATATATTGACTTGAATTTATTACAACAAAATACATAGAAAGATTGAAATCATGTTTATAGGTGGATTATCACATGTGCATTTTCATCTTGTCAATATTGAAAAGATCATAACAATTAATATCAAATTTCACAATTTATATGAAAAACAAATACAAATTGATCACAAGAATACAAATAATAACAATATTTAAAAAGATTTTCAAAATGTCTAAAAAGATTTTGAAAATGTTGAGGCAGCGTTTCGGTGAAACAAATGATTCATTCATCACCTTCTTCACCACAACCAATGAACAAAACCATTTTTCACTTCTTATTGTAAAATGGGTTCCTCGTCAGAAAAAAAGGTTACCCAGAATGCTGAAATTACATACGGAGAACGCAAGAACCTTTTTGGGGCACATGTGGCACGTTTCTTTAAACGTGTGTCTCTTGCTTCAATCTTTAAATTTCAAAGTATTCAGTCCGGTCTAACTCACCCAGTTCACCCAATGGGACAAAAATATAATCTAACCTAGAACAGACTTTATGTGCCCCTGAAAAATAGGAGTATTGTCTATCGTGTGGGTGTTGGTGTCTCCACACATCGGTCAGTCCGAGTGTGTTGGCAAAGCGTGCTAACGGGGTGGCGCTTGTCAATGGTCCGTGGCTCCCCAAGCGATCCAAGGACGTGCACATTACATTGTTGAAGTCGTCCCCATCACGTGAAGGGATACTGGGGTCTCCAGGAGAATATCTGTCACCTTAGTTAGTGCCTGGGATTGCAGCCTGGGTGGAGCATAGACACATAGGAGTGTTAGCTCTCGCCAGCCCCATCTGCCCATCACTCCAGCATAGCGTCCATTGGGATCTATCCACTTGCGAGTAGTTTCAAAGGGGGGTGGCTTTTTAATTAATATTGCTATACCTCGAGACCCATAAGTATAACCCATGAGGGCCAGCACAACGTATGCTCCCCCTCCCGAGAAATCCACACGTGGTTCCCTGCAGGTGAGTTTCCTGGAGCATTACCATGTCTGAATGTAATTGTTTGATATATTGTGGGACCAGTCCCCATTTGGTCCTATCTCTGAGGCCATTAACATTCAATGTCAGGATCGACAGGGCTCAGTCCTCTATGGGGGTTGGTGTGGGCATAGTACGATCTTAGATAATGCCATTACTGTATGTGTCAAACTCTTGAGGCCCTCTATCTGTTTTCGTTGTGCCCGTCTGTTGCAACCTCTATGACCAACTATATAATAAACAACAATGAAATACTTTCTCTCCCAACCTACCAACCACCCGCCCTACACCCCAAAACCTTTTCACGTCACCTAACCCCATTACCATAGAGCAAACATGCATAAGAAGAGAAAGAGAGATCTGTCGCCAACCCCCCTACAGAACATGGTATAATTCACTCAACTTCTCACTACATGAGAACAAACAAAGAGCCAAGGTGAGATCCTTAGGGGACCGTGCACCAGATTAGCCCACCTGGAAGCAAGTCCCAAACAGCAGGCTAGAGATGTCCGGTGCATTGGTTGTGTACCCTCAGCTTCATCTGCCGGTATTCTGGTGCCAATTCACGTGTTCGTGTTCCCCTGGTCTGGTGGTTCCCCCTGCGACAGTTACCGAGCAGTCTCTGTGTCGCATTCCAGTGCTGAAATTTTGGCAGTCAGAGGATGCAGGCTTTCATCTCCAGAGGACATTCCCTGGCCATCCTTGTCTTTGTGAGAGTCCAGCATACTGGACTCATCTGTGGTCCTGCTTTTTTCTGTGACTGGGTCGCATCCGTATCCATGGGATGCCCCCTCTCCAGGCTGGCCATCCTCAGGGTAAATGGGGTTACACCACCGGTGCGCCTCCATTTACATTCAGCCTTCTTTTTCCTCTGTGGTATCTCTCGTGATCTGACATCCATGCGCTGAGACGGTCGGCGCTCCGGGTTCAGTTCTCTCTGAAGGAGCATGACTAGCCTCTCTTCCATCCATGCCCACGCATCCTCTGGTGTCTGGAAGAAATATGCCTTCCCATATAGATGACTTTCAACTTTGCAGGGAACAGTAGCATGCATTGTAATTGTAAAGCCCTAAGTTTTGCCTTTACATAATCGAAAGTTCTTCTCTGGCATGGTACCTCGTGGCTGTAATCTGAGAAGATAATGATTTTTTAATTGTCATGTCTGATTTCTCCCTTACGGTGTGCCTCCCACAGGATCATATCCCTGTTGAGGAAGTTGAGAAACCTCGCTATAATTAGTCTGGGTGGAGTTCTGGGCAGGGGCCTTGCATTCGGTGCCCTGTGTGCCCATTCAATTATGAAACAAGTGGAAACATGTTGGGGTGAAATGGTGCTCTTCAGCCATGTTGAAAGAAACGTGGGCATGCTGGTCCCCTCCACTCCCTCTGGAAACCCCACAAAGCAGAGAATGTTTCTGCGTGCTTGGTTTTCCGCATCCTCCAGGAGCCATAGTACATCGCTGTTAGTGCAGCGAAGCTCCGCCACCCTCTTTTGAGGATCCCTTACCGCATCCTCTGAGACTCAATTCTATGTCTCCATTACTCTTTCTGAGACATTTCGTAAGTCCTGGCGGAGCAGTATGACCTAAGAGCGCACTTCTCCTATTCTGTCCTCCGGCACCTCTCTAAAGGACTGTATCACCTGAAGCAGGGTGGCCGTGTCCGGCAGATGCTGTGTGGTCTCCTGGGGGGCTACCACTTTAGTATAGCAGTCCATTTTTCCTTGTCTAGGGGGTTTAGAGACTTTGTCCTTCGCCATCATTATAGGTATGGCTGAGCAAGGTCAACAGCAGTTGCAGGGCAGAGATGCAGTGGGGTTCCCTCTGTTCCTTGTGGCCAGGAAGGGATAATGCTGGCCGGGCAATCGCTAAAGTCAGTCAGAGGGTGGCGAGCACTACAGCACTCTCAGCTAGGAGCTTGTAATGCAGTCGCGCCTCCCAGCACCTGGCGCCTGTGGGACAGTTCCATATACGTTTTACCTTCCCCTACCTCGCAGCCCCCAGGACCAGCCCCCACCGTATCACTCACCACATCTTTATGAGGCGTGTCTCCCTTTGCTATAGTGTGGGTAGCAAGGTGTCACGGGGCCCCCAGTAAAGTCCTGAAACACAATCCTGTCCGGAGGTGGGGGGCAGGCCAGCACTCCAGCCACCAGTCCTCAGATCCCCTGTTCTCCAAAGCAGGCCACAGCCTGGTCCTCCTCTCAATGTGTAATCTCAAATGACCCCATGTCCAGGGCCGGTTACCTCACCCAGGTCCTGAATCAGCACCATTTATGCCCCATATGCAGCAACTGGGGCTCAGATTCATGGAGCACCACAATAGTTCAGGGCATGCGCCTCATGGGGCCTCATCCAGCATACGGCCCGGGCTCACATCGCCACTACTCCACTACAATGCACGGTCTCTGCAGGCTCCGGGGGTCCCTCTATTGCCCAGCAGGGTCCTCGTCAGTGTCTCACCACTCCCGTTGCTTCGGGCCTCCACTGCCCGCACCCTCTCTCCTGTGCGGTTAGTTCTGCGGGTTGAGGCACTTAGCGCAACAGGCCGGGGGGAGAGTGGAGAAACGCTGACATCCACATATGGAAGCTTCCATGATGTCGTCATGGGGGCCTGGTGTTCTCTGCCACTGCAAGGCTGGCACAGCCGCCGGCAGGCACAGAAGGGAGCTGGGCAGGCACGGTAGGCCGACGGCGGTGTCACACTGCAGCCCAAACCACCTTAACTTGCAACAGCCCAGCTGCATGGTTCAAGGCCTCACTGCTCCTCCTCCTTATCGACGCCATCGGCCCCAGGTAGGGTCTCGTCCGGGCATGGCTGGATCTGGAGGCCGACCAACAACCAGCCTCTGGCCTATCACCCCGTATCACCACCATGGCCACCGGTAGTGGCCCAGGCCGCACGGCCCCTCTCACCCGCGCAGCCTGAAAAACCCCAAGCAGTCTCTACTTCGGGGTGGGGGAAGGCACAGCACCAACTCATAAGGGGTCCGCCAGCCACCCAGGGGAGTCAACTCATCAGACCGCCACTTGTCGGTCAGCCAAAGCAGTTTTCCATCAGCACCAACGTTCTGCCGGGGATATTCAGGCCGAGTAGGCCTCTATTATGCAGTGAGTCTGTCGGATCAATCAACTCCTTTCCCTGCGCAGGGCCATTCACAGTTGGTAGATATATATGTTCCAGGCTGCAACCCCTTGGTATGAGTTACACAGGGGGCAGCATATTATTCTTGGAACAGCAGGATTCGGGTCGGATTATGTAGCTCCAGCCAGAGCTCATGGGGAATATGTCTTACTCAGCCATGCTGTTGGCCACGCCCCTGTGGTTACTACTTTGACATTTGGAGTACTGTTTTTCTTAATACATTCAAAATAGGTGGGAAATACCTTAAGATAACTGTTGGTCACATCATCTAAGCGTGCATATCCATCAGCAGCTCTTGCAGCATCAGGTCCTGGAGGTGACAAGAGAAGGAGAATTTCAGCATTGTCCTCATCAGAATCCTCACTTGCTAGCTCAGTGGGGAGACTCCTATGCAGTAGAGCATAGCACATGTGGCTATAATTTTACAACCCCACTTTTATGCAGATGTCTGAATCTGCCCTTAAGTAAGCCAAAAGTACTCTCTATCTTGCTCCTAGTTTGTATGTGGGCAGCATTGTACCTCCTTTATGTTGGTGTTCTAGGTTAAGTAATATGCCCTGTCACATTAAAATTAACAAAGCAGGTTTAGTTTTCTCAAACATTACAAATGTAACAAATACGTTTACAGGTGATTCAAAATAACCTAACAACCAGTCTTCTTCAAACTCTCCTTTGGATAGCCGCTCATGCAATCCATAGTGTTTAAATATGTACCAGTCATGAGTGCTCCCAGGGTCTTGTGCTATCAGGCCTGTGATCAGACATTTTGCATTACATACAACAAATCATTAATTAAATTAGGAATTACTTGTTTTGTAAACCTCTATCTGCCATAAACCTCATCATCAGTTTGGTCAAACAAAGTCACCCTCTGCCCGAATGTCCTTTCACTTCTCCTCCTCCTCCTCTATTGAGCTCCAAGAATTGGAATTCTCCTCACTATAGCACAGTGTTCTGCCTTTGTGAAAGTCTGCAGGGCATTTTGGGACCCACTTTTACACTTTGCTTGTTACCAACTGTTTCATAACAATGGCATTTTACATGTGCAAAACATTGTGTTTTACCGAATTTCCTATTTACAAATGCTTTGTATATCAAAATAGTGACTCACTATTTTGAAATCCCATTTAGATATTCAGTTTCTCCTGTCACTAAAACAAGAAATCACAAACCTTTCAGTGTGGTACACTATTTTAAGAAACATGAATATTGCAAGATTTTCCAGAAGCTTTGCTCACAATCATGTGACCAAAGAAAAAAAACATTCCTTTTAGTTAACTCTCTTAATGGTGCACTGACAGTTGCAAAGTTTTGTATGTATATAGAGCAATACCTGGCCATGCCAAGAAATGAATGTTACATGGAAACATCTTGTAGGGGACTGGCAGTTGACAGCACTTGCACTTTAGCAGGTTTGGGTGTCATGCCTTCATCAGAAAAGATATGGCCAAAGAATTTTAACTTTATCTAATGGAACTCACATTTGTCTGCATTCAAAGTTAAACCAGCATCAGTGAGCAGCTGACTCACTAGAGTGACAGCTTTGTCATGCTCTTTCTGCGTAGCTCCGAAAACCAATATATCATTACTGCAATTTAAAGCATTCATGACAGGCTGTATGAGACGTAAAATGACATCTTTTAATAGCTCTGCAGCTGATGACACATCAAAACTTAGGGGCCGATTCCGATCTCGGCCGGTAGGGCTCCGAATCAGATTTGGCTTTACCGGATCCGATTCGGAGCCCTATTTCCCGACCGATTCGTACGCGCGTCCGGGCGAGCAAGTACGATGCGAAATCGCCGACCGACTCGTCCGGGCGTCCCGACCGCTCCGACCGACTCGTTCCCGGGTCTAACCGCACCGACCGACTCGCTCGGACTCGACTCGCACCGCGCAATGGAGACGTTCCCCGGCCGGGTAAGTACGATGCGCGCCACGAGCAGTCCGACCGAGCCGCGCACTCCGGCTCCAAAGAGCAGTCAGAGCCGTACTTTGGGGGTCTGTGTCAGACCCCCCTGTACGCGTAGCCGCGCGAGTCGCACACAGGGGGGACCCATGGGTCCCCCCTACCTGTGCGTGTACGGTGCGAGTCGCTTCGCCACGTACACGCTGAAGGGGGCGCCCTTGTCCGCCTCGCACCCATTGAGTCAATGGGAGCCCGCGTACACGTTGTACGACAGGCTCCCATTGACTTCAATGGGAGTCCGACCGAATCGAGTCCGAAGGCATACGTGCGCATCGTACTCGTTCAGTCGGGCTGCACGGGTCCGATTCGGTCGGAAATCTCTCCGGGTCCGGCTCGGTCGGAGAGATTTCCGGCCCGAATCGGAATCGGCCCCTCAGTGTCTTGTAACGGAACAGACCAATATGTGTATAAGGCAAGGCTGTAATGGACCTGCACTCCTTCTCAAGTTCCAACTGATGATATCCTTAATTCAGATTCAGGTGAGAGAATACCTTTTCTCCATTCAATTGTATTATCATGCCAACAATGTGCAGACCTAGATATCATTTTCTTTCGATGGCCTTGTTCGCTTGACGCATATCCACGCAGCTTCTTCACTGTCCTTTTTAGAAACTACCACTATGGCCTTAGAGGTTTGCTCCGCTCCGCTGTTCAACTAATTTGCTTATTTGCACATTGCTTTCTGCTGTTTTTTAAAAAGAGATTTTATGCGCACTGTTTTTAAAGCTACTTTCCTGCTCTTTGAAATTGAATTTGTGTGTGTACCTGAAACGTGACTGGGGGCACTTTCATTTACTCTGCTGCACAGTTTGCTAGAGGCGCCATTTTTCCTCAGTGCGCTCTCTAGTTGTTGGGACGGCTGGGGCGGCTGACGTATAAAAATGCGTGCTGCGCGGATGCGCCACTGAGCGCCGAAGGCGCGCCTAAGGCAAGCCCGTCTTCGCCCGTCAGCGTTCCGGAGGCAGCCAGGGCTAGGCATGCTGCCGGTTTTACTCTACAGTGTAAGCCTCCGCTAAAGGATCACTGACAAAATATCGAAGGTCAAAAAATCGACCTACAAAAATATCGCAACAAAAATATCGATGTCAATAATATCGAAATCCTATCTACAACATGGTAAGTACAAAAATATCGAAAAAACAATATCGATTGTCAAAAATATCGTTTTTTTTGTTAAAAATAATATGTAAAATAAACGAAATAATACTTATAATTAAAATAAACATAGTTAAAAATATTTTATAATTTTTAAATTAATAAGTAACATATATAATTAAATAAAACATTAATTAAACATATACATATAATATATAATATATATACTTACTTTATAATAAGTTTCAATAATTATTTTAATAAATTATAAATTATAAAAAAATATTATAAATTACAAATACATCTATACACATAAAACAATAACATAAATAAAAATTAAATAATTATAATAACAAATTAAAAAATTGAAATTACTTTTAATATTTTGAAAATTAATTATATACTATATTAACTAAAATAATACAAAAAATATTAAATAGCGTAGGGAATAAAACTACTATTACAACCCCCAAAAAACAACAGTAAGAAAAATGTTGGATAGCGTAGGGGTAAAAATTACTATTCCCACTCCAGAGAGTGCAACAGTAGGGAAAGTGTTGGATAGCGTAGGGGTAAAAATTACTATTCCAACTCCAGAGAGTGCAACAGTAGGGAAAGTGTTGGATAGCGTAGGGGTAGAAATTACTATTCCCACTCCAGGGAGTGCAACAGTAGGGAAAGCGTTGGATAGCGTCAGGGTAAAAATTACTATTCCCACTCCAGTGATTGCAACAGTAGGGAAAGCGTTGGATAGCGTAGGGGTAAAAATTACTATTCCCACTCCAGAGAGTGCAACAGTAGGGAAAGTGTTGGATAGCGTAGGGGTAAAAATTACTATTCCCACTCCAGAGAGTGCAACAGTAGGGAAAGTGTTGGATAGCGTAGGGGTAAAAATTACTATTCCCACTCCAGTGAGTGCAACAGTAGGGAAAGTGTTGGATAGCGTAGGGGTAAAAATTACTATTCCCACTCCAGGGAGTGCAACAGTAGGGAAAGTGTTGGATAGCGTAGGGGTAAAAATTACTATTCCCACTCCAGAGAGTGCAACAGTAGGGGAAGTGTTGGATAGCGTAGAAGTTACAAATAACATACTTATAAATATTTTTTTTTTTTTTTAATAATTGATTAATTATTAAATAACTCTAAACTATTTACCAATACCAATAAATAATTATTAAAAACATAATTACCAATAGAAAATTTATTAACAATAAATTAATAATAAATACCAATAAATAATAATTAATAAATATTAATTACTAAATAATAAATATTGAACAATACAATATTTTTAATAACAAAAACATATAAATTATTAAAACTTAGGGGCCCATTACGATGGCGGGCGGAAGCACTACCGCCGTGCTGGCGGATGCAAAAACCACCAGTTACCGCCCGCATGCCGCAGCCCACACGCCCGCCAAATTACGATGTGAAAAGGCAGCCAAACACCGCCGGCAAGCCAGCGACGCCGTCCGCCATCAAAGTGCGCCCGCTCACGTAGCGGCGCAGCCCAATGGAGACACACCGCCAGACGAAATCACGTACCGCCCGGCGTACAAATTACGATGCCGCAAACAAACAGCTCCCACGGCTAAGAGACACCGCACGTGAAAGTGAGGCGGAAACCCGAACGCCGAGCACAGACACCGAAGAGCCGACCCCCCGAGCATGAATCCAGCACTGCAGGCCCTCCCCATGCTATACCTGATGCACCACCAAGGAGGCAACGTACCGCGGAGACGCAGGTAGGCACACACACAACAAGGGCACGCAAACAGCGCACACAGTGCAAGTGCAGAAAAGGAGGACATGGCACCCCCCCCAACACCCCTGCGTGGACAAGACACATCCACCACTGCACCCACAAATGTAACACAGGGCAAAGTGCAACAACTCGCAACTATCATGGGCACACCACCTGGGACCAGGAACTAACGACCCCGTCACGGCACCGCAGCACAGCGGCGATGACGCAGCCACACATGCGCACAACTCAGCGCCCAACCATAACGCCATGTAGGCGTCGCACACAAACAGCACAGGGACACAACCAAGCACCACACACACCAGCCACACCCAGAAGGCACATGACACGTGACAGGCCTGCCACAGTCATGTCCCCAACGCCCAATTCACGGACAACACCCAACATCACACAACTGACGCCCACATGTCAGTGAAGTCACGCAACATCAGGACACACCCCTGTGTGACAAACATGGCGAAGCACACAGCGGCGGCAACACCACCCAGTAGAACATGGGCCCCGTCGGGAAGAGGTACGCCAGTACCACACAGAAACACCCATACCACCCTGCACCCATGAACCAGACATATAAAACAGAACACCAAAGAGCCCGGGGACCGACAACAGGTGGACCCAAGAATGACACCCACACACAAGGCCCAACGCATAGCGGAAACACAGCCTGCCGCCCACACACGGGAGAGCAGACAGCACTGAATGACCTTCCATTCCAACTCCGAAACCACATCCCGACTAAACAAGCCGGAGAATACAGCCATTGTCCCAAAAAAGACCAACACAGGCATGCAGAGGAAACCGACCACAGGGCAGATAGCGCATATCACCTAAGAACATACCGAACGGGAAAGAAAAAATATAAAACTCCCCATGCCGTTCCCATGCAAGTTATCTGGAAGGAGTCACACACCACTGACCTTGAACATTCAGAGAAGCACGTGGGATGAGGGCCCGTGTCCTCTGCACAAGCTAACAGAACACAAGTCCTGCCCCCCTACGACCATCACAGACCTCACAGCAACCTCGGAGCTTGCACACTGCAGACTGCACACACAGCCGGAGCACGCCACCACATCGCCCCGCAACAAAATGGCACCTACAACACACCTACCCAACTACGCCAAACAGGTCAAGCTGTACAAACACAACCTGATACAGCTACTGGGATGCGAACCCCTATCCCTGCTGAACGTAAGTTACCGACTGACTTACCGCATCGCATTGTTCAGCTGCGTCATACCCGTCTTCTACTGTCGGAGGTGTCCCTTCCACCATCCAGTGGAGTTGTGCCTCTCCAACCCGGCATGTCCAAGGGCGGACCTGCTACCACTATTCCACCCTCTGGACGCACACGACAGGGCCTGTTCAGCCTATGGGGGCATGGCGTATGTGGCGAACATCGGACCCACACTGCAATGGGACCACTGTACCTCCACACGACGGATCATGGATCACAGCTACATCGAATGTCACCCAGCATGCCCCATCATGCTCCTACAAGGGACAACCTACGAACAACACTGTGACAGCCACCATCCGCTACATTGGCTGGCAAACATGTATACCACCAATGAAATGGAAGCCCTGCAGGAAGCCATCGCATACCTGTCAACCTGTCAATTCGTAGGACCCCGACGCAATCCCCCAATTGAGCCATGATGTCCGACACTGTACCCATGCTTAGCTTCCGCACGTACTGGCCAGTAACCACCACAACAGCCATACCAAACGACCTGCAACTGATACCACACCATCAACGACACTGCCATGACATCGGATGTGTCCGGGACATGCACTCCGTTCCCCATCACATCCAGGAACTCTGCATGTATCGGGGGAGGCAGTGGCATGGGATATGTGTATCGCACCCACATGGACAGAACTGCACGTACAACTATGCCATGACATGGATCCTGCGCCCATGGACATATGCACCGCACAGTGGACAGGAATCGCCCGGCTGGAGTATGTGAGAGCTGCACCCCTTTTCCCCCTCCCTGGAAATCCCGTAACAGGACCTTTGCATGGACGACAAGTGCATACAACAACAACACGACCCCAGTGACTGTGACATGTCCAGTATCCACCATATGGCAACAACAAGTGGGACGCCGTTGCATGCACGTAAGCCCATGCCCTGATGTCAACTCACACGCACGCGTGCATGAGTAACAACAGCAGCACACCTGTCACATGGAACTGAGATGGACTGTACCCATGATGCCAAGCGGTCTGGTAGGCTAAATGTATACCGTCTGTGTCAAAGTCCGCAGCACCGCAGCTACTTGCAAATGAACATTAGCACAGCAACAGCCAAGCAGATGTGACTCTGAAGCCCACATCCCACATGCAACAGCTAATCACATGTACCCCTACACCCTTAGCTATGTGTAATCATGCTCAGTATATCCTCCACATGCATACCGCTGCCAGTAGTGTCCACTATACTGCATCACAGAGGACATAAGTCACAATACATGGTTTGAAGAAAGAAACTGTCTCTGCTGATTCCTTTCACAAGTACGAATGTGAGATGATGAGAGTGTGTGATGTACACAGCAGTCGTGACATGACTATGTAGTCCACTGTCATTCGATGTCAACGCAAATGAGTAGCACAACTGTGGAAGACACACATGTGTCGTGTGAAGCGGGAGTGATGCTTCGCTCAGGTGGGTGGGTGTGACGGGTAGATGCGCACATGCAAAGTTGAAACACGCTGTGTCGGGAGGGGTCCGGAACTGCACATTACCGCTTCCCTGGGCAATGTCAAAGGCCACATGTCGGGGGGGGATGTGAACACGTGTGTGCACAGCAGCCGGGCACACGAACAATGCGGTATCAGGCGTACACGTCAGCCCACCCTCTGTGGACAAGCTGGATCCAGTTGTGCGTCCGCCAGGCCCTTGACAAGGCACACACAGCCCCTGCCGACCAGGTGTATCCCCAACATTGTCAACCTGCACAGGCAATCCAGGGCACGGGATGGCAGTGGAGCATGGTGGGGGAGAGGACTCGGCGCGCTCCTCCGGGACACATCACGCAGGCAAAACATCCTCAATGTGTAGCATGGCTCAAGTCATATGGAAGTATTGGGGGACGCACACATCACGAGCAGGAGTGACATCACGGAAGGTGGCTCGCACCATCCCACCCATTGCCTACATCTCCACACACGTCACATGCCGTTGCAACAGAGAAGCCAGCGCGTGCGCAAGCACCTCCGAGCCCGCCCCAGTGAGGCAAAAGAGTGAATGTGTGGGTCCATCAGCCCCAGATGGACGCGGCATGGGCCGCTAGGGCAGCTACAGCCTCTGTGTGTCGCAGGTGGTGTATCCGGACTGTGGAGACTGCTATGCATTGTCTATGTTGCCCGGGTCTCGAGTCGGGGCACCACGCAGGTGGACGGCGTCCCGCCACACATCATGCCATGAGACAGACCACTCGTTCAACTGGACCCACACATACACTCCTTGGCCTCTCCGGGGCGAGCTTGGGGCTGCATCTGCATGCGCTAGCCCCACAGGAGCAAATGCATATTGGGGGAGCGAGGGGAGGCCATGAGGACAGGGACAAAGACGACTGTATTACTGTCAGTGAGTTCAAGGAATGACCCTGATGTGGACAGGAAAAGACGTGCCCCGTGTATATTGCAACTAGTCGCTAATCCGATCACCCTCCCATGTCCTGCATGTAAGCCCGCACCTAGCCCCGCCCACCCACCACATTGAAATTAGCACCAGCACAACATCATTCACATTTGAAGCACTGACTGGGGGTGACAACCATTGGACACACTTGTTGAGGCCACCCACGCGTACATGTGGGCCCTCCATGATCCATGTCACCTGCGGCAAAGTGATGACATGCGCAATGACGGAAGTGAGGAGAGCTGTCCGCCCCACGCACAGATGGTGCATCAGCTCCACAGACCCAGCAGCGAGTGCAGCAGGGGTCACATGTGCAGGGGCAGCTGTGCCTGGTGTGAAGGCACATTCAAATTGACAGCACATCGACCAATGTGTAGTCTGCCCACACCTACAGTCCATCATCATGCGGACATAGAAAATGAACATAGGGCAACACATCTGTGTGGGTGCACCCACTGTGACCAACACTGCGCAATAATCGACGTACTCGCCCTGTGCATGGCCCACCACGCAAAGGAGGTCACATTCAGTGCCACCATCCCACACACACATCCCTATCACGAGACCTGGTGTGTCCAATAGTCAGTCCTGAGTTAGCGCCCATCTGGAGGGTCCTGAACAGGAGACACATGCAACCCACTAGGCAGTCGGTGCTGTCACCTACTGGCATTGTGCAGTCAATGTGCAGGCCAGGCTTGCTGGGACTGAGAGGGGCAGCATGGCCCAGCCTGACATTCACACGAGCAACAAGTGCACTGAGACCTGCATTGGCAATTGCAGACGTTGGCCTGCACCCAGCTGGCCCGGGACGCCTACCTCCATAGTGGAACACGCAGGGTGCAACCGCGAGGGTCATCGGAGTTGGCCGTAATGGCCTGGCCCATGTTGGTGACAGTCCGCTGATGCCATGTGCACCACACAGTATGATGTGCGCACTGCATCTGCAGGTGTGGCCATGATGTGCGTGTGGGTGCAGGTGCACAATGGACGGGGCCACAACATGCCATGTGCATAGGCAGGGACGGCCAGTGGCTGGCCCCCACATGTCTGTCAGCATGTCATCATCTGCACATTGGCATGGGTGCATGGTATACGCATATGCACACGCATGTCATCTCTCACTATGTACATCTGCCACTTGGCACGTGCAAGGTTACGTGTCACATGTGATGTGTATTTGCAAGCACACAGCCGTGTTGGCATGGGGCTGTCAATGTGTACACCTGACAATGCTTCTGGAGGTGTGATCCGTACAGTGCTGCACATAGGGTGCAGTGGTGACACCAATGACTGTCTCATATCCCCTCGTGCCACAGGTCCCACTTGTCTTGGCCGCTCAGCCTGTGCCCACATCGTCGTTGGTGTGTGCCATACTCATCCAGTCTCGGAAGCAGTGTGATGCACAGCAGCCAGTCATGTTGCCGTGGTGTTGCCGCTTGCCGGATATGCAGTCAGTCCCCATCAGCACGCCTCACAGGTCATTGAGGCCTGGATCCCCATGTGCATGCACATAGCAATGGTTTGTGTCACTGCCCATTGCTATTGGTGGGAGACCTGTGTAAGTGTATTGTGGCTGTGCTGTCCCTGCATGACAGCTGTTCTGTGACTCATGTTCTTGCTCTGTCATATCAGTTATGTGTATGTGAAAATGTCATGTGGCGTGTTGCTTTGACATGTGTCCACTTCCATCTTTCCTAGGCGGAGACCAAACATTTACCGCCCTTACCAATTGTTGGCGGACATGGAGGATTCTGAGGTCATCCGGAAATTTCGTTTGGATCGACCAACCCTGCATCGACTATGTGCCATGTTGGAACCCCACCTCCATCCTCGCAGGGTGTATCCGACAGCATTCACCCCCACGGCTAAGGTGATGGCTGCACTGCATTTCTTCGCCACTGGGTCATTCCAGCACACAGTGGGCAGTGGAGGTGGGATGTCCCAGCCCATGTTCAGCATGGTGCTGAGGGATGTACTGGCAGCCATGATGCTGTACAGGAACAGGTACATCCGATTCCCCAGGGCACGTGAGTTGGCGGCAGTGAAGGGTGCATTCTATGCCCTTGGACGGATCCCACACGTTGTTGGTGCCATTGACTGCACCCATGTTGGCCTTGTCCCACCACAGGCCACTGAGCAGCTCTTCCGCAACCGGAAGCACACGCACTCCCTGAATGTGCAAGTGGTGTGCCTTGCGGACATGGTCATCTCCCACGTGTGTGCAAAGTTCCCAGGCTCGGCCCATGACGCGCACATCATGCGAAACAGCATATTACCACGACTGATGACCAATCTGCAACAGGACCGTGGCTGGATTGTCGGTGAGTATGTGGAGTTGTGTAGCGTGCTGGCTTAAGGATGCTGTCTACTGTCCTGTTTGAATTGCAACGGTTCTCTGTGTCCCCCACGCCCAGGTGACTCGGCTTACCCGAATGGGCCCTGGCTGCTCAGTCCATTACAAAATCCTCGGACCCCAGCAGATGACCGCTACAATGAGGCACATGGGAGGACCAGACGTGTGGTCGAGAGTACCTTTGGCCTCCTCAAGTCCAGGTTCAGATGCCTGGACCGCACCGGGGGTGCGCTGGCGTACTCCCCACAGAAGGTGTGCCAGATAGTGGTGGCTTGCTGCATGCTGCACAATCTGGCCATTCGAAAGCAGATCCCCCTAATTGTGGATGACGGAGATCAACCAGGGCCCCAGCCTGCAGACCAGGACAGCTCGAGTGAGGAAGACAGCGGAGAGGAGGAAGCTGTGAATGTCCGTCAGCAGCTCATCGCCTGCTACTTCACTTGACGGCGAGTGTCCATGTACGACGGCTGATGTGGCTGTAGTTGTGCAGGTGTCTGTGTGCTGTGTCACGGAGGCCTTTTGTTCACTGTGTGCTGTGTCAGTGGTCCATGTCCAGGTTTGTATGCCACTGACGGTGGCTGTGGCATTGTGCCCTATTGCTCTGTGCGATGTGTATACATTGCTTGTAGTTGTTGACATGTACTGTGTGATGGGTGTGTGACACACTCATTGAATGTGCTCCTGTTCTGTCTCCCCCCTAGGTCCCTACAGCCCCTCCTGTCCCATCGCCATGCCACACATCCGATGCTTTTCTGCTCAAGGTGGCGGTTGATCATCGTTCAATAAACACAGTGCACAGACAGCAGTTTGTGTAAAAGGTGCATTTATTTTCAACTGTGACATGTCATTGTGTGCAAGGTGATGACATGAGTGTTGCGTGCAGTGACAATGAGCTGTCGGCCATGGCTGCGTGATGCTCAGGGTGTACCCACTAGTTCTATGTCCCTAGTCCAACAGACACATGCCATTCTGATGGCTGTGTGGGGTGGGATCGTAGTCCAAGTCAATGCAGTGGGTGGTCAAGGATGGCTGGCTGCCTCACTTGCGTCTGGAGCGTGCAAAGTCCTCCCGGGACATCTGTTTCCACTTCGGACGGCCCCTTCCACGTTTGGGAGGGGGGTGTGGTGGCGACCTGCTGGTGGTGGGTGAGGTGTGCTCACTGGCTGTGGACGCAGGGGAACTGGACACTGCTGCCCGACCCTGCGCCCTAGCAGGTGGTGGCGGAGGTGGTGTTGCTGGCCTTGCCTGTGACCTCACCGCCACCACCAGCTGGCCCATGAGGTCCACGAGTTGGTCCATACGGGACACGAATTGGCCCATATGGGCGTCCATGGACCTCAACACCCCCAGGACCTCCCGCGTGTCGGAAGCAGACCTGGCCCATTGTCCTTGGGCCTCTTCATAGGCCCCAAGGACTCTGGCCATTTGAGGCAGGGCATGGCTCCCAGGGGAGGCTGGCGTTGGCCTGACCCTGCTCTTCCCACCAGTACTGCTGCCACCGGCCTGCCCACTAGCCACATTGCTCACCACGGTCCGCGCTGTGGCTCCCAGGGTGGACCCAGTCGGCCGGACCACCACTTGCGCTGGTGCTGGGGCCGGTGATGACGTGGTGGTGGTCGCGGCGGTGGTGGTTGTTGCGGCGATGGTGGTGGTTGCGGCAGTGGGAGTGGCCGCCACAACAGTGGGAGTGGCCGCAACGACAGTGGCAGCAGGGGGCTGTGAGTGGTCATCAGCCCTGGATGATGGGTTGGTGGGTAGGAGGGTGCCTGGGGTGCGGTTGGGCCCTGCCACACCAGATGGGCCTGCTGGGTGGTCCGTGTCCGAATCAGAGGACAGATCCTCCACATCCGTGAGTCCTTGTTGGGGGCTTGCAGGCTGGCTGTGCTGGCTGCTGTCTCCATCTCCAGCATCCAGCAGTTCGTCACCTGTGGGGGAATGATATATGTTATTGTGTTGCACATGACAAAGTATGTATAGGTTGTCTGACATCCACAGTTCGTGCACAGTCGTGCACAGGTTTCCCGGAGCCGTGTGTGTGGCTGTGCTATTTGTTGTTGTGTGGGCATGCCAATGGGACTGTGTGCTGTGGACATGTGGCATGGGACGGATTGGCAATGCCGATGGGTGTGTTGCTGTGCTCCTGCTTTTTGTGGCTCTGGTGTATGCGGACTCCAGACCCATCGTGGAGGTTGGTTTGTACTATGCTCTTGGGGTTCAAATGTAACGCTTCGAAACGCAGATGGCACAATGGGGGTCAGCCCCCTGAAACGCATTTGAGATGAACTATGCTTTGGGGGTACATACTGTGTGCCATGGGTGCAGAACGTGACATGTGTTGTGGCAACACGACAGTGCATGGTTTGAGGTGTGTGTATGTCTGACATACCCTGCATATTTGCTGTCTGTTGTGATTTCTGGCCATGTAATTGGACGCATTGTTATGAGTGAGTGATGGTTGTGTGCCACACGACGTATTGCAGATGGTCCAATTCCTTGGTGTGCGTGCTGCCCTGTGCCATGTGCATCACTGCAGTGCTCGGGGGTGTGTGGCTCATGTTATGTGTGTAGTTGCTCACAGTGTGACGTGCGCTTCATTCACTACTGGCACATGATTTATCATGGGCATGTTTCTTTGCGTGACTACTGTGTGTGGACCAGCTGTTCGGATGACATACCTTTCATGTGACTGGGGCTGACGGATGAGATGGATGGTATGTTGTATGTGCATTGTGTGTCTGTGTGTTTGATGGGTCCAGTGGTGTTCGTGTGCATTTATTTTGTTCCACGCTGTTGCGTCTAGTGTGGTATGTCTTACATGGGCATAGTTGTGGGATGTGTGCTTGACAGGCAGTGGGGGCTACATGGACAGGACTTCGATGGTGTTGCAGTTGTGTGTGATGGGTTGCACTGTGCCTGCCGTGTGGTTCTGTAATCAGTGTGACTTGTGCATGCAGACGTGGCTCCTTGGGTGTTGCTGTGTCTGTGATGGGTCATGTGGGGTGTGACTCTGTGGTTCATGTCCGTGTGCACATTGTTCACATGGTTGTGGCAGGGAGCAGTGCTGCGTGTTCCTCTGCTACTTGACATGTCCCATGTGTTAGTCGTAATTCAGTCCTCATGCCTCCAGTCACCCCACCCTGTCCAGTTTCCCACCTGCAGGTTGTTTTTGAGCGTGCACTGGACTGGATGCAACATGGTTATGGGCGGGGAGGTGCTCCATGTTGCAGGTCTGTGGGGGTGGGGGCGGTGTTATGGGTCGTGGTGATGGCTGGACACCCACTGACACCGTTTGTCCTGGGGCGGGATGTCTACCTGTCGGCTGCCGGTGTGCACTGCAGTGGCTGCTACGTGGGTGTGGGGTGTGGGCTGTGCTCCTCCTTGCTGTGCTGTGGGACTAGGGGCCTGGTGTGTGTTGTACTTCAGATGTCCCCCTCCCACCCACTGCGCTTTGTGTTGCTGCTACTTACCTGTTACTTGTCGGTTGGTGCAGCTACGGCTGCCACATGGGTGTGGGGGTGCTCCGCCTTGCTGTGCTGTAGGACTAGGGGCCTGGTGGGTGTTGTACTTCAGCTGTCCCCCTCCCACCCACTGCCTCTGTGTTGCGGCTACTTACCTGTTACTTGTCGGTTGGTGCAGCTACGGCTGCCACATGGGTGTGGGGGTGCTCGTTGTGGCGCTTCTGGAGTACTAGGGGACCTGTTGGTAGTTACGTGGCTGGCTGGGTGTACACATGCCCCCATGGTTTTGTTAGTTGATATGTTTGGGCTGTGTGTGTGGTGGTGCCTGTTGCATGTGTGTGTAATGTGTTGTGTATTGTGTACTGGACATGGGGGTGTTTGTCCCTCGGAGCTATGGCATGGTGGTAGTGCATGTGAGTACATAGCGGTGTGCTGGTATACATTTGTTTGTACTTACCAGCCTCCACTCCCCCTGGTAATCCGGTGAGGATCTCAGGATGGCTGATGACTCGCACCTTCTCCTCCCACGCTTTGAAGGTCTTGTAATGCGCGGGATTCCCTCCGCCAGTCGTGGCAGCCAGCTCTCGGTTTTTGCTCTCCTTCTTCTTGACCAGGCTTTTGATGTCGTTCCACCGTTTGTTTATCTCTCCTCTGTTTCTGGGTACGGTCCCGACTGCATTGACCTGGTCTACAATTCTGTTCCACATTCTGTTTCTGGTGGCTAGTGGTGTGTGCTGGACCTGGTTGCCATAGATTTGTGTGTGCACCTTGACGATCTCGTCGACCATGACCGTCAGCTCAGTGGAAGTGAACTTGGGCATTCTGTGTGATGCCATGGTGTTTGTGGTGCTGGTGCGGTGTGTGATGTGTGATGTGCAGGGGGTTTGTGGTGCCGGTGTTTGGTGGTGGTGGTGGTGGTGGTGGTGGGTGTGATGTGTGCGTATCTGTGGTGTGCTGCTGTCCTTGCTGTGTCACTGTGTCCTCTCCTCTCCTCTCTGCTTTGCAATGTTGCAAGGGGTTGTGGTCTGTGGAGGGGCTGCTTTTGTACTTACCTGTTTGGGTGTGTCCTGATGGTCTGTTGTTTTCAGGTGTGTTGTGGCCGGTGTTCTGGGCTTTGTTATTTATTTGTTTGTCCAGGGGTGGTGTGTTTTCGGGATGTGTACTTTGTCTGTGTATTTGTGCGTGGGTTGCTGTGTGGACTTGTTTGCCATGTTGTGTGTGTTTGTTTGAGTCCGGGGCTGTTTCTGTGCAGGGACGTGGCCGCCATGGCTTCTGCCGTGTCCATTTTCTTCAGTGTTGTTTACGCTGGCGGGCGGTGTATTTGTTGTTTTTCCGTGCTCATGTCGGTGCGATCGTTATTTCACGTGCGGTGTCTCGACCGTGAGGGCGGGCGGTTTTGTGTTGTCGTGCGTCTTTCCGTCCGTGGCGGGCGGTTTGACTCCGACTCGGGCATGGGCGGGCGGTATTTTGTGTGTTTTTACCGCCGCTGGCGGTTTTCGGTTCGAGGCATCATAATTGCTGGGTCGGTATTCAGAAGGTGTAGGCGGGCGGATTTTTGCCGCTTTCATGGGTGGCGGATTTTTTTACGCCCGGTATCGTAATGGGCCTTTTAATTACCAATTAACTAATATTAAACAATTAAATGCTTTTTTATACCAATAATAATAATAATAATTAAACATTAATTATCAATTAATAAATAATTCTTAATATATTAATTAAATTTATCAATAAATAATATTTAATAATATTTAATTACCAATTAATAATAAAACAACAATAAATTAATTTTTAGAACCAAAAAATTTTAATTTAAAAAAATTACCTATTAATAATTAATATCCAATAAATTAATTATCAATACCCAAAAATAAATTTAATAATTACTTAAATAGATTTCAATTACTTCCAAAAGTATTCCCCTATAAACGCACAACACACTCCAATGATAAAATAATACACTTAACATAATGATCAATTAATCAATTAATAAAAATTAATAACTAATTAATAATAATTAATTACCAATTAATAATAATTGATTACCAATTATCAATTAATTAATAATACTATAATTATCAATACCAATTAATTAAAATAAAGTATAAGTTAATTACATTTAAATTACATGATGATCAATTAATGAATTAATAAAAATTAATCACCAATTAATTAAAATTAATTACCAATTATTAATTAATTAACAATTATATAATTATCAATAACAATTAATTAAAATAAATTATAACTTAATTACAATTAAATTACTTCCCACCCTATTCCCCTATAAACCCACAACCCGCTACAGAACTTAAACGCAAAAAATAATTAAAATTAATTTATAATTCCTAAAAATTAATAATTAATTTAGTATATTTAAATTACTTCCCACCCTATTCCCCTATAAACCCACAACCCGCTACAGTACAAAAAAAAAAATTAACTTACATTTTTTTTTAATTAACATATAAAAATTGTATACATATATTTTTAAACAAGTAGAACACTTAACAAAAACACATATAACACATACATATTAAAAACATAACAAAATACATAACAATAATACAAATTTCGATATTAGTAACATCGATATTAAAAAATTCGATATTACTTACCTTAGGGTCGATATTCTGTCCATCGATATTCTGTCCCTTCGATATTCTGTCCCTTCGATATTTTAACTTCGATATTTTTGTATATCGATATATTATTTTCGATATTTTGTCTGCTCACCTCCGCTAAAGTATAGTCGCAATAGGCTGCTGACGCTCCGGCCCTGTCCTTGTCAACCACCCGCTAGGTGGGATGTTCTTTCTCAATCCTCGAAGGTTTGCCAACAATGTAGCTACAGGATGAGCTCTGGCTCAGCCACCCGGCAATATTCAAAAGCCGCGCACAACGATGATAGGAAGAAGAACCATATTAGAGCAGCTCTGATAAACACCTGCTCTTTGAGAAAACACCACCAGGATATTTTTGACCTGCTCTCAGATGACCGATTAGATCTTCTTTTTATTACCGAGACATGGCTGAATGAATCCTCGAACTCGGTAGTACAGATGTCTATCCCAGAGGGTTTTAAGATTTCTCGTGCTGATCGTCAGACGGGTAGAGGGGGTGGTGTTGCAGTGGTCTACAGGGATATGTGGATGTTTAATCGGGAGGAGAGCGTTCTGTTGGGGGAGGGCGAATTCCTTGATTTTAGTATTAATATCTCACCTCGGTCCACATTAGGGGGAACCTTGGTTTATAGACCTCCTGGACCAACAGGGCCCTTTCTTAAAGCCATAGAAGATGATATCATTCCCCGGGCCCTGAGGTTTGTCCAATATCTCTTTCTGGGAGACCTCAATCTTCATTTGGATCAGACGGATGTAGGGACAACCCAGGAATTCTTGGATTCCCTAGATCTTGCTCATCTCACCCAGTGGGTTAGTTCTCCCACCCACTGTGGGGGCCATATTCTTGACCCCATCTGTTCCAACTTTCCTATGGTAGTTGAAGATCCGCTCCCCGTGTCCTGGTCGGACCATTTTTTAGTTCACTTCTCCTGGCCCACTGAGGGTAGCTGTTGGATACCACAGGCTAGTGCTAGCCCGGCCACTGCTAAAGTAGATCCCTTAGCCTTCGGCCAGGCTTTGGAGAAGCTGAGACCAGCTCTCCCCCAATATGGAGGGCGCCCTGGCCTGCTTCACCAGATGGATTACGCTGGCGATGGATAGTCTATCACCTCCATCGCGTCGCAGGCGGGTCAGGGAGTCACCGTCTAAACCATGGTTTTCAGCCGAATTGAAAGTACTTAAGCAGCAATGTAAGAAACTGGAACGCTGCTGGCGGAAGGACTATTGCTCATCAGCAAAGGCCAGGCTCAGAGAAGCTCAGAAAATGTATTACATTGCTATTAGCAAGGCTAAGGGTCTCTATTATGCTGACCGGATAGAGTCAGCTAATAGCAACTCTAGGGAAATTTTCTCTATTGTGCAGAGCTTTATGGCGCCGAGGGCTGAGACAACGAAGCTCCCTGCCTCTAACACATGGTGTGAAAAACTTTCTAATTTTTTTATTGATAAGATTCGTACAATACAGTCAACATTTAGAGGTCAAAGCCCACCTCTGGCGGGGGTGGTGCCCCCACTGCTCCTTCTGAGCCGTCTTTCATACTGGAGGCTTTTACACCTATTGACCTATCTGACTCACTTAAAATTCTGAAAGCTATGAAATCAGGTTCTCCTTCGGATCCTTGTAAGGCGAGGCTCTTGGCCTCTGTGGCAGAAACAGTTAATTTAGAAGTTAATACGCTCATTAGACTCTCCTTTCAGGAGGCGCTTGTCCCAGCAGCGTGGAAGCAGGCTAAGATCCTGCCAATCCTAAAGAAACCTTCACTAGACCCTCAGGATCCAGGAGCTACCGCCCCATTTCCCTTCTCCCCACTGTATCTAAAATCTGTGAGAAAGCAGTTAATAAACAGCTCACTGATTTTATTGAAGGCTCAGGTTTACTCCATCCAGCTCAATCGGGTTTCAGAGCTGCATATAGCACTGAGTCCGTCCTGGTTGAAGTATCGGAAGCTATCCGAGGCTGTCTGGGTGCCGGTGGAAGTGCTGCCTTGATATTGTTGGATCTATCGGCAGCATTCGATACTGTCCCCCACTCGCTGCTTCTGTCTCGTTTGATGGAAATAGGTGTCACGGGATTGGCCTGGAGGTGGCTAAAATCCTTTCTGGAGGGGCGTACGCAACAGATCTGGATCCCGCCATTCTCTTCCCCGCCTCAAGGTTTTACCACAGGAGTGCCGCAAGGGTCCTCTTTGAGTCCCCTTCTTTTCAACATCTACGTCACTCCTCTGGTCCAGTTAGCGGAGGAGCTAGGAGCCAAGATCGTGGCGTACGCCGATGATACCCAACTACTGTTTACCTGGGACAAATCGGAGTTTGACACTCTGAGGGTTAAGAACTGTCTGACAGCTGTCTTTCAGTGGCTCTCAGCGGCACAGCTCAAATGTAATGAAGAAAAGTCGGAGATTCTTCTTTACGGCAACTTTCCCACACGGTTCAGAGATACTCTCTGGCCGGCCGGCTTTCCGCTACCTTCTTCTTCTGGTCAACCGGTCAAGAATCTGGGTGTTTGGTTTGACGAGAATTTGTCTTTCTCGTATCATATTAAAAAATTGGCCGGGAGCTGCTTTGGGATATTGAAGTCCCTCAGGAAATTTCTCCCCCTGCTTCCCAGGGCTGCGAGGGAAACAGTGACCAGTTCGTTGATTTTGTCCCGCCTTGATTACGCCAATGCTTTGTACATTGGCCTACCGGACTATTCCCTCAATAAGTTGCAGGTCGTCCAGAATGCAGCAGCCAGGCTTTTGTTTAACATCCCCATCAGAAGCAGCGTTAGACAACACCTGTGCACTCTGCACTGGCTGCCGGTCATTAAGCGTGTTAAGTTCAAGGCCCTTGTGGTTGGCCATCGTGCTCTGCACGGATCAGGGCCAGCTTACTTAAGGAAGCGCTTTGGGTTCTATACCCCTACCAGAGATCTGAGGTCAGCATCTCAGCACCTTGCCCGGTTACCTCGTGTCCGCCGTCAAAGAGTGGGGGGTAGATCTCTTGCATTTCGGGCGGCCACAGCCTGGAATTTGCTACCCTACTCGTTGCGTAACACTCATGATCTTAGTCTTTTTAAAAAACAGCTCAAAACACTTCTGTTTTAATCTGCGATTTTTTTTTTTTTTTTTTTAGCTGCACCTCAAGGTTCGCGCCGGGACACTCCCAGGAGTATCTCTGCGCGTTATAAACTTCAGTAACATAACATAACATAACATATGGGAGAAACCCATGGAGTTGGACCAGTAGAACACTCAATGATATTGTGCTTGAGTAAAGATTCAAGTTCCTTTTCAACAGCTTCCTGTAAGGGAAAGCCAATTTGTCTGTGTCTTTGAGCAATAGGACGGACAACCTCATTAATGTGTAATTGGACTTTCATAGTCTTCAGTTTTCCCAATCTATGTAATAGCGATGGGAATTGGCTTACTAGTTCGTGATGAGCATTCATGTTATAGTTCATGGATATCAGTACCATATCAACATCTGTGCTGAAGCTGAGTAAACAGGCGCTTGACGCCGTAGCTTGCAATACATGAATGAGTGCTTGTACTTTTGTCTTCTTATGCTTCATCATTGCCACAAATGAACCTTGACTTTTTAGTGGTGTTGAAGCAGCCCAAGTATGCTCCTTAGTATTCAATGGCATAAGTCGGGATACTGGAGACAGTTTATTATATTGCTCCTCAGGCATAATATTTATTGATGCACCACTATCGATAATGAAAGATATTGATCAACCATTGACTTTTAGTGTGATCCTCGGACAATGTTTGAATGACTTTGGTCATTTGTTATGTCGATATCACTTGGACTGATGTTTTTCCTCACAGGTGGCCAGTCCAACATGTGCATGCTTCCCTGAGGTGAACATCACCATGGGACACCCATCTTCTTCACGTTCACTTGATAATGGCACAGAAGAACTATTTGACAAAGATTTAGATGCTGATCGACTTCATCTGGTATCAATTTGTCTCAGCTCATGTGGTCACTTGGCCCTATGGGTGTGCGTTCAACGTCGCTTCTGGAACGTGCGAGCTAACATTTTGTCTTTGCTCTGTGATGCACCTACCTTTTCTTTCACCCTGCACACCGTCACAAAATGGTTTTAATTTCCACAGCGTTTGCAAACTTGCCCAATGTGGGACATTTACCATTGTGTGGAAACGAAAGTCCACACCTGAAACACAACTTCTTTTTCTGTGGAGAATTTACTCTGTGTCCCTCAGCCTTCTACTTTAACTTATTTCTCACATTTATGACTAACTCATTCTGGGTACCTCCTGCCTCTATGTCAGCAGCTTGTTGATCAGAACACTCTTCAGCTCTGGCAGCCATGAGAGCTCGTTCCAGACTAAGAGTTTCTCTCAGCATTCGTCACCTGTACGAATCTGACAAGCAACCATCAATCACTCTGAAATGTATAGCTTCCTCATCACTAAATTCATTGAACTTACAGTGGTTGATCCAGTCTCTCTAATTAGATGATGGACTCACCAGCTTTCTGTCTTTCTTGACTAAAGAAGTATCTTTCGTAATCAACATTTGGCATTGGATTGAATTTGAGATGCAAGGTTGCTTTGATTTGACTGTACGTAATTTCCTCAGCTAGCAGCATTTTCTTTATGACTTTTTTCACTCCTTCACCAGCAAGATTCTTAAGGTGCTTGATAATTTTCTTGTTATCTGCTCCTTCCATCGCATCAATGAAATCATCAAAAGTCTCCATCCAGGCAGTCCCTCTGTCGTCAATATTCAACTTTTGGCAGTATCGCATGGCGGTGGTGGTTTCAAGGAGGCAGCGGCATTGTAGCCATCTACGCGATTGGCTGACGCTGAGAGTGGAATTCCTTCCGACACCAACTGCTGTTCGCTAGGACCTGCTTCCTCCAGACCATCTCCAAGGCCCTGTGGAACCTCGAACTCCCTCTTGGTCTCCACGGGAGCACTTTGCTTTCAGGAGACCTTTGAAGTTGTTTTGAGCCGCCATCTAGCAGCTTTGTTGGAGTGTCGCTTCAGGTATAGACAGCTCTGCAAGCACAACCCCAGGTGCTTTCTCTGGGGTTGCTTCCCCCAGGCACAGTGGCACAAGGGCTCTCTTCACTCAGGACTGGCAAACAGATGACCGTTTCTTGTATCATTTTACCCATGAGCCTCTCTTTGTGCTGTCTGACTCCTAGTAAATATCTGCCTCGCACCGCTTCTGTTCACAGTGTTATTTTGCACGTTGCTGCTCTTTCAAAACCTGGTTGCATCTGCCTGCAGCATTGTCACTCCATATGAATGCATGGCTTTGAGTTGCGTAGTAGTGCAGTACCTCTTTGTGTGGCCTTCTCAGCAGGTTTCCGGCCACTGATGTGTAGACTTTTCAGTGATGCTTTCATTAGTGTCAAATTCATGGAACTGGGGCTGCGCTTTGACTACACATCTGCCAAATGTCGATTCTGCACTTTGATGGAGGCACACGTTGCACGCACAAGCAGTTTGCTGGACCATGGCAAACTCTCTGGGACAGCACTGTCCATCTTTGGGTTACTTATCTCCTATCTCGTCGCCAGCTGTAGCGTCCTCCCCAGCCCAGGTACTCGCCAATGACTATGTCACACACGGAGCTTAGTATAGAGCATCTTTATTCTTCTGCGTGCAACCCAACTTTCTAAACCTGCATTCAATCCACTACACTCTAATGCCAATGTCACTGTTCTACGGAGTCCATCAGGAGCCGCAAATGTTCCGTCATTACATATTCACACGACCCTACAGTGTCTTGGCCAAGTTTGGGGAGCCATTAGAGACCATTTCAGACTCAACTGGTTTTAATGGAAGCAATATGAAGGCCATTAAATGGACGTTAGTGCACAACAATGGCATTTTCAAAAGGATGCAGTGGCTTCCAAGTCCTCCTCTCCCTCATCTACCGTCTTTCTTTATCTTTATCCCATTTTTACATTCCCTGTACTTCAAGAATCGGACACCAGGGCTTGATGCTAAGTGGCAGCACATTTCTACACAGTTTTTGATTTCCCCACTCTCTGCATTGAGCTCTGATCTTATCTTTTCCACTCGATCAGTTAGAATGGGGCTGGGCTCAGTTATTATTCTCTCCTTGACCAAATTCCAGTATAATTCAAAACTTAATCAAAGTCACAGAGTGGACTTTAAGCTGAGATCACTCTATATGGTATACTTGAAAGTATTTCCTTAGCCAAAAGGGGTTGCCACCCCTGAGGGTCCTTATATATACTTGTACAATAATAACATGTGTAATATGTAACACTTCACACCGCACTTCGAGCCCTGTTAATAAAAGATGTTATTATGACTGAACTTACAGTGCTCAATGTACCCACCTTAGATGTACATAAAGCTGAGTTGGAATTACTGGGATTCAAACTTATGACTCTCACATCAACGCTTTAATCAACAGCAAAAGTTTATCCATTGAGCCGTCCTGCCCTTAGACCATTGGTAGTGGAAACAGGACTTCATTGGACTTACCAAGTAAGATTGTTTGGACCAGGGTCAGGCTGGCTGCTGACGGCTGCAGCTCCGCCAGGCCTGTCGGCAGGGTAAGTGAGACAGCAGGAGGTGGGTGGGAGGATTGCACTAGTTATGTCTACCAGTTCGCTCAAACGATGGCAGCTCCTAATGTCACTGTAATGTGACGAGACTCCCCACTCCCATGTGTATGGTCACAGAGGGGAGTAAAGGAGCCATTGTAAATGGCTCAGAGGCACAAGAAGGCTCTCCTCCCTCTAAGGAAGTCATGGAGGAAGTAGAAAAGGAAGCGCTCAGCACAGGGCAAAGGGAGGGTGGGGCTGTGACATCACTACTCGTAATAATATATTGCAAGTGATTCATGACTACATCTTCTTGTTACGGGCATTTTGATGTCAGAAAGTGTCTGTAATAGGAAAATAAGGCACTCGTATTTATAAACAGATTACCCTTCCCACTTACTATACTCAGCTACAGCTTATGCTTGCATGGGCCCTATGTTAGGCACGTCGGGATAGACATGCCTATTTCTTTAGATTAAATTCTTGAGCCATGACTGTTAAGCTATTTGGCTCTTCCTTTCATGATAGTGTCCAGTCATGCCCACACTCAGGAGGGTTCTGCACCTTTCATTCCATCCTTCAATTGTGGAAGTCAGAGTCCACAACACCTATAACGTCAGGTTTCAGTGGGGAAATGAGTGCTGCTCACTGGTGCCCTTACAGGGTCATGGCAATTCTTCACTCCCAGTGCAGTCATTGTATTCATCTGAACGAGTGTCATCAAGCGTCTCTGGTATGGCTGTGTGCCATCACATTTGTCAGCTTACCTGATGCGAATGTGAACGTCTCTTTTTGGGACAGTTTACGCCCTTTTGTCAGTAAGTGACATACCACAGGCCTATCCTTCTAAGTCTCTGCTGGACTCATTCCATTGAATACTCACCCATCGTCTATGTAGTACATTCGCTCAATTTGGGTAATTTAATTATGTTAACTAGAGATTGTAACACACCATTGCACACTGTTTTCAATTTTATTTACTTGTCTAAGCATGCTGTACCAGAAACACAGCTCCCTAATGCACCCTCGTTTCCCTGAAAAAATGAAACTGACATCTGTTGGTGTTCTGCCTGCTTTTAAAAGCTGCCTCGCTTTTCCTACCGCATTGATAAATAATAAAAGAAGAAATATGAGCCGCTGTGGTGTAGCCTTGCAATCATTTGCAAGTCTGTGCGCATCCAACAGATCAGGGCCTTATTACATAAAGCGAGCAGTGGGGCGCTAAGTTAAGACATAGGGGCCGATTCCGATCTCGGCCGGTAGGGCTCCGAATCGGATTCGGCTTAACCAGATCCGATTCGGAGCCCTATTGCCCGACCGATTCGTACGCGCGTCCGGGCGAGCGAGTACGATGCAAAATCGCCAACCGACTCGTCCGGGCGTCCCGACCGCTCCGACCGACTCGTTCCCGGGTCTAACCGCACCGACCGACTCGCTCGGACTCGACTCACACCGCGCAATGGAGGCGTTTCCCGGCCGGGTGAGTATGATGCGCGCCGCGAGCAGTCCGACCGAGCTGCGCACTCCGGCTCCAAAGAGCAGTCGGAGCCGTACTTTGGGGGCCTGTGTCAGACCCCCCTGTACGCGTAGCCGCGCGAGTCGCACACAGGGGGGACCCATGGGTCCCCCCTACCTGTGCGTGTACGGCGCGAGTCGCTTCGACGCGTACCCGCTGTAGGGGGCGCCCTTGTTCGCCTCGCACCCATTGAGTCAATGGGAGCCCGCGTACGCGTTGTACGACAGGCTCCCATTGACTTCAATGGGAGTCCGACCGACTCGTGTCCGATGGCATACGTGCGCATCGTACTCGTTCGGTCGGGCTGCACGGGTCCGATTCGGTCGGAAATCTCTCCGGGTCCGGCTCGGTCGGAGAGATTTCCGGCCCGAATCGGAATCGGCCCCTAAGTTTCTGCTGCAGTTTTGGAATGACTATCGTCGAAGTTAAATCGATGCAGAAGCGCTATTTTACCACCTCAGACAGTGGTGGTAATGTAGCAGCATTTGTTAACATCTGTAGAGGAAACCACAGAACAACAAATGAAACACAACACAACTGCAGTATAACTCCACAACATCAAATTGCAACAATAAAGCACAAAAAAACCACAGTACAAAGAAACAACAGGCGACATAATCAGCACAACTAAATCCCTCGAAAGAAATATGCACAAATGTTCCTGTCACACACTATTGCCTCTAATATCATTTTCCCATAATACAGTGGTAAACGGCATATGGAGCAATCACTACCATACCTTACCACCAAGGACATCGATTTCATAACCATATTGTTTGTTGGAAACTGCTCTTTGTGCCACAGGTGTAGTGTACAAACATATCCAGGTGATGAGTGTGGCCACACAACAGAAGCACGAAGGCACACAAAGAGAAAATGAGGCTGAGAGCACAAGATGGTCAGGAAACACAGCATGAATAAAAAGTGACAGAAACTGAGAGAGGTAAAATAATGGCAAGAGTGTTAGAAAAATAAAAATGAGCAGGAAAAAAAGATGAAAGAAAGGGCAGGACCAGTTCTGAGGCAGAAAAGGGCAACAGAAAGCAATGGGAAGAATGGCTGAAATGGACAGTTGGAAACCATGATAATCCTTGTAGGACTGTAAGGTGGGCCCAATGTAGGCAGCCACCCCACACTAGCTGCAGTGGGCCTTAAGCATGACAGCGCCTCTAGCAGTGCCACCCACAGAAGGAACGTCTGTGAGACTCAGTGACCCAACATAACCCTGTTTACATACCATTCCCTCCCTCCAGAAGATCCAGGAGCCTGAGTCACAAGGAGCTAGACTAAGAACGTGTGACTGGTCTGGGAAAACTATCTTTAGTCAAAGACGCAAGACGTAACCTGAGCATAGCCTTAGAGTCTGCAGCACTTCTCCTGTCTGAAGGCCATTGACAAGGGAATGGAGGCCAACGACCTAAAAATGAGCTCTAGTAACATTGAGATTTGGATGATAATAGGCCTGCCTCCCCTTGGACTATTGATCTATGGCCGATGGAATTTGTGTCTTTCCAATATTCGGGGGACAAGGTAAAGTTTGTACTTATAACATTGGGTTGCAAATTATCAACGTCCTCACAAGTTTCTAGTCTCTTAAGCCCTAAATTGTCATAAGACAGCCTTTAGGAAAATTATCGTATATTTAAATTTTACTTAGGAGTGATCATGGTCCTTGTCATGCCACGGCATACCCATGCAATAATGTCTATTTGGGGATTCTTAGCACTTGTGTATTATTCCATGAGGGTGGCAAGATGCAGGAGCAACCTCACTACTTAACTTAAAATGGCATGATCTTTTTACCACAGTCCTGCCGCTGCGGCGCTAGTTGCACATCATGGAGAGAGCTAACTTTTGATTGATGTGTATTGTCTTCAAAAGTAATTCTCTCTAGAAGTCTTGCATTTCTGCAAAAATGTTTGTATTCCACATACACAGAAGAACATTACATTCACCTGCCATCAGCCCTTTAGCAGTTTCAGATTTTAGAAATCTCTACTGAAACGGAGCATTCTCACTCCTGTCACTGCAAATTAGGGCTCCTCTACCTCTCCACACTGGACTAATGAAAGATCATTTTACTATCAGGTGATGCTGCCAATGCAATGTATTCCCAGTCCAAGATAAAGACTGTGGTACCATGTTGTGTTTGGGCATATTGCACTAAGATAAGATAAGAAAAGATAATATAAGATAATATATGATAAGATAAGATAAGATAAGATATTTATGTATTAGAGTAATGTGAATAAAGGTATTGAAATTAAGTTTGAGGTGACTTTCAATATCCTTATAATGTTTATTTGTGGGTGTTGGACCTGGCCTGTGTGTGCAGTTTTAAACTACCATTTCAAAGAGGCAAAACAACCCTTTTGTCAGGCCTAAACCTTCCTTTTTAATACATATCAGAAACTCATCGGGTACGCCCTAAACAGCCAATAGGGCAGGTTACATTGTATTAAAAAAGTTGGACATGCGCTTTAACCCCTTCCGTGCTCATGACGAGCTCAGCTCGTCATGCTGCGCGGTTGCGCTGTGCGCATGACGAGCTGAGCTCGTCACGACTCCACCCGCGATCGGAATGTCCCGCATACGAGCGGAATTCCGATCGCGGTCAAGGGGTTAAAGTTTTACATGTCCTGGTAGTGAAAAAGTCCTAAATTTGTTTTTCACCACCGCAAGGCCTACCTCTCCCATAGGATAACATTGGGTTACCTTATTACATTTAATACACAATAACTGTGACGTCATCACCAAAGTCTTTATTTCGGTTTTGCAATACCATAAAAGAGACAAACACATGAATCTCGGATGACGATGTTCAGGATAAAAAAGAACTATAAAATGCTCCCTGTACAAGCTCTTGGGACTAAAAAAGAGGAATAAAAATTAACAAATTCTTAATACAAATGGACATGCACAAAAAGAGAACAAAGCTACACAAATTTCAATGTTAGATAAATTTTACCTATCAGTACAGGGCTAAAGTGCGAATGCGTTACTAAACATTATTAATGTCTCATTTTGCTGAGGAGTACGGCCCGTTTACACAACAACAGACATTTTAAAACCCGAGCCCCAAGTGACCAATAAAAAGAGAATAAAAATCTTAAAATGGTGACATAAAAACCAATTTTTACAAGCCAACACACCCGACTGGACTGATCTATATGATATCAATTTGATTTCTTCATGCCTGTCGGGGAGGTAGATACAACCCTCCTTCTAATGGCCCAAAACTGACCCAGGAATTTTGCAGTTGCACAAGCATAGAATGGTCTCGCATCTGTCTTTAAAATGCGTAGGGCGTCTTTGTGGCTGTATGTCCCGAGTTGTCTACATACCGGTGTTAGCCATTTCCTTCTAGGTCTGGCATAGGCGGCACAAGCGAAAAAGACATGGCCTATTGATTAGTAGGGGCATGGACAGGAGGGACAACCCTTGGGCTGTGATGAATTTGTCAGCCAGGAATTCATAAAACCATTAATGGGTAGACAGCCATGTCTGAACTGGGTATACAATTTCCTGTCTGCCGGCACTTTAATAAAATCAAGATAGCTTTCTAGCCGGCTGATGGATTTTATGTCAGTAAAAACATCAGTTAAACAGCCATGATGAATTTTCAGGAAGTTCTTCTGTTCTACCCATGCCAAATACTGAGATTTATGTTGATCCCTGGAGAATGTAGGCGAGAGACCTTCTTGCTCCTTAGGCACGCCTATGTCTGCCCGGATGGTATCTATATGTTTAATGCATCCAATTTTATGGTATTTATCCAAAGCAGAAACTTCAGTAAAAGCGGCGGCATAGGGGGCCAGATCTGGGGTTGTAACCATTCTATGCCAAAAAAGCAATGGGCGTAGGCTCACTTGGTCGTTTATAGACTTGATACCCAAGTCAAGTTTCAAGGGAAAAAGAGGAGTGCTTTGGGGGAGTGATACCAAGCTCCTAAGGAACTTGTTTTCCACTGATGAAAGGGTATTAACGTTAATGAAGCCCCACAGTTCTGCCCCGTATAGCACACTACTTACTACCTTGCAACTATACAACTTGAGTGCAGGGGCTATAGGCTTGGTATACGAGAGGCAATGCTCCCGCCGCAAAGCCCCAGTTAACTGGGAAAATTTCAGGGACACCTTCCCTAGGTGTTTCCTCTAGGCCATTCCCTCAGACAACTGGATTCCCAAGTAGTCAAATGAACCAACTCGCTCGAACTGAACATTATCTAGGACCAAGTTACCTTTGAAGGATTTGTGGGGATTTAGCATCATCAACTTGGTTTTAGCAGTGTTGATGACCAAACCCCTCGCATCACAAAAGGCCTTAAAATGATTTAAAAGTTTTTGTAGGCCCATGTAACTGTGACCTATATATAAGCAAAAGACACACAAACCGGTCCTAGGATGCTTGTGTCCGGTCCAGGGAGGACCTGGCTTGGCAGTTCGGACTAGACTGTTCCCATGAGGCACAGGGTCAAGACTGATTTGCATATGACCAGGTCTAAACTGGGGTGGCATGGTGAGCAAAAGAATGATGGATTTAACCCAGATCTCTTGACTGGGGGTGAATGGTTTGATTTGTTCTGCATTCCGTCCACCAATTGTGTGTCTTTTGCTTTCTTGCCCTAAGTGCACCGGGTATGCTCAGACGTGGGTCCCGGGCTCACTGTGCCACTGAATTCAAGCTATCCTGGCTGATGAGCCGTGAAACCCCGAAACCGGTCCTAGGATGCTTGTTTCCGGTCCAGGGAGGACCTGGCTTGGCAGTTCAGGCTGACCTGTTTCCATGAGGCACAGGGTCAAGACTGATTTGCATATGGCCAGGTCTAAACTGGGGTGGCATGGTGAGCAAAAGAATGATGGATTTAACCCAGATCGCTTGACTGGGGGTGAATGTTTTGATTTGTTCTGCATTCCGTCCATCAATTGTGTGTCTTTTGCTTTCTCGCCGTAAGTGTGTTGGTTATGCCCAGACGTGGGTCCCGGGCTCACTGTGCCACAAGATTCAAGCTATCCTGGCTGACGAGGGGTGAAACCCCGAAACCAGTCCTAGGATGCTTCTTTCCGGTCCAGGGAGGACCTGGCTTGGCAGTTCGGGCTGGACTGTTCCCATGAGGCACAGGGTCAAGACTGATTTGCATATGGCCAGGTCTAAACTGGGGTGGCAGGGTGAGCAAAAGAATGATGGATTTAACCCAGATCTCTTGACTGGGGGTGAATGTTTTTATTCATTCTGCATTCCGTCCATCAATTGTGTGTCTTTTGCTTTCTAACCTTAAGTGCGCCGGGTATGCCCAGATGTGGGTCCCGGGCTCACTGTGCCACTAGATTCAAGCTATCCTGGCTGATGAGGGGGTGAAACCCCGAAACCAGTCCTAGGATGCTTGTTTCCGGTCCAGGGAGGACCTGGCTTGGCAGTTCGGGCTGGACTATTCTCATGAGGCTAAGGGTCAAAACTGATTTGCATATGGCCAGGTCTAAACTGGGGTGGCATGGTGAGCAAAAGAATGATGGATTTAACCCAGATCTCTTGACTGGGGTGAATGTTTTGATTTGTTCTGCATTCCGTCTATCAATTGTGTGTCTTTTGCTTTCTCGCCCTAAGTGGACCAGGTATGCCTAGACGTGGGTCCCGGGCTCACTGTGCCACTGGATTCAAGCTATCCTGGCTGATGAGGGGTGAAACCCCGAAACCGGTCCTAGGATGCTTGTTTCCGGTCCAGGGAGGACCTGGCTTTCCAGTTCAGGCTGGACTGTTCCCATGAGGCACAGGGTCAAGACTGATTTGCATATGGCCAGTTCTAAACTGGGGTGGCATGGTGAGCAAAAGAATGGTGGATTTAACCCAGATCTCTTTACTGGGGGTGAATGTTTTAATTTGTTCTGAATTCCGTCCATCAATTGTGTGTCTTTTGCTTATATAAGCGAGGCAGTGAAACAGGTAGCAGGAGATGGTTTGGGTGGGTCGCTGGTCCAGTGTTCTGTTTACAGTCCAATGAGATGTGATATGTATTCTTGCTTAACCTTATTAGGTTATTCAAGTGGGAGGAAGTTCAACTTGTAACTGGCGGCAACTGGGGCTGGAGATTAAACAAAAAACACACTGACGTAACTACTTGCTTATTCTAAGTGTCTAGATCTTTTGGCTGGTAGAAACATTGGAAGAGATGGGATGCCTTGCTCTGAATGGTGAATGCTGTGATTTGTGTGTCAGTTGTTGGTCACCGAGAGAAAAGACAAAAACGACGATGGTGCCACTCAATCCATAAGGAGAAAAGAAGCTGGTGAGCCTACTGAAATGTAATCAACCTAACAAGCCCGCGTTCACTGTCCCACTCCAACGTCAGGAAATAACTCTGCATTGGCGATGGTCTGCAGCTTTGGTAGTAGCAGTGTTAGTGGAAAGTCATAAGACACACACAGAGTTAGTTCAGTAAAACACTATCAACATCCTGGACTACTGATTGGCCCTCAGTTCTGGTTGGATTTGCTTCACTCTTCTCCAGAATCCTGAGAAGTATCGTCTGAGCTATAATGTCCTGCGGGACACGTTCTAGTGTTCCGCAGGAAGTGGTAACCCCAGCCACTCCCTTGAGGGCTGGACACACTGCACCCCCACACCCATCCATCACGGGTGCCACGGGTGACGTGGCCCCGTCAATAAAAGGGCCCGGGTGCACGTGCTCGAGGCCAGTTAACGCACCATAGTACGGAGTGTCAGTGTCCATCCTTCTGGTACCATGTGGGCCTGAGGCCCAACTTTACACTGGCGACGAGGCGGGTAGCTGACCCCGCATGCCTGCTAGTCTGTGCGTCGTCGTTCCTCGTGGAGAAGGAAACGGGCCCGAGAAGCGGCGGCCCCACAGCGATGCCCACGGCCACCAGTGCCTGCCGTGGTAACCGGGCGCGACACTGCCCTCTACTGCCCATGGAGCGTCGCTCGGAGTCCAGCCATGCCTCGACCCCCACTGATGCATGAAGAACGGAGAAACGGACTGGCGATCCCGGTGAGTGCGGAAACCCCGCTCACCAGCGAGCTTGCAGAGCCCAGTGACCCCCTAGCGAAACCCCGGCA
This sequence comes from Calotriton arnoldi, assembly GCA_963921515.1. Classification (NCBI taxonomy): domain Eukaryota; kingdom Metazoa; phylum Chordata; class Amphibia; order Caudata; family Salamandridae; genus Calotriton; species Calotriton arnoldi. The sequence continues at coordinate 784,689 of CAWUFW010005224.1, read as the reverse complement.
GCTGCCCCATCGCACGTATCCACCACTGCGGGGGAGGCCACGAAGTTGCGGCCACGGCGGAGCGGACGAAGCGCACGAAGACACAGCTCCCTGCGCAGTATGTTAAGCCTGCCCCAGCAACTGGAAGGAAGCGGCCGCAGCCATTGTCCTGTGTAGCCGAGAAGCACTGAGCGACAGCAGCTGGGTGAGCGGCATGGTCAGAGCAAGTCGCCTGGCTGCCCCAGCCTTGTGGAAAGCCCATACCGGCATCTCGGCGGCCCAGCAAGTCCCGTCCGCAGCGCGATGGCGAGGCACCCGCAAAGCTCAGGGTGAATCTGTAGGACGGCTGCCTCCCGCCACACCTCCATTCCTGTCAACAAACCCCCGGCAAGCTGCCCACGCTTGCCCACCGCGGGAGGGAAAGAAAGGAGGCACCTACCTCGCCACCAGCAGCATGGGGGAGACCGCCACGCCCTTTGGAAGAGCGCCTGCATCGTCTTAAAGCTCCGGTCGGAGCAGATGCCAGCAGATTCCCGGCAAGGCTGCCAAGCCGAGAACTGAAGCGCTACACTGCCACCCAGCGGCCACAGCTGGTACTGCTTGCTGTGCAAAACACAAACGAACAATCAGCAGAACGGTGGATTCCTCAGGGAAGAGAGATCCAACCCATGCACCCACAGAGCCGCAGAAGCCAGTGGACCCCCAGCCTAGGTACAAGGCTGAGCTACAAAGAATGCCTCGGACTCCCACACAAACAGAGAGTGCAGCTCTCTTCACCCCAAGCACCAAGTGAACCACACAGTGTTCTCAGCCTCCACACTGTAGCCCACAGACAATTGTCACTGCACGGATCCACAAGACGCTCCCTGCCTCCCCAACACCGCCTGTGCCCAGCGCTGATCACCCAAAGACGTTGCCAGAAGACTGTGCACCATATCACACAGCCCGGTACAGGCACATTTCAGGCAAAAGAGGCCCACGGTTTCCCAGAAGCAGACTGCTGGGGCCCAGCACCTCAGACACGGCGCTGCCATCTAGTGGGTGTGAGAGGCACCCCACTCTCCTGCAGCTACACTGAGCAGGCTCAGACAGGGGCTCCCAGCCTAGGTCTCCACACAAAAGGAAGCAACCACATGCACTAGAGCATCAGATTCTCGCCTCCCACACTGCCACGCACATCCTGGGGCTGCCAGCTGAGAGCATCACCCCTGCACCGGACAGGGATGCACAACACAGGAACGGGCCAAGAAGCAAAAGACAACGACGCCCAGCAAGGTAGCAAGCCCCAAGAGAAGCACACAAAGGCGGGGTGCGTTGCGCGCCACGCCAGCAGGCTGCCCACGCCTACCTGCAACCGAGGAAAAAAAGGAGAACCCCTACCTCGCCACTGGCAGGTCACCACACGAACGGCCGCCACGCCCGCCTCCGTAAACGCCTGGAAGCGGCTCAGCATGCAACAGGAGAAAGGCTGTCAGTGCCCCAGTGAAAAGGATCCGCGCCATTCAGTGGCCACACCCAGCACACCCTCTACCCCCTACAGTGCCTGCAAGCTGGGCGCCGCATGCCATCTGTGGGAGTCCCAGAAAACGACCACTGCGCCACCTGGTGGCTCCCCAGAAGTAACGCGCTGAAGAACGGACGCACTGCCTGGCCAGAGCAGATAGCCAGCTGTGTCTCACGACCGTCGTCCCCAGCAGCAAGGGAGGCAAGAAGAGAGGCCCTGACACCCCACTACCCTGCCGGAAGTGGCAGGATCAGCTAGAGGAGATTGCTAAGTGATCCTAGCAGGAGGATCCACACCAGCGCGTCCAAATAGCGGTCCAGCACACTGACTGACCAGCAACAAGAGTAGCCCTCTGTACTCTGCAAGTGAGAGCAGCAAGGACACCTTCAAAGACAGCAAAGTCTCCAGGTAGCTGCCACACCTTGAGCTACAAGGGAAACTGAAGCCAAAACAGCACCATCTCCGGGGAGCTGTCCCCACCGACAGCGCAAGCAAAGACTGGTGCAGAGCACGCACAACACGTGACTGCCCAACGCCACCGCCGGAGAAGAGATCGCATCACTTGCTCCTCCTGGCACACAGACACAACCGCAAGCTACACCACAGGCACACCAAGTGCCAGAAGAAAGCGCCCAAGAAGACGATGGAGCGCACCAGGTCCGAGGTGCGCAGAAAGCCGCGGCAGCGAACCTTCCAGCACGGGCAGGCGCCCGGGAGATAGAGACATCTCCACAAAGCAGCACTGCTGAACGCAGCACAGAGAATGACCATCTCTACTGCACCAGCGAAACCCCGCAGCGGGCCGAAGACCACACAGAGTGTCCTCCCTCGCACTGCCTCAAGACGGAGTCGGCAGTGACCCACGACAGGCAAGGGAGGAGTCGCACACCCCACGTGGCAGGCCGCCACAGCTACATGCGCTCCAACAACCAGCGACACACGACCAGACGTCACTTCGCCCAGCAAGGAAGGAGCGCGCCGGATCGAAGGCAGAAGCCGGCGCCATGACAGTGCCGCCTCAAGGTCCAAGCACAACACCCTCGAAGAAAGAAGAGAGTGACAACCCTGTCACCCAGAAAATCGGAGGAACACAGGTGGGCTAGATAGACCAACAAAGGGAGAAGACCGAGGACTCACAGCAAGCCCAGAGCACACCCAGACACACCAGACAGCCACCAAGGCGGACCGACGTCCCTGGACACAGCCTCACGGGAGAACCGAGCACAAGCCGCTGCAAGCGCAATCCGCGTCTCTCCCCAACGCTTCCCCAGGCGACCGTCCATCCCAGAGTGTCGGCAGTCCAAGTCAACGGCATCCCTGCTCCAGGCCGCAGATGCCGTGGGTGGAGATCAGCACCGAGTGTCCCTCTTCACACCGCATCAAGAGGAGTCGGCAGTGGCCCCCAAGTCAGGCAAGAGAAGATCTGCACACTCGCCGTGCCAGGCCGCCACCAAAGATCAATCTCAGCACGACAGAGACACCCGGCAGCTAAGTCTCTCCTCACTTTCAACTCTCCCAGCAAGTCACCACCATCCGTCATTCCGACTCACCACATGGCGACCACCACCATCACGCCAGCCCTCAGCACATGCGTCAAACACCACTACCAGAGCACGAGTGGACTGGAATCCTACACCGTTGCCACGCCAGCCGACTAAAGAAATTAGAAGCCACCCGTGAACCTGGCCTACACCGGAACCGCGGCATCGAGTGCAAGTCCTAGCCAAGACTCATCCACCCGTGAAGGTTGTGCGTGCGACTAAGTAACGGCTCCTCGGCGGTCCTGCAGCTGCCCCCAGACGGCACACAAGCGGCCCCCAGCGCAGCCCTCCTACAGTCCCGCAGCAACCCCGACGACGGGCCTCCCCAGACGGGAGAGGGTGAAGAGACATTGCCCCACCGACAGGTTACCGGTCACAGCCAAGCAGTTCAACAGGGACAGTCGGTCCAGCAACACCTCTGTGAATTCTCACCGTGAACTCCATCCATGCTCACGACGCAACCCACTGTGAAGAACTGTTAGAACTTACCACAGACCGTCACCGATGTCAGCAAGGTGGGAGCCATGCAAGACCACACGACGTGTCATCATCAGTGAACTGACGGTATGCAGCGGACGTCTCCAAGCCCGTGGCCGTGTCCTGAACCCCTCAGGTTAAACTACGGGTGCCCGCCGAGAAGGTCCTGCTGCAAGCAAAGTCACCCGCTCCTGTCTGACGTCGTCTTGCCACCTGACTCAGAAGACTGATGGACCCTGTGGTATTCCAATAACTGTTTGTTTTGTCCCCACAGGTTGGACTAATGTTTTGTTTGTTTTTCAATAAAGTTGAGGAGGAATGTAATGTCCTGCGGGACACGTTCTAGTGTTCCGCAGGAAGTGGTAACCCCAGCCACTCCCTTGAGGGCTGGACACACTGCACCCCCACACCCATCCATCACGGGTGCCACGGGTGACGTGGCCCCGTCAATAAAAGGGCCCGGGTGCACGTGCTCGAGGCCAGTTAACGCACCATAGTACGGAGTGTCAGTGTCCATCCTTCTGGTACCATGTGGGCCTGAGGCCCAACTTTACATGAGCCAGAACACAGGGGAGGAATTGACATAGCATCACGGACTGGCAAAGAACAATTGCTCTGAGGTGCTGAGGTCTTATTACCATGGGTTGCTTCAGGGCACTACTAGAAGAGGCCTGTACTACAGATTGGAAAAGACAAAAATGTAATCTTTTCCAATTTTAAACACAACCAAATAACGTCCAATTCAGCCATTCAAACCATTTAAAGTAGTCCGCAGGCTTACCGGTGCAACCTTGCAATAAAACGTGACTTCTCAAAAGATTAGAATGGCGTTGGACTTAGAAGTACATTTTTGAGAACAGCACTGGAATAATTAAGCGCGAGGGCTTCAAGGCTGCATTGTGTCCCCATCTGCGCTTTAATCTCTGCAGCTAAAGATTTGCAGGATCTCATTTGAACTATGACCCTTGACGCCTATTCGCTGGGGCCATGTTTGCACTTCCTAAGTGGAGTTTGGTTGTCCAAACTGACCGAGAGAGGTTCAGCGCAAATTAACTAAACTGAGGTGACTGGGTAAGTAAACTAAGGCTGAACCCCAAAGGATTGCTCAATTAATGCACATTGTCTGTATATGACCTCTGAAAGTCGCCTTTCCATGTTTATTTTTTAAGACTTTCTAAAACGTGAAAGTAAAGCTACACAAGGCCAGTTCTGGGCCGAAAACAAGACTGCTTTGTAAGCTCAGTTAAACAAGAATATGATGCTTCCAGTGGCTGCCGAAAATAAATCTACTGTTTTTTTTTTTTTTACTGAAAAGGAAGTCGCTCTTATTTGATTCAAAGTGAAATCAAATTGTAATTCCAACAAAAGTGAGTAACTATTGCAAATGTTCCTATGAGCACAGGAGATGGCATGACTAGATCTGTGAATAATAGTGAGAAATGTAAATTGATATAACATTTTCACATTCGTTTTGGGTGTTCATACCAATTATAGCATTCTTCTCTGCGATCCAGACGTGTAGCTCAGTCTTTTAAACTTCAGAGGACAGAAAATAAGTACTATTGGTAGAGTAAAAATAAAAATACTCAAGCACCAAGAGCCTATGCACTTTGTGTTCTATGCAATATATGTGATATGTTGCCCCAAGCACACCTACTTCTGATGTTCCAAGACTCCAAGGAGTTCTGTAAGCATGTGTAGACGTCAATGCGTTTCCAATTCCATAATATAATGAAGTGGGTTACACTATTCCCATTCCTTTTAACATATAATGTTCCCTCACATGTGTAGGGCCATGCCAAATCACTGCTATCACAGTTATGTTGTGCAGTACGTCTGCGGTATTGCAACTTGAAATCTCTAGTGTCGTTTTTGTAATCCAGACGTCTTGAGCTAAGCACTTAAAACGTTCTAATGCCATGGCCTTATTTGATAATGTGCATTCTACACATTGATTTGCATATATAGTTATAATGATTTTTTTTGTAAATGTGTCCTTGAAAATGTTTTCTTATAATAATCTTTCTGACTTTAATAGTTCTTTTAGAAAATTGTAATTGCCACTAATTTTATGATTTTCCTGTTGTCACTAATTTTATTCCTTTTTATTCTTCTTTTTTAAAGCAATTACTTTTCTTCTAAAAAAAAATCCAACTCAAAAGGAAAAGAAAGACAACAAGTGCAGGTTGGATCTCTTGTATCATCATCTCATAAGATAACATGCAGTGGTCCTACACTATGCCCATTGTTTCCTCCCAGCAATTCTGATACTCAGGGAGAAGCATTTGATGGATGCTCACAGCCCCTTCCTACACCGTCAGGGGTATGATAGAGTTTACAATGTGGATATGTGCTAGACTCCCGAGGGGTGGTGATTCTTTTCCACTGTTCCTTCCCCATGGCGGTCAGGTGTGTTCTCCCCGACCCCCAGGGCCACTATCTTGTGCCTAAAGGCGGGATGGAGAGCCATGAGTTGAATCTCCTTTGTGTCTATGCCCCCCGCAACAGAGTCCTTCCTTCGTACTCTTACAAATCTAATGCTGGTACTCCCTGTGAGTACCACAGTGGTGGGAGGAGACTTTAATGCGGTCCTCGATTCCTCAGCTGACTCTACAGGTGTCCCCTCTAGGCATAGGTGTGCGAGGGACCATCAGCTGTCCAATTGGGTAAACACTCTTGGCCTGTGCGACGCATGGTGCCTGTGGAACCCTAGGAAGTGAAAATATACACAAGCTTCGGTGGCCCATCATTCCCATGCACGTGTACACCTTATCCTTCTGCCAGCCACTGACTGCTTACACGTTTCTGAGGTACAGATTCTCCCTAGAGGAATCTCTGATCATGCCCCTGTTCTCTACCGCCAGGGCTCTAAGCTTACCGCCCAACAGCCTATGTGGTGGCTTAATGCATGGCAGCTCCAGGATGCGGTGTACTCCTAGGCTCTGCCGGGTGAGCTCCAAGCATATTTCCAAACTAATCAGGGGACTGTGAACTCTGCCAGCACCTTGTGGGTGGCTTGTATGGCTAAAATCAGAGGGTACGCTAAGAGTATTCTCAGGGGGCAGGAGAGGGACAGACTCCAACAGATGACACAAATGGTGGCACATGCTCTCTGATTAGAGCCTCAACTTCCTGAAGACTGCCAGGGAGAGGCCTCCTGACAACTGAAATTTATACGGGCCAAGATTTGCCTTCTTTTGCTCGAGGCAGCGGGACAAGTGCGGTGTGCCTGCTTGGTGAGAGTATACGAATGGGGTGACTAGAATAGCAAGTTACTGTACTGGCTGGTTGCTCAGCCCATGGCTGCTCGAGTGATCCCTGAGATAGTGGATGCTGCTGTCACCCCCCAGCTCTCTACCCTGGGCACAGGTGGAGCTAGACTCCTCCCTTCTAAATGAAATCTCTCTGCCACGGATGTCATGGGCTGAAAGGTAGGCTTTGGAACAGCCCATCATGGTTGAAGAAATTGTCAGTGTAGTGTCTGCCTTGGTGACTGGAAAGACACCTGGCCCGACTGGTACCCTAATGAATTTTATAGTAAATATGTAGAGGTCCTTTCTCCACATCTGCTTGCCCTCTACAATGAAGCCACTGAAGTTGGTCATTTTCAGCAGGAACTTAATTTGGCCACCATTGTTGTCATTCCAAATTTGAGCCCTCAATCCAACGACTGTGCGGCATACCGGCCCATCTCTCTCATTAACAGAGAGATTAAACCTTTTGCCATGATATTAGCCACATGCCTGAAACCGACTCTCAATGCTCTCATAAATCCAGATCAGTGTGGCTTCATGCCATCTAGGGGCCTGAGGCACTGCCTCAGACTCCTCCATGTTGCCTTGGCCCACCGGCATCTTTTGACATCCTCTGTGGCCCTGTTGTTAATAGACTTTGAGAAAGCCTTTGACACAGTGGACTGGACTTTCCTGGTTCAGATTCTCTGGAAGGTGGGTTTGGGACCTAGTTTCTATGGCTATGTCAAATTGCTTTACTCCAACTTGATTGCGCGAGTGCAGATTAATGGTGTGGCTTCCAACCCATTCCCTATTTGTCGGGGCACCAGACAAGGATGGCCCCTGTCCCTGCTCCTTTTTGCCCTTGTCATTGAGGTCCTGGCCCAACTAATTCGCAATGATGCCAGGTACAGGGATGGGAGTGGGATATGGGACATGATGACCGCATCACACTGTATGCCGATAATGCCCTCTTGTTCCTTTCCAAACACAAGAAGACTGGCCTATGTTGTCTTCGTCTCCTTCAGCTTTATGCAGATGCCTCTGGTCTGCAGGTTATCCATGCAAAGTTGGTGCTGGTTCCTCTTCATCCCTCTCAAGAGTGTGTTCAGTGTCAGGCCATCATACCAGTGCAGCTTTTGAGCTTCTGCTATTTGGGCATCCATATTCCCCATCCTGAGATGATATGGACTCTTAATTTTACCCCGCTGATCAGGAAGGTGAAGGCGGACTTGAAAAAATGGCAACCCCTCCCTCTCAATGTGATGGGACAGATTGCTCTATATAAAATGATGATCCTGCCAAAGGTTTCAGATCTTTTTAAAAACTTCCCGCAGTTGATACAGCAACAATGGTTCAGGGAGATGGACTCCCTGGCGAAGTCCTTTCATTGGCACAAGTCCAGGTAATGGCTGGCTCTTGCAAGGTGTAAACGGGTGCCTTATGATAGCAGATTAGGCATGGCTAATTTGCACCTCTACTACTTAGCATCCCAGACCCTGTTTATAAATGATTGACTTAATGGGGAATGGTCAGACCCGGCGTATAGGGTAAAGCTAATCTCGCTGGGGTTTGAGGGTGTGCTGGAGATGTTGTACAGCGCCCAACTCTTTAAGAACCTTCCATATGTGACCCGAATGGTCTTTCTTAGCTGGCATACTGTGCTCCAACATTCCGCTGGGACTCCAAACTCACTCAACAGACCCCCTTGCAGAGGGGGAGGTGGTTGCACAAAACAGGCTTCCTTCACTGGGATGGCATAGGCACTTACCTGCTGGAGAATGTTTGGTGTGGCACCCAGATGTGTTCTTTTCAAGAACTTCAATCAACATATGCCCTATCACATACACATTTTTATAAATACCTTCAACTACGGCAGGCGCTAAGGGCATACATTTCCCAGGGCACTACACTTCCTGAATTCAGTCCCCTAGAGGCAAAAATCCTGATGGGTGCACTATCAAAAGGAGGTATCTCCCAGATTTATCATTCACTAGTCCTTAATGCGCCCAATGTGCTGGTACGCCTGCGAACCCAATGGGAAGAATGCATGGGACTGCTAGAGGATGACGATTTGCATGATGCTATGATGGCACCCCGCACTATCACGATTTCCTTTAGGATATAGCTGGTCCAGACGTATTACCTTCACCCCCAGCTGCCTCTACAAAGCACACTTTCTTCCAAGTCCAACATGCTTCAGATGTCCACATACTCCTGAAGGTTTCTAACATGTGATCTGGACTTGCCCTGTTATTATGAGTTATTGGACCATGGTGGCTAAAGAATTGTCAGAGGTGCTGTGGTGGGAGTTGGAATTCTCGCTGAGGTCACTCTTCTTTGGCATCTTTGAGGGAACAGAGGGCCCTAAGGCTGATTGGGCGCTACTGGGGGTGGCCAACATGATGGCAAAAAAAGACATAGCAAGTAAGTGGAAATCTACCAGCCCGCCCTTGATGTCTCAGTGGCGACAGGGTGTGGACTGGTGTGCCCAGCAAGAAAGAATGGTGTATGAAGCCAGAGTTTTCCCCAAGAAACATGCAAAGATCTGGAGTAAATGGTGGGACCACTGTGGGCTGGTCTTGTTATGGTAAATGTAGAAGGGGTATCTCCCCCAATGTGTTTATTGTGAACTTGTTGCCTTGTCTGGAACAGTGATGCTATTATTTCTTTTGCTAATGACCAGCAACAGCTGAAAGTGGTGTGATAATTTTGTTATGAAGAAAAACAATAAGGTTGTTTATGAAAAACAAAAATAACATGCAGTGTTCAGATGGGCTCCTCCCTGTCACCATCACATTTGAACGTCATCATGTGCCTGCTAACACAGAACCTGCAGCACTACCAGGGGCATTTTCAAATGCACATAGACAGTAACCAGGTCCAGATACTCCTGCAGAATGATTTGGTGGGCAGGCAAACCTCACTAAATATCTTGACCACAACTTTAAATAGATGAAAAGGAGCTCTCTCTGTTTAACTACAGCTAAAACGGAGATATTAATAATGAGTAATACTAAACCCAAATTTAGCATAATTTAATGTCCCATAAGCAATTGTGACTTCTCTGACCCCATAATAGCAAATAACAAACGTTTTGCCATCTTCAAGGCAGATTTTTCCCTTGGTTTTGGAGGTACATTTTCAGATTCCTATGCTAACCAGAGCCATGTAATAAAATGTCTTGATCACTGTGATGCTCTATGCACCACGATACCCAAGAAAGTTGCTAACAGATTTCAGAGAGTGAAGAATCAGGCAGTCAGACTAAAACAGGGAGGCAGGGTCTCAGGAGTATATGGACCCAGACTCAAGAGTGCCATCAACCTTAAGCTTTGGGGCAGAATTCACCACCCAATAGCGAGGAAACAACTCTAATCTGAGCTGTTCACGCTTTCACCTGTTAACCCACCCTGAAGACCATAGATCCTAAAGCCATCTTTGGCTGGGTGTCTGTGCCCATATTATGAATAACCAAGCCAAACTAAACCAAACCAAACCCGAAAAATGTCAGTAATGGATCAATCCTCATTTACTTTATGAGCCTTTTATGTCTTTCTTCAATTTAGAAGTTATACTATGCAACATAAGATAGTATATAAAACGAACTTCACTGATATCTGAGAGGGCAACTATTTTAATTATGCTCTCATTCCAATATAGTTTGCAGTTAATAGTTTTCACTTGGCTGAGATAATGCAACATAAACTTCAACTATATTATGTTATTTTATGTTATCTTTTAAAAAAAAAATGTAATGAATTTTCCGGGTAGAACAATACAACAAACACATAAAGGTTGACATTTTATACATTTGGTCTGATTTAATTGAACAGTACAAAAGGAGTCAGATCAAGTAGTATCATAACAAAGAAATTTGATAGTGTAATATCGCATTTGAATACAATCGACAGTCTGATAATTTACAGAATAGTTTTGTAGATCAGTAATAACATTCTTGTGTATTGATATGAACGGGAATGTTAAATATCATTATTAATTTCTACTTTTGATGTAAGATAAGTTCTAAAGGGTTTCCCAAATGTCAAAAGGGTGGGTTTGGACGTTCAGCAGGTCTACATAGTTGTCTAGTCGTTCTCATGATCGGGCAGCATCTTTCAGCCAATCTTTGACTACAAGTGGGAGGCCTCTCATGCAACAACAACGCAATCTTTTATTTTGCCAATAACAATAGCACTCCCACTTGTTGTCTCACTGGTTTTGAAATTTGTTGTTTGGTGGAGCAGTGGACAGCCTGTATGGATTGTACAGGTTTTGGCGGTTTAATAGCCAGATAGGTCTGGATCTTGCCCGTCATCACTTAGTGCCTGATTTAGATCTTGGCAGAATCGGTCCCGTCATCCTTTTTCCGTCTGATTCCCCGTCCGCTCTATTTAGATGCTGGCGGGTCGATGGACGAAACGCGGTCGGAGTGCCGGCGTCTCTGTCAGATTATTACACCCACATCGACGGTGCCATAGGCAAAAGCGGCTGTCAAAGGGAGTACAGCCACTTTGTCCGCTGGGCCAATCATAATGTGCCTTCCAGCCGAGGTAACTGTAGCTGGGAAACATCCACACCTGAGTTGGTGGATTGGAATGGATATAAGACAGAAACTTATCTTCTTTCTGTTTCACACTTCCTTTTCCACCATGGAGCCGATCATCCAAGTCCTGCCTTTGCTGCTGTTACTTGACCATGAAGCTAATCAACCCCCGTCATCTCCGGAATCAAAGGTGTGCTTCTATTTCTATTTGTTACCTTTTAACTTCTCTGTTTACATTTGATCTGGACTCGTGCATGTTGAAATCTCTCTTACAAGCAGTAACATACCAATGTGCAATGCATATGTGTGTGTAATGTTATTATGTAAGAAATTTAAAGAAACATACCTGTTTAAATGTATTGTATTTTTACATTTGGTGCAAGCTGCCTTCATGATAATGGACACCTACACAAAAATGGACATCAATCAAAAAATCAAAAACTGAGCATACAGGTGTGTTAACTTAATTTAATTTTCCTGAATTGTAAAATCATTAACGTATGCATTGCACATTATTGAGATAATTGAAATGTAATAAATGTAAAAATTGCACTTGACAAGGTGAAACGTTTGTTTTAAAATATCTGTAAAATCAATGTGAGTTCCAAACTGTAACCAATTAATATATTTATCAATTTAACATTTGCCCTTGTCTAGTGCATGTCCTGTAGTTTTTGATAAATGTTATTTGTGTCAGTATTATTTTCAGTTTGAGATTGACAGAGGTTATGGAAAGGTAAGACATGAATTCAAGAGGAGGAGTAGGAAGGGTGGGAGAGGATTGGGTTTGGAAGGTAGAGGGAGCTGCAGTGTGTGATGTGTGTATCTGTTGGTTTTGCAGTTGCATGTGTGTCTGGTGTATGTTGTGTATGTTTGGGTATTTGTTTCCTGGCAGGTGTATGTTATTGGGGTGAGTGTGTACGTTTGTGTTTGGTGGGTGTTGTTTTGCGTGTGGGTGTTGGTTTGGATGAGTGTGCTGTTGAGGTGGTTGGTGTGGTTGTGGTGGTTGGTGTGGTTGTGGTGGTTGTGCTGGTGGTTTTGAGTGTGGTGGTGGTTGTGGGTATGCTGGTGGTTGTGGGCGTGCTGGTGGTTATGGTGTTTGTGGGTGTGGCGGTTGTGGGTGCGGTGGTGGTTGTGGGTGTGGTCATGGTTGTGGTGCTTGTGGGTGTGGTGGTGAATGTGGTGCCTGTGGGTGTAGTGTCAATAGTGTCTGTATGTTGTGTGTGTTTTCTTGTGTTTCTTTGTGTTTTTATGTGTGTGTGTGTGTGTATGAGTGTGCTGCTTATGTCTGTTGGAGTGAGTGTCTGCAAAGAACTGAGTGTGCTTGGGATAGGGTTGGGACTTTGGATTTGGGCTGAGGAAGGGACCTGAGTTGTGGCACAAGATTGGACTGGTTGGAAGGCTGTGGTCAGTGAGGAGGCTAGTGTAGCAAATGATCTCTGCAGGTGAGACATTGAACTATGAATGGCTTTCAGGTATGCTTCCGTTTGTTGCATTTGGCAAATAAGGCCCTGGAGGCCATTCAAGAGTGCAGTCGTGCCTACAGAGATGCTGTGTAAGATGTCAATAACCTCCTCACTGAGCACAGCCGGAGTGACAGGGGCAGGGTATGAGGTGCCTGTGGCGGAAGGAGGTATGAGGTGCCTGTGGCAAAGGAGACCCCAGCCATTTTAGGGGGGTGGGTTTGGCCAATTGGGGGGAGCAAGAGGGAGGGTGGGGATGGGTCTCTGGGTGGCAGACAAGGATGCAGGTGGTACAGTTCCTGTAGGGTCCACCACCACTACGGGGACCGGTCACTTGTGGTGGCCTCTGAATGTGTAGAGGAGCTAGTGCCCTCCGTTCCAGTCCCCTCACCCTCCGTGCCACTGTGTCAATCAGTTTCCGTGGTCTCACCACCTGAACCACAGTGGCTAGGTGCTTCCCCACCTTTGTGGTCACTGTCCCCTTCGCCTGCACATGTAGATACTGAAAAGACATATGTAATAGTTTCATTGTATCTGTGTAAATAGAACTAATCATGAACTTTTTTCTCAAACTTTTTCCAATTTTTCAGATTTCACCTGCTTCAAAGCTTTTAAACAGTGGGTCATTATTAACATTATCTCATGCATGTAGGGAACATCTTCAAAAGCCACTTGGTCAAATTTGTGTAAATTCCCATTATTGTTCATATATCATTTATGATCTTGTCTCGTAACAATTGTAAATTCACTCCAGGAACTGATTAAGACCTCTGAATGGTTCTGATTTGTTGTTTTGAATAGTGAACTTATGTCACAAAAATGATATAAAGCAAAATGACCTATGTACAGTGTATGTACAAGGCAAAAAAAGTTTAAATATATGTATATATAAAAATTCAACTATGAATCAATGTGTGTTGACAATTACTGCAATGTTGTAACAAGATTTGTAGAATCTGAAAGCCTGTTCCCTTTGTTTGGGCATGTCACAATGGTAACACTTACTTCAAGTAACTTAAGTATTTTTCAAATGTTAAAAATATTCAATAGAATCAGTACTGAAGTTGCTCATTAATGTATCATGCCCTATTTATACACTTATGCTGTAGAAGAAGTAAAGACAAATTATTTTTGGGGGCTTGCAAATGGCTTATACAGCATAAGTGAATACATAGGGCTTGATACATTTCAAATCCACCTTAGTACAGAGCAAGAATATTTTAACATTTGACTCCAAAATATCTTAAGTTATTTCCAGTTTGTTTTCCCATTGTGAAAATAATCAAAAAATATGCTGGCTTTCACTTTAGGGAAAAATTGGTACATCACAGTAAATATTTCATAACATGATTCATATACAATTTTTGATTCAAAGATTAAAATGCAAATCACAACAGATCAAACCTTGATGCATTCCTACAATTTCATAATGAGTCATGAGTTGTGCCTGATATGAGTTTTCAAGATGGGATATTCCAATGTATATGTGACGGAACATTCCATCTTCAAAAGTCCCTTTAAGTATCCAATTTTTGGTCCTCATTGATTTATCTTCTGGACATAACAAAGGACATTTAGAAAATTGTTTTGGGTTTGTGTTACACTGTCACCAATGTGTACACATTCCTGTCTGTTTTTTCAAAAAATGGATGGCTATCAACATCTTTTCTCAAAAAACAGGCTGGCTTACATGCACATTTGTGACGGAGTAAGATATCATGCAAATCTGTCACTCCTAACATAAATTGCATAGTTTTTGTGATTCGAAACATATTTATGTTATGTTTATAATAAAAAATGGAGCCATTTAATCTGATGTTTACAGTCATTTTGGCACATGCTCATTTATAATATCAATTTACCAATGTGACGTTTGGAACATCCACTGTATCATAAGTGCATTTTATGCTATGTCACCTGTAATAGGGCTAATGTAACATCATTTACAATTGTGAAGGAGCATCACACCTGACACAATTATTACTTGTGGGCTGTTTGGTACAACTGTCCCTTATAACATCAAAGAAACTCATGTTTATTTTTTGTTTAGGCAGGCATGTGTCTGCTCAAAACAGTCCTTTGGCAGTGATCAGAAATCTGGTGGGATATTTTACAACACATGTATATACATTACACATCATCATACACCTTGTGCAAAATGTACACCTGCAAGAACTCTTCTTGTGTGTTGGACATGTGTTGAGCTTAATGTTGATGCCATAATTTGCTGTTGTAACAAACAAATAGTTATTTAACGTGTTACACTCAAACAAGAACTTACCCACTTGATGCTGCTGTTGGGCTCTCAAATGCCCATCAAACTGGGGAAAGGCGACTGCAAGTATGCAGGCCATTAGGGGGGTCAAGTTGCAGCGCATGTGGTTCCCATTTTGGGAGGACTAGCCGAGCTGGACTTCAGATGACTTTTTGATCCAGTGTTGTAGGTCATTCCACCTCTTTCTGCAATGGATGCTGCGCTGCATGTAGACCCAGGGGGGTCCGCACCTTCTTGGCTATGGCCTTCCATGTGGTATTCTTTTGAAGGGCGTTGACCTGTATGAATTAAAAAAAGAACATTTTTTTAAACTTTTTGTTTGTCTGTATTGATGTTACACAATTTTCTGAAATCAATCAGAAGCATTTCTGAAACGTTACAACACCATCATTTGTTTTTTGATTAAAATATTAATTATATAGTAGTAACCTGTTGAGTACCTTTATCCCTTGTAATGTCATAATTTTAATAATCCAGGCCAATGCCATCATTTAAGTCAGTGGTCTCCAACATTATCTGTAGTGAGAGCTACTTTTTATCAGTGAAAATCATCATGAACTACTGAAGGCTGAACAACTTGTGCATTGTTACCAGACACCCCCACACCCATCTTCATTGATTTTAAGCCTATTGTCCATAGAGCCAGATACTATGGTTTGAACAAAATACTATGACTAATGGCACTGTGAAAGGGCTGCCATGTGTGTCAGTGAGAGGGTGGTGTTTGGGGATGTATGAACATGTGTGCATATGAATGGGATATCTCTATGCCAGTGACTTAGAGCTTGTGCCATGTGTACTTTCAGCAGAGGACATACCTTTCACCATATGTGGCAAGTTACCTGAATTACACAAACATACAAAATATTTTTTTTAAATGGGAGAAATTTAAAGTGTAGAAATAATTCCGCCAAAAAAGATCATATAATGGACCATTTATCTGCACTTTAATTTTTTCGCATGTAAAAAAAGGCCTGTCATTCTCCTTTCTACTTATGGCACAGTGTCTACTGCCCACTGTGAGTTAGGGGTCTGCTGTTTGTAAATGCAACACTTTGAAATGGGAGAAAATAGAAATGAAGAGTTAACTGAATCATTAAGGTGGCTTTCCATTTTAGTTTTCTTCCCTTTAAAAGTATTCAGGAAAATCATTTTGTTCACGGTCCAATATTAGGTTGACCAGGACTTGCATTTAAGAGTTAAATACCTTAGAGCTTCATTTATTCACCTCTGTGACCCAAACCCAGCCTGGGGCATTAATCTGACTGACAGCTGCTCATTATCAGTTCCTACTATCTGCAGCCTGATGAATATAATGTGAACACAGCCTTCCCATAACTTTAAAAGCAAATTATGACCTTGTGCTCATTAAAAAATGAAGTCAAGGCTGTGAGCTACTCTGAAGATGTCTGGGAGCTACTGGTAGCTTGCAATTACCAGGTTGGGGACACCTAATCTAGGCTGAGTGATTTGTGGGATAATACAAATAGCAAATATAATTTTTATTTGGTATGTAAAAAAAATATATATATATATTCTGCTCGGTGGGGATGACCAACTATTGAGCTGCACTCGAACACAAGACGGTTTCCCCCGTAAGAAACCTTTATTCGTGGTATGGAAAGTCTCTCTCACCAGTCCTTTCAAGCATTAGACTGCGCCCAACGCGTTTCGAGAGGTTTCTCTTTATCAAGGGTGATGCAGTCTATGAGCGCATGTGCGGCTTCAGCTTCCTTTAAGCGATATCGCATGCCATGATTGGTCACTCTGTATGTGAGCTGTGAATTGCATATATTTGGAACGCATCCATTTAGGAAAGATGAACGGACTTCAGCAACCATAAGGCAACGCATTTCTCATACAGAGTGACCAATCATGGCATGCGATATCGCTTAAAGGAAGCTGAAGCCGCACATGCGCTCATAGACTGCATCACCCTTGATAAAGAGAAACCTCTCGAAACGCGTCAGGTGCAGTCTAATGCTTGAAAGGACCGGTGAGAGAGACTTTCCATACCACGAATAAAGGTTTCTTACGGGGGAAACCGTCTTGTGTTCGAGTGCAGCTCAATAGTTGGTCATCCCCACCGAGCAGAATATTGAAGCGGCCGTCCTGCCACTGAGCGTGCACCACCCTAAGTCAGGGGGCCACGGAGCTTGAAGAGTGTGGCTCTACTGGAGTGGGGCACAGGACTTGGATTGAGGAAAGCAGCTCTCTCCGGGGCTCATGGTGAGCTGTGAATTGCATATATTTGGAATGCATCCATTTAGGAAAGATGAACGGACATCAGCAACCATAAGGCAACGCATTTCTCATACAGAGTGACCAATCATGGCATGCGATATCGCTTAAAGGAAGCTGAAGCCGCACATGCGCTCATAGACTGCATCACCCTTGATAAAGAGAAACCTCTCGAAACGCGTCGGGCGCAGTCTAATGCTTGAAAGGACCGGTGAGAGAGACTTTCCATACCACGAATAAAGGTTTCTTACGGGGAAACCGTCTTGTGTTCGAGTGCAGCTCAATAGTTGGTCATCCCCACCGAGCAGAATATTGAAGCGGCCGTCCTGCCGCTGAGCGTGCACCACCCCTAAGTCAGGGGGCCACGGAGCTTGAACAGTGTGGCTCTACTGGAGTGGGGCACAGGACTTGGATTGAGGAAAGCAGCTCTCTCCGGGGCTCATGGTGAGCTGTGAATTGCATATATTTGGAACGCATCCATTTAGGAAAGATGAACGGACTTCAGCAACCATAAGGCAACGCATTTCTCATACAGAGTGACCAATCATGGCATGCGATATCGCTTAAAGGAAGCTGAAGCCGCACATGCGCTCATAGACTGCATCACCCTTGATAAAGAGAAACCTCTCGAAACGCGTCGGGCGCAGTCTAATGCTTGAAAGGACCGGTGAGAGAGACTTTCCATACCACGAATAAAGGTTTCTTACGGGGAAACCGTCTTGTGTTCGAGTGCAGCTCAATAGTTGGTCATCCCCACCGAGCAGAATATTGAAGCGGCCATCCTGCCGCTGAGCGTGCACCACCCCTAAGTCAGGGGGCCACGGAGCTTGAAGAGTGTGGCTCTACTGGAGTGGGGCACAGAACTTGGATTGAGGAAAGCAGCTCTCTCCGGGGCTCATGGTGAGCTGTGAATTGCATATATTTGGAACGCATCCATTTAGGAAAGATGAACGGCCTTCAGCAACCATAAGGCAACGCATTTCTCATACAGAGTGACCAATCATGGCATGCGATATCGCTTAAAGGAAGCTGAAGCCGCACATGCGCTCATAGACTGCATCACCCTTGATAAAGAGAAACCTCTCGAAACGCGTCGGGCGCAGTCTAATGCTTGAAAGGACCGGTGAGAGAGACTTTCCATACCACGAATAAAGGTTTCTTACGGGGGGAAACCGTCTTGTGTTTGAGTGCAGCTCAATAGTTGGTCATCCCCACCGAGCAGAATATTGAAGCGGCCGTCCTGCCGCTGAGCGTGCACCATCCCTAAGTCAGGGGGCCACGGAGCTTGAAGAGTGTGGCTCTACTGGAGTGAGGCACAGGACTTGGATTGAGGAAAGCAGCTCTCTCCGGGGCTCATGGTGAGCTGTGAATTGCATATATTTGGAACGCATCCATTTAGGAAAGATGAACGGACTTCAGCAACCATAAGGCAACGCATTTCTCATACAGAGTGACCAATCATGGCATGCGATATCGCTTAAAGGAAGCTGAAGCCGCACATGCGCTAATAGACTGCATCACCCTTGATAAAGAGAAACCTCTCGAAACGCGTCGGGCGCAGTCTAATGCTTGAAAGGACCGGTGAGAGAGACTTTCCATACCACGAATAAAGGTTTCTTACGGGGGGGAAACCGTCTTGTGTTCGAGTGCAGCTCAATAGTTGGTCATCCCCACCGAGCAGAATATTGAAGCGGCCGTCCTGCCGCTGAGCGTGCCCCACCCCTAAGTCAGGGGGCCACGGAGCTTGAAGAGTGTGGTTCTACTGGAGTGGGGCACAGGACTTGGATTGAGGAAAGCAGCTCTCTCCGGGGCTCATGGTGAGCTGTGAATTGCATATATTTGGAACGCATCCATTTAGGAAAGATGAACGGCCTTCAGCAACCATAAGGCAACGCATTTCTCATACAGAGTGACCAATCATGGCATGCGATATCGCTTAAAGGAAGCTGAAGCCACACATGCGCTCATAGACTGCATCACCCTTGATAAAGAGAAACCTCTCGAAACGCGTCGGGCGCAGTCTAATGCTTGAAAGGACCGGTGAGAGAGACTTTCCATACCACGAATAAAGGTTTCTTACGGGGGAAACCGTCTTGTGTTCGAGTGCAGCTCAATAGTTGGTCATCCCCACCGAGTAGAATATTGAAGCGGCCGTCCTGCCGCTGAGCGTGCACCACCCCCAAGTCAGGGGGCCACGGAGCTTGAAGAGTGTGGCTCTACTGGAGTGGGGCACAGGACTTGGATTGAGGAAAGCAGCTCTCTCCGGGGCTCATGGTGAGCTGTGAATTGCATATATTTGGAACGCATCCATTTAGGAAAGATGAACGGACTTCAGCAACCATAAGGCAATGCATTTCTCATACAGAGTGACCAATCATGGCATGCGATATCGCTTAAAGGAAGCTGAAGCCGCACATGCGCTCATAGACTGCATCACCCTTGATAAAGAGAAACCTCTCGAAACGCGTCGGGCGCAGTCTAATGCTTGAAAGGACCGGTGAGAGAGACTTTCCATACCACGAATAAAGGTTTCTTACGGGGGAAACCGTCTTGTGTTCGAGTGCAGCTCAATAGTTGGTCATCCCCACCGAGCAGAATATTGAAGCGGCCGTCCTGCCGCTGAGCGTGCACCACCCCTAAGTCAGGGGGCCACGGAGCTTGAAGAGTGTGGCTCTACTGGAGTGGGGCACAGGACTTGGATTGAGGAAAGCAGCTCTCTCCGGGGCTCATGGTGAGCTGTGAATTGCATATATTTGGAACGCATCCATTTAGGAAAGATGAACGGCCTTCAGCAACCATAAGGCAACGCATTTCTCATACAGAGTGACCAATCATGGCATGCGATATCGCTTAAAGGAAGCTGAAGCCGCACATGCGCTCATAGACTGCATCACCCTTGATAAAGAGAAACCTCTCGAAACGCATCGGGCGCAGTCTAATGCTTGAAAGGACCGGTGAGAGAGACTTTCCATACCACGAATAAAGGTTTCTTACGGGGGAAACCGTCTTGTGTTCGAGTGCAGCTCAATAGTTGGTCATCCCCACCGAGCAGAATATTGAAGCGGCCGTCCTGCCGCTGAGCGTGCACCACCCCTAAGTCAGGGGGCCACGGAGCTTGAAGAGTGTGGCTCTACTGGAGTGGGGCACAGGACTTGGATTGAGGAAAGCAGCTCTCTCCGGGGCTCATGGTGAGCTGTGAATTGCATATATTTGGAACGCATCCATTTAGGAAAGATGAACGGACTTCAGCAACCATAAGGCAACGCATTTCTCATACAGAGTGACCAATCATGGCATGCGATATCGCTTAAAGGAAGCTGAAGCCGCACATGCGCTCATAGACTGCATCACCCTTGATAAAGAGAAACCTCTCGAAACGCGTCGGGCGCAGTCTAATGCTTGAAAGGACCGGTGAGAGAGACTTTCCATACCACGAATAAAGGTTTCTTACGGGGGGAAACCATCTTGTGTTCGAGTGCAGCTCAATAGTTGGTCATCCCCACCGAGCAGAATATTGAAGCGGCCGTCCTGCCGCTGAGCGTGCACCACCCCTAAGTCAGGGGGCCACGGAGCTTGAAGAGTGTGGCTCTACTGGAGTGGGGCACAGGACTTGGATTGAGGAAAGCAGCTCTCTCCGGGGCTCATGGTGAGCTGTGAATTGCATATATTTGGAACGCATCCATTTAGGAAAGATGAACGGCCTTCAGCAACCATAAGGCAACGCATTTCTCATACAGAGTGACCAATCATGGCATGCGATATCGCTTAAAGGAAGCTGAAGCCGCACATGCGCTCATAGACTGCATCACCCTTGATAAAGAGAAACCTCTCGAAACGCGTCGGGCGCAGTCTAATGCTTGAAAGGACCGGTGAGAGAGACTTTCCATACCACGAATAAAGGTTTCTTACGGGGGGAAACCGTCTTGTGTTTGAGTGCAGCTCAATAGTTGGTCATCCCCACCGAGCAGAATATTGAAGCGGCCGTCCTGCCGCTGAGCGTGCACCACCCCTAAGTCAGGGGGCCACGGAGCTTGAAGAGTGTGGCTCTACTGGATTGGGGCACAGGACTTGGATTGAGGAAAGCAGCTCTCTCCGGGGCTCATGGTGAGCTGTGAATTGCATATATTTGGAACGCATCCATTTAGGAAAGATGAACGGCCTTCAGCAACCATAAGGCAACGCATTTCTCATACAGAGTGACCAATCATGGCATGCGATATCGCTTAAAGGAAGCTGAAGCCGCACATGCGCTCATAGACTGCATCACCCTTGATAAAGAGAAACCTCTCGAAACGCATCGGGCGCAGTCTAATGCTTGAAAGGACCGGTGAGAGAGACTTTCCATACCACGAATAAAGGTTTCTTACGGGGGAAACCGTCTTGTGTTCGAGTGCAGCTCAATAGTTGGTCATCCCCACCGAGCAGAATATTGAAGCGGCCGTCCTGCCGCTGAGCGTGCACCACCCCTAAGTCAGGGGGCCACGGAGCTTGAAGAGTGTGGCTCTACTGGAGTGGGGCACAGGACTTGGATTGAGGAAAGCAGCTCTCTCCGGGGCTCATGGTGAGCTGTGAATTGCATATATTTGGAACGCATCCATTTAGGAAAGATGAACAGACTTCAGCAACCATAAGGCAACGCATTTCTCATACAGAGTGACCAATCATGGCATGCGATATCGCTTAAAGGAAGCTGAAGCCGCACATGCGCTCATAGACTGCATCACCCTTGATAAAGAGAAACCTCTCGAAACGCGTCGGGCGCAGTCTAATGCTTGAAAGGACCGGTGAGAGAGACTTTCCATACCACGAATAAAGGTTTCTTACCGGGGGAAACCGTCTTGTGTTCGAGTGCAGCTCAATAGTTGGTCATCCCCACCGAGCAGAATATTGAAGCGGCCGTCCTGCCGCTGAGCGTGCACCACCCCTAAGTCAGGGGCCACGGAGCTTGAAGAGTGTGGCTCTACTGGAGTGGGGCACAGGACTTGGATTGAGGAAAGCAGCTCTCTCCGGGGCTCATGGTGAGCTGTGAATTGCATATATTTGGAACGCATCCATTTAGGAAAGATGAACGGCCTTCAGCAACCATAAGGCAACGCATTTCTCATACAGAGTGACCAATCATGGCATGCGATATCGCTTAAAGGAAGCTGAAGCCGCACATGCGCTCATAGACTGCATCACCCTTGATAAAGAGAAACCTCTCGAAATGCGTCGGGCGCAGTCTAATGCTTGAAAGGACCGGTGAGAGAGACTTTCCATACCACGAATAAAGGTTTCTTACGGGGGGAAACCGTCTTGTGTTTGAGTGCAGCTCAATAGTTGGTCATCCCCACTGAGCAGAATATTGAAGCGGCCGTCCTGCCGCTGAGCGTGCACCACCCCTAAGTCAGGGGGCCACGGAGCTTGAAGAGTGTGGCTCTACTGGAGTGGGGCACAGGACTTGGATTGAGGAAAGCAGCTCTCTCCGGGGCTCATGGTGAGCTGTGAATTGCATATATTTGGAACGCATCCATTTAGGAAAGATGAACGGACTTCAGCAACCATAAAGCAACGCATTTCTCATACAGAGTGACCAATCATGGCATGCGATATCGCTTAAAGGAAGCTGAAGCCGCACATGCGCTAATAGACTGCATCACCCTTGATAAAGAGAAACCTCTCGAAACGCGTCGGGCGCAGTCTAATGCTTGAAAGGACCGGTGAGAGAGACTTTCCATACCACGAATAAAGGTTTCTTACGGGGGGGAAACCGTCTTGTGTTCGAGTGCAGCTCAATAGTTGCTCATCCCCACCGAGCAGAATATTGAAGCGGCCGTCCTGCCGCTGAGCGTGCACCACCCCTAAGTCAGGGGGCCACGGAGCTTGAAGAGTGTGGTTCTACTGGAGTGGGGCACAGGACTTGGATTGAGGAAAGCAGCTCTCTCCGGGGCTCATGGTGAGCTGTGAATTGCATATATTTGGAACGCATCCATTTAGGAAAGATGAACGGCCTTCAGCAACCATAAGGCAACGCATTTCTCATACAGAGTGACCAATCATGGCATGCGATATCGCTTAAAGGAAGCTGAAGCCGCACATGCGCTCATAGACTGCATCACCCTTGATAAAGAGAAACCTCTCAAAACGCGTCGGGCGCAGTCTAATGCTTGAAAGGACCGGTGAGAGAGACTTTCCATACCACGAATAAAGGTTTCTTACGGGGGGAAACCGTCTTGTGTTCGAGTGCAGCTCAATAGTTGGTCATCCCCACCGAGCAGAATATTGAAGCAGCCGTCCTGCCGCTGAGCGTGCACCACCCCTAAGTCAAGGGGCCACGGAGCTTGAAGAGTGTGGCTCTACTGGAGTGGGGCACAGGACTTGGATTGAGGAAAGCAGCTCTCTCCGGGGCTCATGGTGAGCTGTGAATTGCATATATTTGGAACGCATCCATTTAGGAAAGATGAACGGACTTCAGCAACCATAAGGCAACGCATTTCTCATACAGAGTGACCAATCATGGCATGCGATATCGCTTAAAGGAAGCTGAAGCCGCACATGCGCTCATAGACTGCATCACCCTTGATAAAGAGAAACCTCTCGAAACGCGTCGGGCGCAGTCTAATGCTTGAAAGGACCGGTGAGAGAGACTTTCCATACCACGAATAAAGGTTTCTTACGGGGAAACCGTCTTGTGTTCGAGTGCAGCTCAATAGTTGGTCATCCCCACCGAGCAGAATATTGAAGCGGCCGTCCTGCCGCTGAGCGTGCACCACCCCTAAGTCAGGGGGCCACGGAGCTTGAAGAGTGTGACTCTACTGGAGTGGGGCACAGGACTTGGATTGAGGAAAGCAGCTCTCTCCGGGGCTCATGGTGAGCTGTGAATTGCATATATTTGGAACGCATCCATTTAGGAAAGATGAACGGCCTTCAGCAACCATAAGGCAACGCATTTCTCATACAGAGTGACCAATCATGGAATGCGATATCGCTTAAAGGAAGCTGAAGCCACACATGCGCTCATAGACTGCATCACCCTTGATAAAGAGAAACCTCTCGAAATGCATCGGGCGCAGTCTAATGCTTGAAAGGACCGGTGAGAGTGACTTTCCATACCACGAATAAAGGTTTCTTACGGGGGGAAACCGTCTTGTGTTCGAGTGCAGCTCAATAGTTGGTCATCCCCACCGAGCAGAATATTGAAGCGGCCGTCCTGCCACTGAGCGTGCACCACCCCTAAGTCAGGGGGCCACGGAGCTTGAAGAGTGTGGCTCTACTGGAGTGGGGCACAGGACTTGGATTGAGGAAAGCAGCTCTCTCCGGGCCTCATGGTGAGCTGTGAATTGCATATATTTGGAACGCATCCATTTAGGAAAGATGAACGGACTTCAGCAACCATAAGGCAACGCATTTCTCATACAGAGTGACCAATCATGGCATGCGATATCGCTTAAAGGAAGCTGAAGCCGCACATGCGCTCATAGACTGCATCACCCTTGATAAAGAGAAACCTCTCGAAACGCGTCGGGCGCAGTCTAATGCTTGAAAGGACCGGTGAGAGAGACTTTCCATACCACGATTAAAGGTTTCTTACGGGGGAAACCGTCTTGTGTTCGAGTGCAGCTCAATAGTTGGTCATCCCCACCGAGCAGAATATATATATATATATATATATATATATATATATATATATATCAGCATACTCCTTTCATTCCTTCCTCTGTTCGCTGCCACAGGAAACAAAGGAGCCAGGACCACAAGTAGGTGCTAGAACAGTTTATTTCAGCCTAGATACACCATCAGCATGACGCGTTTCGATATATATCAAACGAAATCCCGAAGTATCCAGCCACAGCGGCGCAACACCAGGGCACAGACTCCAAAGCAGAGATGATGGTAAATTACTTTATTTAAACATCAAGGTCCAAATGATGCGTTTCGGCCGCCAGACATGCAGCCTTGATCACACAGCGCGCTGCTAGTGAAAGAGTGCTATATATACAATTAGTGAGTAGCAGTATTTTTTCTATGTTGACCACATGAGTAGGCATTTTACTACAGTTGGTGAACTTTTGCTGTAGTTACACTTTACTGCTTGAAGTAAATCAGCAGATGCTTGGCTAAAGAACAATTACACTACATAGAAATAGTGAACAACAGAAAATGCATACAATGAAGACAGACTGTATCATTATAGTTAAATGCGACATATTTGAACTGATATTGCAACCCGGGAATGGTTACGAATATGTTTAACAGATGTTCCCCCACTGTGACATTGTGAGCGCGGTGGCAAAAAGAACCAATGGAGTGATAAATCAATGCGATTAGTGTCACGCGCGAATACGGGCTAAAAGTAGCCTGGAGGGAACTTTCCGTCAGGAATATGAGAAGCGCGATAGGACCCGTCTGCCACTGTCTTGTAAGTAAATCGCATGAAAGTTAAAATATTGAGATGCTCAGTGTGAATTAAATGATTGTTCACTCAGAAGCGGACCGTATATAAGAGGGAAAGCTGGCGTTCATGCTAACTGGTTCGCTGTATGCGGTGGCCTAACGAGGAAATAACTATGGTGAGGAATGCTGCTCAAATGCTAGTGTTTAAGTGTGCAAGGTGAGAGGAATGGGGAGTGCCATGGGGTTAGTGAAGCAAAGTGTGAGTTATTCGTAAACAATATGTATGGAGACATAAGTGTTTGAGATATCGCCGTACGTTCACACGTGCTCTATATACAGTGAAATAAAGAAATATTAAAAATTCAAAAACACAGAACCACTGCCGATATGTCAACAGACATGAGTCTCGGCCAAAGAGCAATGTCACTAGTAAAACAATGAAAGCATAGAAACTGAAATGCACAAATGCATATAAAGTCTAAACAAAAGAAATGCATGTCAAGTCGAAATTTGACTGTTGAAGAGTAATGGCTGGCTAATGCTGCGAACCTAGGTGTTAATGAGTAGTTACAGAAAGCATACATAGGATATGAATAGACTGTGGAGTATGTGCATATCATCGGAAAACATTCTGTCAAAGTTACACAGAAGGGCAAATAATATCATGAGTGAAACCAGAGAAGGAGCTGCGGGGAGGAATTCTACAAGGTATAGTGTGTGCTACAAGAAATTATGCAAATCCTCGCTGGTGTTGAGGCCTGTGGGTGTCTTAGTGTTGAATTCAAGGATGTATTTGCTCTCAAGTTGGCGTAATAGTTTCTCACGGTTGCCCCCTCTCCTAAGTGTCGGTATGCAGTCAATAACGGAGTATTGGAGGTGATCCAGATTGTTATTGTGTGTCTCCTTAAAGTGTCTTGCTACTGGATATGCTGGATCATTATTTACTATAGCCCTGAGGTGTTGTAGGATGCGTTGGTGTACTGGTAGCTTAGTACTGCCAATGTACCGCAGGTTGCATTTGCATTCGAGTAAATAAATGGCAAACTCTGTTCTGCATGTTAGACGATGTTTGATAGTAAGGGGTTCTCTTCTGAAGGTAGAGTCCACCTGTGTCATGTTCATGCCAAACTTACACGCCCTGCAACTGTTGCATTTCACAAAGCCTTTCATGTCAGATAACCAGTTACCTTTGGTGCTGATTTCTGGGCTATTTCTCACTAGAGCATCATGCATAGAGAAAGCGCGTCTATATGTGATGTCTGGACGCTGTGCCACTATGGGGCCCAGGGTTGGGTCAGATTTGATGATGCCCCAATGTTTATTGATGACTGCCCTGATTGCCCGTGCCTCTGTGTTGTATGTGGTTATGAGCCTAGTGGTGATGGGCTGTGACTGGGCTAGTGATTCACTGGTAACAGTATAGGGATCTGGTGCACGCTTTCCTGTGAGGAGTTCTTCTCTGGGTATCGCATTTGCTCTCTCTGTGGCTTTCTTAATGTTAGTTTTGGAGTACCCTCGTGCTATGAACCTGTGAAAGGCTTCCTTCTGACACTCGTTTAGATCAACATCAGAGCTGAAAATTCTGCACAAGCGAAGCATTTCGCCATAAGGGATGCTTGCTATTAAGTGCCTCGGGTGAAAACTAGCGGCATGAAGGCTCGAATTGCCTGCTGTGGGTTTCTATGTAATTTGGAATTGAGTATTCCATTTGCGATAAACAGCTCCACATCAAGGAACTCAATGGAGGTGTTGCTGATGTTAGCGTTGAATTCCAAATTGAGAGGATTAGAGTTGATCTCCGCAACAAAAGCCTTTGCACTGTTGGTGTCGCCCCTCCAAATAACAAAAACATCGTCTATATACCTCAACCATGTTATGACATTGTTATTCCATGTCTCTGAGTGGTCCACCCTGAGAGCCTGTTCTTCCCACCAGCCCACATGAAGACATGCGTAGCTGGGTGAGAAACGGGCCCCCATAGCTACACCCCTCAGTTGCTG
The DNA here is from genome assembly GCA_963921515.1 of Calotriton arnoldi. Lineage (NCBI taxonomy): Eukaryota > Metazoa > Chordata > Amphibia > Caudata > Salamandridae > Calotriton > Calotriton arnoldi. The sequence goes on along the minus strand of CAWUFW010005224.1, from coordinate 757,057 downwards.
GTACACAGTTTTGTTAAACAAAAAATAGTTGTGAAACAGACACCATTCTATAAGAAACAAAATAAATGTGTTATGCTTATAACAGTGTATTTGTCTTTTGTCAAGAAAGTATTTACAGGCCACTATCCCATCACTGTGGCGAATGCTCGTATACAGAGAGGTGATATCGAGCGACATCAGCAGGTAATCATCGCACCATGGGATATCTTTGATTTTCAAGAGAAAGTCACTGGTATCTTTTAGATACGTGGGTAAGCTAGAGACCATGTCCTGCAGAAAGTAATCTACGTATTTAGAAATGTTCTCGCACATGTTTTTTCTGGCTGAGATGATGGGACGGCCAGGTATGGGATAGGAATTCTTATGCACCTTGGGCAGAAAGTACAAGATTGGAAGCACTGGTGAGTCTGTATTCAGAAATATGAATTCATCTTTACTGATTGTGCCTTGTGATCTGAAGGAATTAAGGTGCTTCCTGAGTTCCTTGTTACTGGTAGCCACCTCCTTATGGCTGGATGTTTTGCAACACACTGGATCAGTCAGATGCCTCTCTGCTTCTTCAAGGTAAAGATGTCGTGGCCAGAGCACAATATTACCGCCTTTGTCAGCCTTGTTGATGATGACTTAATTTTCTTTTTGCAGTTTTTTCATCAAGTCCTGATAATTTTTGTGCTTCTCAGGGCGGTTGTGCCTGTATGGTCTCTGTCTTCTTTTGAGGTGCAAAGCTTTCAGTTCGTCTGTGATGACATCACTAAAAATGTCAATCGCGTCTCTTGGCATGACTGGTGTGAAAGTAGAATGTGGTTTGAAAGGGCTCGATACCCTGACGGAACTCGCAATGCCTTCATCACTCAGGATCTGCTGGGTGGAAGTGGATCCATTGGAAGATTCTAATTCAATAAGAGTGCGGATGGTAGGGATGTCTGAGACTGTAAGACTGGACCCTGCGGAAGGTATGTTACTGGGTACAGATTGAATATTACTGGTATTTTTCAGTTTGAAGAATTTAATAAATTTCAGTTTTCTAATGAATTTAAAGACATCGATGCGGGTGTTACTATAATGAAAGCTAGTTTCTGGGCAGAAGGTGAGACCGAGGGAGAGGAGTTGCTTTTCTGCCTCGGAGAGATTGATTTTACTGAGATTAATTATGGTTGTAGTGTCAGCATTTACTTGCGCCTCCAGTTTCCTCTCCTTCTGTTGCCTGGTTTGGGCTTGTCTGAGTTTCCTTCTTTCACGCCTCCTGCGGTTGCGTCGGCGCTTTGATTCTTTGGTACACGAGGCCTCAGTGTTTGCCTCCGATCTAGTACTAAAAAATCAAGCTCTTGTGCCAAGCTGAGATTTGCGCCAGTAGCTTCAGTTATGGCTCTTCAGACTCTGCCATCATCGGAGTCTGAGCCACTCTCCAACGCTGAACTGAGGTCGGACATAGATGCAGAGTCCGTTCCTTCCATGGTAGTGAGTAATGCTTGTGCTTGTTGGATAGGTTTATTCAATCTTTGTTTTTTGATGTTGTCGTATTTCCTCGCAAATGTAAAAATTTGGCCGCATTCGTAGTCTGTTTTGTTGCGGGCAAATTTGAAGACTTTCTGCGCCTTGATTATTTCCTCATGTTTTTTTAGGCGGACAGCAATTTCATCCCTGCCTTTGGATATTGCCTCTTGTTGCTCAAGTCCATTGAGTTCTTGGTTAATGCGGTCAATTTCCTTTAAGGTATTTGCACGGTCAATTTCAGCGTATTTGATAAGAATATTCACCAGACGCATTGATGCCTCAAGATTACTTTCGGCCCACTCCTTGAGCATGTCTGGGTTCGGATTCTCAAAACTGGGGGCCAGCATTATTCTTAGGCCACGTGCAACGCGGCCCGCATCCCTATATTTCTGTAGAGACTTAGCTTCCCACCATTTGGTGATTTCAGTTCGTATATATGTAAATTGTGATTGAAATATAATGTTTTCTAAATTACCACAATGTTAATTTTGTTGAATTCTTATTAAATTATTCAATATATATATATACATATATACATATATATATATATATATATATATATATATATATATATATATATATATATATATATATATATATATATATATATATATATATATATATTTTTTTATTATTTCTTTTCCCCACCAAATGCCACAAACGCTGCTGAACAACTTGTGGGTGGGTACCTCCGCCGTGACTGCGGCCGTCACGAAAACATTAACCACCAAATTCATTCCCATTTCAGGAAATCACGGAGCACTCTGCGGTTCACAGTCTTCACTTTAATTTGGAAAATACGTTTCAGCAATTATGCCTTTCTCAATGCCATAGTGTTCCCATTAACCATTTCACCACATTTAAAACACTCCTGTCTTCTCTTCATTGGACAGGAAAAAGTACTGTAAGAAAAAACGGACTGCATTATGCTCAATGTTATCTAGTTACTCAGTCCGCCATTTTGACATGCATAGTTCATTCATAATCTCTCAGTGAGTGGGCCTTAATACTCGTAAATCTAATTTCAGTAATGATAGTCACTTAGTAGAAACAAGTTATTCAGCGCACCAATCTATCCAATTGCATGTCCGATATTTCACTCACCAATGTGGCACATTGAAGTCTTTGTCCATCGCCCTTCCGTGCTCTGACCAACAACAGGCAAGTATCCGTAGGTGCTTTGTTTAGTAACTTGCTTCCTTTCATTATAGTAATGACGACCTTGTGTCGACGAACACAATACACTGGTGGTCAGCGGCAGGTCTGGCAGACATCCACTAAATTTTCCACCAAATGCCACAAACGCTGCCGAACAACTTGCGGGCAGGTGCCTCCGTCGTGACTGCGGCCTTCATGAAAACATTTACCACCAAATTCCCATTACAGGAAATCACGGAGCATTCTGCTGTTCACAGTCTTCACTTTAATTTGGCAGACACGTTTCAGCAATTATGCCTTTCTCAGTGAGTGTGCCTTAACACTCACTGAGAGATTATCAATGAACTATGCATGTCAAAATGGCGGACTGACTAAATAGATAACATTGAGCAGAATGCAGTCCGTTTTTTTCTTTCAGCACTTTTTCCTGTCCAATGAAGAGGAGACAGGAGTGTTTTAAATGTGGTGAAATGGTTAATGGGAACACTATGGCATTGAGAAAGGCATAATTGCTGAAACGCGTCTGCCAAATTAAAGTGAAGACTGTGAACCGCAGAGTGCTCCGTGAGTTCTCGTTACCTCGCGCTGCCGCAACAAGGAACCGCATTCCAGGTTTCTTTTAGCAAGTTTTTAATATGACTGATGTGTTTCGACCTGCCCGGTCTTCGTCTGAGTCACTGTCCACACACGGACGTGCTCTACTTTTTCAAAACAACAGTGATTTGTAATTCATAGACATAGAAGACAGACCTGGTGGAAAAAGAGTTAATACACTCTTAAGGAGAAAACAGACTACTTTTTCAAAATCAAAGTAATATAGCAACATTCTCCAAAATGTCTGAGAGAACGCCATAATTACTTATAAATGCATTGGGTACATAAGTAATGTCAAAAACAAATAATTACTCATCAGTCATGATACTGGCCAGTGCCAAGGCAAGTCCTGTGATAACTCCATCATGATAAGACAAAATGGTAAAAAATATATATACCTGAGTCCACACATACATACTAAAACACACACCACATAATCGCTGTTGAAATTCATAAACTTATGTATTTTGTATGCCCTGCCTGTGGGGAACGAGTATGTTTTGACATTAGTAGTGTTTGCACATGCCTTGCACCTCCCACACTTGAAAAATCCTGGAAGTTCCCTCAACCAAGATCCTGTTTGATTTGGGCCTTTATTCAAATGGCTATGAACCAAAATGTCTCTCAGGGAGCTGCACTTACGGTATGTAACATGCGAGCTCGGACTCACCAGTCTACCAATAAACATATCGGACCTGACTAAGTGCCAATGCTTTCTCACTATACTATGTATAGCTTTAGACTCGTAGTTAAAGGTAGTGATCAGTCTTACTTCCTGTTTCTTGCTCTCTTTGGGTTTTGGTTTTAGAAGACTATTCCTGTCCACACTGGAAGCTTTTTCACTGGCTGCCCTGATAGTTCTTCTGGCATAGCCCCTAGTTCTAAACCGGCCAGCCATAGTGTTCTCCTCTGCCACATATGCCTCCCTTGTGCTGCAGTTTCTCTTCGCTCTTAAAAGTTCCCCATAGGGGATACTTCGTTTCAGATTGTCTGGATGGTAACTCTGGGCATGCAAAATGCTGTTGCCCGCAGTTTCTTTCCTGTAAAGTTTTGTGGTAATTGCCTCATCCTTAACCTCAATCTGAACATCCAAAAACTCAATGGTATCTCTGTGAGTCTTACTCGTGAATCTTAAGTTCAAATCATTGTTAGCTATACTAGCCAGGAAATCATCCAATGATTTTTGTGGACCGTCCCAGATGAGAAATATATCATCTATGTAATGAGTCCACAGGATCAGATGCCCAGCCACTCTTCATTCCTCTCATTCCAAATGTGCTCAGCCTCCCACCACCCCATGAACATGCAGGCGTAGCTGGGAGCAAAGCAACTCCCCATTGCAGTCCCAGTAAGTTGTTTATACCATTGTTCTTCAAATAAGAAGAAGTTGTTTTCAAGCAGAACTGCAACATTTCAATTAAAAGCATGGAATGATCATACATGGCTAACGGTCTATCCCTGAAAAAGTACTTACACGCTTCAAGGCCCAGTTCATGTTCAATACATGTGTACAGTGCAACAACATCAACCGTGGCAAGTATGTATGATTCCTTCCACAGGATACCTTGAACCTTGCAAATGAAATCCATGTTGTCCCTACAATATGAGGGGAGATTAACAACATAAGGGCATAGGAAGTGATCAAGGTAAATACATGAGTTCTCAAGCAAACTGTTGTTGGCCGATATGATCAGTCTACCAGGTGGATCTGTGGGATGCTTCTGAACTTTGGGTATCATATAAAAGACTGGGGTGACGGGATTTTTTACCATAAGGAATTCCAGCTCATTAGTACCGAGCATTCCATTTTGGTGCCATTCGCTCAAGAGACTGTGGTAACTGGTGATTGTTCTGTTATACTGGGCAAAATTAGATCTCAGGTAGTTCCCCGAGTACTGTAGCTGACTCCTAGCCTCAGTCCTGTACTTATCAAGATCCCATAACACAACATTACCACCTCTATCGGCGGGTTTAATCACAAAAGTTTCTGATTTCCTGAGTGACTCAAGGCCTTTTCTCTGCCCCTCTGTTAGATTCTCAGCAAAATGATTTTTGCCAAGTTTCCATATTTCCATGAGGTCACGTAGAATCACCTCATGAAAGGTGTCAATGTTGTCATGTAGGGTCACTGGGTTAAACCTGGATCTAGGTTTGAAATCATTTCTGCTTCTTCGATCTGTCATGATACCCATATTACTGAGCAATTCTCTGTCACTCTCCCAGTCCTTCATCTATGTATATATATACGCCTTATAAAATATAGGGCGTCAAATACACAACACATATTAATGTTGTGGTGTTGTCTGACTAGAATGTGTTTAAAAATACACACCATCATTGTTCTATGTAAAAAAAAATAAACTTCACTTCAATCACTACACTTCACTCTGTGACTAAAACGGATATTCTAGCCTGTGCTTTTAGGAAAAAACAAGTCAGTCTGAATTACATATTACTTTTAAACATGTACCTGTTCCTCTGGTGATCCATCTAGCTAACTGTTCAGGGACAGACCCTCCATTGCCAGCAACTCCAGGCATCATGGCTCCCAGAGGTCAGAAACAGCAGCAAACAGTTGAGGAGGTGTTGTTGGATGCAGAGTTAGAAGGCAAGTGAGCTTTTTTTGCAATGGCCCGTACATGTATACGATGTACGCGATCATCAACGGCGACGGGCACATTCATTGGCTGTCGTTTGTTGCTTTCACACGTTAGCCTATAGCTGTGTCTGTCGTGGAGTTTCACACCCACTACCTGGTCAACTTCCACCACGGACATCTAAGTTCAAATGTCCTGATGATAAGGTTGAGTGCCCGCCATTTTAGAAGTTGAAATGGTGTGTTTGTCAATGTTAAGTGCATCACCACCACTCCAAATGGTGGCTAGTTTGTTTACTTATACAAAATGCTAATGTTGCTCATTTTTTAAAACAAAAACTGTATTATGTAGTGCGTTACTGTGGTTAAATGCAGTAGTTGCGCCGTTTTGTTTATACTTCTGTTGACGGACGTTTTGATGGTGAAAAAAAAAAAATTAATGTGTAAATAATATATTTAAAATGTATAATTTACACATTAAAAATAATAAGAATTACACGTAAAAATTATATTAAAAAAAATAAAAAGCAAAATTATTAATGTTCCGTACATATGTCATTGAAAATTTGTTTATTTAGAAAACTAGATGAAATGTGTATTATAATGTAAAAATCTGTTTATTTAAAATGCAGACAAATGACAGGGAGAGTGAGACAACAGCCTCAAGTGTTCAGACTGTTTCCAGACCTTGCCATCATTAAAGAACAGGATTTGATCAAATAATTCAGATTGAGTAGGCAACCAATTATTGATTTATGTCATCAGCTGGAGCCACATCTTCTGCCTCACAATAGGAACCCACTGCACTAACACCAATAGTGAAAATCATGGCAGTACTACATTTTGTGGCCCAGGATCATTCCAATACAATGTGGCAGTATCTGGTGGTATGTCACAACCAACTTTGAGTGGTGTGCTACAAGAAGTTATTTCTTCAGTGATGAGACACAACTTCTTCATACAGTTTCCATAAAAGAAGGATTTTGCCAATGTGAAGGGAGATTTTAATATTTTGGGTCGCCTACCACATGTGGTAGTAGCAATTGATGGCAAACATTTTGGGGCCGATTCCGATTCAGGCCGGAAATCTCTCCGACCGAGCCGGACTCGGAGAGATTTCCGACCGAATCGGACCCTAGCAGTCCGACCGAACGAGTACGATGCGCACGTATGCCATCGGACTCGATTCGGTCGGACTCCCATTGAAGTCAATGGGAGCCAGTTGTACGACGCGTACACGGGCTCCCATTGACTCAATGGGCACGACGCGAACAAGGGTGCCCCCTACAGTGTGTTCGCGTCGATGCGAGTCGCACCGTACACGCACGTGTAGGGGGGACCCATGGCTCCCCCCTGTGTGCGACTCGCGTGCCTACGCTTCCAGGGGGGTCCGACACGGACCCCCAAAGTGCGGCTCCGACAGCTCCTTGGAGCCGGACTGCGCGAGTCGGTCGGAGCGGTCGCGATGCGCATCGTACTTACCCGGCCGGGGAACGTCTCCATTGCGCGGTGCGAGTCGTCCCCGTGCGAGTCGGTCAGAGCGGTCGGGTCCTGCGAACGAGTCGGTCGGAGATTTCGCGAGTGCACGCATCGTACTCGCTCGCCCGGACGCACGTACGATTCGGTTGGGAAATAGGGTCCGAATCGGATCCGGTAATGCCGAATCCGATTCGGAGCCCTACCGGCCGAGATCGGAATTGGCCCCATTGCCTTAGTGCCACCACATGCCAGAGAACAAGTCTACCACAATCCAAAAACGTCCATTCGATCAATGTGCCAGTTGTCTGCTTAAAAGGATTTGTACATCAGAAGCATCTGTGCGCATTTTCCTCGATCACTCATGATTCATTTGTACTACAGAACAGCAGCATACCCCTGCAAATGTCATACATTGGACCTGAGAAGGCCTGGCTTGTTGGTAAGTACTACTGTCATTATATTGATTGGTAAATTTCAAGTTTAATGATCTAAAATAGTGTCAAATGTTTAGGCTAATTGTAATTTTTTTCATGTAGGAGACTCAGCTTATCCTAACCATCCATAGTTGTTAGCACCGCTGAGGAATCCAACAACGCATGGGGAACTTCACTTCATTGAGGCCCATGGAAGAACACGGAGGCCAATGGAGCGGACTTTTGAGCTCCTAAAGGCCAGATTTTGATGTCTGGATAAGGCTGGTGGAGCTCTCTACTAGTCACCCGATAAGGTGAGCCAAATCACCATGGTCTGCTGTATGTTGCACAACATAGTCCTGCAACGGAACATCTCCTACATCGTGGAGGATGGAGACCATGAAGAGCCAACGGGTGAGGATGTTGAAATGGCAAATGAAGATGATAGTTGTGAAGAGGAAGGAGTTGACTTCCGTGAAGATGTTATTGACAACTTCTTGACATGAGTGTGAGCATATATTTACAGTTTTATAAAAATAAATGTTTTTTTATTTTTTATGTTTAAGAAGCTTTATTAAATAACAAGAAAAAAAGGTACAAAAAGCCAACAGATAAATGATGAACTAATAAGCAAAAAGTACAAAGACAGCTAGCAATATAAGCAAAGAAGAAAGCTATTTTTGTTTTAAAAACAGCAATAAGGGGTAGTGAAAGAGGGTGGCGAGGGGGAGGTAGGGGATACTCTTACAGCTGAAGAGCGAGTTAAATTGCATAAACTATAAAAGCAATCTTATAACAATTAAAGAGATCAGCTTGCCAACAAGAAACTAGGGAAAAAAGAACAGAGAAACTTAAACATTCATGGAGGTTTAAAATTTTCAGAACATATACGAGAACTTTTTGTTTTTGCAAACTTATCTAGATATAATGTTAGTGGCAACCAGAATAAATCTCTATTAATAACTGGCTTACAGGAGTAGGCAAAAGCAATGTCTAGTCGATGATAATGACACAGATTATTCCACCAGTGCTGGACAGAGAGTTTTGTTAAGTTTTTCCAATTAAGTGCAATTTGTTGGAAGGCTAAAGCCAGAATAAGGTCAAATAAACCAAGAGTATGTGTAGGGAGGTTCAGAGTGTCAAATAAACTTCCTGTGAACAGAGTGACATTTGAAAGGGGAAACTGTATATTAAATATAAGCGAAATATAGGACCAAATTTTCTCCCAAAAAGAGATAACATTAGGGCAAAGAAAGAGAAGATGCATTAGGTCGGCTCCGGGGGATCCGCATGTCCAACAGTTCATGTCAGTTGTGTGAGAGAAGGTAGCTCGAGACATAGGTGTGAAATATAATCTATGGTAGAGAAAGAAAATAGATTGAGTAACAGAGGCAGATCTAGAGATTTTGAGTGATTGGGTCCAAAACGTGTCCCAGAAGCTAATGCTCCATTCACAGCCCAAATCCGCTTCCCAGGCCAATTCCACTTTACTCTTAGAACAAGCAGGGTCAGGATATAAGGCGTGTTTGTAAAGTAAGGAAGCTTTACAAAGAACTGTAAGAATTTTAAGAAGAGAGTTTTCTTCAGAATGGAGAGGAATTGAAGGGAGAGAATAAAATATGTCAAGAATGATTGCCATTAAAATTGAAAATGTATGCAAAAAAGAACGGGGACACTTAAAAGTGGATTGAAATTGAGGGAATGAGCAAGGGGTCGTACCATCGAATAGGTCAGAGACCCAAGTTATTCCCCTCAATCTCCAGGAACTCCAAAAGAGGGATCGATTATTAATGGTAATGAGGTGGTTGTGCCATAACAGAGAGCGTAAGAAGGATTCTCTCGAAATAATCTTTGGTTGGGTCAATGGTTTCAACAAGGAACACATGTGTTTGAATAAGGGAAGTGTAGTTTGGACAGTTTTGACTGAAAAGGCCAGTACCTCCTTTGTAGAGAATGGCACAAGCAAAGAATGTTCAATAGTAAGCCATAGAGGCGTGAACAGGGAGGATTCTAAAAGGAGCCATTTAGAAGCTTGACGGAGGCAAAAGGATTTGTGATAAATTCGAAAATCAGGAAAATTTACGCCGCCATTAGCTTTTGGCTTCCGTAGAAGTGATAAGGATATTCTAGATTTTTCATTTCTCTAGAGGAATTTGGAGAGAAGAGAGTCTATCTTCTTAAAGTAACTAGACAGAATAAAAATAGGGAGCATAGAAAAAATATAAGGTAAAATAGGCGTAATCATCATTTTAATGGAATCAAGTCTTCCCCACATGAGAGAAATGGGGGTTCCAAGAGGAAAGGAGTTTGTCAATATGAGAAAAAGCCTCTACCATATTAAGTTTGACAGAAGCAGTTATGGAGTTAGTGAACCATATACCCATATACCTAAATATTTAATTTTAGATCCATTCCACAAAAACCCAGTAGAAGAGAAGGGTGCTGAGTACAAAATTTGGTAAGGGGAAGAATTTCTGTTTTTCCGATCTAATCTTATAGCCAGAGACCAAAGAGAATGAGGAAATTTCTTGCAATAAAAGGTTTAGAAACTTCGGGGTTGGAAATAAAAAGTAATATATCATCCGCATAAGCATAGAGTTTCAAATGTTGATCACCATACGGAAATCCGGATATAGAGTCATTATTACGGATAGAAGATAAAAAGGGTTCACGAGCTAGGATTAAGAGAAGTGGGGAAAGAGGACAGCCTTGGCGAACTCCACGCTGTAAAGGGAAATAGGAAGATGTATAACCATTAACTAGCACCAATGCTCTAGGAGCAGAATATAGCAGGGTAATTAGAGAAATTATTTTAGGACCGAAGCCATACCAATTGAGGGTCTTAAATAAAAAGGACCAATCAACTCTATCAAATGCTTTTTCTGCATCAATAGAGATTGCAGCTAGGGAGTTAGAAAGAGAAGGAATTTTGTTTAAAACATTGAGGAACAGGCAAGAATTATCCAAGGTTAGTCTACCCTTGACAAAACCACATTGCTCTTTACCAATCAGGTGAGGCATAAAGGGTTCTAGCCTGGGGGCAAGTAGTTTAGCAAATACTTTATAGTCCACATTGACCAGAGATATAGGGCGATAATTTTTACAAAACATAGGATCGCGGCCTTCTTTATAAATCAAACAGATTGTGGCTTCTTGAAAGGGAGCGTCCGCTTTGCCAGAAAGAAGGAAAGAATGAAAAATATGTAGAAGTTTCGGAAGTAATATAGCCGAGAAATGTAAATAGAATTCAACCGTGAAACCGTCCGGGCCAGGAGTTTTACCTTTTTTTTTGAACTTTTAAGGCATTGGAGATTTCTTCAAGAGATAGATCAGATTTGAGCAGAGAGAAGTTGAGATGACCACCAGTAGAAGGGGCAGGAATGTTATTGAGATAAGATTGGATAAGGGAGATAGTGGGAGAGGATTCTGGAGTATATAAATATTTGTAGAATAGCATAAATTCATTAAGGATATCCTGATCTTTATGAATAGGCTTCCCATCCGAAGAGTATATGGAGTCAAATAAAATTCGATCTTTCCGAAATTTGAGGTAGTTAGGCAGAAGTTTACCTGCTCTATTAAGTCCACCATAGTAACAAGCGCTGCTACGAAGTAATATAGATGAAGCGTTATCAGTAGCGACTTTATTAAAATTTAGTTTAGCACGAACAAGTTCTTGGATGCTAGAATCCGACTGCCAGGTGTAAAATTTGTGCTCCAGGGCTTTAATGTTTGCTAATGTAGCTTTATGTTGTTGAAGAAATCGTTTCTTTTTTAGACATAATCTATGATGAAACTCCGAGCTGAGGCTTTAAAAGAATCCCATATTACATGAGGGGGAAGATTGGGGTCTTCGTTCAGTACAAAGAATTCTTTAACAAAGGAAGTAAATGAAGAAGAGAAAACAGGGTCCTGTATGAGGGAATTGTTAAAGCGCCAGCGAGAAGATCTGGGATGCGGAGGGAGCAAGTCAAAATCAGCAACAACCGGTGCATGATCAGAAATGACAATAGGTTCGATTGAAGTAGGGATAAGATTTTGAGTTAAGAATTGTGAAAGAAAGATATAGTCTAATTGAGAAAAAGAGCTATGTGGAGGAGAGAAAAATTAAAAAGTCAATACTGTCTGGGTGAGATAACCCCCATGAATCCACGAGGTGTGATTGGGAAATGGAATTAAGACATTTTTTATGTGATTTATGAGGGATGAAATGTACCTGGGATTGTTGGTCAATAAAGGGATCAACAATCTGAATGCAATCACCTCCTAAAATAAAGAAATCATCTCTAAACTGAATACATTTTTGTGCAACAGTAGGCCAAAATGCATAATCCGGTTGAGTTGGGCCATAAACTGTCAAAGAGATGTTATTAATAAGCAATTTAGCTAACAACCATCTCCCCTCCGTATCAATTTCTTGTGATAAGACTTTACAATTCAATTTTTTATGACACAAAATAATAACACCGTTTTTTTAGAGGAAGTGGGGGAGACTAAAACAGAACCAACCCAACTCCTCTTCAATTTTAATGCCTCTGCTTCCGTAAGATGCGTCTGTTGTAGAAAGACCAAATCAGGATTATAAGAAGCAAGATGAGTTAAGATTCTCTGTCTTTTGATTGGGTTAATAAATCCTTTGGCATTCCAATAAACAACTCTGAATGTAGACTATCAAAAATATATAAAGAGCAACACGTTCAACAGTAAAGTAATAGTGTAAATAAAGAGGAAAGGGAGAAGGAGAGAAAAATAAAAACTGCAATGGAGTCATTGAAAGGGAAAGGGATGATGAAGTGAAAGATACCAGAAAAACATGTAAATAGAAAAGTACCACATTGGAGAAAGAAGATAGATGCGTAGAGAAGAAGAAAGGTACAAAGGGAAGAAAATGCAGGAAAAGGAGAGGGAGAACAACCCTAAAGAGGAAAGTGGAAAAGGGAAAGAAAAGAAAGAGCAAGAGGAGACAGTACATGTCAGAACCTGACGACTGTAAATACATACCTTCACAAGGGAACAGAAGGAAAAATGAGGAGTGGCAACGGACATACAAAGAGAGCACACCCAACAAGGGGCAACGCAACACACCGGGACGCCAATTTAACATAAATAGGAGCGGGAACCTAAGGCGGGTACACAATGCATTCCAAAGGACCTGTAATAGGAATCAGGAAGTCATCTGAGTGAAAAGGCGATTAGACAAAGTAACATGCTTCAATATAATACAAGAAAAAAAAAAGAAAGATAATAACATTGCAGAAAAACTATGAAAGTCAAGTATTAGAAGGAGGACCAGCAATCTCCATCGAGGAAGTAGAGTGAGAGTGAATACATTTTCTGAGATCAGCAGGATCCTCAAACGAAGAAGTTTTGTTCAAAAAGGTAACCTTAAATAAGCAAGGATGGAATAAGCCATAGCGAGCACCAAGAGAGCAAAGAGCAGGTGGAAGGTCCAGGAATACCTTTCTCCGTTTAGCAGTGACAGTTGAAACATCTTGAGAAATAAACAATCTTGTACCAGACCAAAGAAGTTGTTTTTTGAGTTTAGCTGCATTTAGAACTTTTAAAAGATCAGTAAATTGCAGAAATAAGAGAATTACTCCGCAGGGCTTGGACGGTGCAGATGAGGAAGACAAACGCGGACCCAGTCTATGTGCCCGTTGAATATTTAATTTGGTTGTCGTGGGGAGATCCAAAAGCTGTGGGAGGAAAGAGGTGAAATACGTAACAGGGTCATCACCTTAGAGGCCTTCAGGAAGGCCATATAATCAAAGATTATTGTGACGATTTCTGTTTTCAAGGTCTTCAGACGATCTTTTTAGTTGCAGCACCTCTTTCTCCAAGAGTGTCATTCTGGAAGATACATCCTGTACAGCGCTAATTTGTTGTTCCAGCAAGGCTAAGCGGGAATCCATAGACGACCATTTGTTATCCAGAGTCTGTAGACGAGTATTTGTTTCCTCAACAAATGGTCTTAGAGCACGTATTTCCTCCAGGACGATATCCAAGGATACGGGGGAAATAGATTTGGGTGGAGAAGGGGGATCCTGTTTAATTCTTTTGTTGGTAGACGAAGAAGATTGTGCTTTAGGCACCAAAGTAGGCGAAACTGCAGGGCGAGAAGATGCCGATTGCGCCATTTCCTCAGAAGGCTGTTAGAAATTATTGAAAGAAGAAGAATGGGTAGAGCAAGACACCTACCCATGAACCAACACAGCCAGGGACTAAGAAAAGGCTGATGTGACAAAGCACAATGATTGGGATAAAGAATTTCGCAGAATTCAAACTTCCTTTAAATAAACGCTCTTCCCAATGCAGGACTACAGTTCAATAGTGGAAATGAGGAAAAAGTTAATAAAAATTGTAGAAAACAGCATTCCAGAGCACAACAGATTGGATTCTGAGGAAAAATAGTGCGGGCTAGAGTACAAAATGGCGGCCGCAAAGCAGCTTGTAAAGTCACCTGGAATCTTTAGGGTCTATCCAGGAGCATGGCGGGCAAAAATGACATCCTCCACTGGAGAAGGTGTTCAGAGGCAGGGAAACATCTGCAGAATATTGAAAACGGCGCCGGAACCGCCGAAATTACATTGCCGATCCCGGATGCGGCGCAGAGCTCCGTATCTAAGTGGCCATCTTAGGTCGCGTAGCGTGCGCACCTCCTCTGTAAAAATAAATATTTTAGCAGCTTCTAATCTAATGAGGATCACAGTCTGTGCTGGGCATTTTTTTGAAAGGGCAAGTTAAGAAAAATCGGAGGCAAAAATGTTTGCTGATTAAAGTTTTGACACATTGACTACTCTGTTCATATACATTGTTTATCTTTGATTGTTCTTAGAAAATGTGTCCTCAAAAAAATTCATTTGTTAAGGGAAAATTTTGTATTGTAATCAACTAATTTCTTTTCCTTTTAATCTGTTTTAGGTTCTTTCACCATATCAACTTCATTTGGACATTTCAACATAGTGACATTTGCAGTTATATGCTGCTGTTGCGAAGTACAAAGCGAACATGAGTTGATCCTGTGAAAGACACACACAGATTCTGAGTGTGCAAATCATGTACGAAGACAAATTGCACAGTGATTGAATTGAAGTTTTTAAGATTGTGTTAGACTTGTTTTCTGTGGCATGTTGACACCAAGCCAATATGTGCTGCTTAAATAGCTCAAACCACATGTGGTAATCAACACAAACCATACTAATATCCCTTCATATTTGCAAAATCCTAATTTAGTGTTAAGCATATGAGGCTGTTGATATGTGTAATCAATGTAGAAAGAACTTCTTTTAGCACAAAAATTAAAGTTGTTTGTGACATTGCACCAGTTACTGCAACCCTGTATTGGAATGATCCTGTGGCAACTAAATGGAGTACTGCAATAGTGTAGACTATTGGTGTTATTGAGGTGGAATTCCTATTGTGGGCCAGGAGATCTTGCTCCAGCTGATGACATAAATCTATAATAGTTAGCCTATTTAATCTGATATGTTTGTTTATATTCCTTTCTTCCATGGTGGTAAGGTCTGGAACTGTAAACGGGAAAAAGGCAAAAAGTATTTGGGTTATGCAAGGGTGGTAATCTTTTTTTTAAAATGTCAATATTTTTTATTAAAATTTAATAAAGTACTAGTTATTGAATTGATGTTTCTGTTAATTTGGCTCATTTTTTAAAAATGTGAGACACATTTCTTACATGGAATTTATTTATGACTAAATAATCATTTGAATGTTTACATTTTAAAATGTATAATGTAAAGGAAAAAAGAACCAATTGAGAAATGGCATACAACAGTCTTTGACTTTGTTATTTATTTTTATTCAACATTACCAAATAAATATAACACAGGATGAAATCAATAATAACAAACAAAACAATTGTAAAATCAATCATGGTGAATGTTACTTTTATTGCAGAGCCAAAATTGTTTGAAGTCCAATGTCCAAAATACAATTGGCATCAGAAAGGTAAATGTGTCCAGAAAATATTCCACAGAGTGAATGGTAGTCGCATACTTGAGGACATTAGGGTCTGAGTCTCTTGCAGGTGGTGATGGAGGTCTTGCCATCCTCTACTGCTGGTCCACCTGAATATCCCCTCCTGAGGGGAGGAGGGGGAGGGGGTTTGGTCCACAGTTGCAGGGACTGAGGTGGGTGCAGGTGTTTCCTCTTGTGGCAGGGCCTCCCTTTCTGTGGCTGAAGCAGATGTAGTTGGGGCAGATGTAGTAGGGCCATAGAAGCAGAAGATGTTGTTGGAAAAGCCCTGCACATATGGGTGAAAATATCATGCAACACCACAATCAGGGAGACAAAATTGGACAGATTCTCCATCTGTACATTGTGCTCCCTTTGCAACTGGTTCATCTCCCGGAGCTCTGTCAGGACCTAGCCCATTATGTCCTGGAAGTGATGGAGGGATCCAAAGACTTGGTCGATGGTGAGCTGGGAGACAATTAACCCAGTGGCTTCACTTTGCTGGCCAACAGATTCCCTCCCAAGACCCCTACCTCCACTACCCTGTGCTCTTGACCCAGTGTGGCCCACCTCACTGGTGCCTGGCTGAACTGGAGGTAGTGGTGGTGGTAAATCAACAGCTGGCAGGAATGGGGGGGCACAAGATTGGTGTGATGTTGGTTTGGACATAGGAAGTGGAGGTATCCATAGGCAGAGGTGTGATAGCAGCTGGGGTGGGAGGTGTAGGTGTGGGCCGAGTGAGACTCACTGCAGCTGTCTGCCCAGGCAGACCAGATGGACCAGGCTGCGTCTCATCAACCGGACTTATAGGAGTGTAGTCCTCACTGAAGGCTTGATCCTGGTCTGGAGTGGAGGTATCCTCAATGGAAGATGGTTGTCCGCGTAATGTGGCTGTTGGACCTATTATGTATTAATGACAAAAACACATTTTTAAAGCCTGGAAAATAAATCAAAATATTTGGAAGCTACAATATGAAGCAACCTAAAAGTAAAATGGAAAAGATTATGATGCTTGGACCTTTCAGTGGTATTATAATAGGTTACACAAACAGTTTAAATGACACACAAAACTACTTCAAAACAGCAGGTGTAAAGATGTCCCGAAATGCTAAAAGATGATTAGAAAGTATACATAAAATATACCAAACATTTCACACCCCAAAGTAGAGAAGTGGAAGGTGAAATAAACCATTCAAAGGCCTACCATGTAATATTCTGACATTTACACAACATAGAAGGATACATACCATTTAGCATCCTGTGAACATTGCAGAGTACATATTCAAGGAATTGACCACATATTCAGCATACACAATTCCTTACCTTAAAAAACTGTGAATAAGTGTTAGAAAAGAGAGAATGAGCAAGATAACATTGCAATATTATTTTCACAGAACAAAAACAAGGCATCATGGTAGTTGCAGTCATTTAAATTCAACATTAACAACACACATTTGTAAGTTAAACACAACTAGTGAAAATATGCTGTAAAAAAGAACAAACATTTACAATATAAAAAACATATATGCAATATGTTATTTGGTGTAAAAACACTTAGAAGCAACATTACATCATGTGAAATGTTATGGAGATTGAAACCTGTAATCCTATATACAAAAAATACATTCAAGCAAACAAACAAGACCACTAAAGAATTGATAATAATACATATATCTTTGTATGTTTTCAAAAGGTGTAAAACACAGTAGCAACAGCTAAATTGAAATAAAAAATGACATTTAGGTTTAGTGACACATTCAAAAGTGTAACGTACCAGTTTCCACTCCACCAGGGATTCCTGTCAAGCCTTCAGCATTTGCGATCTGCAAGACCTTCTTCTCTGAGGGAAAAGGTGGTAAGGGGGTGTGGGAGACCCACCACCAGTCTTCTGGGCCTTCAGGTGACACTTGGAGGCCAGGAACGCACTCTTCCCTGCAGGCAGCCGTGGCCCATGCAGGTGAGAGCGGTGGGGCGGTGGGGCTGGGTGGGGGGATTTCGAAGCATGATGACCAGGGAAAATTTATTATTTATTTAATTTTACCTCGTCATCGTCCGTCGAAACCCCCCCTCACCCAGCCACACCACCCAACCACTCTTACCTGCACAGGCCGTGGCTGCCTGCAGGTCATTCCACCTATTCCTAATTTCCTTCTGTGGGCACAGTGTGTTTGCTACAGCATTCACTACATCAGCTATTCTTGCCCTCATTTGCCTTTTCTGAGATATGGTTGTATTTTGTACTCAGGCTCTAAACAATTGTGTCTCTACTCTAATAATTTCATCCACCATGACTGACAATTCGCTCTCTGTAAAACATGGATTTCTCCTCCCTGCATTATCAATAAAACAAAAATTAAATAAATGTTATGACCCATAAGAATATGAATGAAAGAATAAATAATGGACAAGAAACAGAGAAAACAAAAAAATAAACCTGACTTAACTGGCAAAAATTCAACTTGAAAATGTTGTGGTGCAGTAGAATGGCAAAGGATCATGATCTGAAATGGAGTGTGTCTTATAGTGTGGTATGCAGGTGAAGACAATTAGCCAAAACACATCAGGTGTGTGATGCTAGCATCCATCCAAAAGCCACAGGAATAGTCCTATATTGAAAGCGTCCCACAACTGTATCACTTCATCAGCATTCCGCCTCTAGGACACTGCCAGCACAACTTTTAAATCTAAATTGGCTTGTCACAATCCCACCACCCTGACGGCAATGGAGTAATGTTAGCCAGCAGAGAAGTCTGCCGCGTAGACATCGGTAAACTGTTTAAACGATGGAAAGCACTCTGTCGACGCGGTTCAGCCAGCACACATCTAAATCCGACGGCCGGGATTCCGTCAGCTTGGTGAAGTACTTGTAAACTCTGCTGCGGAGGGACGATGGGTGTCCTGCCAAGATCTAAATCAGGCCCTTAGCCTTTTCCACAGGGAAATGGAGGACCTGAGGCAATGAAACCAGAATGCTGGGTAGTGTGATTGAGCTTCATGATAGTATCTCTCTGTAGTCACATGGCCAGGATAGGCCTGGCAAGGAACACCGCCATTAACATGCTCGCATTTCTTATGTTGCCTTCTCTTCTACACACAATGACTTTTGAAATAAATTTGCATGCGTGAAAACGCAGGATAACATTCTCTGAATCGGCATTGCTTACATTTCTACTTTGTGGGCACACTATCACGATACCTTGAACATTTAGCACAAGGGATAAAGTTCATTGCGCAAATGTCCTCATTTGTATTGGCTGGTAGGCGACAACGCTATCCAACTATAATAAACAATTGCGGCCTGACAGGGGTTGTAACATTGCCACATGGGTGCTATTTTTCATATATACAGAACCACTTCCTTGTTGGGGGAGAGGAGCACTCAGCTCACACTGTGAGGTCACTACGTGTGGGAATTCCAGCTCAGCTGATTCATGCTTGCCAACACAAGGGATGTCCAGCGCTACACCAAGACAGACTGCTGATGGCAATGGGGAGTTAGACCACCGGGGCAGGGATTTGGTGGATCACCCACCCTTTTCAACACTAGGTTAGGAAGCGTAGGTAGGAGTACACTATACACAGTACTTATATGCCCCCATATATTCTCTGTCAAAATGGTGGAAATGTTCATCTTTTTCACTATTTTTCTAATGCTAATTGCTCTAATCTGTTTCATTCTATCGATTGTCACAGTGCACGTATTTTATACAAGAATCACAATGCTTAAATAAATATTGAAATGCAGAGCTGAAAATTTCTTGCGTATTTCTTTGGATATGCATGAGAGTCCAAACGTGGGGGTTCTGGATCTGTTACCACGATTTCCTTGGGGGATAGGGGGTTCTCATGTTCTGATGTTTCACACACATTTGTTACCCTGTAAGGTTAGGGGTGCAGATGGTGCGCTGTGGGCTAGCAGGGATATAGGCCAACATATCCTGAGGGTGTGCACGGAATCAGTCAGGTACAATTCCGACATTTATGCTGACCAACAAATGCACAATTTTACCCGTGAGGTACAAGTCGTACGACACTGTGTCAGGAACGGCAAACCCTCCCAGATCATAAGGTATCATGAGCATCTTTCATCTTAGTCTTGGGTTACAACAGGCCCATACTAGTTTAGTCAGAGCTGTTTTCAGTCTGAAAAAGAGTGGCTTACTTAACGGTATACGTATGTAATGGAATAGATATAAAAACTAGGGTAGCACTAGCATTTTTATCAGTGCAATTCTGCCTGCCATAGATAATGGCAATGTTTGTCTACCTCTCAATGTTTTCATTCTGCTTGGTACTGTATTGTACTGTATTGTAATCGCATTTATATAGCGCTTACTACCCCTGACGAGGTGTCAAATCGCTTTTCGGCGAGTAGCACGCTACTCCGGAACCCATAAAGAATTAGTGTTGGATTAGTATAGTGAAATATGTAAAGTAATTTGAGTGGTGGATAGGTTAGTCAGTTATTTGGATTCAGAAGGATAGCAGAAAGATAGAAGAGGGAAAAAAGGTTTGCATTTATATAGCGCTTGTTACCCCTGATGGGGCATTGAAGCGATTTTTTGGCGAGTAGTACGCTACTCCAGAAACCCATAAAGGATTAGTGGTGAATTAGTACAGTGAAATATGAAAGTAATTTAAGTGGTGGATATTAGTCAGTTATTTGGAGTGAGAAGGATAGCAGAGGGATAGAAGCGGGAAAAAGGTTTGCATTTATATAGCGCTTGTTACCCCTGGTGGGGTGTTGAAGCGATTTTTTGGCGAGTAGCATGCTACTCTAGAACCCATAAAGGATTACTGTTGAATTAGTATAGTGAAATATGAAAGTAATTTGAGTGGTGGATATGTTAGTCAGTTATTTGGATTGAGAAGCCCAGGAGAGGGATAGAAGAGGGAAAAAGGTTTGCATTTATATAGCGCTTGCTACCCCTCATGGGATGTTGAAGCGCTTTTTTGGCGAGTAGCACGCTACTCCGGAACCGATAAAGGATTAGTGTTGAAAATTAGTATAGTGAAATCTGAAAGTAATAAGTGCTGGATATGGTGTTCAGTTATTTGGATAGAGAAGTGTAGCAGAGGGATAGAAGAGGGAAAAAGGTTTGCATTTATATAGTGCTTGCTACCCCTGATGAGGTGTTTTTTGGCGGGTAGAACGCTACTCTGGAACCCATAAAGGATTAGTGGTGAATTAGTATAGTGAAATATGAAATTTGAGAAGTGGACATGTTAGTCTGTTATTTTGATTGAAAAGGACAGTGGTGGGATAGAAGAGTGAAGGATTTAGACATTTTTTTTTGTTTTGTTTTGGAGGTCATAGCAGTAGGAGGCGGCTTGGGATGAGTAAAAAGGGATGTGGAGGGGATGAGTCAGAGGGAAGAGTTTAGAAAGGCTTGTTTTGGGGGATCGGTATAGTAAAAGAGGTGTCAGATGATGCAAGGAGGGGTAGAATTTGGGAGAGTCTAGTAAGGGTTATTTTGGGGATCATATTAGTGGTATGGGGTTTGGGATAAATGAGAGAGTGGATGTAGAGGATATATTGATAGAGGTATAGGGTGAGAAATAGGGTAGTGCATTGGAAAGAGTAGTAGAAAGATGTTTGAGATGAGTCAGAAAGTTGGGGTAGAAGATATATTGAGACAGGGATAGGGTGAGAAATAGGGTAGTGCATTGGATATGCTGAATTTGAAGAAAGTGGTAAATATATAGATTCATAAGTACATGGAAAGTATATAGATGCATAAAGGAGGTAGGTATATGTAGATTAAAGATATTGAGACAGGTAGGTATAGGGTGAGAAATAGGGTAGTGCATTGGATATGCTGAATTTGAAGAAAGTGGTAAATATATAGATCCAAGTACATGGAAGGTACATAGATGCATAAAGGAAGTAAGTATATGTAGATTAAAGATGCATTAGATAAACTCTGGTTTTCAAGTGTTGTTGTACTTAAAATGTAAACAATGGATCATATTTCTCTAAGATTAATTGGTGTTTATTTCTGTTTAGCATTATCCCTAAATACCTGCCATAGCCATGACACCTATATAAAGGGAACCTCAATGTCTGGCCTCAAGCAGCAGTCGTTTATGGAACCTTTTCAGACTTTGTTAAATTAATACATATGCCAAACACTTCTCCATATCGCACGAGTGGTTTAAGATGTATATTCAAGTCTTTCATAAACAACATTATGTTGTGGACATATAATGACAGTAATATATGTTTACTTGGAAAAGTAAGCCCTCTATGAGAGTGCTTGCTTCACCGCCAGATAACCATAGGCTCAATGATAGAGGGCATCCCTGCCGCGTACCTCTGAGGACTAAAAATAGGCCTGCCAAAATTTTAATTATGCTGAAGTAATTGGAGTAATTTCGGTAATTCTGCTTTACTCTCTGATGCTGAATTACCGATAATTACTAGGCCTGAGTAAAGTGACTAAAAATTCCGTTGCACTACTCGGAGTTCCGCAAGCAGCGGAGTTTGTTTGGTCGCACGCCTTCGCATAGATTTTTAGTGCCGGGTGTTTGCCCCCACGCTGGAAAATCAGCACAAACTGCACCATGCGCAGCGCAAGAGGGCACTGATTGTTTCTGCTGCTCAAGTAGATTTTCTACTTGAGCGGCAGCTTCCTCAACGCGAACGGATGGTTTCTCAGCACGAGCGGTCGCGACCATCTGTGACCACCCGTGTTGAGAAATCTACCTTGGTGGTGGGCTAGCGTTGGATTTTCCTCACTCACGCTTGCCAACTTAACGCTGGCGAGTGAGGAAAAAAACCTCTGCTCCGCTTTACGGAGCAAAGTTTTTTGCAACTCCACGTGCTCCACAGAGTGCGGAAAACTCAGCAAACTCCGCGAAGGAGTGGAATTCACCTCCCAGGCATAATAATTACGCAATTAGTCCTACTTGCGTAATTTGGGAGAAAAAAGTCGACCACGAGAAAACATTTAGCGAGTGCAAGTGGCTGTTTGCACTCACTAATCATGTTCTGCTGCATTTCACACTGGTTCTTACAGCAAAAATGCAGGTGCATTTTGCGCTAAGAAAATAGTGATAAATACCAGGAGTACGTTGGGAAAAAATCCTACCCCAAAAGCATATTTAGCAGACGCGAGGGGGAATTTTTGTGTTAAGAAATATAACTAAATGCAGAATTACCTTTCTCGCGTACTTCCACATAATCTTGTGAAATTCTTAGGTAATGCGGTGTGATTACGCTACATGGAATTACGCAAGTTATGCTCACCCCTAATTCAAAATAAGTCTGAGCTACAGACATTAATACGTATCTTGGCCAGTGAGTTTGTCATACAGTAGTTCAATCAGGTTCAGTATTTTATAAACAATGTCAAGTTTGCACAGCACTGTCAACAGAAAAGGCCATTCGAGTGAGTCGAATGCCTTTTCAGCATCTAATAGGATGGAGATGGCATTTACCTCTTGCTTAATTTGTGGGATGGTTGCCAAAAAGGCTTTTATGTTGTTAAATGTGGCCCTATCTGGTATGAATCCCGATTGTTTTGGCAATATTAAGCTGGCCATCAGGAAAGCCAATCTGTTTCCTATGATTCATGCCAGAATTCTATTATCTAAATTTAGTAAAGATAATGGTGTGCATGATTGACAATGTTAATTTTATATTTTCTTATGGTATATTCCATTGGAATGCCCTTGCATCACCAATTCATAGTTGCATTGTTCAGGTCATAACATGTTATCTTAAATCAATTATTGCACAATTTGTATTGCCTAAATGTCTTCTCTTGCACTGGTCCTGAATATGGTGCAACTTATGATGTCATCTTTCAAGCATTTCTCCCTCCTGAAACCTTTAATATCTGTCAACAGGATTCAAAACACATCTATGCCCAAAGAATAGCGGGTGACATGGGCAACCTGCATGTTTCACAGCTGGTCAACATCCTCACCAATCTCCTAAGAACTAAACATCAGTATACCCAGTACCAGCCTCTGAATTGGCATGACCATGTTCTTGTCCATTTCCCCAGGGCTGAAAAGTTGACTTCAAAGATCGCCTTAAAAGCTCACACCATTAGAGTTGCATATCATCTTCATTGCCGTTGTGCTCATTGGAGGCTTACCAATCATGTTATATATGTCACGTCTTCAAATCCAATGGTCTGACTTAGGGATTTGTGGTAAAGTAAAATTAACGGATTCCCAAACGATGCAATATGAATGCTAATATTATTCATTATTACTGCAACATTATGACTGCATTACTAGAGCCTTACTATTTATCTCTCCTCTAAAGAACTTCTTACTTCTTTTCATCTAGGCACTGATGCACTCTGTTCTACTGAGACAGCTCTCACTTATGCAATGAGTGTTGTACATTAGAAGACTCAGTACAAAAATAGTGAGCTACCAAAATATTGTGGCTGAAATATCGCCTACCATTACATTGTGAAGGTAAGTATATATAGGTATACAAAAATGCCTCTTTTTGCATGATCACCCCCAAAGTTTTAGTTTGATACTGCTTTTTATTTACTCTGCAAGTGCACTGGAGTCTGCCAACCAGACCTCTGTGCCAGTATTCTGACCTTTTCCAAAGTATATGTTGGATTGGCAGTCCCCAAGTGCCATACATTAACTTACTTATAAGTTCCTAGTACATAGTTCCAGGGTTCTCAGGGCCTGTAAATTAATCTACAAAATGGCTTCCAGCCTGCCACTGCAGCCTGGAAGAGCAGTTTGTAACTGCTAGTTCGACTTTGACATTTAAAACAATGATGAAGCCCACTCTTCCTTTAATATATGTAAGTATCTCCTAAGGAAGGCCTATCAATCCCTAAGGCAGGGAGATCTATATTATTAGGTAGGACATGGATTTTTATATGTCCTAGCATTAAAAACCCTAAATTGACATTTTTACTGTGGAAAGTTGGGTGGCCCCCAATGGCTAGTGCAGGGTTAAACACTGACCCTTCAGCTGTGCTAACTTCTGAATGGGACCACCAAAATGGGTACTTCAAGGTATCAAATTATTCAGGTCATTCAACCTGACTTGATGCACATCTTTTTCTAGTGACCACTCACAGTTGCTGGCCTCCAGACAGCCCCCTGCCCTCCTGGGGAGTTATGTGAACAACTCCCCAACCCTAGAACAATGGAGGGCTACTGCAAAGGGTGGTCTTACCTCCCCCTTGCAGGATGCCGCACAGGTTGTTGGCCCAAAAGGCGAGCTTCAAAGGAGAAGCTGGCTTTGATGGGCAAATGGCAACCACACTTCAGAAGGGCTGCCCTTTTGTTCAGGTAGAGTGGCTGGTCGTGGGAACAGAAAGGGGAAACCAGTTGCCAAACTGGTTTTTCCATGGGCGTGCAGCCCATAGGTAGAAACACCTCTAGGTTGGGTTACCATGCTCCTCACAGCTAAGGACAGGTCCAGACATCTTAAGAGTGGGAAGAATAGTTCACCCAGGGATTGCTAGATGTCACACAAAGCCAGAAGTCATCATAGGGCGAGAGGGATCCTGGGATTCTGGTAGCCATAGTATCCACCTCATTCCCTCAGGACACTTTCTGGGCATAAATATGGCACCCCTGCACCCTGATCCTCAAATCATGTCTGGACTTAAGAGAGGACCACAGAAGGACTGCCCTGCTGACCCTTGGATCATGGCAAGAGAGGATGCACTACCCACTGGCCTGCACCTGCTTCTCCTTTGGCTAGCATTGAGAGGACTGTGCCTGTGGCACCTTGCTCATACGAAAGACGCTCCTGAGCCCCAGACAGAAAAGGTGAAATTCAACAGTCAATCGGCTGATTCCCTGTTCCAGCATGAGCACCATAAAAGCTGAAGTAGCCTGTTGTGGCTTGTTTTGGTAGCGACTTTGACCGAATCACCACTGACCATTCACATGCAGCTAAGAAGACCACTACTCAGAGCTCAAAAGCTGCACCCGATTCCAGTGGAGACGGGAGAGTCATCAGAGTGCATCAGTCACCCAAGATGGACACCAGCTTTCACCAAAGGATACCTGCTATGACTGGAGACCAGTAGCCCAGTCGTAACTGGACTTCTGCTGGCTGGAAAAGGACTTCGAGGGACACCAACTTCCGTGGTCAAAGTCACACAACCTTACTCGTGGTCCGAGAGGTCACCCCAAGAAGACCAATATTTACAGCACAGCACCCAGAGCATCATTCAGCATCCTCAGCATTCTGTATCCTTAGCATAAGCACCACTCCATTGAAGTATATTACGGTCCGTGTGTAAAATGTGGAACTGGACTTGAGACTGCTTTGATGACCAGGTAACTGCCCAAATATTCCTTATTGGCACTCCTGACCTTCTCCCTGTTAGAATTGGTCACCCAGTTCAGGCCAAAGTAGTAAACCCAACTCTTTAAAACATTTTAAAAGTTTTCAAACTTTACGGGTGCAAATGCTTGTTTACATGCTGGACTAAAAAGCTGAAATGTACATTTTACTTGAAATTTTATGTCTCCGGAACCTTCTGGTGGATTTTGCTCAGCTTGGTGTCTAAAAATTCATTAAAATATAATCTATTTCTGACTTTCTTATTCTGTTGTTTGGTGCTTCTAAATGCTTTACACTATTTCCTTTGTTTAAGCCTTGCTGTTCAAAGCCTCAGCAACCCAGCGTTGAACAAGAGGTTTTACATACGAGCCTGACTGGACCCAAGACTGGTATGTGAGTGTATTACACGGTGATGTCTCACAACCACACCATATAATACACCTCTGTCCTCACGTTGGTGCCTAGTGGTGAGTTCCAGAACTTGTGTTTAGCTGTACCAGACAATTATTAAGTTAGTAACCCCCAGAAATTCACTAAGTCAACACTAAAAAAAAAAGTCTATACGTTTTGCTAGGTTTGAGTGTCCAAAGCACCATTTCCCAGGAGTTTTAGCAACTTAAGTAAAGTTCATAAAAGTTTCAAAACATTACTAAAGGTGTGATAAACATTTTTGACCAGTCTCCAAAGGATAGAAAACATGGAAGTCGACTTGGCCACCCTGCCCACATTTAAGATCAATGACCTGGGGGTGCAGTGCAGGGACAGAAAAATAGCTTGGGGGTCACTGTCAAGAAGGAGGGCCTAGAAAAGGCTCTCAGAACCTAGGAGGAAGCCAGGAGAGTCCAAGCTCAACTTGCAGAGGATATTACCCCTGACAGTAGGGATGAGGAGGATAGCAGAAACCTCTTTGCTAATGAAGGTGAGAGGACAACGAGAGTGTGGCCCACAGTTCCTTCAAGACATGCGTCCACATCTGGGAGTGAGAAGAGCTCCGCTTTAATGAGAAGGCCCAAGACCTAGAGGTCCGATTTAGTCTCCTGGAGCTCTAAGAGAGGAGGCAGGCCTTAGAAGAAAGAAGACTGGCCCTGGAGATTGAAGTCTCAATGATATGATGGCAGCAACAAAGAGTCAGAGGTAACTGCGGAGGGTGCCTACTATGATCCCAGGTTTCCCTATGGTATTGTTCCCAAATATGTAGAGGGGTATGATATAGACAAATGGCTCGCATCTTATGAGAGGGCTCTCAGGATGAGAAGGGTTGGTGCCCAACACTGGAGTTCCTTATTGTGGGAACTAGTTCCAGCAGTGGGAGGGATAGCCATTGACACTTGAAGATGCGGTGGCAGAGTCATATCCAAACAAGAAGAAGGTACTCATGGAGCAGTTTGGTTTAACCCCTGAAGAATACAGGCAGAGGTTTAGGAACAAACACAAGAGGTCAACTCAGACATGGGTAGGCTTTGTAGATGCTTCTATGAAGTCACTGGAAGTCAGGATGAACGGTAACCATGTAGACACCTATGGGGTGCTCTACAATTTAGTGGTGAAAGAACACATATTTACAAATTGTACCTCAGAGAAGTTACACCATCATCTGGTGGATTCTAAGCTATCTAGCGCAAGAGAACTGGGGAAGAT
Organism: Calotriton arnoldi; assembly: GCA_963921515.1. Classification (NCBI taxonomy): domain Eukaryota; kingdom Metazoa; phylum Chordata; class Amphibia; order Caudata; family Salamandridae; genus Calotriton; species Calotriton arnoldi. The sequence continues at coordinate 729,423 of CAWUFW010005224.1, read as the reverse complement.
AGCTGATGAATGGGTATGCACTAAGGTTCCCAAAAAGTCCCAAGGAGGGGATCACAAGAAAGTAGGACAGGCCCCCCTTCTGGGGAAAGAAGAGGCCAAAGGTAAAAAGAGAGAGTCTCCCAAAGAGCCCCCAAAAGATGCCCAATGGAAGAGCCGAGAGCCACATCCCATTGCAAGGGGAGGAGGCATCTGGGAAAGACTTTTGAACCTACAAAGGCTTGGGTGTGCTATGACTGTAAACAGCCAGAGTCATATCATTTGCACGAAAAGGTCACCCACTGGTGACCATCCCAAAGGCATAAACAAGTGTAGGAATGGGGGTGTAAATTGTCCCTGGGTATTGTCAGGGGTATACTGAAGCCACTTTAGTCTCTCTGGATCGGGAGGAAATTGAACCCTTAGCCCACTGGCCTGCTAGCTTGATGAAATACAGGCAGGGGCCAAGAACCAACATGGTGGAAATTCAGGCCCTGAGGGATACAGAAGCCAGCATCACCATAGTTATGGCGAAACTGGTTTCCCCAGGGCAGATCATCCCTGATGAGGTGCACCAGATAGAAAACTCTAACAATGTTACAAAGTCACATCCCATGCAGTGATATTGCTCATCTTAGTGTCTGAAAATTCAAGAAATAATAATGTAGTTATATATATTGGTGTCGGATTTCTTTTGTGTTGTGTGACTTTCTTATTCTGTGTTTTGGTGCAACTAAATGCTTTACACTAGTTTCTTTGTTTAAGCCTTGTTGTTTGAAGCCACAGCTACCCATGGTTGAACAAGACATTTTACAAATGAGCCTGACTGGACCCAAGATGGATTTATGAGTTTATTGCACCGTGAGGTCTCACAATCACACCATATAGTAAACCTCAAACCTCCCAATAGGTAAGTAGAGATTTACTATTGTGAACCCCACATCTAATTAAAAATCCTCTGAGGTCATCTACCACCTGATGTTTCCATGCAAGCTGTCATATATTGGAATGAATATGCGCAATTTTAAAATCAGGAAGCAAGACACACCCCAGTCTCTTTTAAACAGTTTAAGGCACCAATCATGTTAGTAATTCAGTTTAGAGAATAGAAACATAGACATGTAGACTTTACCTACTTTAGTCTAAAAGAGGTAGAAAAATCTTATAGAGTAAAGAAAGTCACTGGATATTTACCCAAAAAAATATGTTGAAGACTTTAATGATAGCATGGAAATGTAGTAACGTCCAGTGACAGACACTATTCTACTATTCAATATTGCGTAACTTTACCTATACTGTAGATTCTATATTGGTAAAACCACAACAATATGGCGCCCATCATTTTCCTGTCCTCTTTTAACTTTCTAGTAAGGCATGCATTATTCAAACACTTTCTCTTATGGCGAACACATGCCTACATCATGATGCTTTTCCATTGGACACCATATTTGTTTTGTAGCTAAGGCGTTCCCCATTGTTTGTGAGCACACTCCTTGCAATGATGTTCTAAGCAATATCCTTGTCCTGTGATTCATCTAGTTCTGTATGTTGACTTTCCTTTATATGCAATATATCAGCATAGTCAAATTTTTTCCTCATCTTTTATGTTAGTAGAGTGATCCTTCACAAAGACACAGAGTTTTTGGTCAATTACGATTCTTGGAACATCATGTTGCTCTGAATCGGTTCCTTGTGGTTTCTGGTAGATGTAACCTCAAACCAAAGTTAGTAAGGGCAGTTTGATGAACCCAATTATTCACAGACATTTGATGTAACATTGAGATAGCTTTTAATGTCACATTTCAATTAATCCATCAATGGGTTTTCTCTTAAGAATTCCTAGAAAACATTTCAGTATCCTCATCATAAGATCCCTTTAATCTTATGTAATCATGAAAGGTGTCCTGGTATGCTAATATTGACAGACTACATGGTGAGATTATTTTTGAGCTCATAATGCCATACATTACTTACCTTTAATATTAAGATCACATAAATGTACGGATCATTTCTTACTCTTTTTATAGGAATTTATATGGGTTATATCATCTATTAAGGTACATGCACATGAATATTACTTTGAGATAGCTTATCGCATATGCAAGCAAAATTTTGTGATTGTTGCCAGTTTTTCCTATTTTGTTTATCTGTTTCAGGATCATATGGTGACCGCATACCATCACCTTCAATCACTGGTACAGTAAGCATGTTGATATAGTAACTGAGTCATATGATATGTCCTGATGAATCTGAGATGAATCATATGATGCAGTGAAACATGTCAACATTCTTAATATAAGTTCTATGTGTAATGTTTTAATAAAGTGCTGGCACTAAAATATTAATTGAACTATTGAGTTTAGGCAAGACACATATCTTTAACCAGTTCTCTTTTCATCGCTCCTTATCCCTTTCTCTTTCAGATTCTATCCTTGTATCACACAACTAGGGGCATAACAGTTAGGGTCATTAGTTTGGAGACAGCACATCAGTAATAAAGACAAGTGATCATAGTCAGTTGTGGAGGCAGAGCATCAGCGACACAGACAAGAGACAAGAGCCAGTTTTAGGGAAACTTGAGCATAGATTTTCATTCCCCTTCCAGTCCATCTCTATCAGTTTGTGTGAAAGGAACACCAATGATGAGAAGCCCAGGAGGTGTTTTGATGTTAGTCTAAAGCTCCCCTTTTGGTTTGCAGATGAGAGTTTTCCAGCTGATTATATTTACCTAATTAGGAATGTTTAGATGTGCAGCAGATATCTGGAGATAACATAAAATGGTTTAGATTTATATTTTGTTGTTGTTCATTTCCCTGGTTATTTCAAAGTAGAGATAAGATCTAATTATGGTGGCACATCAATCTTCACAGGGTACCTTTTTATGAGATATATGATAGTTGAGGGTGCACCCTTTCTCTTTTGTGATATTCAAAACTTTCTTAAGTAATCCCACATAACCAAAATTTAACATATCCTATACGCTTTCTCTTCTTCCCCAAGGTGTTTATCGGGGTTCTATATTAGCGCCTTTGTCACATGGCCCATGGGGACATTGTCGTCTTCTCTAAGTTAGCATGAGCACACTGCAGACTGTCTGCTGCTTTGTGCACATTACTACACAAGTTTATTTTGCAAATGCCTCTTTTGAGATTTTCACACAAGAACCTACCGCTGTTTTCACGCTCTGCAGGTTCCTGGGATTTTGACTGAACATTGTGAACAAGGTCAAACAACAGTGCCCCGTGTTATTCTGTTCTGGTCAGGCTCTAGCACCTAGACCCGTGGTACTCATAGTACGGCCCGCGGGCCGCCAGCGGCCCGGCAGGCCTTCATTGGCAGCCCACGGACCTTGCCTTGCGGTTTGCATGTTTCCAGTGAGGCCGGCAGTAAACACAGAAGATGACTGCAGGAGCATACGTAGTGAATACGTATTAAATAGGTATTCACTACGTATGCTCCTGTGGCCATCTTCTGTGTTTACTGCCGGCCTCTGTGGCGTCACACACGGCACCGTCAGAAAGCTTCCCAAAAGGCCCTTTAAAAGTCAGCTGTAAGGGCTTTCACAGGTGACTTTCAAAGGGCCTTTTGGGAAGCTTCCTGTTTGGACAGAGACAGATAGAGGCAGAGTCAGATAGAGATAGAGTCAGACAGACACAGACAGACAGACTCAGATAGAGACAGAGACAGATAGAGACAGATAGGGATAGAGACAGACACAGACAGAGACAGAGACAGACAGATAGAGACAGAGACAGACAGATCGAGACAGAGACAGACAGAGATAGAGACAGAGACAGACAGAGACAGGGACAGACAGGGACAGATGGAGACAGGGACAGACAGAGACAGGTAGAGACAGGGACAGACAGACAGACAGAGACAGAGACAGACAGACAGACAGACAGAGACAGAGAGACAGACAGACAGAGATAGACAGAGACAAATACAGATAGAGACAGACAGAGACAGAGACGTACAGAGACAGACAGAGACAAATAGAGATAGAGACAGACAGATAGAGACAGAGACAGACAGAGATAGAGACAGAGACAGATAGAGACAGAGACAGGGACAGAGACAGATGGAGACAGGGACAGACAGAGACAGGTAGAGACAGGGACAGACAGACAGAGACAGACAGACAGACAGAGACAGACAGATATAGACAGAGACAAATACAGATAGAGACAGACAGAGACAGAGACGTACAGAGACAGACAGAGACAAATACAGACAGAGACAAATACAGACAGAGACAGATAGAGACAGATACAGAGAGAGACAGAGAGAGACAGGGACAAAGACAGACTGATAAAGACAAATACAGATAGAGACAGAGACAGAGAAGGAGACAGATAGAGACAGAGAAGGAGACAGAGAAGGAGACAGATAGAGACAGAGATAGAGACAGATGGAGACAGAGGCAGAGACAGATTGAGACAGAGACAGACAGAGACAAACAGAGAGAGAGAGAGAGATAGAGAGAGATAGAGAGAGATAGATAGAGAGAGATAGAGAGAGAGAGAGATAGAGAGAGATAGATAGAGAGAGAGATAGAGAGAGATAGAGAGAGCGAGAGAGAGAGAGAGAGAAAGAGAGAGAGAGAGAGGGAGAGAGAGATAGAGAGAGAGATAGAGAGAGAGAGATAGATAGATAGATAGATGTGTGTATGCCGGGTCTGGTGGCTCAGTGGACTAATGCATCCGCTGCAGGGGCCTGTGTTCAACCTCATGGTCACAGTTTTTTTTTGCTCTAGCCCCGCCCCCCCCACTGACCCGTCCCCACCGGTGCGGCCCTGGACCACAAACCACACTGTACATTTGGCCCCCGAGAGAAGGTTTGTGAGTACCCATGACCTAGACTAAACATACAGATGCAGCTGTTGTTTGGGAATACGTACTTTGGTCTTATTGAAATACAAGGATAGGTAGCGAACACTTGGAGAGGGACCTTTCCATGGAGAAAAGCATGACAGCACCTATGATGTAGATCTACCAACTATAGACTGAGGTACAGGGTCTGCCGATAATGCCCAGAGATCTTCAAATATATAATAATCCTGCTTCTATACAAGGGGAGGGAGATTAGGCTACGCTGTCTTTTACAATGACGCTTCCTTTATGATTTACGGACTACTTGCTATGCTGACCATATTTGTGTTATGCATTTTTCTGCTTGTTGTGGCACGTATACTGCATATTAGAGCAAGTTAGTTAAAATAAATATTTTAAACTTGTTTGTGTCTCTGTCAGATCTTATTGTGGACAAAGTACAAGAGTGTGAGCGAAAGGGTGTGTCTTGCAACCGCGATTCCTGAGAGAGTCTGGAGTGTTGTATTCTGGGGTGTCTAATCACTTGTTCCTCTGTGAGTGAGTAGGAGGGCAAGTGAGACACTATAGCTAATCGGTCCCGGGCTCATGGGTACTAAGGTGGTAGGATGACTTAGTCCCTATATACTAAGGTCCCATAATCCTATGCATAGTTCTGTGTTTGCGCAGAATCCCTGAAACACCTTCACTCTTCAACCTCTATCTCAAATTATTTTCCGAGAGTCTGGCTTCTCAAACCACCAATACGCTATAATACTCATCTTTACTTCAAGGTTTCTTCTCCTGCTGATATCACCTTAGCAGTTTTGACACTTGACAACATTGAATCATTGGTGAATGCCCACTAGCTCACATCCAATCCTTCTAAAACTGAGTTTACTTATCTCATCCCCAGCTGTTCCACTCCTGTCCAAACAAAAACCTTGAATCAAGTAACATCCTTGACTGCACTGACCCTGAGTGATAGTGCAAATCATTCGGGTTTACTCTCAATTTTCAATTCAATTTGCACAAAAACATAACACTTCTGGCTTCAGTGCCAATCATCAGTTGAGACTGATCAGATGGATAAACCTTTCAACATGGAACCTGACCTCAAAGATGTTGTTCAGGTTCAGGCACTATTCAGACTTGACTATGGAACTGCGATTCTCCCTGGTATTCTGAAAATTCATCTTGCTCCGCTCAAGGTTTTTAGCAGTCTGCCATACATTTTATATCTGGGAAAGGCCACTCTGATCATATCAGTCTCATTTTGCACTCCTTAAACTGGCTTCCTAAAGATCAGATCTGCATATAAGTTTGTTTACCTAGTGCCTCAAACTCTTATATTCTAATCAATCAGTAAGCTGAAGATTTCTGGGGGTTCATGTCTACGTTGCAGCTCAGATAACCTTACCTTGAAATTCATATCATCAATAACAAATGCACCATGATGAGTCTTTCTGAGGTAGTGCTCCTAACATCAGGAATTCCATCTAACATCCACGCCATTGCCTCTTTTTCCATTTTCGAAAGCAAAAATAAAATCCTTTTTCCGTGAGCAATATAACCACCCATCCACTTCCTAGGTAATTCTCTCCTCTTTAGTCAGGGTTGGAGTGGCTACTTTGCCAATAGGACTGCCATGATCCAACACTGCCGTGGTTGCCCTGTACTGGTCGTGACTTTCCTGCAGTGTGAGACTGGTTAGAACTACTGTGAGGGGTAATTTTTTTTTAAAGTCCAATTCTACCCTTTATTGATTCTAGAGTTTATATAGTGATAACAACTGTATTACGCCTATACCTATGTACATTTTCTTGTGCTATTTTACTGGCATTTACATTTCTAAGATGTAACATTATTTTGATTATATTACTATTAAAATGATCCTCAGAAGTGTTTTGAAACTTCTTTCTTATTTACTGACACTATCTTTGCTTTGTCTAGTGATCTGTATTTGTTTGTTCACTGGTAGAGCGTTCTGATGCTTTATGGTCTTGTTTGTGCCACATACAAAAACTCAATATATAGCTGTAAAAATAACTGTTTGGCACTGGGTGGTATTATAATGCCTCACACTGGACTTTGCAATAGAGTAGTATTATACTTTGCTTCCTTTACTGCAATTGCATCCTTACCATTTCTTATGAATTTCACAACTGATATGCATAGTCACCCTTTGTCAGAAATCTACATATTCTCTTTATTCCTACCAAACGATTGGAATCTTTCATCGCTACCACTGCAACTGCAGTTCAGAATCAAGTATGTTTAGTATCAAGCATTAAATACTAATAATACTCAGTCAGTCAGAAAACTTTATACGCGTTGTTTTTGGTGCATAAAAGTACATAAAAGCTTACATCACAATTAGTAAGCACAACCATTTGTCAACGGATGATCAAATTAAAATTATTATCTAAAACATCATAAAACAAGATTTAAAACCCAATTTCCTTTGTCTGAATCGTTTCGTAATTTATATGTAAATATTTGAACATCTTAAAACTGTTGAGTAACAATCAGGGAGTCCCATGAACTCGATAAATACATCTAGGCCTAATAGTTTATGCACAATTGTTCGAGGCTTTTTTAAGTATCTTAATCTTACCTAGTCGGGGTACATAATAGGGGATAATAGACAGTCAATTCAGCTAATACATCTTCCCAGGGGACCTTAACTTATCATTTTTGTAAGTCACACATTCCCTGTTCAATGGATCTACAATTCTTTCCTATGCTTCATCACTGCCCAGAGAAAGGTGTCAAGGACATAACACATCAAAGGGGTTTCCAGCTGTCAAAAATGTGTCTGTGCCAGCCTACATTGAGTAACTTTAGCTCTACGCAGATATGGTATTATTATTCTTTTCCTTTAGTGGGAGTAGAATGAGCAAAAGAAAAGTATGTACTGAGCTGATTGAGGGCATACTCCATCATAATGGCATGCAGGCAAATGTTTGTGCGAGTAGATATTTGCTGGGAATCCCAGCATGAGAGGAATAAAATTTAAACTGAACCTAACCAAGATGAAACGATGCTGCAGATTATGCACAAAAGCCAAATAGGGTTGCACGTTCAGTTTTGCTGAGGGAGATGTATTGTATAAGCTAATGCTACTTTTGTTTTTATTTTCCTCCCATCTAGTGGCGGCTGCATCTACCAAGAAGATCTGCTTCAGCTTGGTCTTGGAGATCTTGATACACTCTATGTGGGAGTCAAATAATTCTCGCAGGCTCAATCTTGCCAGTGTGGAACCCACATACCTCAACCAGGAAATCTTTCTAGCAAGATCTAATTTGAGACAGTCCCTTAGCACAGCTAGATTTAAGGGAACTGTGTCCATCCTCCAAATTGAGTGCCATAATAGCAATGGGGCCAGGCAAATTACATTGCCTATGTACAGAAGACCGAGCTCGCTATGACAGACATAATTTGAGCAACTCTAGGAGGTGAAATCAAGATTTTGGCAAAAGCAACCTCCACTCATTGTAGTGGATCCATGTCTACCATGCTCCATACTGCCGACCCGTATGTGGCTATGGCCTTTGCTTTTGCCACATAGGGTTGTAGAATTTTTGGAACAGGCTTATTCCCAAGTTTCTTTGAGAAGTTAAAAAGAGCTCCAATACTTCTCTCAAAATGCGAGTCTCTGCTTAGGACCAAGTCTTTCCATAAAAGTTTTCCATCAAAAAGTATCCCAAGGTATAAAAATGAGTCTACCACCTCTACTCTAACATGAGCCAGCTTAAAAACTGGGGGTTTCTTAAAAGGTGCCCCTGTGATTAAAAAACATATGATTTCGTTTCATTAACTTGTAGATCCAGTGTGCCCATAAATCTAGTGTGCTCCTCTATGAGTCTCTGCAGTGCTCTAGGGGTTCTCACCAAGAGAGACTATCGGAAGTGGGGACGCCGCTATTTGTGGAACATCCTGGGTGCTTTTTTCTAAAACTATCTCCACTCTATTTGTGTAGAGAGAGAACAGGAATTGAGCGAGGACACATCCCTGTCTCACTCCTCACCCAATACCAAATGCTTTTGTACATTCCCCCACTCTATCGTACCTGACACAGGCCATTGCCGAAGCATAAAGCTGTCTTATAAAGCAAATCATCACTGGATCTACTCCCATGGTCTCCATAGTTTCCCATAGATTACTGTGTACCACGCAATCGAACACGGCAAAAAGGTCCATAAATGCCAAGTAAACATGACCCTTCATTGTCACGGTATACTTGGCAACCACCATACTTAAGTTAATACATTTGCCTTTCCTGAATCCATACTGGGCTGTTGTCAGACCTTTTCCCTCCTCTACCCAATCCTCCAATCTGTTTAGTAACAACCGATCCATCTTTTTAGCCGCACTGTCGGTCAAAGATATTGGTCTACAGTTTTTTGGGTTGCCCATGTCCCCCTATTTATATATAGGGATAATTACTGAGTGCTTCCAAGAATTTGGCTGGCCCAACTTAGCTATTACATTAAAGACATTCATCAAGAGAGGGCGCCATAGCTCTTGGGTCTCCAGGAATATGTCTACAGGGACCCCATTTGGTCCAGGGTGTTTTAGTGAGATAGATTGTGCTAATACTTGCGTTATCTCAGCCATTTTAAACTCTAGATGGGGTGATTCTTACCCTCTACTATGGGACTAGTAGGACTCGACGTCTCTATAGGGCTTTGAAAGATGCTTTGGAAGTGCAACACCCATCCCACTTTCTATATATGAGTGTCTAACGAGGGACCTTTTGCCTCTTTTAGGAAAGGGGCATTCACTATCTTCCAAAACTCTCTATTGTCTCTCATTTGCATTGCTCGTTTCAGATCCGCCCGTGCTTCCTCCCTTAGAACATTTCATCTATTTGTTCTGACCTCCCTATGTTTGGCCCTCATGCTCCTAATTGAGGGAGCGTCACTTGGGACCATGTGCAAGGCGTTGTGAAGGTTTGAAAGAGCCTTCGGGCATGATTTATTGAACCACCGTTCCACAGGAGAAGTTTTGGTTGGAAATGGTCGTGTCAAAAGGCGCCTAATTTCAGCGAGTACCTCTTCGAAATGCTAGTTTTATATGTTCAGGGTTATCGTACAGGTCTAGGCAGGTCATGATCTTGGCCTGCTGAGATTGTGACACCTGGGGGAGTAATGTTGCTTTATCTACTTTATCCCATTTTTATGTATATCCATTTTTCCTCCCTAAAAGTGATTTTGGTACTTTGTCAACGTGATTCCTGGGCTTACCCTCCCATTTCAGATCACACTCAAGTGCAGCATGATCACTAAACCCTGTAAATTGTACCTGCATATTCACTACTCTCCCTCTGATTGTTTCCAAGGTGATTGTGTAATCTATTGTGGACCCCTTATCTATGCACACAAATTTCACATCCATGGCACCAGTGAGTGGATTTATAGTGTTTAAGATAACCAGGCTCCGTGTCATCAGCAACTTACTTAGAGCTTTCCCATTAGTGCAATGTTCGAAATGGGCCATGATGTCGCCTTTACAATCCATTATCCCACAAACGAGTCTTCCTATTTTTTTGCAGCATTTTGCATTGAACTCTCCCACCCATGTAAAATCCAGGGGCTGGTGGTGATGAGATGAGGGTTTGTAAACTGCTTGTTCCAGGGATTCGACCACTTGTGCAATATCACCCTCAAAGTAATTATTATAAAAGTTTATTATAATCAAATCACTCTCTCTATTCCCCTCACTGACCAGAAAATGGAAATAGGGTGAGTTGTTCAAAAACTTCAAGATTCTTATCTTGGTGGTATTGGCTATATGTGTCAAAATGCCGCCTTTGGCCCTGCCAGACATGCCCGAGATTGCTGGAAATCGATAGGAGTGAAAACCATCTAGAGAGGATAGGCCCACTTCCCAGGTTTCTTGTAGGCATATTATGTCATGGTTAGATGCCACCCTTATCCAATCCACATTATACTTTTTCCTCCTAAATCCTGATATATTCCAGGTAACCAGTCTTAGGGAGTCTATCCTGCCCTCACCTCATCATCCTTCTTTGCGGACGCTACTCTGGATGCCCGACTTTAACTAACACTTTGTCTTTGATATCCAGTCAGTCACAATCCTCTAAGTTCCCCAGCAGGAAGTATCTGTTTCTGAGTGGAGGCACGTTGGTTCTCATTTGGGGATTCATTCCTGGATTAGAATTGCAAGTGATCATGGAATTCCCCCTCATATAGCCTAGTGGCAGGGCAAATATCTAGGAATTTAGCAAAGAAGCAATTGGAAGATGGCCGAGGAGGTTCTCCACTAGGCCTGGACTATCTAGATTCACCACTATACAGTCCTATGATAAATGTTTCTGTGCGGGCCTACCCACTTTACTCTTCTTGCCATTAGAATGTGCCCTGACAAACTGGGTCCCCCTATTGCAACCCTTGACACCAGTGTAGCACCTTCCCCATCAATTGCTCTGTCGAATAAGGACATATGGGGCAGCTGCTAGTGGTAGATCTAATATCTGGACCCTCTGGGATCTCCCTCCACGTTGTTCCCTCCCATCCATCCCATTTACAAATGCCAAAACACTGATAAATTCCCTGCTTCTTAGCAAAGTGAATTATTGTAAGAGTCTTCTAGAGTCCCTCCCTTATTATTCATTTGCCTCACTGAACAGGTATTAATCTCTCCCGGTGAACACTTTGCAATCTCTCCAGACAAACTCCCCATACTTCCTTTTGACTTAACATTGTCTGACTTTCTGCAAAAACAGGGACCTGTATATGTTACTCAGACAGACTCCGATAACCCTGCCTGCAACCTACGTTGTGTCAACCATAATCTTTTACCTTCACCCAAGCCTCTCTGTATGACATCCAGATTCTGGTCATTCCACATACTGGGTCCTTTCAGGGGCTCGCTTTCATCAACCATCAGATCAGCTCCTCCATCCAGTAATTCAAAGCGATCATAAAGAATCATCTCTTGGCACTGGAAGGCAAAGGTTGAATCTAACTTGTCACAGCTCACAAACATTGGATATATGTAGAGTGCTGTAGATTGTTTTCATGGGTGTGTCTGTCTCTGTTTGCTACTTGTACAAACGAAGAAACAAAGAAAATAGCACAAGTAGAAAAACCTGAACGTGGAGGGGTGGGAAGCAAATGAGGAGTGGCAGAAGAAACTCAATGTTGCTATGTGGTGGAAGAAACGGTGCTCTGGAAAGGGTGGGAGAGCATTAACAGAGCTGGGGGGCTACAAAAAAGTGAAAAAAAGCAGAGCAGGGGGAGCAGGGGTAGTAACAGATGAGCCTGTGGGGAGAAATATGAAGAGCATGGGGAGGAAGTCTAAAGGGAAGCAGCACACTGTGAGAGAGCAAGAACAGCATTCACTCCCTGGGAGTGCTGAAGGAAAAATAGAAAAGTTGTGGACTGAATGTAAGCAGTGGAAGTATGCAACTCGCCCAATAAGAAACACTGTATAACTAGTATAATCCAGTGCATGCAGAGGCTCAAGAAGAAGAAGAAGGAAACCCCTTGAGAATGAAGCAAGCAATTGAGATAGACAAGAAAGCAAGCCAGTCATGACCTATGGACGGACCTGAAGCCCACACAAAAGGCCCGATTACGACTTTGGCAGTGCGGTGACGGGTCCGCTCCGCCGCCGCATCACCAAAGCCGTGGTCATACCGCCTGCCAGATTAGGAGTTTTCTCCTGTCTGGCGGGCTTTGTTTTTGACGTTCCCACAGCAGTGCCCTGAAAATGGGCACCACAATGGGAATGCCAAAAACTGTTCCTGCACGGCATGGACTGTACTGTAAAGTCCATGCCGTACAGGAGCTGGTTTGCAAGCACACAGGGGGGCGCATATTGTGCCCCCCTGGCTGCATCCACAGGGCATGAGGAACCAGGAGGCCTTGTTTTATCTCCGCCACTGTTTTTATGGCGGTGGAACCACAATGAAAATCATGGCAGAGAGGAAACTTATAATATGCTTGGGGGGACCGCGGCAGTCCGGCCAAACATATTACTGCCTCCTGACCGCGCAACACCAACATGGAACAACGGTACTCTGATGGCTGCGGTGGGGCTGTGGCGGTCCCATCACCCAACTCATAATAGGGAGGTCGGGAGATGCCACCGAGGCGTCCCTGCGAGTCTGGTGATTTGTTGACCGCCAGACTCGTAATCGGGGCCTACGTGTTGGTATGCTAAATAATAGATCTTTTGACAACAGACAGCTATCTTTTGACAATGCTCCCTTTTGAGCTAACATCACAAGTTTCTCTTTCTGTTATGCCTTCACCTGCCAGTTCTGCATAATCAGAAATTACATAAGGCTAAATAGTGCTTCTGCTAGGAACACAAATGGTTTATCATTCAGTATCCAGAGGTTTTGATTTACTTGTAGAAAACTAAGTGGTTGTGATCTCCAATATAGGAGCAACATCTTTTAAAAAGCTGAGTGTGAAAGAGTTGAGGCCTATCAAGCAGTGCTTAATTTGATCAAAATAAACAAGTCCAGTAACCCAAAGTTTTTCTGAGGAGACCTCCCCCAGCACTGCCGAATACCAGGGTTCCTGTTTACAATGGTGGCCTACTCTGAATTCCATCTCACCCTGCTTACTTCCACCACCCTCTTTATCGCAGTCTGTCAGGCTCTTTTTCATCCTTGCCTTCTCCCTTTGCCAGTGTTTTACTGCCTTTCTCTTCCTCTTATTTCGTCTTTTAATGCGTTTCTATCTCTTGCTATTGGTCAAAATGTGATGATGAAAAACAACTCCCTGTCACCAAAAACGAGTAACAGTAACCGCCAAATGCAACCAATGGCACACATTAAGCACTACTTTCAGGCTTTGCCAGCCATTGTTTTACATTTTTGCGTTTCTGAGTAGGGCCAAGGTTTGCCTTCACAGCCCAGAAAGGGTGGAAGGTGAGTGTCGTGGGGAATTGGAAGCCAGCTATGTATTCACAGACCTGCAGGGGTAATAGCAGGTCAGAGCTTCCCCACACAGTTCCACCGGCGTTCTGCGGCTCGCCTCTTGAGGGACCACAGACAGCATAAATGTCATTTACAAATGATGCTATTGATTTCCAGAGTAATCCAGCAAAACTGGCTTGTCTGTCGCCTGCGAAGAGTGGTAGCAAATACCATTGACCTCCAGGGCTGTGACGAGGTCGGCCCTCGAGCCCATCCATTCTCTGACCCTCCAGCTGGCGGGAACTGGGGATGCATTAGTATTAGTGGCGACTATAACTTATATGATTCTGCGGAAAGTCTGCTTTTAATTAACCCTTGTATGGACCTCTATCGAAAAAGTGTTATGATACACACTTAATCTCATTTTAAAGAGCTTATTACTAACAAAGAAGATAACATAACGTGTTTCCCGACACGCTGCAAAACTATGACATATCAGTCAGTCAGCAAATTAACCAGCAGTCACTACTTTGTGCATGTTACAGTGCTGCATATTCTGAGGTCATCATGGGTTCTCCACGACCTATTGAACTTTCCCTGTCGTGCAATATTTTTCAAAAATTGAATTTGTCCACAACCTCTCCCAGATTTGTTTGGGGCATGATATGTGGAGGGTTTTACTAAGTGAAAGGTAGATGCCCAAAAAAGGGATTAATATGTTACACACGATACACAAAAGTGCATCTACAGGTTTGCTTGTTTGAAATGTGAATGTCTGTGCATAATTTAAAGAAGTACCTTTTAGCTTACTTTGCAATTGTGGGCATTACAAGGCATGAGTCTAGAGAGTAGTTAGGGAAAAAGTGAAGACACGCGTGTAAATTAATTTCCCTACTCTTTTTCTTAAGTTATATGTAGGGAAGAGTCATTTTGAGAAAAATGCTTTGAAATGAAAAGAAAAAAAAGATTTCAAAAACTATAATGTTTGACATTTCTCAACCAAATCAAGTATGTTTTAGACAAGTTAAAAAAAACGCAAAAGCAGAGCTAGAAAAACCAATGTAAGAGTATTTCATTCATGTTTTTTTATTGTGTCAATAAACCAAAAACAATGACATAAGGGCCACAGAGCATCATACCTATTTCCAATACATGGATGTGCGAATGCGATAAACAAAAGTTCCCGTTTCCAACCTACATTTCTAGTTAACTTCATAATCAATAAGCATTAAAAACTAAGTTTGATGTCCAAATCTACCACAATGGTATTGCCTGTTATTCAGACCTCATTGAGAAATTGTGGGAGCCGAACCCCAACAGTCTCCTGAACCCCAAATGTTACCTTAGGCAGTTCAGCTCGGCGAGTCTTCTAATTGATCTAGTGGCAACAGACTACCCTACCCAACAATAACACAAACTTAGCAGAGTAAAATCATATTTAAAAACTAGGAAAATTCAAGAACTGAGTTCTAGAAGTTTGAAGTACTTAATTCAGAATCGTTAATAAAACATTACAGAGAAAATGCATAAGTTGCCATGAAAGCTCAGATACAGAATCATATATCATAGTGAAAACCCTAATTAGGCAATAAGATTCTTCCTAAATTCTAAGGGCCTCATTAATGAGGATTTGGTGTAGGGCAGCACTGCAAGTCTTCTTGCTGCATTGCCCTATGCCATTTTGAAAGGGCAGGAATGCACCTTATTTATGAAATAGGGTGCATTACTGTCCTTTCCCCCTGCGCTGGTGCACAATTTGCTGCCTAGCGCCAACATAGTCACCCTTGCACCATGGTGCAAGGATGCCTCCATTGCAGGCAGGATTGTTTTTGTACAGAAAGGGGCACCTTTCTGCACAAAAACAATCCTGAGAGGTGTTTCCCTCCTATGTGTGCTGTAGAATGCAGCACACATGGAAAGAGGAAAAAACAAGAAGAAATAAAAATATTTTTCCTCGTTACGCCTGCTCTGGGGAGGTGTAAGGTTTTGGTGCTGCCCCAGGTTTACGTGATTAATGAAACCTGGGGCAGCGTCAAAATCCATGGGGGTTGCCTGGGAAGACCCAACGCAACCCCCATGGAACACCTCCTTGACACAGAGTAAGGCAAGGCAGCGACTTACACTGCTTTGCCTTACTCCATATCTATGAGGCTATGCAAAGCCATGCAGAGAGGCTTTCTGTCACCTCATAGAGATATTTAGAGGCTTGCGCCGGAGGAGCATAAAAAACAAGCATTTGCAATGCAATAGGTCTCGCAGTTACGCAAGTTTGAGCTATTGGCATTGTAAATGGCTATGCCATTTATTTTGGTATTGGTTTTTAAAACATAAATAAAAGACATTTTCATTTACAATGGCAATAGCTTATTGCGCTCCTTTGTTTATAATATTCTCCTTTTCCTTCGTACCTATGTTTTTTACTCCTTGGTTTCTTTCTGTGTGCTTTAACTCTCTCTTAAACTAATTCCAGAGGGAAGATTCATTCGGACATAGTAAAGGTTTGTGCAGGCTGCATCGTTTCTAACAGCACCCGACTCTAGGTCTACCTACAGAGCAGCCAGTGTTGTTGCTCACGCCTCTGTAATTTTCCACAACTCGGCACTTCAGCAGAACAAACGGCTTGTGCCCGACTACTTCTGGTCAAGGGATGCGAGTTATTTATCTGTTTTCAGAATTTGACGAAAAGATGAAAATATTTTGTCCCATAACGCAATCTGCCGTTTTTACTGCTGCCAGAAGCCACTCCCATGCCTTGTTGCTATATTCAGTTTAGTGTACTCTCTAGTAAAAACATTACTTTCCACCCAGGGGCTACGAGAGAAATGGTGAGTCCGAGGGAGCACCTGAAAGACAAAAGTACCCGAGTGGGCACGCCCGAGCTAAATGTGGCCTGGTGCCAGGGGGTCGGACCCAGCAGGGAGAACTGATCTGCTGAGCCAGTCAGCATACTGAGACAACACCTATCCGGGGCTAAGTGAACTAGGGAGGGTGAGAGATGGGAGAGGGGGGGGGCAAGAGAAGAGAAAACAATAGGTGGGGAGGTGTGAGACGGGAACTCGAACAGTAGGTGAAGAAAAAAAAACAGTGGAGCGGGAGTAAGAGACGAGGATAATCATGGTGGGTGAGAGATAGGAACAGGGGGAGGGGGGCAGGGGTGAGTGATGGAAACAAAGTGGAGGGTGTGAGGTGGGAACAGGGCGGAGGGTGAGAAGAGGTTGGAGGTGATGAGAAACGGGAGAGGGTGAAAGTGAGGGATGGGTGGAGGGTGAGAGATGAGAAGAGGGTGGAAAGATGAGAGAAAGACAATAGTGAGGTGGATGTGAGATATGGTAGCAACATGGCGGAGGGGAGAGGAATGGGAACAAAGTGGAGGGGGTGAAGTGGGAACAGGGTGAAGTGGTGGGAAGAGGCTGGAGGGATTGAGAGATGGGAAGAGAGTGGAAAGATAAGAGGAAGACAATAGTGAGGTGGATGTGACATAGAGGAGCGGGGTGCAGAGGCTGGGGATGGGGTACAGGGCGCAGAGGTAAGAAAGTAACAATAGTGTGAGGTGCCGGGAGAGGGAAAGGAACCGGACGGATGAGTGAGAGATGGGAACTGTCTGGAGAAGTGAGAGAAATAAAGAGCAGTGGGCGAGGAGTGCAGATTGGGACAGTGCGGAGGTAGAGGTGGATGGGGTGAGAAAGAAACGAGCGGGTGGAGAAGAGATGGTTGGGGTAGTAATAGGCACCGTAAGGGTAGATGGGTGAGGGATCAGTGGATAGGTGAGGGACTGACGGATAGACCAATGAGAGTCCCGATCGGGGTGACTGACGGGTAAAATGGAGAGAGGAGGCAAGCGGATTGGGAGAAGCAGTTAAGAATAGTGAGAGAGGCGGGTGCAGAGGTGAGAGCGATAGGTGGATGGGGGACCGCGGGAGGGACCGGAGGGCCGATGGGTGAGTACACGAATTTGAGGGATGAAAAGCGGATGAGTCAGTGACTACTTGGGGAGGAATGAGCGGTTGGAAAGTGTTAAGGGGTGGGGGAAGGAGTGGAACGGTCCAATGGTCGAAGGATGTGTGGGTGAGTAGACGGAGCCAGGGTGGAGCGGTAGGGCATGGCTGACAGTGGTGAAAGGGGGAGACGTGCAAGAATGTTGTGATGGGCGGAGGGGGAGGCAGGGTAAAAGTGTGAGCGGCTTAGGCAGGACGAAGGGCTGAAGTGTGTGGGAAGGAGTTAAGAGAAACTAGTAAGGGCTATAAGCCTCCGATGTTTGGTATTCTGTAGGCCCAGGGACAGAAATGCGCAGGGAAGGACACTCTTGTGAAAGAACATGCTGACCAGTTAGAATAGAAAAAACTGAAGTGGAAATTGTTGCCCGGAGCCTGTCATGGAAATCTTGGATCTTTAAATGTGATCGGGAGGGGGAGTGTCCAGGATGGTGACGGAATAGGACGCAGTGATCGGAGCTCCACCGGGTGCCTAGGCAGCTTGCTCATATAACCGCAGAGGAGGTAATTTCTGACAGCATCGACCTGCATCCACGTTCAGGGTACAAGCGGTGACCCAGCTGGGGCACCCCAGCGACAGCCCAAACACAGACGGATGATGTCCACAGCAGCGAGGAGCAGGGGCACGAAGAGACTGGTGCGGAGGAACAGAGTAGAGAAACCGGAGATTGAGGGTTGTCCCCGACCTGCGCCAGGGAGTGGATCGTTGCTCACCCGCCCCCTGCCTGGACACGCTGCGGGTGAGTCTTGTTGTTCTCGAGCCCGGCGGGAGTGGGGGGTGGCGGTGAGTCACTGCACGCCTGTCATGCTCGTAAAACGCGGCTCAGTAAAGCGGATACGGGACATCTAAAGAAAAAAAAGCATTGCTTAAACACATGATGTACGTGAAGCGGGCGCCCTAGCAAGTAATTTAAAAATCAAGTAGTCCCTAAACAAAACTAACAAAGCCAGGCAGCGCAATCAAACAGTAGTTGGTCGGTGCTGCTTCCGATAAAAACGGAAGTGATGCATCGGATCAACAGCCAACAGAAACAAAGCTAACAACAGCAATGCCAGACTTCGACAAATCGCAAGGGACAGGAGAAATTCCACGGACTTTCAGCCAACATACAGATTACTTTATGTCTCGCTGAGACAGCGCATGCAGCGCATGCGCTGCTAACGCGAGACCTAAAAAGTGATGCACTGGCGGCACAAGCCTCTCACAAATAAGCCCCATAAGTGTTAAACTCATAGAGAGTATTGACAGCATCTTAAGTGTAATGAGGAAAGAAAATCCTAAAATATTCGGACAGGGGTTTAGGAAGGAAAGTGAAAAGTCGCCCAATCCTTCAAAATCAGGGGTTTTATGCACAATGTATGCATATTAATTATTAAAACTTCAAATTCAGCATGCTATGATCATGATTAGGTTGCATTGGCAAATCAAAAACAATTTTGCAATTCTAACAGATTCTTAGCACTATCCCATTTCTTAAGATAAGAGAAATCTTTTGCTTGCTTCCTCAGCAACTGCTCTCCAGAAATGTACAACTTAATATGAAACATTTCTTAATAGCTAATAATATTATTTTTTCCTGCTAGACTGCATCAGAACTTCCAGCAGAAGTCCTTTAAAATAATACATTAGCTAAACGATGTTAAGTATAATTCACCATACATGCTTCATAATACATACTTTCTAAAACCAACAATCTATTTGCGTCATAGAGTTCAGTGTTCCACGGAAACTGTGGGAAGAGAAGACGTGCAGCGGGTAGCTGATTAGGAGGGGCAATGAGCAAGATGAGCAGACCACCAGAAACTGCATCCGTTTTAATTAAATGATGTCTTGGACGAAAATGTAAAAGACACACAATTGATGGACGGAATGCAGAACAAATCAAACCATTCACCCCCAGTCAAGAGATCTGGGTTAAATCCATCATTGTTTTGCTCACTATGCCACCCCAGTTTAGACCTGGCCATATGCAAATCAGTCTTGACCCTGTGCCTCATGGGAACGGTCCAGCCCGAACTGCCAAGCCAGGTCCTCCCTGGACCTGAAACAAGCATCCTAGGACCGGTTTCGGGGTTTCAACCCTCACCAGCCAGGATAGCTTGAATCCAGTGGCACAGTGAGCCCGGGACCCACGTCTGGGCATACCCGGCGCACTTAGGGAGAGAAGGCAAAAGACACACAATTGATGGACGGAATGCAGAACAAATCAAACCATTCACCCCCAGTCAAGATATCTGGGCTAAATCCATCATTCTTTTGCTCACTATGCCACCCCAGTTTAGACCTGGCCATATGTAAACCAGTCTTGGCCCTGTGCCTCATGGGAACAGTCCAGCCCGAACTGCCAAGCCAGGTCCTCCCTGGACCGGAAAAAAGCATCCTAGGACTGGTTTCGGGGTTTCAACCCTCATCAGCCAGGATAGCTTGAATCCAGTGGCACAGTGAGCCAGGGACCCATGCCTGGGCATACCCGGCGCACTTAGGGCGAGAAAGCATAAGACACACAATTGATGGATGGAATGCAGAACAAATCAAACCATTCACCCCCAGTCAAGAGATCTGGGTTAAATCCATCATTCTTTTGCTCACTATGCCACCCCAGTTTAGACCTGGCCATATGCAAATCGGTCTTGACCCTGTGCCTCATGGGAACAGTCCAGCCCGAACTGCCAAGCCAGGTCCTCCCTGGACCGGAAACAAGCATCCTAGGACTGGTTTCGGGGTTTCACCCCTCATCGGTCAGGATAGCTTGACTCCAGTGGCACAGTGAGCCCGGGAAAATGTGGCATATCTATATTACATTATTTATTAAACTTCTAAATGACATTTTGATATCTCTTTATGTGCAAAATCATTAGTTCATTGGTTACAGTCATATGCATCATTAAAATTAATAATCCACGCAAATAATTTGTCACCCAAAATTGCACATCAGAAAAATCTTGAACAAAATCTCTTCCAGTGCCCTAGTGGATCCATGAAGCCTACACCAAAAACAAATATATATGTTTTTGGTCATCAGGCCAAGGAAGTCAGGGTATTTCCGCCCTGCCCCTCAACCTGTTTTTTTTTTTTTAGTTTTTTTTCTGGACAGGGGACTGATTCCCCATGTCCTAAAATGGTTGCTGCAGCATCTTTGTTGATTTTGTGCAAGCCAATCAGATCTTATCTTTGGATTTGTTGGGTCAGTGGAACCTCTGCAGCATGAAATATACATACATTTTGAACCTTAAATTCTGAAAAACTCCTAAACAGATATACACCAAATCCCAAAAAGCATGCTTTCTTGATCAAAATTTAGCTTTCTGCCAAAATTGGTGTAATTCTGTTCAGCCATCATTATTCAATATTCCTATGGAACACTTCATGGGAAAATGTGTTTCTGTGTCTCAGCCCCCACTTGACAGATCACCCTGAAACTTTCCAGAAAGACGCTGAGGTGTATGAGAGGTGTTTGTGGAAAGTTGTGTGTAGATTTGTCAAATGGCATCAAAGTTTTTAGCAAACCAATAAATCAATTTCCTATGGAAAATTGGTGCTATCTACAACTATGCAGTGGCGACTGCCACTGGGTAGTGTATATAGATATACACACACACATATAGACATAAGGGAGCAACCAGTGTAAGTTAAAACAATTCCCTTTCAGGCTTAGAGTATATGGAGCACTCTTTAACATGCACTTCAAATCTGCTCACCTCAAATGTCTGTTTTTTTGGCATGAATGGCACTAGCTAATCCTATGCTTAAAGATTTTGCTGTGAAAATGGTAAAAAGATTTGTGAATTAGACAGCACTGTTCTAATCCTATGCTTAAATCTCTGCTAGAAAAGTAGACATCCCACTACCATGGTTCCCTGTTCTTTTTTGCATATCTATCTATCTATCTATCTATCTGTGTGTATTATAGCATAGCGCTCTGAACTTATAGTTAGGGTTACCAGAGATAGGAATACCTCTGAAATTTAGTCATTAAAAACTTTTAGCCCATTTGACTAATCTCCATAAAAATGTGCAGGCTTATTCATTTTTCAACATTGGCGGAGTATGCAGAGTTTCACAGAAATTCATCAAGGGGGTGCAAAACAAGAAAGGGGGGTCCCAAATGCATGCATTTTCCATAGACTGTACATAGCGAGAAAACGTCTGGATGTATTTGAATGAAATTTGGCAGGTATATAGATTGGGGTGTGTATATCATTCTTTTGGGTACTAAAGGTAAGTAGGGTAAGTCATTTTTAAGTTATAAGCTATTTTAACTTAGTGATGTCTGTTGTCGCTTTATTTTCATGAAATTTTGCTATATTTCGCTAAAGTACTGTAGTACATAACGATGGCAAGGTATTATGTGATTGCCAAATGACTACCTTTACAAAAGTTAAAGGCAACATGTTGTTTGTAGGTACACTTTGGGTGTGTTATGTGTTTCCACTTAAATATAGGTAAGCATTAAGTTTGATATTTTCCCCACCTATTAGCATCTTATTGAAGTGGTAATAGATAGGAAAAATATTTTTAAGGTTCTATATATTTAAAAAAATTATACAGAGTAGTGTACTTAAAAAAATCAACTATTTCAAAATACACTATAATACACTATATTTTACAAATTCAGGCCCTAATTATGATGTCAAGTGGACTCACACCGCAGATCTGCGGTTCCAAACTCCATATTATGTTGGGACCGCACATGGTGCAGTCGCAAACTCCCATTTCGCTATGGGAGCTTGTGCTGCGGGCGGTTTCCACCCGCAGCACAAGCTCCCATAGAGAAATGGGAGTTTGCATAAATCCCTGCCCCGTGAAGCAGGAACCTTGAGGTGCCTGCCACACAATTCAGGGATTTACAGGGGGGCACCATTGGTGCCCCTCAACCAGAGGCCGGGGGGGCATTGGGGCCCTGTTAGGGGCCCCCAAAGTAGCTTTACGACAGGCTTTTCATGTCTGAAAGCCCGACATGAAAAGCCTGTCGGAAACCGACATCAAAATCCCGACAGGAGAAACGCCGTCCGCACAGAATTTTGGTGGGTTTCCGACTGGCCGACGAGCTCCTTGAGCCCATCTGAAGTCAGCCGGAATGACCGGCCGGTTTGAATTCCAACCACTGTAATTCTAATACGGCGGTCTGAATTCAAACCCTAGCCTCTGACCTATGGTCGGAGGCTTTCCGACCGACATCCTAATGAGGCCCATAGTGTAGTACAGTTTATTTTCAATTTTGAACATATTTAAAAAATCTTCACAAAAAAGTCAACGCAGTACCACAGTAATACCTAAAAATTACAGCGCTGCTTAGAAACATGTTAACAAATGTGTAGTTCTCCCTAAATTGCTGGAAAAATATATAGACAATCTAAATACATTTCTCGAACTCTTATCACTTAGTGGTAATAGGTATAGAATAACTATAACACCTAATACTTACTTATATACAAGGCACCAACCCAGAACGCATCAAAAGTGTGCTGAAAACTACATGGCTGCCTTTTATATTTTGTAAAGACAGCCATAAGCCAATCAGATACTGCATTGTTATTGGCATGTACCACAGTATACCGCGAACTTACCACGGTATACCATTGCACAATATATATTACTAAGTATTTGAACACTTATAGCTTTAACACTACTTACACTATTTACACCTACTGCCAAAAATTTGCATTTACACCTCATAATCTATATTCCTGACACCTTACATCTACATCCATTCACCCACTTTCATGCTACATCTGTTTCAAGTACCACACTCCACTCTATGCCACTCCAGTTTACACCACTCCACTCTAAGCTATCACATTGTATGGCACTCCACTCTACGTCAACACATTATATGCCACTCCACTGTATGCTAATACACTGTATGCCACTCCACTCTACCACACTCCACTCTAAGCCACTCCACTATAAACCACTCCACTGTACGCTATTACACGCTATGCCACTCCATTCTACAACACTGCAGTGTACACTACTATACTTTCCGCCCTTCCACTATAAACTACTTCACTCTACGCTATTCCACTTTATACATCTCCACTCTACGACAATACACTACGTTATTCCACTCTACCCCACTCCGCTCTACGCTACTCCAATGTACACCAGTTTACTGTCTGCTACTGCTGCCTATGCTACTCCATTATACAACACTCCACTATACAACATGCCAATCTCTGCTACTCAACTATATGGCACTCAAATCTACGTCACTTCACTGTACGCCACTACACTCAATGTTATTCTACTCTATACCACTCCACTGTATGCTACTGCACTGTATGCAGCTCCACTCTACTGCACTCCACTCTATGCTACTACAGTCTATGCTATTCCGCTCTGCCACTCTCCACTGCACGCCATTCCAGTCTGCGACACTCCACTGTACGCCACTCCACTGTACACCTCTCTGCTGTATGCTACTCCACTTAATGCTATTCAACTGTACGCAACTCTACAACACTATACTCTACCCTTTTCCACTCTATGATACTCCATTATTCAGCACTGCACTGTGTGCCACTCCAGTGTACGCCGCTCCACTGTATGCTACTGCAGTCTATGCTATTCCACTATACAGCACTCCATTCTACATCACTCGACCCTACACTACTCAACTATATTGCACTCAACTCTACGTCACTTCACTGTATTCCACTAGACTCAACATTATTCTACTCTACACCACTCCACTGTATGCTACCGCACTGTATTCAATTCCACTTTATGGCATTCCACTCTACGCTACTACAGTCTACGCTATTCTGCTCTGCAACACTTCACTGCATGCCACTCCATTTTGCAACACTCCCCTGTATGCCACTCCAGTGTACGCCCCTCCACTGTACACTAGTCCACTTAATGCTATTCAACTGTATGCAACGCTACAAGACTATCCTCTATGATTTTCCACTCTATGATACTCCATTATATGATGCTCCAGTCTATGCCACTCCATTGTATGCAATTCCACTCCATACCACTACACTGTACATCACTCCACTCGATGCCCCTCCACTGTACGCCATTCCTTTCTACCCAACTCTACTGTATGCTATTCCACACTACACAACTCCACTCTACACCACTCCACTCTACCCCACTCCACTGGACGCTTTTCCACTGTATGCCAGTACACTCTACCACACTCCACTCTAAGTTAGTCCATTCCACATCAGTCCACTGTATGCTATTCCACTCTACCCCACACCATTGTACCCCACTCCAGTCTACGCCATTCTACTCCACTCCGCACCACTCCATTCCACTCTACTGTCCGATCTTCCACTGTAAGCAAGTACACTCCATGCCACTCCACTGTACGTCCCTCCACATCAATCCACTATACACCCTTCCACTGTACACAAGTCCACTCTACGCCACTATACTTTACTCTATTCAATTGTATGCTATTATACTTTACTCAGCTCCACTCTACGCCACTCTACCATATGGCATTCCACTGTTTGCTACTGCACTGTACGCCAGTACACTGTACGCTACTCCACTCTATGCTATTCCACTCTATGCCGCTCCACTATACAAAACTACACTGTACATCACTCCACTGTACACTACTCCACTGTATTCCACTTCACTCTACGCCAATCCACTCTACACTATTTCACTCTATGGTACTCCACTGTATACTACTACACTCTATGCCACTCCAGTTTACACCACTCCACTACACACTATTCCACTCAAATACACTCCATTCTACTTCACTTCACTCTACACTATTCCACTGTATGCCACTCCACTGTACGCCACTACATTGTATGCCATTTCACTCTACGCTATTCTACTGTATGCCACTCCACTCTAAGCCAATCCACTGTACACTATTTCATTGTATGGCACTACACTGTACGCTACTACACTGTACGTCATTCCAGTTTGCAGCACTCCACTCCATCCCACTCCACTCTATGGTATTATATTGTATGCCTCTCCACTCTTTGACACTAGACTCTATGCTATTCCACTGTATGCCACTCTACACCGCTCCAGAGCACTACTCAACTATACACTATTCCACTGTACACCACTACACTCTCTGACCTTCCACTGTACACCACTCCACTAGAAGTTATTCCACTGTACACCACTCCTTCTCTATGCCACAACACTCTTCCTTATTCCACTATATGCCACTCCACTCTATGCCACTACAGTCAACTCTATTCCACTCAACACCACACCACTCTACGGTACTCCACTGTATTCCACTCCACTTTACATCACTAAACTCTATGCTAGTCTACTCTACAACACTCCACTCTATATGCCACTCCACTGTACGCCACTCCACTCTACACTATTACACTGTACGCCACCACACTGTACCCCACTGCAGTCTACCACACTCCACTCTATGCTATTCCACTTTAAAATACTGCATCTACGCCACTCTACTGTTTGACAGTCCAGTCTACACCACTCCACTGTGTGGCACTTCACTCTACTCCACTGTCCACTATTCTACTGTATGCCACTCCACTCTACACCGCTCCACTGTACGTCACTACCCTGAATGCTATTACACTCTACACCACTCCACTTTATGCTATATCACTATATGCTGCTCCTCTCTATGGCACTCCACTCTACGCCACTAAACTCTACGTTGTTCCAATCTACACCACTCCACTCTATGCCACTCCACTTTAAACTATTAGACTGTATTCAACTACAGTCTACCCTTCTCCACTCTACCCCACTCCACTCTACAACACACCACTCTATCCTATTCCACTCTACACCAATGCACTCTATTCCACAACACTCATCGCCACTTCAGTCTACGCAACTTCACTGTGAGACACACCACTGTACTCTACTCCACTGTATGCTATTCCACTGTACACAACTCTAATGTACGCCACTCCACTCTACGCTATTCCATTTTATGCACCTCCAGTGTATGCCACTCCACTATACACCACTCCACTGTAATTTATTCCACTGCACTCCACTCCACTATATGCCATTCCACTCTATGCCACTCCACATCACTGTACAACCCTCCAGTCTACAACATTAAACTCCACACCATTCTGCTCTATGCCACTCCAGCCTATGTCATTCCGCTGTTCGCTACTACAATCTACGGTACTCCAATGTATGCTATTCCGCTGTATGGAACTACAGTGCATGCCACTTCACTCACAGCTATATCACTGTAAGCCACTTAACTCTACACCACTAGGCTCTATGCAATTCCACTGTAAAACACTGCCCTTTGCTACACTTTATCTGACTCCTCTCTATGCCACTCCTCTCTACGCCACTCCACTCTATGCCACTCTATGCTATTTCACTCTATGCCACTCATCTCTATGCCACTCCGCTGTACACCACTCCTCTCTACGGTATTCCACTGTATGCCACTCTACTTTACAGCAGTCCACTCTACTCCCCTCCACTCTTCTCCACTATACAACTCTATACTCTACAACACTACAATGTACAAAACTCGTCTCCACTTTACTCTACTACATTCCACTTAATGACACTACACTAGACATCACAAAACTATACGCTTTAAATACATTTTTATTAAAACAAAACCCCTTAAATTAATTTAAACCAACCAAGGGTTAAAAATGTGTTATAGTTAGGAACATTTTATTTATTCTTTCTATACAAACCAAACCTAAAATACACAAACATTACAAATTCTAAATTAATAGTTACACCTTAACTTTATATATTATGCACCACCTTTAAATGAATATAAATTTACTTATTCTTTAACTACAAACTTAAACTACACAAAAATAAAAAATTGATAGCTTATATTTATACTTTTAATTGATAATTTACACAGCACCTTCAAATTAATATAACTCACGTACCTCCATACACAGTGTATTCAACTCCATAGCCACACTACATTAATTATAACTCGCGCCTTCTCCATGCACTGCTTATACCATTTCATATTATATCACCTACATCATTTAAGATAATGGTATTTATAATAATAGTTATGTCATCACAAATTACATCTTTGGAAGAACAGAGAGTATAGTAGAGTGGTGAGTTATAGGTAATGTAGTGTGGCTACGGAGTTGAATACACTGAGTATGGAGGTGCACGAAGGCTGTGCACCGTGGGGATTGGCTGCTCACGGGGGTTGGATGCAGGGCCTGACTGCAGATGGTGGGTTGGCTTTATGTATGGTAATAAAATAATACTTTACGTAAAAAAATAACTAGAAATTCACTGAAAAAACAAAGGTTAAAATGACTTTATAGTTAGGTGAACATTTCAGTGGCAATGTGTTCTCTCAGGTAACTATAACTAATGCCCTAATCATGCACAGCTAATTACCCAACTTAGTACATCACTCATGACATGTTCTATAACATCATGGAAAACATTTAAAATGACTTAATTGATGACAAAATGTGGGGGCGGAGTTATAGTTATCTTTGGGCAGGAGTTATAGTTACGAGAGATAACTATAACTGGTGAATTTCAGTGGTTTTTTGTGTTTAAAACATTACTTTGTCACAGAAATTTTCAGGTAACTATAACGTTACTTTAACCTTTGGCTTTTTCAGTGAATAAATGTATATATATATATTATCTACTGGCGGTCGCCAGTAGATAGTTATAGTTAGGACCTATTTTCCATAGGAAATCCGCGACATTCTATTTGAAATAACTCTTGCGTCGGTTGACGAATCTTCGCGAAATTTTCAAACTTTATGACCCGCTCTGGTCCGCTCCTACCCTGAAAGTTTCGGGGTGATTCGTCAAGCGGGGGCCGAGAAAAAAGGGTGGTCCCAAAACATGTTTTCCCCATTCATTTTCCCATAGGAAACTTTAGCCACGGCTACAGCCCGAACTGCTGAACGGAATTACACAAAATTTGGCAAAGAGGTAGTTCTTGGTTCAGAAAGAACCCTTTTTGTTAAATGGTGTAAATCCGTTCAGTAGTTGCGGAGAAATTAAAAAATAAGAGTCAATAAATCAATTTCCCATAGCAAACTTTATGCAAGGCTACAGCCCGAACTGCTGAACGGAATTACACCAAATTTGGAAAAGAGGTAGTTCTTGGTTCAGAAAGAACCCTTTTTGTTAAATGGTGTAAATCCGTTCAGTAGTTCCTGAGAAAATCAAAAGTAAAATCACATATATATCTGGGCGGAGCCTAACCACACTAGTCATTGTGAGATCTGATTGGCTGTCACCACTTCATCCGGGAATTGCTGGCAGCCATCTTGGGACCAATATACATGATAGTACCCCATTGAAATGCATTGTAGTGAATCAAAGATTTTGAGGGTTACCAAAAGGAGAACTATAAAGGGTGATAACAGACTTTAGTTACATTAGAATTCATTTGTTGATGGTACCATACTAATTTCAGGAATTGTGGTGTGTTCTAAGGTGATTTTACCCTGTGAAAAACCTTCTGCTGGGATATCATGAATCATGTTTGAGAGAAAACTATTTTCACATGCTTGCCCCATACAGTTTTGGAAGGTGCTCCAGAAGCTAAAATGAGAGCATATTTTCTGTAAATTCACATTATCTTTCTCAGTCATGTGAGAATGAAGTCTGACATTCTCAGTAAAACATGTACATCCAACAAGGGCAGAGACTGTCAGTTGATTCCTTTGTGTTCTACTGCAGCTTCCCAGAGTGTTCTAAAGAACAACTAGAGTGCTAACAGCCTTACTTATGACAAAATTATGGCACACCTGAAGCCATCTTGATTGGAATAAACTGGTAACTCTTAAAACATTTAATTTAAAAAGGAACAAAATGAGGGGGTTCATTTTGTCATAGAAATTATGGTTAGTGCTGTAGAAAGAAAAATTAGGACATGTTTTAAGTGAGATCTCAACTATCTTCCTGTCATATTTCAACAGGAGCAGCCTGCCAGTTGATTCCTTTGTGTTCTACTGCAGCTTCCCAGAGTGTTCCAAAGAACAACTAGAGCGCTAACAGCCTTACTTATGACAAAAGTATGGCACACCTGAAGCCATCTTGATTGGAATAAACTGGTAACACTTAAAACATTTAATTTAAAAAGGATCAAAATGATGGGGTTCATTTTGTCATAGAAATTATGGTTAGTGCTGTAGAAAGAAAAATTAGGACATGTTTTAAGTGAGATCTCAAATATCTTCCTGTTATATTTCAACAGGAGCAGCCTGTCAGTTGATGCCTTTGTGTTCTACTGCAGCTTCCCAGAGTATTCTAAAGAACAACTAGAGTGCTAACAGCATTACTTATGACAAAAGTATGGCACACCTGAAGCCATCTTGATTGGAATAAACTGGTAACACTTAAAACATTTAATTTAAAAAGGAACAAAATGAGGGGGTTCATTTTGCCATAGAAATGAACAACATTCCCAGCACGACCCCCTACACTACACAAGCACCACTGCACTACCCTAAACCCTAAAACACTACCCCCAGCACGACCCCCTTCACTATCTAAACACAACGGCACTACCCTAAACCCTAAAACACTACCCCCAGCATGACCCCCTACACTACCCAAACACCACTGCACTACCCTAAACCATAAAACACTACCCCCAGCACGACCCCCTACACTACCCAAACACCACTGCCATACCCTAAACCCTAAAACACTACCCCCAGCACTACACCCTACACTACACAAACACCACTGCACTTCCCTAAACCCTAAAACACTACCCCTATACTACACAAACACCACTGCACTACCCTAAACCCTAAAACACAACCCCAAGCATGACCCCCTACACTACACAAACACCACTGCACTACCGTAAACCCTAAAACACTACCCCCAGCATGACCCCCTACACTATACAAACACCACTGCACTACTCTAAACCCAAAAACACTACCCCCAGCACGACCCCCTCACAACACAAACACCACTGCACTACCCTAAACCCTAAATCTACCCCCAGCACGACCCCCTACACTACCCAAACACCACTGCCATACCCTAAACCCTAAAACATTACCCCCA
This sequence comes from Calotriton arnoldi, assembly GCA_963921515.1. Classification (NCBI taxonomy): domain Eukaryota; kingdom Metazoa; phylum Chordata; class Amphibia; order Caudata; family Salamandridae; genus Calotriton; species Calotriton arnoldi. The sequence goes on along the minus strand of CAWUFW010005224.1, from coordinate 698,754 downwards.
GCATGAACACCTACACTACCCAAACACCACTGTACTACCCTAAACCCTAAAACACTACCCCCAGCACTAACCCCTACACTACACAAACATCACTGCACTACCCTAAACCCTAAAACACTACCCCAGCACTACCCCCTACACTACGCAAACACCACTGCACTACCCTAAACCCTAAAACACTACCCCCAGCGTGACCCCCTACACTACTGCACTACCCTAAACCCTAAAACACTACCCCCAGCACGACCCCCTACTCTACCCAAACACCACTGCACTACCTTAACCCTAAAACACTACCCCCAGCACGACCCCCTACACCACCCAAACACCCCTGCACTACCCTAAACCCTAGAAAAGAAACCCCCACCCCATGCCCAATCCCCCTTACCTCTCACTACTCGTGGTTCCTCTCTCCTCGTGGTTCCTGCTTCACGTCGTCTCTGAGGGGCGGTGCACGTTGTTGTGAGGAAACGGAACAGCCTCTGTTTCCTTACAACGACGTGGATCATCTACATGTTTTTTAGAACGCATGGTCATTTACCATACATACCTTTACAACAAAATTCGTTGTAAAGGCATGCGTGGTAAATGACCATGCGTTCTAAAAAAATGCGTAGTAATGACTTCATGCGTGGTAATGCATGCGTTGTAATGGTATCGCAAAGTAAAAAAGGCGTTGTAACGGCTGCTTACCGATCGAAGCTGGCCCCTGTTCTTCAGTGAGACGTTTATTTGATTAATTAGGAGGAAGGAATGTGTTTTTTTCTCCGAAAAGTGCATTTCCGGCTGTTGTATTGTGAAAGTGTCCGCATGGCCTAGTTTCACTTCCGGTGAGAGAGTGAAAGAGTCTGTTTGGATTTAAAGGAGTTCTGTTGTTGGACGGGGCCGGCGCGAAAGGTCATCAGAAAACATAGTTAATGGAAAGAGTCCTCCCTGAAGTGTGGAGCAGTACCATGAGAGGTCAACGAGTGTGCGTCCCACCGCAGTATGACCGTACCTCATGACCCATGTGCCGCCTTCAGGGTACGGGAGGCAGAAGCGGCATCGCAGGTCCTCTTGAAGACCGTTGTAGCACTAATTCTACATTTTGGTACTAGGGCATTTTAACTTCGTTGTTCCTGCCAGATACAAAGAGAAGATCCTGTGTTATTCAGTGCCCTCGTTACCTTTTTTGTGGGTTGTGGTGCTTGTCACTTCGCTGCCCCGCCGGTGCACACGACTGGGCACCCCACCTCGTGTGCCATCTGCAGGGCCTCTGCCCTCTGATCACTGGTTTTGGTTTCTGGAGTGGCAACATAAACAGTTGCTCCCAAAGGACTAGCCTGAACACTTAGGTGAATATCCCCAGCACCAGCATTCCACGGAAATTCTTTCCTAGCTCTCCCACGTCAACGAGGACGTCATAATAGCACGGCTCCGCTCGCGACACCGTATGACGTCATCGGAGCCATAAGAGGACCTCGTCGGCGTGCTGACGTCAGTTCCACCCATTTTTTCCGTGCCACCGAGGCAAACAGGCGGACCGAGACATTTTCACATGTATACATAGTATAATAAATATATATATATTCACTGAAAAAACCATCGGTTTCAGGCACGTTATAGTTAGAAATTAGCATTTAAAAAACCTTAGAAATTCACTGAAAAAACCATAGGTTTCAGGCACGTTATAGTTAGAAATTAGCATTTAAAAAACCTTAGAAATTCACTGAAAAAACCATAGGTTTCAGGGGCGTTATAGTTAGTTGGACATTTGACTCGTACAAAACCATAGAAATTCCCCCGTTATAGTTAGTTCAGCTAATAATAACTCGCGCGCCCGCAATGCACTGCTGATGACGTCACATATTACATCACTCATGACATGGTCAGTGACATCACTCATGACATCACTGATGACATCTCAAATGACATCACTGATGACATCATCCTTGTGATAGAGTGGCAGACCTCCTCTCACCCTAATATAACCTTTGATACACACACTCAAAAATACAAACTGACATTTTCAAAACAATGGACATACCAATACCAGTTACAACACACCTATTCAGTAATTCCAAGATCTACACACACATCCACTCATTCACCAACAGTCCCTATACAGTCACTCATACATGTACTCACTCATCATATGTACTCATACACCTATACATCCTGTTAAACACCACCACTCATCCTTAGAGTTACTCACACACATAGTCACACATGCAAACAAAGTATCAAACATCCATTTACTTGCATATACAGTTATACACACACTACCACACTTACTTCTACAGAAACTTACACATACTTACTCTCTTAAACAATCACTTATAGAAACACCTACTTATTTGTACAGGAACTCTTCCAATCTCTCACTCTCACATATACTCACTTATATACACCAATACTCACATATACTAGTTTAAAACATATGTAGTTACTCATAAAGACACTATTGAGACAGTCATTCACTCACTAACAGACCCATCCACACACTCATCCACCTATACAGTCCTGCAAACATGGGGCCCGATTCACAGAACTAACTTACGACAAAATCCTAAACTTACTACCATTTTGGTATTCACAGAATGAACTTACTCATTTTGGTATTCACAGAATGAACTTACTCATTTTGGTATTCACAGAAGGCACTTACACATTTTGTGTAACTTACTCATTTTGTGTAACTTACACATTTTGTGTAACTTACTCATTTTGTGTAACTTACACATTTTGGTATTCACAGAAGGCACTTACTCATTGATGAGTAAGTGCCTTCTGTGAATACCAAAATGAGTAAGTTCATTCTGTGAATACCAAAATGGTAGTAAGTTCATTCTGTGAATACCCAAATGTGTAAGTTCATTCTGTGAATACCCAAATGTGTAAGTTCATTCTGTGAATACCAAAATTGTTGTAAGTTTAGGATTTTGACGTAAGTTAGTTCTGTGAATCAGGCCCATGCTGTCTTCAACACATACAAACAGTGAGTCACTCATTCATGCATCTATGCACTAAGTAATACCCCCCACCGAACCATACAGACACTCAGACACTCATACTGATACTCAAAAACCAACTAATAACCCATATAGACACTCATGTAGCTACTCACCAACCCATGAAGCCACTTATACACAAAGTGAGAGACTGATACAGATATTTTCATATTTAAACATTACTCACTAACCCATGTATTCACTAAGATACACTTAATCAGTCAGTTATACAATCAATTTTACAAAAAAAATCATCCATTTAGACACTTATATACCCATTTATTCTTCCATCGACCTTGAGATATACATATAAAAACATATTTAATTTTCAGAAAAACACACATTCACTGGATGATGTCATCAGTGATGTCACCAGTGATGTCTTCAGTGATGTCATTTGAGATGTCATCAGTGATGTCATGAGTGATGTCACTGACCATGTCATGAGTGATGTAATATGTGACGTCATCAGCAGTGCATTGCGGGCGCGCGAGTCATAGTTAGCTGAACTAACTATAACGGGGGAATTTCTATGGTTTTGTACGAGTGAAATGTCCAACTAACTATAACGCCCCTGAAACATATGGTTTTTTCAGTGAATATATATATATATATATATTATCTACTGGCGGTCGCCAGTAGATAGTTATAGTTACAACCTATTATCCATAGGAAATCCGCGACATTCTATTTGAAATAACTCTCTTGCCGGTTGACGTATCTTCGCAAAATTTTCAAACTTTATGGCCCGCTCCGGTCCGCTCCTACCCTGAAAGTCTCGGGGGATTCGTCAGCGGGGGCCGAGAAAAAAGGGGGTCCCAAAACGCGTTTTCCCCATGCAATTTTCCATAGGAAACTTTAGACACGGCTACAGCCCGAACTGCTGATCGGAATTACACCAAATTTGGCAAAGAGGTAGTTCTTGGTTCAGAAAGAACCCTTTTGTTAAATGGTGTAAATCCGTTCAGTAGTTGCTGAGAAAATCAAAAGTAAAAAGATAGTGATATCTATGGCCGAGTAGGGTCCGCGTACCCTCAGCGCACCCTGCGCGCACCGTCCCGATCACGAGCTGCATGTTAATTGGCTGTCAGCTGGCTGTCAACATTCCGATTCAGGAAATGTTGGCAGCCATTTTATCCTCGGTAGAACCGAGGGACAGAAACAAGTGCGCAAAGCGCACAAAGGGGGCAGGGTAGAAACACCCTGACCCCTAGGTTTGCTCAGGGGGTCCCACAAGGACCCCCTGGGCAAAAAAATATATATATTTTTTAAATCGGCAGGATGCGCTCAGGGTGCGCGAATCCTGCCGAAAAAAAATCGAGCGCGGTCTCCCGCGCTCGATGTATTGGCCCCCGGGTGGGCCAAGTCCCGGGGGCATGCTGGGGGGGTTAATTTTATGTGTGGGGGCCTCTAAGGGCCCTCAAGCCCCGGGACCACCACCCCCGGGGCTTTATGTGTAATGGTGTGGGAGGGCTCTGAGCCCTCCCGCAGCCCCGGGGACCGCCACCTCCCGGGGCTTCTTTTTTATTTTTGATTAACCTGTGTGGGGGCTCCAGCCCCCACATGCCCCGAGGACCACCACCTCCCCGGGGCACTAAGAAAATTACAATGGGGGTCCGTTTTGGACCCCAAGCCCCGGGGACCACCACCTCCCGGGGCTTTCAAAATGTAAGGAGGGGGCCGCGCGGCCCCCCTCCTGGAGCCTGTGGTGGCCCTGGGGACCGCCACCCCCAGGGCCGGCTCCTGCAGTGTCCCGGGGTGCCTACCCCCGGGACACTGCTGTTTGCAATGACAGAACGGGAGCCTCGCGGCTCCCGTCCTGTCATTGCAAACTGCTTTGGATATTGGAAGAGAGAGCAGGAAACCTGCTCTCTCTTCCAATATCCAAAGCTGATTGCTTTCCACATGGGGAGCAGCATGTTAGCTGCTCCCCATGTGTAAAGCAATGCCGGCTCCCGTAGGACACGGGGAGCCGGCGGGACTGTGGGGGTTTGGGGACCCCCACAGTCCCCAACGAGAGCCAGGCCCCGGGGGATGGGGTCCCCGGGGCCATAAGTGGCCATGGAGGGGGCCACGCAGCCCCTCCCCAAAGGTAAAATAAAGATTTAAAAAAAAAAAAGTGCAAGGCCGGCCCCGGGGATGGGGTCCCGGGGCCTTAAATGGCCTGAGGAGGGGGCCACGCAGCCCCCTCCAAATAAAAAAAAAAGAGGCCATGCCCCGGGGGATGGGGTCCCCGGGGCCAATACAGGCCCAGGGAAGGGGGCCACGCGGCCCCCTTCCCGTTTTTTTTAATTTTAATTTTAAATAAGGGGTAAGGCCCTGGGGGATGGGGTCCCCAGGGCCTAAAAATAGGAAAAAGGAAGGGGCCACACAGCCCCCTTCAGGGGGAAAAAAGCGATCGGGCCCGCAGGCCCCGCCCCTTCCTTCACCACTCTGCAAACGCGCCCCTGGCGCGTTTGCAGAGGGGGACGATTCCCCTTGAATACTGGGGTCCCTGGGGCCAACTAGCCCACCAGGAACCTCCAGTATGCGCCAGGGGCTGCCTTGCAGAGAGGTGTACAGAGGCCACGCCCCTTTTACACCTCTCTGCAACGCAGCTCTGTGGCGCTTTTGGAGGTATATGGTGGGCTAGTTGCACCCCAGGGACCCTCAGGATTCAAGGGGAGTTAATCCCCCGACTTAAAACGCGCCACGGGCGCGTTTGCACAGTGGTGAAGGGAGGGGCGGGGCTTCAGGTGACATGTGTGCAAACAGGCCCCGTGGCGCGTTTTAAGATGGGGAATTAAATCCCCTTCAATCCTGAGGGTCTCTGGGGGCCAACTAGCCCAACAGGTACGTCCAGAAAGCGCCACAGAGCTGCGTTGCAGAGAGGTGTAAAAGGGGTGTGGCCTCTGTACATGTCTCTGCAACGCAGCCCCTGGCGCATACTGGAGGTTCCTGGTGGGCTAGTTGGCCCGTAGGGACCCTCATGATTCAAGGGGACTTAATCCCCTACTTAAAACGCGCCACGGGGCGCGTTTGCACAGATGTCACCTCAGGCCCCGCCCCTCCCTTCACCATTGTGCAAATATTCCTCTAAAATCAGCCGAAATACGAATTCTGATTTACTCACCTGTTATCAGGAGAGACCTCAGTGCTGCATCTTTCAGCCCAGTACTAATCCTGAAAAGTAATTTTAACCGTACTTACCAGTAACTTGAATTTCCTTCCATAGGCTAACATTGACTGGTTTCACTTGGAAATTCTTCTAAGTGTGAAGTTTTGGAACTTTAAAATATTCCTCTAAAATCAGCCGAAATACGAATTCCGATTTACTCACCTGTTATCAGGAGAGACCTCAGTGCTGTATCTTTCAGCCCAGTACTGGTCCTGAAAAGTAATTTTAACCGTACTTACCAGTAACTTGAATTTCCTTCCATAGGCTAACATTGACTGGTTTCACTTGGAAATTCTTCTAAGTGTGGAGTTTTGGAACTTTAAAATATTCCTCTAAAATCAGCCGAAATACGAATTCCGATTTACTCACCTGTTATCAGGAGAGACCTCAGTGCTGCATCTTTCAGCCCAGTACTGATCCTCAAAAGTAATTTTAACCGTACTTACCAGTAACTTGAATTTCCTTCCATAGGATATCATTGCCTGCTTTTGCTGAAAAAGTTTCTAAGTGTTGATTTTTGAAACATACAAATATTCCTCTAAAATCAGCCGAAATACGAATTCCGATTTACTCACCTGTTATCAGGAGAGAACCCAGTGCTGCATCTTTTAGCCCAGCACTGACCCTGAAAAGTAATTTTAACCGTACTTACCAGTAACTTATCTTTTCTTCCATAGGAATCCATTGTCTGGTTTTCAGCAGAAAAGTTTCAGTGTCGATTTTCACAAACTACAAATATTCCTTAAAAATCGCCTGTATGACTTAAACGCATTTTTTCAACTGTTTACAGGAGATGCACCAGTGCTGGATCCAGGATCCAACACTGAGTAAGAAAAAGTAACGATAACAGTTTTTACCTGCTAAGTGAATTTCCTTCCATAGGATAACATTGGTGATTCTATGAGGAAAAGTTTCTAAGTGTCAACTTTTAAAATACAATAATATTCCTTAAAAATCACGACTGTAACCAAAACGCTTTTACTCAACTGTTTACAGGAGATGTCCCAGGACTGAATCTAGGATCCAGTCCTGTGGTTAGAAAAGTAATCCATAAAGTAACTAATTGCATTTAACTAGAAATTCACATTGAGCTGAATGTTGCATTGTGTTTGAAAATGTGTTGCCCATTGCAACAACTGTAACTACTGTACTTAAAAGTCTATTGCCTATGTGCTAAGTATTTAAACTAAAGTAATTCATTCTGAGAAAGTATTTTTGTAATGTAATGTATAATGTAATTACAATGTAATTTAAAAATAAAATATGTAAAAGAAATTGTTTCTAAAAATGTAGTAAATCAGTATGAAAAAAATAATATAAAAATTAATACATTTAAAAAACCTTTGAAATTCACTGAAAAAACCGTAGGTTTCAGGCACGTTATAGTTACAAATTAGCATTTAAAAAACCTTTGAAATTCACTGAAAAAACCATAGGTTTCAGACACGTTATAGTTAGAAATTAGCATTTAAAAAACCTTTGAAATTCACTGAAAAAACCATAGGTTTTAGGGACAGTTATAGTTACAAATTAGCATTTAAAAAACCTTTGAAATTCACTGAAAAAACCATAGGTTTCAGATATGTTATAGTTACAAATTAGCATTTAAAAACCTTTGAAATTCACTGAAAAAACCATAGGTTTTAGGGACAGTTATAGTTAGTTGGACATTTCACTCGTACAAAACCCGTGAAATTCCCCCGTTATAGTTAGTTCAGCTAACTATAACTCGCGCCCCGCAATGCACTGCTGATGACGTCACATATTACATCACTCATGACATGGTCAGTGACATCACTGATGACATCTCAAATGACATCACTGATGACATCATCCACGTGATAATCTGATGCAGCTCATCACACCCTAATATAACCTTTGATACACCCAATCTAAATTACAGACTGCCATTCGCAAAACTATAGACACTCCAACACCAATAACTACATACCCACTCACTGATTCTTAGGTCTACACACACACATCCACTCACTCACCCGTACAGTCACTCATACTTATGGTCACTCAGTACAGGACTATCATATGCACTCTTACTCCTATATAGACACTCAAACACCGCCACTCATCCATAGAGGTACTCACACACCTAGTCAGTCATGCAAATAATTAAACACACTGCCATTTACTCACCTATACAGTTATACACACACCAGCTCACTTAATCATACAAATACTAGCACATTGTTACGCTCTTATACAATCACTGATACAAGCACACACTCATCCATACAGCCACTATCACAATCACTCACTCTCGCTTATAGCTATTTATATACTCCAACACACATATATACTGGCTTTCACATATGTAGTTACTCACACATGTACCACTGGGACATACATTCACTCACTAACACACTCTTACACACACTTACCCACCCATACAGTCTATCACAGATGCACTCTTGAAACCATCCACCCAGTGAATCACCCACTCACACATCTATGCACAGAGTCGCACACACCCCACCCACACAAACACTCAGGCACCTATACAGATACTCAGACAACCAATCAATAACTCATATAGACACTCATGTAGCTATTCACAAACCCATGCAGCCACTTACACAGCAACAGACAGACGGATACAGACATTCACCCAGTTTAGTCACTAACCCATGCATTCAGTAAGATACGTTAAATCACTCACTTATAGAGTCAGTCACGCACCTACTAAATCATCCATACAGACACTTACACACCCACTCATTCTTCAATACGTCTTTTCCTATATATATTAAAAATATTTAAACTTTACAGAAACACACAGTCACTGGATGATGTCATCAGTGATGTCATTTGAGATGTCATCAGTGATGTCATCAGTGATGTCACTGACCATGTCATGAGTGATGTAATATGTGACGTCATCAGCAGTGCATTGCGGGGCGCGAGTTATAGTTAGCTGAACTAACTATAACGGGGGAATTTCACGGGTTTTGTACGAGTGAAATGTCCAACTAACTATAACTGTCCCTAAAACCTATGGTTTTTTCAGTGAATTTCAAAGGTTTTTTAAATGCTAATTTGTAACTATAACATATCTGAAACCTATGGTTTTTTCAGTGAATATATATATATATATATATATCCGAAACGCGTCAGCCACGAAACACTTTTTAATTTGTAACTTTGAACTCATGAACGCACAGTTTGGAGATGCCCTATGGGACTCCATATGTACCCTTAAATAAAACCACATCAGCACCTGCAGTGGAGTCTTGTGGTGTTTGGTGCAGATGTATTTTGTGTCAATGAAGTAAGGATGTGAGGAAGCATATATATATAACCTACTGGCAGTCCTAGTTTCCATAGGAAAATCGTTTTTTGACTTGGCTATATATTTATGAGCTACAAACAGTTCTGTCAGGTGAACAAATCTCCTTCTTCACCCAGCAGAACTGTTTGTAGCTCATAACTGCATACCCAGGTTCTGAGGGACAAAGGGTAACCCCATTCTATTTAATGATTGGCTATATATTTGGCACCATTTGACGAAACTTCACAAAATATTCCAAGAGAAGTGTGCCGTTGATTCTACTTGTGCATGGAAAGTTTCGAGGTGATCTGTCATGCGGGGTTGAGAAAAATGGGGGCTCAAAAAATTTGTGTTTCCCTTGTTAATTCCCATAGGGATTTTGAGCACGACTACAGCCCGAACCGCTGGACGGAATTACACCCAATTTGGCAGAAAGGTAGCTTTTGGTTCAGAAAGTGTGCTTTTTGTTATATGGTGTACATCCATTCAGTTGTTTTTAAGTTTTTAAAGGAAATTCAAATTTGTATATCTAGGGTCGCAACCAAGTTGTGAATAGTTCTCAACGCTTCACGATTACACGCACCAACAGGAATACTATGATTGGCTGGCCGCAGCCTGTGCAGAAAGCTACAGCCGCCATTTTATATAATCTTAAAATTAAGATTGGAAATAAATAAGGGGTCAGGATAGAGGTACCCTGACCCCATGGGTGTGATAAAGGGGTCTTTGAGGGACCCCTTATGTGTAGAACATATTGAAAAACTGTATTTCTTTTCCACGTGCTATTTTCGCGAAGTTGTCACAATGCTCAGCGTGGCCCCCCATGTAACGTTGCAATGAATTCCCGAATTTCGCCCAAAATAGTCTACCACATTGGGCTTCTTTACTGGAGTGCAAGATACCAACCATTTAGAAGTGGGTTAAGAAAAGTAAAATATGAAAAGAATGGTTTAATTTGCTATTTTCTCCACTATTACTGAAAGCAAAGTTGCAAAGGTAGCCATTAATTGTTGCTATGCATGACAGTGATGTACCATTCTTAAGCTACGTTTTTACTTTCATACTGAGCCTACAGTGTAACTGAGAGCACAAAAAAAGCCTGATCAACCAATTCAATTTACAGGTATGTGAATTACATTGTAGTTTTAAAAAATATGAATTTAAAGGTATGTGTATAGATTAAGTTAATAAAAGTGTATGTGATATATTTAGTTTTGTGAGTGTATGAGAGAATCAATGAGTGGGTGTTTGAGTATTTTTGTGGGTTTATGAATGTGTGTGAGTGTCTCTATGGGTGTGTGAGTATGTGAGTGTCTGTCTGGGCCTGAGGGTAGTTGTGTGAGAAGTACTTTAATCGTGTGTTGTCCTGGAACTGTAGAGTGTGTGTTTGTGTTGTTTTACTGCATGGTCGAGTTGGCATTCAAAACTTCTTGCTGAGCTTTAATCTTTTGTTTTACTACGTACAGGTTTAAACTTCAGTTGTATTATGTACTAGTTGCCCCTAAGGTAGGGTTTAGGTAAGTCATAGGGCAGGGTGGTATGTGCTTAGAGGGTCATACATGTACTTTAAAGTCTCACTGACTCATATGTGTAGTTTGAGACCCCTAGACATAGTTAAATATGCAGTCTTTCACCTATAGTGCAAGTTAAATACATATTTTTAAAATCAGAGTTACTTACGTTGCCTGTAAGAGAGAGACAGAGGCATGTGTATATTCAGTGACATACCCATACAGCACTTATGTATGCAGCAGTAACAGAGGCAGCTGCATACACATTTATAAAGCACTCAGTCAGTAATAGAGGAAATTAAGCAATATATACAGTCACTTATATAGATATAAAAACATTGTGACTTAGTTACTTTCACATCTAGTGACACATCCAGAGATGGACTGATACACTAATTTATATGTGTGCTGAAGTAACAATACTTCTAGTTACTCATCCAGACTAGTAGACCTTTAAATTGGTGGCCTGCTTGCATCTGCAGAGGCTGTCTATGCAGTTTGACTGCCAGGTTCAGTTTGCATTTTAAACTGCTAACCACCCATACTGTGGCTCACATACCTATTGACAAAATCATAGAGGTACTCACTCACTCACCCAGTCAGACAGAGACAGAGGCACTTACACATCCAGTCACATGCTCATACAGCACTTATGTCTGCAGCAGTAACAGAGTCAGTTACACACAGAGTTATCTTCCACCACACTCACTAATACAGCCAGTAAGCAATCCATACAGCCAGTTACATACATATACAGAGACCCATAGAGATACTAAGACAGCTAGTCATATAGCGACTTCCACATCCAGTGACACACCCAGAGAGGGACTGATATACTTATTTAGATATGTACTGAAGAAGTGATACTTCTAATCACCCATGCAGACAGGTAGCACTAAAAATATGTGTTGGGTCTGCTAATGCAGAGCTTGTGTATTCCGTTTTCCTGCTACGTCGAGTTGACATTTAAAACTCCTTTCGAAGCATTAACCTTCCCTTGTACTACATATAAGTCACTCCTAAGGTAGGGTGTACGTAGGCCATAGGGCAGGGTGCTATGAGCTTAAGAGGTAAGACAATGTTTATGGTGTACAAGTAGAAATCTGAGATCAGAAAAAAGGGTAAAATGAAATGTTTTACTATAATGTGATATTCTATTACAGGAAAAGCAATGTGTAGTGTTTTTATTCTAGAAGTTTGTAAATGTAATACTAACTTATGTTTCTGTTCTTCTTCAACATTGCTTGGAGTGGTACGTCTTTAGATGTTTCAACAAACTCATGGTGCCCCATGAATATTTATAAGATGTACCCTTGGAGAGGGTTTTGTCACATAAAGAGCACTTCACATGATTTGCCACCACTTTCTTTGGAGGGGATGGTGAAAAACTCCCATGCAATTGATTGCCACTTTGCTGGGGGTTGCTCCTCTAAACAATGGTGTTAAACAGGGGGTGTGGCAATTTATCTGCATGCTCAAATGAGAAAAGTTTTTTTTACCATGTTTATTATTGTTTTTTCCCCACTCTTTAAGGATGAAACTTTATATACTACATTGATTATGGTGTACAGTATAAAAGCTAAGGACAGTAAAAATGGGAAAATTAGATGTTTCACTATAATGTGAAATACTATTACCGCATAGGAAATGTCTGGTGTTTGGTTAATGGTAAGAACATATGCACTACAGAAACTAAAAGTTTGTCATGGAATTTTGCAAAAAGTAATACTAACTTCTATTTATGTTCTTTATGCTTTTAAACAGGTGAATGACACCAGCTATTGGAGTAAAGAAATGTCCTAATTACTTCTTTCTGTGTAGTTCTAAAATGTCACATTGTCAAGGTATACACCAGGTACAGTGTCATAGAACCACTGAGACATCCAGACACACACTAATAGAGCCACTCATATGCCCAGTCTCCCACCCATTTAGCCACTCACACATCTACCCACTCACTGACACACTCAATGGCACTCCAAGTCAGTTGCCCTCACATATACTACCACATGCACTCACTCACCCATACAGACACTCACCCACCCACTCACAGACTGATAGAGCCATTGACACACCCACCTACTCACCCATACAGTTAATAACAGACCCCTCACTCATCCATACAGACACTAACACACCCACTAACTCACCCATACAGCTAGTAACACTCCCAGTCACATACCTACAGTTATTGACACACCCACTCACTCACCCATACAGCTAGTAACACACACAGTCACTCAATCATACTCTCACTCATACACCCATTCCCTCACTGATACAGCTACTAAAACACCCACTCACCCATACAGCTACTAACATATCTACTCGCACACTCACACAGCCACTCACTCACCCATACAGTCACTGACACACCCACTAACTTATCCATACAGATACTCAGACACCCACTCATAGACCCATATAGCCACTGACACACCCACTCACTCACCCATACAGTTAATAACAGACCTACTCACTCAGTGATACAGACTCTAACACAGCCACTCACTCACCTATACAGCTAGTAATACTTCCTTTCACTTACCTATACAGCCACTTACTCACTAAGTCACACACCTATACAGTCAATGACACACCCAGTCACCCACCCATACAGCTACTAACACACACACTCACTCAACCATACAGCCTGTCACACATCCACTCACTCATTTAGTCATACAGTCACTGGCACACCCACTCACTCGCCCACACAGTCACTAACTCATGTACTTACTCAACCATACAGTCACTAACAAAGCCATTCACTCACCTATACAGATACTAGCACAGCCACTCATTTACTTGTACATGTACTATCACAGACACTCACTCACCTATAGAGCCACTCACATACCCAGTCACATACCTATACAGTCACTGACAAACCCACTCACTCACCGTCATACTTACTGAACCATACAGCCTATCACACACCCACTTACTCACTCACTCACTCATCCATAGATTAACTGACACAAACTCACTCACCAATACTGTTACTGACACACCAACTCACTCTTCCATACAGTCACTAACATGCCCAATCACTCACCCATACATCTACTAACACAGCCACTCACACACTTATATAGCCACTCACACACCCACTCACTCACCCAAACAGTCACTCATACTCCCACTCACTCACCTATAAAGCTATTAACACACGCACTCATACAACCGTGCAGTTTGCCATACCCACGCACTCACTCATACAGTCATTGACAGAGCCACACACTCACCCACGCAGTCAATGACACATACAATCAGTCACCCATACAGCCACTAACTCACCTACTCACACACCTACACAGTCACTGACACAACCACTCACTCTCCCATAAAGCTACTAACACACACAATCACTCACCCATACAAACATTCATGCATCCACTCACTCACCCAAACAGCCACTCACACACCTATTCACACACATCCATACACCCACTCACACAAGCAGTCACTCACCAATAGAGCCACTGATGCACTCACTCACATACCCATACAAACTCACAGTCATTCACAAACGCATGCACCCACTGTCACACCCACTCACTCACCCACATATCCACTCACTGAAACACTTACACATCCACTTACTCACTAACACAGAAATTCAGACATTCATACTCTTTCTTATAAATACACACACATACAGTTTATCTTTTTTTTAAACCAAGAAAGGTGGTTCTAATGAGAACCTTTGTTTTTTTTATTTTTCAGAACTTTTTTTTTTAGTCTTTCAAAATTTTGTATTTCTTTTGGTTTAAAAAAAATAAAATGGCAACTGGAAAAAATATTAACAGAAACAACTCAAAACTGGGGTCACAAGTGCAATTTAACATGGAAAAAAATTAACACTTGTGGTTCTTAGCTGCCTCTAGAACTGTGGCAACTGATTGTTCCGCCACCGTTAGCACTTTTTTACAGTCCAAACAAAATGACCCTTTTCTTCAGAGCTGCGTGGACGTCTCTGGGAAATGCGCTCAACTTCTGTAGGAATAGGCTCCGCTGGCGTAATGGGTGTTGCACCTGAAGTTGATGCATCTTCTTCAGTGGGATCTTTCTGGGCTCTGATCAAGTGCTTGTTATGGCAAGATGAGTTAACATACTTGTTGTGCCGAAGGAGAATGTTTTTGATGCACCCCTGGACAAGGTCTTCTCGCAAAATTAGCATTTCACGTGCTTCACCGCTGTCTTCTTTCCCCCAGAGAGAACTGTAAAAAATTCCCAGGCGATGGTCTGTAGCTTCACTGGGGGTTCCTCATTGGATGTGTTGTGCTTCTCAGGGTGTGCCTCTTGCTCTCCACTGCCACCAGATGCCATTTTATTTTTAAAGTTTTTCCCAAAAAAGTGCAAAATGATATCCTAATATTGGAATTAGTAGCTGCTGCAAGAAATATTTCCAATCTGAGCACTGCAAGTGTGACGAAAAGAAAACTGGTTGAAGACTTCCTGTCTGGAATAATAAAAAGTGTCTTGCCCAATAAAATCCCTTTATTTCATAGCCATGTGATATTCATGAATGCCGACATTGCCACGAATGGCAATGTAGTCACGAAACAGGACATGGAATAAAACAGTGTTGAACGATAAAATTGCTTATGAAAATCTCACTTTACATGTTATATTACTGAACTACTGACCTTTAACATTAATTACAAATATGTGTATATATGTTATTAACACTTTCTAAAAATCACACCATTTTCGCGAATATTTGCGATACCGGAATATACGTAGCGTAACTTTTAGCAACAAATTCACGAATATAAAAAATTAAAAAGAAAAGCCTTCTGGGCACATCTGTTTCTTGATGCCGAAGAAAATGATGCTATGTTCTTGATTTCCAAGAAAATCAGGACATCTTCACCAAACAAACAAGCATAAGCTTGATATTGTTAGGAGAAAGTGCCCTTGTTTGGTGGAGATTCACCTCTTTGTACTCTCATTGTCTTCTCTATAGAAGGATTCATGTTATCACTGATTTCTGGATAAAGACACATGAGGAACAATAACATTGCAGAAACACAGAAAAGGTTGCAGGAGACATTTCCTTGTGATCCATTATGAAGCTATAGCGTAGAATGCATACCTGGCATTTACCAAACTAGATAGCACTAATTAACCAGTATAAACTACTCCAGCTGGCTAGACATTTAGTGGATAAACAGGCAGTTGACGTTCCTTTCTTGCCCTGATGCTCATTTCACAGAAATTAAACCTCAACAGGAAACATTTACAAATAAAAACATGGCAGGTGCCCCAGTTGTAGCTCCACTTCTGTAAAGGACAAATGATCCTGACTTCCTGGGCTTGACAAGGGCACAGCAAGTGAGTTTTCTTGGAAATTCCACATTGAAAGAGGATCTGAAATGCTTTGTGGGGTGAATGCTTCGTTGATTTATTGTGTGCAATCTGTAGTGACTGTGATGAGTGGGTTACTTCTTGTCCTTACTTGGTGAGAGCAGAGTCAATGGTTTTCACTTTAAATGACTACAAGTATACACATTTGCAAAATCACCGGAAGCTCCGCCCATTTGACCCTGCCCTGTTCACCTTAGTAGTAGGCATTGCTCTTCCCGCCTTTTGTCAGGATGATGGGCAGCTTACCAAAATGCACCCAAGCGCATTCCCCACAAATTTTGGTGATGTGTTCTTGATGCCGAGGAGTATCAGGGCATCTCCACCAAACAGAGAAGCACTTACTTCATATAGTTAAGAGGAAGTACCCTTGTTTGGTGGAGATTTACCTATTTCTAGTCTCGTTGTCTTCTCTATAGAAGGATTCATATTTTCACAGATTTCTGGATGAAGACGCATAAGAAACAAAAACATTGCCAAAACGTACACAAGGTCACTGGGCACATTTCCTTGTGGTCCATTATGCAGCTGTAGGGTAGAATATGCAGTAGATATTTACCCAATGAGGTAGCACTTACTAATTAACCAGTAGAAAGTACTCCAGTTGGGTAGACATTTTGTACAAAGCTGTGGGTTCTTGTTGGATAAAGGGGCAGGCGAGGTTCCATTCTGGCACAGTCACTCACAAAGCTATTGATACACCCATGCAGACACTCAGCCACCCACTCACACATCCATTCTGCCACTCTCACATCTACTCACAGACCAAAACAGTCACTCACACACTCACTCACTGACCCATACAGTCACACACCCACAAAACCACTCACACACCCAATCACCTACCCATACAGCCACTCACACACCCACTCACTGACAACAGTCAATCACACACCCATTCTCAAAGATTACAGGTTAGAGTTAGGAAATACAATTTAAAAAAACCTTAGAAATTGAGAAAAAATACAAAGGTTACTAGAGTTCATTATAGTTAGGAAATAGCATTAAAAAAACATAGAATCTCACTGAAAAAAACAAAGGTTACTGGGGAAGTATAGTTAGGAAATACTATTAAAAAACCTTTGAAATTCACTGAAAAAGCAAAGGTTACAGTGACCTTAAAGTTAGGAAATAGAATTTTAAAAAATTAGAAATTCACAGAAAAAAACCAAAGGTTACAGGAATGTTATAATTAGGCTCAGATTTCACTTATACAAATACAGTGAAATTCAGCAGTTATAGTTACCTGAGCTACCTATAACTTACGCCCTGCAATACACTGCTTATGACCTCACATATTACATCACTCATGACATGGTCAATGACATCACTGGTGACATCACTGATGACATCTCAAATGACATCACTGGTGACATCCTCCACAGAACCACTCACATACCCCCTCGTACCCCCACACAACCTCTCATACACCCACTGACACACCCATACAACCACTGACACACCAACTTACTCATCCACAGAGCCACACACACACACAGCCACTCAAACACAGCCACTCAAACAACCTCTGACTTACCCATACACCTACTCATACAGCCAATCACTCGCTCATACATTCACTCTCACAGCCACTCACTCCTCCATGCAGCCATTCACACACACACTCACTCACCAATATAGCTACTCACACACCCAGTCACTCACCATACAGCCTCTCAACAGAGCCACTCACACACCCACACAACCACTTACTTACCCATTCACACATCCATACAAGCAGTCACACGTCTACTCACTCAAACAGCAACTCATAGTCACTCTCCAATACAGCCACTCCCACACCCACTCAGTTAACCAAACACCCACTCAAACAGCCACTCACTCACTGATATAGCCACTCACACAGCCAATCACTCACCCATACAGCCACTCAGATAGCCACTCACTAATACAGCTACTCACACAACCACTCATTCACCCATATAGTACTCACACAGCCACTTATTCACCCAAACAAGCACTCACACATCCATCCACACCCTCATACACGCAGTCAGACAGGCACTTACATAATATATGATAGAAATAGTATCACTCATTAGTAGTACACTTGGGGCCATATGTATCAAAGTTAGGTTTTGCGATTCTCAAATAGCGAGTTTTTGAGAATCGCTATTTGAGAATCGTAAAACGAGATGTATGTAGGATTTGCAAAACAATTTGCGAATCCTACATATTCCTTAATTGCGAATCGCAAATTGCGATTCGCAATTAAGGAAACCCTCCCCATTCATTCCTATGGGCCTAGAGGCCCATAGGAATGAATGGAAAGACATTCTCAATTTGCAATTAGCAATTAGAGAATCGCAAATTGAGAATGCAATTTCAAGGTTGTAAGGGTGTCAAAAGGACACCCTGTTGCACCCCTGAAATAAGCATGGGTGCACATGTGGCGCACATACATGCCCTAAGGGCTTGTATGTGCGCCACATTGCACTTTGAAAAATGCAAAAAAGTGCATTTTTCTAAGAAATCGCATATTACCACCAACTTGAAGTTGGTGGTAATTTGCGATTCCTTAAGGCCAAATTGCACTTTTTTGGTGCTTCTTACATTGCATTTAAGGAATCGCAATTTGCAATTCCTTAAATGCATTCGCAAAATAGGGAATCGCAAAGTTTGCGATTCCTTATTTTGCGAGGCAGTTTTTCCTTCATACATACCACTAAGCCAAACTGCGATCACAAACGCTGAAATTTTGTGAATTTCAGCGTTTGCGATCGCAATTTTGTTTGATACATATGGCCCAAAGTATACTAATTTAACTTTTGTAGTTCCTTAGTATATATGTTTAACACTCATACGCTTTTAGAAAACACTCACAATCACTGGATGATGTCATCAGTGATATCACGGACCATGCCATGAGTGATGTAATATGTGAGGTCATAAGCAGTCCATTGCGGGGCGTAAGTTATAGTTAGCTCAGGTAACTATAACTGCTGAATTTCACTGGTTTTGTCTGTGTAAAATCTGAACCTAACTATAAAGACCCCTTTAACCTTTGTTTTTTTCAGTGAAAAAAATATATATATGTATACACATATATATATATCTCAACAAAATATTAAAGATTTAAAAATCCAAAAAAACACATTTACAAAAAAATGCTAAAAACATTAAAATAAATGTAAAAATAAAAACAAATAATGTTAGATATTAAAAAGAAAACAATTTATGTTATAAAATCTATGTAATCAACATTAATAAAACTATTCTCGTCTAAGGGGTATATTTTGTGGGGAGGAGAGTGCCATATTTCTGTAAATATGGCACTCTCCTGCTCTCTCCTTCTCATGCAACGCGGCACAGCATTTTTGGCTGCTGCGCTACGTTGCATGAGATTTTAGTAAATCTGGGCCTTCGAATATTGAATATACCAATCCCAATCTAATTTATGCAATGGTAGGGTAAGTGTTGGACTTTGGAGGGTAAAATGTACTATTCCACTCCAATCTATGCAACTGTAGGGAAAGTGTTGGACTTAGAAGAGGTCAAATTCACTATTCCCACTCCAGTCTGTGCAACAGTAGGAAAAGAGTTGGATTTCAGAGGGGTGAAATGTATTATTCCCATTCCAATCTGTGCAACAGTAGGAAAAGCGTTGGATTTCTGAGGGGTGGAATTTATTATTCCCACTTCTTTCAGTGCAACACTACAGAAAACATTGGATTTCGGAGGGGTGAAATTTACTCTTCCCACCCCAAACAGCACAACCGTAGGGAAAGTGTTGGACTTTGGAGGTGTAAAATTTACTGTTCCCACTCCAGTCTATGCAACAGTAGGAAGGGACTGCCCAACATGATGTTGGCGGTCCTGCACTCTGAATCACGATGCGACCGCCTTCAAGGCGGTCGCAAAGTGTATATTTTGTATTGCGGCAGGTGCTGTGGGCTGCAGCACATGCCGCAGTACAAAATATGCACCCCATGCATATCCCTGCACTATGTGGCAGGCACCATGCAGTGCCTGCCACATGGTGCAGGGATATGTTGGGGGGCACCATAGGTGCCCCCCAGGGGCCATGTTGGAGGGCCAGGTAGGAAGGGGGGCCTGCTACAGGCCCCCAATGTCCCTTTACGCCTGCCTTTTCATGGCAGGTAAACCACCATGAAATGCGGGCGGGAAGGGACATTGCATTCCCTACGGCGGTGCCTGGCACTGTTGTAGGGATACAAGTCCCTCCAACGGACTGACGGGTAACCCTGGGCGTAGTACTACGCTACGCTCGTGGAGCGTGCATAGTTTGCGCTACTACGCACTACGCGAATTGCACGTAGCACAGTGCATAAACGCGTAGGGGGCATTTTTTGCTTGCTCGCAGTCCTCAACGTCAAGTTGGCGACCGCGAGCGAGCAAAATCAACATCCCGGCAAGACTTTTTCCTCGTTCGCGATCAGCAACATCAAGTTGCCGATCGCGAGCGTGGAAAATAAACCTCCCGGCGAGATTCTCAACGCGGGGAGGTCAGGTTTCTCATTGCGAGTGGTCGCATATGCTCGCGACCGCTCGTGATGAGAAACTACCAGTCCGCGTTGAGAAAGCTGCTGCTCGAGTACAAATCTACTTGAGCGGCAGAAAAGACTGCTTGCACTGTGCAAGATGCCGTTTGCAATGATTGCACAGTGCGGACAAGCATCCGGCACTGTGCAATCAGTGCGAACAGCATTTCCCTACCGCACTACGCAGTTCGCGTAGCACGAAGTGCACTTCGCGTAGGTACTCGTAGCGCTACTACGCAAACTACGCCCAGGGTTACTGACGGGCTCCTTGAGCCCGCCGGATCCGTGGAAGTCGGTCTCTCCGACCGCCAACCATCTGCCCGCCATCCTAATGTGGCGGGTGGTATTGAGTATTACGATGGTGGTGGGACCGCCACCGACAGGCTTTCGATGGCGGTCCCACAGTCATCGTAATCAGGCCCTTGATTTTGGAGGGAGGAAATTTACTATTCCCACTCCAGTCAGCGCAACAATAGGGACTGTGTTGGACTTTGGAGGGGTGAAATTTGCTATTCCGACTCCAGTCTGTGCAACAGTAGTGAAAGAGTTGAATTTCAGAGGGGTGAAATGTTATATTCCCACTGCAGTCTGTGCAACAGTAGTAAAAGTGTAAGATTTCAGATAGGTGAAATGTACTATTCCCACTTCAAACAACACCAACAGTAGGGAAAGTGATGGGCTTTGGAGAGGCAAAATTTACTATTCCCACCACAGTCTGTGCAACAGTAGGGAAAGCATTGGATTTTGGAGAGGTGAAATTTACTATTCCCACTCCAGTCAGCTCATCAGTAGGTAAAGTGTTAGACTTTTGAGGGGTATAATTGACTATCCTTACTCCAGTGTCTGCAACAGCAGGGACATTGCTGGAATTCAGAGGGGTAAAATTTACTACCTCCACTCCAAGCAGCACAACAGTAGGGGGAAGTGTCAAATTGCAAAGATGTTAATTTTACTGTTCCTACTGCAGTATAAAAAAGAATAGGGAAAGTACTTCACTTCAAACACATTACATATACAAGTAACACCATGAATGTAGAACAAACATTAAATTCTTATGTAAAAAATTATGAATTAACATAACTATGTATATATGCAATAAAAAGAAAAACATTAATCATTTTACATAATTAGTATTCATTAAAATAACTCAATATCAATTAAAAAATAATTGTCATTCAATTATTTATTAATTAACTTCCCACCATATACCCGTACAAGCCTAACAGCCTCCACATGAAATATAACTTTAAAAATAAGTATTGCAAAATTTAGATATTAAAAATCAATTAAATAATGAATTAACAATTCATAATTAATTATTAATTAATTACCACTTAATTAATACCCCAGCCTGGACCCCTACATACCTGGCATCTCCCTACGAAATATATAATTAAAATAATTAAATAGTCGTTATTGAAATATTTAAAATTACATTAAATAATTAAATTACAAAAATAATTAATAATACATTCATTATTATTTAATAAACTTCCACCCAATACCCCTACAAACCTATAATTCTGCAAAGAAAATATTAGTACAATAATTCAGTATTCCATATGTTGCATAATATAAAAATTAATTAAATCATTAATTACAAATTATTATTTAATTGTTACTTAACTTCCCACCCTAGACCCCTACAAACCCAGCAGTCCACAACTAAAAATTAAGTAAAATAAATAAGTATTCCATACATTACATAATTGAAATCAATTAAATAATAAATTAACAATCAATAGTTAATTGTTAATTAACTATTACTTAATTTACTCCCCACCCTTTCCCCATACAAATCTAACAACCCTCTAAGACACTATAATTTACTATAAAAATGAAATACAAATTTCTAAATCATTTAGAATGGCAAGCTATATATTAAAGAAAATGACCTTTATATAAATAATAGCAACATATAAAATTAATATATCAACTAAAACACATTTAAGTAAGGAGAAAACAATATTTTTTTACCACTATATTATTGAAAACGATATTAAAAACATCGATATTATTAAAAACTATATTAGCTATAAAAACGATATTCATGTCAACAATATTTGTGCATCACGATATTTGTGTATCACAATATTTATTTTCTGATATTTCTGACTCCCGATATTTTTAGGCTGATATTTTGCCCAAATACCACTGTATGACGCTCCAGTCTATGGCCATCCACTGTACACCACTATACTGTACGCCAATCCACTCTACACTATTCCACTGTATGCAACTCCACTGTACCACACTCCACTCATCCCACTCTATACCACTCCACTCTACGCCACTCCACTGTATGCCACTCTATCCTCGTCCCTCAGCCCAACACTGTTCAACATCTACATGGCCCCGCTCGCACGCATCGCCAGACAGCACGACCTCAACATAATCTCCTACGCCGACGACACTCAACTGATCCTCTCCCTCACCAAGGACCCCCTCGCCACCAAAACCAACCTCCATGAAGGAATGAAGGCCGTCGCCGATTGGATGAAGATCAGCCGACTAAAACTGAACACGGAGAAGACAGAGGTCCTCATCCTCGGCTCCAACCCCTCAGCCTGGGACGACTCCTGGTGGCCAATGACGCTGGGAGCAGCCCCGACACCCACCGACCACGCACGCAACCTGGGAGTCATCCTCGACTCAACGCTCTCCATGGCCAAGCAAGTCAATGCAGTCTCATCCTCCTGCTTCAACACCCTCCGCATGCTTCGCAAGATCTACAGGTGGATCCCGACAGATACAAGAAGAACAGTCACCCAGGCCCTCGTCAGTAGCAGACTTGACTATGGGAACGCCCTCTACGCGGGAGCCCCGTGCAAGCTCATCAAGCGACTGCAAAGCATACAAAACGCCTCCGCACGCCTGATCCTCGATGTACCACGCCACAGCCACATCACCCCTCACCTGAGGAACCTGCACTGGCTCCCCGTCGACAGGAGAATCTCCTTCAAACTCCTCATCCACGCACACAAGGCACTCCACAAGACTGGCCCAGCCTACCTCAACAGACGACTCCTCTTCTACGTCCCCAACCGCCAACTCCGCTCCGCCGACCTCTCCCTCGCCACCGTCCCTCGCATTCGAAGAACTACCACCGGCGGCAGATCCTTCTCCCACCTCGCCGCCAAGACCTGGAACACCCTTCCACTAAGCCTACGACAGACCCAAGACCTGCTGACCTTCAGGAGGCTACTCAAGACCTGGTTGTTCGACCAGTAGCAGCACCCCCCCCTTTTTTCTTTCTCCCCAGCGCCTTGAGACCCTCGCGGGTAAGTAGTGCGCTTTACAAATTCTGTGATTGATTGATTGATTGATTGATCCTGCGTTATTTCTTTGTAGGCCACTTCACTGACCGCCACTCCACTCTACACCACTCCACTCTACCCCACTTCACTGTACGCCACTAGACTCTATGCCACTCCACTCTACGCCACTCCGCTCTATGTCACTCCAGTCTATACAGCTCCAGTGTACCACATTCCACTCTACTCAACTCCATTCTACACCATTCTACAACACTATACTGTATGACAGTACACTTTACGACACTATACTGTATCACACTCCCCTTAATGACACTGCACTCAACAACAGTGAACTTATGATCAGAATTTTTTATTATTAAAAACGATTGAAATTCCATGAACAAAACAAAAGTTAAGGATAAGTTGTAGATAGGAAAACTTTATTTCTTCTTTGTATACAAACTCATTTTAAACTACACAAATATTAGAAATTGTAAAGTTATAGTTATAACTTAAATTTAAAATGTATGCACCACTTTTAAATTATTATAATTAATATTTATAACTTTAATTTATAATTTACGCACCACCTTCAAATTACTATATGGCGTGCACCTCCGTACACAGTCTTGTCACCTCACTCGCCACACTACATTAACTATAACTTGCCACTCTACCATGACTGTGCTCTCACAAATCAGGTGATGTCAGATGTCATAAGTGTTGTTATGAATGCTATGAATTCACATGCTGTAAGTTATGTATGTGCAGGCGTATGACTAGTGCATAGAGAAGGGGCGAATTATAGTTAATGTAGTGTGGCAGGTGAAATGACAAGACTGTGTATTATTAAAATAAATACATTATAATGAAATGTAGTATTTAATAATTAAATATAAAAATTATGGCAAGGGTGGATTAAAAAAATAAAGCTAATTATAATTTTTATTAATATCTTTTATTCATGTAATTATTTAGTTAAATATTTAATTTGAGGCATTAATTTGCTTTAACATTTATTTTTTTAGTTCTAGATTATGATTCAATATTTTGAATGAATTTACATTTTTATTTTATATTAAAATATTTTAAATATTTTATAAATAAATATTAAAATGTATTATTTCCCTCTATGTTACCATAGGGTGATTTCCATCCTGTTAAACTCTGCCAATCTGTGAAAAGTTACTAGTAGCGGCCTTACACTCTTAAATCTTGTTGTAGCATGATCCACCCTCATTTTGAGGGGGTGGAGACATGTAAATCCGTATCTAGTAGTAAATTTACACTGGAAAATGGTGCATAGCAAAAAACTGTAAAGTTACTATCAGGTTTAGTAGTAAGTTTACAAGTGAATAAAACTACATGTTTAAATTTGCCTTTATGAATAGGACCAGAAGTGTTTTTTACATCTCTGCAGCTACTATTAGGGTTTTCCGAAACCATTATTTGTATTTTCCTTCTGTTGATAGGTAAAAAAGAAAAATGTGCAAAGGACAAATAAACGCATGAGGAGATTCACAAAGTATTTTTCCCAGAGCACTTTGCATTTATAGAATTCACAGAATCAAAAAATTAATCTGCAAATGAATAAAATGTATTGTGGATCCTAAATTAGCAGTTTTGCCTTGCCCTTGATGCAAAAATTGTTGCTGGGTCAGAGTTAGGTGCGGATCTCTCTAATTTCCTAATTCTCAAACAAATGCAGTGCAACGTGCACCTCTTGCACATCCAGCCAACGCATTTCGTTCCACTGAAGGAACTTCATCAGGGCTGAAAACATATATATAAAACATCACGTAAACCACAACATCCACATATTACAAAACACACAATTAAATAACTAACATATACAAAAATAAATACATATATATTACAATCACATACATTGACATACCAGAACGGCCCAATTAAAAATTCAAAAAGTTCAAATTCCCATATATGGGGAAACATGTATACAATTTAAAAAATCTTTAATTACAACTACACAAAACAACATAAATAAATAAAACCCTCAACACAGGTGGAACAGACATTGTAGTAAAAGATTTAGATTACCATCATTTCCTCATCTGTGTCAATAGGAATACATTTTGTTTGGAGACAGAGGGAACGAATAAACCCAAAGGAGAAAGACAGAAAAAACGAAACCAGGTGTCATGTCAGAAATCCCAACAAATCCTAATATCCATCCAAGTGAGTCACCAGATGCAAAGTGAATGTATAGTCGACCATACCACAAATATATAAACACAAAGCCACAAATCTCACCTCAAATGACAATTTTAGAGGAATAATGAGTCCACGTTCAAAGTCACAGAGATTTCTCAATATGAATAAATAAACTTCGTCCACATTCCTACCATGGAAAATTGCGTAGAATAAATCAAATACCTGAATTCGGATGTGATATCATTTTAAGTATTACAAAAGAATCACAAACCATGTGCATCGTGCAGATAAAAGAAAGGATCTTACCTTAAATAAAAGTCACGCAAGGATGTCTATTTTTCAAGTAGCGTCCTTTCTAGAAGACACCCCACAATAAGGGTAAAGGATATGCCATTCGGTATCCTAGCAATGGGTCACATAACCCAATTGCTCATTTGGGGGCCCATTACGATAACGGACGGGAAAAAATCCACCGGCAAGTAAAGTGTGAAAAAACCGTCCGCCGGCACCATGGGAAAACCGAATGAGCGATTAGGATGTACCACAAACAATATCCGCCCGCGGCGGCAAAAACGATCCAAATTCCGCCCGGCATTTCAAGAGAAGAAGAAAATACGTCCGCGGAGGTCGGATACGCATCCGAAACCCACCAACCGCCCGCTAGGCCAACAGAGACACCGACCGTGAAATCAGGATATCCCCGACATGACAGCGGAAATTTCCGTCTCTCCCGCCCGCCACGGTCAACAACAGAGATGAATGACAGACACGGCGGAAAGCATGATGGCCACGTACGTGCACGGAAATTAATGGCGGACTAAAAAAATCTACACAACATGGCCAACAAGTGCACACAGCAAACTAGGCTAACCTACCAAAACACAGAACACAACCCAAAGACACACACCCATGGCAAACTCAAAAACTCCAAATCCCAGGACAACAGACACAACACACCTGAAAACAATCCCCCATCATGACACACCCACTGTGCTCATAATAAAACCTGCCCCTTCCCAGACCACAATCCCTTGCACCATCCCAGAGCAAAGCTGACAGCCGAGCAGAAAGAGAGACGAAGGAAAGCAGCACACCACACACGCACACATCACAATCAGCACCATCACCACCATCACCACTTAAACACCTGCACCACTAACCCCTTTGCACATCACACACCATACACCTCACCACCACCACACCTGCACCGCAAATACCTAGACACACACCATGGCAACACAAAAAATGCCTAAGTACACTGCCACAGAGTTGACGGTCATGGTCGATGAGATACTCAAGGTGCACCCACAAATCTTTGGGAACCAGATCCAACAGACACCATTAGCCACCAGAAACAGCATGTGGAGAAGGATAGTAGACAAGGTGAATGCAGTCGGGAACGTGCCACGCAACCGCGGAGAAATAACAAAAAGGTGGCACGACCTGAAACGCATAGTCAGGAAGAAGGAGGCCAAGAATCGAGAGCTGGCTGACAGGACTGGCGGCGGAACTCCCGCTCCACTGAAGACCTTCAAGGAATGGGAGGAGAAGGTGCGAGGCATTCTGCATTCGGAGAGTCTCATCGGAATAGAAGGGGGAGTGGAGGCTGGTAAGTACAAACAAATGTATACCAGCACACTGCTATGTACTGTCTTGCACTACCAGAAAGCCATAGCTCCGAGGGCCCAAACACCCCCATGTGCAGTACCCAATCCACAATACATCTCTCACACATGCAACAGACACTCCCACTCAGACAGCCCAAAGGTAGCAAGAAACAAAAACATGGGGGCATGTGTACAGTTAGCCAGCACCACAACTACCACCAGGTCCCCTTGAACCCCAGATGCGCCGGATGGAGTACTCCCCACACCCACACCCAGGTGTCAGCCATTGCATCACCAACCATCAAGTAACAGGAAAGTAGCCGTCCCACAAAGTAGGGGTGTTGGAGGGGGTACTGCAGAAGTACAACCCCCCCCAGGCCCCTAGTCCTACAGCGCAGCAAGATGGAGCACTCACCACACCCATGTGGCAGCTATTGCAGTGCACACCTACACCTAACAGGTAGCAAAGCCTCTCTACATGGAGGTGTTGTTGTGGGTGGGAAGCCAGCACTACAACTCCCAACACGGACCCATACTCCCTCAGCAGGATGGAGCACTCCCCCACTCATGACCATGTGTAAGCCATTCGAGTGCACCCTTCAAACTAACAGGTAGGTAACCATCACAACAGGGAGGGGTGTTTGTGGGTGTGAAGCCTGCACCACTACACACATCAGGCCCCATTCTCCCACAGCCCATCATGATGTAGCACTCCTCCTTCTCACACCCATGTGGTAGCCATTGCATTGCTCCCTCCAAACTAACAGGTAGATAGACTACTGTACAGGGAGGGGTGTTTGTGGTTGGGAGGACAGCACTACAACTCCCACTTGGCCCTTGTCCCACAGCTGAGGGAGATGTAGCACTGGTAACACTCACAACCATGTGACTGTTGTGCACACGCACTTAAAATGCATTGTCAGTGGCAAAATTACCCATACCAAAATCGGTAATACGTATGGATTCAAGTAAGCATGCACAAGTCTCACTGGAGTACTGCCCCACATTGTGTGCACTGTGCCAGCCATCACACAAATCAGCAACACCACAGAAGTCTTGTCCATGCAGCAGTTTCTACTTGGCTGTTTCTCAATGTACGATTTCACCCATGCATGTGGACAGTGTTGCAATGTAACATAGTGGAACTCTAGCAATGTAATTTACACTACTGGACCTGGGACCCCTACAGCTACATAATACACATTACAAATGTCTTCCATCTCACCTTGCAGCCACAGTGTGTCATACGGAATGTCACCTAAACAGTGCTATCAGATACACTACTTTGCAAACCTACCTGCACCTGACATAAAAAGTGTGTCTGCAGTTCCTGATTCGCACATGTCACACTGTGACTTCCAACATTTCTGGTATTGTCAACCCCCCAAGAGCACTGTATTGCAGCACATGGCTCTGGGTATCACACACACCCAGCAATGTTTGTCCCCACAGGCATTAAATTGTGTGGCACACAACAACTACTCAATAACTACAATGCTTGCTCATAATATCCTTACATTCCATGAGGTTGCGGATATGCTGGGTGTGTCAGAAATACACACACCTTTGTCTCCACAGTGTTGTGTGGGCTTAACCCCATGTTCCCTTTTGGAGCCAAATGTATGTATTGTGACCCCCAAAACCATATTTCATCCCAAAAGCGGTTTTTGGGGCTGTACCCCGTTTCCCCTTTGGCCTTAAAATGTAGGTGTTCTGCAACACACACCTATTGGCATTCCAAATACGTTCCATGCCATATGCACTCATCACACAATTCCATTTCCTTGCTCACATTCACCCTCACAGTAGGTAGCCATACACAGGCAGCAGAAAGTCAGTGCACAACTGTGCACAGCAGTGAATGACATGTCAAAGTGCCATGGGCCCAGAGCAGGACGGACAACAGTAAAACATATGAAGCATGGGTGGGTGTACAAAGCACAATATGCACATCACAAACCAATGGTATGCACATGATGATAATGTCCAGTAAATGCACAGAAGCAACGTCCTCCAGGGCACAACAATCATCAAAGATGCTAACCAGAACATATTCTTGTTGAATCTCTAGATGCCAACATAACTCTTGATTCACGAAAAATGCCCGAAGCACATGTTGTATCTTGAAGTAAACACACCATTGCCCAGTGATGCATGTACCCCTACATCATGTAATGCACCACAGTTTTGCTCAACCTCATAATATGAAGATCCAACAACTGCATGATGGACAAACTGTGAATGGTAGACAGCTAACACAAAGCCTGCAAGGTGCAACACAATAACCTTTCTTATCTGCCCCACAGGTGACCAAGACCTTGCTGCTGGTGACGGACACAGCACCCAGCAGAGCCAGTCTCCAAGCCCAACACACAGACTCACGGATGTAGACTCCATGGACACTTCCTCGGACGAGGAGTCCCGGCCCGGCACATCTGGTGTGGCAGGGCGCAACCGGTCCCAAGAACCCATCCTCACCACCAACACATCTGCCAGGGCAAGTGACCAGCCCCAGGCCCCTGCTGCCACGGCCTGTGCGGCCACCACCACCGCCGCAACCACCACCACCACTACCACCACCACCACCACCAACACCAGGGCCTCCATGAGCACTCTCCCTGCCCCAGGGGTAGGACGCCCAACAACATCTACGGCGGGAGCCAGGGAGAGGATCCGGGGGACCAATGTGGCAAGTGGGCAGGTCCGTGGCAGCACCACAGGTGGGAGGAGCAGGGTCAGGCCAACGACATCAGAGCCTAGGACCGAATACCTGTCGCATATCACCAGTGTCCTAGGGGCCTATGAAGAGACCCAGGGACAATGGGGCCGGACAGCTGAAGATTCTAGGGAACTCCTCGTGCTGATGAGGTCCATGGACTCCCGTATGGGGCAATTTGTGGACCGTATGGGGCAACTCGTGAACCTCATGGGGCAGCTAGTGGTGGTGCTGAAGGGCAGCACAACGCCAACTACAACACCTCCACCACCCCCTGCTGGGGCGCAGGGTGGTGCAACAACAACATCTTCCTCTACGTCCACAGAGAGTGGTGAGTCCTCTGCCACCACTAGCAACCCACCAGCACCCCCCCTCTTCCAAACGTGGAAGGGGGCGTCCGAAGAAGGACGAAACATCCAGAGGTCGCTTCGCACGTTCTAAACGCCGTTGAGTCAGCCAGCCATGATGGCCACGTACTGCATTCCCTTGAAACTACTATCCTTCCCCACACTGCCATGTGAATGGCATGTGTATGTTGGACTGGGTACCCAGGACAATATGGGTGCAATTTGATCATCACGTCGAACATGACTGTCAACTCATTGGTTCACTTTGCACCCCTTTGTATCTTTTTACCCACACTCACATGTTACCACTTCCAATAAATACACATGAATAACATGTTGTTGTATCTGCTCAGTGTTTATTCCAGGATGTGCAACCTTCACCATGATCCAAATGTATCCTGAGTATGGAATGTAGGTAGGCAAGGAGAGGCTGAAGGGACATAGGGTAAAAAAACAGAACAAGAGTCCATTGTATAGGTGTGTCACACAGTCATCACACAGTACTTGTCATCAAGGTGCATCAATTTTACACACATCTCACACAGCAACAGAGCAGACTGCAACAGCGTGTATCAGTGGCATACTACCCTGGCCATGGAACATTTCCAGACAACACTCCGTCAACAATAGGCTGCCATCACAAAGCACACATACACCTACACAACTACAGCAACATCAGCCGTCGTACATGGACACTCACCGTCAAGTGAAGTAGCGGGCGATGAGCTGTTGACGTACATTCACTGCTTCCTCCTATCCACTGGCTTCATCATTGGACATGGGTTGGTTTGCAGGCTGGGGCCCTGGCTGATCATCGTCATCCACAATCAGGGGGATCTCCTTGCGAATTGCAAGATTGTTGAGCATGCAGCATGCCATAAATATCTGGCACACCTTCTGTGGGGAGTACGCCAGTGCACCCCCGGTGCGGTCCAGGCATCTGAATCTGGACTTCAGGAGTCCGAAGGTCCGCTCAATTACACGGCGTGTCCTCCCATGGGCATCATTATAGCGAACATCAGCTGGTGTCCTGGGATTGCGCAGTGGGCTCAGCAACCAAGGCCCGTTAGGATATGCCGAGTCACCTGGGTGAGAGAAACACAGAGAATCCTTGCAATTCCAATATTACACAAGACAGCATGACACACCCAGCACACCACCCGACTATGCATACGCACCCACAATCCAGGCACGCTCAGGAAGCAGATTCGCCATCATCCGTGGTAAGATGCTGTTGCGCATGATGTGCGCGTCATGGGCTGAGCCTGGAAACTTTGCACACACATGTGATATTATCATGTTCGCGAGGCACACCACTTGCACATTCAGGGAGTGGAAATGTTTGCGATTCCTGTAGATGTGCTCGCGGTCCTGTGGGGCAAAAAGTCCAACATGCGTGCAATCTATTGCACCAACAACATGGGGGATATGTCCAAGGGCATAAAAATCTCCCTTCACATCCGCCAAATCTGGCCCCCTGGGGAAATGTATGTATTGGTCCTTGTAGAGCATGAGAGCTGACAGGACATCCCGGAGCACCATGCTGAACATAGGTTGTGACATACCACCTGCGCTTCCCACGGTGTGCTGGAAAGATCCAGTAGCCAAAAAATGCAGGGCCGCCATCACCTTAGACGTGGTGGTGAATGCTGTGGGATAGGTTCTGCGAGGCCGAAGGTGGTGCTCCAACATGGCACATAGGTTATTGAGGGTGGCTCTATCCAGCCGGAATTTGCGGATGACCTCCACATCCTCCATGTCAGCCAGCAGTTGGTAGGGACGAAAGATATTTGGTCTCCTCCTAGGTCAGATGAAAAGGGACCCATGTCAATGCAACACCCCATCAGATGTACACACCAAATGGCTTTTTCACAGACACACCAACAGCAATTACTGACAGCACAATTGACCTACAGAGCAGCTGACAAGTAGGGACACCCCAGCTAGACTACTCGTACACATGACCCCTTACCCACAGCAATGACCACTGACACAACACATTGTAATGAGCATGCACATAGGGATATGGGCAAACGAGCTTGAATACACCAGTCATTTAGTGGGTCTGGTTGAAGGGAGACACAGTCCGGGTGTTGTGCTATGTGCACATCACATGGGCCACTCATGGGCGGGTTCATATATTTACACACACCGTTCCTGGCATTATTTCTTTGGCACTAAATAATTGCACAGGGGTCGTGCAACCTGTGCATTTCTGAAGATTATGTGCTGCTTAGCTTGCACATGTTTGTTCAATTGATGCCAAATGACTGACCCTGCCTCTCTCTCTCATGTAGCATCTCCCGTGGGCGCAGAGGGACAGGGGACAGACACCAGTGGTGAGGTATCCAGTGGACCAGCTGCATCGGAGCTGAGTGAGACAGATGTGACCAGTGCCGCAGAGAGGGGCAGAAGTCTGCTGGAGGAATCACAGCCCGAGTGGCAAAGCTGTACGTCACCTGAGGACAGCGGTGATGCATCCATGTTGGCGGTCACAGGGAACGTGGACTCTGGCTCCTCTTCCGCAACACAGCGTCCAGTGCCCACCCTCCCATCAACTTCCACTGGTGCAACCCGTGTTTGCACGAGGAAGAAGGGTAGAGTGTCCTTCACCCCAGGCACCGTTGCCCCTGCCCATGTAACCCCTGCTGCCCTCAGTGCTGAGTCAGTGGAGCTTTTGCGCCAACTTAGCGTGGGGCAAACAGCTCTCCTCAATGCCTTCATTGACCATGAGAATAAGTTGGCGCAGGTGATAGCTATCATGGAGGGCATACATTCAGACGTGGGTGGGCTACACCGGACTGTTCAGTCATTGTCCTCCGCAGTGACGGCAGGCCTTCAACTGGCACAATCTCCTGCTGCAACTCCTGTCCTTATGTCCACCCCCCTGGCAGTTGGCACATCTGACGACAGTGACAATGCACAACAGCCCCCGAAGTCCCGATACAGCACACGCAGCACACAGAAGCAGCAGCAGCCCAAGCGGTCCAGGCCGCATACACCATCCCCACAGAAAAGTAAACACACCCCAGAGCGCAGAGTCAAAAGCCCCTCCTGCATTAGCAAGGGCCCCAAAACTAAGAAACCGGCCTCTGGGTCACAGACGTCAGAGCCATCCCCCGCCAAGGACTCTCCTGAACCGAAAACATCCTGCAAAGCCAAGAAGACAGTTTCCCTGCACACTGAGGGCCTGATTCACAGAACTAACTACGTCAAAAACGTAAAGTTAGTACTTTTGGTATTCACAGAATACACTTACTCATTTTGGTATTCACAGAATGAACTTACTCATTTCGGTATTCACAGAAGTTAGTAGTCCTAACTTTAGGACTCCTAAATGCCTTCTGTGAATACTGAAGTCTTAAAGTTAGGATTTTCTCAGTTTAGGATTAGTAAAGTTCTAACTTTACTACTCCTAAACTGAGAAAAATCCTAACTTTAAGACTTTCGGTATTCATAGAAGGCATTTAGGAGTCCTAAAGTTAGGACTACTAACTTCTGTGAATACCGAAATGAGTAAGTTCATTCTGTGAATACCAAAATGAGTAAGTGTATTCTGTGAATACCAAAAAGTACTAACTTTACGTTTTTGACGTAAGTTAGTTCTGTGAATCAGGCCCTGAGAATGTGGTGCCTGCTAGATGTACACAGGAGAAGGGCTCCAAGGCAGGTCACCCCCCAACCTCCACTCCCATCCCGTGCCCTGTGAAGCCTGTGAAGGAGGTCAATGTAGGGGGAACACCTGGTGGACAGGGGATGGAAGGGCGTAGGCAAGGGCCGGGCAAACGCACAGCAGAATCCAGCATGTCCCCAGAGGGAGGGCCACCGTCTACACCTGATGCAGCATTGGTCATGAGCCTGCCTGTTGTGTCCACACCAGTTTACATTCATCCCCAGACAGGAAGCCTTTCCAAATCCCGAAACAGTGGAAAGCTTCCCTCCACAATCTTCAGTACACAGTGCGTTTCAACGCTGCATGAGTCCACCTCCCCGTGCCACCCACCCACCTGGTCCAAGCAGGCCTCCTGCTTCCCAAGCCACAGGTGGCTCTTCCACAGTTGTGCCTCTCACTCCCAGGGGCGGGCCTCCAACTGTCCCCTACACACAGACAGCACCGAGTCGGACTGGCAGCCATGTTTGCATGGTAGTCACCCTCACACAACTGGCTGTAACACAGAGGTGGATGTAATGGCCATTGTGACACCCATGACAGTGTTGCTGTCCATGGAAGGGTACACTCACACACATTGCATATGCAGCTTCTCGTGTCACTACTCTGCACATTGGACTGGACACTGGCCCTGGTGTTGTGCAATATTGGTGCCTGTCTATGTAATATGTGAATGGATACAGTTGTTCCTGTTGTCGGTTTTGTCAGTGTAGTAACTTATTGCAGTTGTTACTGTGTGTGCATGGTTTAGTGAGGCACATGCTCTGTATGCCACTTCTACATTGGCAATGTCTTGTCTCACTTCCCAAAGTGTTTAACACGTGACAGGGACTACAGTTCTTTCAGACTCTGATACTTGTGTGTGTGATGATGCAGTTTTTTTCAACATGTATTGTCTGCATGTATTTATTTTTATTTCTGACTATATTGTACACATGTCATGTTTGCATGCAAGCACAGCACAGGGTGTGAGTCTATCCACAGGATGACAGGTAGGATGTGCAGGGTCTGCTGGTATGTGTGAGCTTACTTTCTGTGTGCCCAGCAGTGTAGGTGTATGGTCATCTTGTGATGATCATTGATCCTAGGCCCATGGCTTACTTTCAATGTGTGCACCTGGGAGGTGTAGGAGTGTGTGGTGTGAAGGGGGTGACTTTGTGGGTAGTTTTGCTGTGTGTGTGTGCCCTTGCAATGTCGACTACACACATGTGTCACCCAGGAGCAGAGTGCCTGTTTGTATCCGTGTTCAGGTCTGTGTATGTGAGCAGATGTGTGTATTGAATGTTGCACAGTGTGCAGTGTGTGGGTGTGTCCTTGCAGTTCAGGCTGACTCCTACTTGTAATGTTTTGGCCATTGTGGCTCTGCAGGGTGTGTGACGGTCAAAATTGCGCCTTGGTTAATTAAGCATGTATGTGCATTGCTGCATGTTTTTACTCACTGTGCAGACCTGCCCGCACACACTGACATTGTGTATGTGTTTTGTCATGCATTGCTGTACCATGCCTCTTCGTTGGCTCCAGTTTGGCTTGGTGAGTGTGGTGTCATACTGTTGAGGTGTGTCAGAACATATGTAGGACTATGCTCAAAAGTGACAAGGACGTCAGTGTTAAGGGGTTGATATGTTCTGCCACGTCAGAGCCCGAAGAACCAAATCC
Organism: Calotriton arnoldi; assembly: GCA_963921515.1. Classification (NCBI taxonomy): domain Eukaryota; kingdom Metazoa; phylum Chordata; class Amphibia; order Caudata; family Salamandridae; genus Calotriton; species Calotriton arnoldi. The sequence continues at coordinate 662,495 of CAWUFW010005224.1, read as the reverse complement.
CAGTAGCTCTAGTATCTCACTCTGTCCACTATGGCGGCGACTCATATGAATTGACATCCCAGTACACTACACTCCCTAATCATCTCAGGAGTCTCGTGAACTAGACACACTCTTTTCCTCTCTCATTCGTACTTGTCATCAACAAAAATTGACAGAGTCACAGATTTGCTTCGAGGCATGTATTTCAACTGACGTCCTCTGTGATACAGTATAGTGGACACTGCTAGCAGCAAAATGCATGTGGAGGATACACTAAGCATGATTACACATACAAAAGGTTAGACAGGGAGATGTAAATAGATGTAGATTGTGGAATGGAGGCTTCGGAGTTACAACTGCCTTGCCTTTGCTATGCAAAAGTACATTTGATCATTAATAAGGAGCTCTTGCCTTTAACACAGACACCATTCCTGTAGCCTAGCAGACACGTTTACATCATAGGCACAGCACATCTCAGCTCCATGTAACAGGATTACTACAATAGTGTTGCGAACCGACCTGCGTCCAGGTAACATCAAAGCATGAGGCTACATGCATGCAGCAGCGTGTCACATGTTATGGCTATGTGCTAGCCACTGGACAGAACACATTGACAAGGGGCATGTTGTAGAAGGTTGCATTTATTGTGGAGACCAAAGTCCAGGCATGGTAGCGCAGACAAAGGTGGGCTGACAGTTCTCATGTAATACTACAGACAGATCATTGTGAACTGACAGGAGCTTGTGGTTGGGTGCGCAAAGTACACATTATGGCAGAGTAGCTCATGCAGTATTGGCGATGTAGTTACTGTACACAAGTCCCATACATCAGCCTCCCCCTGTTCATGATGGGACATGGGATATAGTCAGCAACAGAGAGCATGTTCCGGAAATATCAACTGTCATGGTAGTGGAGATGATGGAAACGTGTTTGTTGTGAATTGTATGGTATGGATATTGTTGCGCTAACTGCCCACTCCGTGCGAAAGCCAAGCATAGGTATGGTGTTGAGCAATAATGTTCAGTAGGGGGAATAAAGTTGGGGACCCATGAATTCACACGTTGTCAGGTATGCAATCCCTTCCAGCAGAGCATCCCTCGCATTAGTGGAAGAAGTGGATGACATCCAATGAAGCGGATCGTGGGTACCAACGTGTTCCTCGTAAGTTGTCCCTTGTAAAAGCATAATGGGACATGTTGCATGACATTCCATGTAACTGTGATCCAGCATTTCTTGTGCGGCGGCACACTGGTCCCATTGCAGTATCTCTCCGATTGCAGCCGCAACCGCCATGCCCCCATACACAGAACAAACTCTGTCGTGGGCGTCCAGGGGAGCAAACACGTGTACCAAGTCCGCGTTTGGACATGACGTGTTGGAGAGACATAAATCCACAACCCAATGGAACGTACATTTCCGACAGTAGAAGACGGGTTTCACGCAGCTGAACAATGCAATGCGGTAAGTTACTCCATAACTTACACTCAGCAAAGCCAGATTTTCACAGCCCACACTCTGTAGCAAGCGGTGACTATACAGCTGCAACTGTACGGCATTGTTCAGGACCACTTGTGCAACAGCCATTGTGCAACAGGATGATGAGATGGCGTACTCCTGCAGCCAAAGCAAAGAGCAGAGTGAACCCTCCAATGCGGCACAGAATAATAGAATGAATGTGAAGCGTAAGCACTCTGGGAATAGCTTGAGCAGAGGACACAAGCCCTGAGCCCACATGCTTATATGGATGGTCAAGGCCAGTGGTGTCAGTCGCTTTACAGATTAATACCATTTACACTCCAAGGAGGAGTGGGAGATTTGTATTTGGAGGTTTCTGTCTCTTTCATGTTAGGCGCTATCTGGCACTGGAAGGTTTTCCCTGCATGTCTGGGTTACACTTCTTGTTGGTACAATGGCTCCTTTCTCCTGCTTAATTAGTTGCAGTCTGCTTTCGAAGTTGGAATGGAAGGCCATTCTGTGCTAGCTACTCCCCCGTGTGTGGGCGAGGACACTCCGTTGCCGATGTACATTGCGGCGTCTGTGTGAGTGGAGACATAAGGAACACCTGTTCTCAGACAGCAAGGCTTTTCATTGTGTTACATTGCATGGCTTGAGTTTCTGAGCAAGATGGAATTGGGATTTATAGATGCGACTGGCGTACCTTTTGCGGGAACACGCGCAAACTTCTGCGCAGTTATGTTGCAGCCGCCGTGTGGTTATCCATTTTTGCACACAAGGGTGTGTCCTACTATGCCATCACATTACTCCCCTGTTAGGGACACTTGTGTGACATCCAGTTGACAACTGTGAGTTGTAGGTTGAGAACATGATTAATGCAGGACGGACACGTGACATGTGCCTTCAGGGTGGGGCTAGTGTGTGGAGTGTGTGGTTGTGTCCCTGTGGTGTTTGTGTACAGCCCATGCGTGACGCTGGCCTTGGCCTCTGCGTTGTGCGCATGTTTACCTGCGTCATCGCTGGTGCGCTGCGGTGCCGTGACGGGAACATTACTTCCTGGTCCTGGGTAATGGGTGTCCAGGATGCGGAGAGTAATTTTTGATGCAGGTGGGACATGTGTGTCTGTACTGGTAGATGTGTTCCTGTACCCACAGTGGTGTCTGGTGTGGACATGTACATTTTTCCAGCCCTTGAATTGTGTGCAGTGTTTGCGTGCCCTTGTTGTGTCTCTGCGTACCTGCGTCGGCGTCGGAGTCACCCGATGACTTGTAGGTGGCGCATCAGGTACAGCACGGGGAATGCTTGTAGTGCAGGATTCATGTCGGAGTAGGCCGGGTTTGTGTTTCTGTACTCAGCAATCAGGTTTCCGCCTTCTTTTCTTGTGCGGTGTCTCTTTGCCGGTGCGGCTGGATGTTTGGGGCATCGTAATTAGTACGTCGGTCGGGACATCATTTCGTAGGGCGGAGTGTCTCCATTGACTCGCGCCGCTACGCTCACGGGCGCACTTTGATGGCGTACGGCGTAGCTGGCCTGCGGGCGGGATCTAGCTAACTTTACACATCCTAATATGGCGGACATGTTGCCCGTATCCGGCGGATGGAAACTAGCGGTTTTTGCCTCCGACAGCCCGGCGGTAGTGCATCCGCCCGACATCGTAATGGGCCCCTTAGTGTCCAAAATGTTTAAAAACATGTACCGTTATCACACGTAACTTGCAGAGAAGACCATGAACCTCAATAACTAAAACCGCAATTGATGCCAAGTATTTGTATCTCAATCTCAAAGTCCAAACAGGTATGCTTTATAGCTGCTGGCCATTATGTAGAGCCACATGCTTTATAGCTGCTGGCCATTATGTAGAGCAACATAATAACATCGAAATCTCGTAATCCCAAAGCAAATATTACCAAATGATGACCTCTTAATAAAATGTCATCATACACGGGCATATATGTTGCCAAATAAATAAACGCGTCTCGGTTCATTAAAATCTTATCTTATCTTCTCACATATGGCCAACGTGAGTCGACCCGATAGTACCACACACAGCCTAAAAATACATTCACAGTCCTCCACACGAGGACATACACTGCATGAGTGTTGGCGCAAACAAACAGACAAACACCTCCAACACTTAGTGCCATCTTAGAATGTGTAGTAAACCAAGTGGCCCGGTCCTATAATATATCCACCGTCATGCAAATTATCGAATAATAAACGATATCCGTAGGTTACAATAAACATGATTATCAAAGCAGACTAAAATAGCAAAAAAAAGGAACAAAAGAAAAAACGACAATAAATCCAATAAAAACGGACAAATGGGGTCATGTATCATCAAAAGATGAAAGATTTTACTCCTCCCTTATATTAGCAACTATGCGCTTGTTTGGTCAGCACAAACACCTGTACCAGATATAATTATAAAGCGCTAACTTCACCCATATATATGTAAGTGCCTGACTTATCGACTTGAAAAGTACCACAAAACTGGCCGCCATATTGAAAAACAAGAAGTACTGATCCTCATATATGGGGAAGAGTGCTGTCATATAAGTAGCAAGTATAGGTTCAAATAAGTAAATACGTATATTTGAATGTATGTGTCAATAAATAGCAAGTAAAACAAGATAAGTATAACAGATTAAGGGAAAGGATGTGTAAATGTATGTACCAAGCATATCCATTGATTCTACTATTGTACTGCATATTGAGAAACAAACATTCCCAATATTTAACAAGGAGTATTCAGAATTATACAGAAATTGTTCTCCAAAGAATATCTTATACATTATTGTAGAAAGTAATGCATCTCCCCACACTCAAACGAGGTCTAGGCATACTATAAAATAATATAGCATACTGAGTCATCAAACAACCACATTATTGTAGAAAGTAAAGCATCTCCCCATCGGTATTGTGTCCCAACAGGGTAGCTCTAAGGCGACAAATCCATTTGGACTCAGTCTGCCTCAACAGGAGCTCCCTATTACCACCTTTTCTGTTCATAGGGACATGATCAATTGCATGAAACCAAAAGGTAAGATCATCTGGATGTTCCCTGTAGTAGTGATCCGTGATTGGGTATCTGTCATCCCTATTTTTGAGTGTCCTGTGATGTTCTTGTATCCTTAATTTAAGGCACCGTATCGTGCTACCAACATAGACAGTACCACACTTGCAGCCGATTACATAGACCACATAGGTGGTGTTGCAATTAACAAAATGCCCAATTGTGTACTGTTTTGATGAATTATATGCAAAGGTCTTAATTTTGTTCCTACCCCATGGGCAAACACTACACATCCCACAGGTATAGAAACCCTTTGGCTTCGGTGGTAACCATGTTTCTGTGTTTTTGGGGGTAATAACATAGCTTGGACATAGAGAATTTCTCAGTGACATCCCCCTCCTGTATGTGAGGGATGGCCTGTCATCAATAAGACCCCTGAGCCCAGGGATTTATGTCAAAAGGTGCCAATTCCGTCGAAAAATATTAAAAATCTTACTACTATGTGTAGTATACTGAGTGATGAACCTAGCCTTGTTATTAATTTCACAGGTTCTCTTGTTTGCTGGTATGTCCCTGAGTGTATCATCTCTATTTGTCTGGTTGGCTCTGTATTCGGCTTTATCCAGGGTCCTGCGATCATAACCCCTTCTAACGAATCTATTTTTAGTTGCAGCAATCTGGGAATTGAATGTCTCTTCCTCGCTGCAATTGTGCCTAATCCGTGTCATCTCCCCAAAGGGGATATTATTGATGACAGAACTCGGATGGGCGCTAGAGGCGTGCAAGATCCCATTACATGCTGTCTCCTTTGTATTAGTTGATGACGTCATGAATTACGAAGCTGCTCCCGCTATAGAACAGGTTTGGAGATGGCACCGGGTTTGAATCGTTATTCGGGACACTTTGTTGATTACTCGTGGACGTATCTTAGCAAGGTGAGATTCCTGGACATTTAAAGATGGGGAAACAGTCCGGGAATAAATCCGGGCGTTTTTAGATTTTCAAATCCTTTATTATGTTGGTATAACTGTTTGGGTTTTGACATCTGATTACCCCACTATGGTTGGATCATCACTCGGGTAAAATTATCGGGTGGTTGTTCCTTCTTTATATAGCTTCCGGCGCTAAGTGTTGGAGGTGTTTGTCTGTTTGTTTGCGCCAACACCCATGGAGTGTATGTCCTGGTGTGGAGGACTGTGACTGTATTTTTAGGCTGTGTGTGGTACTATCGGGTCGACTCGTGTTGGCCATATGTGAGTAGATAAGATAAGATTTTAATGAACCGAGACGCGTTTATTTATTTGGCAACATATATGCCCGTGTATGATGACATTTTATTAAGAGGTCATCATTTGGTAATATTTGCTTTGGGATTACGAGATTTCGATGTTATTATGTGGCTCTACATAATGGCCAGCAGCTATAAAGCATGTGGCTCTACTCTACATAATGGCCAGCAGCTATAAAGCATACCTATTTGGACTTTGAGATTTAGATACACATACTTGGCATCAATTGCGGTTTTAGTTATTGAGGTTCATGGTCATCTCTGCAAGTTACGTGTGAAAACGGTACATGTTTTTAAACATTTTGGACACTAAATGAGCAATTGGGTTATGTGTCCCTTTGCTAGGATACCGAATGGCATATCCTTTACCCTTATTGTGGGGTGTCTTCTACAAAGGACATCCTTGCGTGACTTTTATTTAAGGTAAGATCCTTTCTTTTATCTGCACGATGCACATGGTTTGTGATTCTTTTGTAATACTTAAAACGATATCACATCTGAATTCAGATATTTGATTAATTCTACGCAATTTTCCATGGTAGGAATGTGGACGAAGGTTATTTATTCATATTGAGAAATCTCTGTGACTTTGAACGTGGACTCATTATTCCTCTAAAATTGTCATTTGAGGTGAGATTTGTGGCTTTGTGTTTATATATTTGTGGTATGGTCGGCTATACATTCACTTTGCATCTGGTGACTCACTTGGATGGATATTAGGATTTGTTGGGATTTCTGACATGACACCTGGTTTCGTTTTTTCTGTCTTTCTCCCTTTTTCTTAGCTTATCCTTTGGGTTTATTCGTTCCCTCTGTCTCCAAACAAAATGTATTCCTATTGACACAGATGAGGAAATGATGGTAATCTAAATCTTTTACTACAATGTCTGTTCCACCTGTGTTGAGGGTTTTATTTATTTATGTTGTTTTGTGTAGTTGTAATGAAAGATTTTTAAATTGTATACATGTTTCCCCATATATGGGAATTTGAACTTTTTGAATTTTTAATTGGGCCGTTCTGGTATGTCAATGTATGTGATTGTAATATATATGTATTTGTTTTTGTATATGTTAGTTATTTAATTGTGTGTTTTGCAATATGTGGATGTTGTAATTTACGTAATGTTTTATATATATGTTTTCAGCCCTGATGAAGTTCCTTCAGTGGAACGAAACGCGTTGGCTGATGTCCAATTTTTACGATTGACTACAACAAAGAGACGTTTTGGAAATACTTGGAGAAACCGGACTTTGTTCTTGGTGCACCTTCCTTTTTCTAAAAGGATTCATATCTGGTTGTCAGTAGAGCTTAACTGCGGCAAGCTCTGGAAGTGATTGCACAGGACTCTGAATGCTTATAAAGATTGAGGTTGATGTGCTGAACCTTGGTCTGCCTCTTTTGGTACTTATTTGTTTCTTGCACATCCAGGTCCATTTCCCTCTGCCTGACTTGCTTTCCTGCAAGGCTTAAGCAGGGAAAGGGGATATTAAGGCGGGGAGCACAATTCGCCTGATAGCATGTCAAACATGAGGAGTGAGCAGTTCAGAATGGAAGTTAGGTCCTAATTTACTATGATTTTGTGTCGGAGCACCAACACAAAATCATTTTTGGTATTTACTAACCCACGCAAAGCCACTTTGAGTGGCTGTGCATGGGATGGTAAATGCAAAGTAAAGCAACACAGCAAATATGGCAGCCCTGTGTTACTTTGTGTTGGGCAAGCATTACATGGGTGGAGCATGGGTGTTCCCATGCATCCACCCATGTATTGTGACACAAATGTAGGTTTAAAAAGACTTGTGAACCTGGGTTTGTGCCAAAATAATGTGCCTACCCAACAGAGGTGTAACAAGAAGAAATATATTTATTTGTCCTTGTTACTTCCTTTTTCCATGTGTGCTGCATTCTGGAAACAGGAATATGCTTCTAAGGATTATTTTTATCCAGGGAGTTGTTCGTTCCTGCACAAAAACAATCCTGTCTGTTACGCAGTCACCCTTACATTATGATGAAAAAGTGTCTGCATTGGTGCTAGGCATCACAAATTACACCAGCACAAGAAGAGAGCAAAAATACTCCATATCTTTGTAAATATGGAGCATTTCTGCTCTTGCCCTTTCACCCAACACAGCTAGTACCCGTGCTGTGCTGTGTGCAATAATATTAAGTGTGCCCCAGTTGTAGACTGGAAATTAGGAGTATAAATGTAATTCAAACTCTTTGCCTGCCATAAAGAAATTACTGCAGTCAACAAGGATAGATTTTGGCCTTAGCAGACTTTTAAACTGGGAAACTGGGTTTGAGTCCCAGCGTCAGCTCAACATCCTGTGATTCTGAGCAAATCACTTAACCTACACGAGCTAAAAAAAAGAGTAAAAAAAATGAAGCTGACCTTCTGTAATGTTTTCTGGTGCTCATGTATAGCACTCTAATGCCTCTGGGCAAATTTCGTACTATATAAACTGCATGTATTTGAGGAAAGTGACACTATTTTTTTTAATGTATTTTTGCATTTACACACTAGCATCATTCCCTTTCTTGGAACTTACACATGATGCCAGCAGTAAAGCAAAAAAAAACGTACGCCTTTCACCAGTCTCTGAGCATTATATGACTTCTTTTAAGTACTGTAAAAAATAAATATCTAAAAGCCCAGTGTGAGTCTAAAAGGCAGTCTAGGTCTGTGCCATTTCCTCTTTCTCACCGGATGTTAATCAAAACATCCACAGAAACTTATAGATAGAAAAGCAATTAAACATGAGCTCCTAGTATTTTTCATACTTCTGAGCTTCCAATGTATATATTTTCCATTAAAATGTTAAGTTCCAATTTAAGTGCTGGCCCTATAAGTCTTAGAATACTTTCATTACCGTAAATGTTTGCCAACGCTTAGTTCCACTATTGTAACCAAGCTGTTTATTGCAAAAGTCTGCAATCTGCGAGTGTGGCCCACTTTTTTTGGCTGCCTTGGCCTAATTGTGGCCCCAATCCAACTCTATTGTCAATGCATAATAAAGCAGGGTATCTGGACCCACTGCTGTAGTATGCAGTGAGGGCCAGCTGAAATTTGAATGCATGTCACAGGAGCCTGCAAACCATGCACTCAAAACACAGCCCAAGCACAATGAATACCCCCCACACTGTGGATTGAGAGCAGCCTTCCTGCATCTTCAGAATGAAAATGGTTTGTGGTTACTTAGGGCCTGATTTAGATCTTGGTGAACCGGTTACTCTGTCACAATTGTGACAGATATCCCGTCTTCGAAATATAAATCCCATAGGATATAATGGGATTTATATTTCGGCGGCCGGGATATCTGTTACTGTTGTGATGGTGTAACCCACCCGCCAAGATCTAAATCAGGCTCTTAATCTGTAAACAGATGAAAGCTGCCTTTTGTTTTCTACTGCAATCATTCAGTCTGTAGAATGGCTTACAATAAGTATGGTCAAAAGTGTACCCAATCTCATCTGGCAGAATCAGCAATGCAGTCTAAGTACAGCTAAATAGAACGATGCAATTATCTATTTTTAAATATTTTTCACTGATTTGATTTTACTTTTTAAAATTCCAAATCAATCCTAATTGTTGATGAAATAGCTGCATGAGCTGCATGTGTAGCTTTAAATACGTAACCTTTTTTTGACTGTACATTTTAACACAGGCGGTGGCAGCACGCAGTGAAAGGTCAGCCAAAGCCTCCACCTAGGGCACAGTATGCACCAGGTGCTCTCCACACCAAGGTGAAAGAATATGGGTGGGTTGGACACATTCAGGGGTTGGGGGAGCGGGAGCGAAACACATTTTGTTTTTGTTCTGAGGTGTGATGGTAACAGGAATTTTAAAAGGATCAAGACAAGAGGAGCTGGCAGGGGAACTGAGTCCAAGAACCTCTCTATGCAGGTCTGTAGACATGGCCTTTGTTTGGGGTAATGCTCCTCACATCAGGGTAATCTCCAGCCCTGAACAGCCACAACAAAGGCACAAAGACGTGTGAACTATCTGCACCTGGCTATGACAGCCACAAAGACTGTGATCATGAAAGACAGAAAAGGCTGGTCTCACCTAAAGGACTTATCTTATTCTGAACTACAGACTTTAGCCCACTTTACCCCCACTGTCTACCAAGGGCCAGTGCTACCAGCTACCGGCCTTCATCACTTTGCTTTGTTTATACATGTAATACATAGACTACACTAGTCATGCTCAACATACACTTGAAAAGGATTGGATGACAAAACCGAATACATCTGATTGTGCTTTAGTGAGACACTCTTAGCCAGTGCCAAGTAATTCATTTTTAGTGAGTGAGTGAAAATAATAAGGGAAGATCTTTAAATGAGATTATTCTTTTTCTGCACAGACTCCCCTTGTGCAGCGCACATGCCCTGTACAAAGGTTGGGATATTCCAGACTATGTTTAAAAGGGCTGTCCTAGGCTTGGACCACAGCAGACTAAGGCTCTTAGTGTTTAAATAATGTCTACACTCTGAATCACATGTTTAAGCTGTCTGCCCCGGATATGGAGCACTATGTATAACATTGTTTCTTTTTACAGTATATATTCTCTGATTTTTGCTAACTCAGAGAGCCTTCTCCCACTATACTCCTAAATCCTGCATGGAAAATTTGCCTTGACTTACGCTCCTCTTGATTCCTCTCCTTTCTTCAGAGTGACCCCATTCTTACCTTCCATTGTCTGGGGCCGATTACGATGTTGTTCGGAAACTGTTCCGACCGAATCGGTCTCTGAATCGTTTCCGAACGAATCGGGTTCTGCGAGTCCATCCGACCGACTACGATGCTTCCCAACATCGTTCGGTTGGATTCGCATTGACTTCAACGGGAGCCTGTGTTCCAAATGAGAACACAGGCTCCCATTGAAAAAAAGAGGTGGTTGGGGAAAACCTTGCCCCCTGTGGCGGGCACCCCATGGTGCCTGCCACATTGTGCATGGTTGGAAAGAGGGGTCCCATGGAGATTAGGAGGTTCTCTTCCTTAGCTGCTTTGATGTAGTACTTTAGTCAGGTGGTTAGCACTGCGAAGCCTCATTGTTGGGGCAGGCATGTGCTTTATAAGTTTATTTAACATAATGATGTAGCGCAAATCGTATTTTAATTGTAGGGTGCATTATACTCACACATGTAGAGTGCACCCGCATATAATCTTTTGCGATATTAAATATGAAGTGTTAAAATTGTGAAATGTATTAACTCGAAACGTGATGAGTTTAGGCCATTGAAAAGTAACATGGAGTAATTAACATAGAAAGTGAATGTAACTAGCAGAAAACATTAACATGAAGAATTTGTGTTGTGAACTGACAATTATTCACGTTCTAAAAGTTATTATTAATTGTGTCATTTTACATGCGGGTAAATGCATTAATTGAATGTGCCTATTTTCCATGCAATTTGTAAAAGCTCATATGCTGTTTTCTTATTTTAGCTGAATATCGTAGGCCTGAAATGCAGTTCCCTGGAAACACTTGCTTTAGAATTAACAGTTGAATTTCATGTGTATTGTGGAATTTGTTCTTTTTCAAGTTTTGTGTTGCAGGTGAAAGAAGTATTCTTGTTAGCTAGAATAATACCTTTGTTTTATTAGTCAGGCAAGGAGAGAAGAAGTTACAATTGTGTGGCCAGAGTCGATAAAGGTAGGTCGTGGTGCTTCACACAGGAGAAGGCCTGGTAACCAAGGACAAAATGTTGCAAGGAACACTGTTGTCCCATGGAAAACTACCTTTAAGACTGTACCCAGAGCAGATGGCGTGATCCGCAATAAATCTTGGGAAAGTTACCTACGAATACTGTAATGTGAGGAGTAGGGAAAGTGCCCACTTCTTCTTCCTCTACCGTCAGAGAGAGAGCACCTGAGAGCAAGCTCTGTCTTGATAGCTTTATGCTATCTGACCCATTGATGGTGGAGAGACTTCTTAGGAAGACTCCACATGCTGACACCTTTTTTACCTTCCTTTCCTGAAGATGCTTAAGCAGGGATGCCACTTTAGTGTTAGTGTAGGGATAGATTAATGCTTCTTATTCATCAACCCTCGATGCAGGGAAACTTGGACTTGTGCTTCCTGATCCTCTGCATTCTGCTTCTTGAATTAATTGTATTACTTATGCTACATCATCTTAATTGGATAAGCAGATTTGGCTTTTATTCAAATTCCAATGTATTTCTACACTCTCATATTGAGGTTTCTTTATGTTCAGTTATTTTTGAATTTGTAATAAATCAAACTGGCCTTACTTAGTTGTTTGTGGTTACTATCTGTCCAAGGGGATTCTTGTTTAATTGATCGGCTTAAATAACGATTTTTGCCCCTCTACGCTTTCATGCTGATAAAAAGAAACATCGGATTTTGTTCCTAGAACAGGTCCAGAATCTTTGGGCTTTGCCTTTTAATTTGGTAGCAGAGTAGGATGGTTAGCACATGAAGCGAGGGGAAAATCCAGAATTAGTCTAGAAACGTGAATCCTAGTATCCCAAAAGCCTCAGAATAGAGCCCAATGACCGAGAGAGGAAGGCAACTGAATCTGGCAGCGACTGACGTAGTTTGATGGTGCGGCGAGATCAGCGGCGAGGGGAGGAGGGTGTATGTTGCGTGTTAGATTGTGGGAATGATTTGATTGTGTGATGTCTTGCGAAGTTGATGTGAGAGTCGAGTGAATGTGGCTTCAGGCCGGACGTGGTCCAAGGATTGAGATTTGAGTTTCAGGTCCCGAAGTGGCCCAAGATCCCGGGATATATAAATGGTATAGAAGACACCGAGATTGAGATTGTGATTGTCTGACCGAAGAATTGAGGAGTTGTCATGAGACGTCATCGGCAGTTCCACCTAAGACAGGGAACTTTGTGTGAGTGGGACGTATGGGAATCGTTTAGTGGACCTAGTGTACAGAGGCGAGCTATACTGATTCGGGTGACCAAAGGAGGTCGAGGGTCACCATGTATGAATGTTCTTGGATGATTGAATTCTATCGATCTTTTAGATGGCAGAAATTTACGGAGTTTAAGACGGTTGTGTGAGTGAATGCATACTGAGAAATTATAAAGGAGGGTGAGCCACTGTGAGGAGTGAAGGTGACATCAGGGAGTGTCCAGCTGCGTTGGGTTGGTTGGTGTAACGCCTCGCTGAGATTGGTTGGTAGTCATTGGAAAGTTGGTGGTTGTTCTGTCGTAATATTTTGAACAACAAATTGCAATTGGAATCATGCAATGTTTTAGGGTGTTGCGAGATCTGTTCAGAAGTGAAAAAGGGGTTGTTACTCGAGTGGGCAAAGAGGTGCCACCCGAGGATACTCCAGCACACTATATGGCGACAAAAGTTGGGCTCCATACTATAATTTGACTTCAAAATTGGCATAAGATCACTAAGAAGAGGGTGAATTGTCATTTCCATGTTGTTTTTCATTCCGAATGGATGTACTGCATCAGTTAAGAGGAGCAATGTTTGCGTTGCGACCTTTGCCTAGACCAACACAGTTTGAAGCGTTAGATGCTTGGATGCATGTAGCACATGCTAAACAGAGGGAGAAATATGAAGGGAGGATGAAAAAAACTGTAAGGTCATATCAGAATGCACAGTGGGATGCACAGCTTAAGAAATGAAGAGTGCATACCAAAGAAGGAGAAAGGTTATATCCGGTGCTGGTAGAAGATGGAGGTCCCCAGGACAGGAGTAAAAAGGCAAATGGAAGTGACAGTAGTGACAACGAAGACAGCTTGTTGGATGGGTTGTTATCTGAGCACCCTCCACCTTATAGTCTACAATCAGGGGTCGGGGTGAGACTCCTGGTGTTGAGAGAGTGCCTATGTCATACTCCAGCTTTAGGAAGCCAGATTACAACAAAGCTTTCTCATTATTCTGTCATGAGCGGGATGGTTGTGCTCTTTCTGTACTCACACAGACACATGGAGGTGCCCGTAGACCAGTGGCCTATGTCCCAGCTACATTAGATCCTAAGGGCACAAAATGAAGGTCAGAGCATAGAAATCTAGCACCAGACGTTACAACGTGTCGTTGCCTCAATAACGTAAAGTCAACTTGGTGCACTAGGTCTGGGATGTGACCTACATACATCCCATAGAGGCGGTATGCATACCACCACACATACCACCACACACAATTAAACACAGATGACCCTGCACTCAAAGAACACAAGTAAACTGTTTGTAAAGGAGATTATTGTCCTGCGCTCATTCCGTGTGATCTGAGGTTGCGGTGAAGGTGGAGAACCACTATGATTTTCAAGACATAGTCAGCGTGGTGGCCTTGACCCAGACCTACGCTACCACGGAGCCATTCATAGACTCAAAGTACGGCATCAGGATCCGAAAGATAGGCAATAACTACAAGGCCTACATGTGTGCTGTTTTCTGACCTGGTATAAATTGCGTGGTGCGAAGGTGCTCGGTTCTTTTCAATTTCCATTGAACCGGACAACCGCACACACGCGGTGGGAGATACATATCCCATACCGTCATATTGGGAGAGCCAAGAACAGTGCGCCTTGGGGATGCCTGGCTCCTTTTTGCCTATAGATATGTCACTTTGAATAAAAGAACAAACGATAAATCATTCATTTACTCTCATTGCTGAATCGAACATCATATATGAATTATAAAATACAGAAAATACGGACTTTTTGAGCCCTGAAGAAGTCCCAAGAGGGACAAAACGCGTTGGCAGTCTTGTCCAGTGTGCGTCTGTATTTTATTTTTATTTTTTTTAATAAATCTTTATTTAGTTTTTTTCCAAAAATAAAAAAAATTATAACGCCGAACCCACCCACCTCCCCCCCCGTCAGACAGGAAAATATCAATAAATGCATTAAATATTTACATAATCACTTTCCCCCGAAAAACATAAAACATCGTTCTGGATCAGGTTAACCATTACAATGATCAGCATCTTGCCGGAACGTTCTGCAATGCATTACATACAGGATTCTTGCCACTTTGTGAGTTGCTCCATTCCTGCAGTGGGGACCATATTCTCACCCCTCGTCTACGTAATTTACTACCTTTACGTTTATAAATCACCATTTCTAAATTGAAAATTGCTAACATCCTGGCTAGCCATTGCTGAAATGTTGGAGCATTGGGATCTAACCACGCAGATGCAATACACATTCTTAATACTGCCATTGCAATAAAAATCAATTCATGTCCATTTCTAGTGATGGAGCAGTAAAAATAAAAATGTTAACCCCTAACAAATTATATAATTAATTAATTAAAAATGTTCGTTTAAATGTATTAATCAACATTGTATATGTGGGAATGGTAATATGCCAATGTATGTGCTAAATAATCTACTAATGAATGTCCGTGTGTCTAATCATAACGTAAGAATAAAAAGCGTACTAAATAAAATAAATGCATGTTTGTGCTTCATAGAAATAAAATGTGTCGTTGCAAAAACAATAGTGATGGTAAGTAAGGAGCAGCTTAAATGTCGCTTTTGCTAGGTAACAACTAATTGGGGTACGTAGACGGGAGGGAAACGAAAGGGATATTTTTCTCTATTTTAATTATGTTTTATTTGCCTCAAATTAGTGCTTCTAAAGTAGAACCGAGTGGCGAGATAAAATGGCCGCCAGTGGGAAGATGTGCGCAGGCGCAAGGGGACACGTGGTACGGGATGAGATTGATGAAATCTGGAGCCTCGTGATGTCTCTGAGAGGCTAGGATGCAAGAAATGGTCAAGGCTGGTGTGACCTAATTGAACTGATAGTGTGCCGTGATGATCAGGAGAGAGTCCGTGGGAAAGGAGCCCAAGAGAAAGGACAATGACTGCGGAGTTCTTGAATGTGTCAAAAGAAGATACAAATGGACTGATCGAATCGGATGGAAATGTTTAAGCGTATGGGAAAGGAAATGATCCAAGGACCCGTGAATCCAAAAGAACTTGATTAAAGAATGAATAAGCTGACATGTATGGACCAATGAGAGAAAAGCGTGATATTAAGGTTGCAACAGTTAGTTAACAAAGTTAGAATTGGGGTATAAGAGGGCCTACTCTTAGTGGGAGGGAGTCAGTTCCAGTGCAGTTCCAGGGAAGTTTCAGAGAGTTCCAGTCAGAGTTCCAAGCAGTTCGAGAGTCGTGGTTGCAGTAGAGAAGACGGGTTGCAGGTAGCTGATGCTGACGAGCTGAAGTTGCTGTTGCTGTCTTAACTTTACAGTTGAGTATGAGAATCAGGCTATTTCTAATCCTAAAGTTAGGTTAGAAATCATTAGGCTAAATTAGGAAGCTAGGCAGGTAACTAAGGTTTTTGGCTTCATGACAAAATTTCCTTTCTGCAATAAATTGATTATGCTTAATAAAATTGTGAATTTAAAAATGAATAATTGAATAAAGTATTAAATCTTTTCATGCTTTTAAAATTATATAAAATTTAAGATTCTTTAAAAACCAAAATGACTCAGTGGTTATTTTCCTAAATGATTGTGACATGAGTAATTGGTTGATTGTGATTCAGCTGGTCTTAATCACTATGAACTAATTTCTTAAATGAATGATTCATCGACAAAACAGTGAGCAGGAATATCTTAAGAAATAATTAAAAGAAAGTGACAAATTAAGGTAAATAGATATCCTTGCTCTTCCAGCGGTACACAAAATGGTGTTCTCCATTTAGTTCTCATGCTTCTCCTAGGAGTACAGAATTTCATAAAGGTGTGAAAGGAAATCCAGGAGTGTGTGTGTGTTTAGGCGATGTTTATGGGCCCCATCGTCATGTGGATATGAGAAATATAGTTTGCCCCTGGATGACCTATAAGTAACCTGGGAGGAGGATAGTTTTTATTGTACGCGCTGCATCAGATTTCTTGGTAGCAGAGTTATGGTTTTCTATAGATTAGTTTAGTGATTATTGTTTATTGATTATTGATTATTTGATGACTAACACTATATGTTGAGTCGCGTTATGTTATATGTAAGTTTTCACGCTTCTGGGATGTAGGAAGTGGAACACGTGTGGCAAGAGAAGTCACATGGAATTTGGTACATGGTCTGAATTCATTTTGGTTATAACGCAGGTTGTGTTATGTTAGGGATTTCGGTGTGAAAAATGTGTAAATGAAATAGCAAATCACGTTTACTTGTGAAACTTTGGCCTTAATTCTCAGGAGCCTAGTCTCCACATGTGTCTTATCCCCAGAGAAACGAGTAAATTGTTTGTTTGAAAGAAGGGTAAGGTAGAGGGAAGTGCTACTTTATCGGCGAAAGCAAATAATTCTGTGGTAGGGTAGAGGTAAGCGCTGCCTACTGGAAAAACAGGATTCTTGTGTAAAAGGACAAAGCTGTCACTTTGTTTAGCGAATCAGACTATGGAATTGTTTATTTGTTGTAACTAACGAAGAAAACTGTAAAAAGAAAAATTGCCGATAAATTTTGTAAAGGAGGGGTAAAGAGTAGAAGTGACGTGAAAAAGTGCCGCGCTAGGATTGGTCAGTGCACTAGTCACGTGAATACAGAGCAGGAGTGACGTAGAAAAGTGCCGCGCTAGGATTGGTTGGTTCGCGGACGGTGAGAAATTGTTCTGATTGGTACGTTAGTGTGAATCGCGCTGTAATTGGACGAAGTTCCGTACACAGAAACAGCGTTAGAGTAAAGAGAAAACAAATAGAAAACATGCCATATTACGAGTATGAAAGGGAGAGAACGTCATGGACGACGAAATTGAAGAATTTCTTTAAGAAAGACAAAAAGGTTGTGACTAGAGAGGGACAAGTAATTCCTCCGCCAAAATCAGCAGCTTCACATATGATGCTGAAATATGGATATCATACGTGCATATGGTTGGATAATTGGGTAAAATATACAAAGAATGATGGAGCATTGGCTTTTCCTGAAAATGGTTCTTTTAATGTAGCGATTTTACGGAATTTAAAAGAAAAGATGCTTAAATTGGAACCTAGACCTAGACCGACACAGTTTGAGGCTTTAACAGAATGGGAAGATGAGATGTACGAGAAAGAAAGATTCAGAGGTATGAAAGGTTATGAGTTCGTGCCCGGAAGAATGTGGGGAATGAATCATGAGGACAGAATAAAACGATGGAGATGTGCTAACATGACAGGAGGTTTGTTTCCAGCTTTTACAGTTGAGGAAGGGACTAAGAAAAAACGGACTGAGAAAAAGAAACATTTAGAGAGAGAAAAGTATATGCATGAGAGCGAAACGGATGACGAATTGCTGGAAGATATATTAAATAAAAATCCACCTCCGTATCAGCAGAATTCTACAGTGGTGACACCAAATGCGCCACCAATAGAAGCTATGCGAAATGAAAGTCCAGAAAAAAGACAAGAAATAAATAGGTCACAAGAACAAATAAGAACTTCCCAAATTGAGGGAATAGAAAATGATAGTGCAAGAGAATTGGCAAGGACAACAAAAGAACTAACTGAGAAAATTAGAGAATTAACAAAGAATATGGAAGCAGTTACCGTACCCGTAACAATAGGTCCAGTAATACCAGTTTTCGAGAATCAGAAAATTGATGAACGATCTTTGGTGATTCCCTTGAGTTCGCAATTCCAAAGAGAAAAGGAAAGAATAGAAACAAGTCCAGGTACGAAAAATAAATTTAGTGCTTACAGACCAAGTCCACCTGAAAATTTGACAGTGAATGAGTGTAGCGGTAGGAAAATGCCTATGGTAACTGAATCTGCAACAGTGACACCTGAAAAGAGTGGAAATTGGACAGAAATAAATAGTACTCCTATAGGTCCGACTCCTGATGAGTTAAATGAGTGGATAAAAGCTTTTAAAATAAAAGAAACGGAAGAAAAACCATTAGATGTGATCAGATTGAAGATTGACATGGAAGAATTAATTCTAGGAACGATTGGTACAGAAAAGATAAAGAATTATCAGGATGAGGAAATAATGTTTCTGTGCAAAAGTATAACATGGAGGGCAAAGAATTTACATGACAAACTAGAAGAAGTGGCCTGTGAGATTGGAATAGATTTTGCAAAAGTAAAAACGTTGCAGAAACCATACAGAGTAGATTTTTGTGAAAAAGATATTGAAAATTTGAATACAGCAGGAAGGCTGACACAGATAAAAGAGTTGATTGTTTTGTTGAGAAAATGGGGTGATGTGGACAGATGGAAGGTTAGATGGACAAAGAAGAATGAGAAAAGTGTAGACAAAGGTTCATTGGCTTTTATGATAACAGAAAAGGAACATGTTGTTAAAGAGTACCCTATGAGAGAAACTCCAGGTGGTAGTTATGTGCATGTTCCCTGGACTAGGCAGGATATCCTGTCATTTACAAATGACTTTCCAAAATTAAGAGAAAAGCCAGTTGAGTGGTACCGACAGGTAGAAAGGTTTGTAAAGGTCTCGAAAGTGTTGTGGATAGATTTGGATGGATTGTTTGACATAGTGGTACCAACGGATCTATGGTCAGAATGTAAGATTACAGTTGACTGGCCAACTACAGAATATCCAAGAGATCCTAAGACAGGAGCTCCAGGACCAGATGTGATGAAGAAATATGACAAGGTGATTACCTTTTTGAAAAATAAGATTCCTCCAAAAGAGACAGATTGGGTTAAGATTGATAGAACTACACAGGAAAGCAAGGAGAGTGTACATGCATATTATGAGCGATTGTTGTTGGTTTTCAAACAGTATAGTGGTTATGAGGAATTAAGTGAGAAGGATATGAGTCATTTTGTATACCGATTTGTATTTGGCTTGAAACAAGAAATAAGTGATATGATTAAGCAACATATGATAAACTGGCAGAATGCAAGTGTAGATGAGGTGCTGAGGTATGCTAAGTATTGTAGTGATGAAATAGAGAGTAAACAGCGTAAGTTGAAAGAAAAAGCAATGTGGGCACAAGTGAAAGTGGCAGAAAAACAAGAAGCTCAATTGGATAATAATAATGGAAACGAATCAGGACAAAATAAGATGCGACCAAATATAGGTAAAGGAAAAGGACAAGTGAGTCTAGAAGAGGCAAAGAAGAAATGGCCATGTCATAATTGCGGAAAATTAGGGCATTGGAGAAATGAGTGTAAGTTCCCACCTAAACCTAATCCGGAACATCAATCATTAACTCCACAGGTGCAGAATGAGGTAGTTGTACAACAAAGTCAGGTGCCACAACCACCACTTCCCAACACTGTTAACCAGCAAAGATACAGTACAGAAACAGGATTCTACGGAGGAGAGCAGGTAACACAGTTGCCGAGAGCAGCTAGCATTTCCCAGTATTGGTTGCATCAGAGTGAGGATGACCCGGATGAAAGTTTCTGACGGTGCGCAAGAGAGGGGAAAGAGTGCGTGCTTGGCGCAACTCTAGAGGTAGATCAGTCTGGTCCCTTTGTGGATGGAGAAGTGAATGGAGCAAACGTAACATTCCTTGTCGATACTGGAGCTACCCGTTCTACTGTTAGGTCAGTGGAAATTCCGAACCTTCCTCTCTCAGGTGAATGCATCCAAGTGGTAGGAGTTGCCAATCAGCAGATTAAAACCCCACTTACTGAATTGGTAGAAGTAAAAATTGGTTCTTTTAGGAAAATGCATAAATTTGTAGTGTGCGATTGTAGTCCAGTAAATCTTCTAGGTCGTGACCTCTTGTGTAAAATGAATTGCACAATTTATTGTACACCAGATGGAATTGGTTTTCAGACTTCAGATGAAGATGCTTTGTATAAAGTAACTTTGATGAATCAGGAACCTGAAATGAATGGGTTGTTTCCTGCATTTGATGCAGGAAAACTTCCAAAAGAGTTAAAAAGTGCAGTGAAAGAAAGTGTGTGGGATTTTACAGGAGAAGACATTGGATTAATGAGAGAAGTTGATCCTGTAAAAGTGACAGTGAAAGAAGGGATAAGTTATCCAAACACGCCACAGTACAAATTAACTCCAGAAATAATTGAAGGAATAACTCCTGTGATAAATAAGATGATTGAACAGGGAATTCTGAAAGAAATCATGAGCAGTCCATGTAATTCACCTATTATGGGACTGAAAAAGCCAAATGGAACATACAGAATAGTACAGGATTTGAGAAAGATCAACAAAATAGTTGTACCATGCTGTCCAATAGTGCCAAACCCTGCAGTGATTCTATATCAAATTCCGCATGAAGCTGAGTGGTACACTGTGATAGATTTGTGTCATGCATTTTTCTCTATTCCTTTGCATCCAGATAGCCAGCCATTATTTGCATTCCGTTTTGGAGAGCGTATTTTGGCATGGTGCCGAATTCCTCAGGGGTATACAGAGAGCCCCTCAATTTTTAATCAGATTCTAAAGAAATCTCTGGAAGATTTAAAAATGCCAGAAAAATCAGTGATGGTGCAGTATATCGATGACCTATTGGTGGCATCGAAAACCAAAGAGGCATGTGTAAGTGACACAATTGCTTTACTGAACCATTTGGAGAAAAGAGGACATAAGGTGTCCCCTTCAAAATTACAGTTTTGTCAGAAAGAAGTCCAGTATTTAGGACATAAAATTGAGAAAGGAGTGCGGAAAATAGCGACAGAAAGAGTAAGAATGATTCAAGGAATGAGAGCACCAATGACTCAAAGAGAGGTAAGAATGTTTTTAGGAATGGTTGGATATTGTCGACAATGGATAAGTGGATTTTCTTTGATTGCAAAACCATTACAAAAATTGACAAAGAAAGATGTAAAAGACCCTTTTGAGTTAAACAAAGAAGAAATGAAATCTTTCAAAGAATTGAAAAGGAAACTGTGTGAGGCCCCTGCATTAGGCATGCCTGATTATGAGAAAGATTTTGAGTTATACTGCAGTGAAAGAGATGGATGTGCATTTTCAGTACTAGTACAAAAACATGGCACCATGAAGAGGCCTATAGCTTACTTTTCAGCTGTTTTAGATCCTATAGCAAAGGCATTGCCTGGATGTTTGAAAGCAGTTGCTGCTACTTGTGTAAGTCTGGAACAAAGTGAAGGTATAGTGATGGGGTATCCACTGAGAGTATATGTTCCCCATTCAGTAGAAATTCTTTTGACAAGAACAAAAACACAGTACATGACACATAGTCGGCTGACTAAATACGAAAAAGTCATCTTGAGTGCAGAAAATGTGACCATAGATAGATGCATAAATGTAAATCCTTCGACTTCATTGCCAGATGAAGAGAGTATAATTGAACAAGATGAAGTAGATCATGATTGTCTGAATGTGCTGGAATATTGCACAAAACCAAGAGCTGACATAAAAGATGAACCGTTAAAGGAATCCGATTATGTCATGTTTGTAGATGGTTCATGTTTACGCACAAAGGAAGGAGTGTTAAGCGCAGCTTATGCAGTATGCACAGTGGCAACTGTAATGGAAGCGTCTTGTCTGAAAGGAGTTAGGTCTGCCCAAGTTGCGGAACTAATTGCTTTGATTCAAGCATGTAAATTGGGGAAAAATGTACGAATCACGATTGTGACCGATAGCCAATATGGTTTCGGCATCGTACATGATTTTGGCCAGATTTGGTCACAAAGAGGATTTTTGACATCTGCAGGAACACCTATCAGAAATGGAGATTATGTTAAAAAACTGCTTGAGGCGATACAGCTGCCTAAACAAATAGCTGTAGTGAAGTGCAAGGCGCATAAGAAAAACGAAGATTACATAGCGGTTGGCAATAATTATGCTGACGAGATCGCTAGATATTGTGCGGAAAACATGGCGTCCCTGAACAGAAATAGAGAAAGGGAGCATGTCTCTTGTCCTTTGCTTTTCACTAATGCAGTCGAAACATGGGATGAAGTAAGGCAGTTACAAGAAACAGCAAGAGATGAGGAAAAGGATTACTGGATTAAAGCAGGATGTAGAAGACAGGAAGATAATGGAGTGTGGGTATACAGAGATGAAAGACCAGTTATGCCTGATAGCATGATTGCAGACATGGCACGGATGTACCATGGACAAGCTCATATTGGGAGAGATGCAATGATCAGACTTTTTAGACAAACTTGGTATAATCCAAAATTCAGAGCCATTGCTGAAAGTCTTTGTCAAAGATGTCTTATTTGTCAACAATTTAACCCAGGAAGAAAAACAGTAGTGAGTCTAGGAACAATAGGACGAGAAGGAGGTCCATTCACAAGGATACAGATGGATTTTATTGAGATGCCCCCTAGTAACAGATTAAGATATGTTCTGGTGGTCGTCTGTTTGTTCTCTCGTTGGGTGGAGGCATACCCCACAAGAAGGAATGATGGAACAACAGTGGCAAAACTTATGCTACGAGAGTTCATTCCGAGGTATGGTTTTCCAGTCACAGTTGAGACAGATAGAGGAACACATTTTCAAAATGAGTTGATCCAATTGATTTGTGAAGCATTGAGTATTAAACAAAAACTACATTGTGCTTACAGACCCGAAGCTTCTGGGGTAGTAGAGCAGATAAATGGAACAATTAAAAACAGATTAGGAAAAATGTGTCAAGCTACAGGACTCAAATGGCCAGATGCACTGCCTCTTGTTCTGATGACCATCAGAAGCATCCCTGAAAAGAAAACGGGACTCAGTCCTCATGAAATGATCATGGGACGAGCAATGAGACAAGCCCACGTACCAGTCAACAAGTTATTGACAATAACTGATGATCTAATACTGGATTATTGCAAAGGACTGGCTGATGTGGTGCGTTCTGTGTTTCATCAGGTTGGACCGGATGCGACCACTCTTGAAAGAAAACCAGCCCACGACTTGAATCCAGGAGACTGGGTCCGTATTAAAGTCCACAGGAGAAGAAACTGTCTAGTTCCGCGTTGGGATGAGCCAAGACAGGTAATCCTAGTAACAACGACTGCTGTCAAGTGTGCAGGAGTAAAGAACTGGGTTCATGCCAGCCACACAATCAGAATTCCAGAACCTACAGATCGACATGTGAGTCGGCGTCTGGAAGTGTGGGATAAAAGTTTAACGGCGGGAACAACCAAGATAAAAGAAAGGGTGCCAGAACTTGAAGATCGACCTGAAAGTCGACATCTGGAGACCCCAACGGAAAACACCTCTAGAGAAGAAGAGGAACAAGAAGAAGAAGAAGAAAGAAATTCAGAAGTTCCAGAACTTGAAGATCGACCTGTAAGTCGACATCTGGAAATATCTGACACAACTTCAGGATCTGATGATTCAGCTGCAAATTGGGAAGAATTCGAAAGGGAACTTGGGGTTATAAACCAATTAGAGAAGAAACTGAGCAAGAAATTGAGTTAGATGAACAACCAAGTACAAGTTATGGTGGAAATCATTCAGAAACAATATTAATAGATGAAGTAGGGAAAGAAGTACACAAAAAGTTAGAAAATCGAGAAGAACCCCGAGGAGCAATAGGGATAGATAGAAAAACAGGAGAACAGGGAAATTTAGAAACAGGTAAGGAGGAAAACACCAAATCGGAAGAACCCCGAGGAGGGACAGTGATAAGGGAAAACGAAAAGGAGAAGATAGATCCACCAGTAGGAGATGACGAGATTATAAGTTTCAAAATAAGAAACAATAGTGAGACAGTTGAAACAGAAACAGAAGAAAGTGGAGGAGAGGAAAAAGCAAAGACTGAATCAAGGAAAAGAAATTGGAGGTCGGAAAGAGAAGAAAGAGAGGGTGAGGTCAAAAGGCCAAGAAAAGGAGATAATTGGCCCAACAGCTATGTAAGAAAATTGAGATATAGAATAATAAGAGCAGAAGATGAAGATGCTGAACAAGTAAATGAAGTAACAAGTCAAAAGGGACAAGAAAAACCAAGTGGAAAAAGATTACAAAAGTCCAAAAGGACAAGAAAAATAAATTCAAAATTTAAGTCACCTGAGTGGCTGTATATTGCACTAACAGATTACAAAGGAGAAGAAGAAAACACTCACGGAAACCAGAGACTGAGAAGTCGGATGGGAAAAGGTGAGATGCAACAAAAGGACTGAAGTAAAGACTTAAAGTGCTTCTGCCGGACGTGACAAATTTTACTGGATGTGACAAATCACCGGATGTGACAACGAAAGAATTCTGGAGAGAATTAAAGAAAGTACCAAGCAAAGACTTTTTGAAAGCAGAGTGGCGTCTAAGTCATTTTGAGGTGTAGTGACACAATTTTCTGAAAATTTAACAAATAGAAAAAGAAAAATGGAGAATAATGAGAATAGAAGAAATAAATGTGAATTTGTAAAGAGATGGTGCAAAATGTGCTGCTTTTGTACAGGGTTATTAATGACCATATGGATAGTTTTAGCAATCACAATTCCAATTAGCGTGGCTGTGATAGAAGCAAAGAATGATACTAAACAAGAAAAAGAAACTAATATTAAAGAACAAGTTGTTTTAAGAAGTAGTGCAGAGTTGCATAAGGATAGGTCAGTAACAGATTTCTCAAAGAATGTTTTTACAAAATTGTTGTATGAGTATGTAAAAACAATGGAAGTGAGAGATTGTTATGTTTGTATGCAATTGCCTGCATCAGTATCTGAAGGGGTGACTTATCATCACTTACCTTTGACTTATGGAATAACATGTAGTGTAATAGCAAGTTTATTTTATAAAACAGGTAGATTAGAATCTTATTATACTGATATAGATAAGATATTTGCAAACATTCCTGTAGTGCCAGAACTTAACAAAGTAAAACCAGCAAAGGTTTTAGGAGAATTCTTTTAGAACATAGAAAATTAACGTTAGAAGAAATAGTTAGTGACAACCTTACCTGTGAGTTAAAGAAAGAAGAAAAAGTATTTCTAGACATGGTTGAGGAAAGAAGAATGAAATTTCAAAAAGAAGCAATAAAAGAGGAAGGAAAACGTTTATGGACGTTTGAGGAAGGAAATCATGAAGGGAAAAAGATAAATGCAGCAATGACATTAGACTGGCCGCAAACAGGAAAGTTGTGCATTAGGAGAAATAAGACAGTCTATGACAATTACTTTGTAGGTTCCAGTGTCTGCC
The DNA here is from genome assembly GCA_963921515.1 of Calotriton arnoldi. Taxonomy (NCBI): domain Eukaryota; kingdom Metazoa; phylum Chordata; class Amphibia; order Caudata; family Salamandridae; genus Calotriton; species Calotriton arnoldi. Next base: position 636,816 of record CAWUFW010005224.1, on the reverse strand, counting down.
ATGACAATTATCAAATTCTGGGAGGTTGGGGATTCAAAGGTGGAAAGGATCCAATATTTCCAGGTATCTATTATATTTGTGGGAATAGAGCTTATTACAGGTTACCGGACCATTGGTATGGAACTTGCTATGTAGGCCTGGTCTTTCCAAAAATCTTTCACATGGACAGAGAAGAAAAGGGAACATACAAGATGATTAATGGATTTAAACGTAGAAAGAGGGAAAGTTTTTCAGAAGTTGTAGGAGATATTTTTGGAGCATTGATACCAGCAGTGGGAATATCTTTGAATGCATTTAAAATTCGGAAGTTATCCACAGTAGTAGATCGTTTGTCTACAGATACTGCGGGAGGGTTCTTAATGGTAAATACCGAAATGGTTGCCATGAGAGCTATGGTGATGCAAAATCGGCTTGCCCTTGATATTCTTTTGGCAAAAGAGGGTGGAGTCTGTGGAATGTTGAAAGTCCAACATTGTTGTACTTACATTCCGGATAACAGTGAAAATATACAGAAGTATATTACAAATATTACAAGTCTGCACAAAGAATTAGTCCCACTGGAGGTTGAAAGTGTTTTGGGAAAACTTGGTAGAGGGTTTTCCTCAGTAGCAAATTGGTTAACTAGGATGAGTAAACTAGTAATAGGGAAAGTTATAATAGTAGCAACTATAGTGATATTGTTAGCAATGATATTGAAAATAGTAATAACATGTATAAAGAGAAAAGTAAGACAGAATAAGATAAGAAGAAATAACAGAATAATGAGAGAAAGAGAGAGAGAAATGGGTGAAATTGAGTTGGAGAAAATGAAAGAAAGCATGTATAAAGAGACTAAAAGGCAAGATGAAGAAGAGACAGAGATATGAATAACAGAAAGTAAAGGATGAAAGACATGCTGCCTGAAAAGAAGTATGACTTGGGTTTTATGTGGTGATTTAAAAATCACCAAAGGGGGATTGATGGAGCAGTAAAAATAAAAATGTTAACCCCTAACAAATTATATAATTAATTAATTAAAAATGTTCGTTTAAATGTATTAATCAACATTGTATATGTGGGAATGGTAATATGCCAATGTATGTGCTAAATAATCTACTAATGAATGTCCGTGTGTCTAATCATAACGTAAGAATAAAAAGCGTACTAAATAAAATAAATGCATGTTTGTGCTTCATAGAAATAAAATGTGTCGTTGCAAAAACAATAGTGATGGTAAGTAAGGAGCAGCTTAAATGTCGCTTTTTGCTAGGTAACAACTAATTGGGGTACGTAGACGGGAGGGAAACGAAAGGGATATTTTTCTCTATTTTAATTATGTTTTATTTGCCTCAAATTAGTGCTTCTAAAGTAGAACCGAGTGGCGAGATAAAATGGCCGCCAGTGGGAAGATGTGCGCAGGCGCAAGGGGACACGTGGTACGGGATGAGATTGATGAAATCTGGAGCCTCGTGATGTCTCTGAGAGGCTAGGATGCAAGAAATGGTCAAGGCTGGTGTGACCTAATTGAACTGATAGTGTGCCGTGATGATCAGGAGAGAGTCCGTGGGAAAGGAGCCCAAGAGAAAGGACAATGACTGCGGAGTTCTTGAATGTGTCAAAAGAAGATACAAATGGACTGATCGAATCGGATGGAAATGTTTAAGCGTATGGGAAAGGAAATGATCCAAGGACCCTTGAATCCAAAAGAACTTGATTAAAGAATGAATAAGCTGACATGTATGGACCAATGAGAGAAAAGCGTGATATTAAGGTTGCAACAGTTAGTTAACAAAGTTAGAATTGGGGTATAAGAGGGCCTACTCTTAGTGGGAGGGAGTCAGTTCCAGTGCAGTTCCAGGGAAGTTCCAGAGAGTTCCAGTCAGAGTTCCAAGCAGTTCGAGAGTCGTGGTTGCAGTAGAGAAGACGGGTTGCAGGTAGCTGATGCTGACGAGCTGAAGTTGCTGTTGCTGTCTTAACTTTACAGTTGAGTATGAGAATCAGGCTATTTCTAATCCTAAAGTTAGGTTAGAAATCATTAGGCTAAATTAGGAAGCTAGGCAGGTAACTAAGGTTTTTGGCTTCATGACAAAATTTCCTTTCTGCAATAAATTGATTATGCTTAATAAAATTGTGAATTTAAAAATGAATAATTGAATAAAGTATTAAATCTTTTCATGCTTTTAAAATTATATAAAATTTAAGATTCTTTAAAAACCAAAATGACTCAGTGGTTATTTTCCTAAATGATTGTGACATGAGTAATTGGTTGATTGTGATTCAGCTGGTCTTAATCACTATGAACTAATTTCTTAAATGAATGATTCATCGACAAAACAATGAGCAGGAATATCTTAAGAAATAATTAAAAGAAAGTGACAAATTAAGGTAAATAGATATCCTTGCTCTTCCAGCGGTACACAAAATGGTGTTCTCCATTTAGTTCTCATGCTTCTCCTAGGAGTACAGAATTTCATAAAGGTGTGAAAGGAAATCCAGGAGTGTGTGTGTGTTTAGGCGATGTTTATGGGCCCCATCGTCATGTGGATATGAGAAATATAGTTTGCCCCTGGATGACCTATAAGTAACCTGGGAGGAGGATAGTTTTTATTGTACGCGCTGCATCACTAGCATCCTTAGGGTCTGCGGCACCTAGTAGAATGAGATCATTGGTCAACATTATTTCCGTTTGTAACACTTCCGTCAGAAATTTTCCTATCTCTTCTTCAATTTTGCTAACTCACCACAGGCAGAGAAAATGTGTATGCTATCTGCTTTGTATAGCGTGCATCTCGGACAAAGTGTTCCCTTCCCGCTTCCCCATTTAGCAATTCTATCTGGCGTAAAATACAAAAAGAAACATGTTTTAAAAAACTGTGCTTGTAGTTTCGTAGACAATAGAATGGTTTGAGACAACATACATGCATAATTGAATACCTCATTTGAGATTCCTATTTTCACCTGCCACTTCAGTGAAACTTTATCCAAATCATCTGGGAAAACCCCATTAATAATCGTATATATTTCACCAATGGTGCTAGTTTTAGCGTAAAGTAATTTTTCCACTACTCCCACCTTTTCAAATTGAACCTTTCCCCCGACCTTACGTGATAAGAAATCTCTAATTTGGAGGTACTTATGAAAGTCCCGCCAGTCTAACTTGAAATCCTTTTTTAACTCTTCAAAGGATTGTATCCCTGCCGAGGAAAGGAGACATCCTACCTGAGCAATTCCAGCATCCTTCCATTTTTGCATAGAAGATCCTCTGAAGATCTCCGGAAGGTTTGGATTGTCAGTTAGGGGCGTATAAACAGAGATCCTACCGATACCGAACAGTCTTCTTACTGAACTCCAAACTTTAAACCCACTATACAGAGTTTTATACCGGACTTTTTTATGGTAGCTGCCGTGCAAATGACGCCAAAGGTATCCTCTACTCTTATTGCCCAACACAAGTTCGAAAATGGATGGTGTAGACACCTGATGTGTAACCTCACTTGTATTCAGTAATAGCTCTCTACTATATAGCAGTACGGAGGCCCAATAATATGATTTAAGGTTCGGGAGTGCCAGCCCTCCCCTATCCTTAGATAGGGTGAGGAATTTATAGGCCCGCCGTGGTTGTGAATATGCCCAAATAAAACTAGAAAACGTTCGCTCTATTAACTTAAACCATTGCGGAGTAAATTCTAAGCATATTGCTCTAAACAGATATAAAATCTTTGGGAAAAACACCATCTTAATCACGTTGGCTCTACCGATAATAGAGAGATGCAAATTATCAAGACTCTGAAGATCTTTTTGAATTGTACCCATCATTGGTTCAAGATTTAAACTAACCATGTTGTCTAATTTGGCTGATATAGAGACCCCTAAATATATAGCCTTTTCTACAACACGTATGTCATTCATGTTTATTTTATCGTTCAAAACAATCTGTGTTTTGCCTTGATTAAGGGCAATAGCCAGAGACTTGACCAAAACTCTTGGCCTCATTTTCAATAGCTAACATTGCGGTATTGGGATCCGCTGTTACCAGAACTATATCATCCGCATAAGCAAGGGTTTTAGTGGGGAAATTCTGTGACCATATGGGAGTTATAGCTATATTCTCTTCCAGTTTGCGAATAAAAGGATCGATATAAATCGCGATTAACAGCGGGGAGCAGGGACAGCCCTGGCTCGTGCCACGGGAAATTGTGAATTCTTTAGATAAGCTACCATTAACCATGACTGCAGCTGCAGGGTTACTATATAGCTTCTGTACAGCCTGAATATACCCATCCTTAATACCAACTCTGGACATGACAGCCCATAAATATTGGCAGGAGACCCTATCAAAGGCTTTTTCGGCATCTAATAAAACCAATGCCATAGGGTCTCCTGCAATATCCGCTGTGTCAAAAAGAGTTATAACTCTTTGAATGTGATTGATAGTGGATCTCCCCGGCACAAAACCGTGTTGTTGTTTGGAGATCACTTTATGAATGATGGGGGAAATTCTATTCGCCAGCATTTTGGAGTATATTTTTGAGTCAGCATTGATGAGTGTGATAGGTCAATAAGACCCCAATTCTTCTGGAGGTTTATTCTTTTTTGGAAAGATAACTATTTTAGCCCTGGACCAGGAGCTTGGTGGTAGACCTCCCTTAAAAATATGTATAATAAGGTCTAAAAAGATGGTTTTAATTTGCTACTATAAAGGTGACATAAAATTCCAGCGGAATACTATCCGTTCCCGTCGCTTTCCCCTTCGCTAAGCCTTTAATTGTCCTCATTATTTCTTCTGCATCCGGTAGTTCCTCTAAGATTCCCTGATCTTCAGCGTCGAAATTTTCCCCCACTATATTATCTAGGTAACCCTCAATATCTTGCAGTCCAACCTCCACCTCTGCAGAATATAAATCCTGATAAAATCTACAAAAGGCTTCTCTTATAAGTTCGGGGTCGATTATTTGACCTAGCGCCGGGTCACTAATCTCTCGTATTAGGTTTAATGAGGCCTGTTGCCTTGTACGCACGGCAAGTTGATGACCGATTTGCTCATTTACCTCATATACGATTTCTTTTTGCGCAAGAGCTTTTTTAACTGCTTTATCGGTAAATGTATTAAGAATCGCAGCTTTGGCAATTGCTACCTGTCTTTGGATTCCCTCTATCTCCTTGTTTGTACTAACCGCTCTCAGTAGTTCCTCTTCGGTTGCCCTTAAATTATCCTGTAAAATCTTCAGTGAATCCCTAGCTTGTTTATTAATATTTAAGGAGTAACATAATGTTTCCCCTCTGACTCCGGCTTTTAAGGCGTCCCACACTATTTCAATTGTGGTGCTCCCTACGTTATCTTCCAGGAAGTTTGGGATCCATTTTCTCATGTGTGTACAGTATTCACTATCAAGAAACAGGGACTTCTCAAATGTCCAGGATTGCAAATTGGAATTACTCGTACCAATTTCGAAATTACAAATTAATGGGTTATGATCTGAAAGGACACGCAGCAATTTCTCTATTCTGCATTTTGTTTTTAAAGCATTGGAAATGAACATATAATCTAATCTGACGTGGGTGGAGTGTGGGTAAGAAAAGAATGCATACCCTGGATCTTTTGAGTTTATAGTCTGCCAGCCATCCACTAACCCATGTGTATGACACATATTTTTTAGTGCCTTAAATACTTTAGGCTTCCGGCCCAGATAACGCCAGCCCTCCTCCACAGACCAGTCGCTGGGAAGATTGATGATAAAATCCCCGCAGACCATCAGAGGTAGAGGCCAGTGGGTAAGCTCATTTGAAATATCGTCAAATACTGCCGCATCATCACTATTACTTCCATAAATAGTGCAAAGTGTAATTTTCTGCCCTCTCCCATATTGACATTCTGTAACTGCCCAGCGGCCAAATTTATCCGCTTTAGATCTGTTAAACACTAACCCACTCCCTTTAGCTAAAATAGCCACCCCACGAACCCTGGCCCCCTGTGACGTCGCACTTATCACCCTGAACCCAAGTGTGTTTAAAACATGTGTTTGAGACCCTTCGATATGTGTTTCCTGTAGACATACAATATTGATTCCCAGTGCTTGTAAACCTACTGCTACTTTTTGCCTTTTTTTTACATCGTTTAAACCACATATGTTCATAGTCATAACTTTTAATACCCCCATAGACTTGAATTATGTTTTCCGGATAGCACTCCATATCTGGTAGTTAATATAACCATTCTATCCACAGATATTCCGATTCGTCCTAAATCCCAAGTGACACCAGAATTTTCGGCCTCGCCTGACATCTTTACCGTACTCGCATCTTTTAAATTCGCCTGTCTGACCCCCTCCCCCCGCCCTCCCCCACCCCTCCACCCTCCACCAATTATTAGGCAACCAGGCTCAAGCATGAGCCTGTGTGAGGACATCAGAAGTTATCCACCTTTCTAGCCGCTCTCTTACAGTTACCAATACAATACATAGTACCTACATCACATATGATTCACTTAATCTAGCCCACAGTCCCTGACCTAAATTTTTACACAAAGAAAAAAGAAAGGAGAGAGGAAGAACCAACTTTTTTTTTTTTTTTCCATTTTTTAGATCCCCCAGATTCCAACACAATATCATCCAACATCTTTTGGGCTTGAATTTCTGAATTGAAGTTGAAATTTTGCTCCTTATAGACCACTTTGAGCCTAGCAGGATTTTTGCAGGAATACTAATGCACCCGCCTTTTGAAACGGTGTCATTAATTGTCTAAGTCGCCATCTATGCTCCACTGTTGCGTGAGCAAAATCTGGTTTTGCAAAGTAAGCAAAACCCTCACACTGCTTCCTGGCGTTGGGTCGAGCTAGATCGTATACCGCCTGTCTTAGTATAAAGTTGCCGAAAAATACCAAAATAGCTCGAGGTAATGATTTCGATTTGGTGGCATGCTTGGCTTGAGATAATGGAAATCGGTGAGCCCTCTGCACTTCTTTGTCCCAGTCCCAAGATGATAATTCAGGCAATGATTCTTTGAGCATCTTCACCACAAATTTCCTCGTATCATTTCCTTCGAGGTTCTCCGGCACTCCAAGCAACCGCTGGTTATTCCGGCGTTGACGATTCTCGTAATCCTCCAGCTTCCACATCACGTCTTTTATGGTTTTATCCTGAAAGGTAGACTGTACCTGGAGGGTTTCAACTGATTTCTCCAAGACTTCCGTCCGCGACTCCACCATGCTCATTCGTTCTGCAATGTCCAAACAAATTTTCCCTACTTTTCGAACAGACTCTTGTAGATTTTTTGTAGCTTGTCTTGCTTGTCGGTTGTCTGCCTTGACCTCGTCTTGAAAGATCTCAGGGATTGTAGAATAAGAGCGAGTGACGGGTCTAGGGGGGCACCTTTCTTACTCGCCTCCTGTAGCTCCTGTGAGTTCTTTGTCTACCTCTAGGGTCTCCGGGGGCATCATTGATGAGGCTGAATAGTCCCATCCCAACTCGTCACTTCTCTCTTGATCTTTGCATTTCGATGCATCCTTGAGACTCTCTTGGGTTTTTCTTTTTTAGCAGTTGTTGGTTTTTCTGCAGGACTGCTATCCTCTGAAAGCGAGGGGTCAACGTCTTCCCTACTGTCAAAAGTGCTAATATCTGATTGCTCGGACTCTTCAGTGAGGGAGAAGAACTTTTCCCCAGTTACATCCAGTGTTAGCGCGCATTGTTCAATGAGCCCTTGCACTACTGCCCTCTGGGGAGGCAGTAAGTTACCATGAGGGTCTGAGACATCTGGGATTGTATCTTTGTTGACCAGATTACTGGGTGGGGTTGACTCTTGTTCAATTAATAAATACTTCGCTGTCTCACATTGATTATTAGCCCCTTCCTCCACTTGTAATCCCTCTGTCATCCGTATATTTCCCACCAATGACAAATTCAACCCGGGTTGTTCAATGCCATTTGGTATTTGCTCAGACCTCTCAGTTTGCTCAATTCCCAAACCTGGACTCTCTGTAGGTGTTTTTCCCCCCGTGACCTAAATCTTTTGAATCACCTTTGGGTAAAAATAAACTGGTAATAGCCGGTTGGGTTTTCCCCAATTCGCCGGGAGGTTTACTTTTCCGAATAGTTGCTTTTGCTGTGGAGTCACATTTCTTTTTTTCCCCCGATACAGGCATTACCTTACTTTGTTTGTCCGTTCGAGAAGAACAATCGCCTCTCTGTGTGTCCATTTTCGCTTCTATTCCATTTGGCCACTCGGTGGCAGCCACCGCTCCTCGCTTTCCTCTGCCTCGAGTTGCCATCAGCACTGACAACTCTTCCGGAGACGCGCTGGGTTTCCTCGGAAACCACGATGCAGCAAACGCGCGCCCGCCTCCTGCGACCTCCGTCAACAGCAGCCGAGCTAATCGCTCCCAGCTCCGGAGCTCCGGCCAGGTACTCCCGCAGCTACACGAGCTACGTCTGCCACAGATCGAAGCTGCTTCTGCACACACCAGGGCACCGTGAGTCCTGCCACCGCACACGGTCCCTCGCATACCGCGCCTGCCGTTGGGTTGATTCCGGGATAATTGAAAATATGTGAAGACCAGGTAAGAGAGCGGTTTTCACAGGCTTCTTACTCCGACGCCATCTTGCCTCACCCTGTGCGTCTGTATTTTAAAGATAGTGTTTATTGACTAAAAGAATAAAGACACTGTTTTCTACAATCAATAACACGGCCTCTTTACATTAGATCCTGTAGCTTCAGCGTTGCCTGGATGTCTCAAATCCGTTGCTGCAACAGGTGTCAGTACTGAACAGTATGAGAGCATTGTGATGGGTCATCCACTTACTGTATATGTACCGCATTCAGTTGAGCTCCTGATGATGAGGACCAAAACACAGCATTTGACTAATAACAGGTTGACAAGATATGAGCAGATTTTGCTCGCTGCCGAGAATGTGACCCTGAAGCGTTGTTCTGTGTTAAATTTTGCTACCTTGTTACCTGTTCCAAATGCTGATGGGGAAGATTGTGAAGACCATGACTGTCTGGATTTTACTGAGCTTTGCACCAAGCCGAGACCTGCCATTGTCGATGAACCATTGTCTGATCCCGATCAAGTCCTTTTTGTGATTGGTTCATGCCTAGGAGACAATGAAGGTAATTTGAGAGCAGCGTTTGCTGTCTGTACTATCTCTGGAGTGGTGGAAGCTGCTTGCTTATAGGGGGTACACTCCACACAGGTGGCTGAAAGCATTGCCTTGACCGGTGCATGTCGAGTTTCTGAACAGATCCAAGTCACCATCTATACCAATAGCCAGTACGCTTTCAATGTGGTTCATGACTTCGGACACCTATGGTCGCAGAGAGGGTTCCTAATGTCATGAGGTTCTCCCATTAGTAACGGGGAATGTGTGAGACAACTGCTGTAGGCATTTCAATTACCAAGGGAAGTTGCTGTCGTTAAGTGTGCAGCCCACAAAAGAGGAGATTACCTTGTTACTACAGGGAACAGATACGCTGATGAAGTTGCTCGCTTTTGTGCTACACATGCATGTATTTTTAACGTGGAATACATTGGCGAGAGTGCAGAGAAGACCGAACTCAGCATGATGCTAGCTGTTGCAGACACATGGGATGAAGTTCAGGCGTTTGCAAATGGATAATATAGATCAGGAACAAGTGGGTTGGATCAAAGCAGGTTGTGAGAAAGGAGAAAATGACATATGGGTTTCAGCTGATGGTAGGGCAGTTTTAACTGATTGTTTGTTAAGCCCAATGGCAAGGCCAATTCATGGAGCAGCCCATATAGGAAGGGATGCAATGATGAGATTGTTCAGGCAGACTTGGTTCAATCCGAGGTTCTGCGTGATTGCAGAAGCAGCGTGGAACCGGTGTGTCATGTGCCAACAAATGAATGCTGGGAAAAAGACAGTTGTTTCTCTGAGCCACATTGGCAGATCAGGAGGTCCTTTCAATCGGATCCAATTGGATTTTGTTGAGATGCCTGTTTGTAATGGGTTGAGATACATCTTGGTTGTTGTGTGCATCTTTTCTCGATGGGTGGAAGCTTATCCAACTAAGAGGTGTGATAGTCTCACAATAGCAAATTATTGTTCAGGGGGCTCATTCCTAGATTCGGATTTACAACTACATTGGAGTCTGATAGAGGAACGCACTTTTATAACTAAGTCATGAAATTGTTGTGTACCACCTTGAGTGTGGATCAGAGACTGTATTGTAGTTACAGGCCGGAGGCATCTAGCATAGTGGAGCAAATTATGAGGACCTTACAGGTGAGACTGGCTAAAGCGTGTGCTTCAACATCTTTGAAATGGCCTGATGCGTTGCCTTTGGTTCTGATGAGCTTGCACAGCATTCCCGACAGAAGAACTGGGTTATCGCCACCTGAAATCTTAATGTGAAGAGTGATGCACTTGCCTGCCGTGCCTGTAAACGCATTGATCAGTATCACAGATGACTTGATCCTTGACTACTGTAAAGGATTGGCTGATGTGGTTCATTCTGTGTCTCATCAGGTTGAATCAAGGGAGGTGGATTCCTGAAGTTCAGGTAGTGAGAGTAGTGATACAGACTATACACCGCGAATGAGAGGTAGAGGCTACTATCAGAGAGCCCCCCCAACATTTTCAACAGCCACCACCAGAGCCAGGTTTCGGCTGGCCTCCAATGTACACTCCAGTCCAACCTTTCCAGTATTATCCTAATATTTTTTTAAGGAGAAGCAGAGGGAGAGGAAGGGGCAGACAGAAGGGCCAGCGAGTGCAGTGGGAAGACCTGAATCAAAGGGTCACTCAGAGCATGTCGAGAGAGGTCCTACCAATCTCCAGCAGGGACACAGTTTGATTATGAACCTGACTGACATTCCCCTGAATGAAGTTCAAGAAAGTGTCCTGAATAAGGCCCTGGGCTTTCTACTGGCTAACCAAGTGGATTTGTTCAAACTTAGATGTGAGCTAGCAGGGTTTTTTAGAGAAATCCGACTGAGTGTTTTCTTTGCAAATGATACACGAGAAAGCAGGACACTAGAGGGAGACATAGGACTCCATTGAAAATCCACCTTTGTTCGTACAGGCGCCCAGGTGCCCCCAGAAATAGGGGTATTTGAACAAGCAGTGATACATGAGATTGAGAATTCTACTGAAATAAAACAGAAAAAAGCATACAGTAATTTAACAAATCTTGAACAAAAAGCGTTGACCGAACTGAAAGAAGACACATGCATTGTAGTAAAACCAGCAGTCAAGGGGGTGCCATAGTAATCCAAACCTCAGAGGCGTATAATTTAGAATGCCTCCGCCTGCTGGGGGACAGGAGGAACTATGACTTCCTAGGTACAGATCCCCCTGATCGATTACAGAAAGAAATCAACATCATCTTGGAGGAGGCACTTGCTAATGGGTGGATTAGCCAAAAGTAGGCAGCCTTTCTAGTAAGAGAAAATCCTAAGACATCGTACTTTTACACTCTCCCCAAAGTACACAAAGTCACTCGACCGCCCCCAGGAAGACCGATAGTCTCTGGGATAGATTCTATTCTGGAACCACTAACACAATTTTGTGACTTTTACCTCAGACCAATATTCAGGGAATGCCAGCTTATCTAAAAGACACGAGGGAGGTATTGAATATAATCAAGGACCTAGAATTCAACCCGACAGAAGACCTTCTAATCGGGTTGGATATTGAATTGCTGTATACAAATATCCCTCAGAGGGAAACACTACAAGTTATTGAGAATATCCTTTAAGCAGAACAGTGGGAATTCCAAACTCCCAGGTCTCTGATTCTAGGCATAGCAGAATTGGCATTAACAAGGAATTTCTTTCAAAATAACAACACCCTATACTTGCAAACCCATGGGACATCCATGGGTAGTCCTTTTGCTCCCAGTGTGGCCTGCTCATATGTATCACAATTTGAGAAGGAACACATTTACTCAGAGCAAAATCCATATCAGAGCTCCATAAGGGTCTGGTGCCGTTATATCGACGATATGATTCTCACCTGGCACGGAGATTTACCAGGAGCCAATAACTTTCTAGCTTGGCTTAATGGTAGAAATCCCTATCTGTTTTTACGTCTACTATCACCACAGAGGCCCTCCCTTTTCTGGGTCTCATTATAAAACCTCAGATTGGAAAACTGAGCAGTGAAGTTTTCCACAAACCCACAGAAAAGAACATCTTATTGTCTTACCATAGCTTCCATCTCAAATCATTAAGGGAAAATCTCCCATATGGACAGTTCCTCCGACTGAGGAGAAACTGCTCAGACATCCGTGATTTTGATAAGGAGGCTGAAGTCCTGAGGTGGAAACTACAAGACCGTAATTACCCAGAACATGTAATTAAACGAGCAAAAAATAATAACAGAGACTCACTGTTGGAAATAACTGAGGAACCCAAAGAAGACAGGAATGTGTGTGGAACTACTTTTAGCACAGCATCTAATTGCATCGAGAAAATTATAACCAAAAACTGGCGTATTTAGAACACAAATGGCCTAAATCTTAAGAGCCCATTGTTCTCTTACAAAAAAGTGCAAGCATAAGACATGTGATAGTACATACAAGACCGCAAAACCAGAAACAAAGAGATCAGAGAATCCCTACAGAGGGGGCCCTTGCCCAGTTAATTGGGCACTATAGTTGTGGGTCATGTACAGCTTGTCCACTTACTTCAAACACGAAATCTGTGAATGTGGGACTGAAATACCCATGGGAACTGAGGAATCACATGACTTGTAATACGGAAAAAGTCATTTATTTGATCACATGCCCGTGTGGCCTACAATATTATAGGTATGACAACGAGATGGGTTAAAGTCAGAATATTGGAACACATGAGCAATGTTAGATGTCAAAAAACAATGACCAAACTAACTGCACATTTTGTGGAGAAGAAGCATACTGAAAAAGACCTGAAATGGCTAGTGATTGACAAACCGTATACTCCCCCAACAACAAGAGATAAAACAAAAGTGTTGTTCCTTCAGGAACAAAGATGGGTCCACAGACTTAGGAGTGCTGAAAAGGGACTTAACAATGCCATTCCTTAGCACCACCTGTACAGTATGTGGTGAGTCATTATATGAATGAGGAATTTGAATGAGCCCTTTGAATGAGCCCTTTGGAGTTTTTGTGACTCACTAGGGCATTATGTAGTACATAATTCAGTGCCCGTTATCAATAGGTAAAATGCAATATGGAGGCTAATATCGATGGTTTACTTCCTGGTTTAGTGGTATGGTTGTAATATTGACACATACATATCCCCCCCGGGAGTAAAACAGTACAATTCCATCCCTGGGCACAACCTGAATAGTATGGGGTGAGTCAGTATGAGAATGATGAATCTCTCAGCCCTTTGGAGGTTCTGTGATTTACCAGGTCATTGGAAATTACACTATTCTGTGCCCGTGATTAATAGAGAATATGCCACATGTGGGCATACTTCGAACCAAACTTTGCTTTAAAACACGTCACATTAGTTCACATCGGGCATTGGGTGTAAGATCAGTATATTGATACATATAGTCCCTTGGTAGATAGACCAATTCCAAGATGGCCGCCCCCGTTCTATGAATCACGCTTGGACCTCTAATGGGGGCGTGTTCCAGGTAAACATGTGGGCGGAAGTGCTTGCAGCCTTAGGGAGGCCGGCGATCACCTGACGGCACCGTCGGAGGGATAAGAGTGGCTCAACTGGAAACACCTGTACCTTGAAGTAGTAAGTCGGGTGCAGGGGAATACGGTGATGAGAGAGGATAAACTTGTGATAATATACTACCCTGAGTCAGGTGAGGGTATGAGATTGAGAATGCAATGGCGACAGTGTGTGGAGAATGGAACGATCGTCCCGCTAACCCATGCTCCACCTTCCTCGACGAACAAGGGGCCAGGCTGTCTGCTAATAATGAGAGTTTTCAGACGGTTGTACAGAGAGAGCATCGCAACCATAGTCCAACATCAGGACTGAAGTGATCATGTAACTTCTTAAATATTGCGGTTCTGTGTTTGTGTTTGTATTTTTAATGCACTTTTTTTCTATTACAAGAGTGGTAAAGGAGCACTCATGAATGGGACTCCCTTACACACGCTCCACTAGTTTTCACTATAAACTCGTATAAAGAAGCTAGGGGCACTCTTACTACAATCATGAGGTTAAAAATCAGTGACTATTCTTGAGAATAATAACTGTGACCACATACACTTGTATAGTCATACAGGATTTTCTACCTTCTAAACGTCGGTCATTGGTTTTTAATTTTTAATTTTAGAGTGTGACTATAGGACGGTGTCCCCACTCTGTCCCTGAGTTAGGATCATCATTGATGAAACTCGGGTAAATTGGTTACCATATAAGTTATTGAGCACTTGAAAAAAATGTAGATTACATGAAATGTGTCTTCTTTCACTTGGTATATATTTTTAATACATAAGGATAACACACCTTTGGTGTATAGAGCATCATATTTGGAAAAAAGATGGCCAAACCTAAGGTGGGGGCATGGGAAGTTGTAGTTATATGGGTTAATACAATCATACTTAAGAATGATGTTTATTCCCGTAGGTACGCAGACGGTGTGTGTCTACAGAAAGTGCAAGTATAGCCATTTATGAGTCCCCTACCAGATAGTGACAAGGCTAGGAGTGAACATTACTAGGACTTTCTTTAGGGATCTGTATTCTGATGAATGCCAACGACCCTACTGGGCGGCAATCTAGGGAAGAAACATGTTGATACAGCAGACAGGGTAATGGTGTCGTTACTTTCTCATATACCCGGATTATTATTTTCTTTTAATCCTGCCAAGTGGGATCCACAAAAAAGGTTTCAGATACCCACTTTGACAGTTTTAGATTTCTTCTCTGCATTAGGGATCCCTACCTGTTGAATTCTTTCTTTTCTATATTCTGTTTTTCTTTGCGCTCCTCCCTGGATGTTGGTCAGCATCAGGCAGTCGTAGCGGCCGTATAATGAAGCATGCCACTCATTGAGTGGGTGAGGGCAGTATTTACAACCCTTTGGGATTCCCAAACTGGTTCTTTACCTCCAGAGGTAACTCTGACACTATAATCTCTAGCCTCCTTTCTACGGTCTGGTGATTGCTGGTGCTTTCCTCTTTCCTCTTACTTTTTAACCAGTGTGGGACCTGGTGGCCCACTTTCACAATGAGTAATGTACTCCCAAATTCATTATCTCTTAGAAGATATCCTTTTGTCAAGTGAGTTGTTTAAGTTGTTGGTAGAACAAGTGATACTGGTGATGATTTCTGCTGTGAAGTGTGGAGGAGTACCAAACTGGATTCATGTTTCCTCTTACTTTTTAACCAGTGTGGGACCTGGTGGCCCACTTTCACAATGAGTAATGTACTCCCAAATTCATTATCCCTTAGAAGATATCCTTTTTGTCAAGTGAGTTGTATAAGTTGTTGGTAGAACAAGTGAAGGCTTAATCTCACGTCCCTTCTTTGTTGTGGACTAAGTGAATCAACAATTGCACAAACTTCGAAAGATCTCTGTCATGACCTGAGCCCAGGTGATTGGGTGCTTGTTCGAAAGCACGTGAGGAAAAACTGTCTTGAATCTCAGTGGTGTGGACCATATCAAGTGATACTGGTGATGAATACTGCTGTGAAGTGTGGAGGAGTACCAAACTGGATCCATGTTTCTCATACCCGATGAGCCACAGGTCCCTCCGATGAAACAGCTCCTCTCCCAGAAGTAGCTCCAGCCGTGACGTCGGGGTCACCCAAAAGGGCAAGCCAAGCTGTGGAGGTTCGAGAAGAGGATGGATACCCACCAGGTCAGACTGAGGGGTTCAAGCTACACAAGACCCTGGTATAGACTCTGAGGGAGACGGTAACGTTGCGAGTGGTATAGAGCCGGACTCAGCAGAAGAGACTGGTGTGTAAAATGGTTGAGTACAGTTAAGGGAGAAAGATGCTACAGATGAAACGTGGCCTGTGAGACAGAGAAGGAGAAATCTAAGACTCGCATCTGAAAGAGAACTAGCACCAATAAGTGAATCTTCATAGTCTGCTCTGAGTGACGCTGAGCAAGCCACTGTAAGTGTCAGGAGCTCCAGGAGGGCTCGAGTGCCGTGTCAGAGATATTCCTCTCCTGAGTGGACTTATCTGGTTACAAATGCTGGGGAGAGCGAGGTCCAAGATTTCAATACTGATTGTTGAGATCTTGTTGAGAGTTCCTGGAATCGATGTTAATGCACTTCTGCCATTGACTTTGCTTTTTACATCAATGTTGAGTGGCTTTTGGACTCTGATTTTGGAAGACATCGAATTTTCGAGCTTCGGAGCACCACAGTCTCCTCAAGAGCTTGCAGCACTGAGAGCTGAACTGTTACAACGAGTCATTAAGGAGATTAGCTCTGATCTCATAATGGATGTGAATTGAACTTTTGGAACTGTAAATAAGTTGCTTGAAAGAAGATAACCAAGGACTGAGTGGAAGAAGAATAAAAATACAGACTTTTACATCTAGAAGAAGAAAGAGGGCTAGGGAAGTCTTTCAAGCTGTGTAAATATTGTGCCAAAGACTGTTAAAGAATTCTTTTAAGATCCAAAGAAAAGTTGCTCAAAGACTTTGTTACACGTAAATAAGAGGCGGAGAAAAGAGACTCTGTTGATCCTCTTATATCTACAATCCGAGCCACTTTGAAAATGGAGTCTGGAAATTCGAATCATAGGCACAATTGTATTAAGGGTACACTCACTGTAGGAGTAATCATAGTAATAGCTGTAGTCATCACTGAGTCCAATTTTAAGTTCGCACACGATTGAGGAACAGGGAGTGGGGGTACAAGGGACATCCACACCTACCACTGCTGCCTCAAGGGAGGGTACATTAGGATCTGAAAAGGCTTAATACTAATAGAGCAAACTAGTCGCTTTCTTCATGTAGATTTGTCTAAAGGTGATTATACGCTGAATGCCTACGCTAAATTGCTTTATGAGTATGTTATTACTCTGGCTGTGAGAGATTATTATGTGTGTATGCAACTGCCTGCTTCGGTTGAGGAAGGGATTAGGTACCATCACTTACCTTTGGCGTATGGCATTAGTTGTAGTTTGCTCCTCAGCATGTTTTATGGAAAGGGTCATTATGAGTAACCCTGGGCGTAAAACTCCGCTCCGCTCGCGGAGTTTGCAGATTTTTGGCAACTCGGCGTTTCAGGTAAAGTGCGGAGTTGCCAAAAACTCCGCGTTCCTCACCGGAGCGGAGTTTTTTTTGGTTTGCGTGCCCAAAATGCATTTTCGTGCACGCGGGAGCGACTTACCGGGTGCCTGCGATCGCCAACGAGATTTCCCATCCGTTCCCGAGTGCCACGAGATTTGGTAGCAGGCCGCACGGTCCTGCAAGAGTGTGTGATCGCGAACACGTCATTCGGGCGCACCATCGGACTTCTGGCAGAAGTTTTGTGAAGAACGCAATCCCAAACACGCAGAATCTGCAATCTAGTGAAGTTTCTCTCTCGAGCAGCATCAAAACCTTCTTGAAATGATGATTTGGATTAAATAAACTCCTCAGATTGACATTTGGCTGTACTCTTTTGGGCAAGGAGTCCCTTTTCTTTTTTTACTTTTTTTTTGAAGAGGAAGGAAGTGCCCCAGAGTCTCCAACTTCCTGTTCCTGTCCAGCTGGCTCCTCCCAGTGCTTTGTCCATCTCCTGTTCACTTTTCATTTGGATTTGGAGCTGGAAAGATCACTCTTTGTGGCTGCTGCATCATATATCATTGGATTTGAGGACTTTTGAATTTGAGATTTCACAAGTAAGTTGGAAAATTGGTGTTGTGTTTGTTTGATTGGGGCATTGCACCTACATTTTTTTGTACTTTTCAACGTTTTAAAAAAAAATTATTGTGGTGGGTGGCCTGTAGTTTCAGTAGGGGCCTAGTTGTTTCTTTGTAAGTAATTTTTCATCTTTTATAAAGGAAACATGTTGCACAATTCACTACATTTTCTCCAACTTTTGAAATTAATTTGCAATATTTATTTAATTCACTAGCCCAGTAGTCTGCCAATAGGCCTTTCAGCCAGGAGGCCCAGAGCTACTCATGGGTGTATGAAACAACTGTTTCTGTGGTGTCTGTTGAATTTAAACATCATTTAGGGCATGGATGGCATTGGATTGAATTGCAAAATGTTTTTTTTTTTGGTATTTCACTTTTTTTTCGTGTGTGTTAAATAAATGCCTTTGTTGGATGTCTGTGGTTGTTGTGTAACTTGCAAAGCTCTTTTAGCCCTGTGGATTTTCGTTTTTGGCATTGTTGCATTAAAGCTGTGCTGTTTAGCATGCCTCCTTTGTCTGGCCAGAGTGTGAGTGTGTTTGTAATAGTGGGCCAGCATTTGCCTTGGCTGAGCCTCCCCGTGTGGCCTGGGGACATTTTGCAAAGTCTGTGTCCATATAGGCCTGCTTGAGTTCATTGTTTTCCAGGCCTCCTGCTTGTTATGAGTGACCATGTGGCTGGTGGCCATTTTGTGGTGGCAGTTAGTGTGCTTTTGCCATAAGGCTGCATGTCTATCCTTTATTCCTCTTGGCTTACTGCTTCTTCTTGTTGTGACCTGGCAATGTGGCTGGCGGCCATTTTGTGAAGGCAGCCAGTGTGCCTTTGCCATAGGCCTGCATTGTCTGTCTTCCCTATATTGTTGTTGTGGCCTGGCCATGTGGCTGGCGGCCATTTTCTGAAGGCAGCCAGTGTGCTTTTGCCATAGGCCTGGAATGTCTGTCTTCCCTTTCTTGTTGTTGTGGCCTGGCCATGTGGCTGGCAGCCATTTTGTGAAGGCAGCTAGTGCGCTTTTGCCATAGGCCTGCATTGTCTGTCTTCCCTTTCTTGTTGTTGTGGTGGCCTGGCCATGTGGCTGGTGGCCCTTTTGTGAAGGCAGCCAGTGTGCTTCTGCATCAGGCCTGCAAGCCTTCTTTGTGGTGGCCATGCCTTGTTGTTGTTTTGCATGCAATTTGTTCTTCTTTTACCCAGCAAAAATGCAGCACAGTTCACTACATTTTCTAATACATTTGCAATATTATTGATTTGAATTGATTCACTATGTGGCCTAGTCTGCCAATGGGTTTTCCAACCAATAGGCCCAGAGCTACTCATGGGTGCATGGAGCAACTGTTTTTGTGGTGTCTGTTGAATTTAAACATCATTTAGGGCATGGATGGCATTGGATTGAATTGCAACATGTTTTTTTTTTGGGTATTTCTCTTTTTTTCGTGTGTGTTAAATAAAGGCCTTTGTTGGATGTGTGTGGTTGTTGTGTAACTTGCAAACCTTTTTTAGCCCTGTGGATTTTCGTTTTTGGCATTGTTGCATTAAAGCTGTGTTGTTTAGCATGCCTCCTTTGTCTGGCCAGTGTGAGTGTGCTTGTAATAGTGGTCCAGCATTTGCCTTGGATGAGCCTCCCCGTGTGGCCAGGGGCCATTTTGTAAAGTCTGTGTCCATATAGGCCTGCTTGAGTTCATTGTTTTCCAGGCCTCCTGCTTGTTGTGAGTGACCATGTGGCTGGTGGCCATTTTGTCGTGGTAGTTAGTGTGCTTTTGCCATAGGCCTGCATGTCTTTCCTTTGTTCCTCTTGGCTTACTGCTTCTTGTTGTTGTGGCCTGGCCATGTGGCTGGTGGCCATTTTGTGATGGCAGCCAGTATGCTTTTGCCATAGGCCTGCATTGTCTGTCTTCCCTTTCTTGTTGTTGTGGCTTGGCCATGTGGCTGGTGGCCATTTTGTGAAGGCAGCCAGTGTGCTTTTCCCATAGGCCTGCATTGTCTGTCTTCCCTTTCTTGTTGTTGTGGCCTGGCCATGTGGCTGGCAGCCGTTTTGTGACGGCAGCCAGTGTGCTTTTGCCATAGGCTGCATTGTCTGTCTTCTCTTTCTTGTTGTTGTGGTGGCCTGGCTATGTGGCTGGCGACCATTTTGTGAAGGCAGCCAGTGTGCTTCTGCATTAGGCCTGAAAGCCTTCTTTGTGGTGGCCATGCCTTGGTGTTGTTTTACATGCAATTTTTTCTTCTTTTACCCAGCAAAAAATGCAGCACAGTTCACTACATTTTCTAATACATTTGCAATATTATTTATTTGAATTGATTCACTGTGTGGCCTAGTCTGCCAATGGGTTTTCCAACCAATAGGCTCAGAGCTACTCATGGGTGCATGAAGCAACTGTTTCTGTGGTGTCTGTTGAATTTAAACATCATTTAGGGCATGGATGGCATTGGATCGAATTGCATAATGTGTTTTTTTTGGTATTTCACTTTTTTTCGTGTGTGTTAAATAAATGCATTTGTTGGATGTGTGTGGTTGTTGTGTAACTTGCAAACCTTTTTTAGCCCTGTGGATTTTCGTTTTTGGCATTGTTGCATTAAAGCTGTGTTGTTTAGCATACCTCCTTTGTCTGGCCAGTGTGTGAGTGTGTTTGTAATAGTGGGCCAGCATTTGCCTTGGCTGAGCCTCCCGTGTGGCCAGGGGCCATTTTGTAAAGTCTGTGTCCATATAGGCCTGCTTGAGTTCATTGTTTTCCAGGCCTCCTGCTTGTGAGTGACCATGTGGCTGGTGGCCATTTTGTGGTTGTAGTTAGTGTGCCTTATGCTTTTGCCATAGGCCTGCATGTCTTTCCTTTGTTCCTCTTGGCTTATTGCTTCCATCCATTGTCAGCTGCAGCTCCCTGAATGCTGCATCCCATGTGATGTACAATGCCAAACCGGTTCCATTACATTTGTATTTTTCTTGTTCTTCTTTACTATCATTTCTGAGTGTACACAGTACACCATGAAAGCCATTGTTGTCAAAGTCTCACAAATGGCTACACTGTTATGTTTTTTAATAACTAAGGTAATACAATTTAATAATATTAATAATAATAACACTAACTAGTGTGACCACACACTAAGTTATATATTATATTTGTTTGTTTGAACTAATAGTAATTGAACCACAACAATGAATTCCACGTTTCACTGATGTTCTTCTTGCTTCTTTGCTTTTAGGTGCACAAAAGAGGAGGAGACAATATCACCACTTGTACTGCCAGACAGAAGTCCTGCTGCGCACGACGTCACGTGACGTGTGACCACAGACATCTCTTCAACTTGTACCACTGCGTGCTGCTGACATCTTCAAGATGGCCCCAAAGAAAGGTACCAGGTCCAGTACCAAGAAGGTTGCCAGTGAGAAGAAGGCACTGCCACTTACCAAGACCGGTATGTTGCCCAAGATCTTTTTTGGGAAACAAAAAACTGCGCCTGCAGCAGGGACGTCCAGGGAACAAGCTGGGAGCAGCACCCCCGCATCAATGGACCCCCCCACCAACCTAGGCCCAAGCCCATGCCTGTCGCAGAGGCATCCAGACTAATCACGACAACAACGCCAACGAGCAGTGATATTGACTTATCGTTATCGCAGAGTAGTACCCAATCAACGCAGGAAACTCAGATTAGTGGACAACAACAGCCGCAACAACAGCCGCAACCACCTCCCCCAATAGTAGTTGTTCCTCCCGAAGTAGGGGCAGTTCAGGAAATCAAGCTTCCTGCAGAGGAAGAAGAAGAGCAAGCCACTCTTTCAGAAGATCCATTGTCTTCCAGATCCCCAGCAAGGAAAAGGAGGGTTAGTCCATCGACTTCTTCTGCAAGCCCCCCTTCTGATGATCTAGACGCCACTTAGAAGCCACCAGCTCAGTCTGAGAGTAAGACACACCACAAGACAAGGCTAGGGAAAAGGAAGGTTCCAGAAAGCCTTAGAGTTATGGAGGTAGATGTAGAAGAGGAGGATGATGACGAGCCAGTCATCATCATGGACATTAGTCCTGCCCCAGTGGAGACCGACATTACCCCATCCCAAATTGCTGTGAGGGATGTGGCACGGATACCACCAACACAGATAACACCAACACCACCTCCAGCTTCCATATTTGCAAAGGCCCAGTAGCAACCTACATCCACCATAACCACCTCTGCAGAAGTAGGTTCTTCAGAGAGTCAAACTACACGCCCACCTACCAGTTCATCCGGCATTGCAAGTGGCACCAGCAGCACCAGAAAGTTGACCTCCCCAGTTTGGGACTTCTTTTTGGTTAGCATGAAGGAGGTGAACATTGCTATATGCTCTATTTGTGGACAAGGTGTTAGTCGGGGTAAGCTTGGTACAAACTATGGTACCGGAGGCCAAACAACCCATCTGAAAAAACACCACTTGATCCAGTGGGAGGTACACCTTAGCGGCCAAAAAACTGTACCCATTATTGTTGGTGGGGATGAAGGAGTAGAAGATCCGATCATGGCGGAAGGTGAACAAGAGGGAGACATTTTTTCTGGTACACAAAATAGCCATGTCCCCAGCAGTGCAGTGGTACCGCCCACACCCTCATCAGCAACATCGCAGTGGCACAAGACTAAGAGTCAGGCTGAGAGTGAGACACCAAGGGGTCTCAGGCAAGAGAGTACCGCAATGAAAAAACGTGCATAGAGCCTAACAACATCTGGCGTCAAGAAGATGTCACCTGCATCAGTGGCACCAGAAAAGAAAAAAATCCAGCCTACCATTCTCAGCATGTTTAGGACGGCGGGGCAGTACGAACGCAACCACCCAATGGCACGTTTGTACAACGCGAAGCTGGCTAAAATGTTAGCGCTGGACCTCCTCCCTTTTTTTTTTGTGGAAGGGGTGGGTTTTCTTGAATTTGTAACAGCCATCTACCCAAAATGGAAGGTTCCCAGCTGGTCCTATTTCGCCAGAGTTGCTGTTCCAGCACTACATCATGACGTGCTGGAATTGCTTGGACAAGCTTTGACAAGCTTTGAAGCAGAGAGCTGTTCACACTATCCACCTGACAACAGACATGTGGACCAGTTGCCAAGCCACTAATTACATGTGCATCACTGCACACTGGATCTCTTTTGTGGGGGTTAGAGAAAAGATATCTGCAGCAGGTGTTGTTGACACTGCTGAGATTTTAATGCCACTCGGAAACATGCAACTGTAGCCATGTTCACCATGGAGAAATCGCATACTGCTGCAAACATTTTGGAAGACTTTGACAGCAAGGTCTTTGAATGGCTGCGACCAAGAGGGCTTAACATTGGTTTTGTTGCCACGGACAATGGCAGTAATATAGTTAAGGCCATGTCCGATGGTGGTTATTTCAGGGTCCTGTGTTTGGTGCACTGCATTAACATCATTGTTCAAGACTTTCTGAAAAAAGAAGAATGAGTCTGCAACTTACTGACCACCTGCAGAAGAATCTGCACACATTTCAGCCATTCTTTTAAAGCCCGGAAGCAGCTGAGGATCATTCAATGTGAGCATAGAATGCCAGTTAAAGCACTCATCCAGGAGGTGCCAACATGTTGGAACTCAACTTATTACATGCTTGAATGTCTGTTTGAGCAGTACAGACCAATTAATGAATATGTCATGCAAAGAGGGGATGCTACTGTGAAAGGCACGATCATTGAGGTTGACCAATGGGGCCTAGTTAAATGCCTGACAGAGATGCTACTTCCTTTCGAGCTCTTCAAACGTGAAGTCAGCAAGGAGGACTGTACTATGGGCCAAGCTATCCATTGTTGCACATGCTACAGGAACAGCTGAAGGGGGTGTCTGCAATATACGCAGGTGTGGAGGAAAAAAAAGAAGCATTTGAGTTGGTGGAGAGCTTAACCCTTCGCTTATCTGAAAATACAAGGGTGCATAGAGGCATTGTGTCATCCAACCATTACATTTGTGACACAATTCTGGATCCACGGTACAAACCAGTACTGAACACATTGATTCCTTTTTTAGAAGGGAATGTTGTCAAGTACAGAACTTGGATAGCTGCGGAAGCCAGTCGCTTAGAAAAAGAACAGCTGGGAATTAGAGGCCCGCTACTCCAGGCCACAACAAGTACTGCAGGGCAGCCGGCGTCAAGTTCAACTTCAAAGCCTGAGGGCAGTGAGGTTGGATCACAGCAGCCAAAACCACCAACAACATCAAGAACAACATCAACAACAAGAACAGGAGCATCAGCCCCACCAAAATCAGCACAGGAATGGTTTCTACAGCAAGGGCTTGTCAGGTACAGTGCTGAGGCAAAGGCAAAAGAGGCAGAGTAAAGCGGAGCACCCCTGAGCATTGAGCGGATGGTCCAGGCCTATCTGGATGACCCAACAGAGGTCTACATTTTTTTTTTTTTTTTTTACGGAGTTTTATATAGCGCGAACTTGACCCAAAGGTATCGGGTATCAGAGTGCTTTACATAGCACCAGTTGCATTACATGAGGAAACATTCATTTTTGTTAGGCACAGGGAGATTAAGTGATTTGCCCAGAACCACAGGATGTTCAGCATCATTGCCGAGACTCGAACCCAGTTCCCCAAATTCGAGGTCGACCGCCCTAGCCGTTAGGCCAACTCCTCTCCCCACATTGATCAAAACCCATTGCTGTATTGGTATGGGAAAAGGCGCCAATGGGCAGTGCTCAGCAGGCTGGCGATAAACTATCTGGCTTGCCCTATCATAAGTGTCGCTTCTGATCGTGTTTTCAGTGCTGCTGGTGTCGTTCTGACAGTGAGAAGGACCAGTCTCTCGCCCCAAAACGTGGAGAGGTTAACCCTGATCAAAATGAATCAGCACTTTATACCAACTGATTACACCATACCTGAAGTAGCACAGCAGGAAGATGATGACGGCGACTTAGGTCATGGAAGTAATATGTTAGATGACCTACTTCTGGGTGAACCACCAGAGTTTGAGGACAAGCTCTACTTCCCTGACAACAACTAGGCTTTCGACTTTGTTACTTTCTTTCTTGCTTATTTACTTTTATTATTTGTGTGTGTCTCTGTCTTTCTGGTTTTAATCACACTAAATCCATCACCACCGTCTTACTCTTTTATTGCCGGATTGAAGTTGCAACTGTGTGCAGTCAGTGAAGAAGTAAGTCCACTCCTCCGAGTCCTGCTCCAGTCCACTCCTGACTCACCCTAAATCCATTTCCCTCAAGCCAGACATTGGATGGAGAATAGTACAAGAAATGTAAGCCTGCCTGTTCGAGTCCCTCCAAAGAACCTGACTATAGCTATCCTCCTTTCCGAGGCTAGAGGGACTGCCCCATAAGAAAAGGTAAATGATGGCATGCATTGGACGCTGACCCTGAGTGATTGGTGTTTGTGTTGTTGTTGTGCATGATGTCTACTAGTATTTAATCTACACACAAAAAAGTGACTCAAGTAAATGTTTCCCTTCTTATTGTTCAATAACATAATTGTACTACTGCAGGCCGATCCATTGCATTTTTGATTCTGGACTAACTCGGTACGCTACAGAGTTGGACACCATGATGACCAAACCATACTTGCAGTCAGTCAGTAGGATAGGAGATGATTGATGGAATAACTCAGGGCATTTCATGAACTGGCCTAAAAGGTAAACAAGTCAACAACAACCTTACCAGACCTACATGTCTGTGTAGTGGTGGAGTCGAGTGTAGTGGTAGGACTGACAGCGGTGCATTGATTTAGTTACTTAATTTGGAAAATGCTATGTTGCTGTGTATGTGTGCTCAGTGCTGTCTGGCTCAAAATCTAAGCTAAGTGGAGGTTGGGAGGGCGCCGCAGGCCTGCTCTGTCCTGTTGTTGTTTTGTAGGTTAATCCTGGAAACAGGGTAGACATGATTTAGCCATAGTTTTCTTGTTGCATTCCTCCTTAATTTATGCAGTTTAACTTTACTTTTCTCCTTGATTTTTCAATATCCCTTTTGTTTTTCCATCTACACTTACAGGCCGGCCTTTACCCTGGCTATACTGGGAAAAACAACTCACACTTACCTTACCAATCCGCATCCGCCAGGCAGGCAGTGGCACCCAAGATTGACGGACGGAGCGTCCATGGAAGGAAGGACCAAGAAGAATGCTGAGATGCAACTCCCAATTTGACCATAACAATTATAGTATCATCTTTTCACTTGATTCATTTTTTCTCTTCAATCATTACGACTGTGTGTGTTGTTGTTTATTATGTTTGCTTATATATTTGACTCCTACAGATATTTTTTAATTTTCTTTGCTAGCTTTAAAAGGAAGCCCGGTCATGGAAGTAATATGTTCGATGACCTACTTCTGGGTGAACCACCAATCAATCAATCAATCATGTCACTTATAAAGCGCACTACATACCCGCGAGGGTCTCAAGGCGCTGGGGGAAGAGGGGGGTGGTGCTGCTACTGATCGAAGAGCCAGGTCTTGAGGAGTCTTCTGAAGGCCAGTAGGTCTTGGGTCTGCCGAAGGTTGGTGGGGAGGGTGTTCCAGGTCTTGGCGGCGAGGTGGGAGAAGGATCTGCCGCCGGCGGTCATTTTCCGGATGTGGGGGACTGTGGCGGGGCGAGGCTGGTGGAGCGGAGCTGGCGGGTGGGGGTGTAGAAGCTGAGTCGTCTGTTGAGGTAGGCTGGTCCGGAGTTGTGGAGTGCTTTGTGTGCGTGGGTGAGGAGCTTGAAGGTTATCCTCTTGTTGACAGGGAGCCAGTGCAGGTCTCTCAGGTGGGGTGTGATGTGGCTGCGTCGGGGGATGTCGAGGATAAGACGTGCAGAGGCGTTCTGGATGCGTTGCAGCCGCTCTCAGGAGCTTAGCCGTCGTTCCTGCGTAGAGGGCATTTCCGTAGTCCAGCATGCTGGTGACGAGGGCCTGGGTGACTGTTTTTCTTGTTTCGGTGGGGATCCACTTGAAGATCCTGCGGAGCATTCGGAGGGTGTTGAAGCAGGATGAGGAAACGGCGTTGACCTGCTTAGTCATGGAGAGGGTGGGGTCGAGGATGACCCCTAGGTTGCGTGCGTGGTCGGTGGGTGTCGGGGCTGTTCCCAGTGATGTCGGCCACCAGGAGTGCGTCCCATGCTGAAGGGTTGGAACCAAGGATGAGGACCTCCGTCTTGTCCGAGTTCAGCTTCAGGCGGCTGGTACTCATCCATTCGGCGATGGCCTTCATTCCTTCGTGGAGGTGGGCTTTGGCGGTGTGAGGGTCTTTGGTGAGGAGAGGATCAGCTGGGTGTCGTCGGCGTAGGAGATGATGTTGAGGTTGTGCTGTCGGGCGACGTGGGCGAGGGGTGCCATGTAGATGTTGAACAGCGTTGGGCTGAGGGAGGAGCCTTGGGGTACGCCGCAGGTGATCTTGGTGGCTTTGGATCGGAAGGGAGGCGAGGCGGACGCTTTGTGTTCTGCCGGAGAGGAAGGATGTGGTCCAGTCCAGGGCCTTCTCTTGGATCCCGGCGTCGTGAAGGCGTGTTCGTAGTGTGTGGTGGCAGACCGTGTCGAAGGCGGCTGATAGGTCCAGGAGGATGAGGGCTGCTGTTTCTCCGTTGTCTAGCAGGGTCCTGATGTCATCGGTGGCGGCGATGAGGGCGGTTTCGGTGCTGTGGTTGCTGCGGAAGCCGGACTGGGAAGGGTCCAGGATGTTGTTCTCCTCGAGGTAGCGGGTCAGTTGTTTGTTGACGATTTTCTCGGTGACCTTCGCGGGGAACGGGAGCAGAGAGATGGGTCGGAAGTTCTTGAGGTCCTTGGGGTCTGCCTTGGGTTTCTTGAGTAAGGCGGTGATCTCGGCGACCAGAGTTTGAGGATGAGCTCTACTTACCTGACAACAACTAGGCTTTCGAATTGTTACTTTCTTTCCTGCTTATTTACTTTTATTATTTGTGTGTGTCTCTGTCTTTCTGGTTCGAATCACAACAAATCCATCACCACCATCTTACTCTTTTATTGCCGGATTGGAGTTGCAACTGTGTGCAGTCAGTGAAGAAGTAAGTCCATTCCTCCGAGTCCTGCTCCAATCCACTCCTGACTTGCCCTAAATCCATTTCCCTCAAGCCAGACATTGGATGGAGAATAGTACAAGAAATATGTGCCTGCCTCGTCGAGTCTCTCCAAAGAACCTGACTATAGCTATCCTCGTTTCCGAGCCTAGAGGGACTGCCCCATAAGAAAAGGTAAATTATGGCATGCATTGGACACTGACTCTGAGTGATTGGTGTTTGTGTTGTTGTTGTGCATGATGTCTACTAGTATTTAATCTACACACAAAAAAGTGACTCAAGTAAATGTTTCCCTTCTTATTGTTCAATAACAAAATTGTACTACTGCAGGCTGATCCATTGCATTTTTGATTCTGGACTAACTCGGTACGCTACAGAGTTGGACACCATGATGACCATACCATACTCTCAGTCAGTCAGTAGGATCGGAGATGATTGATGGAATAACTCAGGGCGTGTCATGAAGTGGCCTAAAAGGTAAACGAGTCATCAACAACCATACCAGACCTACATGTCTGTGTAGTGGTGGAGGCGAGTGTAGTGGTATGACTGACAGCGGTGCATTGATTTAGTTACTTTATTTGGAAAATGCTATGTTGCTGTGTATGTGTGCTCAGTGCTGTCTGGCTCAAAATCTAAGCTAAGTGGAGGTTGGGTGGGTGCCGCGGCCTGCTCTGTCCTGTTGTTGTTTTGTAGATTAATGCTGGAAACAGAGTAGACATGATTTAGCCATGCCGCCTCTGAAAGTTTTCTTGTTGCATTCCTCCTTAATTTATGCAGTTTAACTTTACTTTTCTCCTTGATTTTTCAATATCCCTTTTGTTTTTCCATCTACACTTACAGGCCGGCCTTTACCCTGTGCTATACTGGGAAAAACAACTCACACTTACCTTACAAATCCGCATCCGTCAGGCAGGCAGTGGCACCCAAGATTGACGGACGGGGCGTCCATGGAAGGATAGACCAAGAAGAATGCCGAGATGCAACTCCCAATTTGACCATAACAATAATAGTATCATCTTTTCACTTGATTCATTTTTTCTCTTCAATCATTACGACTGTATGTGTTGTTGTTTATTATGTTTGCTTATATATTTGACTCCTACAGATATTTTTTAATTTTCCTTGCTAGCTTTAAAAGGAAGCCTGGTACAACAGAACATAAAATGTATGTAATTTGGGTCTCTATGGGGGCAGACAGGCAAGGCAATTGCATAATAATAATAATTGATAATATACTGCTGGCCTGTACTACTAGTCTAGTACTACTCATCATCATCAAGTCATCATCATGCATGCATTTCCTTTTCCTCCCTTAACAGATTTATGATGGTTGTCTGCCAAGATTGTGTGTTGTCCATGTGTAGTGTTTGTCTTTGTCAAACCTTTCCCTCAAATACCCCTTCCCAACCATTCATCAAACCCTAACCCTCTTCCCCCAGGCTTTGTGATTTATATTGAGGTGTGACTAAATTAAATTTACACCAATAATTGATCACATGCTTGCTGGGGCGGATGTGGTGAAAGCAACACTAACTCAAGGCAGGGCGAGGATCTTCTTCTGCTCTAAGTACACATATATATATGTTATGTATGTATATATTCACTGAAAAAACCATAGGTTTTAGGGACGTTATAGTTAGAAATTAGCATTTAAAAAACCTTAGAAATTCACTGAAAAAACCATAGGTTACAGGGACGTTATAGTTAGTTGGATATTTCACTCGTATAAAACCAGAGAAATTCAGCTGTTATAGTTAGTAGAGCTAACTATAACTCGTGCCCCGCATTGCACTGCTGATGACGTCACATATTACATCACTCATGACATGCTCAGTGACATCACTGATGACATCTCAAATGACATCACTGATGACATCATCCAGTGACTGAGTGTTTCTAAAAATTTCAAGAACGTTATATCTATATATTCCAAGGTATATTGAAGAATGATTGGTTGTCTGAGAACCTGTATGGGTGCCTGGGTGCCTGAGTGCCTGTGTGGGTGGGGGGGGGTGTGACTCCCTGCATGGATGTGTGAGTGGGTGATTCACTGGGTGTATGCGTTTATGAGTGCGTGTGTTAGGTAGTGTATCGGTGAGTGAGTATACGTATAGCTGTGTTGGTGAGTGAATAGATGTGTTAGTGGTATATGTGTAAGTAACTACATATGTGAAAGGCAGTATTTGTGAGTGTTGGAGTATATAAGTGAGTATATGTAACAGTGAGTGATTGTGACAGTGGCTGCATGGATAAGTGTGTGCTTATGTCAGTAATTGTTGAAGACAGTACGTGTCTGTATGAATAATGATGTGGTGTGTGTATAACTGTATAGGTGAGTAAATGGCAGTGTAATTAATTCTTTGGGTGACTGACTAGGTTTTTGAGTAACTCTTTGGGTGAGTGACAGTGTGTGAGTGTCTATATGGGTGTATGACTGGATATATCAGTGGCTGTATTGATGAATGACTGTGTGTATGAGTGACTGTATGGGTTAGTGGATGTGTGCGTAGATGTATGAATCACTGAGTGGGTATGTACTAACTGCTATTGGTGTGTCTATGGTTTTGATATTGGTAGTCTGTATTTTAGAGTGGGTGTATGAAAGGTTTTATTAGGGTGTGAGGATGTGCATCAGATGATCACGTGGATGATGTCATCAGTGATGTCATTTGAGATGTCATCAGTGATGTCATGAGTGATGTCACTGAGCATGTCATGAGTGATGTAATATGTGACGTCATCAGCAGTGCATTGCGGGGGCGCAAGTTATAGTTAGCTCTACTAGCTATAACAGCCGAATTTCTCAGGTTTTATACGAGTGAAATATCCAACTAACTATAACGTCCCTGCAACCTATGGTTTTTTCAGTTAATTTCTAAGGTTTTTTAAATGCTAATTTCTAACTATAACGTCCCTGAAACCTATGGTTTTTTCAGTGAATTTCTAAGGTTTTTCAAATGCTGATTTCTAACTATAACAAAGCAGTCGTGTTTGCAGAGTGGTGTAGAATGGTGAGCGTGGCCTCCGAACACCTCTTAGCAATCCCACTGTGTGGGATTTACTGGAGGTAACAGGAGGGGTAGTTAGCCCCCGACGTCAACCTTGGGGGCCAACTACCCCTCATATTACCTCCAGTAGGTCCCACACAGTAGGATTGCTAACTTCTCATACCAGGCCACGCCCCTTTCTCCACCACTCTGCAGACGCGCCTCCTGGCACGTTCTGGGTTGGGGATTAACTCCCCTTGAATCCTGAGGGTCCCTGGGGCCAACTAGCCCACCAGGTACCTCCAGTAAGCCCCACACAGCTGGATTGCTGAGAGTGGTCCGTGGCCACGCCCCCTTTTTACACCACTCTGCAAACGCGCCTCCTGGCACACTGCTGCTCGGGGATGAAGTTCACTTGTGTCTTGAGGTCCTCAGGACACAAGAGGACCTCATCACCCCACCAGCAGTGCGCCAAAAGGTACGTTTGCAGAGTGGTGTAAAAAGGGGCATGGCCTCAGACCACCTCTCTGCAATTCAGCTCTCTGGCGCTTACTGGGGATACCTGGTGGGCTAGTTGGCCCCCAGGAACCCTCAGTATTCAAGGTGACTTAATTCCCCAACTTACATTGTGCCAGGGGGCAGGTGTTGCAGGGAGGGGGTGGGGCCTTCGGCGAGATGCCGTTTTTTTTAAAAATATTGTTTTAGAAGGGGGGCTGTGTGGCCCCCCTTCTTGTACTATTTTTGGGGCCCTGGGGACCCCATCCCCCAGGGCCTGACCCCTTTTTTATAAAAAAAAAAAACGGGAAGGAGCCGCCCCCCTCCCGAGGCCAATTTCGGCCCGGGGACCCCATCCCCCGTGGCATGGCCTCCTTTTTAAGATTTAACTATTGGGAAGGGGGGCCATGTGGCCCCCCTTCCCTAGGCCACCATTGGCCCCGGGGACCCCATCCCACGGGGCCGGCCTGCCATTTTAATTTTTTTTTAAGTACAGGGCAGGGGGGCCGCGTGGCCCCCCTCCTGGGCCACTTCTGGCCCCAGGGACCCCATCCCCCAGGGCCGGCCCTTTGTGTTGGGGACCATGGGGGGAGCCCCAATGCCCCCACAGTCCCGCCGGCTCCCCGCCTCCTGCGGGAGCCAGCATTGCTTTTGCACAAGGGGAGATGCTGACATGCAGCTCCCCTTGTGCAAAAGCAATCTGCTTTGGTTTTTGGAAGCGAGGTCCAAAAACCAAAGCAGAGTTTGCAATGACAGGGCGGGAGCCGCGCGGCTCCCGCCCTGTCATTGCAAATGGCAATGTCCCGGGGATGGGCACCCCGGGGCATTGCAGGAGCTGGCCCTGGGGGGTGGCGGTCCCCAGGGCCATCAAGGGCTCCAGGTGGGGGGCCACGCAGCCCCCCTCCCTTACTGTTTAAAGCCCCGGGAGGTGGTGGTCCCGGGGCTCGGGGGTCCGCAACGGACCCCCGCATTTAATTAAGAGTGCCCGGGGAGGTGGTGGTCCCGGGGCAGTGTGGGGCAGGAGCCCCCACACTTCATCTTTTATTTTAAGCCCCGGGAGGTGGTAGTCCTCGGGGCATGGGAGCCTGTGAGGCCCCGCACATGACTATGGATTGCCCCGGGGAGGTGGTGGTCCCGGGGCAGCGTGGGGGTCAGGAGCCTCCCACGCATTTTAAATATAAGCCCCGGGTAGGTGGAGGTCCCGGGGCTGAGGGGGCTGCGAGCCCCGTGAATTAACAATGAAGCCCCGGGGAGGTGGCGGTCCCCGGGGCTGCGGGGGCCCCCGCGGGCCCCGCTACATAAATAAGCATTGCCCCCGGGACCTGGCCCACCCGGGGGCTTTAAAAAATGAAGCACGGGAACCCGCGCTTTGTTTTTTTTTTCATTTTCTACCGGGTTCGCGCACCCGGCGCGACTACGGCTGAAAATGAAAAAAAAATGCTTTTATTGGGTGAGCAGGCCTAGGGGGTCAGGGTGATTTTACCCTGCCCCCTTTTCTTCTTTTTAATGTTTTACTCACCTTTTTCCTTCTACATGTACCGAGGCACAAGATGGCTGCCAACACTTCCTGGTTTGAAGTGTTGGCAGCCAATCAGAGGCAAGCTCGTGCTCGGAAGGGCTCAGCCAATCAAATCTCACAATTCTCAAATATCGATATCTGTAAATCTTTAAATATCTCAAAAACTACTGAACGGAATTACACCATTTAAAAGAAAGCATGCTTTCTGGACCAAGAGCTATCTCTCTGCCAAATTTGGTGTAATTCCGTTCAGCCGTTCAGGCTGTAGCCGTGTCTAATGTTTCCTATGGAAATTAACATGGAGAAAACACGTTTTGGGACCCCCCTTTTTTCTCGGCCCCCCCTTGACGAATCACCCCGAAACTTTCAAGACAGGAGCTGACCTGAGTGAACAATTAGTTTTGAAACTTTCGTGAAGATTCGTCAAACGGCGCCAAAGTTACTGGCAAATCAAAAAACGCTTTTCCTATGGAAACTGGGTTCTAACTATAACTACCTACTGGCGATTGCCAGTAGGTAATATATATATATATATATATATATATATATATATATATATATATATATATATATATATATATATATCCAAAACAACTGCCTTATTCCCCTTCCGCTCCTCATTGGCAAAAGCAGGCACGGACCACAAGATAAGTGCTTCAATTATTTATTCAGCATCGCCATAACGCGTTTCGGTCCAACCGGACCTTGATCACATGACAACGCTTATGCTCTTTTTCACCCTTTTAAAGTGACTTGTGCCTCCAGCCATTGGACAATTAGAATAGACATGAAAAACATACTATATGGGATAAATTTCATTCAATGTTGCACCATGTAAAAACTGAAAAAACCTCCATAGTTTAAAATTGCTTATCCAGGTTATCAAATACTTTGTTAAATACAAATATAGCTTCATCATAAAAGGCTATAAATTATTTGTGTACATGAAATATATAAATAGTATCAAATATAAAATACCATAAAAACACATTCGTTTCATGACGTCAATTTTAAATAAATACATAAATAAATATTCATTTAAAATTTGCAGTAAAAAGGCCTGACATAATTCAAAATAAAACAATTTCATTTCTATGGTCAAAAGTCCTAGCTTAAATGCCGGGTTTACATTGTGTGGTAATGTCTTTAATCCCTTTAGTGTGTTTTTATCTTGTCTTGGGCTCCCCCAGATTTCGTCTATTCAAACTCTCTGGCCTATTTATTTAAAGTGCATGTGCTACATAATCTATAAAAATCCCCTTCACCATAATCAATGCTTTAAAACCATGGTTGTTTGATTTTTCTAATATTCTTTTGGGTGTTAAATATAAAAAACCACTGTACCTGTGGTTGAGGTCGGTCAGGCGGCCTACTGTTTTCTTATTTAAATACTGGTTTCAGTTCATTTTGTTTTTCTCCTCAGATTTTCCTAAAATAGGTTGTGATGCGGTTAGACCTTAGGATTTGATTTCACAGTTAGTTGTGAAAACCTGGCAAATTAAAAACCGTATTTGTTTAAAGGCATGTGTAGAGGTCTTCGGTCATGTTGAGACCTCCCGGGGCTTTGCTATTAAGGTTAAGTATATACCTTGTTTCTAGCTTTCTAAGTTGTCCTTCTCTAGCACCACCTCTTCTGTTCATGGGGATGGAGTCAATCAGATAATAAGAGAGGTCCCTTAGGTTGCTTTGGTGCACGCCCTTGAAATGCCTTGCAACTGGATACGTTTGATCATTATTGTTAATCGCTCTAATATGTTGCAGAATTCTTTTGTGCGCGGGAAGTTTTGTGCTACCCACATACTTAAGATTGCAAGAGCACTCTAAAATATAAATGGCGTATTCTGTTTTGCAATTCAGTGGTTTATTAATGTTAAAATCTCTGTCACTGAAAGCCAGCTTATATGTTTTCATATTTATGCCATATTGGCATGCCTTGCAGTTTTTGCATTTCGTAAATCCATTTTGTAGCCACCATTTTCTCTGTTCTTTTATTTCGGGACTACTGCTGACTAGGCTATTATGCATTGAAGGTGCTCTCCTATAAGTCACTCCTAAATACGGTGGTAATGTGTCACCTATTACTGGGTCACTCCTCACGATTTGCCAATTGCGTTGCATGATGTTTTTAATTTCTCTATGTTGGGCATTGTAAGCTAGTATCAACCTAACTTCAGGTTCCTGTGACTGAGTAGTGTTTTCACCGCTCTTTTTTGTTTGTAATAGCAGAGATCTATCTTTCATGTTGGATTTGGTTATGGCTGCTTCTAGTGTCTTTTTGGAGTACCACCGTGCTAAAAATCTTTTTTTACTCTTTTGTTGAGCAGCAATTAAATCAACCGGGTTACTACACACTCTTTTTAGTCTTATCATTTCCCCATAGGGGATACTTTCAATTAGATGTCTGGGGTGGAAACTGCTGGAGTGCAACACCGCATTTCCAGCCGTCTCCTTTCTGTAAATTCTAGTTTCGATGTTATTGTTCTCTATATACAGTTCCACATCTAGAAAGTAAATATTACTTTCACTGATGGTAGAAGTGAATTTTAGATTGACCCAGTTTCTGTTAATGGCTGTTACAAAATCATTGGCTTCCTCCACCGTTCCTTCCCATACAATGAACAAATCATCAATGAAACGATAAAGTGCCTTTACATTCTTCTCCATGTAACCTTTGTGTGATACCTCCAGGACCAGCTCCTCCCACCAGCCCATGAATAAACAGGCGTAGCTGGGGGAGAAGCTGGCCCCCATTGCCACTCCCCGCATTTGCTGATAATAAGTTTTATCAAATAAAAAACATTGTTATAAAGACAAAAACTAATCATGTTTATCAACATCATGCTGTGTGGGGACAGGGTAGTATCGTTAGTTCTTAAATAAAATTCAAGGGCACGTAGCCCATCTTTGTGGTTGATACATGTATATAACGACACGACATCTAAAGTCATTAATAAATAGTTATTTTTCCAACCAAAATCCTTCAATTTAGAAATAAAGTCACTCCTGTCTCTTATGTAGGACGGAAGTTTTTTAACTAAATCCTGTAAAAAATAATCTGCATATATTGATGCATTCTCCAAGAAGGCTATTTTGGGCCGATATAATCGGTCTTCCTGGGGTTTTGTGGTGCTTTTATGAATTTTGGGAATAAAATAAATGTTCGGTGTCTTGGGGTTATCATTCCTGATAAATTTATATTCGTCGGTTGTTAATAGTCCCACACTTTTCCAGGCTACCAGTTTGCTGTAAAAATCATTATATATTCCCCTTAATGCTAGGAAATTGCTTGTGCGGTAGCATTCCCTGTCGTTTAATTGAGACAGAGCCTCCTCAACATAATCCTTTTTGTCCATAAAACCACATTTCCTCCTTTGTCTGAGCCTCGCACAATAATATTTTCATTTTTTTGGAGTTTAGATATCAATTGATGGTACTGAAGATTTTTGTTGCTCTTTTTTTGTTTTTGATTCTGTATTTTTGAATTTAATTTCTTTATTTCCTGTACCACATTCTCATTAATTATATATATATATATTCACTGAAAAAACCATAAGGTTTTAGGGACAGTTATAGTTAGTTGGACATTGCACTCAGTACAAAACCAGTGAAATTCCCCGTTATAGTTAGTTCAGGTAACTATAACTCGCGCCCCGCAATGCACTGCTGATGACGTCACATATTACATCACTCATGACATGGTCAGTGACATCACTGATGACATCACTGATGACATCTCAAATGACATCACTGATGACATCACTGATGACATCATCCAGTGACTGTGTGTTTGTGTAAAGTTTAAATATGTTTAATATATATAGGGAAAGGCGTATTGAAGAATGAGTGGGTGTATAAGTGTCTGAATGGATGATTTAGTAGGTGCGTGACTGAGTCTATAAGTGAGTGATTAAACGTATCTTACTGGATGCATGGGTGAGTGACTAAACTGTGTGAATGTCTGTATCCGTCTGTTGTTGTGTAAGCAGCTGCATGGGTTTCTGACTAGCTAAATGAGTGTCTATATGGGTTATGGATTGGTTCTCTGAGTATCTGTATGGGTGCCTCAGTGTTTGTGTGGGTGGGGTGAGTGTGACTCTGTGCATAGATGTGTGAGTGGGTGATTCACTGGGTGCATGGTTTCAAGAGTGCGTCTGTGATGGACTGTATGGGTGGGTGAGTGTGTGTATGGGTGTGTTAGTGATTGAATGTATATCTCAGTGGTACATGTGTGAGTAACTACATATGTGAAAGGCAGTATATATGTGTGTTGGAGTATATAAATGGCTATAAGTGAGAGTGTGTGATTGTGAGAGTGGCTATATGGATGAGTGTGTGCTTGCATCAGTAATTGCATAGGAGCGTAAGAATGTGCTAGTATTTTTATGAGTAAGTGAGCTGGTGTGTATAACTGTATAGGTGAGTAAATTCGAGTGTGATTAATTATTTGCATGACTGACTAGGTGTGTGAGTACCTCTATGGATGAGTTGCGTTGTGTGAGTGTTTATATAGGTGTATGAGTGCATATGATAGTCCTGTACTGAGTGACTGTAAGTATGAGTGACTGTACGGGTGAGTGAGTAGATGTGTGTGTGTAGACCTAAGAATCAGTGAGTGGGTATGTACTTATTGGTATTGGAGTGTGTATGGTTTTGAGAATGGCAGTCTGTAATTTAGAGTGGGTGTTTCAAAACTTATATTAGGGTGTGAGAAGATGCATTAAATTCTCACATGGATGATGTCATCAGTGATGTCATCAGTGAGGTCATTTGAGATGTCATCAGTGATGTCATCAGTGATGTCACTGACCATGTCATGAGTGATGTAATATGTGACGTCATCAGCAGTGCATTGCGGGCGCGAGTTATAGTTACCTGAACTAACTATAACGGGGAATTTCACGGGTTTTGTACGAGTGCAATGTCCAACTAACTATAACTGTCCCTAAAACCTTATGGTTTTTCAGTGAATTTCTAAGGTTTTTTAAATGCAAATTTCTAACTATAACGTGCCTGAAACCTATGGTTTTTCAGTGAATTTCAAAGGTTTTTAAATGCTAATTTCTAACTATAACGTGTCTGAAACCTATGGTTTTTTCAGTGAATTTCAAAGGTTTTTAAATGCTAATTCCTAACTATAACATGTCTGAAACCTACGGTTTTTTCAGTGAATTTCAAAGGTTTTGTAAATGACAATTTTTAAATGTATTAATTGTTATATTTATTTTTTCATACTGATTTACTACATTTTTAGAAACATTTTTTTTACATATTTTATTTTTTAAATTACATTGTAATTACATTATACATTACAAAAAATATTTTCTCAGAATGAATTACTTTAGTTTAAATACTTTGCACATAGGCAATAGACTTTTAAGTACAGTAGTTACAGTTGTTGCAATGGGCAACACATTTTCAAACACAATGCAACATTCAGCTCAATGTGAATTTCTGTTTTTTTTTTTTTTGCGCATCAACCTTCTTTTCTGTTCAAAATATTTTATTGAATTTTCAGATAATAAACATACAGGACAAAAATGAAATATTACAATAAAAGTACCTAAAATGCATATATGAATTTAACAATCATAATAAATTCAAAATAAATACAGTCTAATATAGTCTATTATTGCAATAAATTAAAACAGGAGGGGGAGGAACAGAGATAATATACGGACGTTATTAATAAGTCTAAAATAGAACTACTGTCTATCAAAAGATAGAGAAACTATTAATAAACATTAAACTTGCTAAGAAGATAAATAATTATCAACAGGTTTCCAGAATAAATGAAAAGAATCACAATTATGAATAACACCATTCAAAGATAAATGAGCTCCTCTTCTTGTAAAAATAACCCACGACCACCATGCATGAACAGATAGTGATGAAACATCTTTCCAGCAAGCTGCAATTGACTTTAAGGCAGCTGATACTAAAAAATTAAAAGTTTACATTCTAAGTCTACTAATTTATGAGAAAGAACAACAGATTTACAAATTATTAAGCTAAATGTCAAATCATCTTGAATATTAAGTATGCGTTTTATAACATCCCAAACTGCAGTCCAAAATTTGACAATAAAAGGGCATTCAAAAAGCAAATGTTTTAACGAACCAGTATGCAAATTACAATGCCAACATATAGGGAGGGAAGGAGTTTAGCTTGGAACAGTCTTAAAGGTGACCATAAACAATTATATAAAATATATGAATTTGTTTGATAGAGCGATACAGGTAGCCATCCTGAAATACTATTTAACCAAATAATTTTCCATGTTTCATAGGATAATGATAAAGAAAGCTCATTATTCCAATAGGTCAATAACTTATCAATATTGTCACCTTTAAATGTAATCATCTTGTTATACAATCTAGAAACACCATGTGGTAAGGTGGAAAGTGTTTGAATATAAATCAATAAATCCGATTTAGCATTAAGAGGTATAGAATGAGGAAATGAATCCAAAATCGAATTGCATAAACATTCATATTTGAATAAATCAGTAGAAGGTACGTTAAATTTTTCTTGCAGAACATCAAAAGTTATAAAAGTATTATTATAATAAATATCTTTGAGATAAAAAATACCATTTTTAATCCATGAATGCCAAAATCTAACATTTTTAGTGAGTTTTATGTTTGAATTATACCACAACGACATGTCTTCAGTAATAGACATGGGTGATTGCAAAATAGAATCAAAATCATGTAATATTAACTTAGTAGATTTCAGAATAACAGATCTATTAAAAAATATTGACCTATTAGACATAGTTAATAAAGAAGGTAAGGAGTGGATCTATTAAACTTTTTTCTATAGACAGCCATGCAGGGAATTATTCAACTGAGAATGATTAAACCAAAGAGAGCTTTGCTTTAAAATAAAGGCCTTATGATAACAAAAAAATCCGGTAAACCAAAACTTCCATTACATTTAGGCAGTTTCAATTTTTATAACTGATACGAGGAGCTTTATTGCACCATAAAAACTTGGATAGAAGCCGATCTATATATTTATAAAACTTCATAGGAAATTGGGTAGAAATCATGGAGAGGGAGTAAAAAAGTGTTGGCACTATAGTCATTTTTATGGAGTCCATTCTCCCCCACCACGAAAGATGAAGTGGAGACCATTTCGATATTTTATCTTTAATATAAGTTAGAATAGACTCACAATTTAATGAAATTGTAGATTTTATAGTAGATGAGAACAAAATACCCAAATATTTAATTTTTCTCTTTGCCAAATTATATCTTTCATGGGTAACATATCTGGGGTACAATGGATATTTATCGGAAAAAATTCAGTTTTATTAGTATTTAATTTGTAACCAGAAAGTGTGGAATATGATGAAATAATCTCAAATAAAGGGGAAGTGAAGAGATAGGATTACTAATAAATAAAAGTACATCATCTGCATATGCCAGTGTTTTAACATTGACCTTATTAATTTTAATACCATTAATATCGTTACAATTCCTAATTGACACAAGCAAAGGCTCAATCACCAGAAGAAATAGGAGCGGGAGAGAGGGGCAGCCTTGTCTAGTACCTCTGAAAAGAGAAAATTGGTTAGAAATTTGACCATTAATAAATAACCGGGCTGTCGGTGCAGAATACAAAGCAGTTACCATACGAATGAATACATCACCAAAATTAAATGCAACTAAAGTATGGAATAAAAACTGCCAATGAACTTTATCGAAGGCTTTTTCAGCATCCAGAGCTAACACTCCTGTTGGAATAGATAATTTAAAACCTTGTTCGATAACATGTAATAATGTTCTTGTATTATCTGCAGAATGTCTATTCTTCATAAACCCAGATTGGTCCGGATGAATAATAGAATCTAAAACAGATGTTAACCTGGTAGCAAGTATTTTAGCGTATAATTTACAATCTTGATTTAATAAAGAAATAGGGCGATAATTTGAGACAAGTGTAGGATCTTTATTGGGTTTGGGTAACACAACAATTAACGCCTCAGTAAAAGAGCCCGTAATAGTCCCTGTAGTGCTAAAAAGGTAAATAATTTAAATAAATAAGGAATAAGTTGTATTTGAAATTCTTTATAAAATTCAGCTGGAATGCCATCAGGACCAGGTGATTTCTTTTGTTTGAGAGATTTAATAGCTACTCGAATTTCATCCTCTTTAATGGGCAGGTCCAATTTATTTTTATCTAAATGAGAAATTTTGGGTAAGTTACTAGTAGATAAAAAGAATCAATTAAAGAAGAGTCATTAGAACTAGGTTGATTATATAAATTAGTATAATAATTTAAAAATTCCCTAACAATATCATTGTGTGATATGGCAATTTTCCCATTGGGACCATGAATCGAATTTATTTGGGCCTTATCTTTTTATACGTAAATAATTAGCTAACAGTCGACCAGACCTATTAGCATTAGAACAAAACTTTGCTTTGGATTTGGAAAGTTGAATACCAGCTCTTCTACTAAGAATGGAATTAAATTCATATCTAAGTTTCTGCAACCTAAATTTATATTTAGGATCGTTGGAAGTGATAAAAAGCCTCTCAACTTCTGAAATTTGTTTATCCAACTCTTTAATTCGTATATTATAGGTTTTATTCTCATATGCCATAAGAGAGATAGAAGCGCCTCTAACATAAGCTTTAAAGGCATCCCATCTATTCACAAGGGAAGTGGAGCCTTCTGGGTTAAGTTGAAAGTAATCCTGTATAGCTGTTAATATTTTTGGTTTGTTTTGTTCATTAAGAATAATATCAGTATTCATACGCCATCTAGATTGTACTTTATAATTTGAATTAACTTGCAAAACAAAAGACACAAGAGCATGATCTGATATGTCAATATTGCCAATGTTAGGAGAAACCACAGAATTAAGGAGCTGCCTGGAAATTAATAAATAATCAAGTCTAGAGTGTGAATTATGAGGATTGGAAAAAAAGTGAACACTTTATCCGTAGGAAATGTAATCGCCAAATATCGATTAATTTTGTAACTTTAAGGAAAGTTCTAAAAGTTAAAAAAGCTTTTGGAGGTCTAAACTTAGTGAAGGATGATCTATCTAATAAAGGATCAGAAATAAGGTTAAAGTCTCCTCCAACTATAAGAGGAACGTTGCCTAACTTGAGTACTTCAGTGGTCAAATTAGACCAAAACAAAGGGTCATCAGCAGTTGGACCATAAACATTAATTAAATACATGACAGAATCATACATTTTAACTTTGACTATAACATATCTACCTTCTAAATCTGATGTTTTACTTAAAATTTGACAATGTAATCTTTTAGCAAAAAGAATAGCAACACCATTCTTTCTCCCGTTAGCAGGAGAAGAGACAATAGAATCTACCCATTGTTTTTCATATAATCCAATATTTTGTCGTCAATATGTGTTTCCTGAATAAAACAAATATCTGCTTTACAACTTCTGAAATAGTTTAGTATCTTTGTACGTTTTACCGGATGTCTCAAACCTTTAACATTTAAAGAAGTAATTTTAATATTATGAGTATTAGCCATAGTAGAATAGAGAGGAAGAGGAAAAGGATTGAAGAAGAGGAAACATTGAAGAAAATTACAGAGAGTAGTAGTTCTAGTATAATATACAAGGAATAGGAGGAAAAAGAACAGAGACAGACAAACAGAAAAAAGACGACACACACATAAACATTAATACGAGTTTTGAGACGCACACGTGCTTTACAAGCATGACCGAACTGTTGGAGCCCATCGTGTAAAGAGCTAGAAAAATTAGTCAGAAATGCATATGAAAACACTTTTCAAATTGCAGAGTCATGCGTATCCATAGAATGTAGTGATAGCTGTGAGTGCTGTTCCAGGAATAATTTTAAGTCTTCTGGACGTTGAAAGGACTTAGAAAAATTATCTTTCCAGATTCTCATTGTTGATGGATCAAATAAGCCGTATTTAAATCCAAGACTTCTCAAGTGAGGGCGACAATCAGTAAATTCTTTACTGAATCTTGACAGTCTCTTTGGCATAGTCTTGGTGAATAAATATTTTATTGCCATCAACTATTAAAGATGGAATTTCCCTTGCTGCTTTCCTTATCATGACCAAATGATGGTGACGCAGTACCTTAAAAATCATTTGTCTTGGCTTAGTATGTTGAGGATTGCGATGGGATGGAATCCTATGTGCTTTGTCAATTTCAAATTTTTCCGGG
The DNA here is from genome assembly GCA_963921515.1 of Calotriton arnoldi. Classification (NCBI taxonomy): domain Eukaryota; kingdom Metazoa; phylum Chordata; class Amphibia; order Caudata; family Salamandridae; genus Calotriton; species Calotriton arnoldi. The sequence goes on along the minus strand of CAWUFW010005224.1, from coordinate 593,895 downwards.
AATTTGACGTTTAAAAGGCCAGGTAACAAATTTTCCAGGTATAATCTACAATTAGAGCCTTCAACTTCCTCTGGTAAATTAAAAATGCGCAAATTATATTGCCTATTACGATTTTCCATATCCAGAAGAAGGGTAGACATAGGGGAAATTTTTGCCACAAGTGGTGTAAAAGCGTCAATTTTTACTTTATTGTCTTGTATTTTAATTGCATTATCCGATACTTTCATCGACATGCTGGCCATATCTTTACGTAAGTTTTTAATTTCAGACGCAATATTCTCAGTATTTGCACGCAAAGCATGTATCTCGTCAAGAATTAAAGCCAAGGATGGCTCACTGGATTCCACCACTTTAGATTTTACTGGAAGAGGGGAAGTCTGATTTTTCCTTTTATTATTAGGATTTTGTAGAGTTTTATTCTCCATTTTCATATGAGAAAATGCACAGGAGTAATTAAGAATAATGAAGCAAGTATAAATTAAAAGTACCGAAATTGCTTCTCTGTAAAAGCTGGTGCAGCAGCTAAACCAGACTGTGGGAGTGGTTAGGCCAAAGCCAGGCCCTTTCCTGAGAAGACGCTCCGCCCCCCTGACAGGAATCTGGGCAGTACCTGAAAGCAGAGCTCGAGGCTGGAGCAGGCTGAAGCAGGAGGTAGAAACCATGTACTTCCGACGTTCCAAGGAGGAAAAAACAGCATCCACAGCAACAGGTAGTGCTTTAGCAGTCAGCTAGCATCATTTCCAGCAATTCCTGACTGGAAATGCTAATTTCGTCGACAAAAACGGGCTCCTTGAACACGGAGCTCACCGGGAGGCGGCCATCTTGTTTTCGCGCGTTCGCGCGTCTCAATGTGAATTTCTAGTTAAATGCAATTAGTTACTTTATGGATTACTTTTCTAACCACAGGACTGGATCCTAGATTCAGTCCTGGGACATCTCCTGTAAACAGTTGAGTAAAAGCGTTTTGGTTACAGTAGTGATTTTTAAGGAATATTATTGTATTTTAAAAGTTGACACTTAGAAACTTTTTCTCATAGAATCACCAATGTTATCCTATGGAAGGAAATTCACTTAGCAGGTAAAAACTGTTATCGTTACTTTTTCTTACTCAGTGTTGGATCCTGGATCCAGCACTGGTGCATCTCCTGTAAACAGTTGAAAGAATGCGTTTAAGTCATACAGGCGATTTTTAAGGAATATTTGTAGTTTGTGAAAATCGACACTTTGAAACTTTTCAGCAAAAAGCAGACAATGATATCCTATGGAAGGAAATTCAAGTTACTGGTAAGTACGGTTAAAATTACTTTTGAGGATCAGTACTGGGCTGAAAGATGCAGCACTGAGGACTCTCCTGATAACAGGTGAGTAAATCGGAATTCGTATTTCGGCTGATTTTAGAGGAATATTTTAAAGTTCCAAAACTCCACACTTAGAAGAATTTCCAAGTGAAACCAGCAATGTTAGCCTATGGAAGGAAATTCAAGTTACTGGTAAGTACGGTTAAAATTACTTTTCAGGACCAGTACTGGGCTGAAAGATACAGCACTGAGGTCTCTCCTGATAACAGGTGAGTAAATCGGAATTCGTATTTCGGCTGATTTTAGAGGAATATTTGCACAATGGTGAAGGTAGGGGCGGGGCCTGAGGTGACATCTGTGCAAACGCGCCCCGTGGCGCGTTTTAAGTTGGGGATTAAGTCCCCTTGAATCATGAGGGTCCCTAGGGGCCAACTAGCCCACCAGGAACCTCCAGTATGCGCCAGGGGCTGTGTTGCAGAGACGTGTGAGAGGCCACACCCTTTTACACCTCTCTGCAACGCAGCTCTGTGGCGCTTTCTGGATGTACCTGTTGGGCTAGTTGGCCCAGAGACCCTCAGGATTGAAGGGGATTTAATTCCCCATCTTAAAACGCGCCACGGGGCCTGTTTGCACACATGTCACCTGAAGCCCCGCCCCCTCCCTTCACCACTGTGCAAACGCGCCCGTGGCGCGTTTTAAGTTGGGGATTAAGTCCCTTGAATCCTGAGGGTTCCTGGGGGCCAACTAGCCCACCATGTACCTCCAAAGCGCCACAGAGCTGCGTTGCAGAGAGGTGTATAAAGGGCGTGGCCTCTGTACACCTCTCTGCAACGCAGCCTGGCGCATACTGGAGGTTCCTGGTGGGCTAGTTGGCCCCCAGGGACCCCAGTATTCAAGGGGAATTACTTCCCCATCTGCAAATGCGCCAGGGGCGCGTTTGCAGAGTGGTGAAGGAAGGGGCGGGGCCTGCGGGCCGATCGTTTTTTTTTTTTCCTGAAGGGGGCTGTGTGGCCCCCCTTCCTTTCTTATTTTTGGGCCCTGGGGACCCCATCCCCCAGGGCCTTACCCCTTTTTTTTTTTTTTATTATTTCTGGGGAGGGGGCCGCGTGGCCTCCTCCTGGGCCACTACTTGCCCCGGGACCCCATCCCCGGGGCCTGGCCTCTGGTTGGGGACTGTGGGGGGTCCCCAAACCCCCACAGTCCCGCCGGCTCCCCGTGTCCTAAGGGAGCCGGCATTGCTTTCCACACGGGGAGCAGCTAACATGCTGCTCCCCGTGTGGAAAGCTAATTGTCTTTGGATATTGAGGCGAGAGCAGGTTTCCTGCTCTCTCTTCCAATATCCAAAGCAGTTTGCAATGACAGGACGGGAGCCGCGAGGCTCCCGTCCTGTCATTGCAAACAGCAGTGTCCTGGGGGTAGGCACCCGGGACACTGCAGGAGCCGACCCCTGGGGGTGGCGGTCCCCAGGGCCACCACAGGCTCCAGGAGGGGCCGCGCGGCCCCCTCCCCACATCAGCAAAGCCCCGGGAGGTGGTGGTCCCGAGGCTTCGAGGGTCCAAAACGGACCCCCATTTTAATTTGTTAGTGCCCCGGGAGGTGGCGGTCCCCGGGCATGTGGGAGGCTCGAGCCCCCCACACAGGAAAAACTAAAAAAAAAAGAAGCCCGGGGAGGTGGTGGTCCCGGGGCTGCGGGAGAGCTCAGAGCCCTCCTGCACCATTTTAAAAGAAAGCCCCGGGGGTGGTGGTCCCGGGGCTTGGGAGGCTCTTTGAGGCCCCCATACATAAATTTAACCCCCCACCATGCCCCCGGGACTTGGGCCACCCGGGGCAAAATACAATCGAGCGCGGGAGACCGCCCTTCGATTTTTTTTTCCGGCAGGATTCGCGCTCCCTGAGCGCATCCTGCCGATTTAAAAAAGAAGCTTTTTTCTGCCCAGGGGTCCTTGTGGGACCCCCTGAGCAGACCGAGGAGTCAGGGTGTTTCTACCCTGCCCCCTTTGTGCGTTTTGCGCACTTTTTACTGCTTTCTTGTTCCTCGGTTCTACCGAGAAGCAAGATGGCTGCCAACACTTCCTGGTTTGGAGTGTTGACAGCCAATTAGCAGACAGCTCGTGATCGGGAGGGTGCGCGAATCCGACGCGGCCATAGATATATATGTACTTTTACTTTTGATTTTCTCAGCAACTACTGAACGGATTTACACCATTTAACAAAAGGGTTCTTTCTGAACCAAGAACTACCTCTTTGCCAAATTTGGTGTAATTCCGTTCAGCAGTTCGAGCTGTAGCCGTGTCTAAAGTTTCCTATGGGAAATTGATTTTTGACTCTTATTTTTTAATTTCTCCATAACTACTGAACGGATTTACACCATTTAACAAAAGGGTTCTTTCTGAACCAAGAACTACCTCTTTGCCAAATTTGGTGTAATTCCGTTCAGCAGTTCGGGCTGTAGCCGTGTCTAAAGTTTCCTATGGGAAAATGAATGGGAAAACACGTTTTGGGACCCCCCTTTTCTCGGCCCCCGCTTGACGAATCACCCTGAGACTTTCAGGGTAGGAGCGGACCGGAGCGGGCCATAAAGTTTGAAAATTTCGCGAAGATTCGTCAGCCGACGCAAGAGTTATTTCAAATAGAATGTCGCGGATTTCCTATGGAAAATAGGTCCTAACTATAACTATCTACTGGCGACCGCCAGTAGATAATGAAGAAAGAAAGAATACTTTACTTTATTGCATGATTTGTTAAAACCCTTGCAATGGTCTACAATAGCAGAAATTCATTACAATATATATGACAAATGGTTGATAAAAGAGTCCTTGTAATTCTATTAAAAAAACATAAGTCATTATGACATATAAAACATTGTTGCAATGCACTAACAGTGACATACAGTGAGTTGTGTCAATTAAAAAAGAAAACAGCAGTCACAAATAGGCAGAGTGGTTCAAGTCCTAGGCCGACTAGCCTGTCGGCATCTCACATCCTCTAACTTTTTTAAGAAGCGATCCATAAACCTGACCAAGGCGCAGTTGAGTGCAGTGTTCGAAGGGTCGAAGCAGGCCAGCACTGCTCCTCTGCAGGATCTAACGTCCTTTTCCATCCAACCCCTTCGCAATAAGGTTCTTCTATCTTCTAAAAGATTAGGGCACAAGCATAGGACATGAATTATGTCTTCCCTATAATGGCCACAGAGCCGACACGTTTCCTCAACCCCCTCTCTTTTCCATTTTGGGAGATGGCAGGTCATAGAAAACACCCCCATTCTCAGCATCAGGAACTGGAGCTTAATACGTGCATTGAAAGTGGTCGTTAAATAGCTCTGAGGTTTCAGCTGTAAGTAGGTTCATCCATCCGTGGCTCCGTGCCAAGAGGCTGGCCCTATCTTCTGCTGAAGAGAGTCGTTTCGCACTGAGTTTTGCTAGCCTCTTGAATTCGTTTTGGCTTACATTTAGGTGCCAGAGGATGCTCAGACCAAGAGAGCTAAGGCCGCAGGACAGGTAGTGGTGCCCCACCGGCCAACGACTTGTGTTCAGCTGGGACCAGAGATAGTGGGCCAGACTGCCTTCCCTAAGCTTATGGCAGCTTATTAAGAAAGTCGCCATACGGCTCAATGACTGTCTACAGATGCCAAATTCCAACCTGATTTGTGCCGGTGACATGTAAGAGGGTAGCTGGAAGATTGTTCTATAGATTTTTGCGACTGATTTGTCCAGTTGACCGCTATCGCGCCCTTTCAGAACCTCGCACCCATACGTGAGGGTAGGGATGACCTTTGCCTGGGCCGCCTGGAGGGTTGGAGCGAATGTTGGGCCATTTAATTTTTTGTGTATGGAGCTAAGAGCGAAAGACAACGCAATTCCTTTCTTTTTTAGCTCTCCCAGCTGGTTCGCATATCTGCCGTTGTTATTAAAGAAGACACCCAGATACTTGTGGCATCTGGTTGCTTCAATTCTTTCCTGATTTAGGAACCATGCCGGATTTTTGGGTCCAGATGTACGGACCGCAAGGATTTTGGTTTTCTTGTTGTTTATCTGTAGCCCATTCCTGTTAGAATATATGGCAGCCGCATCCAGGAGGCGTTGTAAGCGCACTTAAATCCAATTAAGCAACAATCCAGGTACAAAATAATCAATGCAGGCCCAACGCGTTTCAAACTAACACAGTCCTTGATCACGGGCCTGTGTTAGTTTGAAACACGTTGGGCCTGCATTGATTATTTTGTACCTGGATTGCTGCTCAATTGGATTAAAATACGCTTTGAAGGAGAGTGCGTCTCTGTTCTCTGTGGTAGAGATGTGAGTCCTAATATAAAACGGTCGCCAGCCGGGAGACAGCACCATCGCAGAATGTAGCGAGTACGTAAGGCATTGAATGGAGCCTCTGAACGTAACCTTCGGCGATTTTTATCAGTGCAGAGACAGTCTGGGTAAATCTGCCTATTGATGAAGCACTATACTTACCTATTTCAGGATGAAGAAGAGTGATTTCCTTGCCGCAGACTCATGGTCCCAGAATGCAGTACGACGCTCACATGAGCATGATTGAAGATATGCAAATGAGGGACTATAAAGCGCGGCATGTCCGCAGTGTTTTAAATGGCCCGTGATCAAGGACTGTGTTAGTTTGAAACGCGTTGGGCCTGCATTGATTATTTTGTACCTGGATTGCTGCTCAATTGGATTAAAATACGCTTTGAAGGAGAGTGCATCTCTGTTCTCTGTGGTAGAGATGTGAGTCCTAATATAAATGTATATATTTTTTTTTCACTGAAAAAACCACAGGTTTCAGGGACGTTATAGTTAGTTGGACATTTCACTCATACAAAACCAGAGAAATTCAGCTGTTATAGTTAGTTGAGCTAACTATAACTCGCGCCCCCGTAATGCACTGCTGATGACGTCCTATATTACATCACTCATGACATGGTCAGTGACATCACTGATGACATCTCAAATGACTTCACTGATGACATCACTGATGACATCATCCAGTGACTGTGAGTGTTTCTCAAAAGCTTAAGAATGTGGTATAAATATGTACGCCAAGGTGTATTGAAGACTGAGTGGGTGCATGAGTGTCTGAATGGATGATTTAGTGTGTGTGTGACTGACTGTATAAGTGAGTGATTAAATGTGTCTTAGTGAATGCATGGGTGAGTGACTAATCTGTGTGAATGTCTGTATCAGTCTGTCAGTTGGTATGTAAGTGGCTGCATGGGTTGGTGAGTAGCTACATGAGTGTCTATATGGGTTAATGATTGGTTGTCTGAGTAGCTGTATGGGTGCCTGAGTGTCTGTGTCGAAACTCCGTGCATGGATGTGTGAGTGGGTGATTCAGTGGATGTATGGGTTCATGAATACATCTGCGAGGGGCTCTATGGGTGAGTGACTGTGCTTATGGCTGTGTTGGAGAGTGAATGGATGTCTCAGTGGTATATGTGTGAGTAACTACATATGTGAAAGGCAGTATATGTGAGTGTTGGAGTATATAAGTGACTATATGTGAGAGTGAGTGATTGTGAGAGTGGCTGTATGGATGAGTGTATGCTTGTGTCAGTGATTGTATAAGAGAGTAAGTATGCGTTAGTATCTGTATGAAAACATGAGGTGGTGTGTGTATAACTGTATTGTGAGTAAATGGCACTGTGATTGAGTCTATAGGTGTCTGACTAGGTGTGTGAGTAACTCTATGGGTGAGTGGTGGTGTGTGAGTATCTGTATAGGTATATGAGTGCATATATCAGAGGCTGTATTGATGAGTGACCGCGTGTATGAGTGACTGTACCGGTGAGTGAGTGGATGTCTGTAGACCTATGAATCAGTGAGTGGGTATGTACTAACTGGTATTGGTGTGTCTATGGTTTTGAGACTGGTAATCTGCATTTTAGAGTGGGTGTATGAAACGTTATATTAGGGTGTGAGGAGGTGCATCAGATATTAACCGGATGATGTCATGAGTGATGTAATCAGTGATGTCATTTGAAATGTCATCAGTGATGTCACTGACCATGTCATGAGTGATGTAATATGTGACGTCATCAGCAGTGCATTGCGGTTTTGTACGAGTGAAATGTCCAACTAACTAAAACGTCTCGGAAACCTGTGGTTTTTTCAGTGAATTTCTAAGGTTTTTTAAATGCTAATTTCTAACTATAACGTCCCTGAAACCTATGTTTTTTTCAATGAATTTCAAAGGTTTTTTAAATGCTAATTTCTAACTATAACATCCCTGAAACCAATGTTTTTTTCAGTGAATTTCAAAGGTTTTTAAATGCTAATTACTAACTATAACGTCCCTGAAACCTATTGTTTTTTTCAGTGAATTTCTAAGGTTTTTTTTAGTTACTAATTACTAACTATGAAGTAGTAGTAGTGTTTGCAGAGTGGTGCAGAAAGGGGGTTGGGCCTCCGACCAGTGCTCAGAAATTCTGCTGCGTAGGACTTACAGGAGGAACGAGGAGGGCTTCTTGGCCCCCAAAGTCCCTCAGGAGTAAAGTGGACTTGATCCCCAACCCATAGTGTGCCAGGAGACGAGTTTTCAGAGTGGTGGAGAAAGGGGGGGCGTGGCCTCTGAAGACCTCTTAGCAATCCCACTGTGTGCGACTTACTGGAGGTAACAGGAGCAGTAGTTGGCCCCCAAGGACAACCTTGGGGGCCAACTACCCATCCTATTACCTCCAGTAAGTCCCACACAGCAGGATTGCTAAGTTTTCATAGCCGGCCACGCCCCCTTTGCCCACCATTCTGCAAATGCGCTCCCTGGCGCACTCTTGGATGGGGATTAAAGTCCCCTTCGATGCTGGGGGTCCTTAGGGGCTAACTAGCCTATCTGACACATCCAGTAAGCCCCAGATAGTGGGATTGCTGAGAGGTAGACACAGGCCACGCCCCCTTTCTGCACCACTCTGCAAACGCGCCTCCTGGCGCACTCTTGGTTGGGGGATGAAGTCTCCTTGCCTCCTGAGGGTTCGTGGGGGCCAACTAGCCCTCCTGTTATCTCTAGTAAGCCCCACACAGCTGTATTGCTGAGAGTGGTCCGAGGCCATGCCCCCTTTTTACATCACTCTGCAAACACGCCTCCTGGCGCACTGCTGCTCGGGGGATGAAGTCCACTTTAGTCCTGAGATCCTCAGGACACAAGAGGATCTCATCGCCCCACCAGCAGTGCGCCAAGAGGCGTGTTTGCAGAGTGGTGTAAAAAGGGGCGTGGTCTCGGACCACCTCTCAGCAATCACACTGTGTGGGGCTTACTGGAGGTATCTGGTGGGCTAGTTGGCCCCTAAGGACCCTTAAGATTCTAGGGGACTTAATACACCAACCCAGAACGCACCAGAAGGTGCGTTTGTAGAGTGGTGCGGGGAGGGGGCGGGGCCTCCGACAAGATGCCGGGTTTTTTTTTTTTTGGGAAGAGTGGCTGTGTGGCGGAGACCTTATCCCCCAGGGCCTGAGCCATAGTTTTTTTTTTTTTTAAACGGGAAGGGGGCCACGCGGCCTCCCTCCCGAGGCCGATTTCGGCCCCGGGGACCCCATCTCCCGGGACATTGTCTCGTTTTTTTTTTTTATTAAATATTCGGGGCCAGCCCTCACATTGGGGACTGCGGGGGAGCCCCAATGCCCCCGCGGTCCCTGCTGGCTCCACGCCTCCTGCAGGAGCTGGCATTGCTTTTGGGCAAAGGGAGCTGCAAACATGCATCTCCCTTTGCCCAAAAGAAATTTTGCTTTGCTTCGTGGAAGCAAGAGCAAAGCAGAAGTTTGCTATGACAGGGCCTCTCATAGCAAACTGCAATGTCCCAGGGGTGGGCACCCCGGGACATTGCTGGAGCCGGCCCTGGGGGGTGGTGGTCCCCAGGGCCACAGAGGGCTCCAGGAGGGGGTCTCGGCCCCGGGGAGGTGGTGGTCCCCGGCGGTCCGCAACGGATCCCCAGTTTCTTTTAATTAATGCCCTGGGGGTGGTGGTCCCTGGGGCGTGTGGGGGGGCTCGAGCCCCCCCACACTCCTTTATTTTAAGCAGAGCCCCGGGAGGTGGATGTCCCCGGGGCTGCATGAGGGGGGCAGGAGCCCCCCCACGCTTTTCAATAAGTATCGCCCCGGGGAGGCGGCGGTCCCCAGGGCTGCAGGGGCCCCCACAGGGCCCCCGCATAAACATACAGGAATGCCCCCGGGACCTGGCCCACCCGGGGGCTCATTAAAATGAAGTTCAGGACACTGCACTTCATTTTTTTGTTTTCCCAGCGGGATTCGCGTACCGTACCCGAATCCCGCCCCCAAAAAATGCTTTTTTGGGCCCTCTGAGTCCCTGTGGGACCCCCTGACCAGGCCTAGGGGGTCAAGGTGTATCTACCCTGCCCCCTTTTCTTTTTTTTAAATCATTTTGTTCCCTTTTTGCTGTCACAAGATGGCTGCCAACACTTCTTGGTTTGAAGTGTTGGCAGCCAATCAGAATGAAGCTCTTGATCGGGAGGGTTCGCGGATCCACCGCGGTCACCAGATATCGATATTTGTTTACTTTTTAATTTCTCAGGAACTACTGAACGGAATACACCAAAGCAAAGAGTGCACTCTGGACCAAGAGCTACCTCTCTGCCAAATTTGGTGTAATTCCGTTCAGCAGTTCGGGCTGTAGCCGCGACAAAAGTTTCCTATGGAAATTATCATGGAGAAAACGCATTTTGGGACCCCCCTTTTTTCTCGGCCCCCGCTTGACGAATCACCACGAAACTTTCAAGACAGCAGCTGACTGGAGGGTCCCATTAGTTTTGAAATTTCGCGAGGAGTCGTCAACCGGCGCCAAAGATATTGGCAAAAGAAAAAATGCTTTTTGAATAGAAAGCGGTCCTAACTATAACTACCTACTGGCAACTGCCAGTATGTAATATATATATATATATATATATCATGTGATCAAGGCCTTTGGGGAGGCCGAAACGCATTATGGCGGCGGTGCAGGGTAACAAATAAATTCATTTTGCACCATAAAGTGGGTCCGCGTTCGTCTGTTCCAGAGAAACTGGTTGTTCAGAGGCCAAGCAGGTGATATATATATATATATCGTCCACACTGGCAACATATAGATTAGATTGCGCACCCATGCTCAGTATTCGCAATTCAATTTTTTTTCCAGAGGAACATAATTAACCCATCATAATTATTAATTACCGGCATCGATTTATCATCCTTCCAGCACTAAAGGTTACGCTTGTCCACTTCATAGGTCGAGTCAACATCAGTTTGTAACTTGTACTAGGCTATCCCTGCCACCATTATGTTTTATTTTACTTTAGCATTGCTTATCATTCATCATCATGGTTTCTTGTATGGCAGTCTTCTTCTTGTGTACTGTACTTCTACTACTCGTTCCCTAGTCTCCCTCAGGTGACTGGCTATCTCATTTTATTTTTTTGCAAATGCAACTGTCTACTACTGCTACCACCACCCACCATCGCACCTTAGGAAACCAAACCATCACCATGCATCCATTGCTTCGCCTAAACATCAATCACAGGTAAGGGAAGAAGTGTGGGGGAGGCAATAATGTGTATACTATGGAAATCAATTAATTCACACACCCACATCCTTCTGAGTACATACTACATAGGGGTTTTAGTTGCAGAATGCATAGACTAGGATGAGAGACTGACAGTAGTAGGACAAGTGAGGGTACTGCATCTATCTGTTGGTGTGTTACACTATTGGCAGATTTCAAAAACTGGCTGCGGCCCTGCAGCAAAAGGAGGAAACAAACAAGGCGACGTAAAAGCGTAACCCCCCCAGAAAAGATTTACATCAAATGTATTGTAAAACTATAAATAATTTATTACCCTAACAAATAAACTAGAAGAAGAAACCCACAACACCTGACCCACCCCTCTCCCTAACCCAACCAATGTCCAGTAAATTAAATAAATGTCCATGATTGTCCACGCCAAGAAGTCCAAATGTCCAAGAAGTTTAAGAACACCCAAAGTTTCCCCAACTTCCAACATCCCACCCACCAAAAAAACATTAAAAAAGGGACAAGGGTCGAAGACTGAGGTCTAGTGGTGGGCGGGCTGGCTAGTGTGCTCTAGAACCTCCTCGAGCCTGGCCTCTAGGTGCGCCATCTGGAGGAGCATGTGGTGCCGAAAGTTCCTGCAGGAACAACAGGGGTGGGCAGCAGTGGTTGATGATGATGATGGGCGACGGGTGGCTGCCAGAACACGGCGCCGTACCACCGGAGGCACGGGGGGCCTGGCTGGGGCATTGGAGGAAGCTGCAGTTTCCACCTCCTCCACCTCCTCCGCCAGGACAACCAGCCGGCGATATTCGTCCCGGATGGCCTCCAGCTTGCGCTGCCGTGTCCTTGCTGCTAACTCCTGCCTGTTGGGTTGGGAAGGAGTAGCTATATCAAGAAAGAAAAAAGACAATTGTAACCAATACTCCTAGCAAAACAGTAACACAAAATTACACACATAAACATTATAGTAGCACAGTAGCACTAGCAGTTGTGGTATCCTCCTCACTTCCTCAGCCCCTAAGATTTGGATGTGATGGTTAGACTTTCAGGCATTAGGCACTATGGAGTATACAAGTATTCTTCTTCTCCCTCTTGTTTAGCACAATTAACCTTGTAGGCATGCCACCTCAGTCAGCTTGTGCCCTAGACAGACATACTTGTGCCCTAGACAGACATACTTGTGTCGCAGACTCACGTTACTTTACTACTGTCTGCAGGTGGGGCAGCTGTACTACACAATTAGCTATTTTTCCATTACGGCCATACTCTGTTAAATCAATGGCAAATGCTCAATTTCACTTTCACCCTGACTACTGCAATAAGGCACATGATATATGCTTAATATGAATGATGATGATGATACACGGCACAACATCACATCACTCACGTGATGATGATGACATACTGATTTGTAAGTAGTTAACCATGCAGCCGATAGTCCACCCATGGCTGACACGGTCAAAATGACATGGGTAGGGAGTCAGGGACTGGAGCGGAAGTGGGCCTCGGAGTCGGAGGGAGGCGATTGATGATGGGTGGGTAGGGTACATAATACATAGTCATGCACAATATATATGTTGTGCTTGCAAACTACTGTGAGTCAAGGGAGTATTCCATTCTGAAATACAACCTCAAACCTTTGAATCAAAAACCTTGGGAAAAAACAGTTCTTGTTCTTCCCAGGGCTTTTTTCATTTATCATTGCATTGCTCTTCCAGCATTATTTTATTCTTCACCCTTGGCTTTGGTACTCTGGCACGGTTTAATTTTCTTTTACATTATCTTCATTCAGTCTGACTTTTCACCTACTATAATACCATCCAGGCATCCATCCATCCAAACATGGCTATCATAAACCTTTCACCGACAACATACATTTGCCATATAACCAACCACCACCCAGGCGTCCTTGCTTGCCTTTGAGTTTGACCCCCTCAAACACCCCGGAGGATTCCTTTCACCCTTATAGTTTCACCCACCCAGGCAGGCATCCTTTCTGCTTTCTTTCACCTTTCACCCATCCTTCAACCACCCATGCATCCTATCATCAGCCACCTATATGCATCCCGGGGCCCCTTCCTTCACCCACGCATCCTTCTCTGCCAGTCATATATTACATGTCGTCTGACTCTTTGTCTTCGTCATAAAACTTTCTCTGCTGAGTTGAAGATAGAATAGAATAGGCCATTAGTTACTCAACCCGCACCGCTAATGCTAATGTTAAGTAAAGGGTGTCTTCTTCAACTGTTCAGTGTTCACAACAACTTAGGGGCCGATTCCGATTCGGGCCGGAAATCTCTCCGACCGAGCCGGACCCGGAGAGATTTCCGACCGAATCGGACCCATGCAGCCCGACCGAACGAGTACGATGTGCACGTATGCCATCGGACTCGATTTGGTCGGACTCCCATTGAAGTCAATGGGAGCCTGTCGTACAACGCGTACGCGGGCTCCCATTGACTCAATGGGTGCGAGGCGGACAAGGGCGCCCCCTACAGCGTGTACACGGCAAAGCGACTCGCGCCGTACACGCACAGGTAGGGGGGACCCATGGGTCCCCCCTGTGTGCGACTCGCGTGGCTACGTGTACAGTGGGGTCCGACACAGACCCCCAAAGTACGGCTCCGACTGCTCTTTGGAGCCGGAGTGCGCGGCTCGGTCGGACTGCTCGCGGCGCGCATCGTACTTACCTGGCCGGGGAACGTCTCCATTGCGCGGTGCGAGTCGTGTCCGAGCGAGTCGGTCGGTGCGGTTAGACCCGGGAACGAGTCGGTCGGAGCGGTCGGGACGCCCGGACGAGTCGGTCGGCGATTTCGCATCGTACTTGCTCGCCCGGACGCGCGTACGAATCGGTCGGGAAATAGGGCTCCGAATCGGATCCGGTTAAGCCGAATCCGATTCGGAGCCCTACCGGCCGAGATCGGAATCGGCCCCTTAGTCTCAGCAGAAGTACAGTGTACTAAGTGTACACCCTTGCAGCGAGTGTAGTCATCATTCTCAATAAGTAAGGAATATGACTTACCACCGCCCGCCACTGCTGCTGGCTCACCCCCTGCAGCTGCGGCATATGCTCCCTCCGGAGTGGCATGGCCCTCACCACTGGCCCCAGGACTGGTGGTCGGTATGCCTGGAAAAAACATTTCACATTTTTTAGATGCCATATACGCCTCCCCTATTTATTTTTTTCATTAGCAAGATTGAAAATACATAATTAATAATACATACACCACACACATCACTATCTACAATTTGGATACTAGAGTAGAGTAGACAGTATGTCCTACCAAAAATAACAAAATAATATCCGGTTGGGCATTTTGTTGGTAGCAATTTTTGAAAAGCCTCTCAAGAAGAGGACAACCCAAAGGACTGGACTCAGTGGCTAGAGCTATTGGTGCATCTCATTTTTTTTAAAAAGAAGAGTGAGTGGCCAACTGGCAGACATGGGCGGACATGAGGTCTCTCTTAGTTGGAAAATAATGGTGCTGTCCTCCTCCTCATACTTCCTTCCAGCCATGGTGCATGGTAATCGGTTGTTCAGTGTTCACCATCAACTGCTGCTAATAATAAAAGTACTAGGCCTGGATTAGAAAAAGTAAAATACACCACTTTGGGGTGTCCAACGTGAGTGACCACCATTTACTGATTGAGCAAGAGACAGTAAAAGATAGCTTTCTCATCTCAACAAACCTGCGTAGAATACCTTACTTGGGCATGCAATCTGCACAGCAGATTAGTGCTACTAGTACTAGTAGTAGTAAAGAGTCCTTACTAGTTCTAGTAGTAGCCTAGGACCAATGGGTTCTCTGAGTCTTACAGTATCACTACTAGGCAATCCACATATAAGGGGAGAGGGACAGCTGAGTGGAAACCCAGAAGAAAGCAAGCTACAGACAGACTAATAGAGAGTGAGAGGTTAGTCAGAGGCAGTTTGATTTGATGTAAAAAAAAAAACAGACACTAGAAACAATGTTAGTAGGTAATGGAGCAAAAATAAGAATTTAGAAACAGATAGATTGAAGAGGATTTGGGAAAAATTAAGATTAGGAAATGGAAATAATAGAGCGGTAAAAGTTAGAGAAATATTAATATAACAACTCCAGGAGGACTTACTGGGAACGGCAGCAGAGCCATCTGTGCCTGAGGCCGCTTCTTGCTGCTCCTGGGAGGCCCCTCCGGCTCCCGCACCCGCCTCAGCAGTGCCAGCAGACCCAGTCTTCTTCTTGCCCCTGGATGCTGATCATGTAAGACATAATTAAAGAGACAAAAAATGATTTGTGTTAAATAAATAAATATTAAATAATCACTCTAAAAGAAATTTGTAGACCAAGTAATAGACATAAGGTTAAGGGAAGCTATGTTTCTTTAGCTTTAGATTTGGAACAAAGAGGTAAGCTTTGTATTCATCAAGTTCAAAGCCGTTATGACACTGTGATTGTGGGACAGAGGGTGTGTGGCCATATCTTTCTAATCAATGGTCCTTGAAAGACGTTTATGCAAGAAGCTGTACAAGTGGTGCCAGGAGTATATTTTGTGTGTGAGAAGAATGCATATGTTCGGCTACCGAACAATTGGTATTGCACTTGTTATGTGGCAGTTGTAATTCCAAAGATATATCATGTGGAAGATCTAGAAGGTTTGGAGGGACAATTGAGCCATAGAGAAGAACGTGGATTGAGTCCTGGTGATGTTGTTGGAGACATATTTGGAGCGATGATACCTAGTTTGAGAGTGGTGTTGAATGATGTCAAACTAAGAAGGCTGTCTACGATAGTAGATAAGTTGTTGATTAACATAGCTCAGTCATTGCTACTCATAGATGGGGAAATCGTTTTGATAAGGGCGATGGTGATGCTAAACCGTCTTGCATTAGACATGTTACTGGCAAAGGAAGGCGGAGTCTGTCGAATGCTGAAGGTTCAACAGTGTTGTACTTATATCCCTGATGAAAGTAAAGATCTGTGGGGATATATATCAACATCACTGAGATACACCATGAGATACATGATCTGGCAGCTGAGGGAGTTTGGGATAAAATTGGAAAGGGATTTGGTGCAGTTGGAAGTTGGTTTGCTAACCTAGGTAACAGAATTCTTGGATATATCTTGAAGCCAATTATAATTGTTGTGGTCTGTGTTATCATCTTGGTAGGAATGATGAGGGCATACAAATGCCATAAGGCAAGGCAAGTGGAGAACTCCTTATAGAAAAAGAGAGAAGGGTGGAAAGACTGCAGGACAGTCATTATGAGAACTTGAAGGCAGTTGGAGGAGTTCAGACAGAGGAGACTAGCTATGACATCTGTTTAGATCGGTCTACTCTACAGGGATTTTAAAGGTGTTTGTGATGACTCAAAGTCATCATAGGGGGGAACTGATGTAACGGAAATCGCATTTTAATTGTAGGGATGCATTTTACTCACACATATAGAGTGCACCCGAATATAATCTTTTGTTGTTTTAACATGAAGTGTAAAAATTGTGAAATGTATTAACTCGAAACGTGATGTGTTTAGGCCATTGAAAAGTAACATGGAGAAATTAACATAGAAAGTGAATGTAACTAGCAGAAAACATTAACATGAATCACTCATGCTGTGAACCGACAATATTTCACGTTCTAAATGTGATTATTAATTGTGTCGTTTCACATGAAGGTAAATGCATTAATTTAATGTGCCTATTTTCCATGCAATTTGTAAAAGCTCATATGCTGTATCCTTATGTTAGCTGAATTTCGTAGACCTGAAATGCAGTTCCCTGGAAACACTTGCTTTAGAATTAACAGTTGAATTTCATGTGTATTGTTGAATTTGTTCTTTTTCACTTTTTGTGTTGCAGGTGAATGAAGTATTCTTGTTAGCTAGAATAATGTCTTTGTTTGATTAGTCAGGCAAGGTGAGAAGAAGCTACAATCATGTGGCCAGAGTCGACAAAGGAAGGTCATTGTGCTTCACACAGGAGAAGGCCTGGAAGCCAAGGACAAAATGTTGCAAGGAAGGAACACTGTTGTCTCATGGAAAACTACCTTTAGGACTGTACCCAGAGCAGATGGCGTGATTTGCATTGAATCTTGGGAAAGTTTCCTATGAATAATGTAATGTGAGGAGTAGTGAAAGTGCCCACTTCTTCTACCTTAAGAGAGAAAGCACCTGAAAGCAAGCTTCATGCTATCTGACCCTTTGATGGTGGAAAAACTTCTTAGGAAGATTCCACATGCTGACACCTTTTTTACCTTCCTTTCCTGAAGATGCTAAAGTAGGTATGTCATTTTAGTGTTAGTATAGGGATAGATTAATGCTTCTTATTCATCAACCCTCGTTGCAGGGAAACTTGGACTCATGCTTCCTGATCCTCTGCATTCTGATTCTTGAATTAATTGTATTACTCATGCCACATTGTCTTAATTGGATACGCAGATTTGGCTTCATGCAAATTCTGATGTATTTTCTACACTCTCGTATTGAGGTGTCTTTATGTTTAGTTATTTTTGGCTTTGTAATAAATCAAACTAAGCTCATGTAGTTGGCTGCGGCTACTATGTGTCCAAGGGAATTCTTGTTTAATTGATTGGTTTAAATAAAAAAAAATTCCCCTCTACGCTTCCATGCTGCTAAAAAGAACCATCGAATTTTGTTCCTAGAACAGGTCCAGAATTTATAGGCCAGCCCTTTCAATAACATAACATAATATCCCAACTTGAACTTTATTTTCACTCCTATGGGGAACTAATGCAATTCCAAGAGGATGGGCATTTGCCCAGGCATGTAGGACAGTTCTCAGTGACACGAGAGCATTTTGTGGGATGCCTACTAAGACAGCATTGCAGAAATCAAATCTGGAGAGAAGGAGGGCATGAACTCCTGATTTTAGAGATGAAATAGATAATGGAGACTGCAGCTTTTAAAGGCATGCAGGTAAAAATTAGCTGGTTTGGCCAGATTGTTTCATGGGACATCATGGAGAGTTTTGAGTCTGAGGTAATGCAAGGAGAAGAGACTGTGGTGGAAATTGATGGTGAGAAGTCAGGGGTGCAATAGCACACCTTGTACAACTGGCTATGAGTGAAACAGATAAGAGTTTATCAGAACAGAAAAGGGAAGGAGAAATCCCTTCAGGACGAGAACCCTCACTAACCATTAGGTGAAATGCTTCATCATATGGGTTCCCTCCTCACACCTAGATTGAAAAAATCCAAGGTGTGGGCTGCCACTCCCCAACGGGGAGGAGCTGAGGTGTTTTCTCAGAGATGAGCGGTGAAGAAAGGTGAGTGAGGGGCAGAATGCATAGAAAGAGTGATCAGAGTGATGAATAAAACTATCTCTAGGGGTCCACTTAAGCTTTATTCGGTGGCCTCTAGGATAGAAATTAAAAGAGGACTAGGGATTAACCAAATATATCCCTCACAAGGGTCAACATGTTTCTGCCCTTAGTAGGTCCCATAGAGGGATCCAGGGGCATATTTCAGGACCTTGAAGTTTAGTAATCACTCTGCAGGTTTTCGTGTTAGTGAAAAAATAAAAAGATAGAAAACATATATACTGGCCACCACTGGATCAGAGCAGTCAGGTTGGCGACGACCCGTATTCTTCTGTGGGGTTCGTCTTCATGAAATTCAAAGGTAAGAATAAAAATGTCATTTCCCTCCATGGTCTGACATAATGTTAATAGAGTGCTCCATAAGGCCTCTCATGGCTGTTAGGGTTTTATATATGTGTAAGCGTAGTTTATCCAAAAGCAGTCTTACAAACTGTATACTAATGCGCAAAGTAGAGGTTGATTTTCACATTAGTCTACAGGGTGAGTCCCTATGTGTGGATAACCTTCTTGTAGCAGTAATGTCATCGCATTACTAATCAGACGAGGTATTAATGTTAGGAAGGTAGGGGCTTGATGACCATAATAAAGTGTGCAGTTCACATGAGCTAATGTAGTGGAACCGTGTATGTTAAATCAAAAGAAATATTTAAAAACGACGGCTAATGCCTAGTGTGGGGATCGGTTGTCATTCCTGTGTAAAGCTCTTAAGCGGGGGTACAAACGGAGAGCTGTTTCAATGTTCTTATATCACATGATTAATCTACCGAGTAAATCCCAAAATGTGGATACCCGTCTTTTAGCATTAATGTGCATGCATGTCTACTCAAAAAAAGGGGAGGAGGGAAGCCTGTTCAATTGTACTAATTGCACGGTTCAATCAGGCAGGCAGGGGCTTCATGCCTGTTATAAGAAAAGCGCGGTTCACATGACGTGTATGTTACATCAAAGAGACGGCTACTGCCTGGTACAGGGATCGATTATCATCCCTGTGTAAAGCTTGTGAAGGGTGGTCAGACGAGGAACTGTGATCATGTTTGTATATTCGCTTACCTAAGTGTTGCAGTGCACCTCTATACGGACGTCCTGGCGAGAGTGAAACTCGGTCCTGCCAAGCGTCCAATATAGATGGAGGTTGTACCTGCATAGGAGACGTGATTAGCCCGTACGGCACGTGTCACGTATGTTGTTTCCTACACAGGGTTTCTGGGTCATGTAGTCTACTCCCTACTCCCAGATGAATTTTTGGAGTGGACAATGTATATGGGGAAGCTGTATAATTAGTCAAAATACAGAGTTGCATAAACGTTTAGTATTACGTATAGGGAATAATGTTGATAGCAACCGAGTGGTGTAGAACCGGTGATATACTTGTGTCATTAGTAAACGTGAATGCATATTCAGGCTGAATTCACGATTAGTTTTAAGGGTGTAAACAAGATGGTCTAGTGTCAGTAGGAAGGACCTACATAGAAAACAAGGACTTGTCTCGATCTACTGAGGTCAAAAAATGATGTAAATATATTTCACAAATTATATGGGATATGTTCACTGATTCTATTGTGGTTAACAGAAAGACACATAGAAAGCTATTTGCCAAATCATGTTTAAGGGCATGTAGTTCAGGTGTCATTTTCCAGGCTGGTCTCTGGGATATCATCATTAACTCTGAGTCTGTGTAGGCTCAATCAGAAATTGTATATCATTTACCCAGGCTGGCCCATGGGATGTCATCATTCAGTCCGAACCTATCACTACTCAATCTGAAAACCCATTGTTGTTCTCTTCGGAATAAAACGGTTTCTAATGGGCCATAGAGAAGTCAGGGCTGCTCAGGGTGCGCCTTAGGTCTGAACAGAAGTGCTTCTTGAACCTAAGAGAGAAAAGTATGAATTTGTGTTTTTACGGGTTTAGAGTCAGGCAGTTTTCCACCATCTGAGATTCAATATTCTGTAGAGTAGTAAAAGGTGAGATTGTCCTTCAGAGACGAGGTTTTATGGTAAATTTACATGTGTTCTGCATGCTGATGGATGGACATTCCAACACTAAGCTGATGGTTTGAGCAGGTGTTAAAGTCAATATGTTACTTTAAGAAGAGTAAATGGTACAACAGATGAACGCTAATGTTACCTGTTTGTTACAATATGTTTGGTAGCAAACAATTAACATTAATTCCTTTTTCCTGGCAAACATTTATATATTGTTAAATCCATTAAGCACTCTTACTGCAGATTTGTATATTCTGTGGTATCTAGATAACATGCACCATGAATTTTGCCTCTTGCTAACACATGTGCTCTTACGGATCCCACTCTCATATCTTCTCCCAACTATCTTCCTGCAGATTTTTCCCTCTTTGAACTAATCATTTGAATGTGAGAAACTGGGAATATTCCCAAGATTCAAGAATGTTTTCAATTTTCCCAGACTTTCCATTGGGATTTATAATTCCAGAGGCAACTCAGACAAAGTAAGATGGCAAGAAAATTAGGAGGGCCTGCAAATCAATCTAAATTTCCTTCAGAAGTTTGTGTATGACAGAAAACCATGTTTTAAAATGCTTGCAGAGGCATAATAAGAACCAATAAGAAGCTTTTAGATTAATTGACATTAACATGTGATTTAAAGTGTTCACTGTAAATTCCTATTGAGGCTCATCCATCTGCCAAAATGTGTAAATAGAGCAATTTGTAAGAGAGGAATGATTTGATTGATCAACCCAGGGACAACTTCCTTTGAAACTGAATGAAGGAAGCCTTAAGTTTAACCCAGTTACAAAGCATCAACCATGCTACAATTGCTCCTCCTTGGGAAACAAAGCTAAAACATAGACTCAAACTCACGTCAGTCATGTCAAAGACACAAATTTGACTCTCCAGCGGTAGCATCAAAAACAATGAATGCTCTGCAAGAATTAGCCAGGAAACAGAAGAGAGTCAAAGAAAGAAAGAAGACTGATTGTTGCTTCATTACCGGTACCCAAGGGTCCACACAATATATCAGATCAGAGAACATTAATAATGCTGATATACCTGACATCCCTGGCGTGGTATTCCCCCAGACTTTTTGCATTCATCCCCCTATTTTTGCTTAATTCGTTTTTGAACCTCTGTGAACTTTACCCCTGCTAAACAGAGGTAAAGTGCCTGTGCTCTCTCCCCTGAACATGGTAAAATTGGTGCACTCCTAATGGACACCTCTAAATTACTTATAAGTCCCTAGTAAATACTTCTGCATGTACCCAGGGTCTGTAAATTAAATGCTACTAGTGGGCAGAAGCACTCATTTTGCAACCCACTAAAATAGTACTGCAAAATGTATCAAAGGCCTGCTACTGTAGCCTGCAGTGCTGTTTTAAACTGCCATTTTGACCTAGCAAAACAAACCCCTTTTGCCACGGCTAAACTTTCCTTTTTAATACTTATAAGTCACCTCTAAGGTAGGCCCTAAAGGCTCATAGGGCAAGGTGAATGCTATTTAAAAAGTTGGACACTTAACTTAACCTTTACATTACCTGAAAGTGAAAACCCCTAAAACCGATTTTCATTGTAGCAAGGCCATCTCTCCCATAGACTAACACTTAATAAGTGATAACTTCAGTTTGGGAACAGATAGAGAAAGGCTTTTCCACTCTTTTGA
This sequence comes from Calotriton arnoldi, assembly GCA_963921515.1. Taxonomy (NCBI): domain Eukaryota; kingdom Metazoa; phylum Chordata; class Amphibia; order Caudata; family Salamandridae; genus Calotriton; species Calotriton arnoldi. The sequence continues at coordinate 572,150 of CAWUFW010005224.1, read as the reverse complement.
GTTGTAATTTTAAATCCTCTTTAATGGTAAAGTTGGATTTAAGTTACTTTTCTGAAATTGCCACTTTTAGGAAGTTGGCACTTTTCTGCCTAAACGATGTGTGCTTTTCTGCCAGTATCCATGGCCACATGACTGTCAATGGCTCTCTTGTGGTGTGTTGTGTGTTGTGTATTCCCTCCGGACATGGGGACAAAAGGGTCCTGGGTGTAGAGGGACTGGACCTTCTTGACACTATGACTGGGGAAGAGTTGTGTCCTGCCCTGTTTACACTTCAAAGAACCTTGCCTGCAGCACACACAAAGGAACCTGACACCAGGCCTGCCGTTGTCACCCTAAAGGGTTTGGAGCAAAACCCAAGGGAAGTGGAAGAACTGCCCAGAACAAGTTTGGAAGTAGGCTAGAGATTACCCACACACAAAGGCTGGCACTGAGAACAAATGTGGTACTTTCAGAACATCTGATCGGAACAGTCCTGGACTTGTGGAAGATTCAGACGGAGGACCCTGCTATCTGAAGAAGGAAGCCTGGCCCTGCTTGCCTTAAACTCAGGTTCCCCAGAAGTGACTCCAAGGGTCAGTTGACTGACCACCTGTTTGGGCTACATGCACACAACAAGCTTCCAGAGTCCTCCCAGCAACTGTCTGGCTGACTAGCACCACCTGTAACTGCCTGAGCCCTGCTGCTGGCCTCTGCTAGAGTAAGTCCTAAACCCCAAGAGGTGTTCCAAGTTCCTGGACCCTAGCCTGGCATCAGAGTGTACTCTTACTCCCTCAAAATAGAACACCAGGTAAAAATCCAGATGTTTTGGTCTCATTGGGAATGCGAGTGGACTACTCGTGCCAAGAAAAGACCACCAACACGAACTTGCTCTTCGCGTCAGCTATGAACATCTGCATCAGCAATGATTGCCATATCACCTGCGAACATGAAGCTCCAGTGATGACCTGCTCCTCACGCCAAACAGCAACCGCCCACATAAACTTCCAACGCAAGGCTCCAGCCGTGTCCTGCTCCTCACTCGAACAACAGACTCCTTGTGGCCGCTGCCAATGCGAAGCTCCAGCTGAGACTCCCTGAGTGGACATGGACTGTGAGCGGGTAAACTCTTCTCTGGGACAATCTTGGTCCCTGTATCTAACCTGCGCTAGATCGAGGTCAGCCTGAACTTGTGACTTTGACCCAGTCAAGGTGGCGCTTTGTGGTTTGTGGTGCTATTGACACCTAGAACTATAACAATTCAAACTCCGGTTCTACTTATTGGATTTCTGTCATTTTGCTGTAATTCTATTTATTACATTTTACTCTATTTTTCTAAATTGGTTTGGGATTCTTCTTGTGTTGTGTTTTTACTTTATTACTGTTTGATGCCTCATAAATACTTTACACATTGGTTCTAAGTTAAGCCTGACTGTTTTTGTGCCAAGCTGCCAGAGTGTTGAGCACAGGCTTATTTAGTGACTTTTGCGGTTCACCCTGACAGAGATTGTGTTTATTATTTGAGTGGGGCTTCCACCACTTGCAACTAATAACCCAATTTCTTACAAAAGCTTTTGCAGTGTTTCTCTGATTTGTATGCAGTTATTTGCAAAGTTATTGAGACTGTAGGTTTATAAACCTAGTACACAATGAGGGGAGAGAATCCATACATATCACTTTTACAAGCTTAACATTTTGCAAAAATATTTGGGAAAATGCAACATTACTTGGCGATATCTGCTGTAGAGATGCAGAGAATGTATTGCCAAAATGTGCAGGAGTGTTACGCCTTCCACTCTCTAAGGGTTACTAGAGTGAGGTGGAATCAACAAAAACACTTAAACCATTGAAAGGGAATTTACACTCCATGATGGAGTTTGAGCTATACACATTGACTTAGAACAACATTTATAAGAGGCATCACCAATTTCAATGCTTATAAAATCACTATTCAGAGGTGCTAATGGCAGCTTAATCTCCTCACTTAAAGTAACTAGCCACATGGAAAGCAGACCAGGGCACAAAAAAGCAATTATACCTGATCCTATGAAGAGTAGGTGGACCAGCAATTTACAGTTAAACACCGAGGGCCTGATTCACAAAGGTACACCTACAATTTTGGGAAAGTTTAGTGCTTTTCTGTATTCAGAAACTATGTGCGGATTTTTATGACTCTGCACTCCCAATACTTACTTCTCCGCACCAGGAGACTCTGAAATTGAGGTGGAGATCGACACACACATAAGTAGAGGGAGTGTGTAGTCGTAAAACTCTGCATGTAGTTTCTGAATACCAAAAGGTAGTAAACTTAGTGTAGATTTACCCTTGAGAATCAGGACCAGAATGTTGCTGACACAATCTATAGCGAGTCTAAATATATGCACAATCCCAGTTGGTCATGCATAGTTACACATTTGAAGCAGGGCCCTTTTACTACATATATCTAGTAGACACAGGTATCAATAGCAATAAGTAGCTTTTTGGATTCAACACCCCATTTTGTAACCACCAGGAATAAGAGGAGTGGGTTAGTTTCACCTCCATCCAGAATTACTATATTTGGAAGGGAACTGACATGTTAATCAGTTTATATTTAGGTATTTTGAGAAATATGAAAGAACTGCAGTCCCATCAAAATGTGGTAATTCACCCGGAGTCTGACAATTTTAATAGCAAATTCTTTAAACTGACACTTAAAGTCAATTCATGTAGAAGATATAATTGTGTGATGATTGCAGATATGTTTTTATCATTCTTCTCAACTAAATTATCCTCATTTAAAGATTAGCAACATCTGTTTTCCATGTCAAAGACAATCGCCACTTAATGCTACAATGACATTGGTCTTTCATCTAAATTATCTTAATGATGTCTGCAGATGAACGTTGAGACATCTTGAGGGTTTTGGGGGCCTAGGGCCAAACATAATTTCGGGCACCTTGCTCAGAACAACACTGAATTTATTATATATTTCCATCTAATTCACGACCTCAACAAATATGGTAGGATCATTGACAACCCTCTTTCTTGGCCAGAGTAGCAGAAAGACTAGTGGAGAGAACAAGCCCACTGCATGACATGCAGTGAAATGGTGTCTCATCTTTTAGGATCGTGCATATGGAGGGTACATTTATGTTTAATACAGTCCAGTCCCTGCTGTGCAAGGAACAGGGATTTTGAGTCAGTTGGCACTTTGCTGTGATTGCACCGACCCAGCAGCAGCTCCACATGGACGGTGATCTCAAGAATGGAGCATATAATGCTGTTCAGCACTGCACATTGATGTTTGGCCTACTCGTGTGGCCTACCCTAGGGCCCGACCTCGGCACAAGTAGTCTCCAGCTGGACTGCACCAGAAAAGCAGAAATACTATGTTCCTACTTGGTAGGGCCTTCTATACCCAATGTGTGGTGTAGTTTGTCAGCACCATTCAGGCATATGTTGCTGATTGCCTCTGCTGCATGAGACTGGGATTCAGAGTCTGGTGGCAGTAGGCTGTGATTGCACGAGTCTGGCAGTAGCTACAAAGGAACGATGCAGTCATAGAGGGAGCACACAGTTTTATTCTTTACTGTACAGAAAGTGACACCAATGGTGTAGCCTGGGGGTAATTGGCCCTAGTGCAAGAAATAAAACTAGGTCTCACCAGTCGGTATTAAGAATACTGCTATTAATTAGGTGCAGCATGCTCATCACACCCCTTGACTCCGGTATCACAACACCTGATACACTAATGTCACATACGGGTCTTCAAGTTCCTAATTCTATTGTCTTTTGTTTTCACCGTCCTATCTCCACCCCACTCTCCTGTCATCTATTTCATCCATTTATTGCTCTCCTCTCTATCCCCTTCTGTTATATGGTTCTTACAAATCTAGTAGGACTGTGTATGTAGAACAACAAACCTTCATAATACAGAGACTGAGTCTTCTTATATGATCAGTGAATGTTGGTCTGTTTGGCTAGCTCACAGTACTGCATCTAAACTCATAAACCTACAGAGTTATAGATGTTGTCAAGCATGACTCTAAAATTTGCAAGGAATTCGTGGAAACAGATCTAACCCTTTTGTTTATTACTCATGCATGCCCAAAGTGTCACAAAGAAAAGATACAGTATTGCATTTTTTAATATTTATGTTTATTGAAAAGCTCTAATCTTTGTAAATATAATATTGTTGCTCTGGGGTCGGCCCCTGCAGTACGTCCACATTTTTTGCTTTTCTGATTACCTAGTATTTGGACTTTTTACTGTGGTTTAGTATTACTACCGGTGTCTCACTGACAGTAATCACATGGCAAACGGACAGCGCATGTTTACCTCCAGTGTCCGCCTTTTAAGATAAGGTCACTCCAATTCAGCATGGGTAAGCGGCATGTGGCTGGATACATGTGAACACGGGTGCACAGGCATCTGCACACATCTGCAGGCTGCACGTGGGAGACTACTGTTGTGCACAGCCCTGTAACAGCGCACAGGTAGCCTGGCGCAATGGGGACTCTGCAGGATTGGGTATTCACCTGGGATAGGCCTTATGAAGGTAGTATACACTATTAGGGAAACTTCAGTGTGCAAGTCATTGACATTGATTTCAGCGAGGTGTGGAGCTGAGACCCCAGGAGCTGATGTGACCAGTGGCTGCGGATTTTCTACCCATTTTGCTGCTGGATTTTGGTACTGCCATGGAAAACTGGAAGGAGGAACCCACAGACCCCCCACTCAGGACCCAGGACTCTGCTCAGTTGACACCTGGACCAGTGGGTCTCCCCAAGGGACAGTGAGGCTGGCCCTCTTATGCCCCTGAGGACCAGTTGGGGGAAGCCCTGGACTTTTCTGCACTCACCAACAAAGCCACAAAGGAGAACTGGCGCAGGGAGCCAGGAGGACCAGATTTTTTAGGACTGCACCGGTGTGGAGGTGAGGAGGGTTGTTGCAACTGCCCCTGGTGGAAAGAGCTTGCCACCAGGAGTAAAATGAGCTCACGATCATCTAAATCACCCCAACGGGGCCCGAGTTAAGGCATTCTAAAGTTTGGCGAGCTTTGACCTATTTGTTCCTCCCTTGGAACACGTGGGGCTCTGCTGCTGTTTCAATCAAATTCCCTCGGAATAGACCAGGGCCCTGTAGATGGCGTTTTCTACTGTTAGGGGATAGGGCTTGTGTGGGGGCCCCCTTCTCATTCCACTAACTTCCCCGGGGACCGCATACCCCGGGCAGATTTCGGATTAGGGGTTGGAGCCCCATCCCAGGACCCTGAGTGCTCCCAATGCGGAAAAGCGCCATCGCGCTTCCCCGAGATTCTAGGTTATGGGGGAGCATTGTCACACACCCTCACGTAGCTCGCTTGCCCCACACTCCCATGCCCATGTCCGGGGGCTGGAGGCCAGCCACACTGAACACGTCTGCCCCAGGAGCAGGCAGACAAGACTGCAGCTGCAGGCTTCAGTAGCAGTACATGAGAGTGTTGCCAGCCCGGGAAGCCGGCGAGGGCAGCTGGGGGTGGGCTCCCCGAGCTGCCCACAAAGGCAAGGAGTGACATGGGATGCCTGAGTGGGACTGGGCACCCACCATCAAAGAAAATGTGGCACAAGGCCCTCTCAAAGCAACTGCAAAAACATGCAGAAACTGACGCAGCTCTCCCCAGCGCAGGGGGAGAGCCGCTGCCACAATATGCGCTGCTTGTACTGAGCTTGCCCCATAATGCTTTGTGGGGCCTCTTATTTAAAATGTATTTTCACCCATATCTCTGTCTGTGGGGGTCCCAGGACAACGGGACCAACACCAAATTATTCAGCACACCATAGCCTTGCTTTTCATATTACCTTCTAGGTCCTCACCTGAAATTGGTGCTTTTCAATGCATTTGTAAGCACTCTCATGGATGGAACTTTTGCTCTACATCCAGGAGTGTTTCGCTCTCTAGGGGCCTTTTGTATGGTAACAATTGAAAAGGACTGCAAGGCCTAAAAACGTAAAAATGTACTGTTCATGTGGATGGTATGTTTGCAAGGCAATGCTTTTTCATAATGCTTTTTCACTGTAATGCCCTCTAGGGGTTATTTTGACCATAACGGTTTAATGCCAAGTATATGAAAGAATGCACAAACGCAAAGTTTATTCTTGATGAGTGTTTTTTGGGGTTTTCATAATGATTACATGTTTTCTTGATTCATTATTATGGCAATAATAACCATGACTCATGTCAAAGCAATGTAGGTATTACACAAGAACAGCTGAAACTCACCTGATATGTTTGGGAGACCCATCTAGGGCGTCACCAGTGATTACACAATGTCATCTATAGTGTATTCCATCTGCCAATGTATATTTTTAAATTACTGTGTAGTATTTAGTAGTGTGTGCGTAATAAATGTACTTCTCCTTTTTCTAAAGAAAAAGTACTGCCTAGACAATCATTTATTGAGTGTTATTATTGCGTGCCAGTGATTGGTGATTGCTAGCCTAAACCACCTCCCTTAAGTAGCCCATGGACTGCTCCGCTTCGCTACCCTGTGAGAGAGAGTCAAGCGCTACAATGGAGTGTTTGGTTCCCACTGAGGACAATTGTGGATCTGTTATTTGTGAGGGCCACACAACTAACAGCCCAATTTCCAACAAGCATGAACTGTGATAATATCAAAAAGATGCGATACATCATTCAAATAAGCATTATTAGAATGGAGAAAAACACAAACAATTCAACCATGTTAGTTGTTCTTAATGTTACTAACATTACTCCTATCTATTACTCATTTCTATAGGCTAATAAGAGAGCATGTGGGGGATACCCATCTGCTAGGCCTATTGGAATGACCCAACCGCATACCTTGGTACTGTATGTCAGGAAGCCGGCCTTAGGGCATTTAGAATGCACTCTGTTTATCGAGTGTGCAAGCCTTCAACCTTCTTCTCGCACGACTATCTTTCTTCTCAGGATGAAGGTTCGGGACATCTGAACTGCCACGCAGTCACAGGTCACAGCAGCGTTCCATGATGAGTCCGGCAGGAAATGAGCCTCTCACCTACTTCAGCAAGGACGGAGTTGTTATAATAAAATGGCAAGCTTATCACACTGTGCCAGAGATGCAGAACAACATTTTAATTAGACTGCAGCAGAGAAGTTGTCTCCTACGACCACAGAAAATACAAACAATTCCTCATGTTTTGAATTGTATGAGTGGAACTAAATGTGCGGCCTAAAAGGTGACAATGTCTGTCTGAAATAAATGCGTGCAAAGCACTTTTTCGAAATAGGGAAAAGCATATGCAAACGACCACTGGAAAACTATGCTAAGTTAAAATAAGGAACCAAAATGGAGACTAACTATAAGCTATATAGCACTTCCCCAATCTCTCTCTTCCCCCTTTTCTTTCGCTCACTCATCCTCATCTCCTTCCTCCCTTCTCTCCTTATTGGTGCCATTCTCTTCCGTTTCCCTTGCCCACTTTGCTCATCCTTATCTAATTTCTCTTTCTTGCTCAGTCGTATTTCCTTCTTCCATTCTGCCACCTTTTCCTTCCCACCTTCCCATTCTTTCACCCTCCCTTTTCTTTGATCCCATTCCTCTCTCTTCCATATTGTTCCACTATACTATACTTCTCGGTTCCCCTCCCCTGAAAAGTAAACACAGTCAAGCACCTGGCATGATCTGTGTCGAAAATAAAAAAATCAGTACAGGCAATTTCGGATATAACATCACCTGGTGTAGGCCAGACTGCGCCCCTACCCACATCTGGGCGCCAGTGCATTGCACCGTCCGCACCAATGGTAACTAGCTACACCCTTGAGTGGCATATACTGCATAAAAGCAAAGGCTTGTGCAGTTGGGCTGGAACTTGGCACTGTAAAATGTTAAACACTTGCAGAATCTAATCAAAATCTAATAAGTTTTTTTCTTTAATGCTTATTATATCTCAGGTATGGGTCAGAATAGCTGGGCAGCCTGGGCTGGATAAAAAAACAAGAATGTAAACAAACTGGTTATTTAAAAAAACGATACACTCTAGGACAGTCACAAAAGCCTAACGAGGGGGGCCCTTGAAAGGTGGGGACGCTGGGCCAGAGCCCACTTTGCCCATGCCTTAAAACGTCTCTGTATGAACAGATTTCCACGTGACAGTTCACAGTTAAAATGCCCAAATTGAACTCTGTGAAGCTCTTAACATTTTGCAACTAATCTTGTTAGCATGTTTTACCACCCAAACCAGGTAACATGGTCTGCATCTTTTAGCAAACTTGGAAGCCATAGTGTGTAGTCTTTAAATGGACAACTGCGCAGAGACTTTTTTCATGAATCAGGGATCTAACAGTGCTCTCTGCATCCATTCTAGATTGCATATGAAATAGAAGAAGATTTAATTATATATTTATTTCCCATTCTGAATCGACCAAAGAGTGATCATTTACAGCAACGTTTTACACTTGTAGATCTAGAGGAAGCAGGTGCAAGGGTAGTTTGAAGTACTAATTAGAACAGTCATACTGTAGCTAAAACTATCTGAACTGTTATTCTCTGGGTTATATGTGTGATTTGAAATCTGACATGCCACAACATGTACGGGAGGTTCTTTATACATCCATTGTGCAACAGGTATAGAGAGAGACTCCAGGCTTTTCTTCAGTGACATTCATCTTCAAGGGTGTTGGGGACGCATCCCACCAGTACTTTTAACTCTCTCTCTGAGGATCTGCAGCAGTGATGAACAACCTACTGCAATTGGGCTTCTTCAGGCTCTTAATGTGTCAACAAAAGCTAGTAGAATCTGCAAACGTATGTTAGACAGAGCAGCTCATCACATGTGGAGTTTGTGCTTTTGAGGAACTAGTGCATTGGGGCTTTCTTAGAGAGCTGAGGGCTACAGTTGTTGCCCTCAGTTATATCACTAATGTTTACTGTCACCTTGAGGGTCTGGAACTGTGTGTTGAAGTAGAAATCACATACAACTTGCCCAGTTTGTGCATTTGATCACTAGAACCTTTTTGGAGAGCTGTGGCCCTCAGCTCATTAGCAGACTACTGAACCCCCTCACCCTCCAAGGTCTAGCCAACACTAAAGGAAACTAGTGGCCCAAACGTAAGCCAGTGCCATAAATGTTGGAGATGGGGGAAGGGGCCTGAGCAGAATCCAGAAATCCATAGTGGGAAAACTGTGAGAGCAGAAGAGACAGGCATGATGTAGATCGCCCCAGGCACAATATTAGCGTGTTATTGCCATTCTTGGCGTATTGTGGAAGCCTTGACATGATGCGACTCTTGCTAGGTGTAATACTGCCCCTGGCATAATGGTGGCTATATGTGGCATATTTTGGATAGCTACATCTTGAGGGAGCCTATTACTGGATGACCCTGGCAAAATTCTTGGCATATTGTAGGCTTCAATGGCATGATGGTACCCTCCCCTGCCATAATGCGTTATTTTCTGTAACCTTTGTATGATGGGGCCCACCACTGCAATAAAGCTATTCCTGTAATACTTATACAATTCCTGACACACTCTGAGCATCCTTGGTATGATGGTTCCCATCACCGATAAAAAGCTGCCTCTAAAATAGTGGAGGTAATTTGTGGTGTCCTTGGCATGATGGTGTATACCTGTGGCATAAGTGCTTACCCAGGCAAAATGGTGGTAATTCTTGATTTGTTGTGGGCATCTTTGTCATCATGGTGTGTACCCCTGACGTATTGATCACCATACTTGACATCTTGCAGGCATCCCAATCATCGTGGTGTCCTCCTCTGGTATTATTCTGGCCCATCGTTGGCACTTATGGCCTTTTTGTCACCATGGTGCCCATCCGTGGCATGATTCAGGCCCTTTCATAAAGGTGTCAGTCCTTTAGATAGTTGTGGAAAACCCTGCCAAACGATCAACACTTCTGGAATGTGATTGTGACACATTGGCATGTAGCTTAGAGTCTTTCTATGGATGGATGGCATTGCACATGTAAATACTTGCCAAAAATGAGAAGCTTCTATTTGAGGACCAAACATGTGCTCACTTAAATAAAAATCTGGTTTTCTACAACACTGTATTGCTTTTTTTCGGAGCTAGTTTTTATGTGTGGGGAGGTGGGTTTATTTGTGAAAAATATGAAGCTTTAATCTGAAAGCTTTGCGTCTTTTCAGCACCTGACTATCTGATTTTTGGGGGCAAAATTATCGCAATTTTAACATGATTAATGCTGATAATTCATTATTCGTTTAGGAGACTTATTGCTGAAGTTTATTAGTGCAAGATTAAACCTGCTTCTTGGTTGATTTTTCATAATTTGTGTAGCATATTTGTATTGTCTACATTGATATTGTTTAATATCATTTGTTTAGTATTGCTGTTCTCTATTGCATCTTAAGGGACACAGGTAACACCTATCCATTCGTTTTGAAGCTTAAGATCATCAACATATTTCTCATTCAAAATCTGCTTTAAACTTGGACCAAAGGATGTGGACCAGGGAGTAGCCAGAAAATTAAAGCACCCCCTACTGTGATCTATACGTTGGATGCCATTGGCTGAGCAAAGTGAGTAAGCACTACCAACCTTAGATGACGTCCCTTCTTCCCACCTTCTGTCCACCTATCTCTCCATCCTTTAAGCTTTCATGCATCTATCCATCCATCTTTTCATGCACCATCCAGCCATCCTTTCACTATTCAATCCATCCCTCCTTTACCATTCTTTCTATTCACCCTTTCATCATTACTCTTCCATCTATCCTTCTACTCTACCACTCACACTTCCATCCATTCATCCATCCTTTTCCATCCATACGGCCATTCTTTTTCATCCATCATTTCACCCTCCTTTTATCAGTTCACCTATCCATCCGAGCTTTCATTCATCCAGCCTTTAATTATTCCAGCCATTTCTTTTCACCCACCCATGCAAATGTTGTTTTACCCTTCTGTCCATCAGTCCTTTCTCCCTTGAATCAATCCTTTCATCCGTTTGACCCTTCCTTCTAGTCAGTTTCTTTATTCTTTTTAAATGTTCTTTGTTTCACTTTTCCTTCCTCTCTCTCTCACACTCTTGTTCTGCCTTTCTCATCATTTCATCTTTTGGGCTTCCCTTACTGTTATTAGATTTGGATTGTATACCTGACCTCTATTATGGTTTTCCCTTACTTTGTTTTTACGTGTTTTTTTCTGCAGGGCTACAGACAGAACAGGCTCATAAATAATTATTAGTGTCAACACCACCCCCGCATAAGCTGTGAAAACAGGTGTTCACAATACCACTGGGTGTGGACATGTATTAGGAGTAGCCAGGTGTCGCAACTGCTATCCCTGGCTTATTCTTTCATAACCCTGGTACTGATTTTGCTGCCTGTTGTCTCTGGGGTCATGAAGGCCAGGGGCGGCTCCTCCATTGGATCGGAGGAGTGTCGCCCCAGTTAGGTGCCCCTCAAAGCCCCAGAGATGAAAAATAAAATGGTAATTCATTACCATTTTATTTTTCATCGTCCCATCCTGAACCGAGTGTCAGGACGGGGCGGGCCTCCTGAGTGACAGCAGGGTAGAGTTGTGAGCAGAGGGCTGCCTTGTTCAAAGTGCGCATGTCTTTTTGGCCTGCAGTCTTGCGACGGCCAGCCAGACACGCACACTTTAAACCTCTTAACCCAGCTGTCTTAAGACAGCTAGGTTGAGAGCACATGCAGGCATCCAGTGCCATTGGGAGCGCTGAGAGAGGCCGCTCCCACCAATCAGGGCACTGCTTGCATGCTGGTTAACAGCACATGAGCAAGCCAGGATTGGCTGAGGGAGTTTGCTGGGCCTGCACTGCAGTCCCAGCAGAAGAGGTCGGAGTGAGGATGACGTCGTCTGACAGGACCAGGTAAGTGGGGTTTTCTGTATTTATTTTTTTATTTTCTTTGCCCCCCCTCCCTTAGTAGATGCCAGCCGCCACTGATGAAGGTGGCAGCAGAAACAGAAAGAAAGTAGGCCTCTAAGACCCTCATTGTGAGTTTCTCTTAAAACATTATTTGTGTGAAAGGCAGCTGTGCTTCCCAATCTTGGCTGAAACCACCTTTAATAAATTTCCAATTTAAATTTCTTAAAATGAGATTGGTTTGCTAACCGAAGAATCAGGGTATGAGTTTTGCTGACCAACCAAAACCTTCACTCGGGTACACATCATCACTGAAAAGATGGTGGAGCCTTTTCATTGCATTCATCTGCATGTTGTCAGTTTCTCACTCACCTGACATCAGACACCATCTTGGTGACCCTCACTCAAAGGGGGATGGGGTGCTAACCAGTCTAGATTTAAACATCCTGATGTGCCCATTTGCTAAACAGCCCGAGCCCCAAGTAGCACTTGGCCTTACTAGTTTGCACTTTGCACTGTAGCCCCCCCCTTTTAAATTTGGACGTTTTCCTCATGCATGAAGTTGCTAAAACCATCTGAACTAATTTGTATCTTGCTTTAAACAATTTTAACTCTGCTTAGAGGGCTTTGCGACCCTCCCCAAGAAATAGTATTGATTGCATTCTTTTAAAAGCCTTATTAATAATGTGCCTGTCGTCGTTTTTATGTGTAACTGTAACATATAGTTCTAGACATGTAATGATTTTAATTAATCGAACATGAATAAATTGCTGATTATTCACTGGACAGTCCTCAAGCTAAGGGGATGTAGGGAAAACATTGCACGAACACCGATTCTGCAGTTACTCCCCATTCTCTGAGCCCAGCTCATAATGGTGCATAATTTTGCAAGAAGTAATTGTCGTACCCCATGGTGCCTGTAATCTTGGGTGAGGAATTACTGCATTGGTTTTTACTCGAGAATGATGAAGAGCCTTTAAGAGCCGTGAAGAGCCCTGCTTACTCTCTGTAGTTTTCACTGTTATATAACCCCTTACCTTCTCACCTTTTAGCAGGAACCAAAAGGCTGTCGTGAAGTTAAGGATGGAAAAAGGGGTAAATATGAGTTTGGTGAATTGCTGTCCATGCCAAAGGGAGCTCACAGGTTAGCAGTCACGGGTACCAGTATTTACACCATACAAAGAAAGGGGCTTGTGAAAAATTAGAAGTGAAAAGCACATTTATATCAGACCTGTATGGATTAAAAAACGTTTCTTTGGAGTCGCTTGGTGTTTAACTCACGTTCCCTGAATATTCTTCATCAACAGTCCTCTTAGGTCACACGTAGAGCACCCACGGTCCCAAATAGTGACGGGGACACTCAAAAGTGGTTCAAAGAAAGAGCATGGGGGAAGGCCGCCATGTCTGTGTACCGTCTACTCATCACGTGCTTTCTAGTCCTTTACCCTTGTTTTTGATTCACTCACTGCATCAAAGTTCTAATGCAACTCTGCCGCTTGGAAGTCACTGATTTATGCTAACTCTGCCTCTTTTTGAACCGTATAGAACCGATGCACAGCTTCCCAGGGTCCCACGCTGGCGACAAGACTGGGTGACTCATTGGGCTGCACATCCTGATATTCCCAGGTCGGGGAAAGAAGGCTCCATTGTTAAATATTTGCTGAAGCAATTATCACATTTGTCAAATTCTCTATGACCTATTTAGCTCCTCCGCCACTCCGTCCCTCACTCTTAACCCCCCTTCTTATGAGTAGGTATGTAAACACATTCTGCGCCTGCAGCAGATAAAGTTGTTTGCTATCGCTGCCTGTTCCCACCACCTTTCGTTTTTTAAGGTCAGAAAGATGCCGTCATTTCTTTCTGAACCCGCCTTTGGTACAACGGGGGAGAATTTTAATCAGAGGTGGATGTAAATCGGTGAGGCAAAGAGCGGAAAATATTAAGTAAATACATGTTCACCTGGAAGTGTAATATTGTTCTCACTCTGTACTAGGTGACACCTTTTTGAATGTCTCCATGAAGTCTCAAAAATGCACTCCATGCTTCTCCCTTTCATATGTTTTTGTCGCCAGATCAATCAGTTTTCAGTCCATCAACACGATCACTGTGTCAAAATTACATTTTTAATGTTTCCTTTTCTTGGTGCAATTACAACATTCATTTCATATATCAGCATATCATGCATATCTGCATGAAAGTATTATATCCCATCATGCGGTGAACTGCATACATTGCCCCAATGCATTTCGGACCCACCTGTCCTTCTTCAGAGGGACTCCCATCAAATGTAGTGTACTGCTCTGTTCATGCAGCTTAACTGATGCAATTGTCTTGATGGATTGGGATTACTCTAAGGACCTGATTATCACTACAGCGGTTCTATGGCGCGCCGTAGCCATGGTGGCGGTGCGGACACCGCCAGAAGTCCAACCTCCCTATTACAACTTGGACGGTCGGACTGCCAGTGCACTGCGGCAACCTTCAGGGATCAGAGATCCCTGGCGGTGGCAGGGCTGTCTTGAGGCCGCAATATGCTTCCCGGGACCGCCGAGGTCCCGCCAAGCATATTACGAGTTTCCTCTCTGCCGCGGTTTTCGTGGCGGTAACTACTCCATGAAAATCGTGGCAGAGAGGAAACAGGGCCCGCTGTTGCCTCAGGGCCATGGGGTGCATGCAGGGGGTACATGTTGTGCCCCCCTGTGTGCATGCACCCCAGTACCTGCACGGCATGGACTGCACCAGTCCATGCCTTGAAGGTACTTCCTTTGACGTTCTCATTGCGGTGCCTATTTCATAGGCACCGCTGTGGGACCGCCATAGAACCGCCCGCCAGTGACTGTAAAAGCCGGAATCTGGCGGGCGGTGTTCACACAGGTTTGGCGGTGTGGGAGCGGGGAGGCGGCATGGCGGTCCCGCTCCCATACCGCCATATTCGTAATCGGGCCCTGAGTGTAGTCGAGTAGCAATCATACTGCCTTTTAAACATTTTAAATGTGCCTCCCCCTTAACCAGTTGACTGATCCCTAAGTTTTTTGCACCTTGGTATAACTAACATACAAAAAAAAAACTGCGGGTGGAAATTCCTTGACTGTGGTACATGGAATCAGTTTCAGGGAACATTTTCACAAGCATATCAGAGTTACTCTTACAGACAATCTGGAAGCATCGTGGATTGTCCTTTAGTCTTAAATCCTCATTACAAGCTGGCCGGATTAGGGTAGTGTATTTGCAACACCCAGTAAATAGCATTAACCCTTGGTGAAGTATTTCCCCTTTGTGGTAAATACCTCCTATTCCAAGATTTTCAGCATCAAAATGAGACATAACCTGCAGAACTGTTTTTTAAAACACCAAATTCCGTATGTTTTTCCTTTTTTGGGCCTTTTTTCTCTGATAAATTTCATCAGCTTTGACTTGCAGGGCTGTATCAGGAATACGGGGATCACAATTCAGCCCTACATTTGTAATTAGAACCTAAATCTCTGTGAAGCTGCAGAGGGGTGTACCTGGATGGTTGTTCAGCAAAATGTTGGTACATGCTTAGTCTCGCATAAATTTACTAATATTTAGACACTTTTTGAAACTCCTTCTGTACTTTAAAAATGTACTCCTGCAAAGGAATAGGTATACTCAAATATTTCATGGGTGTGCATTAGTAGGGGCTTCTCCATAACGAAAAAAGCTTTCCTTTAAGATTTTTTTTAAAGCAAAAGGACTTTTTTCAATCTTGCCCTGGGCACGCCCCAGTGGATTGTCAATCATGCGAGCAACCGAGTGGTATGTACATAGAGGGTCCATGAGTGTACCTGGAAATGTACAGTTTGCACATATCTAGACTGTGTACTCATTAGGATTCTGTGAATGCTTTAAAGTATGTAAATCTATGCAAATGGTAGATGTAAGTTAACGATGTGTAGGTGTATGCGCTTTCATTGAATGCATACCACAAAATCAGTCGCGGTCCGTGTAGGAGTGCCGGCCGGGCGGTGACGTGGGGTGGGGGAGGGGCAGGGTGGGAGGTAGCAAAGTACGGATTACGGACCAATACAGATAAGTAAACATTTAAATCAATGAAACGAATTTCGTTGCGCGCACTGCATCGCATTTGGCGATGCAGCGCTCACAACGAAATTCGTTTCATTGATTTAAATGTTTACTTACCTGTATTGGTCCGTAATCCGTACTTTGCTAACCCCCACCCTGCCCCTCCCCCGCCGCACGTCACCGCCCGGCCGGCACTCCTACACGAACCGCGACTGGCAGGGGGTTCTTTATTCCTTATAATACATGGCCACACCATCACCATTCCTTCAAACCACTCAAATCCTTAGTGCATAACTCTTTCATATGAAAGAGAGAGCATGTTTGCAAACATGAAGAATAAAAATAGAATTTTAGTGCAAAATTAAACACATAAAAAATATGTTAGATATTTGTTGCAAAAAGATATTAGATTCATTTTAATACAAGATATATTTTAAAAATAAGGTGCAATATCTCAAAATGTGCAGAAACATGCAGAAGGGTTATAACTTTTTTATAATTACAGGAGTGTAAAAAATAAACATGTTGCCTTAAATATCTCACTTTACTGAACAGCTAAAAAACAGAGCAAAAGAAAGAAGCCACATTCTTTTTCGTTTGTAAACTGCTGCTGTAATTATGCTCTGTGACCTGTCCTGCCTTTCTTCTTGGCTGTTAGCTCTGGCAAAAGGCACTGTCTCATCAGAATTGAACTGCAATAAACTATTACAGTTGAGTTCTGACTCACTTCTGTATAATTGGCACTGGGTGCGTCACATGTCGCCAATTATAAAGACATCAGAGACAGGGTTTTAAACAGATATTGCAGAATACCATGTATTATAAAGGTAAAATGCAAAGTGACAGGAGAAACAAGGGTGCCTGTTGATTTGATGCAGCATGTATGAGAGAGAAATAGTGCCTACGTAAGGAGTTAAGGCTGCTTAGGAGATCAGATTCATGCTGCAACCTCCTAGCTAGAGATTAATGGAGAAACATCACAAAAGCTTTTAATAGAAAATCTGAAAAGGGACAGTTATGAATGATGGGCAATAACGGAGTGTGTCATTGAAAAAGGTAATGCAAAAGAATGTTGGATGGGCTATCTCTCAGAGCTGCATTATACTGAACGTGGTGTATCACATACTATAGCTATTCAATCTTTCTAAAAAAGTATTACTAGTTTAAAGCCAAGTAGAGCCGAAGGCCCTGATTAATTATGAGGCTGCTTTAGATAGATAGGTGAATGTTATTGTTTCAAGTTATTTAAAACCATCACAATATAAAAGACATCTATGGGAAACAGTTAAAATAGCATGGGGTCAAAGGCAGTCTTGTTTAGCTCCATCATGCTTGCTTCTATACATTTAGTACATAATGTTTATGTTTATGTTTGTGAGTTTTATAGAGCGCATAGCTGCCCGCGGGTTTCCCAGTGCTATGGAGCAGGAGTGAGCATGATCCGGGACTCAGCCTGGGAATAGCCAGGTTTTCAGTTTCTTTCTGAAGGCCAACTCGTCCATGGTGAGTCTTAGATCTGCGGGCATAGAGTTCCATAGTTTCGGCACTAAGTGCGTAAATGATCTTCCTCCCCATCTAGATCTCCTAATCCTGGTGGTTTTAGCCAGGTGTTCTGAGGAGGATCTTAGGGCTCTTTCTGGAGTATAGGGTGTTGTTGTAATTTGGCAGCATTTAAGTTAAGCATTAACTGAAGACAGCCTGTATTTAGAGGCTAAATTGTCCGCTTTGTGGAATCCATTTTGTATTTCTGGCAGCCATTTTGGCTGCCATGTGCTACCATGTGCTCGCCATGTGCTCTGTCCTACCTTCCTGTCAACTGCTCTTGAAATCTGCCTAGAGACAAGTTATATTTAGTTCCTCTTGCTTTGCACATGCTCAGTTGAGCTTGCAGCTGTTCCGAGTTTATAAATGTCAGGATGTGTCTACTAAAAGTAGAAACTGTTAGCTCCACCCACTTGTCGACTGTGCATTCTCTGTATGACCTTATATGTGCCTAAAACCAGCATTTGTGTTAGTACCGCCTTCATTTGAGCCCCTGTGTGGGTATAAAAGGACCAGGATCCTTCCATTCAGTGTGCTACTTCATGCATTACTGAAGGGTGATGTGCGAATGTTAGCTCCACCTCATGAGGTTTAATAAACTCTGTCTTTTCTATTTCCAGTTTCTGTGCCAACTTCTTCCTAAGTGTCTGAGGACTCTGTGCAGAGAAGGGAGAACCCCTAAGCACTGGTAGGCCTTGCTGAGGCTCACTACAACAAATTGGCGCTTCCAACGTGGGACTCATCAGCGACTCGGATGCCCGAAGGACTGGTCGCGACGAAGGATTGGAATCTCGCTTTTGGACGCGATCGCTGCCTGAGGAGACCAGAGTCTTGGCACCCACTGCGTTTTTCCTTTCTTTCTGATCTGACCATCCCGGCGGCGCCGGTCCTTGACTGAGATCTCTTCTGTTGATTCGCCGTGCAGTGACCATTTGGTCGATTTGAGAACTTGGCAGTTGGAACCTGGACACCATTTGATTGGTAAGAGCCGTTTTGCGGCACTTGCTGTTGGTTTGATGCCTTTGATTGGTAAGGTAGTTTTAGTAACACTTACTGTGGCTTTGTTTGTATGATTGGCCAATTTTGGAATCTGTTTTGTAATTATATATGTATTGCAATACATATAGGCAGGTAATGAGGAGAATTTTCTCTATTTAAAATTGTTTGAACAGCGCAACGTACGAAAAGTACCTTAAGCGCTACTTTGATTATAATACTGCATATTTTGCACTATTTTTTGGCATGCCTGTTTTCAGCACACTTCGTAGGATGTGTTGCTTTTGTAGTGGTACCAATTTGAGACTTGACGAAGCACAACCAGCCCCCCGGAGGGGACGCCTAATAGGGATATGTATATTAAGTATGGTATTTCTTCTATAATGTACTGCACGTTATGGAACAAATATACTAGTAAAGATCCTGAGTTGCGTTGGCCTATGTATGGGTCATTTGATTTGCGAAAAATTCAGTATGTGGAACAATGTATGTTTAAACGAAAGACTAGGCAAGATATGTTTGATTGTGTGCGAATGTGGGAGAAAGAAGTGCGTGAGCGAATGAAGCGTGAGCAAGCCTTGATTGACAAAGAACAGCGAAAGACCATTTATGCGAAAGCATTAGAGTTAAAAAACAAGGAGATGAGAGAAATTAAAGAGAGGGAAGATAGGGAACGCCATTTACAGGTAACTGGCCAATATGCTGTTAGGCAGCCCCTTTATCCTATCCTTAATAAACCGCAAGATGATTTCCTGTTATTAGATCGTTCTCCACCTCCGTATATTTTTTCTTCTGCTCCTCATGAGTCAGATGAGGACTCTTTTTCAGACCAGGACAAAGCTCGAGAAACTCGTTCCATGTTATCTGCTGAGCGTGCATCTGACATCAGATCTACTGCGCGTAAAGCCGTTCGTAGTACTACCAGTGCTTCTGAACTTTTAGATAGTATAAAAGGATGGCAGGAAAGGGAGCAAATATATTTTACCGATACATTTGCTGCAGAGGTTATTGAACGATTTAGGAAGTATTCGGTAGAAGTGGAGCCCGATGATGTAGCAACTAACTGTAAACAATTACGTGACGGTCTTTTTGTCTTCTCCCAGGTGGCTGACACAATCAGACGCTTGGTTAAACTGCGTGTTGAAGCAGCCCGTTTGCAAGAGGAGAAAAAGGCAGCAGAAGCAGCTGCACTAGCATCTCAGATCAGCATGGCACGAACTTCTACTCCTGAAACAGATAAGAATGCTGTAATTCATGTGAAACCCATGCGGGAAGCCGCGCCTTTATATGTTCCTCCTAAAGGAACGGGTACAGAGGATGATAAGACTTCTCTTAATGCGAAAGGGTACTTTATTTATAATTGGGTTTACACTCCTTGGAATAGAGCAGATGTTATGGCCCTTAAAAATGCATTGCCTGACCCGCGAAAGAATCCAGCAGCCTTTTATGAGGAAGTTGAGGGTGCAATCAGCTCTTGTACTATGACTCTGTCTGATATTGATTTGTTTTTGGATTAATATTACCACCTGATATGTGGAGAACTGTGCGCAAAATAGATGATAATGCGACATTTGGAGCATTGTGGAAAGATTTAGAGCGGTTAGATGAAGATAGAGAACCTGCACAGAAACCGTGTCAGTTAATTTTAAATCTTCCGGCAGCTATATTAGTTAAGTTAAAGACGATCATTCCCCCTAAAAAGATAGATTGGACAGTGCTAGCGTCTTGCAAGCAAAAGGTAGATGAATCAGTTTCTGACTTCTTCACACGCTTTGAAGAAGCATTTCACAATTTTAGTGGCCAGTCATTGACAGATGACACAGGTAGGCATCTGTTTGTCGATAAATATGTCGCAAACCTTTTGCCAGGAATAGCTAGTCGCTTAAAGGCCAGTGAGAGTTCATGGACTACATCTTCTCCGGTTTCTCTTTTAACTATGGCCCAGTATTATGAGCGGCAAGAATTAGAAGCCAAAGGTAATGAGGACAAAAAGTCTAAAGAGTTGAAAACAAAGGTTATGTTGGCTCAAGCTTATGGTCCGCCTTCTAGAGATAATGATAGAGGTGGACGTGGATCTTATGGTTCGTCCTTTCCTTCCTCTGCCCGTTCGAATTTGTCTGTTGATCAGTGTGCGTCCTGCAAAAAATTTGGACATTGGCTTTCTGATTGTCCAGTGCTGCGTGCTCAGCAGAATCTACGTGGTCGGGGACAAATGAGAAATCGTTCAGGATATCAAGGGCCTAGAGGAAGCGCGAATGATCGTGCTCGGTTTGATGCTAATACACGTGGGCAGAATGGGTTTAACACTTTTGATAGAAGGAACCAATATCAAATGTCTGACTATGTGCCCTCTGATTTTCAAGATTCTGCTTATGCATAGGATTGCCTAGGATGGGGTAAGGAATCAGTTGAAGTTCCAGTAGATCAGAGGGGTCCCTATGTTACAGCACATGTTTTGGGTTCTACTGATCAGTTTCTGGTTGATACAGGAGCTACTCGTAGCGCCTTGTCTAAACAATTGGTTCCAAGGGCTCCCTGTCTGGCTTAACCATTACATCGATAGGTTTCGATGGAACACCTTCCCTTAGCCCATTGTCACAACCACTTGCATTTGATATTGATAAGTTTACTGCTCCATGTCCGTTTTTGCTTTCTCCAAACACACCAGACAATATTGTGGGTCTTGATATGCTTAAATATTTTAGGGCTACGATACGGTGTTCTCCGGAAGGAGTACGGGTTATTTTGAATGACAACTACCCTATGATTGAGAGATCTTGTATTGTTAAAGAGGACATTGCACTAGCCTCACTCCCTAGTACTTTGTGGGCTACTTCGGATACTGATGTAGGGCAAATGGTTATTCCACCAGTACATATTAGTGTCAAGGAGGGCGCTTTATTGCCAAGACTGCCTCAGTATAAAATTTCTCGAGAAGGAGAAGAAGCACTCACACGTATTGTACATGATTTAATTAAGGTGGGGGTTGTGGAAGAAGTTCCTTACAATATTTGCAATAGTCCGATTCTTCCCATTTTGAAAAAAGATACTGACACTAGGATTTATAGATTTATTATCGATTTGAGAGAAGTCAACAAGATTGTAGTACCACAGTACCCTGTAGTCTCTGACATAACGACATTGCTTACCCTGGTCCCTCCAACAGCAACTACATTTTCTGTAATTGATCTGAAGAACGCTTTCTTCTCGATTCCTATTCATCCTGATAGCCGATATTTGTTCGGTTTCACTTTGAATAATAGATCATACAGATTTTGTAGAGTTCCTCAAGGCTATACTGAGAGTCCTAGTATTTACAGTCAAGCATTGAAGAGACAGCTTGATTCCTTTACCTTGCCTAAAGGAGTGGCTCTCATACAATATGTCGATGACATCTTGTTGGCAGCCGATACACCTGAGCAGTGTGAGAAATGCACTTTGTCTTTGCTTTCTTTTCTTGCTACACACCACCATAAAGTATCACGAAAGAAATTGCAATATTGTAGACCGAAGGTGACCTATTTAGGACACCTTCTGTCTAAGGAGGGCCGTGCACTGACACCAGATCGCATTCAAGCAATTTTAGACACCCCAGTACCTTCCACGCAGAAAGATGTCCGTGCATTCATTGGTCTGACTTCGTTTTGCAGGCAATGGATATTGGGTTTTTCACTCATTGTTAAACCCTTGCTAGCACTTTTGACTAAAAACACACCGATCCCCCTTCCATGGACAGATGAATGTCAAAATGCTTTTTGTCAGTTGAGACAAGCTCTTTGCTCTGCACCAGTGTTAGGCACACCAGATTACACGAAGGCTTTTACACTCTATGTACATGAGAAAGAAGGATGTGCATTGTCAGTTTTAGTACAGACACACGGGGACAAACAGCGTCCTTGTGCATACCTTTCTGCAGTTCTTGACCCTGTTGCTCGTGCATTGCCTGGGTGTTTCCGTTCAGTTGCAGCGACGGCTGTGTCCATACGTCAGAGTGAAGGGATAGTTTTGTCACACAAACTGTTGGTGCTAGTACCCCATGCAGTAGATGCCCTTTTGAATCAGACTAAGACTCAGCACTTAACTAGTGCTCGTTTGACAGGATACGAATTGACACTGCTAGCACCTCATATTACCTTGAAAAGATGTGCGACACTGAACCCAGCCACTTTGTTGCCATATCCTGCGACTCAGTCTCAGTCAAAGGAGCCTCACGATTGTATATTCCTTACTGAGGAACAGACAAAGGGTCGCATCGATTTGCAAGATACGCCCCTCCCAGATGTAGATGGGGAACTGTGGGTTGATGGGTCCTGTTTGAAGTTACCAGATGGCACGACTTCAGCTGCTTATGCAATTACCACGCTTGAGACAGTAGTGGAAACAGCTCGCATACCTCAGAAGTCAGCTCAAGCAGCTGAACTAATAGCTTTGACACGAGCATGTGAGCTTAGCACTGACTTGTGTGTGAACATTTACACGGATAGTCGCTATGCTTTTGGAGTGGTTCATGATTTTGGCCTACTCTGGAAGGAAAGAGGCTTTCTTACATCTCATGGGATGCAGATAATGCACGGAGAGTTAGTGCATAATCTCTTGACTGCACTTACATACCCAAAGAAAGTTGCTATTATGAAGTGTAGCGCACACAAGAAAGTGACTGACAAAATAGGACAAGGCAATGCCTTTGCAGACCGCGTAGCCCGTGAGACTGCGATGCAGCGAAGCACTACACCCATGTACGTAGTGAAATCACAAGCTGAGCGTTGGCATGATGCTAGAGAGGAAGTATTGGATATACAGAGATCTGCTTCTGTGGAAGAGCTTGAGCAATGGTCTAAAGAAGGAATATTAGATGATGAGGGTTGTTGGCATAACAAAGACATGAATAAATGGAAATTGCCTGCGGCCTATTTACAACCTATGGTTCAAATGGCACATGGGCTGGCACATGTTGGAGCTCTAGCAATAACTAAATTGCTTACACAAGTTTGGGAGCATCCTGAAATTGCTAGCACAGCCAAAAGGGTAGTACAGTCCTGTTTGATCTGTTGGCAGTATAATCCTGGAAAAGGGACACGAACTCCTACAGGAGGGTTTGCTACACCAACTGCACCTTTTGAAGTTTTGCAGATGGATTACATCCAACTCGAACGCTGCAATAATCTGAAATATGTCCTAGTGGTGGTGTGTGCCTTTAGCAAATGGATAGAGGCATACCCTACGAAGGATAATACTGCTCTCACCACAGCAAAGGTGCTTCTAAAGGAGTTTTTCCCTAGATACGGTGTTTGTAAACTTTTGTGGAGTGACAATGGACCTCATTTTATTGGGCAAGTTGTTGAGCATGTCCTGAAAGGATTAGGGATCAAACAGAAATTCCATACAGTTTTCCACCCGCAATCAGCAGGATTGGTGGAAAGGTATAACGCTACTCTAAAAACAAAGTTGGCGAAAATACTGGCTTCCACGTCTCTAAAGTGGCCAGATGCCCTACCTTTGGCATTGTTGTCCATAAGATCGGTGCCACATTAACGATCAGGTCTTACCCCCTATGAGGTGGTGTTTGGGAGACCAATGAACATTTGGGGAATTCCTAAGCCACGCCCCATACATGATGTTCATTGTGTTCTGATGAATGATTATTTGGCACAGTTAACTGACAGTTTGATTTCTATTCATCAACAGGTTCGAGAAGCTCTTCCTGACAGATCTACAGGTGAGGCCCACGAACTCCGTCCTGGTGACCATGTAATGGTCAAGGTCTTTGACAGATCGAACAGCTTGGAGCCAAGGTGGCGAGGACCAGAGCAGGTGCTCCTTGCGACAAGGACAGCAGTTCGAGTGACAAACAGAAAGAATTGGATCCACAGCACACACTGCAAACGCGTGTCGCCTGCCTTGGTGGAACCTGCTGTGTTGACCGACCATCGAGAGATTCTGGAGACGGAGAAAGGCCAAGCTATCTCACCTGACGAATCTGCGGAAGTCTTCCCGGACCACACGATCACTGGAGTATCCAGATATCAATTAAGACCGAGGAAAGGATCTGCAGTTTTGAAAAAGACTGGTTGAGCTACCACCCTGGGTTAGTGAAACGGAGAGCCATTGTGGCAAGGGGAGGGGGATCAGCCCTGTATTAGTGTAGTGACACCCGCTTTGGCCCATGGTGAAGAAATCAGCGGCTGCCCAGGGAGAAGAGCTCCAACGACTGTTTTCAACAAGTTTTCAGAAAGATCAATCATTACTGCTGCTAAAATGAAAAACAAATCATTTGTGCTGTAGGGTTTGTTGTTGCTATGGTGGCTATGGCAGCAATTACGTGGTACATCGAGAAGGTGGCTCCTGTTCGACAGCTTTTTGTTGCCACTACAACAGTACCCGTGGAACACCACTACTTTACTCTTCCTTACCATGAGCAAAAGCATCGACAATCTTACCTGAACAATACTTTTATCCAGATGTTGCACCATACTCACAATGCTACGAATACTACCAACTGTTGGGTGTGTGGGATGATACCTGCACATCAAAGAAAGGAGGAACACCTTTTATTCCTCTTCCATTTTCTCACAATGGTTCTTGTCAAGCTTGGTATGCGCTTTTGTTTGCATATGGAAAGCCTTCAGTAGGTGGGATTATTTTTCAACTTAATAAAGTATGCTATCAAAATAAAGAAGGTTATCCACAAGCCAAAGGGACTAAATGGGAATGGGAAGAGTATCAACCGGACAATATTTCAACACCATATGTTTTCACAAATGTGAGAATAATAAAGAACATTGGACCTTTTGTGATTTCTGTGACAAAAGCTAAAGCAGACTTGTGTATTTGTAGTGTTGGAAGAATTCCAGTGGGGAGGAGCGAGTGTACTGTAATCCTGACCATTGAAGGTGCCAATAAGAGCACTTTCACAGCCTCGCATAACACGTATTTTGTGTGTGGAAATAACGGATATTATCAATTACCTGTTGGGTGGTCAGGAATCTGCTATGTATCTTTTCTGTTGCCCCCTGTGTTTCTGGCACCTGCATTGTATCACCGTGATTTTAAACTGTACAATGACATTTCCAAAAACAGAAATAAGAGGACAATAAGTATGGATGAAGTTGACCAAACCGACACTACCCTACAACAATATGTTGATTTCAACTTGGGCTTATTTTTCTTTGTGGGTGCTGCATTAAACAGCAGGAAAATCCGACGACTGACTCGTGTTGTGGAAGCTGTTACTAATCAGACAGCTATGGCACTTGGGAACATTACAGAGGAACTACAGATTGCAAGGATTGTAGCACTCCAGAATAGGATGGTGCTAGACGTGATTTTGGCTGATCGAGGTGGTGCATGTCGCATCATCGGTAGCAGCTGTTGTGTATTCATACCAGATCACTCACCTTCAGTATATGACGCAATATCAAAATTGCATAAGATTGCTGCAGAAATTCATCCAGAGACTGGAACTTGGACTTTTGCTGGATGGTTTTGGACTCTTGTTTCTGCTTGGGGCTGGAAGCTACTGACTATCCTGTGTGTAATAATTATAATATTTTTTACATGCTGTGTATGTATCCAATGTGGTCCAATGCTTTGCTCCATTTGCATTTCTGCTTGTATACCTGCCAGAGGGAACATTGCTGAAACAAAGGCCCAACAAATGTTGAATAAAGAGGTGGCCGAAATAATGTTAATAGATGTACGGGATGAATATCTAGATTACCCCAGATAAACGAATGTCTTCAGCCAATGCTGAAAGGGTCGTCTGTTGTAATTTGGCAGCATTTAAGTTAAGCATTAACTGAAGACAGCCTGTATTTAGAGGCTAAATTGTCCGCTTTGTGGAATCCATTTTGTATTTCTGGCAGCCATGTGCTACCATGTGCTCGCCATGTGCTCTGTCCTACCTTCCTGTCAACTGCTCTTGAAATCTGCCTAGAGACAAGTTATATTTAGTTCCTCTTGCTTTGCACATGCTCAGTTGAGCTTGCAGCTGTTCCGAGTTTATAAATGTCAGGATGTGTCTACTAAAAGTAGAAACTGTTAGCTCCACCCACTTGTCGACTGTGCATTCTCTGTATGACCTTATATGTGCCTAAAACCAGCATTTGTGTTAGTACCGCCTTCATTTGAGCCCCTGTGTGGGTATAAAAGGACCAGGATCCTTCCATTCAGTGTGCTACTTCATGCATTACTGAAGGGTGATGTGCGAATGTTAGCTCCACCTCATGAGGTTTAATAAACTCTGTCTTTTCTATTTCCAGTTTCTGTGCCAACTTCTTCCTAAGTGTCTGAGGACTCTGTGCAGAGAAGGGAGAACCCCTAAGCACTGGTAGGCCTTGCTGAGGCTCACTACAACAGTGTGATCAGGGTTCTTAGTAAGGTTGGTCCTTTTCCCTTTAAGGGCCTGTGTGCTATGCACAGCGTTTTAACATTAATCCTGGCCTGCACTGGCAGCCAATGGAGCGATTTCAGAGCCTTTCGCGCTGATTCGTGTCTTGGTGTGTTTCTAAGTAATCTGGCTGCTTCATTTTGTACCACCTGTAATCGATTCAGCACGTATTTAGGTGAACCCAGGAAGAGAGAGTTTCCGTAATCGAGACGCGAAACCACCAGCGCCTGTACCACGGTTCTCTGGGCCTTCTCTGGGATGAGGTCCATGATTTTTCTGAGGATTCCGAAACAAGTGGCTGCTAGTTTCCTGGCTTGGGACTCAATTGTAAGGTTGCAGTCTAACCACACTCCTAGGTTTTTTATGGAGTTCTTATGCCCCGGGGGGTGTCCTAGTTCTTTTGGCCAGTTCATCGTGATTTGTGGTGTTAACTTGTTGCCTAGGAACATTAGTTCTGTTTTGTCCCCGTTAAGTTTTAGCCTGCTGCGTGTCATCCATCTGGCTACCTTTTCCATGCAGGGGGACACTGAGTTGTTTTTAGAGTCGGGGTCCTCTGTTACTGAGACTACCAGTTGGGTGTCATCTGCGTATGTTATGATTGACAACCCAAATTCCTGGACAATATTGGCCAGAGGATGCATGTACAGGTTTAACAGTGTGGGGCTAAGGGAGGAGCCCTGTGGGACCCCACAAGTGACCTTGAAGTTGTCCGATAAGTGTCCGCCTTCTGTAATTTGGAAGGATCTGTCGTTCAGGAATGATACTATCCACCTTAACGCGTGGCCTTGGATCCCTGCTCTCTCTAGCCTGAGAGAGAGAGTCTC
This sequence comes from Calotriton arnoldi, assembly GCA_963921515.1. NCBI lineage: Eukaryota > Metazoa > Chordata > Amphibia > Caudata > Salamandridae > Calotriton > Calotriton arnoldi. Next base: position 544,558 of record CAWUFW010005224.1, on the reverse strand, counting down.
GTGATCCACCGTGTCGAATGCTGCACTCAGGTCGAGCAGTAGGATGGCGGCCTCACGCCCTTGGTCAAGGATGCTCTTCAGTTTTTCTGTGACTAGCAGTAGGGCGGATTTGGTGCTGTGTGCTGCTCTGAAGCCCATTTGGGTCTGATAAAGAATCTCATTCTCCTCTAAGAACTCGGACTGCGTGTGATTAACATGTTTTTCAGCCATCTTTCCCACAATGGGAAGGAGTAATATGGGACGGAAATTACCTAGATCTTTTGGGACTAAGTGTGGCTTTTTGATCAAAGGGCGAACTATGGCATGTTTCCAAGATTTCGGCACTATCCCCTGTCTGAAGGAGAGGTTAAGTAACTCTGTGGCTGTTGTCGCGATGGTGTCTCCCCCCTGTAATAGGATGTGGGGGGAATGGGATCCAATGGGGACCCTGATTTAATGCCTTGTAAGATCTTGGTTGTATTGTTTATATTCATTTCCGGAAAAGCCTTTAGTGTGGATCTCGCTGTGGGCTCAGGGACCGGCTTATTTCCTTGAGTGTCTGGGGTGTGCTCATTCTCTAGCATGGAATTATAAATGGTTTCGATCTTGTTTTTGAAAAAATCTGCAAGTTTGTTACATCTCTCCTTAGAGGAGGAGTTTGGAGGGGCCTCTGGTGCCATAAGTGTAAGGGATTTCACCACCTTAAAAAGATCTCTTGAAGAGTTAGTGGCTGTCTCAATTTATTCCTGGAAGTATCTGGCTTGAGCTATCTTGATCTCATTATGATAGTAACTGATCTCTTTTTTGTATTGTCCCTTTAAGGTGATATCGTATGATTTCCTCCATGTTCTTTCGTTTTTTTTACAGGCTCTTTTTAAGGAGGCAAGATGGCTATTTTTTTTTTTTTTTTAAACAAATTTTTTATTTATTTTTCATACATCCAAAAAGGGGTTCCGGTTACATACCCCAGATAGGTAGTAAAGTCACAGTGTAAATCAGGTTAGTTGAGGCACCATATGATGTCCATGCCAACTTTTCAGGCACTGCATACAGTCATCACGATAAGTATTTGCAACCATTGGAAATTCCCATCCCCAACTAATCCCCCACCCTTCCTCCCGCACCCCCCCCCCCAGGCGTGTCACTTAAGTGCAGGCTGCAAGAGGCCAGTAGAACTGTTATCTCAGTGGGGCGACTTATTTGAATAGGAGGCTGCTGCAGCTGAGTGTTATCTGGCTTGCTTGTCTAGCACCACTGCTAAACGTGAGGCTACAGATCGAGGTGGTCTTAGAGCTGCCTATGCGTTAGTCCATAGCTGCCACAGGGTCACGTACAGATGCGTCTTCCCCATCTGCTTCGGGAGATTTGAGTGCCACAACGAGCGCTTCCCAAGCTCTCGCCCGTTCCAGGGCCTTTTCACTCTCAGTTTGCTTCGCTATTTGTAACCTAATCACTCCCTCACAGTCGGCCCACTTTAGGAATTCTGCTTTCCACTTTGCTATGCTAGGGCCCTGTTTCGCCTTCCAATGGGTGGTGATGTTCCTTTTGGCCAGGAGCAGACCCAGATCTATAAATTTGCTAGTAATTTTGTTCTTTGACGTGTGGGGGAACCAGTGTAAAATACAGTGAGCCATGGTTGGATCCAGCTCTCTATCAGTGAGGTCTGACAATATTGTCGTTACCTCCTCCCAATAACTGTCGAGGAACGGGCAATCCCATAACATGTGTTTAAAATCTGCGCTTTCTGCGTTACATCTCGGGCAGGCCGCTGACTGGGCCGGGATATATGCGTGTAGTTTTGCTGGGGTAAGGTATGCTCTATGTAAAATATGGAAGTGCACTAACTGAAACCTTGCATTCCTCGTGCTCTTCCAGGCTCTCTCCACTAGCTCTCCCCACGCCTTATCCGGGATGTCTCCCCCTATATCAGCTTCCCATTTGAGCTTCAGGACAGACAGGGGGAGTAAGGATTCCAGCGTCATGCGTCTATAGAGGCACGTCACTGCTTTAAAAGTGCCTGCTGCCAACACTATGTATTGGCAGCCCATGGAAGTTGGTGGTTCTGTAAGTCCCCTACCCCAGTGCTTCCTGATAGCCACAGTGAGGGCCGTGTACTGTAGGAAATCACCCCCGGGTAAGTCAAAGTGGGTTTGCAGATCATTAAACGGGACCCCTGACCTTGACTGGTAGGTCGCTCCCCCACCACACAGCTCCGTCTGTGTGCCCTGCTGCTGCCCCTGATTGTGCTCGTTTTTCCTTTCTGTGCCCCCTTGCTGCCCCTGATTGTGCTCGTTTTTCCTTTCTGTGCCCCCCTTGCTGCCCCTGATTGTGCTAGTTTTTCCTTTCTGTGCCCCCTTGCTGCCCCTGATTGTGCTCGTTTTTCCTTTCTGTGCCCCCCTTGCTGCCCCTGATTGTGCTCGTTTTTCCTTTCTGTGCCCCCTTGCTGCCCCTGATTGTGCTCGTTTTTCCTTTCTGTGCCCCCTTGCTGCCCCTGATTGTGCTCGTTTTTTCCTTTCTGTGCCCCCTTGCTGCCCCTGATTGTGCTCGTTTTTCCTTTCTGTGCCCCCTTGCTGCCCCTGATTGTGCTCGTTTTTTTCCTTTCTGTGCCCCCTTGATGCCCTGATTGTGCTCGTTTTCCCTTCTGTGCCTGTTTCCCGCCGCTGCGCCTGCGGCCCCGCCCCCTCACTGCCCATTCGCTGCCCCATTCCCTGCTCCTCCCTCCCACCTCCCCATTTATGGCGGCCGCTGCGTGGTGAAGAGAGCGACCCCTGACCTTGACTGGTAGGTCGCTCCCCCACCACACAGCTCCGTCTGTGTGCCCTGCTGCTGCCCCTGATTGTGCTCGTTTTTCCTTTATGTGCCCCCTTGCTGCCCCTGATTGTGCTAGTTTTTCCTTTCTGTGCCCCCTTGCTGCCCCTGATTGTGCTCGTTTTTCCTTTCTGTGCCCCCTTGCTGCCCCTGATTGTGCTCGTTTTTCCTTTCTGTGCCCCCCTTGCTGCCCCTGATTGTGCTCGTTTTTCCTTTCTGTGCCCCCTTGCTGCCCCTGATTGTGCTCGTTTTTCCTTTCTGTGCCCCCTTGCTGCCCCTGATTGTGCTCGTTTTTCCTTTCTGTGCCCCCTTGCTGCCCCTGATTGTGCTCGTTTTTCCTTTCTGTGCCCCCTTGCTGCCCCTGATTGTGCTCGTTTTTTTTCCCTTTCTATGCCCCCTTGATGCCCTGATTGTGCTCGTTTTCCCTTCTGTGCCTGTTTCCCGCCGCTGCGCCTGCGGCCCCGCCCCTCACTGCCCATTCGCTGCCCCATTCCCTGCTCCTCCCTCCCACCTCCCCATTTATGGCGGCCGCTGCGTGGTGAAGAGAGCGACCCCTGACCTTGACTGGTAGGTCGCTCCCCACCACACAGCTCCGTCTGTGTGCCCTGCTGCTGCCCCTGATTGTGCTCGTTTTTCCTTTCTGTGCCCCCTTGCTGCCCCTGATTGTGCTCGTTTTTCCTTTCTGTGCCCCCCTTGCTGCCCCTGATTGTGCTCGTTTTTCCTTTCTGTGCCCCCTTGCTGCCCCTGATTGTGCTCGTTTTTCCTTTCTGTGCCCCCCTTGCTGCCCCTGATTGTGCTCGTTTTTCCTTTCTGTGCCCCCTTGCTGCCCCTGATTGTGCTCGTTTTTCCTTTCTGTGCCCCCTTGCTGCCCCTGATTGTGCTCGTTTTTCCTTTCTGTGCCCCCCTTGCTGCCCCTGATTGTGCTCGTTTTTCCTTTCTGTGCCCCCTTGCTGCCCCTGATTGTGCTCGTTTTTTCCTTTCTGTGCCCCCTTGCTGCCCCTGATTGTGCTCGCTTTTTTTCCTTTCTGTGCCCCCTTGATGCCCTGATTGTGCTCGTTTTCCCTTCTGTGCCTGTTTCCGCCGCTGCGCCCTGCGGCCCCGCCCCCTCACTGCCCATTCGCTGCCCCATTCCCTGCTCCTCCCTCCCACCTCCCCATTTATGGCGGCCGCGCGCGCAAAGGCGCGCCTAAGGCAAGCCCGTCTGCGCCCGTCCGCGCCGTGACAGCGCCCAGCGCCAGACCCCCTGGTCCGGGCATCCCCGCGCCCGCCACATCAACAGACGCCGATACGACGCCAGCACCCTCCACGCACTCAACCCCGGAAAAGATCACGCCTGCTACCAGGCCACCCCGAAGCGCACCCAAGGGCCCTTCACCTGCCGGAACTGCAGCTTCGCCAGCACCCGCCCCGCCAAACCACCGCCCAGGAAAGAACCCAACTACCTCAGATGCATCCTCCTCAACACCCGCTCCGCCCGCAAACACGCCATCGAACTCTGGGACCTTCTCGACTCAACCTCCCCAGATGTCGCATTCCTGACGGAGACCTGGCTGAATCCCGCTTCAGCCCCCGACATCGCCATTGCCATCCCGGACGGATACAAGATCACCCGCAGGGACCGCACCAACGGAGTCGGAGGAGGCATCGCCATCGTCCACAGGAACACCCTCAGAGTCTCAACCAACACCGACGACACCCTCAGCACCGCCGAACACATGCACTTCCAGATCCACACCGATCCCAACACCACCCTCAGAGGAACCCTCATCTACAGACCCCCGGACCCCGACCACAGTTCAGCGATTCCATCGCTGACTTCGTCAGCACACACGCCATCGCCTCCACGGACTACATCCTCCTCGGGGACCTGAACTTCCACCTCGAGAACAACAAGGACACCAACTCCACCACCCTGATCGACAACCTCGCCACCCTTGGACTCAGACAGCTCGTGACTACACCCACCCACGCCGCCGGCCACACGCTAGACTCCATCTTTTCCGCAAGCCCACACGTCTCCTTCAACCACACCTCCGAACCCCACTGGACTGACCACCACTGCATCCACTTCACCTACAGGAAGCCCACCACGCACCACCGCACCGAACAAATGCCTCGCCGCTGCTGGAGCAGAGTCACGGAAGACCAGCTAACCACAACCCTCGCCCTGAGCCCACCCGCCGAACCCTCCGACCCCGACACCGCCGCCCGCAACCTCAGACAGTGGATTGACGACTGCGCCAACACCCTCGCCCCGCTCAAGAATCCACCCAACAGCCACACCAGCAAGAAAGCCACCTGGTTCACCGAAGACCTCCAGGCCTCCAAACGAACATGCCGAAAACTGGAGAAGATCTGGCTCCACGAACGGACAGCGGACAGCTACGCCACCCACAAGAGCGCCACCCGCAGTCACCATCACCTCATCAGATCCGCCAAAAGGGCCTCACTCAAAGACCGCCTAGACAACAACGCACACAACAGTAAAGAGCTCTTCAACATCGTGAAGGAACTCTCCAACCCCAGCTCCAACACCAACGACATCCAGCCGTCGCGAGACCTGTGCGACTCACTGGCCACCTTCTTCCACCGCAAAATCGCCGACATCCACGACAGCTTCAACACCACGACTGCCCCGGCAACCACCGAGACCACTGCCCCCACAACCACCAACCGCCTGCTCTCCTGGACCAACATCAACGACGAGGGCACCAGCGAGATCATGAACACCATCCACTCCGGTTCACCGCTAGACCCGTGCCCTCACCACATCTTCAACAAAGCCAGTACAGCCATCGCGCCCCATCTCCGGAAAATAATCAACATCTCCTTCGAGACAGCAACCTTCCCGGAAAGCTGGAAGCACGCCGAGATCACCGCCTTACTCAAGAAACCCAAGGCAGACCCCAAGGACCTCAAGAACTTCCGACCCATCTCTCTGCTCCCGTTCCTCGCGAAGGTCACCGAGAAAATCGTCAACAAACAACTGACCCGCTACCTCGAGGAGAACAACATCCTGGACCCTTCCCAGTCCGGCTTCCGCAGCAACCACAGCACCGAAACCGCCCTCATCGCCGCCACCGATGACATCAGGACCCTGCTAGACAACGGAGAAACAGCAGCCCTCATCCTCCTGGACCTATCAGCCGCCTTCGACACGGTCTGCCACCACACACTACGAACACGCCTTCACGACGCCGGGATCCAAGAGAAGGCCCTGTACTGGACCACATCCTTCCTTTCCAGCAGAACACAAAGCGTCCGCCTCGCCCCCTTCCTATCCAAGGCCACCAAGATCATCTGCGGCGTACCCCAAGGCTCCTCCCTCAGCCCAACGCTGTTCAACATCTACATGGCACCCTCGCCCACGTCGCCCGACAGCACAACCTCAACATCATCTCCTACGCCGACGACACCCAGCTGATCCTCTCCCTCACCAAAGACCCTCACACCGCCAAAGCCCACCTCCACGAAGGAATGAAGGCCGTCGCCGAATGGATGAGGACCAGCCGCCTGAAGCTGAACTCGGACAAGACGGAGGTCCTCATCCTTGGTTCCAACCCTTCAGCCTGGGATGACTCCTGGTGGCCAACATCACTGGGAACAGCCCCGCCACCCACCGACCACGTACGCAACCTAGGGGTCATCCTCGACCCCACCCTCTCCATGACTAAGCAGGTCAACGCCGTTTCCTCATCCTGCTTCAACATCCTCCGAATGCTCCGCAGGATCTTCAAGTGGATCCCCACCAAAACAAGAAAAACAGTCACCCAGGCCCTCGTCACCAGCAGGCTGGACTACGGAAACGCCCTCTACGCAGGAACGACGGCTAAGCTCCTGAGACGGCTGCAACGCATCCAGAACGCCTCTGCACGTCTTATCCTCGACATCCCCCGACGCAGCCACATCACACCCCACCTGAGAGACCTGCACTGGCTCCCTGTCAACAAGAGGATAACCTTCAAGCTCCTCCACAACTCCGGACCAGCCTACCTCAACAGACGACTCAGCTTCTACACCCCCACCCGCCAGCTCCGCTCGACCAGCCTCGCCCTCGCCACAGTCCCCCGCATCCGGAAAACGACCGCCGGCGGCAGATCCTTCTCCCACCTCGCCGCCAAGACCTGGAACACCCTCCCCACCAACCTCCGACAGACCCAAGACCTACTGGCCTTCAGAAGACTCCTCAAGACCTGGCTCTTCGATCAGTAGCAGCACCACCCCCCTCTTCCCCCAGCGCCTTGAGACCCTCGCAGGTATGTAGTGCGCTTTATAAGTGACATGATTGATTGATTGATTGATTGATTGATCATGGCTCCCTCCTCATATAGGTCCCCTATGGTAGTCAGCCCCTGTTCCGCCCAAGTCTCCAATCTCTGCCAATTGCCACCGTGTGGCAGGGCCCTGCACATTATCAATGGTATTTCCGGCGCGTAGGGGCATTTAATAGAGGCTCTTCGTAAATATCTGTTCCAGCATTTTCGTGCCGTGGTAAGTTCCAGGGTGAGGGTCGTGGTGTTTACCGGGAGCCGCAGAATAATGCGGGACAGCAACAATAGGGGCCCCAAGTCCTCCCTGCGCTCGTCATATTCCCTAGTGGCCCTCGCCACCCACTGTGTGAGCCATTGAAATTGTGCTGCCAAGTAATAGGTCTCATAGTCTGGGACCGCCAGGCCGCCCTCTGCTCTTGGTCGCATGAGTGTACTGAGCGCCACCCTGCATCTGCCCTTGCCCCAAAGGAAGGCTGTGACCATTGAATGAAGCTGCTTGAAGTACGTTGCCGGGATCCAGATCGGTAAGGTCCCAAAGTAATATAAGAGCCTCGGGAGGGTTATCATTTTAAGTAGGGCCACACGGCCCGCTACTGACAGCGGCAAAGAACCCCAGAATTCGAAGTTGGCTTTTGCCCCTCTGATGGCCTTCCCAATATTACCCTCAAGAATGTCCTCCTGTTTGTGGTAAATATGTGTGCCCAGGTAGGGTAGACATCTGTCTTCCCAGTTCACACCCTCTGTGTGCTGCGGACCTACCCTATCCCCACGCGCCGGGAACAGGCAAGATTTCGACCAGTTCACCTTCAATCCCGCTACTCTGCTGAGAGCGTGGAGTAGGTTTTTCGCCCCCAAGAGTTCCGTTCCCGAGGCAGCGAGGAAAAGCAAAAGGTCATCAGCATATAATGCAATATGATGAACCTGTCCATTTACGTCGAGCCCTCGATATGCCCGCCCCGATATGGCATGTGCTGCTAAGGGCTCCATCGCCAGAGCAAATAACAGTGGGGAGAGGGGACAACCCTGTCGCGTGCCCCCCCCACCCTGCAAGCGTCTGAGATTAGCCCCCCAGTTTTAATTCTGGCGGTGGATTCAGTGTATAAAAGAGCCGTCCAGCTCACGAAGCCAGACCCGAGCCCCATTTTCCGCATCACATGGAATAGGAAAGCCCACTCCAGACTGTCGAAGGCTTTTTCTATGTCCACTGCAAATATCTTAGCAGCATCCACATGGTAAGTATCCGCTTCCAGGATGCGCATGAGCCTTCTGATATTGAGCGCTGTGTTTCTAGTGGGGATGAACCCGGATTGGTCGTTATGTATAAGGGTGGTCATGTGAGGGAGCAAACGGGAGGCTAAAATTTTACTTAGTATTTTATAATCGAGATTGAGCATGGATAAGGGGCGGTACGCAGTTTTATCCCATGCCTGCTTGCCCGGCTTTAGCAAAGGAATGATGATCGCTTCTCTAGTGGAGACAGGCAGTTTGCCAAGTCTCTTGGTGTCATTATATATTTGTACGAGTTTGGGAGCTAAGAGGTCAATGTATGTGAGGTAAATTTCTATCGGGAGACCATCAGTGCCTGGGGTTTTATTGCGGGCCATACTCTTGATAGCTCCACGCACCTCCCTTACTTTGATCTCTCGTCCTTCGCGAGACTGCTGTATCCTCATCCAGTGCAGGTAGAACAACCCCTCGTGCGAACTCCTGCAGTTCCTTATCCATTGGGGACAGCTGACTTCGATAAAGCTCAGTATAATATTCCAAAAATAGGTCGTTGATCCCCTGTTGGTCATATCTAGCTACCCCATTCTGGTCTCTAATCTCCAGTATGACTGACCCACGTCTGGCCGGGTTTGCCAACCAAGCCAGAAGGGCCCCCGATTTATCCCTCTCCGAGTGTGCCCGAGTTATGTAGTTTTTGTAATCAAAGCATCACAGGCGCTCTTTCTGTGTGGCTACTGCCTCTCTAGCCTCTAGTAACTCCTGTTGCTTACCCGGGTTTTCGGGTCTGTCCTTTTCCAGGGTGCGCAGGCGCTCGTCATCCCTCTTTATATCTTGGAGGAGAACCTTCCAAACCCCAACCAGCTCAGATATGCACCTCCCCCTAAGGACTGCTTTACAGGCGTCCCAATCCACGAGGGAGGATGTGGCTGTACCCCCGTTGTCTTGAAAGTAGTTAGTGATAGCTGATCCTATTGCAGTGCAGAAATCTTGGTCGTCTAAGGCCTCTGGGCGCAAGCGCCAGGTGGGGATTTTTGGGCGTGCGCGTGACCATTGTAACTGCACCAGAACAGGGTTGTGGTCAGAGAGTGTCCTGGTGAGGTATTCGCTGCAGCCAACCCCCTCATGGACATCAGGTGAGCACAGAATGGAATCCAGTCTGACATGTAATTCATGGAGGGCCGAGAAGAAGGAGTAATCTCGGGTAATGGGGTGTTGTGCCCTCCAGGTGTCAATTAAGCCCCAGTTCTGTTGCCAATTACGGTGTGATTCTGCCAGTTTGTGTGCATGTGCATTAGGGAGTGGGGGGTGAGAGCGGTCGAGGGTAACGTCAGAGGTGCAATTAAAGTTGCCCCCCAGTAGCGTCGACCCCGTGAGGACAGTCGCCAACTTTCCTGATAGTAGGGAGAAGAAGGCCGGTTGGTCCGAGTTGGGCGCATAAATACTACCTAGTGTGAGGTCCCTACCGTCTAGTCTCCCCGTCACCACCACATATCTGCCCTCTGGGTCAATCAATTGTGTTGTGCATTGGAATGGAACACCTGCCCTTATTCATATCAATACTCCTCTCGCAAAGGCGGAGTATGTGGTGTAATAAGCCTGACCCCTCCAGCGGCATTGCAACGCCTTCCCTTCCTTTGCCAGCAAATGAGTTTCTTGGAGAAATGCGATCTGAATGCCTCTGCGGATCAAATAAGAGTGTATCTTATGGCGCCTGACCATAGAGTGCATACCCCGCACATTCCACGAGAGACAAGTCAAGCCTAATGGGGGTCCCATTGTTGTAGCCTATGGTTACGACCCTTAAAAAACTTTACCCCCGTGACACGCCTGAATCCCCTTAAAAAAAACCAACTATAGAAACGACCCCAACTCCCCCTCCCCAGGACAGGTATCCAAAAAAGAATCCCCGTCCAAACCGTAGTAGAACAAACCATCGTCCAGTGACAGTGGAAGGGGTGGTCAATCGACAAGAACCGTGTTAAGTATCCCATAGTGCCGCCCCCCGTAACTGATCTGGACATCAAGCCCCAGTTCAACTGGATGTTACTCATAATTCAAAGTAGAGAAGGCATAAGTTCGCTGACACTGCACCAGTGGCACAGGGATGGGAGGCCCCGGGAAATCTCCTTGTTTGATGTCACACCATGGCCTTCACACGAGATCATCTGCCATTTGGGGCGTAACCTGTGGCATGTCCGTTCCTAGGCTGCCGTTGTCGCTGCGGTCCGGTGAGGTCTCCGATCTGCCAGTGTGGCGTCCACTCCCACTCAGAGGGGAACCAGGGCTTTTTTGACTGTGCGATACCACTGCCTGTAGCGCTTTGCGACGTTCAAGGCTAAGTTCCCTGGGCGAAGGGGTCTTGGCTCCAACCCTATGGCTGCGAGGACTCTGCGGGGTGCCGGAAGCTGAAGCATGATGATCTACTGAGCTGCGAGTTTCAAGCCAGTCCCAAGCTTCTTCTGGCGTGTTGAAGAAACGAGCCCCCGCCGGGTCTGCCACCCGAAGTCGAGCGGGAAATAACATTGCATAGGGCAGGTTCAATTTGCGTAGTTTAGCCTTGACAGCAGCGAAGGACGCTCTGCTTCGCTGTACCTCCCTCGTAAGATCTGGGAAAATCATGACATTGTTATTGTCGATGCGCAGTTCCTGTTTTTGGCGGGCACTTTGCAAAATGTGGTCTCTGTCCCGAAAGTGTAGGAGTCTGGCCACAATAGGTCGGGGAGGAGCCCTGGTTTTGGTGGTTTTGCTGGAACTCTGTGAGCCCTTTCCAGGGCGTAGAAGGGGGATAGTCCTGTTGGAGCCACTTCAGAACGGAGCCAGTCCTCCAAGTAAAGGACCATATTTGTCCCTTCCGTTTTTTCTGGAATCCCGATGACTCGGATGTTGTTCCGTCGCGATCTCCCTTCACTGTCTTTGGCGCGCATTTCCAGGGTTTTCACCTTAGTTTCCAGGATAGCGAGGGATCAGCGCATCTCGTGGACAGATTCCGGCAGGCCGCTCATCTCTTTTTCAGTGCTGGACACTCTGTCCTTGAGCTTGCGATGATCGTCCTTTAGCAGGCTGAGGTCTGTTCCAATAGCATCGATTTTCCCTTCTAGCGCCTCTCTGGAGGCCGTTATGGCCTGCATGATGTCAGCCAATGTAGGTTTCCGGGAGGTCAGGTCTCCACTTGTTTCGGGCAATTCGTCCTCCTCTTCGGAGTGGGTTCCTGGGGCATCCACGCTAAGGACAGCGAACCCCCGTTTCTTTTGCGTTCTCCCCATCTCAAAGATGCTACATACTGGTGTGGCGTTGGACCGAGCTCTGTGTCTGCCGTAGTTAGTGCGTCTGAGCGCCACCAATTCCGCCGGGTCACCTCTGACACTTCGCACTCTTCTAACTTGCATGCAAGACACCGCAGTCGCTTCTGGCGGCCTCGTCCACTGCAGGTGCTGTGGGACGAGTGGTCCCACCGAAGGAAACACCGCCCAGTGGTCCGCGGGTCCTGGTAGTGGCCCCCGGCGTTTGTCCGTGTCAGCTCGTCCCAGTCACTCTCTGCGGCCTCCTCTCGTTGGCATCAGTGAAGGGCAGGCATTCCGTCGCACTCTACACAATCACTGCTCAGGCACACCCCACTCACCGGCGATGGCGCTGCAGTGCTCTGCCGCCAGATGCAGGCTCATTCCGGATCCCGCGGTGCAGGTTCTGATTCTCCCCGTTGTGCCTGGGGGTCGGGATGACTGTTGGGTGGAATGGGGTCCTCTTCTGGGGCCTGCTTTGTTGGCGGCGAGTCGCAGTAGTTGTTTAATGCCGTTCACAGCATGGGCGCCCACCTGTGATCTACTCCTGTAGGCCCGCAATCTCCATTTACAATACTGACAGCGACGATGCAGGCGGTTGAAGGCTCCCTGTCACTGTTCGCCCCATCGGGGGCCTGGTTCATAAATCCGAGCTCCCTCCTGTGCGGGTTCCAGTCCGACCTCACACCTCGGGGTCTCCCAGCTACAGTCACCAGGTTCAGGCGAGTCTTTACTGGTAACACTGGTGCCTCTTATGCGGTGCTGCGCTCCCTAGACTCGTATCTCTACTCGCCGTGCTCCGGGGCCCTCCGGGGGAGCAGGGGCATCTCACCGCCGTGGTAGCCGCTTCAGGTCATCTATGGCGCAGTCGCCATTTTGCGGTCGGTGCTGCTTGACCGTGGTCGCCTCCCTGCAGCTTTACAGGTTAGTTTGCCCTTCAGTGTTCCCACTTCAGCGATGCGGGCAATGGAAGGCTCCCTGTCTCTAGTCGCTCCCACTGATATCCTGGTCTGACAGCGCTGAGCTGCCCCCCGTGCGGTCTCTTCCCCAGCCGGTCCCCGCAGGGTCTCCCAATCACAGCCACCAGGCTCAGGCGGGCTGTTGCAGGCAGCTCTAGCACTCCCAAGCGGCGTTGCGCTCTCCAGGCACTCACCACTAGCCGCTGTGTTCCGGAGCTCCGCAGGGAAGCAGGGGCGTCCCACCGCTATGTCAGTCATTTCAGGCCATCGGAGGTGCGGGCGCCATTTTGCGGTCACTCCCGCTAGCTCGTACTCGCCGCTCTGCAGTCGTGTAGGGATACTCTTGACTTCGGCGCTCTCACACCGCCGACAACTCCTCAAGGCTCTCGGCTTGGCGGGATGGGTCTCGCAGTTGAGCTTTACTGTCTTGTCGGCGAGTCGTGACCGCTGTGCACTGCCTTTCACAGCATGGGCGCCATCTTGCCGTCGCTCCGCACTTGCCTGCAAACTCCGGTTTCTTCTCGTGCAGCAGCGATGCGGGCAATCTGGACTCACTGCCACGCACTAACAATACCGGGAGTCCCCCGGTCTAGGAATCCGCCTTCCCAGGGCTATTCGGGGCTCAGGATATTTGATTACGGGGAAGCGGCGGTCAGAGCTCCTCAGCTCGCGTCCGCTCTCATCGGCTACAGGCCACCGGAGGCAAGATGGCTATTAAACCATGATGGTTTCCTTCGTAGCTGGTTTGTTCCTATTCTCACTTTATTGCCACAGTATTCTACCGATTTTGTGAGCCAGTCGTCCCAGCTTGAGTCAGCGCTCTCTACTTCCCCAGATATCTCAGGAATACCTTTTGTTAGGGATTCTTTCAGTTTTCCTGGAATGATACTTGTCCAGTTCCTGCCCAGGTTGGACTGAGTGTGTCCTGTTTTCTGAGGGTGTGTGTTGGTCAGTGTAAATGGGATGTAGAAATGATCTGACCAGGGCACTGGTGTGGGAGTGGCTGTTATTAATTTAGGGTCATTAGTGAGTATTGCGTCTAAAATGTGCCCTTTTTCAGGTGTGCCTTAAGCCTTAGAAATTCGAATCTAAAACAGAAAAAAGATAAAAACCTGCTTCTTAAAGACTGTTGCCAGTAACATGAGAATCATTCAAGGGCAAGAGCTGATGGTAACCCCCTCCAGTGATGTAGGGACATAGGCCATGATATAAGAAGGTGAATACAATCGAAATGAGTTTAATAAAGTGCATATTGCAGTGTCTTGTATCCTATAGATTTCGACTCACTCAGTTCCTTGCTGTCCTGGAGCTGCCTATTCTTGAACCGGTTAACATGCACGGGGCATTTCCTATGACTTAACCGCCTGGGTTACTAGTCAATGAGTGAAGTGCAGAGTGAAGCTCAGTTGACTGTATTAAGTAAGGTGCCTCTTGCCATGTTGTATGGCCTGTTAATTTTGGGTTGCTTCAATCCCAGCTGTCCTGGGTCAGGCAAATCATGAAAGGCCAGTTGGTACCATGTGCAAGGTGATTTCCTTTAGTTTCGCAAGCCCAGAGGATTTCTACTGGGTCAACAAGGATCTTTTGTACTGAAGAGACCAGTGATGAAAGTGTAGGCAGCAATCAGCATGTGCAAGACAGGTTTATTTAGCTTCTCAAGCCCAGATGATTCCTATTTGGTCAGCAAGGTTCTTTTATACTGAAGAGACCAGTGAGTCAAGTGGAGACATCAGTCTAATTGAATTTAATAAAGTGACTGGTGCGATGTCATCTGACATGATGATTTAGTTGAGCTCTATTGAGGAGCAGCCAGTAGCTGAAGTGCAGGCTGAATTCTGTTTATGATAAAGTGCAAATGTGACCGCATGAGGGAGGTCAGGGAAATCGTGAGCGGCTAGTTGGTGCCACATGCAAGACAATTTTATTTAGTTTTGCAAGCCCAGATTATTCCTTTTTGGTCAACAAGGATCTTTTATACTGGAGAGACCAGTGAATAAAATGCAGGCAGTGATGAGCATGTGCAAGATGGGCTTATTTAGCTTCGGAAGCCCTGATGAGTCCTATTTGGTCAACACAGTTCTTTTATTCTGAAGAGACCAGTGAGTTAAGAGGAGACAGAGATCAGATTGAGTTTGATAAGGTGCCTGGTGCGATGTCATCTGACATGATGATTTTGACGAGCTCAACTGAGGAGCAGCCAGTAGCTAAAGTGCAGACTGCACTCAGTTTGAGTATGATAAAGAGCAAATGCAATGACATGAGGCGCATTTGTCTTGGCTTGCTCTAATAGTACGATTCTTTTGGAATGCAAGAGGGTCGGTCATGAATTGACCCGAATAGACTAGGCCTGCACTATCCCTGCCACTGCAAGCCACACCTGGCGATGCCTCATAGGACTGACATGAATGGCACTGCTTCAAAGTGATGGAAGGTGACAAAAATTTCCACTTTTAGCAGTCCGCAGAGCATGAGTTCAGTAGCTTAAGCGCTACTCTAAAGAATTTCACACACCTGACTGATAGCTGTGCGTCAGCTCCACTCAGACATGCGGTAATGGCAGTGTTGCATTGTGTTATGCCCAGGTGATGGAATATCAGTTTCAGTCAGTAGCACTTTAAGCTCTTTAAGGTGGGACAAGCGCAAACCACATGTGTCAGTGGTTCCTTCTTGTAGTTCCACAATCAGCAGTTGTGTTCCGAGGATCCAGTTCAGTGCCCAAATTTATGACCTTTTAAGGGCATTTGAACTCATCTCAGCCTCATGAGTTCTTTTTTGAAGGCCAGTTTAATTGGGGCTGGATAGGTACAATGCTTTCTTCTGTTCTTGGTACAAAGTCCTACATAAGTCAGCATGGGCCTTTCGTGAAAGCTCTTGCCTGTCTTCATCTCCAGATTTCATTTTAGCAATTTTACAGTTAGTTTTGGAGGCAGATTTTGTTCGAAGATGTTCTGGGCTCTAAGGGATTTGATGGTGTTTATCACGTAGGGCTCGCACTGGAGTTTTTTTTTATCTTGGATGCCTTGTCTTATCTTTTCTTTGAGGGACACTGAGGTGGCATCCTTGAGCTTCGCAAAGTATCCCAAGAACCCGGCTTTCAGTATATGCGATTGTTTACAAAGGCTGAATTCCAGCCATATTTGGGATGACGGTGCAGGGTCAGGCAGGTTGAATAGACGTCTATAGCATCTTTTTTGGGCTTTATCAAGCCATGAGGAAGTGTGGTCTTTAAATATCAATGAGCCGTAAGTGAGAGTTGGCATAAATTTGGCATCAACTGCATTGCATATGACAGTGAGGTCTGGACCTCACATCTTTGATGCAAATTTTTTGAAGCTCATTGTCATGGACACGGCAGATTCCTTTAGGCTGGAAATCTGTTACATAGGAACCATGCGGATTGAAGTAAATGCCCAGTATTTAAGGCTCTCCACTTGTTTCAGAATCACATTGTTCATAGAGAATTTGAATTTGGCAGCACAGTTGTTTCTAGCTCAGCATATCTTGATTTTGGTTTTGGCGTAATTATCTTTGAGTTTGTTTTCCTCGCAATAAAGTGTAAGGGCCTCCAAGGATTGCTGAAGCCCTACTGCGTATGATAGAATAGTAGTGTAACATCTGTGTAGTGGAGGCAGTGAATGTGTGAGCCAGCGAATTTGGGAGGAAAAGTGCGGGCGGAGGCCAGCGCTTTGTTTATGTCCATCAGGTAAAGTTTGAACAGAAGCGGAGCTAGGATGTATCCTTGTTTTACATCTGAGGTAGTCCAAATCTTATGGGTTGTGACTCTGTTGACCGTGATTTTCACCTTCACCCAAGTACTGGTGTGAAGGCTTCTAATGGCTCTCAGTAAATTTTCCATGATGCCCCAGTTGGACAACTTCTGCCAAAGTCTCCGTCTGCCCACTTTATTGAATGTGGTGGTAAAGTCGATGGAAGCAACATAAAGCGGAAGGGCCTTTTTGATGTTAGCAGCTTTGATAAAAGAGTCAAAAATTATCAGGTTGTCCTCGGTGCCATGGCCTCGCCTAAAACTAGATTGATTGATGGGTATTAAAGCCTTGGTGTTGGACCATTCCTCTAGCTCCTTGTTCAGGAGTTTTGCGGAGCATTTGCCCTCAACACCGAGGAGGGCAATAAGCCTAAAGTTCTGGATTGTTGCTTGCACCTTTTTTGTGGATTGGAGTAAGGCACCTCTCCAGCTATCCGGTCCTTCATTCCCCAAATGCAGTTCTTGAAATGCCGGCTTAGCAGGGCTGCCCAGTCCCCTGGTGCAGATTTGAATATTCTCCTGGGCAGGCCATTTGCTCCTGGCGCCCCTGCTGCTCATAAAGAGGCCAATACGAGTGTGATCAAGTCTTTACAGGCCAATGATTCACCCCATCGCACTAGGTTTTTGTTAAGGCAGTCTGCTTTTTCATCCAGCGGGGGTCCAGGCCTAGTCCTTCTTCAGCAGTTGTGTACAGTTTGTACATATAGCTGTTCAATTGGAAGCCGAGATGGTAGGCAAAACCTTCAAGTTGTTTTCGCTTGATCTTTTCTAGACTAGTTTCCAAAATTTTGCAGAGTTTTTTGTTTTCAAGGCCTCATGGAGTTCAATCCAGGCTTTATCTTCATTGTGCTGGGTAATTTTCCATGCTTTAGTTCTGTAGGCCTTTCTTGCCTTCCAGATTTTCTCCGCTCTTAGTGAGGTGGCACTGTTTTTACAAGCTGATATCAGGAGTTTGTTCAATTTTTGCTTGAGAGTTCTCAGTGCCAGGCAGCGGGTTCCCGTTTGCGTCTGTGAGCTTCCTGCTTTACAGTCCTTGATGATGGATTTTTCAGTTAACTTTGCCTCGAATTGCACCCAATTTGTGGGCGAAGGGGATGACTCCCAAGCCCCTTGTTGTAGGAGTTCTCTCAGCTCATCCAGGGCTGTGGCTGAGGGAGTTTTTGACTATTTTATTCTTCGAAGCCTGCTAATGCCCTCCTCAGTGCCAATTTTTTGTACTTGTGGAAGTCTAGAAATTGACCTGTATAGAGCTCAAGTTAACCTTGCATGGTCGCTGTTCAGTGTGTGCTGGACTTGAACGTTACTTGCCTGTGTAAAATGCTGGGTGGATATCTTGATATAATCTAACAGTGAGGTACAGGAGTTGTAGTATATGTACAGGAAGCGGTTTGATCCTGAGTCCCTCTACCATTTAGGGTTCTGAGGCCCAGGGCATTGAAGGTTGAGGCAAATTTCTCACCGGCCTTGCCTTCTTTATTTTCCCCAGGACGATCTCCGGAATTTCCCAAGCATTGTCTTCTTCATGTTGGTAGTGGGGAGGCTCTGCTGCTTCTAGCAGAAACATATTGAAGGCGCGTGCAAGGACCCTCATATCAGCGAGATGCTGTTGCCTTACGGTTTTAATGGTTTTCAGAATTTCTCCAGTGGCTATTTTCTTCTTGGGCTGTTTGGGATTTATGTAAATTTTCCAATGATGAGGGCGGGTGCCTCCCTGCCGTAGCCTGCATTGCAGCTGTTACTTTCACAAAGATAAGGGGCCCCATGCCACTTGCAAGGACTCTTGCTTCATGCTCCAAAATTTTGTGCATCAGTATGGAGACTCCTCCCAAGGGGTGTCTCCCTTTGGTCGACAGTTCGGCCGATGATGAGAATTCATTGTGGTCCTGCCAGGCTATTGTGGCTGACTAATAAGTTTCCTGTAGACAGATTATATCTTTTTTAAAGATTTCTTCCATTGCATCGGTGTCGTTCAAGATGGTGTTTAAGCCACGGATGCTCCAAGAAAGTATCTGCAAGTCGCAATCATGTATTTGAGTATTTGTGGTATTGGAATTATTGCTCCTTTGCATCGCTCAATGATTTGTCGATCTTCAGTAGGAACTCCTGGACAGCCAGCACACTTGTTTGTTGGCAACATGTTCCATTGTAATTGTGATTGCCTCTACTATAGGTTGTGGGTTTTGTGGGCCCTTGGAAAAGCAGAGCACTGAGTCTCTCTGGTGATACTGCTGGGTGTTTTTAGCCAGATGCCAAAGATATTTTGGTTTGGTATTTTCCCATTCTGCCAAAATCATGGATTGGCTCTCCACCTGCCTGACTATCTCGACGTCTCGAAACTGCACCTCTGTGGCCTCACTGGGACTGTCCTTTTTACCAGAGACTAATGCAATGTAGACCTGGTCTTTGGATTCCAGGGACCCCTACCCGGGGAGAGCTGAGAGAAGTTTAAGTAGATAACATCTGTTCAGGATGTCTTCCTGGCCACTGGAGTTGTATCCGGGATGGTATATGAGAGTCTTCTCAAGGCTCTCTGCTTCCTGTTGTTCACCTGCTTGCTCAGGAGGGGATTAAGGGAAGTCCAAAAGTGGGTTTCTGGGCCAGAGTCCTGCCCCCGCAGTATTTGCAGACGGTGCGGCAATTCCTGCATACTGAGGTGTATGCTTATGCGCTGTAGCAATCCAGGGGTATGTACCTGATGGGAGACATCCTTTACCACGCAACTTTTTCAACGCGATGCTTTTACATCGCGGTTTTCACAACGCAAGTCGTTACAACAACTTGCGCTGGATGGCGCTCTAACCTAAGGAATAGTATGATTTACTATTCCAACACCTTCCCTACTGTACGTAGACTGGAGTTAGAATAGTAAATCATACTATTCTTAAGTCCAGCGCCCTCCAGCGCATGTCATTGTAACGACTTGCGTTGTAACGAACGCGATGTAAAATACCGCGTTGTAAATGTATGCGTAGTAACGTCATAAATTCGTACCTGATCTATCTGTCCATCCCAGGGCAGTGCAAGTTTCTGCATTCTTGAAGTTGTTCACTGGTTTTATGTTTGTTGGATGTTACTAGATGGCTGTTATTAGTGGGGTATTTGCCAAGAGGCCCAATTGATGGATGCTTCGCTCCCCACCTCCAGAGGGGGGGGGGGTTATGTTGGGACGACAGAGTCATGCTGCCTTTCTCCAGAATGTTTTGTTGGATAAAATTCCCCTCACAATCATTTGGTTGCCCGAGACTTTGTTTTTGACTGTAGCTTTCGCTTAAATGGGCAGTGCATTTGGTCCAGCTGTGATTCCCTCGGTCTGGGCCCCAGTGGTCATCATTTCTTTCGGGGCACTTAGTGGATAGCTGGTTACCGCAATGCCCCTATCCGTGTTTTATAATTGCTCTCATCGATCCAATACTTGGGGAAGTTTGAGTTACTTCATGCGACAGTTGTATATCACTTGGCGGGATGCTGTCCTGATCCAGCGAGTTTGCCTTCGGGGGGGGGTGCAGGGGAGGTGATTGCATTTTCTTCCTTGTTCCCCAACGAGGCTTATCCGAAGTTGGGACAGAGTTCTGATTTTGACTAATAATTTTGTTTCTTGTTTAGCTTTTTCAAATGTTTTCTGTTTTCCTTTGAGAGCTTGACTGAGGGCGGTTCATCTCTTACAAGGTTAGAGGATTTTATGCTTGAGGTGTCTACTGCGCTCTATGTGGACGGGAGGGTCACAGCACTTTCTTCGGAGGACAAGTCCACATCATTTTCATTGGAGGCCAAGTCCATGGCTGAGACAGGGGATATGTTGTTATTGGCCAGTTTTTCCGAAATGGATCTTGGCCTGCAATTGTTGTTGCTCACTTTGTACACTGTCAGTAGGTCAGACATGACTCCAGGCAAAGCCGAGATTTTTTTCTAGGAATAATGAAGAGTAGCAAGGGTCAGGGGACTTGTTCACCGACTGCTGTGCTTTCATTATAAGGGAGTTTAGATTATCTAGTCGGGTCTCTATATTTTTAACGTAGTTTGCCAGGGATTGTAGTATTAGTATCTGTGTATCAAGTTTGTCCGCATGCAAAATGGCCGCCTGACTAATAGATGTCAGGGTGCTGTCTATGATTGTCTACCGACTCAGATCGTTTGCACATGTGACTCTCTCAACGTTGTTTAAATTTTTAATGTTTGAGTCCTGGCTGTACTTTTCTGTGTTGGATTTCTTAGTTGGTCGGATATTTTTAGGTTCTTGCACACTAATGTGGGTAGAAGAGATGGAATCTCGATGCCCTGTTGAGGCCCATAGCTTGTAGAGCTCCCTGTAGAATCCAACTTAGTTTGGTTGCTAGGGGGAAAGTCAAATGGGTCCGTTGCCTTGAGGAGCTCCTCATCTCCATATAGAGCTCCTCCAACTTAACATGCTGTACTCTTCATGTATTGAGTGGGGACAAGGGCTTGCGTGTTACTGATTTTGTAGCCATGTAACCCTGTTGGGTGTACTGGATGCCCTAGTATCAGTGCCAGAATCAATGGGGTCTTGAGCACAGTAAATGCTGCAAGTTGATTTTAGTTCAATAGTTTCCTGGGTAAAATCGCCAATTGCTGGAACGATCCCCAGTGGAGGTCGACCTGTGAGAACTGGCATTATTATGACTTCTGTAAACAAGGGCAGGGAGGTTTTGTAGGCTGCCCCTCTGCCCCCAAATTTGTTACTTGGGGGGTGCACATGTGGGCTGTGCCCAGTGCGACCGTAGTTTGAGGGCTTCTCCTTTTGGAGCCACCACTGGTGGCAACCTCTTTGATGGTGTATTGAGCCCCTTCGTTTCCTTCATGAGATGTGAGTAGACAACACACTTCTTCCTCTGATTGATGCATACAGTTCCCACCAACCACTGGGTGGGCATAATCTTCTTGAATGCAGAGCCCCTCGATAGCCTCCAGCTTTTGTTTGACGGGTAATAAATGCCGATTGTACTCTGCGTCGGAAGATCATGGGAAAGGGGAACCACTTTCAGGGTCAGACAATTGAGTCAGTTTTGTTTTATAGTATTTTCTTATTCCCACCGGGGGGCTTTCCGGGATCTCCATGACTTGCTTTTTTAAGAAGGATGTCTCGGTGCCCTGTTTGTGCTTAGAAAGTTCCCTCTGTTTTCTTTTGCCAGGGTTGGTTCTCACCCCTGCTGCTCTTGTTGCTCTAGCTGAATGGGATTTCAGGAGTAGCAAACTCCTAGTGCGCCTTTTTAAATGTCCAATTGCTACCACACAATTCATAGGGAGGCCCCTGCTTCCGAAAGAGCTGCGGGCAGCAGGATATTTACTGAGATTGCTTACGATGTTTACAAATTTCTTCAGATTGGGGCTGCAATGTACTGGACCGTCTTGCCCAGTCTTATTGGAGCAAATAGTGCTAGTAATGCAGCTTGTGGTCGTAGAGCAAGATACCTAGAGCCGCCACCCCCATTGGAGGTGTAGATCATCGAGTACTGGGGGGACACGCTGGCCTTGCTAAGTCATGTGCTAAGTCATATGTACTATTCCTGAAACTTGGGTCCCGGAGTCAAGGAGCAGACTGAGCTGAGGCCCACCCGGGGGTCTAAGCTGAAGCCCACTGGGGGTGACTGGAAAGACAGGTGCTGGGGCCAATTTTGCAGAGCGAAATGGAAAAAAAGTTACTGGAGGAGTCGCTATTTGCTCCGGGGAATCAAAACTGAGCAGTGCTGCCCCGCGCTACACTGGAGGTGTAGGAGAGCTCGCACCAGATGCCAGTCGCACCCAGCCTTGCTAGGACGCTTCTGTGTGCATGGGGAGCTTAGCCGGGGGGTAAACAGGTGTTAATAGGTCTTTAGGTCAGAAGCAGGGCTCACAGCACACCCAGCACACCCTGTGCACCGCGCCCCCGCTGCCTCTCTGTCTTCTACTTAATTCTTAATTGTGCAGGGCAGCAAAGAGCTGCATGTGAAGAGCGCCACTATGAGAAAGGAGGAGGGAGATGCGGGTGCTAACCAGGCTGCTGGTTGATGGATACTGGTGGGCTGGAGGGCAGGCCGGCGGACTCACAGGTGCGAGCTTGTAGGTCTCCTACCTCCACCTTAGACTTATGCAGCGCTTGGCTGGTACTCTTTGCACGTCGGCTCGGCTCAGAGTGAGGCCGGGTCAAGACCAGTGGTGTAACAAAAGCCCCCACAGCCCACGTGGTGCGGGGGCCCAGGAGCTCCATGGGGCTCCCTCATCACAGTACCCTGGCGTGACAGCTCCTGACTGAGTCTGGAGGGGGCCCCTCCATGAAGTTTGCAGGGCAGCCCCCCTCAAGTTTCGTTACACTAGTGGTCAAGACCGGATCACGACCGGGAGAGCAGAGCTACCGGGCCCCCGGTCCACTATCATGGACAATCCATCAGAAATTAAGGATAACTAAAGCAATTGGAGCAGCTTAGAGGTTGCATAGACCTAGCATATGCTATGGTGGACTTTCAAAGATCCCTTTGATTAGAGCATTTAAAGGTAAAATAAAGCCCCTGGCTCTTCCTAATCCTCGGAGGAACACTCTGTGATGAATGTGCTTGAAATTACTTCTGGGCTTCTGGTAAAGGGTAATGATATAGACTATAGGTTGGAACTATCACATGTGTGTGTGGATGTCTTGCCTAAATCCAGGCTTTCAGCTTGGGTAAATAAACTGGGAAATGCTTCCCATGAAACAATCTCTGCTATGTGCTGGAAGGAATATTACATTACTGTGAGTATTTGGGTGTATTATGTGATATGGCTGTGGGGCCTTATCATGGAATACACTCGCAAAAACTGTCTTGGGTTCAGTCAGGCTCATTTGCAAACCTTAAGCTTAACTCTAGGTAGCTGTGGCTTTAAGCAGCAAGGCTTAACATAGGAACTCAGTGTAAAGCATTTAAAAGCACCAAACATCAGACTAAGAAAGTCACACAACACAAAAGAAATCCAAACACCAATTTATAAAAATAGAGTATATTTTTGATTTTTTTAGAGACCTTGATGATTAAAATCCACTAGAGGGTTCCGGAGATACAGATTTTTGAAGATATAAATACTTTTAAACATAACTGCAAAAAAGCAATGGTAAACAAAAAGTTTGTTAACCTTTGGACAGTTTAAAAGAGTTAGTTCGACAACTCCGGCCCAGCTCTGGTGACCAAATCTGACAGAATGGAGGTCTAGGGGGCCAGAGAGGATACTTTGGACTGTTACCTGGTCAACCAGAACACTTTTATATTGAGTTCCAAACTTTACAGGACAACCATCATAAATTATAATGGGGGTCCTGAAGCTGAGGATACAGGCGAAAAGAGACTCAAGGATGCTCCAGTTGAGGTGCAGTTGATGGGGGTGCCTTTTGGTGAGTCCTCAGTCTGCGAGTGATGTGGGGTGGCTTTGGTCACAGAGGTCAGGGTCCTACAAAGTCCTCTTGGTTGGGGTTAGAACACAGGCACTGCGGTCTGGTTAGCAGCTTCAGTACTTCCAGAGTCGAAAAACCAGCAGCATCAGTACAAATGTGTGTGGCTGAACATGCAAAAAGAGGCATTTCCTTACATGCCCCCTCCAGATGTAAGGTGATGAGCAGCAAACCCATGTCCTGGTAGTTCACATTTTCTAAATGGAAGAACCTGGAAAGGCCATCTGCATTGACATGGTCAGTCCCAGGTCTGTGTTCCACTGTAAATTCCATACCCTGTAGGGAAATTAATCATCTCAACAATGTGGGTTTCTCTCCTCTCATCTGCATCAACGACCTGAGAGGTCTGTGGTTAATTTGAACTGTGAAGTGAGCCCCAAACAGGTGGGGTATCAGCTTCTTCAAGGACCAAACCACAGCAAAGGCTTCCCTCTCAATGGTACTGCAACGATCCTCTCTGGGGTGAGTCGCCTACTGATAAAGGCAACTGTTTGATCACGACCCTGGTCATTTACCTGTGATAAGACTGCCACTATCCCATGTTCTTTAGCATCAGTATGAACAACAAACTCCTTGCTAAAGTCAGGTGCCTTCAGGACAGGGGTTAAACGTGTAGATTTTAAGGGTGTCAAAGGCCTTTTGACACTGGCCAGTCCATATGACCTTCCTTGGCTGTTTCTTGGAGGTTAACTCCTATAGTACCCAGTCAGGCCAAGAATGCTCTGAATTGAGTCTGTGTCTTTGGAGCTTCCCAGGCTCAAATTGTCTGGATTTTGGGTTAGAGAGGTTGTACATGGCCTCCACCAACCTGGTGACCCATGTACACTACAAGCCCTTGCTCTATCTGGCATTTACTTGCCTTGATAGTCAGTCCAGCCTGTTGAAGGGCTTGAAGCACTTCCTTTAGGTGGACTAGGTGATCCCCCCAGGTGGAACGAAAGACAGCAATATCATCCAGATATGCTGCACTAAAGCTGTTATATTCCATATAGGTACCCTGATATAGGCCCAGGTAACTTCATAACCCTTCACCTATATTCTTCCCTACATTACACTTATAACGGTTTACAAGGACATGACACTGCATTCAGAACGTGGGTTTTTCCCTAGTTTGAAAATCTCATACATTATGCATGAGGATTCTTGGAAGCACAGCAGGACTACCATCTCCTGTATAATATCTATGTATAAAGTTCATGCCCGACATTATCCTTAGGCCGACACAGTAATACAGTGAGGTAGGACCCCTGGGGAGACCTATGGGTATATATACAACACATCTTGCTAAGATAGGCAGAGGAGACCAGGACTTCCCGGCCGACACACTGATGCGAGACGCTGAGGTTCCTGCATGCAGATACTCCAGCTCGCAGTGGTCTCGCGGGGTGTCCAACTCGAGACCAAGACAGGGTCCCACAGTCTCTCAATTCAGGTAATGGGGTTGGCTTTATCCTAGAGGGATTCTTAGCTTAACACCTACACACATGCTAGGTACACTTAGGTTCATCTAGTTAGGGAGACATCGTAGGAGTACGCATCTTTTTATTATCATGTATTTTATATACTTGTATGTATTCATGATTACTGCAAGATGGTAGAGCTTTACCATCCATTTACTTTCATAGTGCTCCTAATCCTATATATCTGCTACTGTCTAACGGTTGTTGCAACTCATCTATTTTACACCAGAATAACAACTGTTCAATAAATACTTATTAAAAACGCCCAGCCTGTTTATTCTGTTTTTCTCTCTAAGACAGGCTAAGTAAGCACGAGTGACTGAGCGAAAAGTAGTATATTGTTTCCACGGTCCTGAGTGATTAGGGTTGTCATGTTCGAAGGTTGCCAAGAACTATTCTCTCCTTGGTAAGAGGAGATTCTCGTGGCGCTGTGAGCTAGCTGGTACAAAAGGCCAACATACCCGGCGGGGGTGTTCAGAATCAATCTGACACCAATCCTACAGTGTATGCTGTCCGAACGTGCAGATCCTGTATAGGTTTTATAGGAACTACACGTCAAAGCTTTCCAAGTCTGAAAGTACTCTGTTCACTAACCCCTGGAAGGTGGCAGATGCATTTTTCAATCCGAAAGGCATCACTTTAAACTGAAAGTGGCCTCCAGGAGTTGAATAGGCAGACCTCTCCTTGGCTTCTTGACTGAGGGCTTTCTGGCAATAAGCTGAAGTCAGGTCAAAGGTACTCAGATATCTTGCAGCCCCCAAACGGTCTATGAGTTCACCAGCTCTTGGTATGGGGTGGGCATCAGTCTTGGTGCCTGCATTTAGGCCTCTGGAGTCCAAACAGAATCTCAACTCTGGTTTACACCCCTTGGGGTTTGGTTTGGGTACCAGAACCACTGGGCTGGCCCAAGGACCACTAGAGGGCTCAATCACCCCCATCTCTAGCATCTTTGAATCCTCAGCTTTGATGCTAGCTTTGACATGGTCTGACAACCTGTATATCTTGTTCTTGACAGGTAGACTGTCATTGTGTTCACATCAAGGGAACACCATGTTGCCAAACCTGGTATCAAGTAAAAGAGTCCAGCAAACTGACTGAGCAAAGGGTAGCAGTCATGTTGCTGTTGCTTGGACAAAGTGGAAGAGAGAGCTACTCCATCTACTGAGCCATCTCTGACATTAGATGACAGTAGGTCTGGGAGAGGTTCACTCTGCTCCTCTTCTCCGCTGTCTGCCATCATGAACATAGTAATATCTGCTCTGTCACAAAGTAACTTGAGCCTATTCACATGTATCACTCTATGAAGCTTTCCTGGGGTACCTACCTCTACCAAGTATGTGACTTCCCCCTTTATTTCCAAGATAGGGTAAGGCTCGGTTGATTTGTCCTAGAGGGCTCTGGGTGCTACAGGCTCTAACACCCACCATGGAGGCTTCTGATCATACCAGTGCTTGACAAGCTCCTGGCTGGCCTCCAACTTCCTGCTTGCTTTTTTCAAGGATTCAGCCATTCTGGAGCGAAGGCCTAGTACATAGTCCAGTATATCCTGTTTGGGCTCTTTCAGGGGTCTTTCCAATCTTCTCTTACCAAACCTAAAGGACCTCTCGCAGGGTGCACAAAGAGTAGTTCAAAGGGCTAAAGCCAACTGCTTTTTAAGGAGCCTCCCTGTATGCAAACAATAGGCATGGCAGGAGAATATCTATTCTCCTTCTGAGTTTCTCAGGTAAACCCATAATCATGCCTTTCATGGTCTTGTTAAATCTTTCAACAAGGCTATTTCCTTTGGGGATGGTAAGGGGTACTGAACTTATAAATCACTCCACACTCATCCCTCATTGCTTTCAGATAGGCTGACATGAAGTTTGTGTCCCTATCTGAAATACCAAGTAGGGCTTTAGCCACTGCAGGGGCAGTGACTGTTCTAAGGGGAATTGCTTCTGTATACCTGGTGGCATGGTCCACTACCACCAGGATAAATGTATGCCCAGAGGCAGATGTTGGGTCGAGGGGACCAACAGTATCAATCCCCACTCTCTCAAAGAGAGTCCCAACCACTGGTAGAGGTAAGACGGGTGCCTTTGGCTTATTACTAGACCTGGGTGGTGAACTTCGCTCCGTTTGCGGAGTTTGCTAAGTTTACTGCATTGCGCCAAGCACACGGAGTTCCCAAAAACTCGGAGCAGATTTTTTCCTCATTTGCGCTCACCAACATTAAGTTGGCTAGCGCAAGCAAGAAAAATCCAACGCTAGACCACCTCCCAGCAAGATTTCTCAATGCGCGTAGTCGCGGATGGTCGCTACCGCTCGCGTTTAGAAACCTTCTGTTCGTGTTGAGAACATCTACTCAAGCAGTAGAAAGAAGCACTGCCCTCTTGCGCTGCACATGGTGCCATTTGTGATGATTTTCCAGCGCTGGACAAACACCTGGAGCTAAAAATCAGCATGAACGGCACGACCTAACGCACTCTGCCACTTGCGGAACTCTGCATAGAGCGGCAGAGTTTTTCAGTCTCTGGCCAAGTTCCGTGTAGCAGAACTTCCCAAACTCTGTCCAGGCCTAATTGTTACCTGCTTTGCCACTGTCCTGGCAAGTAATACAGGAGTGACAGAACTCCTTTGCCTTTTCTGACATCTGAGGCCAATAAAAATGGTTGACCAACCTGTTCCAGGTTTTGGTCTGCCCAGATGTCCAGCTAAGGGGATGTCATGGGCTAGGTTAAGGAGAAACTCTCTCTACAGTTGGGGGACCACCAATCTTCTGGTTGCTGCTGGTTTGCGGTCCCTTGACTCACTGTACAGGATTCCCTCCTCCCAGTATATCTTATGGGTACTACTGATATCTCCTTAATCCAGTTTGACAGCCAACTGTCTCAGGCCCTCAAGAGTAGGACAAGTCTATTGTCCCTGACTTAAGCCCTCTGTGGAGGGACCACCTGCTCCTTGAAGTTCTGCCAGGTCAGGCAAATCTTTCAAAGGAGCACCCTCCTGCTCAGCGAGTAGGCCTTCCTCCGAGGGTTAGGCTCATTCTGGATCTGTGGACTTGTGGAAGTGGCCTTGCCAGACTTCCCGCCTCTCCTCTTGGTACTAGGGAGTTGGGCCTTACTTCCAGGCTCTACCACCCCCAGACTTTCCGTTAAGGCTTTGTGTGCTCTATTGTAGACACACACCCATTCAGATAGACCGACCATTGCTGCATGAGTCTTTTTCTCTACCTCTGTCCAGGCAGAAGTTTCTAAGTCGTTGCCCAGCAGACACTCCACTGGGATGGCAGGGGACACAGCTACTTTCTTAGGGCCAGTAACTCCTCCCCACTCGAAGTCTTCCACAGCTATGTGGTGTGACTTTGTTACATTGTCACAGTTGACTATCTGATGCACTTCATCAGGGATGATCTGATCTGGGGGAACCAGCTTGGCCATAACTATGGTAATGCTGGCACCTGTATCCCTCGAGTCTGGGACTTCAGTCCCATTGATTTTTGGCCACTGTCTGTACTTTTCCATACTGGCAGGCCAGTGAGCCAAAGGTTTAATTTCCTCTCCACCCAGTGAAACTAATGTGGCTTCACTATAACCCCTATAACTCCCATGGACAACTTCCAACCCATTCCCTACACTGGCAATACCCTTGCAATAATCACCAGTGGGTAACTTTTTTGTACATGCAGAATCACCCCTCTTGTGCCCTTGCTGTCTACAGTCAAAGCACACCACAGCCTTTTTGGGCCATAATTATTTCCCTGGTACCGCCCTTACCTTAGATTGGGATGTGGCTTTTGGCTCCCCACTTTGGGCATATTTTGGGGTCTCTTTCGGTTTTTCTGACTTTTTTTTAACTTGGCCCCATCTTTCCCCCAAATGGGGGCCTTTCCCACCTTCTTGTGTTCACCAATTTGGGACTTCTTGGGCACTGTGTTGCATACCCACTCGTGTGCCATCTTCCCCAGCTTTCTAGGACTAGAGTCTACTAGATGCTGGTGTAACTTCTCTGAGGTACAATTGGTAAGTATGTGTTCTTTCACCACTAAATTATAGAGCCCCTCATACGTATCCACCTTATTACCCTTAATCCAGCCTTCCAGTGATTTCACAGAGGCATCTACAAAGTCCACCCATGTCTGTGTGGTCCTCTTGTGTATGCTCCTAAACTTTTGTCTATACTCCTCTGGAGTAAGACCAAAGGGTTCAATGAGTGCCACCCTCGTGTGGGTGTAAGACTCTGCCACTTCATCCTTAATTGTTAGTCTCTCCCTACTGTTTGTATGGGTACCCACAGTAAAGACCCCAATGGTGTGCACCCACCCTTCTTACCCTGAGAGCTCTCTAATAGGCTGCCAGACACCTGTCTATGCACCTCCCCGTGTATTTTGGAACAATACACTTGGGTAACCTGGGATCATAGACACCAATTGCATTTACCTCTGCTTCTCTGTTACTGCCACCATGTTTTGGGGAGTTCATCCCCCAGCTTGACCCTTCTTTTCCCTTGGGCCAACTTCTTTTCTTCCAGGGCCAGCTTTCTCTCCTGGATCTCTAAGAGGTTAAGCTGGGCAGTTATGAGGTCTCCTCACTGAGGAAGAGCTCCTTTCACCCCCAGACAGAGAGCTGACTCTTGATCAAATTGTGGGGACTCCACTTTTATTGTCCCCATTTGTATCCACAAAATCTCCATCTTCCTCCTCTTCCCCACTGTCAGTAGGGGTGACCTTCTCTTCCAGCTGAACCTGGGCCCTCATGGATTCTTCCCGAGCTTTGAGGGCTTTCTTGAGATCCTCTTTAGATGCAGTATTTCCAGGAAAAAAATTTGCTCCCTGCACAGTGACCTCAGGGTATTAATCTTGAGTGTGGGCACAGCAGCCAAGCCGATTCCCCTGCTCTCCATCTTTGAAGACTTTGTAACAAAGACTTTTTGCTACTTGTGACTTTTCTTCTGAAGAACATGTGCTTTTGGAATTTCAGAACTTGACAACTCAAACTTTTTCTCGATGTTGACATGGTAATTTTTTTCAGTGGTTACTAACTTATTAGCTGTCTGGTACAGCTAAACAGAAGTTCTGGATCCCACCGCTAGGCACAATATGAGGATTTCGGTGTATTATATGATATGGCTATGGGGCCTTATCATGGAATACACTCGCAAAAACTATATTGGCTCTAGTCAGGCTCATTTTCAAACCTTAAGGTCAACCCTAGGTAGCTGCAGCTTCAAGTAGCACGGCTTAACAAAGAAACTTTGTGTAAAGCATTTAACAGCACCAAACAGCAGAATAAGAAGGTCACACAACATGAAAGAAATCGGACACCAGTTTATAAAAATAGAGTATATTTTAAAGAATTTTTAGAGACCTTGATGATCAAAATCCCCAGAGCATTCTGGAGATACTGATTTTTGAAGACATAAATACTTTTAAATGCAACTGCAAAAAGAATTGGTGATCAAAAAATGTGTAAACTTTTGGACAGTTTGAAAGAGTTAGTTAGGCAACTCCGGCCCAGCTTGGGTGACCAAATCTGGCAGGATGGAGGTCTGGGGGTCAGAGAGGATACTTTGGACAGTTACCTGGCCACTAGAGCGCTTGTACATCGAGTTCCAAACTTTATAAGACAACCGCCGTATATTATAAAGGAGTGGTCCTGATGCTGAGGATACAGGTGAAAAGATGCTCAAGGATGCTCTGGTTGAGGTGCAGTTGACAGGGGTGCCTTTGTGGTGAGTCCTCAGTCCACAAGTGGTGTGGGGTGACTTTGGCCACAGAGGTCAAGGTCACGCAAAGTTCTCTTGGTTGTAGTAGCTGGCCAGCTGATGCTGGGGTACTGGTCTCCTTGCACCGCAGTTAGGGAAAAATCCTTTAGCATGGGCTAGTGTTCCTTTTGGGTGACAAAACTGGACTCTGATGACCCTCCTGGGTCCAGCAGACTCAGGTTCAAGTTTTGGCCTTCAAAGATTGGTCACTTTGTGCGCCCAGTGGCAGGTAGCAGCGAACCTTCTGCGGTGGCTACCAACTTGCCAGTTTGGGTTTCTTCAGCTCTTGTGTGCCTGGAGCTGGTTCCAGGGCATCAACCAACTTATCCTTGCAGTCACTGCTTTGATCTGGGGCCAGGAATCAACTTTTCCCCTGGTCAGGAGTCGCAGGCACAGTCCAAACTTTACTAGCCCACAGTGTAGCAGATGCAGGCCTTCCGGCGGTGCAGCCTCTCTTTGTGCAGCTTCAAGGGCAGCTGGGCAGTCGTTCTTCGGTCCTTTCTGCAAATCCAATGTGATCTAAAGGACAGGGTGCCATATTTATTCCAGGAAAGTGCCTTGAGGGGACCATATGGTCACTAGCCAATGGGCTGCTGAGTCCCCTCCCGTCTGGTGACGTGTTTCTTGCAATGTGTGGCATCTAGCTGTCCCAGAGTGCACTATTCTAGTCACTCTCAAAATGTCAGGATCCCTCTTTGGTCATCAGGAGCTTGGGATCCCACCCTAGAGGTGTGGCTAACTAAGGGCTGCACGCCCATGGAAAAAACGGTTTGGGGATAGGTTTTCCCTCTCTGTCCCTGTCTCCAACTTGTCTACATGAACAAAAGGCAGCCTGCTCTGGAGTGTTATCACTAGTGGCTCTTCAAAGGTGGATTCCTCTTTGAAGCTTGCCTTTTGGGCTAACACCTGAGTGGCCTTCCTGGGAGAGGAGGTCACACCTAACTCTGCGTCAACTGCCTTTGTTGCTAAGCCTGGGAATCATTCACACGTCTCCCCAGGTGGGCAGAAAGTTGCCTGTGTGTCAGGGCCTTTGTAAGTCCACTGGACTAGCTGGAGCACAGTGTGGCAACCTTCTAAAGGTTGTAGAACTTTAATTGTGACATTAAATTCGACCTGGTTATCAGGTCGGGTTCAGTGCTATGATTATTTTTATACCTTACAGTACCCAGTTAGGTAGTCCCATTGAGAAGTTAGCCAGGCTGTGGTGCCAGCTGGTAACCCTGTGTTAGCCTTTTAGGCTGCTAACTTTTCTGCAGCAAAACAACAATTTCTAAGTGTTTATGCCAAGACATATAAAAAATATATGTCCTACTTAATAATATACAGCTGTCTGCAATAGGGCTCTCTAGGCCTTTCTTAGGGGAGACTTAAATGTATTATTAAGGAAACGGGTGGCTTCGCCATTAGTCATAATGCCAAAGACGAACTGGCAGTGTGGCAACTGCCTTTCCATACTGCAGTGGCAGGCTGGGAGTCATTTTGTACTTTGTCACACACAGGGTGGCACAGACAGTGCTGCAGCCCAGAGTGGACACTCTGCCTTACATGCCATTGGTACCCTAGGTACCATATACTAGGGAGTTATAAGTAAGTCAGCACTTGCCAATTGGGGGCATCCAATTCAGCATACATTTTG
The DNA here is from genome assembly GCA_963921515.1 of Calotriton arnoldi. Taxonomy (NCBI): domain Eukaryota; kingdom Metazoa; phylum Chordata; class Amphibia; order Caudata; family Salamandridae; genus Calotriton; species Calotriton arnoldi. The sequence continues at coordinate 512,021 of CAWUFW010005224.1, read as the reverse complement.
TAAGGTGTTAGAACACTGGCACTGAGGCGGTGTTCCCAGACCATCAGGCCTGGCGGCGAGTGGGTCATAATTTTTCCAATCACCACACGCGAGTATTTCTGTTTTGGAAACATTCAATTTGAGATGGCTCCATGTCATCTATTGATCCACAGCTCCGAGCAACTGAAAATTTGTGAGTTTACAATGTCTTTGAGGCTCTCCAGTTTAAGGAGTATTTGTGTGTCATCTGCATAGTTATAGCATGTGAGGTGAAATTGATTGATCAGTGCCGGTAATGACTTCATGTAAATGTTGAAAAGCATGGGTGAGATGATAGAGCCTTGAATGACCCCTGCTTTTGAGAAGTACAGTTTGGAAGAGAAAGGGGTGGTACGGATGACATTAGTTCTGTTGTGAAGCTAGGATGTAATCCAGTTGAGAGCAGTCCCCTCTATGCCGGCTTCGTTGAGTCTTTGTATTAGAGTGTCATGGCCAACTGTGTCAAAGGCAGCTGGCAGGTCCAAGAGAAGTAGTGCACACAACCCCGTTCCAGTCAACTGTGTTCTTAATATGCTATTACTATTCTATGAAGGAATTATCAATGACAAATTTGTCATTTGTGCATTCATCATGTCCATGGGGATACGTTTCATAGATCCTAAGTCATTCATTTGTAAAAATGATGATGAAAAAGTAAGTCCAGGTCCCAAAAACTGATTGCTGGTTCCTATCTCCGGCAACAACCTGCACAAATTAAGCACAGGTGTGACTGCCTTTTGACTTCCTACCCATTTTGGTAATAACTCTCTTTCCAAGAACAGTTTGTGACACAGGCAATAAATAATTAATTTTAATATTAGCAGTCTGCCACACGTCACAAACAAGCTAATAATCATAGTCAGAATGTCCACAAATGTGAGCAATCAACAGAAAGTGCTTTTTTCCAACTAGAAGATGTGAGGAGGCTGCTCTTGTTGGGTGGACCTTGCTTTCGCCTGGTCCAAGCCTGTAATTTTGGTTGTACTGTGTGCCGCACAAAACCTTTGTGTGCATGTGCTCATATGTGTCTACCATCTGGCATTATCTTCCCTACAAGAGTGCTCTCATACTCTAACTGGGACAGTCAATGAGGAAAGAACCGTAACACTCCCAGAGCAAGATTAGGATCCACCTGCTGAGGATCGGGAGAGTCTGAAGATGGACTGCCCTCGGACTACCACTCCTTCACTTTTCGTTACCCTAAATCTATCAGATGTGTATGTTAATAGATAATATGTTGGCTTCTTTGGTATTTTTATTGAGATTTTTCTGCATTTCAACAGTGAATACCATCAGTTTCATTTAAACTTATCATGTTTTTTAATTTTGTTTTATGTCAATTTATTGTACTGCGCTTCTTAACTTTTTTCACAACATATTTTAATGATTTTAACAGTTAATGTGGTGCTTTCTCTTTTATTTTTCTCTTTCCCTTGAAAATGATTGTATTATCATCAGCATATCTGACCACAAGTAACATAGATTCATTGTTATGATCCACGTGTTAGTTCACAATTTGGTCTTCGGTCCCTCTATGTACCCTCTAGATTCTGCCACACCTTTGGAGAGATCCTCGGGGGAGGGCGGTGAATGTAGTGAAGGTAGGGAGGGAGGGGACCACACCTGATGCAGTAGATTCACTGTTAAGTTGTTATACAGTTTATCAGAATCGACTTCCGGCATGGAGGCGACTAATACATCCCAGTCTCTGGCCTAATATATCTTTATCAAATCAAATCAAATCAACTTTATTCGGTTTCAGAAATATAAAACCATAAAAGTTATCATTACATCATAATTTCATAAAATATCAATACAAATTATCATAGTTAAAATACATTCCACAACGGACCTTAGTAATCTGTAAGATAAAGTGCAAAATTCAAGTGCATACAAGCTTACCCTTTGTTAAGAGCTCTCCAGTAGATTTATCCCGTCCCACTGGGGTATATATGTTTTAAGAGTGAACATAAACCCAGACCCTTGTTAGCATTTAGTCAAGGCAGGCCCTGGACTTCACCACTGATTTCAAATAACCAAGGACAAAGCAAATACAATCATCATTCAGTTGTAGGTACAGAAGAGCTTGGCGAGCCTGCTTAAAATTCATCCTCGTTAGAATCGGAACAATAAAAAGCTTCCGGGGAACCTCATAAAATTTACAGAATAGCATAAAGTGTAGCAGATCCTGTGGACACTCTCCGTCGCAGCCACAGGGTGCTAACAACTGACCTCTACTGCTCCCCCTAGGTATGGCGAGCAGGAGGTGAAAAAGATCCAGGCGAAACCTGGTCAATAAATATCGTTCATAAACAGATAAAAGCCCCAGAAGATAAGTCTCAGCTAAAGATGTTGTCTTTAACATAAGAAATTTACTGACACTTTGGTTCCGCAGTTCCAGCTCCTCCCTCTCCAAGTTCCTCAAACTGCTAAAGGACTCCCTTGTTATCCCCACATCCTTTTTTGTTATTAGTTCAGGGTTGGTGTACAATTCGACTCATCCTAGCTTTTCAAAACTATTCTTAATATAACGGAGCCATGGTATACTGAGTGCATGATCAAGGGTCATACACTCTTTTAGAACCAACTGGCTCAACGTTAAACCCTCATTTAACCAGATATTTAACCAGAACGTTAAGGGACGGAGTGCCAATGTATCACTTAGATAAGGGACCCCCAGTTCCTCATGTACCACCATGTTAGACAGGCCATGCGGAACACCCAACAATAGCTTCAAAAATGTGTTCTCTGCCACCTGGAGAACGTCAGTGGTGGTGTGCCCCCATATTTCGCTCCCATAAGAGGCTGACGCTACACTCTTAGCTTGGTAGATCTTCAACAAGGCTGCGATGGGTCTGTTTCCTAGTTTAGAGGCAAAATTGAAAATGGCCGTATTCACCCGCACCAGATCACCCTTCTTTCTTTGTTTGAGAGGCCCCCATTTTATTTGATCATCCAGTAGGACCCCCAAATATGAAAAAGCGTCAGTGCGAGGTACCTTGGCAGAACCTACCCTAAATTGGAAAAAAAAAATTGGGTGAGTCCCCACTTGCATGACGTAAGATTTTAAGTTGTTTATAGATAAGTCCCGTTCCGTCATAAAGTCGGAAAAGGCATCAAGAAGGGTTTGAAGCCCCCTGGCAGTCCTAGATATAAGAACTGTGTCATCCGCATAGAGTAAAACAGGGAGACCTCGTCGCCCTACATGCGGGTAATCTACCCCTGTTTGTAGGAGGGCCTTATCTAGGTCATTAATATAAAGATTAAACAAAAAGGGGGCCAATATACACCCTTGGCGTACACCTCTTTTTATATCAAATTTCCGGGACACACATAGGTCCTGCGAGAATCTAAAACTGGCCTTAGTATCCCGATGAAGATCTTCTAAAAAATGGACAATGTTACTGTCTACCCCAATGTCTTCCATGGACTGCCACAATTTGGCCCTATTCACGCGGTCAAACGCGGAAGACAGGTCCATGAAGGCTAAATAAATGGTGCCGGAACGTGCAACCGTGTATTTATTAAGAATCATGGTAAGATTAAGACATTGGGCCACGGTGGACCGACCTGGGCGGAACCCGTACTGTACATCTGAAAGTATATCATGTTCCTCTGCCCAGGTGGTCAATCTGTCTAAAAGCACATGGCCCACCACCTTGACCACCGAGTCCAACAGCGAGATCGGCCTATAACAGTGTGTACTGTCGCGGTCCCCCTTTTTAAAAACAGGCACTATGGTCGAGATAGCCCAGGACACAGGGCATCCATTCCTTACCGCTGCATTAATTACGGCAACAAGGACCGGTGCCCAAAAAGTTGGGTCAGATTTAAAAAGGTCAGGGGGGATGCCATCGGGTCCCGGCGCTTTATTGCTTGTAAGTCCGGCGATACCCCCCTCAACCTCCCCCATCCCAAAGGTTAATTCTGGGGTATCTACCTCTCGAGCTGGCTGACGAATAAACTCAGACGGGCACTCAAACATAGATTTAAAATGCAGCACCCATTCGTCCTCAGTAATATGTGCACTAGTTGCGCTACATTCGTCATGTTCTAAAAACGGACTATTAATAATTCTCCAAAATCTAGAGCTGTTCCTCAGAGTACTTGCCTCAGTCAGCTCCCTCCACGCTTCCTCCTTCAGAACAGACTTGTGTTTGGCCAACTTCAGTTTATAGTCTTTACGGCACGCTCTAACCAGGGTCCGATTTCTCGGACTCCCGTCAAGAGCTTCCCGCAGCGTTCTTGCCGCCAGCGAGCAGGAGGAGTCAAACCATCTAGGGGTCGCAATGTCTGTCCTGCGGGCCGGGGCACTTAAGAGGTCACCTACTCTAGCAGAGATTGTATTAAAAGCAGTCAGCACCTCCCCCGGGGATGTACACGGCGAGGTACACAGGGCTAGTTCGCTGGCGCAGGATTCTTTTACTGATTTATAAAAAGTGTCTGGGGAAATCTGGGTCCACTTTAACCATCTTCTGCCATCTGTTGGTCTTATTGAACCTTTTTACTCAACTCCTTTTTTACATATCAATAAAGTTCCACAAAATTTAACACATAAAGGATTATGGTCACTATAGGCACTTTCCTGTATAGAAAAACCCCGGAATGAGGATTGTAAGAAAGATGAAATTAATATAAAATCTATGATGTGCCACCACCTCTCCCTTTAAAAGATGGAACGGGTGCCTTGCTGCAAGGATCGATTAGTGACATAAGGGACATTAGGTCAAATTCGTGGAGGAGGTTATTCATGACATCCCCCTGAGTAGAGTGCTCGAAGTGGATCCCATTCACACGTGGGCAACCTAGGTCAGCCAGTCTTGTAATGCAGTATTTTAGACAGCAAGGGACAACATCTCATGATTGTGGTTTGAAGGGCACTAACAAATGGTATGACATTTTTATAAGGTGCAGCATCTCATCTTCGTTGTGATGTGGTGCAGAGCTAAATATGTTGCACTGCAAAAACAAAACATATATTATTAGGTCTGTGTTGTAGCCCAATATCTCACAGAAAGAGGAGCCATATCGTGGGGTTAAATGCAAGTCTCAGTGGTGTAGCACAAAGTGATGGGTCTGTCCTGAAAAATGGGGTGGGAAACCATAAGAGTCCTTCATCTCACGGATGTATCTGTCAGACTGAGGGCGAGGCCCTCGAAGGCCCTGTTGTGTTGTGGGCCCTAGGCCCACATGCTACTAATTATGGACACAGACATTCGACACGGACCACAAAGGCCTCTGTTACACCCATGGCTGGTTTCTTCTCCAATCCAGACTTTGAAGCCATTCATGCTTGTTTTGCCTCAATTCCGTCTCTGTGAGAGTTTTGCTCCTGTGAAAGGAAGTATCAATTGCTATAATTTGTGGCAAAGTGACAGGTAGTCCGTGTAGTAGCGGGTCACTGGTAGTCAGTTTCTTTCAGGGAAGAGTGAAGCAAGACCTCTTCTCGTCTACTCCCAGTCCACTCAATGGCACCAGTTCATAGATCCACATGTGCTTGTTGTAATTGGTGCACACGTGGAACAGTGGAAAACGTTACGATTTAAAGCCCTTTCTTCTATATAACACATGTACACTATGCTACAGAAAAGTAAGCTGACCAAAAGAAATCAGTGAAACATTCATTAATCAATTAAGCGCATTGTATTTTATTGCAGGAGGCCTTGACTAAGATGGCGCCAGGAGGCAGCTTTTGTCATGGCAGTCTATCCTGCTGTGAAAGCACCCTCTACACTGCAGCTAAGTTGGGAAATGCAGGAGTGGCAGAGTAGCCGGTCGGCCCCTTCATAGACGTATTACTGGAACAGATGAGCTGGCCATCAGAAAACGACATTATTGCTGATATATTATGTAGTGGCCATGATTTAAGAGCGGCCTCGTATGTTAAGAATTATGGGCTTGACATTGGCCCCTAGTACAGTTTACAGTGCCCCCACGCCATTTTATAGCTGCGTCGCTGTAAATCTGCTCGATGGGGCCTGCCGGCAGGGAGTTCCCTGAGGGGACATGCGCGCTCGAGGCCTCGGTGGGTGCTGCTCGCTGTTCTAGCTCGACGAGGTTCTCACATCGGATTTATTAGAAGGCAGAAACGCGCTTCCAGGGGCTTATTCATTAATATCATTCCCCTTCTCTACCGTGAATGTGGATGGCCACAGCGCTGTAGGATTGTAAACCGGAAAATGGAAGCTGCTGATGTGAGAGTGGTGGGTCTTAAAATCTTAATGAACTCAAAGTGTATGACCTGGCTGCGACTGATCTGATATCACCGAAATGCAGAAAAGCAGAGGCTGTTCCTCTTATGTAGGCTTCTTTGCAGGTTATGTTCCTTTCTTATCAATGCACATCCATATTCAATCCATACACTGTAATTAAAGCAATGCTAAGGTTAGAAATAAAAGAAGTGTCAGGGCATTGTAATCCTTAAGACATAATGCAGTCGTTATGCAGTGTCTTTTTTCTAAGTTCCATATGTTCAAATATGGCAAAAAAACGTAGATGCACATGAATGATGCCATGTTTTGGTCTTGTTAGCATCGGATCAATTTATAGAAAGGTCCCGCTCTTAGGAGTCCGGCACACCACAGAACAACTGTTGCCCGCGCTACCCAAATTCACCATAAAACACTCGTTGCGGTTTCAGAGTGGTCCTTTATCAGATCAACACAACATAGCTGTCCTCTTTTCACCCCTAACACTTCCCATGATGGAGTCACCAGAAATGGAAAAAGCCTCAAACATACCTGGAAGATTGCAGCAGTAAATCACATATGGCCCTAGGATATAATACCTAAAGAAACGAGTCAGATGCACACACTCATAAACACAAATAAATGCACAACAGAGGGCCTGCATTCGGCCCAAGGACACAATGCCAGAGCAGCCGTTCAGTTTCATTCATCAGATAAAGCCCAAACAATGTCTAGTAGTAAGCGCCACCCTATATAACACCCGGCACACCCGGCCACCTGGACCACCTCAGAATGTGACCTCCAGTTGGAATTTATGGCCTTCTATCAGAGTGGGATCAAGCATCTAAACACGCAATTTATGGCCCACTGTACCAGTATTTCCTTCCAAAGGGAGACAAGCTTCACTTTATTGCACCCAATGTACAATAGAAAGCATGCCATGTACCTAATGCAAATTGAATTCCAACACACAACTGTAAGAGATGTGGCTGCTATTCCCGGCAGTTATTGTTTAATCAAACTTAAACTGTTCCTGATTGCCAAGCCTCGCTGTGCTCCTTTTTGATAATCAGAACCTGCTTCAATAGTCTTAAAGAGCTTGAGCAAAGATTTCTGTGGCCCAGAACTACTAACAGGGGTGTTGTACTTTACTTAGTCTAGCAGTCCGTAGTAGAATGGCCCTTAAAGAATACACAGTTAGCGAATTAGTTTATTTGGATGAGGACGTACACACAGAATGCAGTGCTGAGAGTGAATCACAGGATAGAAGGATGAGAAAACACAATATCACACAGAACCTTTAATTGTGAGTCTAGCCATGGATGTTATTGTTTGCTCTAATATAGACTAATGCTGTTACATATAGAATTGTGCTACATAAAATGTGTTTTGATATGTCACCGCTACTAGCCTTTACATAAGTCCTGGACATGTTAGGACCTTAACATCTGTATTCATATGGGAGGGATCTATCCTGACACATGCCTGGCATGTAGCTCAGTACATCTACACCTAATGTAAGCAAATGTAATGCATTCAAACAATAAATGTGTCAACCAGCAACTTCTTATTCATTGCTATCTTACAGAGTGAAGAACTTTACAACATCATTTTTCTTCACTCTGAACCTTTTGGCTGATTATGGTTCAGAGGAAGACTGTTGTAGTACATCAGCCCTGAGATGTAATGCTGCAGAGGTGGCGCAACAGCTCCAGTACTTATCAGGGTCCATGGTCTGCAGACACCTGGGGATGTCAGGCAAATGTGGAGATGTAATCTTCGTGAACATGTGCGTTCTTAATGCCTGGGGAGGCCATAGGTGTATGCAGAGTGTAGGCACCATTTAGATAGAGGCTTAAAGGATGTTACGTATATCACAAGTCCAATTAAAGGATATGTTACTGTGAAGTCTTGATTGTTGTTTCAAATTAAAATGTATTTTTTCAATTTCTTCATAAACATGAGGTTTTCATCAAAACAGCATTTAATCCAATTCATCCAAGGACTTTTAAATATGAAAATGAAACAGTCAATGTGTTTTGCTTCTTCTCGCAGAGCTTCTTCAGGGATAATTCAATCAGTGTACCTTAATTAGTCCTTAGCAATTTGGACATACCATGTCTAACCATGAGTCCGTTATTCTCTCCTGTATGATTTCTAAAATATTAATGTTTCCAATTTGTTATAATCTTTAGATGAGAAGTGATTCTCAAAGAGTAGACAGTCTCTGAGTAGACATTTGCATTAGGTGTGTGAGTTATGGTTTTCATGGCTGTTCTGTGAGTTATGGATTGTGGTCCTAATCATGACTTGCAAATTTCAGAGAATTTTGTTTTAATTTGGAACCAAAGCTGCACTTTATCTTTGTTTTTTAGGTGAATTTATAAGGTTATTTAAGCATAACAAAGCCAACCATAACAGCCTGTTAACCTTTGGTTTTAAGTGATCTGTTTGTTCTTATACTATGTTGCTCGGATATGAATTTACCTTAAAGAAATGAAAAGACAGGAGGCATTTGGCAAAACAGGAACAAGCTGGTGTCACTAAACGCAGTGGCTGGGAGAGTCTCAACAGAATGTGTCTGAGGAAAGTCTCTTGATGTACAAAGTTTCGTCCGACAATATATACATCTCGTGAGGTGCAATAAAACAATTCTGCGTTCTTGGAAAAGCATCTTAGTCATAAATAACAATTTTGGTATCTGATAAGGGACACAGATGTCTCTCGACCTCTGAGGGAGTTAGTGTGGGCCAGTGTGTATGTGCCAAGATGTCCAGTGTGGGGAGCGCGTGATCACCTCGTGGAGTGTGCATGTCGTGTCCTGATTGGCTGAGTGTTTCTATCTACATGTGGCATCTAACGTTGCGATATTTTTGGGGAACGCGCTCCTCTAGCCAAATATGTTTTATTGGGGTCAGTTTTTGGTGCAACTGTCTATCTGTGGGAACAATTAGGGTTTTCCCTAGGTGCATGTTTGTCTTTGGGCTAAGCGAGACCCCACCTGTGACCTGTTAAATGATAACAATGGGTTGGGAATGCGGAGCCTGTTTGACCACCTATCTCAGACTCGGGTTGATGGGGAAGTCACCTTGGGTGAATCCGACAGCAATGATACAAGTTCGTTAGAACTCCTACGAATAATGCGGCAGCCATTGATATCATTTTTACCATATCCTCAATATTGTGCGTACAGTTGTCATAGCGTTCATTGATATTGTCTTTTCTGATATTGACATTGTTATATGCGTCTCGATCATGATTGTTTCTACTGGTGTTGGCATTGTTGATATTGGAGCATGGATTATGACATACTTTGACATTGTATTTATGAGTATCAACACTGCTGCACATGCATAGTTTATGGCATTCATTGACATTGTATTTATGAGTATCAGCATTGCTATACAGGCATTGGTTATGGCATACGTTGACATTGCTTTTATTGGTATTGCCGTTGTCAGGCCTGCACACATCATGGTATACATCGACATCGTATTCACCCATTCTAACAACTACATCTAAAATGTAATTGCATCCAAACTTCTGAGAGTGTTCAACCCAATGAGCCTAACGTGCTAAGAGCCTGATAAATTTCATACAGATTCATTACATAGCACCAAAGTTATTAGCACATGAAATCGTTCTTGCCTCCACTTTCAACACTGCATCAATGGGCCAAAAATTAAAACATTTCTTTTTCATGCTATGGGTATCGCAGTACTTCCACTGGACCCAGCGTGGTCCTTCCATGAGGTACCATGGTGCTCCTGCAGGAGCCGAACCACAGCACCATGAAAACTTCACTGTGTGAAGCTTGAACTTCCCACGGTATCGTGGCAGTGACACTTGGTTACAGTAATGGGGGAGTATCGCAGCACAGTGAAAAATGTATTTTTTTAAATGGCAAAAATATGGGGTGAGGGTTGGCGAGGGGCCAGCCACCCAGAGAGGGTTGGGTGCAGGGCTTTTGGCCGTGCATGGCGGGGGGGGGGGTGGGCCTTTGCAGGGAGTTGGGCGAGGGGACCTGTAAACAGCCCCACAGCGCACATGACCTAAAGCTATGTCTAGTGAGGGAGGTGGGTAAATATGATAAAAAGCCCTGGAAATTCAATGAAAAGTTATCCTATGTTTAAAAAACCCAGAAATTCACTGAAAAAATCAAAGGTTAAAGTGAATTTATAGATAGGTGTTGAATGAGATAAGATCAAACATATAAAAAACACTGAAATTCAACAGTTATAGTTTAGTGAAATAACTATAACTTGCTCCACATCATGCACTGCTTATAACCTCAAATATTACATCACTCATGACATGTTAAATGACATAATTGATGACATTACTGTTGATGCTTTGCCTGCAAACACTGGCTTGGCAGGACTGCTTGTCTCACAGAGCCTTGGGCCATGGAGGAGGACCCTGGGAGCAGCCTCACCTGGGAGCGCTTAAAAGCGCACTTCATTTCCCTCAGCACGAGATGCTTTGCCAGCAAACACTGACTTGGTGGGGACTACCTCTCCCAGAGAGCCTTGGGCCAAGGAGGAGGGCCTTGGGACCAGCATCACCAGGGAGCGCTTAAAAGAGCATTTCATTTACCGCAGTGCAGGACGTGCCCAGGCTGTGCCGGGCCAAGGGCGGGCCCGTCCACGCCGTTTGGATCCCGGAGTAGGCTGAGCTCAGCCACTCCTCTTGGCCCTGTCATTCAGGTACCGGTGGTTGTTTTGGTTGGTTTGTGTTTTGACCTTTGCCATCCCTGCCTTGGCCCCTAAGTCTAATTTTAACCTCATTTGTTCATTTTGCTTTGGTTAATTCTGCCTTTCACTCAATTGTCATGATGGTAAAGAAAAAAAACATTGGGGTTCAAATGGTATCCACCCCTACAATGGCAAATACCTCAATTGACCACATTCTGGAAAGGGCCAGGGGGGATATTAGTTCCGAAACTGCAATTGCAGAGAGGAGACTTTCGCTGAATATGGGTTCAGTGCCCCTGTTATTATCAATGAGGGGAACACAGGAGACTCTTCCGGTCTGGTTTCAGGGAATAAAAGCCTTTTGGACTCCAGCACATGCATACATATAGTACAAAAGGGTAATTCAAAATTAGTGTTCAACGAAAGGTTTTTTCCACAAATTAATTGTTTGTTCTTTCTGTTTGTTGTTCAATTCTTTTATTCTTGGCCACAAAGTCTTCTTAGCCACAAAGCCAACACGTGTTTCGTCGCTGTCTGGGATACACCTGCGACTTCCTCAGGGCTAACAAATACAGAAAATAATCCCCACTGTAATTTTACATTGTACCGGCAAATTGGTTTGCCCCTGTTATGGTGACATCAGTGCCAAAACATTGCTTGTGTTTTACTCTTCTTATTGGTGACTTTCATATGGGAAGCAGTACCCAAATTATAATATTAACACTCCGATATCTAAAAAGAAACATTGCATTCTCTGTAATGGTTTATATTATTATACTGTTTTATAACATACGCAATTCCAAGTCCAGAGTGACACCTCGAGGATAGTGTACCACCATCATTAAATTCCCAAAATGTACCTATAAGTCTCATTGTTTGTGACAACACCAGAATATTGGTTAAAATCACTGCCAACTCCTGTCCCAATAACCATATTGTCACCCAAAGTGACACCATAGTAAGTACCTGTCAGTAGCTCAAGTTTCCTCTTGTCTATATACAGACAAAAACACAGAAAAAGAGACAGAACTAGACCACACCAGCGTCACCAGCGTCACCAGTAGGTAGTTATAGTTAGGACCTAGTTTCCATAGGAAAAGCGTTTTTTGATTTGCCAATATCTTTGGTGCCGTTTGACGAATCTTCGCGCAATTTTCAAAACTAATGGCCCGCTCCGGTCAGCTCCTGTCTTGAAAGTTTCGGGGTGATTCATCAAGTGGGGGCCAAGAAAGAAGGGGGGTCCCAAAACGCATTTTCTCCATGTTAATTTCCATAGGAACTTTTGTCGCGGCTACAGCCCGAACTGCTGAACGGAATTACACCAAATTTGGCAGAGAGGTAGCTCTTGGTCCAGAGTGCACTCTTTGCTTTAAATGGTGTAAATCCGTTCAGTAGTTCCTGAGAAATTTAAAAATAAAAAATATCGATATCAGAGCACCGAGGAGGATTCGCGAACCCTCCCGAGCACGAGCTGCATTCTGATTGGCTGCCAACACTCCAAACCCGAATGTGTTGGCAGCCATCTTGTGACTCAGTTGAACCGAGTCACAAGAAAAAGGTAAAAAAAAGGTTAAAAAACAAGAAAAGGGGCAGGGTAGAAACACCCTGACCCCCTAGGCCTGCTCAGGGGGTCCCGGAAGGACCCCCAGGGCCAAAAAAAGCATCTTCTTTTAAAAAAATCGGCCAAATTTGCACTGGGTGCGCGAGTCTGGCCAAAAAAAAAAAACTATAAGCCCCCGGGTGGGCCAGGTCCCGGGGGCAATGTCTAATTATGTAGCGGGGGCCTGCGGGTGTAGGAGAGTAGGATCTGCTTCACATGGGTACCCCCACTTTTTGCTGATGCTTCACTGTTTTTCGACTTAGTCTGGCTGGGGCCCTGCTAATCAGAACCCCAGCCTAGCTGCTTCCTCTCTAAAATGGTTTCCATGTGCCTTAGGCACATCACTGATTGGAATCTGAGTGCCCTTATAAGTCCCTAGTATATGGTATACTATGTACCAAGGGCATAGGTACCTCAGAGGCCTACCAGGGGCTGCAGCATGTATTATGCCACCCCTGGAAGGCCATCCAAACTGACACCACAGGTCTGCTACTGCAGCCTGGGTAAGGTGGTGCATGCACTCCTTACTGTGATATAGGTTACCTATATCACTAAATACATACACACATATAAACCTATAAGTCACTCCTAAGGCAGGCCTTATCAATCCTGAAGGCAGAGTGCGTGGTTCCTATGTGAGAGGGTGCCCCTGCATGAGCAGGGCCCCTCTGCAGAGTTCGGAGACCCTTCTCTGATGCTGTTTGTAGTGCAGCCTGACCATATACTCTTAAGCGCATTATAACCTCGCGTTAAATGCTAACTTTGGAATGGCTGCACCTAAACATGTCGTGTTTGGTGTCAAACATCTTGTTATACTACCCCCCGCCAATTCTGGCGGCGGGGGTAGCATTCCACCCTTCTAGAGGGAAAGACATGTTAACTCTGGCTAGCCCGGTAACTTCTTTCTAAAGCCCTGGCATCACAAAATGGATGCTGCTGCCACAGACACGAGTCTGGCCTCCTGCTGCTGGACGAACCTCCGGCAGGGGAGGCCTGGACAATAGGTTTCCTGTCCCAGGGAGGTGTGACCACCTCCCCAGACAGGATAATGTGTATTGGGGCTGGGCGGGAGCACTTCGGGTGCTTTGAAGTCCTGCACTGGGGGCACATTTGGTGTCCCTAGTGCATACCCCAGTTCAAACCGGATCAGGGGCTTGCAGCCCCTGCTTTGGCGCGAACTGGACAAAGGGAAAGGGTGTAGCCACCCCTCTGCCCTGACCCACCCATAGGTGGGGCCACAGAGTAGTCCAACCCCTAAACTTGGTATAAGTATAGGAACCCAGTCCTTAGGACTTTAGATTATCCCTGGACGAAACTCTGAAACAGAATCCTGGACCTTCGATGCTCTACTCAAGACTAGAGGACAGAAGAATCTCCCTTGGGGTCAAGGAGTGACTCCCCTGCTTGGCAGGCACCAAAGATGCATCTGTCCGGTCTGCATTTCTGAAGCTCCCGTCGGACGCCGAAGTCTTCGCATCACCAGAGGTGGATTCTCAGACTTCCCCGAGGCTACCCTGAGTCCCCAGCAAAGCTGAGGCCCGTAGCTATCGTGGGTAACGTGAGACTGTGACCCCTAGACACCAAGCACATTTGCAAGTGCATCCTCTTCTGGGTCTCCCACGAAGTCGTGCTTTGGGCTCCGAGTAGCCCTAGCCTCCAGCACCAACTGCACTGAAGATCACTGGCCTCCACTCCACGAGTGTCCTGTGAGCCAGATCCACGTGCGACGTCTCGAGGCTCCTTTGCGGTCGCTAGCCCGTTGGCTAGTAGCCCTTCACGAAGGCCAATCCTTTTCTTCTTGGGCATCCTGGTTGCTCCAGGCCTGCCCTCACTTACCCTTGCTGGGTGAGTTCCTCAGATCTTGCTGGTCTGCACCATCAACGATCTTCATCTTCACCAAGACTTGCCGTTGCCAAGGCTTGTTGGGTCCAATCCGGTTGCCGACACATCAGCACTCGACAAACATCGTGTACCAGCCCGAATCCTGCTCCTGGTCACCGACAACGCCTCCTGGACCTCGTGGCTGAAGAGTCAACACGACCGTCAATGCACCTGAAGCACTCGACATCGGTGGGCATCCGCTCATCGCCATCCTGGTCACTGGCTAGTGACCCAGACTCTGTCCCCTCTGCTTTCAGGTTCTTCAGATCTCTGATCCACTCTGGGATCCAACCGGACACTTTCCACTTGGTCGCCAGCAGCACTTTGCAGCAGATCGCCATTCAAATCGACGACGAAACCCGACCCCGAAAGACACCTATGCACCCGGCTTCCTGGGTGAGGTAACACGAGTACTCCGGTGCTCCCGTGGGTAGAGACTCTAGAACGACCTAGTTCTCAAAGGTTTGCTCCAAGTCCTCCTTTAAGTGTCCCTTTTCTTTAATTTCCTAATCGCGACTTTCTCCATAGAAGTTAACGGCGTATCGCGGTTGTGTATTTACACTGCACGCGTCCCCGTGGGTCCCCTGTGTCACTACCTTGGGTGGTTCCTTGTGGTCCAAGCACTTCTAGAGGCTCTAGGCCTAGTGTCTAGTTCAGTCGTGGTTCTTATACCACTTTATTGGTATATGGTTTGAGTACGCCCCTAGGGCCCAAACGTGTATTTGTGCTATTACTGTGTTTAAATAACTTATAACTTGTGTACTTCGAACTCTAGCCTCATAAAGAGACTAGAGGGGTGTGTTTAGCAATAAATACATATATTTTGAATATATACCTGGTGTGGTGCTCTTTCATTTGGTCACTCAAGAGATTATAGACTGGTAAAACAAGCTGCTTTACATTCCTTCAAGACTTAGCCTGAAGGCTGCTCTCCATAGCTACCACTAGGATAGCTTTCAATAAGGTTGTCTTTAACCTATCTCCAATAAGGGGTTGTTTGGACTGGTGCAAGGTGCCCACTATAATTAGTGGACAGCATATGCCAGGCCAACTTCTCACATTGGTGTGCAGCGTGTGGGATTCCAGCTTGCTATTGTTTTACCAGATAATCTCAATTGAATTGATCAACTGAAAACCACTAAAGGTACCTAAGGTACATATAATTTAAGCTTAGAATACAGTAAGTTCTACTGAACTTAGAGTTGTGTGTTAAGGGATAGCACACCCTTTCTACAACTCAAGAGAGTTTAGTAGGCCACACTAGAGTAGGTAGTGCATACACCACACCACACTAGTAATGTCTTTAAAGGTAGGATCTAGAGAATTCTTACCAGAAGCCACTGGGCTTCTCCCTCCAAGTATGATACACTCCCATTCTTGGAATTGAGAGCATTATGTAACTTGAGGAAATTAAGGACAGGCCAAAGTCCCACCACCCAACACCTTAAGGAGTTGTTGGTAGCTTATGACCTTAGTAAGCCCTTGGGGACTGAAGGGGTAGGAGCAGAGGGTGGGGCAGAAGATGAGGGTGGTGCCAGGGGTAGCAATACCCCCAGCCCCCTCTGAAACTGGCCAGGAGGGTGACAATGACCCTGACCTGGATAACCCAATCCCTCCTGTGGAAGATGAAGAGGATGATCAGGATGATGCCCTCTTTGTCCCCCAGGAAGGATTATGAGTGTGCCCAGAAAGTCTAGATCTCCTTCTCAGGAGTCTAACCACTCTGGCACCTCAATAGGGAGCTCTGTCTCATCTCATAGGAGGGAATCCTCTCATGAGAGGAGAACAAGGCTGATTCAGTATGAGGAAGCTCAGCTTGAACTCAGAAGGAAGCAAGTAGCCTTAGGCAGGGAGTCCCTAGATCTCTTTAGAGAGAAAATAAAGTTGGGACTAGAGTCCCATGGTGGCAGCCATGTCCCTAGAGATAGGGAAAGGTCCTATGACCATAGGAACCTGAGCAAGATTGTCCCTCCCTACCAGAGTGGGGATGACATCCACAAGTGGATGACTGCTCTAGAGAGGGCCTGTAAAGTACAGAGGGTCCCTCAGGAGCAGTGGGCAGCAATCTTGTGGCTCTCCTTTGCTGACAAAGGTAGAGATAAGCTCCTCACTGTTAGAGAGGAGGATGCTGATAATTACAAGGTCTTGAAGAGTGCTCTTATTGATGGGTTTGGCCTAACCACTGACAAGTACAGGTTGAAGTTCAGAGATACCCAAAAAGCACAGACTCAAGACTGGGTAGACTATGTGGATTGTTCTGCCAAGGCTCTGGAAGGCTGGTTGATGGGCAGTAAGGTGTGTGACTTCTCAGGATTGTACAATCTGATAATGAGGGAGCAGATTCTTAATAACTGTCAAAATCAGCTGTTGCATCAATACCTGGTAGACTCTAATCTGACCTCTCCCCAAGAATTGGGAAAGAAGGCAGACAAATGGGTCAGAACCAGGGTGAAGCAGAAAGTACAGAACCAAGGTGGGGACACTAAGAAGCAAGATGATAAGAACTCTGAAAAGGGTGGGGAGAAGGGTAAAGATCAAAAGTCTTCATCAGGCCCCCAAAAATCTTCTTCAGGTGGGGATTCACAGTCTACAAAAGGGAAAGGCCAAAGAAAACCATGGTGCAAGGTCTGTAAGCAAAAGACCCACTGGACCAGTGATTGCACCAAGTCCAAAGACTCACGTCCAGCACCCACCAATGCCCCTAAGGCACCTGTTCCCCCTAGTACAGTTACAGTTGGTGGGAGTGCTCTAGCCAAGGGTTTAGTAGGGTTCACCCTGGGTACTGAGTTGGGCTCTGACCTAGTCAGAGAACTGACTCAGGCTGTGTTAGTCTGTGATGGAGGCATGGATGTGCCCTCCTCTATGAGTCCCAGTAATCTGGGCAAGTACAGACAACAGCCTTTAATCAATGGACGAGAGGCTTTGGCATTTAGGGACACAGGGGCAAGTGTCACAATGGTGACACAAGACCTTGTGAATCCTGGGCAAGTTATACTTGGTGAGATGTACCAAGTGACCAATGCTAGCAATGTCAGAACAGACCATACTCTGGCAATTGTTAACTTCTCCTGGGGAGGGGTAACTGGCCTTAAGAAGGTTGTGGTGAGTGCAAACCTACCAGTCGAATGCTTGCTTGGCAATGACTTAGAGACTTCTGCTTGGGCAGAAGTGGAGCTCAGGACCCATGCAGAAATGCTGGGGATCCCTGCAGATGTGTTTGCTGTGACCAGGTCACAAGCCAAAATGTCTAGCACTGAACAGGCCTTGGATTCTGGAATAATGGACCAAGTGCCTTCCAAGAGGAGGAGTAGTAGGGTTAAGGCAGTGCCTTCCCCCTTGGCTCAGGAAGAAGATCAGTCCCTTGAGGGGATGATCTCAGTCCTGAAGAAGGAACTGTCCCAGAGGAACTTGAACCTGACCAGGTTGAGTTCTTGGGGACAGGGGGACCTTCCAGGGCAGATCTGAGCCAGGAGCAGCAGAGCTGCCCCTCCCTTGAACCCCTCAGACAGCAAGCTGCTGCTGAGGCTGCTGGGAAAGCTAGTGGTCCCCATACAGTGTATTGGGATGATGGACTCCTGTACTCAGTGTAGAGACCCCAAACCTGGTGCCACCAGGAGGTTGGTTATACCTCTAAAGTTCAGGGGCTTCCTATTGACCCTAGCCCATGATATTCCCTTGGCAGGTCACCTGGGCCAGAACAAGACTTGGGACAGAATTGTCCCTCACTTTCACTGGCCCCACATGTCTGAAGACACCAAGGAGTTTTGTCGCTCCTGTGTAACCTGCCAAGCCAGTGGCAAGGCAGGTGGCACTACAAAGGCCCCCTGATACCACTACCTGTGGTGGGGGTGCCCTTTGAAAGGGTAGGGATTGACATTGTTGGTCCCATAGATCCCCAAACAGCCTCTGGGCACAGGTTTATCCTGGTGGTAGTGGATCATGCCACCAGGTACCCAGAAGCTATTCCCCTCAGGACCACCACAGCACCTGTGGTGGCAAGGGCTCTCCTGGGAATTTTCTCAAGAGTGGGCTTTCCTAAGGAGGTAGTATCAGACAGGGGTGCTAACTTCATGTCTGGGTACTTAAAAGCAATGTGGAAGGAGTGTGGAGTGACTTATAAGTTCACCACACCCTATCACCCACAATGCAATGGTTTAGTTGAGAGATTCAACAAAACCTTGAAGGGCATGATTAAAGGGCTCCAAGAAAAGCTTAGGCGAAGATGGGACATACTCTTGCCCTGCCTTTTATTTGCATATAGGGAGGTGCCTCAGAAGGGGGTTGGTTACAGCCCTTTTGAACTTCTGTTTGGCCACCCTGTCAGGGGTCCACTGTGCTTGGTGAAGGAAGGATGGGAGTTACCTCTCAAGCCCCCAAAGCAAGACATAGTGGACTATGTACTTGGTCTCCGCTCCCGGATGGCTGAGTATATGAAAAAGGCAACCAAAAACCTTGAGGCTAGCCAGGAACTTCAAAAGGCCTGGCATGACCAAAGGCTGTTCTGACTGTTTACCAGCCAGGACAGAAGGTGTGGGTGTTGGAGCCAGTGGCCCCAGCAGCTCTCCAAGACAAATGGAGTGGGCCCCACACTATTGTTGAGCAGAAGGGTCAGGTTACCTACTTAGTAGACCTAGGAACACCCAGGAGTCCCCACAGGGTTCTCCATGTCAACAGGTTAAAACCGTATGTGGACAGGGCAGACATGGGCTTGCTCATGGCTACTGATGAAGGGCAGGAGGAAGAGAGTGACCCACTCCCTGACCTGCTCTCACAGAACCCTGACGATGGGTCAGTAGATGGTGTAGCCTTGGCAGGCAGCCTCACTACCCAGCAACAAACTGATAGTAGACAGGTGCTCAATCAGTTTAGACACATGTTTTCACTGACACCCAGTCAGACCACCTGGTGCACTCATGAAGTGGACACTGGGGACAGTCTGCCTATTAAAAATAAGATTTATAGGCAACCTGACCATGTCAGGGACTGTATCAGGACTGAAGTCCAGAAAATGTTGGAGTTGGGAGTTATTGAACCCTCAGATAGCCCTTGGGCTAGTCCAGTGGTCCTTGTGCCAAAACCTCACACCAGTGATGGAAAAAGAGAGATGAGGTTTTGTGTGGACTACAGGGGTCTCAATGCAGTCACTAGGACTGATGCCCATCCAATACCAAGGGCAGATGAGCTAATAGATACTTTGGCCTCAGCCAAATATCTCAGCACATTTGACTTGACAGCTGGCTACTGGCAGATCAGACTCGCTGATACTGCAAAGCCCAAAACAGCATTCTCAACCCCTAGTGGGCATTATCAATTTGTGGTGATGCCCTTTGGTCTGAAGAATGCACCTGCCACTTTCCAGAGGTTGGTGAATACAGTTCTCACAGGTCTGGAAGCCTACAGTGCAGCATATCTAGATGATATTGCTGTCTTTAGCTCCACCTGGGAGGATCACCTGGTCCACCTCAGGAATGTTTTACAGGCCCTGCAAAAGGCAGGCCTGACTATCAAGGCCACTAAGTGCCAGATAGGGCAGAGTCAGGTTGTGTACCTGGGCCACCTTGTGGGTGGAGGCCAGGTTCAACCTTTGCAGAGCAAGATCCAGACTATCATGGACTGGACTGCTCCAACTACCCAGACTCAGGTGAGAGCCTTCTTAGGCCTGACTGGGTACTATAGGAGATTTGTCAAGGGGTATGGATCAATAGTGACACCCCTGAATGACTTAACTTCTAAGAAAATGCCCAAAAGGTTCAGTGGACAGTTAGCTGTCAAAAGGCATTTGATGACCTGAAGCAGGCCATGTGTACTGCTCCCATTCTACAGAGTCCTGATTACTCCAAGAAGTTCATTGTTCAAACTGATGCATCTGAATTGGGGGTAGGGGCTGTACTGTCACAATTGAATGAAGAAGGTCAGGATCAGCCAGTAGCTTTCATTAGCAGAAGGCTGACCCCTAGAGAGAAACGTTGGTCAGCCATAGAGAGGGAGGCCTTTGCTGTGGTCTGGGCTCTGAAGAAGTTGAGGCCATACTTGTTTGGTACCCACTTCCTGGTTCAGACAGACCATAAGCCCCTCTTAAGGCTAAAACAAATGAAGGGTGAAAACCCCAAACTGCTTAGGTGGTCCATTTCCCTACAGGGGATGGACTTTACAGTGGAACATAGACCTGGGAGTAACCATGCCAATGCAGATGGACTCTCTAGGTACTTCCACTTAGAACATGAAGACTTAACTGGGCAAGGTTAGTTTAATGTCCCTACGTTTGGGGGTTGTGTAGGAGAGTAGGATCTGCTTCACATGGGTACCCCCACTTTTGCTGATGATTCACTGTTTTTCGACCTTAGTCTGGCTGGGGCCCTGCTAATCAGAACCCCAGCCTAGCTGCTTCCTCTCTAAAATGGTTTCCATGTGCCTTAGGCACATCACTGATTGGAATCTGGAGTGCCCTTATAAGTCCCTAGTATATGGTATACTATGTACCAAGGGCATAGGTACCTCAGAGGCCTACCAGGGGCTGCAGCATGTATTATGCCACCCCTGGAAGGCCATCCAAACTGACACCACAGGTCTGCTACTGCAGCCTGGGTAAGGTGGTGCATGCACTCTTACTGTGATATAGGTTACCTATATCACTAAATACATACAGACATATAAACCTATAAGTCACTCCTATGGCAGGCCTTATCAATCCTGAAGGCAGAGTGCGTGGTTCCTATGTGAGAGGGTGCCCCTGCATGAGCAGGGCCCCTCTGCAGCGTTCGGAGACCCTTCTCTGATGCTGTTTGTAGTGCAGCCTGACCATATACTCTTAAGCGCATTATAACCTCGCGTTAAATGCTAACTTTGGAATGGCTGCACCTAAACATGTCGTGTTTGGTGTCAAACATCTTGGAATACTACCCCCACCAATTCTGGCAGCTGGGGTAGCATTCCACCCTTCTAGAGGGAAAGACATGTTAACTCTGGCTAGCCCGGTAACTTCTTTCTAAAGCCCTGGCATCACAAAATGGATGCTGCTGCCACAGACACGAGTCTGGCCTCCTGCTGCTGGACGAAACTCCGGCAGGGGAGGCCTGGACAACAGGTTTCCTGTCCCAGGAGGTGTGACCACCTCCCCAGACAGGATAATGTGTATTGGGGCTGGGCGGGAGCACTTTCGGGTGCTTTGAAGTCCTGCACTGGGGGCACATTTGGTGTCCCTGTGCATACCCCAGTTCAAACCGGATCAGGGGCTTGCAGCCCCTGCTTTGGCGCGAACTGGACAAAGGGAAAGGGGTGAAGCCACCCTCTGCCCTGACCCACCCATAGGTGGGGCCACAGAGTAGTCCAACCCCTAAACTTGGTATAAGTATAGGAACCCAGTCCTTAGGACTTTAGATTATCCCTGGACGAAACTCTGAAACAGAATCCTGGACCTTCGACGCTCTACTCAAGACTAGAGGACAGAAGAATCTCCCTTGGGGTCAAGGAGTGACTCCCCTGCTTGGCAGGCACCAAAGACGCATCTGTCCGGTCTGCATTTCTGAAGCTCCCGTCGGACGCCGAAGTCTTCGCATCACCAGAGGTGGATTCTCAGACTTCCCCGAGGCTACCCTGAGTCCCCAGCAAAGCTGAGGCCTGTAGCTATCGTGGATAACGTGAGACTGTGACCCCTGGACACCAAGCACATTTGCAAGTGCATCCTCTTCTGGGTCTCCCATGAAGTCGTGCTTTGGGCTCCAAGTAGCCCTAGCCTCCAGCACCAACTGCACCGAAGATCACTGGCCTCCACTCCACGAGTGTCCTGTGAGCCAGATCCACGTGCGACGTCTCGAGGCTCCTTCACGGTCGCTAGCCCGTTGGCTAGTAGCCCTTCACGAAGGCCAATCCTTTTCTTCTTGGGCATCCTGGTTGCTCCAGGCCTGCCCTCACTTACCCTTGCTGGGTGAGTTCCTCAGACCTTGCTGGTCTGCACCATCGACGATCTTCATCTTCACCGAGACTTGCCGTTGCCAAGGCTTGTTGGGTCCAATCCGGTCGCCGATACCTCAGCACTCGACAGACATCGTGTACCAGCCCGAATCCTGCTCCTGGTTGCCGACAACGCCTCCTGGACCTCGTGGCTGAAGAGTCAACACAACCGTCAACGCACCTGAAGCACTCGACATCGGTGGGCATCCGCTCATCGCCATCCTGGTCACTGGCTAGTGACCCAGACTCTGTCCCCTCTGCTTTCAGGTTCTTCAGATCTCCGATCCACTCTGGGATCCAACCGGACACTTTCCACTTGGTCGCCAGCAGCACTTTGCAGCAGATCGCCATTCAAATCGACGACGAAACCCGACCCCGAAAGACACCTATGCACCCGGCTTCCTGGGTGAGGTAACACGAGTACTCCGGTGCTCCCGTGGGTAGAGACTCTAGAACGACCTAGTTCTCAAAGGGTTTGCTCCAAGTCCTCCTTTAAGTGTCCCTTTTCTTTAATTTCCTAATCGCGACTTTCTCCATAGAAGTTAACGGCATATCGCGGTTGTGTATTTACACTGCACGCGTCCCCCGTGGGTCCCCTGTGTCACTACCTTGAGTGGTTCCTTGTGGTCCAAGCACTTCTAGAGGCTCTAGGCCTAGTGTCTAGTTCAGTCGTGGTTCTTATACCACTTTATTGGTATATGGTTTGGTACGCCCCTAGGGCCCAAACGTGTATTTGTGCTATTACTGTGTTTAAATAACTTATAACTGGTGTACTTCGAACTCTAGCCTCATAAAGAGACTAGAGGGGTGTGTTTAGCAATAAATACATATATTTTGAATATATACCTGGTGTGGTGCTCTTTCATTTGATCACTCAAGAGATTATAGACTGGTAAAACAAGCTGCTTTACATTCCTTCAAGACTTAGCCTGAAGGCTGCTCTCCATAGCTACCACTAGGATAGCTTTCAATAAGGTTGTCTTTAACCTATCTCCAATAAGGGGTTGTTTGGACTGGTGCAAGGTGCCCACTATAATTAGTGGACAGCATATGCCAGGCCAACTTCTCACAGCGGGGGCCCCCACAGCCCCAGGGACCACCACCTCCCCGGGGCTTAAATAATTATATGCGGGGGCATGCGGCCCCCCTGCAGCCCCGGGGACCGCCACCTCCCTGGGGCTTTTTAAACAAAATTGCATGGGGGGGCTCCTGCCCCCCCACGCTGCCCCGGGGACCGCCACCTCCCCGGGGCATTCATAAATGAAGTGAGGGGGTCCGTGGACCCCCGGCCCCGTGGACCACCACCTCCCCGGGGTTTGGGGAGGGGGGCCACGCGGCTCCCCTCCTTGAGCCCTCTATAGCCCTGGGGACCGCCACCCCCCAAGGCCGGCTCCTGCAATATCCTTGGGTGCCCACCCCCGGGTCAATGCCGTTTGTTATGGCAGTGCTCCCACCCTGCAATAGCAAACACTGCTTTGCTTCTTGGAAGTGAGAGCAGGAAACCTGCTCTCGCTTCCAAAAAGCAAAGCAGAATTGCCTTTGGACAAGGAGAGCTGCATGTCAGCAGCTCCCCTTGCCCAAAAGCAATGCTGGCTCCCACAGGAGGCGGGGAGCCGGCAGGGACAGTGGGGGCATTGGGGCTCCCCCCACGGTCCCCAACTTGAGGGCCGGCCCCGGGGGATGGGGTCTCCGGGGCCAGAAGTGGCCCGGGAGGGGGCCACTCGGCCTCTTCCCTTTTGATGTTTTTTTTTTTTTAAATAAGGGCGGGCCCCAGGGGATGGGGTCCCCGTGGCCATAATTGGCCTCAGGAGGGGGGCCACATGGCCCCCCTCCCCCCACAAAACAGGCTGGCCACGCTCCGGGGATGGGGTCCCCTGGGCTAGAAGTGGCCCAGGGGAGGGGGACCATGTGGCCCTCTCCCTGGAAAAATAAAAAATATATATATAAAAATGAGGCCAGGCCCCGGGGATGGGGGCCAATAGTGGCCCAGGGAAGGGGGGGCCATGTGGCCCCCTTTCCGTTTAAAAAAATAAATAAAAATGCTCAGGCCCTGGGGCATAGGATCTCCAGGGCCCAAAAAATACTAAAAGAAGGGGGGCCACACAGCCACCGTTCTAAACATTTTTTTTTTTTAAAGAAAAGCGGGCATCTTGTTGGAGGCCCCGCCCCCTCCATGCACCACTGTGCAAACGCACCTCCTGGCGCGTTCTGAATTGGGTTATGAAGTCCCCTTCAATCCTAAGGGTCCTTAGGGGCCAACTAGACCACCAGGTACCTCCAGTAATCCCCACACAGTGGGATTGCTGAGAGGAGGTCCGAGGCCACGCCCCTTTTTACACCACTCTGCAAACGCGCCTCTTGGCGCACTGCTGGTGGGGCAATGAGGTTCTCTTGTCTCCTGAGGACCTCAGGACACAAGTGGACTTCATCCCCCGAGCAGCAGTGTGCCAGGAGGCGTGTTTGCAGAGTGGTGTAAAAAGGGGGCGTGGCCTCACACCATTCTCAGCGATCCAGCTGTTTGGGGCTTACTGGAGGTACCTGGTGGGCTAGTTGGCCTCCAGGGACCCTCGGAAGGCAAAGGGACTTCATCCCCCAACCAAGAGCGTGCCAGGAGGTGCATTTGCAGAGTGGTGGACAAAGGGGGCATGGCCTGTGTCCACCTATCAGCATTCCCACTATCTGGGGCATACTGGAGGTATCAGGTAGGCTAGTTGGCCCCTAAGGACCCCTAGCAGCAAAGTGGACTTTAATCCCCATCCAAGAGTGCGCCAGGGAGCACATTTGCAGAGTGGTAGGTAAAGGGGGCGTGGCCTGCTATGAGAACTTAGCAATGCTGCTGTGTGGGACTTACTGGAGGTAATAGGAGGGGTAGTTGGCCCTCAAGGTTGTCCTTGGGGGCCAATTACCCCTCCTATTACCTCCACTAAGTCCCACACAGTGGAATTGCTAAGAGGTCTTCGGAGGCCACATCCCCCCTTTCTCCACCACTCGGCAAATGCACCTCCTGGCACAGTACTGGTTGGGGGATGAAGTCCACTTTACTCCTGAGGGACTTTGGGGGCCAAGAAGCCCTCCTGGTACCTCCTGTAAGTCCTACGCAGCAGAATTCCTGAGTGCTGATTGGAGTCCCAGCCCCCTTTCTCCACCACTCTGCAAACGTGACTACCAGTTAAAGAAGCATTTGTAATGTAATAGGTCTCGCATTTGCAAGAGTTAGAGCTATTGGCGTTGTAAATGTAAAAGTTTTTTACTAATGTTTTTTGGAGTGGAGTGGATGTACGTTATGTGTAGTGGAATTATGTGGTATGTTGTGCAGTGAAATTATGTGGCTAGAAAGTATGTGGTATTTAGTGTATATGAATTATGTAGAGTGGGATTATGTGTTATGGAGAGAAATTACGTGGTATGGTAGTCTGTGTTGTGGAGTGGTAACCTCAGGTTTAGTCTTTCTCGTTTCCATAGAAGCTAAACTATGAACTCAATGAGACAAAAAAAAGAAGGAACCACTGAGGAGCACTTCTGGACCTAGTCAGAGGTATGAGCAGGGCCACTGGAATTATGCAACTGTTTGGCTGCATCACCTTTTGCACAATTATACATTTTTCACATTAGCCACATAATCCATCATCTGCTGCCTAATCTGCAGATTTGAACAAAAAAGCTGTGTTTCTAGCTCAAATGTTACCAAAAATGCAGTGACAAGTGTTACAGCATGGTGGAAGGTCCTTTGTAAACCTAGAATGGTCACCTGTTACTTATTGCTATATGTGGGTGTTAAATTGGTACTAATCGTGTGCAAGCCACTCTTGTTTCTTTCTGCACCTCCCTTGCCTCTTTTTGCATTTCTGTTGCTTCTTTCTGCACCTTTCTTTCTTTTTCTGCACTCCTCTTGCTTCTTTCTGCACCTCTTTTGCCTCTCTCTGCACCTTTGTTGCCTCTTTCTGCACCTCACTTGCTTCTTTGTGCACCCCTCTTGCCTCTTTCTGCACCTCTCTTGCTTCTTTCTGCACCCCTCTTGCCTCTTTCTCCACACCTCTTCCCCCTTTCTGCATGTCTGTTGCTTCTTTCTGCACTTCTCTTGCCTCTTTCTCCACCCCTCTTCCCTCTTTCTGCATCTCTGTTTCTTCTTTCTGCACTTAGCTTGCGTCTTTCTGTACCTCTCTTGCTTTTTTCTGTACCCCGTGTGCCTCTTTCTGCACACCTCTTCTCTTTCTGCACTCCTCTTGCCTCTTTCTGCTCCTCCCTTCTTTCTGCACTTCTTTTGTTACTTTCTGCACCTCTCTTGCTTCTTTCTGCATCCCTCTTGTCTTTTTCTCCACCCCTCTTCCCTCTTTCTGCACCTCTGTTCCTTCTTTCTGCACTTCTTTTGTTTCTTTCTGTACCTCTCTTGCTTCTTTGTGCACCCCTCGTGCCTCTTTCTGCACCCCTTCCCTCTTTTTGCACCCCTCTTGCCTCTTTCTGCACCTCTGTTGCATCTTTTTGCACTACTCTTGCTTCTTTCTGCACCTCTCTTGCTTCTTTCTGCACCACTCGTGCCTCTTTCTGCACCCCTCTCCCATCTTTCTGCACCCCTCTTGCCTCTTTCTGCACCCCTGTTCCTCCTTTCTGCTCTTATTTTGTTTCTTTCTGCACCTCTCTTGCTTCTTTCTGCACCCCTCTCGCCACTTTCTCCACCCCTGTTCCCCATTATTGCATCTCTGTTGCTTCTTTCTGCACTTCTCTTGCCTCTTTTTCCACCCCTCATCCCTCTTTCTGCACCTCTGTTGCTTCTTTCTGCACTTCTCTTCCTTCTTTCTCCACCTCTGGTCCTTCTTTCTGCACTTCTTTTGTTTTTTTCTGCACCTCTCTTGTTTATTTCTGTATCCCTCTTGCCTCTTTCTCCACCCCACTTCCCCCTTTCTGCATCTCTGTTGCATTTTTATACATTTCTCTTGCTTCTTTCTGCATCTCTCTTGCTTCTTTCTGCACCCCTCGTGCCTCTTTCTGCACCCCTCATCCCTCTTTCTGCAGTCCTCTTGCCTCTTTCTGCACCTCCCTTGCTTCTTTCTGCACTTCTGTTGTTTCTTTCTGCACCTCTCGCTTCTTTCTGCACCCCTTTTACCTCTTTCTGCTCTCCTCTTGCCTCTTTCTGCACCTCTGTTCCTTCTTTCTGCACTTCTTTTGTTTCTTTATGCAACTTTCTTGCTTCTTTCTGCACCCCTCTTGCCTCTTTCTCCATCCCTCTTCCCTCTTTCTGCACCTCTGTTGCTTCCTTCTGCACCTCTCTTGTCCCTTTCTGCTCCCCTCTTCCCTCTTTCTGCACCTCTGTTGCTTCTTTCTGCACTTCTCCTGCTTCTTTCTGTACCCTCGTGCCTCTTTCTGCACCCCTTTTCCCTCTTTCTGCACCTTTCTTGCCTCTCTGTGCACCTCTGTTCCTTCTTTCTGCACTTCTTTTGTTTCTTTCTACAGCTCTCTTGCTTCTTTCTACACCCCTTCCCTCTTTCTCTATCCCTCTTCCCTCTTTCTGCACCCCTCGTGCCTCTTTCTGCACCCCTCTTCCCTCTTTTTGCACCTCTGTTCCTTCTTTTTGCGCTTTTTTTGTTTCTTTTTGCACCCTTCTTCCCTTTTTTGTATCCCTCTTGCCTCTTTCTGCACTTCTCTTTCTTGTTTTTGCACCTCTCTTGCATCTTTCTGCACCTCTGTTGCCTCTATCTGCACCTCTGTTGCCTCTTTCTGCACCTCACCTGCCTCTTTCTGCACTTCTCTTGCTTTTTTCTGCACCTCTGTTGCTTCTTTCTGCACCCCTCTTTTTGCAACCCTCTTTCCTCTTTCGGCACCTCTCTTGCCTCAGTCTACCCACCTGTTCCCTCTTTCTGCACCCCTTTTGCCTGTTTCTGCAACTCTCTTGCCTCTTTCTGCAGTTCTATTGCCCCCTTCTGCACCTCACTTGCCTCTTTCTGCAACACTCTTGCCTCTTTCTGCAGTTCTCCTGCCTCCTTCTGCACCTCTCTTGCCTCTTTCAACACTTCTCTTGCCTGTTTCTACACCTCTCTTGCCTCTTTCTGCACCTCTCTTGCCTCTTTCTACACCTCACCTGCTTCTTTCTGCACCCCTTTTGCCTGTTTCTGCACCCCTCTTCCCTCTTTGTGCAACTCCCTTGCCTCTTTCTACACCTCTCTTCCCTCTTTCTGCACCTCTCTTGCTTCTTTCTGCACCACTCGTGCTTCTTTCTGCACCCCTCTCCCATCTTTCTGCACCCCTCTTGCCTCTTTCTGCACCCCTGTTCCTCCTTTCTGCTCTTATTTTGTTTCTTTCTGCACCACTCTTGCTTCTTTCTGCACCCCGTTTGCCACTTTCTCCACCCCTGTTCCCCCTTATTGCATCTCTGTTGCTTCTTTCTGCACTCTTCTTGCCTCTTTTTCCACCCCTCATCCCTCTTTCTGCACCTCTGTTGCTTCTTTCTGCACTTCTCTTGCTTCTTTCTCCACCTCTGTCCCTTCTTTCTGCACCCCTCGTGCCTCTTTCACACCCCTCTTCCCTCTTTTTGCACCCTTCTTGCCTCTTTCTGCACCTCTGTTCCTTCTTTCTGCACTTCTTTTGTTTTTTTCTGGACCTCTCTTGTTTATTTCTGTATCCCTCTTGCCTCTTTCTTCACCCCACTTCCCCCTTTCTGCATCTCTGTTGCATTTTTATACATTTCTCTTGCTTCTTTCTGCATCTCTCTTGCTTCTTTCTGCACCCCTCGTGCCTCTTTCTGCACCCCTCATCCCTCTTTCTGCAGTCCTCTTGCCTCTTTCTGCACCCCTCTTGCCTCTTTCTGCACCTCTGTTCCTTCTTTCTGTACTTCTTTTGTTTCTTTCTGCACCTCTCGCTTCTTTCTGCACCCCTTTTGCCTCTTTCTGCTCTCCTCTTGCCTCTTTCTGCACCTCTGTTCCTTCTTTCTGCACTTCTTTTGTTTCTTTCTGCAACTTTCTTGCTTCTTTCTGCACCCCTCTTGCCTCTTTCTCCATCCCTCTTTCTGCGCCTCTGTTGCTTCTTTCTGCACCTCTCTTGCCCCTTTCTGCACCCCTCTTCCCTCTTTCTGCACCTCTGTTGCTTCTTTCTGCACTTCTCCTGCTTCTTTCTGCACCCTCGTGCCTCTTTCTGCACCCCATTTCCCTCTTTCTGCACCTTTCTTGCCTCTCTCTGCACCTCTGTTCCTTTTTTCTGCACTTCTATTGTTTCTTTCTACAGCTCTCTTGCTTCTTTCTACACCGCCTTGCTTCTTTCTCTACCCCTCTTCCTTCTTTCTGCACCCCTGTTGCCTCTTTCTGCACCCCTGCTGCCTCTTTCTGCACCTCTGTTCCTTTTTTCTGCACTTCTTTTGTTTCTTTCTGCACATCTCTTGCTACTTTCTGCACCCCTCGTGCCTCTTTCTGCACCCCTCTTCCCTCTTTTTGCACTTCTGTTCCTTCTTTCTGCGCTTCTTTTGTTTCTTTTTGCACCCTTCTTCCCTTTTTTGTATCCCTCTTGCCTTTCTGCACTTCTCTTTCTTGTTTTTGCACCTCTCTTGCGTCTTTCTGCACCTCTGTTGCCTCTTTCTGCACCTCTCTTGCCTCTTTCTGTACCTCACCTGCCTCTTTCTGCACTTCTCTTGCTTTTTCTGCACCTCTGTTGCTTCTTTCTGCACCCCTCTTGCCTCTTTCTGCAACCCTCTTTCCTCTTTCGGCACCTCTCTTGCCTCAGTCTACCCACCTGTTCCCTCTTTCTGCACCCCTTTTGCCTGTTTCTGCAACTCTCTTGCCTCTTTCTGCAGTTCTCTTGCCCCCTTCTGCACATCACTTGCCTCTTTCTGCAACTCTCTTGCCTCTTTCTACAGTTCTCTTGCCTCCTTCTGCACCTCCCTTGCCTCTTTCTGCACCTCTCTTGCCTCTTTCTACACTTCACCTGCTTCTTTCTGCACCCCTTTGCCTGTTTCTGCACCCCTCTTCCTCTTTGTGCAACTCTCTTGCCTCTTTCTACACCTCTCTTCCCTCTTTCTGCACCACTCTTGCCTCTTTCTGTACCTCTGTTGCTTCTTTCTGCACCTCTCTTGTCTCTTTTTGCACCCTTTGTGCCTCTTTCAGCACCTCTGTTGCTTCTTTCTGCAGCTCTCTTCCTTCTTTCTGCACCCTCCTGCCTCTTTCTGTATCCCTCTTGCCTCTTTGTGCACCTCTCCTAAACCTTTCTGCACTCCTCTTGCCTCTTTTGCACCTCTGTTGGACATTTCTGCACCTCTTTTGCTTCGTTCTGCACTTCACTTGCCTCTTTCTGTACCCCTCTTGCCTCTTTCTGCACCTCTGTTGGTTCTTTCTGCACTGCTCTTGCTTCTTTCTGCACCTCTGTTCCAAATTTCTGCATTCCTCCTGCCTTTTTCTGCACCCCTCTTCCCTCTTTCTGTACCTCTCTTGCCTCAGCCTGCCCACCTGTTCCCTCTTTCTGCACCCCTTTTGCCTGTTTCTGCAACTCTCTTGCCTCTTTCTGCAGTTCTCTTGCCTCCTTATGCACCTCACTTGCCTCTTTTTGGACCTCTGTTGGTTCTTTTGCACTGCTCTTGATTCTTTCTGTACCTCTCTTGCAAATTTCTGCAGCCCTCTTGCCTCTTTCTGCCCCCCTTATCTGTTTCTGCACCTTTCTTGCCTCTGTCTGCAACCCTGTTCCCTCTTCCTGTACCACTTTTGCCTCTTTCTGCAACTATCTTGCCTCTTTCTGCAGTTCTCTTGCCTCCTTCTGCACCCCTGTTGCTTCATTCTGCACTTCCCATGCTTCTTTCTGCACCTGTCTTGCTTCTTTCTGCACCCCTGTTGTCTCTTTCTACATCTCACTTGCCTCTTTCTGCACTTCTCTTGCTTCTTTCTACACCTTTGTTTCTTCTTTCAGCAATTCTCTTGCCTCTTTCTGCACCCCTCTTGCCTCTTTCTGCACCTCTCTTGCCTCTTTCTGTACCTCACTTGCTTCTTTCTGCACCCTCTTGCCTCTTTCTGCACCCCTCTTCTCTCTTTGTGCAAGTCTCTTGCCTCTTTCTACACCTCTCTACCCTGTTTCAGCACCTCTATTGCTTCTTTCTGCACTTCTCTTCCTTCTTTCTGCACCCCTCGTGCCTCTTTCTGCACCCTTCTTCTCTTTTCCTGCACATCTCTTGGTTCTTTCTGCACTGCTTTTGCCTCTTTCTGCACCCCTCTTGCCTCCTTCTGTACCTCTGTTGTTTCTTACTGCACTGCTATTGCTTCTTTCTGCACCTCTCTTGCAAATTTCTGCACACCTCTTGCCTCTTTCTGCACCCCTCTTGCCTCCTTCTGCACCTCTGTTGGTTCTTTCTGCACTGCTCTTGCTTCTTTCTGCACCTCTTTTTCCTGTTTCTGCAACTCTCTTGCCTCTTTCTGTACTTCTCTTTCCTCCTTCTGCACCTCTGTTGCTTCTTTATTGCACTTCTCTTCCTCTTTCTGCACCCCTCTTGCCAATTTCTGCACCTCTGTTGCTTCTTTCTGCACCCTTCTTCCCTCTTTCTACACCTCTCTTCCCTCTTTCTGTACCTCTCTTGCCTCTTTCCTCACCCCTGTGCCCTCTTTCTGCACATCTCTTGCCTGTTTCTGCAACTCTCTTGCCTCTTTCTACAGTTCTCTTGTCTCTTTCTGCACCTCTGTTGCTTCTTTCTGCACTTCTCTTGCCTCTGTCTGCACTCATCTTGCCTCTTTCTGCACCTCTCTTGGTAGTTTCTGTACTGCTCTTGTTTCTTTCTGCACCTGTCTTGCAAATTTCTACACCCCTCTTGCCTTTTTCTGCACCCCTCTTCCCTCTTTCTGCACCTCTCTTGCCGCTGTCTGCACCTCTCTTGCCTCTTTCTGCACCTCTGTTCCTTCTTTCTGTACTTCTCTTGCTTCTTTCTGCACCCCTCTTGCCTCTTTCTGCACCTCTGTTCCTTCTTTCTGCACTTCTCTTGCTTCTTTCTGCACCTCTCTTGCAAATTTCTGCACCCCTCTGTGTGCACCTCTCTTGCCTCTTTCTGCTCCTCTCTTGCCTCTTTCTGCACCCCTCTTGCCTCTTTCTGCACCTCTCTTGCCGCTGTCTGCACCTCTCTTGCCTCTTTCTGCACCTCTGTTCCTTCTTTCTGTACTTCTCTTGCTTCTTTCTGCACCCCTCTTGCCTCTTTCTGCACCTCTGTTGCTTCTTTCTGCACTTCTCTTGCTTCTTTCTGCACCTCTCTTGCCTCTTTTTTCACCCCTCTTGCCTCTTTCTGCACTTCTCTTGCCTCTTTCTGCACCCCTCTTGTCTCTTTCTGCACCTCTGTTCCTTCTTTCTGTACTTCTTTTGTTTCTTTCTGCACCTCTCGCTTCTTTCTGCACCCCTTTTGCCTCTTTCTGCTCTCCTCTTGCCTCTTTCTGCACCTCTGTTCCTTCTTTCTGCACTTCTTTTGTTTCTTTCTGCAACTTTCTTGCTTCTTTCTGCACCCCTCTTGCCTCTTTCTCCATCCCTCTTTCTGCACCTCTGTTGCTTCTTTCTGCACCTCTCTTGCCCCTTTCTGCACCCCTCTTCCCTCTTTCTGCACCTCTGTTGCTTCTTTCTGTACTTCTCCTGCTACTTTCTGCACCCTTGTGCCTCTTTCTGCACCCCTTTTCCCTCTTTCTGTACCTTTCTTGCCTCTCTCTGCACCTCTGTTCCTTTTTTCTGCACTTCTTTTGTTTCTTTCTACAGCTCTCTTGCTTCTTTCTACACCGCCTTGCTTCTTTCTCTACCCCTCTTCCTTCTTTCTGCACCCCTGTTGCCTCTTTCTGCACCCCTGCTGCCTCTTTCTGCACCTCTGTTCCTTTTTTCTGCACTTCTTTTGTTTCTTTCTGCACATTTCTTGCTACTTTCTGCACCCCTCGTGCCTCTTTCTGCACCCCTCTTCCCTCTTTTTGCACCTCTGTTCCTTCTTTCTGTGCTTCTTTTGTTTCTTTTTGCACCCTTCTTCCCTTTTTTGTATCCCTCTTGCCTCTTTCTGCACTTCTCTTTCTTGTTTTTGCACCTCTCTTGCGTCTTTCTGCACCTCTGTTGCCTCTTTCTGCACCTCTCTTGCCTCTTTCTGTACCTCACCTGCCTCTTTCTGCACTTCTCTTGCTTTTTTCTGCACCTCTGTTGCTTCTTTCTGCACCCCTCTTGCCTCTTTCTGCAACCCTCTTTCCTCTTTCGGCACCTCTCTTGCCTCAGTCTACCCACCTGTTCCCTCTTTCTGCACCCCTTTTGCCTGTTTCTGCAACTCTCTTGCCTCTTTCTGCAGTTCTCTTGCCCCCTTCTGCACATCACTTGCCTCTTTCTGCAACTCTCTTGCCTCTTTCTACAGTTCTCCTGCCTCCTTCTGCACCTCTCTTGCCTCTTTCAACACTTCTCTTGCCTGTTTCTGCACCTCTCTTGCCTCTTTCTGCACCTCTCTTGCCTCTTTCTACACCTCACCTGCTTCTTTCTGCACCCCTTTTACCTGTTTCTGCACCCCTCTTCCCTCTTTGTGCAACTCTCTTGCCTCTTTCTACACCTCTCTTCCCTCTTTCTGCACCACTCTTGCCTCTTTCTGTACCTCTGTTGCTTCTTTCTGCACCTCTCTTGTCTCTTTTTGCACCCTTTGTGCCTCTTTCAGCACCTCTGTTGCTTCTTTCTGCAGTTCTCTTCCTTCTTTCTGCACCCCTCCTGCCTCTTTCTGTATCCCTCTTGCCTCTTTGTGCACCTCTCCTAAACCTTTCTGCACTCCTCTTGCCTCTTTTTGCACCTCTGTTGGTCCTTTCTGCACCTCTTTTGCTTCATTCTGCACTTCACTTGCCTCTTTCTGTACCCCTCTTGCCTCTTTCTGCACCTCTGTTGGTTCTTTCTGCACTGCTCTTGCTTCTTTCTGCACCTCTGTTCCAAATTTCTGCATCCCTCTTGCCTTTTTCTGCACCCTCTTCCCTCTTTCTGTACCTCTCTTGCCTCAGCCTGCCCACCTGTTCCCTCTTTCTGCACCCCTTTTGCCTGTTTCTGCAACTCTCTTGCCTCTTTCTGCAGTTCTCTTGCCTCCTTATGCACCTCACTTGCCTCTTTTTGCACCTCTGTTGGTTCTTTTGCACTGCTCTTGATTCTTTCTGTACCTCTCTTGCAAATTTCTGCACCCCTCTTGCCTCTTTCTGCACCCCTCTTATCTGTTTCTGCACCTCTCTTGCCTCTGTCTGCACCCCTGTTCCCTCTTCCTGTACCACTTTTGCCTGTTTCTGCAACTATCTTGCCTATTTCTGCAGTTCTCTTGCCTCCTTCTGCACCCCTGTTGCTTCTTTCTGCACTTCTCTTGCCTCTTTCTGCACCCTTGTTGCTTCATTCTGCACTTCCCATGCTTCTTTCTGCACCTGTCTTGCTTCTTTCTGCACCCCTATTGTCTCTTTCTACATCTCACTTGCCTCTTTCTGCACTTCTCTTGCTTCTTTCTACACCTCTGTTTCTTCTTTCAGCAATTCTCTTGCCTCTTTCTGCACCCCTCTTGCCTCTTTCTGCACCTCTCTTGCCTCTTTCTGTACCTCACTTGCTTCTTTCTGCACCCTCTTGCCTCTTTCTGCAACCCTCTTCCCTCTTTGTGCAAGTCTCTTGCCTCTTTCTACACCTCTCTACCCTCTTTAAGCACCTCTGTTGCTTCTTTCTGCACTTCTCTTCCTTTTTTCTGCACCCCTCGTGCCTCTTTCTGTACCCTTCTTCCCTTTTCCTGCACATCTCTTGGTTCTTTCTGCACTGCTTTTGCCTCTTTCTGCACCCCTCTTGCCTCCTTCTGTACCTCTGTTGTTTCTTACTGCACTGCTATTGCTTCTTTCTGCACCTCTCTTGCAAATTTCTGCACCCCTCTTGCCTCTTTCTGCACCCCTCATGCCTCCTTCTGCACCTCTGTTGGTTCTTTCTGCACTGCTCTTGCTTCTTTCTGCACCTCTTTTTCCTGTTTCTGCAACTCTCTTGCCTCTTTCTGCACTTCTCTTGCCTCCTTCTGCACCTCTGTTGCTTCTTTATTGCACTTCTCTTTCTCTTTCTGCACCCCTCTTGCCAATTTCTGCACCTCTGTTGCTTCTTTCTGCACCCTTCTTCCCTCTTTCTACACCTCTCTTCCCTCTTTCTGTACCTCTCTTGCCTCTTTCCGCACCCCTGTGCCCTCTTTCTGCACATCTCTTGCCTGTTTCTGCAACTTTCTTGCCTCTTTCTACAGTTCTCTTGTCTCTTTCTGCACATCTGTTGCTTCTTTCTGCACTTCTCTTGCCTCTGTCTGCACTCCTCTTGCCTCTTTCTGCACCTCTCTTGGTAGTTTCTGTACTGCTCTTGTTTCTTTCTGTACCTGTCTTGCAAATTTCTACACCCCTCTTGCCTTTTTCTGCACCCCTCTTTCTGCACCTCTCTTGCCGCTGTCTGCACCCCTCTTGCCTCTTTCTGCACCTCTGTTCCTTCTTTCTGTACTTCTCTTGCTTCTTTCTGCACCCCTCTTGCCTCTTTCTGCACCTCTGTTGCTTCTTTCTGCACTTCTCTTGCTTCTTTCTGCACCTCTCTTGCAAATTTCTGCGCCCCTCTGTGTGCACCTCTCTTGCCTCTTTCTGCTCCTCTCTTGCCTCTTTCTGCACCCTCTTGCCTCTTTCTGCACCTCTTTTGCTTTTTTCTGCACTTCTCTTGCCTCTTTCTGCACCCCTGTTGTCTCTTTCTGCACCTCTGTTCCTTCTTTCTGTACTTTTTTTGTTTCTTTCTGCACCTGTCGCTTCTTTCTGCACTCCTTTTGCCTCTTTCTGCTCTCCTCTTGCCTCTTTCTGCACCTTTGTTCCTTCTTTCTGCACTTCTTTTGTTTCTTTCTGCAACTTTCTTGCTTCTTTCTGCACCCCTCTTGCCTCTTTCTCCATCCCTCTTTCTGCACCTCTGTTGCTTCTTTCTGCATCTCTCTTGCCCCTTTCTGCACCCCTCTTCCCTCTTTCTGCACCTCTGTTGCTTCTTTCTGCACTTCTCCTGCTTCTTTCTGCACCCTCGTGCCTCTTTCTGCACCCCTTTTCCCTCTTTCTGCACCTTTCTTGCCTCTCTCTGCACCTCTGTTCCTTTTTTCTGCACTTCTCTTGCCTCTTTCTACACCTCTCTTCCCTCTTTCTGCACCACTCTTGCCTCTTTCTGTACCTCTGTTGCTTCTTTCTGCACCTCTCTTGTCTCTTTTTGCACCCTTTGTGCCTCTTTCAGCACCTCTGTTGCTTCTTTCTGCAGTTCTCTTCCTTCTTTCCGCACCCCTCCTGCCTCTTTCTGTATCCCTCTTGCCTCTTTGTGCACCTCTCCTAAACCTTTCTGCACTCCTCTTGCCTCTTTTTGCACCTCTGTTGGTTCTTTCTGCACTGCTCTTGCTTCTTTCTGCACCTCTGTTCCAAATTTCTGCATCCCTCTTGCCTTTTTCTGCACCCCTCTTCCCTCTTTCTGTACCTCTCTTGCCTCAGCCTGCCCACCTGTTCCCTCTTTCTGCACCCCTTTTGCCTGTTTCTGCAACTCTCTTGCCTCTTTCTGCAGTTCTCTTGCCTCCTTATGCACCTCACTTGCCTCTTTTTGCACCTCTGTTGGTTCTTTTGCACTGCTCTTGATTCTTTCTGTACCTCTCTTGCAAATTTCTGCACCCCTCTTGCCTCTTTCTGCACCCCTCTTATCTGTTTCTGCACCTCTCTTGCCTCTGTCTGCACCCCTGTTCCCTCTTCCTGTACCACTTTTGCCTGTTTCTGCAACTATCTTGCCTATTTCTGCAGTTCTCTTGCCTCCTTCTGCACCCCTGTTGCTTCTTTCTGCACTTCTCTTGCCTCTTTCTGCACCCTTGTTGCTTCATTCTACACTTCCCATGCTTCTTTCTGCACCTGTCTTGCTTCTTTCTGCACCCCTGTTGTCTCTTTCTGCACCTCTGTTCCTTCTTTCTGTACTTTTTTTGTTTCTTTCTGCACCTCTCGCTTCTTTCTGCACCCCTTTTGCCTCTTTCTGCTCTCCTCTTGCCTCTTTCTGCACCTTTGTTCCTTCTTTCTGCACTTCTTTTGTTTCTTTCTGCAACTTTCTTGCTTCTTTCTGCACCCCTCTTGCCTCTTTCTCCATCCCTCTTTCTGCACCTCTGTTGCTTCTTTCTGCACCTCTCTTGCCCCTTTCTGCACCCCTCTTCCCTCTTTCTGCACCTCTGTTGCTTCTTTCTGCACTTCTCCTGCTTCTTTCTGCACCCTCGTGCCTCTTTCTGCACCCCTTTTCCCTCTTTCTGCACCTTTCTTGCCTCTCTCTGCACCTCTGTTCCTTTTTTCTGCACTTCTTTTGTTTCTTTCTACAGCTCTCTTGCTTCTTTCTACACCGCCTTGCTTCTTTCTCTACCCCTCTTCCTTCTTTCTGCACCCCTGTTGCCTCTTTCTGCACCCCTGCTGCCTCTTTCTGCACCTCTGTTCCTTTTTCTGCACTTCTTTTGTTTCTTTCTGCACATTTCTTGCTACTTTCTGCACCCCTTGTGCCTCTTTCTGCACCCCTCTTCCCTCTTTTTGCACCTCTGTTCCTTCTTTCTGCGCTTCTTGTTTCTTTTTGCACCCTTCTTCCCTTTTTTGTATCCCTCTTGCCTCTTTCTGCACTTTTCTTTCTTGTTTTTGCACCTCTCTTGCGTCTTTCTGCACCTCTGTTGCCTCTTTCTGCACCTCACCTGCCTCTTTCTGCACTTCTCTTGCTTTTTTCTGCACCTCTGTTGCTTCTTTCTGCACCCCTCTTGCCTCTTTCTGCAACCCTCTTTCCTCTTTCGGCACCTCTCTTGCCTCAGTCTACCCACCTGTTCCCTCTTTCTGCAGCCCTTTTGCCTGTTTCTGCAACTCTCTTGCCTCTTTCTGCAGTTCTCTTGCCCCCTTCTGCACCTCACTTGCCTCTTTCTGCAACTCTCTTGCCTCTTTCTACAGTTCTACTGCCTCCTTCTGCACCTCTCTTGCCTCTTTCAACACTTCTCTTGCCTGTTTCTGCACCTCTCTTGCCTCTTTCTGCACCTCTCTTGCCTCTTTCTGCACCTCTCTTGCCTCTTTCTACACCTCACCTGCTTCTTTCTGCACCCCTTTTGCCTGTTTCTGCACCCCTCTTCCCTCTTTGTGCAACTCTCTTGCCTCTTTCTACACCTCTCTTCCCTCTTTCTGCACCACTCTTGCCTCTTTCTGTACCTCTGTTGCTTCTTTCTGCACCTCTCTTGTCTCTTTTTGCACCCTTTGTGCCTCTTTCAGCACCTCTGTTGCTTCTTTCTGCAGCTCTCTTCCTTCTTTCTGCACCCCTCCTGCCTCTTTCTGTATCCCTCTTGCCTCTTTGTGCACCTCTCCTAAACCTTTCTGCACTCCTCTTGCCTCTTTTTGCACCTCTGTTGGTCCTTTCTGCACCTCTTTTGCTTTGTTCTGCACTTCACTTGCCTCTTTCTGTACCCCTCTTGTCTCTTTCTGCACCTCTGTTGGTTCTTTCTGCACTGCTCTTGCTTCTTTCTGCACCTCTGTTCCAAATTTCTGCATCCCTCTTGCCTTTTTCTGCACCCCTCTTCCCTCTTTCTGTACCTCTCTTGCCTCAGCCTGCCCACCTCTTCCCTCTTTATGCACCCCTTTTGCCTGTTTCTGCAACTCTCTTGCCTCTTTCTGCAGTTCTCTTGCCTCCTTATGCACCTCACTTGCCTCTTTTTGCACCTCTGTTGGTTCTTTTGCACTGCTCTTGATTCTTTCTGTACCTCTCTTGCAAATTTCTGCACCCCTCTTGCCTCGTTCTGCACCCCTCTTATCTGTTTCTGCACCTCTCTTGCCTCTGTCTGCACCCCTGTTCCCTCTTCCTGTACCACTTTTGCCTGTTTCTGCAACTATATTGCCTCTTTTTGCAGTTCTCTTGCCTCTTTCTGCACCCCTGTTGCTTCTTTCTGCACTTCTCTTGCCTCTTTCTGCACCCTTGTTGCTTCATTCTGCACTTCCCATGCTTCTTTCTGCACCTGTCTTGCTTCTTTCTGCACCCCTGTTGTCTCTTTCTACATCTCACTTGCCTCTTTCTGCACTTCTCTTGCTTCTTTCTA
Organism: Calotriton arnoldi; assembly: GCA_963921515.1. NCBI lineage: Eukaryota > Metazoa > Chordata > Amphibia > Caudata > Salamandridae > Calotriton > Calotriton arnoldi. The sequence goes on along the minus strand of CAWUFW010005224.1, from coordinate 472,667 downwards.
CACCTCTGTTTCTTCTTTCAGCAATTCTCTTGCCTCTTTCTGCACCCCTCTTGCCTCTTTCTGCACCTCTCTTGCCTCTTTCTGTACCTCGCTTCTTTCTGCACCCTCTTGCCTCTTTCTGCACCCCTCTTCCCTCTTTGTGCAAGTCTCTTGCCTCTTTCTACACCTCTCTACCCTCTTTCAGCACCTCTGTTGCTTCTTTCTGCACTTCTCTTCCTTCTTTCTGCACCCCTCGTGCCTCTTTCTGCACCCTTCTTCCCTTTTCCTGCACATCTCTTGGTTCTTTCTGCACTGCTTTTGCCTCTTTCTGCACCCCTCTTGCCTCCTTCTGTACCTCTGTTGTTTCTTACTGCACTGCTATTGCTTCTTTCTGCACCTCTCTTGCAAATTTCTGCACCCCTCTTGCCTCTTTCTGCACCCCTCTTGCCTCCTTCTGCACCTCTGTTGGTTCTTTCTGCACTGCTCTTGCTTCTTTCTGCACCTCTTTTTCCTGTTTCTGCAACTCTCTTGCCTCTTTCTGCACTTCTCTTGCCTCCTTCTGCACCTCTGTTGCTTCTTTATTGCACTTCTCTTCCTCTTTCTGCACCCCTCTTGCCAATTTCTGCACCTCTGTTGCTTCTTTCTGCACCCTTCTTCCCTCTTTCTACACCTCTCTTCCCTCTTTCTGTACCTCTCTTGCCTCTTTCCGCACCCCTGTGCCCTCTTTCTGCACATCTCTTGCCTGTTTCTGCAACTCTCTTGCCTCTTTCTACAGTTCTCTTGTCTCTTTCTGCCCCTCTGTTGCTTCTTTATGCACTTCTCTTGCCTCTGTCTGCACTCCTCATGCCTCTTTCTGCACCTCTCTTGGTAGTTTCTGTACTGCTCTTGTTTGTTTCTGCACCTGTCTTGCAAATTTCTACACCCCTCTTGCCTTTTTCTGCACCCCTCTTCCCTCTTTCTGCACCTCTCTTGCTGCTGTCTGCACCCTTCTTGCCTCTTTCTGCACCTCTGTTCCTTCTTTCTGTACTTCTCTTGCTTCTTTCTGCACCCCTCTTGCCTCTTTCTGCACCTCTGTTGCTTTTTTCTGCACTTGTCTTGCCTCTTTCTGCACCCCTCTTGTCTCTTTCTGCACCCCTCTTCCCACTTTCTGCACCTCTCTTGCCTCTGTGTGCACCCCTGTTCCCTCTTTGTGCACCTCTTTTGCCTGTGTCTGCAACTATCTTGCTTCTTTCTACAGTTCTATTGTCTCTTTCTGCATCTCTGCTGCCTCTTTCTGAACTTCTCTTGCCTCTTTCTGCACCTCTGTTGCTTCTTTCTGCACTTCTCTTGCCTCTTTCTGTCCCCCTCTTCCCTCTTTCTGCACCTCTGTAGCTTCTTTCTGTACTTCTCTTGCTTCTTTCTGCACCTCTCTTGCTTCTTTCTGCACCTCTCTTTCCTCTTTCTGCACACACAGGGCTACTTTTAAACTGAGCTCAGGCTCCGCAGTGCACACATGCAAGTGCAGAAAAGGGCTGCTGGCCTCTAAACTGCCATGCCCTATTATATGCTAGGGACTTAGAGGTAGTTTTAATTCCCCTGCCCTATTATGTACTAGGGCCTTACAGGGAAGATCATGCCAATCACAGGGGTACCCCAACCCATAGTGTACCCTAGTGTATGTAGGTGTTTTCACTGTATTCTAAGTGTCTTTCAGCATAGCACAGGCTCCGAGCCTGGTTAGGCAGAGCCCAGGGTCAGTCAGAGTCAGTTATCACCAGTACCAGTCAGCAAAAGGTTGGGGGGTGCCCAGGGCACAGGATGACTTTGCAACAAGGCCTCTTTCTGCACCTCTGTTGGTTCTTTCTGCATATTTATTGCTTCTTTCTGCACCTTTCTTCCTCTTTCTGGACTTCTGTTCGTCTGTCTGCATTTCTCTTGCTTCTTTCTGCGCCTTTCTTCCTCTTTCTGCACATGTCATACCTCTGTAGGCATAGTTAGAAATTAGCATTTAAAAAACATTAGAAATTCACTGAAAAAAACAGATTTCAGGGACGTTATAGTTAAAAATTTTCATTTAAAAAACCTTAGAAATTCACTGAAAAAACCACAGGTTTCAGGGACGTTATAGTTGGACATTTCACTCGTACAAAACCAGAGATATTCGGCCGTTAAAGTTAGTTGAGCTAACTATAAGTCGCGCCCCCGCAATGCACTGCTGATGACGTCACATATCACATCATTCATGACATGGTCAGTCATATCACTGATGTCATCACTGATGACATCTCAAATGACATCACTGATGACATCACTGATGACATCATCCACGTGATAATCTGATGCACCGCCTCATACCCTAATATAACCTTTGATACACCCACTCTAAAATACAGACTACCATTTTCGAAACCATAGACACACCAATACCAGTTACTACATACCCACTCACTGATTCCTAGGTCTACACACACATCCACTCATTCACCCATACAGTCACTCATACATGCAGTCACTCATCAATACAGCACTATCATTTGCACTCATATACCTATACAGACACTCACACACTACCACTCATCCATAGAGTTACTCACACACCTAGTCAGTCATGCACAGAATCAATCACACTCCCATTTACTCACCAATACAGTTATACACACACCACCTCACTTATTCATACAGATACTAACACATACTTACTCTCTTATACAATCACTGATACAAGCACACACTCATCCATACAGCCACTCTCACAATCACTCACTTTCACATATAGTCATTTATATACTCCAACACTCAAATATACTGCCTTTCACATATGTAGTTACTCACACATGTACCACTGAGACATCCATTCACTCATCAACACACCCATACACACACACTCACCCACCCATACAGCCCTTCACAGATGCACTCTTGAACCCATACACCCAGTGAATCACCCACTCACACATCTATGCACAGAGTCACCCCCCACTCACCCACACAGACACTCAGGCACCCATACAGATACTCAGACAACCAATCAATAACCCATATAGACACTTATATAGCTACTCACCAACCCATGCAGCCACTTACACACCAACTGACAGACTGATACAGACATTCACACAGTTTAGTCACTAACCCATGCATTCAATAATACACATTTAATCACTCACTTATACAGTCAGTCACGCACCTACTAAATCATCCATTCAGACACTTATACACCCACTCATTCTTCAATACACCTTGGCATATATATATAAAACATATTTAAACTTCACAGACACACATAGTCACTGGATGATGTAATCAGTTATGTCATTTGAGATGTCATCAGTGATGACATCAGTGATGTCACTGACCATGTCATGAATGATGTAATATGTGACGTCATCAGCAGTGCATTGTGGGGGCGCGAGTTATAGTTAGCTCAACTAACTATAACGGCCGAATGTCTCTGGTTTTGTACGAGTGAAATGTCCAACTAACTATAACGTCCCTGAAACCTGTGGTTTTTTCAGTGAATATATATATATACATATATACATACATATATATATATATATATATATACATATATATATATTTTGCGTGTGATCTCTAATTTGCACTCCCAAAAGCATACCTGAATTCCGGTTGTAATTCCGTCCTGGTAGAGTCGAATAGTGTCTTTATAAAAGGTGGCTGCAAGTGTGTAAAACAGTCATCAGTATTCTCATAAATATGTCTATTTCTATTTGTGAGCATCTTAATATATAGAATATAAAAATATATAAACTCATCTCGTATACTAGAATCTCCTGTTAAAAAATGTGCAGGTATCCCGATGTAAGTTCATATGATAGAACAAGGTCAAAAAGAAGGGGCTGTGTCCTAAGATGAGAGTCGTGAAAATAGGGTGTTACTATTGTGGTCAAACAACGTAATTATCAATCCTATTAACATCATATATCGGTAAATGAACAGAAAGGGCTTACTGGCGAGAGGTAAGAGAATCCTCGATGCAGGGTGAGCGAGTACGCTCTGTCACTAGCATTCTGTGTGGGTTTTGCCAATGTGCAACATTCCGTCCATCATCTTGTGTGTTTTGCTGTTCACCCTATGTGGGAAGGGTATGCCCAGACGTGGGTCCCGTGCTCACTACGCCACTGGAGTCAAGCTATCCTGGCTGATGACGGCTGATAGCCAGAAACCGGTCCTAGGATGCTTGATTCCGGTCCAGGGAAGACATGGCTTGGCAGTTCGGGCTGGACTGTTCCCATGAGGCACAGGGTCAAGACTGATTTGCATATGGCCATGTCTGAACTGGGGTGGCGTGGTGAGCAAAATAACGATGGATTAAACCCAGATCTGTGACTGGGGGTGAATGTTTTGCCAATGTGCAACATTCCGTCCATCATCTTGTGTGTTTTGCTGTTCACCCCATGTGGGAAGGGTATGCCCAGTCGTGGGTCCCGTGCTCACTACGCCACTGGAGTCAAGCTATCCTGGCTGATGACGGCTGATAGCCAGAAACCGGTCCTAGGATGCTTGATTCCGGTCCAGGGAAGACATGGCTTGGCAGTTCGGGCTGGACTGTTCCCATGAGGCACAGGGTCAAGACTGATTTGCATATGGCCATGTCTGAACTGGGGTGGCGTGGTGAGCAAAATAACGATGGATTAAACCCAGATCTGTGACTGGGGGTGAATGTTTTGCCAATGTGCAACATTCCGTCCATCATCTTGTGTGTTTTGCTGTTCACCCTATGTGGGAAGGGTATGCCCAGACATGGGTCCCGTGCTCACTACGCCACTGGAGTCAAGCTATCCTGGCTGATGACGGCTGATAGCCAGAAACCGGTCCTAGGATGCTTGATTCCGGTCCAGGGAAGACATGGCTTGGCAGTTCGGGCTGGACTGTTCCCATGAGGCACAGGGTCAAGACTGATTTGCATATGGCCATGTCTGAACTGGGGTAGCGTGGTGAGCAAAATAACGATGGATTAAACCCAGATCTGTGACTGGGGGTGAATGTTTTGCCAATGTGCAACATTCCGTCCATCATCTTGTGTGTTTTGCTGTTCACCCTATGTGGGAAGGGTATGCCCAGATGTGGTCCCGTGCTCACTACGCCACTGGAGTCAAGCTATCCTGGCTGATGACGGCTGATAGCCAGAAACCGGTCCTAGGATGCTTGATTCCGGTCCAGGGAAGACATGGCTTGGCAGTTCGGGCTGGACTGTTCCCATGAGGCACAGGGTCAAGACTGATTTGCATATGGCCATGTCTGAACTGGGGTGGCGTGGTGAGCAAAATAACGATGGATTAAACCCAGATCTGTGACTGGGGGTGAATGTTTTGCCAATGTGCAACATTCCGTCCATCATCTTGTGTGTTTTGCTGGGCGCCATGAGCACATCCTTGTATATAAAAAATTCAAAGAAGGATCGAGCTTCGGCGCCCCATAAGTGATAAAAAACGGGCGTGCCACCGTGGAACGGGTTAATTCTAATAAAATGTACTTTTCAAGCGTTATTAAAGTATGATAATGCTCTCTTATTCATTCCTTACTGCGGTGCTACACGGTGCTGGGATATGGGGTTATCAGGATGTTTCCACCTTGCATATTGAGGAAAATCGTATCTGCAGGCAGCTTTTGTGTCTGCCCCCCATGAGCTCACATTTTATTATGCACTCAGAGTCTAACCTCCAGCATATATCTGAGAAAATTAGGTTAGTGCCCCTCTTACTTTGGGTCAGTGCGTGGGCCAATACTGAGGCCGGTCTGAATAGCGATATCATTACAGACTGCCTCCAACTGGATATGGGCAACTCAATTCCCTGGCTGGCCTATGTGCATAAGAAATTTAACGTGCTAAATGAACCTACATGATTTTTTTCAATGCACCTCTTACTTCAAGGAAATGTAATAAGATGATGGTAAAGCGTTGCTTCTATCACTCCCAGACATTATACAATGCGTCAAGCAAAAGCACTATCAAAGAGTACCTCACCTTCTTTGTACCTGAGGAGCCTGTATAGTATCTTGTAATACCGCTCTCTCATTGGTAGATCATTACTGTTTCACTTTAGGGCTGGTGCGGTGGGGCGGCTTTTGAATTATTCAGGCACTTGTGGCTACCTGGGGTCGCAGGTACCGGCTTGTCCGTGAAACAGACTGTCTGAGCAGACTTTGATGCACATTATGTTTTTTTGCAAATTTTATTAATTGTATTTTATTTTATCTATTAAGCCGATTTTAAAGCCCCAAAGGTTTGGAAAGTGCAAGGAGACACTTTTTTTCTTCAGATTTTAAATGGCTATGATGTTTGCTGTAGTGTTTGAGCCTTTTTAGGTCGAGCCTAGCGTTGCAGCGCATGCGCTGCTCGATTTGCGAGGCATGCAGTATTCAGTATAGCGTGGAAGCTTCGTGGAAGCTCCGCCCACTCTCCGCCCATCTTTTTCATTGGTTTAGGTCCTAAATGCTGCCTTCCGATTGGTTTTAGGCTTGTTAGTCCCTCCTCATGACGGCCATGTTGTCATTTGTATGCTTCCATGGATACTGGCCCCTTTACTTCAAACACTATTTTCTTCTCGTGCCCCCGCCCCCCTCCTGCAGTCCGTGACTTCTCGCCCCCGCACTCCCGTTTGTGCCTTCTCGCCCGCCCTCCCGTTTCCAATGCTATAGGTCTCGCCTAAATGCGAGTCCTATTGCATTGCAAATGCTTGTTGGGTTTGGTGGCGCACTGTCGCAGCAGAGGAAGGAGTCATCTCTTGTCACTGGTGCAGTGACCACTCGGGTGCCCCCGGCCGGCACACATGCTCCAGTGTAGAAAGCCAGCCCTCCTGCTGCACTAGGCGCTCGGTCTGTGCGGGTACAGGCAGCTGTTTATGCGACGGTGCAGCAGGGTTTCTCTCTGGCCGCTAGCAGAGCATGGGCTCTGTCTGTCTGCTGGTACAGCGCGAGGGAGCTCTCTACTCTGGCCCTAAGACCTGTAGTATTAGACAGATGGTCAAGTGGTGGTGCAGCAATTGCTATGTCTGACCGGTGGCATATTATTGTCTCCGAGCCGTGGCAGCCACGGAAGTGCGCATACACGCAGCTGGCACCGTCGTCGCGAAGCATGGGGTTTGCCTGGCCGGTGGCGAGCTCAAACCTGCACTGGTGTAGACAGCTGACCCTGCGCTGGCGCATCGCGGGACATATCGGCACGGCAGACCCTCTGTCTGACCGTGTCACTGGGCCGTCAGACCTGCACCAGCAGAAGCAGCTGACTCCACTCTGTTGCAGCTCGAGCTCAGTCAGCCACGCCTGGTCGTCAGACCCGTGCGTCAGGCTGTCAGACAGGCATCCGGCTGTCAGATCCGCACCGCCGGGGCAGCCGCTGTGGGGTTGGCCACCCTGCACGGCAAACCACCGGTAGCCTGCAGGGCAGAATTTTTGACTAGGGTACTTGTGAACCCTCACTTTGCCAGCCGGTAGGAAGTCGAGACTCTCTCTTACTGACGCAGACTCATTGTTATGCCAGCACCCTTTGTCTAGTGCTGACTCCTATTTGTGCGGCCTCACAGGGCCCTAATGTGATGTATTGGAACATTTCACCAGTTTCACGTCAGAATTGCGGACAAAATGGCTTTTACGCGAATATTGGTTGGTTGAACATCGTGTTGTTCAGTGAATAGTCTTTCCTCGAAGCTCATCCGAAGTAGCTGAATATCGCTTGCTCCCATTAAAACCTCTCCCGTGCTCTTTTTAGCTTCCAATCCAACTGGCTCTGCAGAAGCGTAGGGCGAGCCGCATGTGACCAGTGGCACTGAGCAGTGAGCGAATGACGGCAGCTTGCCCCACGCTGCTGCAGTATGGGCTGAGCTCCACCACACGCACCAGGCACTAGCAGCGGCATGCTGGCAGATGGCCTATCCTGCTGCGGTACGGGCACAGCCTGCTCAGGGGCACGCGGCTTGGGCTCGGTGGCAGCTGGCCTGTGTGCTGCTGCTGCAGTGTGGGCTCGCATCGACCAGCTGCACCCAGCACCGGCTGCAGAGAGCTCATTCTGGTGCAGGTTTCAGTCTGCAGTGGAACGCACCACAGATCCCACATTTGTGCAGCGTGGGCTGTTGTGCCTGACAGTTCACGTCTGGCAATACAGAGCCCACGCTGGTGCAGTATGGGCTGGGGCCGATCACCTGCATGCAGCACTAGCGTCACAGCTCCAGACCCACACTTACTCAGGATGGTCTTTGCCTGCGTGGCCTGCTGTGGCCTCAACTGGCACCGCATGCCCCGCATTTGTGCCCAATCAGCTGCAGCCAGTACCTGCACCATAGGTCTGCATTAGTGTTATATAGGTTATGCCTGAATGGCCGCAAAGCCCGCCATGGACACTAAACTTGTGTAATATGGCTTGTGCCGAGCAGCTGCACAAGGCATTCCCTCGATGGCCCCCGATGGGTGCAGTATGGACTGAGTTCGGAAGGCCACAGACCGCACAGGACCAGAGCCTCGACACTGGTCTAGCACGAGCTCTGCCCAATTAGCCGCAGTCAGCACCGCCATCGGATACTACACAGAGGTGCAGCGTGGGACATGTTTGACAGACCGCACCGAGTAGGCTCTCCCTAACCCACGCTGTTTTCATGACAGCGCGGCGCCCGATCATGGACGCTGCACTTTATCTTTCAAAAATGCTCCCTGCACATCACAGCACTTCTGCACGCGCTATGCTGCTTAACAAATGCTTATCATTTTTAAAAGCGTCCCATACAGTGCTTTTACTTTAATGGCGGCCGCACCTTTCTTTAGACGAGCCGCGTCTTAAAGAAAGGGGCGTGGCCAACATTAAAGTGAAAGTGCGGCATGGGGCGCTTTTACAAAAAAAAAGATTTGTTTGTCAACTTAAATGCGTTTTTTTTTTGTAAAAGTGCCCTATACCGCGCTTTCACTTTAATGGCGGCCGCGCACCTTTCTTTCGACGCGTCTCTACAGGTCGTCTAAAGAAAGGGGTGTGGCCGCCATTAAAGTAAAAGCGTAGCATAGGGCACTTTTACAAACAAGCATTTGGAATGCAATAGGTCTCGCATTCGCGAGAGTTTAAGCTATTAGCATCGTAAATGACAATGCCTTTTATGTTTTTAAAACCAAAACATAAATCAAAGGCATTGTCATTTACAATGCCAATAGCTCAAACTCGTATAAATGCGAGACCTATTGCATTGCAAATGCTTGTTTAAAGAACCGGTGAGTTGCAGGAAATCGATGCATGGTTAGGTGCAATATGAGTGTTTTTGTATTGAGATATTCCTGGGTGTGGGGTAATGGTTTTATGATTCCAATTTTGGGAGGTGGCTCAAGATGATTATGTTTTTTGGGGGAAATGTTGTAGGAGATGTAACCCGATCCGTGCACTTGGTGGATTCTTATTGTCATTTTTTTAATGCTGATTTGCTACTGAAATTATTTTTTGGACTGTATTATATGCATGTTTTTATTTATGTACCTTTTATGCCCATTTTTATGTGCCCAATAAAGTGTTATGAACTGAACTGAACTGACATCCCGGATGACATCACTGATGACATCACAAATGACATTCCGCCGCAGGTCAGGCCCTGCGCATCCTCACCCCGCCAGTGACCAACCGCCCCGGTGCACAAGGCCTTTGGGCCCATATTGGGCTGAGGAGCAGGTTGCACACTGGTAGCAGGTGAGTTTATGGGTAGTTGACCATGCAGGTAATTCTAACCCTTAGCTGCCAGAGAGGCTAAGCGTGACTCCACAGCCTGAGACAGGATGCTGTGTGAGTGGACCTCTATGGGCTGCATGGCCATGGTAAGGTGCCTTGTGGCCTCATCCATCGATGTCCTAGAGATTGTCCTGGAGCAACTTCATGATGTCCAGGAGACCTTTTGTCAATGTTCTCCAAGGCCAGCATCTGTCTCTCCATCAACCTTGGGTGTTCTTCCAGGTGGGTGGAGATGTTGCTTGTGGTCCATCCATCTCACAAAACTCACAGCACACAGAGGACTGCTTTTCAAAGAAGACATCCTACCAGAGGACAGTTCTTGCCCTTATCAGTTCCCACTTGGGAGGCAATCTGAGACAATGAGTTTGTTGCCAGCACATTTAAGGTTGACATCTGTGGGGTTCTTGAGTGGAAATTGTTCAGTGGGAGATAAATCTAACTCACATGGGGCATCCTCTTCATGAGAAGATGGGGAGAAGAAGAGTTGGACAGTGTAGGGGGAGGCAAATGAGGCATCTGCAGACTGAGGGGTGATTGGAAGTAAGTCCTGCACAGCTTGAATTAGAATCCATGGCTTTTTTACATATTTTGCAGATACCTGGGGACTCTCAAACCAGAAAAGCAACCTGGGAGAGAGATTGCTGGCTGGTGTGAGCTGCTCTTTGTGGTGTCATCCTGCATTGGTCTGACAATCTCTTTTTTCTTTGCAGTGGTGAAGGCCACAGAAATGGCAACTTGCAAGAACAGTGGGTTTGCTCCCTGGATTGTAAGCTGCTGCTCATGGATTTAATGACTTCATTATCAGGCTGTTTGTCCACAGATGCTGCAAGGGAAATGAAATGCAGATGGAGCTTTGACATTTGAGAGGGTGTAATGGCAACAAGATGTGTATTGCTGTAACTTTAGGGCACATGTGACATTTCCAACAAATTGAGATGGGACATAACATTGGTATATATGAGCGTTGCGGCTTGGTGTGTGCTGAGAAACATGAGCTAGGATTGTGTCTTATCCGGTAGTGCCACAGATGCTTTCTACGTGGATGGACACTTGACATCTGCAGCTCACCAACAGTCCCTGAAGGTGACTGGGGGCATGTGTCCCTTCATGTAGCAGTTGCAGGAAACAATAATTAAACATTTTAGACTCCTCATAGTGTGATTGAGGACAAATGCGAGAGCTGTGACAACTTGTGTCGAGCCAATAAATGTAAAAGAGGGATGGTGTATATTCCTTTCTCAGAGACAATATGATTAATGGGCTGGCATTTGTTGGAAATGAGAAAGGAGGTAAATGAGATGCACATGGATACAGACAGTAGTATCTATATTAGGGACACAGACGTCCTGGAAAACTGATGGTAGAGGGCCAAATTGCTAATTGCAAGATATCTCTAATTTGGTCTGATGGGTTAATAGGAGACATTGTGTCACTGCAGCTGTGACGAGAGACATATAAAGAGTATTGAAATATCATGACACAAAGAGTATAAAGGCATGGGAACATGTTACATAGTGATTAAACTTCCACATAGTCATGTCTTGAGTGACAGCTACTCTGAGAATGGGGTTAGTTAAAGGCAGAAACTGATGTAAAGCGAGTGAGTGCTAGTTATTGTGATAAAGGACATCAGTCCATGATTAGCTGCAATCAGGACATGAGTGAATTGAGTGTGTGACAGGCGATACATACATATACTTCAGGCGCGGCCGGTTCAGGTAAGAGTGGTGGGATGGGGAGGGACAAAGGGGAAGTCGGCAGACGACGGAATAGGTAAAATACAATTTAAAAAAACACTTACCTTCCGCTCACCACATTGCTGTGTTGGAGTTGCTGCGAGCGCAAGGTAAGTGGTTTTATTTATTTTTTTACTTTATTTTACCAATTCCGTCATCTGTCTACTCCCCCCCCCCCCCGCCCCACCACTCTTACCTGAACTGGCTGTGCTTGATATACTTACTAATGAAGTAGCAAAAATGAAGCATGTATTTTGTGACATAAGAACACAAACATCAGACCTGTAACTTTACCCAATATACCTGCTGGTTCGACATGCTGAACATGGGGTCCTTATTGTGTTATAGAATCACATATTCATTAGTATCCCACTTAGGAAGAATGAATAAGAGAGAGAAAGAGAGAGAGAGATGTCTAGATTATTATAGATTGACCTAGATGTTTACTTTGCGGCTCTGCACCCGTCTCGTGTGGGAGACCAGTCCACATGACGACACAAGCAGTGCAGCAGCATTGGAGGTGGTGACAGGTGGCTGAGGTAATGGCAACACGGGATCTGCAAAGAAGAACATTACATGATATGAATGAGCATACTTGAACCCTATTCTTCTACAATATAACTATGTGATGAGCACAATGTCTAAGCATATAAAGATAAGGTACCTTTATGGCAATGTTGAGTTATGGCAATCAAAGATGTAGACTTCTCCAGAGTGTGATTGTGACATTGGTAGCAGTGAGGCATAACTGGCCAGTCGCGGTCCGTGTAGGAGTGCCGGCCGGGCGGAGACGTGGGGCGGGGGGGCAGGGTGGGGGGTAGCAAAGTACGGATTACGGACCAATACAGGTAAGTAAACATTTAAATCAATGAAACGAATTTCGTTGCGCGCACTGCATCGCATTTGATAATGCAGCGCTCACAACGAAATTCGTTTAATTGATTTAAATGTTTACTTACCTGTATTGGTCCATAATCCGTACTTTGCTACCCCCCACCCTGCCCCTCCCCCGCCCCACATCACCGCCCGGCCGGCACTCCTACACGGACCGCGACTGCCCCCTGCCATACATGATAAGGGTATTGTAAGTCACCCTGGAGTTCCATATTCTTATAAAGGAACTAGGCCTTCGGCCTTGTTCCTCTATATGGTCATGGAATTCCTTGGCATCTTCCAATATCCTTACAATGTATGGCAAGGTATACTTTATCCCATATATTATACTCTGCCCAAGTGCTAGTAGTTCAAACAGCCTAGGAAGAAGTTTTCTTTTTTCTGCACTATTCAAGGGGATTGCTGGGAATGTCCCACAATAAATTATTTAGGACAAATGCCAACATGGCGAATGCTGTTTCTGATCATTTTTCCCCATGGATTTTTGACTTTCATGTTGACTTTTATAATTTTATGGGGACTACCCTCATGCTCCCTTTACCTACAACTTATCTTTGCATTCTTCTTTCTCTTCCTACGGCAGCACTCCCTTTCTTCGGTGGCCCAAAAACCTATGCAGACTCGTCCTTTTGTAACTGCGTTATCTTACCAAGACCGCTTAGATTTCTACTTCTCTGAATATATAAAGGGGACTTTTAATGTGCCAACCTGCATGCATTTGTGCATATGTACACACACACACACACACACATGCAAATAGACACACATACAAAACACACACACATTTCCTGTTGCATGTAGGCTGTTTCTTGTAGGTCCCATTTCTATTTTTTACCTGCTTCTCCAGATCATCCACTATTTAAGACAATACATTTTGGAGGTACTATTTCTCGCTCATATTACTTTGTAAAGCAGTGGTTATCGCGTTGATCACCTCCTGTCTAGACAATTGTAACGCCATGTATCTAAATATCAATAACTAATCGCTGAACAAACTTCAGATGGTTCACAATGGGCTTCGTGACTCATCCTCAACATCCCGAAACATTTTTCTGTGCAAGAAAGTCTTCAGAATCTTCACTGGCTGCCAATTAGAAAGCACGTGATCTTCAAGGCACTTGCGCTTCATGATAAGAGAGCATTGGCAATCTGTTCCACCTTTCATTGGTACAGGCCGACCAGGCAGTTGAGATCAGCCCTGGCAAGATAGTTGTAGTCCCTAAATTTCGAAACTCAAGATGGGGTGCTCGCTCCTTCTTTGTGGTAGCTGTGAAATTATGGAACACCTTGCCTACGTACATCGATGAGACCGACTCCTTCGTTGACTTTTGAAAACATTTAAAAGCCTGGCTTTTCATGTATTAGGCTTCTATGTTTGGACTCAATAGTTGTTCCTGTCTTTTTACCTTTTCTTTTTTGTAGCTTAGGGCATTTTTTTTTTCTTCCAAGGGATCCCAGATAGGGTTTGCAATTCCTTAGATGCAGCGCCTTGATACCTGCGGGTTAAGAGCGCTTTATAAATCCCTTTTCATTTAATTTAATTTCAATACAACAACTTTTGTGCCTTTGGTAAAGACAGTAGTTTGGATGTATACATTAAGAAACCTTTGTCCCATACCGTAGGCCGGGTCTAGAGATTGTCATGACCTTGTGCCAAAGACAGTAGACTGGGACCACTGTATTGTGAAAAGCCTGTTTTATACTGAAAAGTCGTTCCTTGTGTACCTTTGTAATTCTTTATATATAGCATTTAACTATATGTGTAGAATAACGTGCATTCCTTTACCAAAGTAAAAGTACAGGCTAGTAGCACTATTGACTGTTCTAAATGTCTATGCTGAGTTATGTGTTTCTGACCCACACCATCTCCTTGAGTAAGCCTTGCACTGCTCTGTCAGGGTATATTGAGTGTCAACGGCTAAACTGGTGCACTTGGTGACCAGTTTTGGGACAATAGTGAGGTGGCCCCCAGACACCAGAGGTAAAACGCTCCAAATGTCACAACCGGAGCCCAGTAACCTGTGAGTGCCATGGGATACCCCAAACTAGTTGCCTCAACTTTGAAGAGTTACACATGAGGAAATCTCTTGCCATAGTTGTTTTTGTAAATTCACAAAACTAGTACAGGACTACCCAGTGAAACCTGTAACTGTTGCAGGTCTCCAGAAGCACTCTTGCAGGCAGTGCTTAATTTCAGTTGGTGGTTTCAGGTGGGGGCCACCGGCACTGGTTTTTGGGGACCGGCACTCATTTTCCCTCATCTGACTTTGAACCAGAGCAAGAAACAGAAAAATGCAAAAGGGGGAAAGTAAGAGAAAGAGAAAGAGAAAGATGGAAAAACGATGACCTACAAAACAAGAAGGACTGAAAAAGAACCTGCAAGAGTGAAATAAAGAGGCAGGGGGTGAATTAAGAGGCATGAAGTGGAATCAAGACTACTCAGCCTTGGTTGGTATTCAGCAACCCAATTTTCGAAAGTGCCTGATGTGGGCTTCTGAGCAAAAATGTAGGCCCCAACACTTATTATTTTACAAATTAAGCACTTCTTGGTTAAGACTGAGAGACCTAGGGGCATATTAACAAGGGCATTATCTCCGCTTTTTTGGCTTTAAAAGCCAAAAATGCGGAGATAATCTTTTCGCCCTATTAACAAGTGGGTGCTAACATGCATTAGCGCATGTTAGCACCCTTTTACCCGACGCCTCCCTTTGCATCTCTAATGAGATGCAAAGTGGGCGTCACTGGGCAGTACAACCTTGCAAATATCGCTGATGTGCACATCGCGATATTTACAAGGCTGCCCCAGCATTTAAGCAGACGTTAGTTTTTGGAGAAAACCGCTGTTTTCGCCAAAAACTAACGTTTGCTAAAATGCAGACTTACCTATCCCTAACATTGGGGGTGGATTATGCTGATACGACCACAGGGTCGTATCAGCAAGGTTATCGCCGTTTTGCAGGGAACATCGCTGGAAAACCAGCGATGTTCCCTGCAAAACAGCGATTTCCCCATTATCACTGGAATTTTTGTCGCCCTGGAGAAACGCGTTGTTAATAACGCGCTACCAGGGCGATAAATTCCAGAGATAGACGGCGATAAATAAAGAAGCGCTAAGCGCGCTTTGCGTTATTTATCGCCGTCCCTTAATAATATGCCCCCATGTTATTCAAGAATCTGAACTAATGTAAAAGCAAAAACCTCCAGGTGCGGATTAATGTACGACTTTGTGACAGGTCCCTACACGGTGTGTCCTCCAAGAACACCCTACATGCAAAACAATAAATTAAATAGGCATTGCTATAAAAACATACAACAGACATGCACCATGACACTGAAAGTATGAGATAAATGCATGTATGTAATTACATTTTCACAAAAATGTATTGACATTGTGAACAAAAACACACATAGTAGAAAACACCAGGGAAATTCGACTGCACATCTCAAAAACTTGCTTCCCTGCTTGAGGTCTACAGGGAATATTTCCTTTCCACTCTGTAGTAATGCATTTTTGTTGACAAAAGTGAATTGATGACAGTCAGTAGGGGGCATCTGGTGGAAAAATTCTGTTGACCCATCTCGGATTGGATTTGACTGCACCGCAAGCTACCAGCAGTTGCGGAAATGATAGATTATTGCAATGACCGGCAGAGTGGTCTCCGGGCATATTTAAATGATAATACATTTTACCAGCAAGGAGGCAATTTAGCTGTTTTAAAGCAGCGAGAGCGCTCTCTGTGTGTTTGAGGTGTAAATATATTGCGGCTCATTAAGGGCGCACAGATCACATTAATGGCGGAACACTGGAGCAAAGAGTGTTAATATTTAATTTAATTTTCCGAGTCGACCAAATCTGTTAGCAGTCTCCGGGCCCATCTTCTCAGTCTGCTGACTAATACATCACAGGTTCCACCCCAATAGATTTGTTATCTCTAATATGCTTGGGCGCGGGGCTCCTTAAACAAAGCTAGGTTGCAACACGTGAGGCTTCCCTGCCTCCCAACCTGGTTCAGAGCTTCTCTGTACCCTTCATTAATCTGGCTCTTCAGACTACTGCATGCTGAACCCTGCCATGAAGGGAGCAAGCAAAGGTGTCAAGGGAAGTTTAACCTTCCCCCAGCAAGGATTCTATTAAAATCCACTTCGTGTATAGCTTTAGTCTCTAATTTTAGATCTCAATGACTCATGGGCAGGGGGACGTGAGAGGATAAAAGAGGGGAAGAGACTGCTTGTTGATCACTGTTAGAACTGGGGGTCTCTAGTTGGCAGAGGTAGGTACCTTTGACCAAATAGGGACCCTTGCTTCTAGTCAGGGTAAGGGGCTACACTTCTAAAATAACCCCTGTTCACCCCCATGGTAGCTTGGCACGAGCAGACAGGCTTATCTCAGAGGCAGTGTGTAAAGCATTTGTGAACACATACAGTAATACAGTGAAAACACTACAAATGGACACCACACCAGTTTAGAAAAATAAGTAATCTTTACTAGACTTAACACAAGACCAAACGACAAAAATCCAGAATACTGTAATCAAAAATAGACTTTAAAATGGTAGAAATAGCTTAGTTCAAGGTAGATGGTAAATGCAACACTTTACTCTCAAAGTACCTTAGATGCGTCACGCAAAACAAACAAAAGGGTCGCAGGGAAGTTGATGCGCCGTTCCTTACACTCAGGGGAGTGGATGCGTCGGTTCCTTACTGCTGCGCAGGGGAGGTGAGGCTCGCTTCCTTACTGTGTGGGGAGTTGATGCGTCATTTCTTACTGCGGCCCGGCGACGATGCGACACGATGGCGCCGCGATGTGACGATCCGGTGCGATGTGACAAAATGGCGTCTTGATGCGATGCGACAACGTTGGATGCGATGCATGTACGCCTGACGGCCGTGCGGCGAACTCAGTAACTTCTGAGCCGCGACAGGCCCTTCGACACGCTTCTCCGGTGGTGCGACGGCGACCTCTGCGGCAGCGACACTCTTCTCCGGTGATGCGACGCGCTTCGTCGGTGATGCAACAGTAAAACATGGAAGGGAGACCCACGCCAATGGTGCCAGGTCTAACACGTGTCCCCTCCAGCTGAAATGTGGGGAGAACTACCCATCCCTTGGGAGTTCTCTTCACTAAGGTGGAAAAATCTGGACAGACCATCAGCATTGGCGTGTTCTGTACCAGGGCGGTGTTCCACCGTGAAGTCCATCCCCTGTAGGGAAATGGACCACCTCAACAGCTTAGGATTCTCACCCCTCATCTGCATCAACCATCTGAGGGGCCTGTGGTCTGTCTGAACCCGAAAGTTAGTCCCAAACAGGTATGGTCTCAACTTCTTCAGTGCCCAGACCACAGCAAATGCCTCACGCTCAATTGCACTTCACCTCTGTTCCCGTGGAAGTAACCTCCTACTGATGAAGGCTACAGGTTGGTCTAGGCCCTCCTCATTCATCTGTGAAAGAACAGCCCCCACACCATGCTCTGAAGCATCTGTCTGTACAATGAACTCTTTAGAGAAGTTGGGCGCCAGAAGCACGGGCGCCATGCACATGGCAGTCTTCAGGGCATCAAAAGCTTTCTGACAGGTGTCAGTCCAGTTCACTTTCTTGGGCTACTTCCTGGAAGTCAGCTCAGTCAAGGGTGCAACGATGCTGCCATACCCCTTGACAAACCTCCTGTAGTACCCAGTGAGTCCTAAAAAGGCTCTCACCTCTGTCTGGGTTATGGGGGGTTCCCAAGCCAGGATGGTCTCAATCTTGGGCTGTAGGGGTGCCACCTGGCCGCTCCCAACCTGGTGTCCCAAGTACACCACAGAACCCTGCCCGATCTGGCACTTACTCCCCTTGATCGTGAGGTCTGCTCTCCGCAGCGCCATCAACACTTCCCAGAGGTGGCGCAGATGTTCCTCCCAACTGGCATGGAACGCTGCAATGTCATCCAGGTAGGCGGCACTGAAATCTTCCAGTCCAGCCAACACCTGGTTGACCAACCTCTGAAAGGTGGCAGGGGCATTCTTCATCCCAAAGGGCATAACCCGGAATTGGTAGTGCCCATCTGGTGTGGTGAATGCTGACCTCTCTCTTGCCCCATCAGTTAAGGTGATCTGCCCGTACCCAGACGTTAAGTCAAACATACTGAGGTACCGGGCAGCCCCTAACCGATCAATGAGCTCATCAGCTCTGGGGATGGGGTGCGCGTCAGTCCTGGTGACTGAATTGAGCCCTCGGTAGTCCACACAGAACCGGAGTTCTGGTGTGGCACCCGGTGCGGCAGCCTTTGGGACCAAGACCACTGGGCTGGCCCAAGGACTGTTAGAGGACTCAATCACCCCTAATGCAAGCATCTTGGAGACCTCCTCCTTGATGCAAGCTCTCACCCTGTCAGTCACTCTGTAAGTTTTGTGCTTAACAGGAGGACTGTCCCCAGTATCTACATCATGGACACACCAATCAGTGACACTGGGAATCAGGGAGAACAGATCAGCAAACTGTCCCAACAACTGGCGACAGTCATTCTGCTGCTCAGGGGTCAGGGTGGAAGAGAGGTTTACACCATCCACTGACCCATCTTGCTCTGTTGCAGACAGGAGGTCAGGAAGAGGCTCAGTCTCCTTCTCCATTCCATCATCTGTCGCTAGGAGCATGCCCACTTCGGACCTCTCTAAGTGGGGCTTCAGGCGGTTGACATGTAGGGCCCGCAAAGTGTTCCTGGGAGACTGCAAGTCCACCAAGTAGGTGACATCGCTCTTGCGCTCCACCACCTCAAATGGTCCGGTCCACTTATCTTGGAGCGCACAGGGCTCCACGGGGGCAATGACCCAAACTTTCTGACCAGGCTGAAGCTCAATCAGAGTGGCATTCTGATCGTACCACCGCTTCATCTCTTCCTGGCTGGCTTCCAGATTCGCCTGAGCGAGTTGCCTGAAACGCTGGGTTTGGTTTCTGAAGGCCAGCATGTAACTATATACATCCTGGGGAGGTTTCCTGGGAGCTTTCTCCCAGCCTTCCTTTACCAAACTCAGAGGTCCTCTCACAGGGTGACCATACAGCAGTTCAAAGGGGCTGAACCCTAAGGACTTCTGTGGCACCTCCCTGTAAGCAAAGAGAAGGCATGGCAAGAGGACGTCCCACTTACGCCTCATAGGTTCCTCAAGACCCATAATCATGCCTTTGAGGGTCCGGTTGAATCTCTCAACCAGCCCATTACCTTGGGGGTGGTAAGGAGTGGTGAACTTATAAGTTACCCCACACTCCTGCCAGAGGGACTTCATATACTTGGAAATGAAGTTGGTACCACAGTCTGACACCACCTCTCTAGGGAACCCCACACGGGAGAAAATCCCCATCAACGCACGACCCACCACGGGGGCCGTCACAGTCCGGAGAGGGATGGCTTCCGGGTACCGGGTGGCATGGTCCACCAAGACCAGGATGAACCTGTTGCCTATGGCTGTCTTGGGATCCAGAGGCCCCACAATGTCTATGCCCACCCTTTCAAAGGGGGTGCTGACCACAGGGAATGGCTGGAGGGGAGCCTTGTGCTTCCTCCCACTCTTTCCACTTGCCTGGCAAGTCTGACAGGTCCTGCAATGAGTATCTGAACTCTTGCGCATTTGGGGCCAATAAAAGTGGGTGACAAGCCTTTCAAAGGTCTTGTCCTGCCCCAAATGTCCTGCTAAAGGCACATCATGAGCCAGCCCCAGTAGGAAGGCTCTGAAGCGCTGGGGTACCACCAGCACACAGGCTGATCCAGGCTCAGCAACCTTAGGCTCACTATACAGGAGACCATTCTCCCAGTAGATCCAATGTGATCCAGACTGATCACCTGCTGCCTGGTTTGTGGCCTGTTGCTGCAAACCCACAAGAGAAGGGCACTTGTTCTGCTCCTCGCAGAACTCTTCCCTGGAGGGGCCTCCTTCCTGCTGCCAATGGGTCAGCTCAGGCAGGTCCCCCAGTTCAGCCACCTGTTCCCCTGTAGGTTCCAGGGCATCCCCCTCAAGGTCTGCCTCCTCCTGGACCGTGGGAACCACGGGGGCCGGTTTACCGCGCCCCCTGCCTCTTCTCTTTAAGGCAGGCACCTGGGCCACTCTTTCAGGCTCCAGGTCCTCTTGAACACCCTTACTGGCTGCCATGGACCGGGTGGTCACACACGCCCACTCAGGAAGACCCAACATCTTCAAATGAGCTCTTCGCTCCACCTTAGCCCAAGGGTAGCTCTCCAAATCGTTACCTAACAGACAGTCAACAGGCATGGCTGGTCTCACAGCTACTTGAAGAGTACCAGAGACCCCCGCCCACTCAAAGAGAACCTGAGCCACCTTGCAGTGGCTCTCTGTGTTGTCAGCGGCAACAACTGGGTAAAATGCATTGGGGACCACCTGCTCTTCAGACACCAGGCGACAACTGACAGCTGTCACACTGGCTCCGGTGTCTCTAAGAGCCTCCACTCTATGGCCATTGATGGTCACCCACTGCCTGTACTTTTTAGTGTTATCAGGCAGCTGGGTCCTGGGGACCACCTCACAGTCTCCTAAAGAGACTAGGGACATCTCTGCGGGACCCCACCCACCTTGGGCACCCATCTCCTCCCCCAGGGCTACACTAGCCATCTGCCGTGGTGGTGCACCAGTGGGTGCTGTTTTTTCTCTCTGTGGGCACTGGGGATCATAGAACCGGTGGCCCAACTCATCACACTTAAAACATTTCAGGGGTCCCTTATGAACAGGTTTACCTGTCAGGGCCCCTGGCTTCTTCTCAGGGGGAGGCTGGGAACCCTTCCCTTGGTTCCCTTGGGGATTACTTTGAGGCCCTTTCTGGAACTCCCTCTGTTTACCCTTGTCCCCCCCACTCTTCTGCTGGGGACCCTGCCCACCTTTGGCGGAGTCTCCCACATGACCCTTGTGGACCCGGGTGCTCACCCAGCGGTCCGCCTCCTCAGCAAGCTTCCTAGGGTTAGTCAGCTTGCTATCAATAAGGTGCTGGCGTAGCTCTGGAAAACAATTACTAGACAAGTGCTCCCATGCAAACAAATCATAGAGCCCCTGATAATCATTCACTTTGCTACCCTTCACCCAACCATCCATGGCTCTGCAAAAAAAAGTCACATATTCTACCCAAGTGCTAGACTCCAGTTTCTTACAATTCCTAAACCTTTGTCTATAAAGCTCAGGGGTCAACCCATACCTGGTCATTAAGGCTTCCTTCATTTGCACATAAGAATTCTGATCCTCAGAAGGCAATTCCAATAAGGTATCCCGCCCATCACTGAGGAACGGCCCCCACAACCCTGCTCCCCAATCCTTCTCAGGGACCCGGTGGGAGGTCATAGCTACCTCATAGGCTTTGAACCATTGCCCAATATCTTCATTCTTATGAAACTCCTTAATGGCATCCTTGGGAATGAACACTCTTGTTTCTACAGGCACAGATGGTGCGCTGCCATCAGAGGGAGAAATCTCTAAACTCTTGGCTTTCAATTCCAATTCCCTCAACATCCTCTCATGCTCCAAATGCATTCTTTTTTCCTCCAAGGCCAACTTCTTATTCTCCAACTCCATCTGCCCACCTATTTTGAGCTTGGCCAGCTCCATCTTATGCATTCTATCTCTCTCCCTGTCCTCCAACTCTCTTGGGGACAGGTCCTTTGAAGAAACACTGCTGCCTGCTCTGGAAGGCACCTTCCTCCCATCCAGGCCCACTGGCCCCTCTAGCTGCCCATCTAAATCCTCTACTTCCTCCTTAGGCTCTTCAGGATGCTCAGTGGCATTCCTAGATTCTACCCAGGCCTTCAGCGCCTTCTGGTATTCCTCTTTCTTGCTGAGGCCTTTCATAGAGACTTTAAATTTCCTGCAAGCAGCTTTGAGGTAAGACACAGTGTAAGTGTCAATCCTATCTTCTTCAAAATCAATGTCAACAGATGCAATGGATGATGCTTTGCTCATGGTAAAAAACAGTTGGCAGTTCTCAAAAAGCAAAAGGAAGTTCCAAGATAAATTCTACCAAAAAGTATGTGGTCGCGTTATGGTCTGCACTCACTAGTAGTGTACACCAGTCACTGTATATGAGTCACAAATGCAAGTCCAAATCCTCACCGCTGACCACCAATGTTAGAACTGGGGGTCTCTAGTTGGCAGAGGTAGGTACCTTTGACCAAATAGAGACCCTTGCTTCTAGTCAGGGTAAGGGGCTACACTTCTAAAATAACCCCTGCTCACCCCCTTGGTACCTTGGCATGAGCAGACAGGCTTATCTCAGAGGCAGTGTGTAAAGCATTTGTGAACACATACAGTAATACAGTGAAAACACTACAAATGGACACCACACCAGTTTAGAAAAATAAGTAATCTTTAGTAGACTTAACACAAGACCAAACGACAAAAATCCACAATACTGTACCATCCACTGCAGCCAAGATGGACGCCGGGTGAGGAGCTCCGGCCGGGAGCTCCTCCGACTGGGAACTGACTCTGGCACTTGCCCCGGGCCCCTCTCCCTCTCCTACCTCCTAATCCACGGTGGATCTTGTGCCTGCACTCCGGTGCCTTCCTTTCCCCCTAGAGTTCTCCGGCTAGCCTGCTACACAACCTCCGAGTGTCCCGAGGGAGCGCCCACGGAGCCTTTACCATCATGGCCGCTGGCTCGGCGGTGAAGCCTCACTGCTGTAGAGTTTGAGCAGGCGGCTCTCCCCCCTCTGATTGCCACCCTCCTCCAAGATTTGTCCTCTTGTTCCACGCACTCTAGGTGCCATCGAGTTTGACAAGCCGATGGGGAATGCAGAAATAATAACGCCGATAATTTCCCTGGTTGCGAGTTCCAACGACCTAATATGGCAGAATGGGTCGTTCTGAAAACGGAGGGATCTAATGGCTTATTGGAGCCTCTGATTATTTCGCCGAGCATTGGATTTGCGAATTTATAGCCGTTCACACACTCGACGAGGTACTTGCATCTTTTTCTCGTCTTTTAAAGGCTTTTATGGTGCGTGTTTGGGGAGTGCTGCCTGATTGTAATATGGCGTCCACACGCATAACGCGGAGCTTCTCTTACCGGCTTCGCTCTTCGATAGTATGCCAGCAAAATAGTGACCAAGCGTAAAAATGTGGGTTGCGGTTGAGGAAGAGTGATGTCAACGGGGTTTGCGGTGGACTCGTGACGACCCCCAACGGAGCTGTGCCTGACTCTAAAATGGCGGCCAATTTAGACGAAGCGATCGGCTTTATTCATTCGGTCTGCCTTAGCGTCTTTGTAAGAGCGCGAGTATTGATGGGAGCAACGCCTGCATTTCCTGAAGTGCCTCCAGCCGTCTCTTTGAGACCAGGGTCCTGATGACTTTTGGCACTGTGCTTTTTAACCATCTTTAGAACTGGTGGCAACTAGAACTAGCACTGAACCATGGAGACTAATAGATTCGACGTGCCTGACTCTAAGATGGATGCCAAAACCATACTCCTTCTCCTACCTTGCCATCCTCGCCAGCAGCTACCACCCGTCTTTGGTTTCTAGCCTCTGATCCCCTCCTTATCCTCACTCTTCTCTGGCGGAGCCCTAAATGCATACATGGCTGCTTCCCCGTGGAGCTGCACCGACAGCTATAGGGGAGACTGGCCCTGGCACACCGCTATGGCCGTCACCTACCCAGCCGGATCTCGGACATTTGTCTCGTTTTCTTCCCCGCTGCTGTCTCCTTCCTGTGGATTACCTGCTGTCCCTGACCTTTCCTATCCTGACTTTCGTGTTCTCTAATCTACTCCTGTATTGTTTATTTATCCATTATGTAACTATTGTGATACTTTTGCAACTTGTAACTCGCTATGTCCTTATGTAAAGCGCTCTGATACCTCCGGGTCTAGCCAGTGCTATATAAAACTCAAGTAAATAAATAAACTGTAATCAAAAATAGACTTTAAAATGGTAGAAATAGCTTAGTTCAAGGTAGATGGTAAATGCGACACTTTACTCTCAAAGTACCTTAGATGCGTCACACAAAACAAACAAAAGGGTCGCAGGGAAGTTGATGCGCCGTTCCTTACACTCAGGGGAGTGGATGCGTCGGTTCCTTACTGCTGCGCAGGGGAGGTGAGGCTCGCTTCCTTACTGTGTGGGGAGTTGATGCGTCGTTTTTTACTGTGGCCCGGCGACGATGCAACACGATGGCGCCTGGATGGGATGTGACGATCCGGTGCGATGCGACAAAATTGCGTCTTGATGCGATGCGACAACGTTGGATGCGATGCATGCACGCCCGACAGCCGTGCAGCGAACTCAGTAACTTCTGAGCTGCGACAGGCCCTGCGACACGCTTCTCCGGTGGTTCGACGGCGACCTCTGCGGCGGCGACACGCTTCTCCGGTGATGCGACGCGCTTCGTCGGTGATGCGACGGCGAACAGCTGCGGCGGCGGCACGCTTCTTCGGCGATGCAACGGCAACTGCTGCGGCGGCGACACGCTTCTCCTCGTTGCGTCGCGCTTCCATCTCCCAGCGACACACAGTCTTCTCAGAGGGCCCAAACCACAGTAGGTACCTCTCTGCAGGTAGAATTCCCAGCAAGGGAATTCAGGGGAGCTGGTGGTGAAGTCTTGTATCCCTGAGACTTCAGGCAGGAGGCAAGCACACTTCAAGCCCTTGGAGATTCTTCCTCAAGATTATGAAAAGTTCACAAAAGTCCTTTTCCCCTTTCCTTGGCAATAAAGTAACCACTGCAGGCCAACCCCAGAAATGGCAAAACAGCACAGGGGCAGTCTCCTCCTTCAGCTTCCTTGGTTCTTCTCCTTGGCAAAGGTTCGTCTTGATTCCCAGAAGTGATCTAAAGTTCTGGGGTCTGGGTCCCCCTTTTTATACACACAAATCCTTTGTCTCTGAAGGCAGAGAGTGTCTGTACCTAGTCCAAACCAGTTCTGGGTGCATTCTGCCAGTGCACAACTTCTTCCTTTGTCAGTGTGGGCCAGGGTCATCAGACGCACCACAGGAGGTGGAGCCAGCATTGTGGAAGGCAGGCACAGCCCTATTCAGGCCCAGGTGCTACTCCTCCCACCACTCCCAATGCAGGTAGGTCTATTCAGCCTAGTGCTGACTCACCCTGCCTCCTGGAGCCACCCCAGCCCCTGTCACTCACAAACCAGACATGAAATACACAAACCTAGCAGAGGCAGGCTGGATGGTTAGGTAAGAAAATACCTACTTTCTAAAAGTGGTATTTTCAAACACAGAATGTTAAAACCAACTTTACTAAAAGATGTATTTTATCATTCTGAGTTCAGGCATACTAAATTCGTTTTTCTACCATGTTCCCTGGGTCAGTTAGGATTATAAGATGTTATAATCAAACTGTCCATTCTGGCCTATGGGGACAGGTAGCCTTGCAATAGTGAAAAACGAAAATGGCTGTAATTCACTATCAGGACATGCCACACACATCAGGGCATGACCTACCTTTCACATACAATGCACCCTGCCCTTGGGCCTACCTTAGGGGTGGCTAACATGTAGAAAAGGGAAGGTTTAGGGACTGGGAAGTGGGTGCACTTACCAAGTCAACATGGCAGTACTGGACTGCACACAGGCTCTGCAATGGCAGGCCTGAGACACACTTTACAAGCTGCTTCTGTGGGTGGCACAACCAGTGCTGCAAGCCCACCAGCAGTATTTGATTTACAGGCCCTGGGCACACATGGTGCACTGTACTAGGGTCTGACAAGTAAATCAACTAAGCCAATTATGGAGTCACTAATCCATTACATCAATTTAACACAGGGAGCACTTGCACTGTGGCACTGAATAGCAGTGGCACAGTGCCCAAAGCATCTAGACCAGCAAAACACATAGCAAAAATATAGGAGGCAACAGCAAAAAATGGAAGGGAGACCCACGCCAATGGTGCCAGGACTAACAATCATGCAACCCAATTCGTTTGTAAACAATGCAAACAATTTGTAACCCAATTCATTTATTAACCAATCCATTCCAAAATTTCTTTATTTCGGTCTAGGACCATAAATGACATTACATAGACAGTATAAAATCAAGTTAAAAGATGTAAAAAAGTCATAAAAAAATTAATACACAGGCGATTAATACGGAATGACAGTCGGTATTTGGACCATTCTGTTTTCTAAAAAGGCCTTACGTGTCCACCACATGGAAGTTAAAAAGCGAGAAACAGCGTAGACAATAGGTAGGTGGGTGTTATACTTCAATAGTCTAAAAGTTGCTTCATAGCGCCTTGTGCCCAGGTTCCTACACAGTTGTACCAGCCATCTTTGTCTATTTTTTTTGTATCCCGGGCAAAAAAAGAATACATGGGGTTCAGTGTCCTCTGCCATAGTGCATGCCGGACATCCCAGATCGACGCTGGTGGACCATTTATTAGAAAATGCACGCAGCGGGAGAGTGCCATGCCTGAACTGGACATAAAGCTTTCTAGCCAAAGCTGGTTGTATTTCGTCTAGGCATGACTCCAGATTATAAGTGTCCTTTACTTCCATGAATTTGGCAGCGATGGAGCCTATGGTGGGATTTTCAAAATATTGGGCTAGTTTGCCCTCCCTATAGCTACTAACCAGTTGTGTCCGTGAGGTTGCAGTGCAGGCTACCCCCGGGTTACACCAGAGACTATCCCTACCTAGGTTGTGGAGACCTTTTATGATATGCGCGAACCAGGCCAATTTGCTGATACCTGGGAGACCCAAAATTTCTTGCAACTCTGACCTAAATTCGGCCAGTTCGGGGGTCACCCATAGTCGACGCCAAAATAAAAGAGGTCTGCAGCCGATTTCCTCTATAATGGGTCTGACCCCTAGATCCAGACGCAGTGGAACAAGTAGGGAGCTCGCTGGTAGTCCAAGCAACTGTCTAAAAAGATTGTTCTCAGTTTTGATCATATTCTTCAGAAGACAATGCCCCCATAGCTCCGCCCTATACATGACAGAGCTTCTTAGTTTGGTTTTGTAGATCTCTAAAACGGGTCCTACTGGCTTGTGTGAGGAATTTCTGTAGAGCTTAGCCAGGCCGCCTACGGTCTGGGTTAGCTTGAGGCTGGATTTAACCATATGGGGCCCCAATCCATATTTTCTGATAGGGTGAGACCTAGATACTCAAAGACCGAAACCCGCTCAAGTTGGATGCCGTTCATGTGCGGGTTTGGACGTGTTGTGTGAACGGGGTTGAAGACCATATATTTTGTCTTCTGTATATTGATCTCCAGCCCCCTGGTTTCACAGAACTCGGCAAAACCGTCAAGGATTTTCTGAATACAGCAAGAGGGTATCGTCGGCAAACATCAGTGCCGGAATTAGTTTGTGTGCTAACTTGGGAACATCTATATCCTTCAACCCGCTCAGTTTGTCAGCCAAACCATTGATATAAAGGCAGAACAGGGTGGGGGCCAGCACACAACCCTGCCTAACCCCTGTATTTATTGGAATGGGAGGAGTCAATTCCCCATGCTTCCCATATCTAATTTGTGCAAAGTTGCCCTCATGCAATCTCCTTAACATATTCAAGAGGTAACAGGGGATCCCAAGATCACTTAACACCACCCAGAGTGCCTCTCTGGGCACTAGGTCAAAAGCACTTTTGAGATCCACGAAGACCAGATATAGACTACCCCCTTCCAAATACACCGTTTTCCAATAAAGGAGTTGGAGCCTAAATATTTGGTCTATAGTGGAGGTTTTTTCCTTGAAGCCTGCTTGTAAGGGACTCATGATTTTGTGTTCCTCCGACCAGGCCTGCAAGCGGCCCAGTAGGATCCTTGCAAACATTTTCTGAGTTACATCTAACAGACTGATTGGTCTGTAGTTGGTGGGCAGTAAAGGGGACCCTTTTTTATAAATTGGGATTATCTCGGCTCCGGCCCAAGTCGCAGGGAGTGCCATCCCTTGGAGTATAGAGTTAAAAAGCACCCACAGATAGGGACCCCAAGTGGTGGGCTCGGCACAGTAAAGATCCCCTGGTACCTTGTCCAGACCTGGGGCTTTACCAGGCGCAATATTTCTAACAGCACTGATGACTTCTGACACAGACAGCATGGGATACACTGTAGGGGAGTTGGGTGGGGGCTAGGATGCTATGGACTGGGTACTACTGGGTTTATTAACAGTTAAACAATTTTGTGGTTTGATTTCTCAGTTTTTAAGATACTGAATGTTTTTAATCGCAAAAACGATTGCAAGCGCAGTGTAGTTTCACCTTTAAGTCTCTCGTTAAGACTGAGTGGCCCAGTAATGCCCGGTTACTTACCGGTAATCTTCCTTACTCCGAGTCCAGGTCTTCCTGTTCCCTTCACACATGAGCAGTTCCCCTGCTCCACAGAACCTATTACCTAGCTGAGGTCAAAAACTTCCCAAAATACGGCTCGGAACTACACGACATGCATAAAGGGGGGAAGTACGTCATGAAGACATCCTGAGAATACCAAAGAAACCCAAAAGAAAAGAAACAATCACCAAAAACAGGACACAAGAGGGAGGGACATGCTCGAAATGGAATGGGTAGACCTTGACTCGGAGTAAGGAAGATTACCGGTAAGTAACCAGGCATCACCTCTTCGCCCGTCTTCCCATCCCATTCCTTCACACAAGAGCCCATACCCAAGCGTATAGTGATTCATTCACACACAAACCAAAGATGATGCAACACACTTGAATCTTAAAAAAGCATAAATCACAGATTATGTGAAGCTGATAAAACACGAGAACTAAAGTCCGATGATGCAGCCATTCCCAACTGAAGCCGGTCAAGGGAGACAAGCATGTTGGCGGAAGCCCATGTTGCTTCATTACAAATCTCTCTGAGAGAAGTACCCTTAAACATTGCCCAGGACGAGGAAATGCTCCTTGTCAACCGACTCTGTACCAAAGAAGGGAGAGAATGGTGAGCAGCCTCACAGGACAGAAGTATAGCACACTTTCCCACCAAGTCAAAGTGGACAAAGAGTGTTTAAGACCCTTCCCAGAGAGACCGTAGGTGACAAACAAAGAATCCATCTGCCTAAATGAACTGGTACGTTCCAGGTAGATTCAAAGGGCCATCAAAACATCAAGGGAATAAAGCTTTTCCTCCTTGTGAGAAGAAGGGCCTGGACAAAAGACTTGAAGGACAATATCCTCCTGACAGTGGTAATCCGACAAGATCTTAGGCTGGAAAAATTGGCTAGGAAGCAAGATCACCTTGTCAGTACAAAATTGTAAAAAAGAAGGAGAAGCCAGCAAAGCCTCGACTTCACCAATCATGTGACCAGAAGAAATCGTCACCAAAAAGAACTCCTTTACAGAAAGAAACTTAAGGTCAACTGAAGAAAGAGGCTCAAATGGAGGACGAGTCAATGCCTGAAGCACTAAAGAAAGATCCCAGTGGGGGACAGGAGAGCGGGAAACAGGCCGTTGAAGAAAACTCCTCAAGAGGCTGAAAAACTGGAGTCATATCTGAACCCCTGAAGGCTAGAATGGCGGCCCATTAAGTAAGGATAGTAGAGACCACCATGCCCAACATAAAATCATCCCTTAAAAATTCTAAAGACTTGACAGGATTACCAGAATTGGGAGACAACCCTTTGTTTTTACACCAAGAATCAAAATTCCTCCAGTGACAGCTGTAATATTAAAGGGTTGAAGGCCTACGAGAAAGCTGAATGCTCTGAGCCACCTCAACAGAACAACTGTGTGCCAACAAGTTCAACCTCCCAAGTGCCATACCCCCAGCCTGAGACATAGAAGAGAGGCTGTGCTGAGAAGAGGCACCGGGAACGGAGACGCATGAATGGGAACTCCCCAATGGGGGCTCACTGCCAAATCCTTAAGAAGTGGAAGCTAAGGCCTCCTGGACCATTTTTTGATGACCAGAAGAACATCCACATGATCCACCCAAATCTTTCTGAGAACCCTGGGAATCAAGGGAAACAAGGGGGAAAGCAAACAGGAGACGCTGGGGCCAAGGGTTGGAGATTGCGTCTATCGCCCAGGCTGTCCTGGTGAGGATCAGACTGCAAAACCGAGGGAGAAAGGAATTCTCTTCTGAGGCAAAAAGATCCAGCCAAGGGAGGGCGAATCAGGATTGAATCTGCTGAAACAGAATGGGTGACAGACACATGGTTACAGAAGAGGGGAATACCCTCCTCAGGGAGTCCGCAGGCCCATTCTCTTCCCTAGATGATAGACTGCTGAGAGATAAAGAACATCCGTCTCTGCCCACATGCCGATCTTGTGGGAGAGCAGAAACAGAGCATGCTGCATACCCCCTTGCCGGTTGATATAGGCTTGCACAACCTGATTGTCTGTCTCCACACGGACTGCCTGGTCTCGAAAGAGAGGAGCAAATGAAAGACATGCCTGCCATACCGCCTTCAACTCCCTCCAGTTTAAAGATTGAAAAGCCTTGAAGCGGGACCATTTGCCTTAGGCTTTTGAATCCCCCAGAACTGCCTCCCAACCCTCGGTGTGTGCATCGGTTGTCAGAATAACAGAGAGAGGAGCACTCAGATTGTAACCCCTGGAGAGATTGTGTGGTGACAGCCACCACTGGAGAGACTTCTGAATCTCTGAAATAACAGGAATGAGAGAGTCAAATTCCTGTGAAGCTGGATCTCAGTGGTGGAGGAGATAATGCATGATGGGAAACAAATGTAGGCAAGCTCAGGGGAAAATCTGCAGAGTGGAGGTCATCTCCCCCTGACTCTGCAGCCAGAGACGTGCCAAAACTTGAGACTGGGACGGAACCCAAGAGAGGTGTTGGATTAGGGACAATTGTCTCTCTGGAGTAAGGAACACCATCCCCAGATCCATCTTGAAGAGGGCCCAGATGAACCTGGGAGGGTTGCAGAGAGGTCTTCTTACGGTTGATTAGAAATCCAAAATCTTTCAGAAGACGGCAGACTTGTTTCACCTCCTCCACTGCCTTAGAAAATGAAGGAGAGACAATTAGCCAATAATCCAGGTAAGGGTAGACTTGAATCCCTTGAAAATGAAGAATACCTACCTGGGGGGCAAGAATTTTGTAAAAACCTTTGGCGCCGATGAAAGGCCAAAAGGAAGCACCTGGAATTGGTAATGTGTTGTGCCCACTGCAAAGCAAAGAAACTTTTGATCCACCGGGTGGATGGGAACGTGCAAGTATGCGTCCATCAGGTCTAAGGATGTCAGGTAGCTCCCCTGATGAATCAATTGAAGGATTGATTGCAAAGTCACCATCTTGAAGGGTTTGTAAGGAATGTGCAAATTCACCCCTTTCAGATCCAAAACTGGACGGTAGTCTCTTGAGGCTTTCTGCATGAGAAAAAGAATGGAATAATTACAGTGACCCCTTTCTTGGGGCAGAACCTTGATTATGGCTGCTTTCTCCAAAGAAGCTGAATACCTTCCAGCAAAGCCGCTTGCTTCATGGGGTTCTGTGGCAGAGGAGTCAACTTGAAAGTCTGAGCAGGGCGAGATTAAAATTCTATCTGGTAACCTGAGGACACCGTCTGAACCGCCCAGGCATCCAATATTGCCAACCACTGATGATGGAAGCAGCAAATCCAACCTCCCACTGGTAGGAATGCATAGTCACTGCTTTGGAGGAGAAGTGGTTGAGGCAACATCTGACTGAGACCGAGATTTGTCTCCTTCAGGTGCTTCCCGGCCATTACCCAGCCTCGAAAAGGCTGGCTAGGACCCCTAGCTTGAGGACGGACAAAAGCGCTGTGATATGCAAAACCTCTCAATCTGGAGGGAGGGCAAATGGGAGCAACCAGCTTCCTGTTTTCTGCTGACTGTTCACCATCTCTTCAAGTAGATGTCCAACAACCTTAGAACCCTCGAAAGGTAATTTCAATGGATTGACTTCTGAGAAGCATCAGTCTTCCAAGCCTGCATCCTGGCTATGGTGACATGCAGCAATAGAAGCCCCTGACGATGCTGAACCTGCACACAAGTTATCAAAAGGTATGTCAGATAAGTAGCGAACTTGAAGTTCCATCAAAGCCAGCAGGAAGTTGTATCCACTCCCTCACTCATTTGCTGTGCCAAAGTCTGAAACCCTTCAATACAGACTGAACCATATAAGTGGTATAGGCCGTTGCCCAAATGTGATTCCAGTCCTTGAGATACAACTACCACTAGAACAGTTTTCTTTTCCATCTAAAACACGAATTGAAAGGTTATTTATTGATCCCACTTTCTTATGTTATGCATGTACATGCTTGAAATACTCCACATCTTCGTGCTGGGGATACTCGATAGAAGAAAGACCAGCAGTGACAGAAGGCACTCATAGTAGTACACACCAATCCTATCAACATCATTGTTTGACCCATGCAAGAGCCAATGAAGTAGAGAGGCTTGGATTCCAATCCCTTTAGTAACTCCCATTGCTCTGATTTTTGCAGAACTTTAAAGTGAAAGGTACATGTAGAGCTTCATGAAGAGGGTGGGAAGGAGAGTTTCATGCAAATTTATTAAAGATATGAACGCTGGAGAGAAGCACTTAAAATTAAATAGCTTTTCATCTCTTGCACAGGGGAACTTGCTGAATTAGGACTCGCAACAAATCTCAAGCAGAAGACTGGAATGAGTCACACCTTAATAAAAATACGTTTTCGTAGCACCAGCAGTGCAGTTTCGAACCTGAATGGGGCATGCATAAAGCAATGAGGCGTTATGGTAGGATTAGACAGTGACATCTTAAGGATTTTGGGGGCCCTGTGCAAGATATATTTTGGGGCATCTTTTGTGGAACAGCTTTGAATTGATCACTCATTTTCAGCTAATTCATGTTGTGTTGATGCCAAGGAACACATAGGCATGCAAATTTAGACAAAAGCTCAAACTGCCTGTTGTCCGCAAGCTAAATGGTGTTAGAATAGACCCGTTGGCGCTTACGCAGTGCTCTATGTAAATTATCATTCGCTGCACCATTCTATTCAAGACGCCATTTTAGGCTGTTCGAAACTGATCTTGTTCAATTCCGAGAAATGCCCCATCTTGAGTTTCGTTTCTGGAACATTAGGTTTTGTTTCAGTAATGAGCACACTGTTCATGTCAGCACATAGCTTTCTCACTAGATAGAGGCCTTCTCCCACTTGTCTGGTGGCGGGCTCCGAATGGAACGACCTTGGACAATGTTAGTTTGTGTAAGATATGAGCGCTGGAGCCTTTTTTTCTGTATTTCGCTGTCTAACTGCACCTGATTGGAAAATTCCACTGTGGGCGTGTTTTTGCCCGACTATGAAACGTACATAATGTATCTTTATGCTTGTCGATTTCAGTTCCCTCTGTACCACTCTCCAAGACTGTGCAGACGGGGCTCCACTCTGAGTGCATTTGAATAAAACAATTATTGGTATATTCTCCACTGTTCCTCCGACTCTTCATTTGATATGGAAGGCTCATAGGTGGTCCGAAGAGACCTGGGTGGCCCCAAGCGGGTCACTTCCTTCAGTTGGCACCCCAACAGGGACTCCTTCGGGTGATTCATCCATCCCCTTGCCGCAGACGGGGGGAAGGACGAGGGCATCGTCCGGTCAGACTGACGGCTCAGGGATCCCTGCACAAAGAGTTTCCGTTACTCGCAGCTGCTCCTTCTGTCCTTCCGGACTGTGCCTCACCCAGTGGTCATCCCGACTGGAGTCCTGAACGGCGAAACCCTTGATCTGACTGTTTGGTCTGAGGAGTCGGCAGTGGAGAACCGGTTCGTTTGTACTGCTGATTTCAGGTGAGTTTGTTTTGGTTCTTTGTGGGCATGGTACCCTTTGGGTTTGAGTTTGGTACGGTCTAAGGACTGTCTTGATAAAAAGTATTTGCAAAATACTTTGCCAGGTAAAAATAACGGTTTTGTTTTTCTTTTGCAATGCCTGGCCTTAGCAAGTTTTGGAATTTGTGTTGTTGTTGTTCTGCAGATGCCCGGTTGGAAGAGGCTCAGCCTGCGCCTCCTGAAGGCAGCCCTAATTGTGATATGTATGTGAAACATGGTCTTGTCCCTATTATGTTTAGTACATTATGGCACAAATATACGAGGGACAATGCCGAGTTACAGTGGCCTATGACAGGCTCTTTTGATGAACAGAAGATTGACTTTTTACAGGAACAGTTGTTTAAGAGACGAAGTAGACAGTCGATGTTTGACTCTCTTCAAACTTGGCAGAAGGAGGCTAAGCAAAGGCGGTTAAAAATGGAGAAAGATGCACGGAAAGGGAGGATGCAGACTCTTACACAGAAAGCTGTAGCATATGATAGATAAAAACAGGCGACAGGAATTGAATGTGAGGATAGGAGATTTCGGTTGCACATTGACAAGTCCTATCTGGCCAAAGAGGAAAATGACACTTTTGTAGAGGAGTTGTTAGATACTCGACCCCGCCTCCTTATGCCCAGCAGAGGATATACCCCGTTGTCTCTTTGCAGGCACCGCAGTCTGCCTCGTCTGTTGAAGTTGCCCCTGTATCTACAACCGTTGTACCCACAGCTCTGGTTACCGTGCCTCCTATTCTTTCTCTCCCTTTACCATCCTTGATGACTGTGACCTCTATTACATCCACTGCCCCTACTCTTGTGTCCTCTGTTCTTTCTCCTCCGGTGCAACCATTGACTACAGTTTTACCTACTACTCCTATTACCCCTCCTCCTGCAGTTATTCATCCCCCGATGCTTTCGGATACTGATACCCCTGTATGTGAGTTTGAAGACAGGGATTTGGTGAGATTTAGGGAACGAATGGGTCCATTGATGCGATCTGAAATAGGGGAGGAAGAGAAGAGGACAATAGCAAGTCAGGCCATGCGGTGAGCTCGTAATGCAGTTTATAGTGTGGAAGATATTTGGCGTGTTATACGTGATTTTGAGCCCTTTTTACAACAGCATGCTCTTCAACATATGTCTGCTACATTGATTGCTCTTTGGCATGTACACATTGGGTCAGAGGCTCCTCAAATATTATTTGACATTAGAGATCGTGTTTATGTTACCGATTTGGAACCGGGACAGGTGTTTGGCAATGTTACTACCATAGTTTCTTATAGAGGCCGGTTGTATTATAAGAGCCCTACTCAAATAACTCAGTTCCCTATGCGTGAAGTCCAACCGATTTATCACCCAGAAATACCTGAGTTAACGGACCAGCGCAGTATGGTCACTAGCCCGCCCGTAGCTGTCTGCTTTCAGGAGCAATGGGTCTTCAAACTTTTGTAGGCTGAGCCCCCCCAGCTGAATTTTTTTAAATGTTGGGCCCGCCCCCCTCCACCTGACAGAAATTTCTGGAATCTCGTACACCACATAATCGTCTGCCACCCACATATCCCGGGCCATATCTGGCAAATAATGTTCAACACAGTAAGTGTGTTTAGTTAACTGCAGTTTTGTGAGTGGGTGTGGTTAAATGACAGAGGCTTATTACACAGCTCAAAACTCAATTTTCCCGCCGGTACATTAGTCACCAGACACTGGTGAACCACACCTGAATATAAGTGATGACGCTTTTATTGTTGCCTAAAAACTGCTGGATATACAAGGTACTTTGCAGTGTCAGCCCCCAGTAACAAAACCAACCCCACCTTTCCAGCCTCCCAGGGAAATGCCTGATACCTGGAGCGGCCAGTCCGGCCTTGCTACCACCCAATGGTGCCCCTCATCTTCGCATAGACTGCTTCTCATGTGTATTTGATTTCTTTTATAGTGCTACTCGTCCCAAGTATGTATGGCAGAGTGTCGGAGTGCGTTACATCACACACATATTATATAAAGACAATGACTCATATAAATGTGAAAGTCAATGTACTTAAGATAATGGGGGCTACAAGGTGTAATCAGTCTTTCATCCATCATTCAGTCTTTCACCATTCATTCATTTCACCATGTCCTTCCATCTGTGTGCCCAACCATAGCCACACATATTCAACCATTTGCAAACCTATCCATCATATAGCCTTCAATCCATCATTTCACTCATCCATCCACCCTTTCACTCATCCACCCTTTCACCCTATCCATCCGTACACTTGTCCATCCATACAGCCATTTACCCTTACACCCATCCAGCAATTCTTTAAGTTACTCATCCATCCACCCAGTCACTCACTCTTCCACCCATTCACCCTTTTAGTCATCCATCCATCCTCCCTTTCTCTCTCCATTCCCCTTTCTCTTAGCCATCCATCCTTCCATCCACACACCCATCTACTCATCCACTCATGAATCCAACCATTGACCCCATCACTCATCCATCCTTTCACTCATCCATCCACCCCTTCACTCATCTACCCATCCTTTTGTCCATCTACCCTCCCTTTCACTCACTCATCCATCCTTACATCCACCCTTTCATTCATCTGTCCATCCACCCTTTCACTTATCAATCCATCCATCCATCCATCATTTTACTCACCAATCCACCCATTCACTCGCACATCATCCACCCTTTCACTCATCCATCCACCCTTCCACTCATACATTCATCTATTTACCTTTTCTCTCATCCATCCTCCCACTCACCCATCCATCCTTTCTCTCATTATCCATCCATTCACCCAAATAATATATACAAACAGCAGATCTCCAAGTGACAGCAACAGGATTTTCCAGATGTAGACTTAGAATATCCCCTAAGCATGAATGGTGTTCGAACTTTCATATTCACTATTCTATGTCAGAATGACAGTTGAAATAAACAAAATTGAATGTAGTTATTAGCTTTGTGCATTTTTTCCATGTAGGCATACACGGGTTAACAGCCCAGTGGATGAGAAGGCAGAGGTAGCTAATCAGATACATTTGCCAGCATCTCACTGCTAATGGGTTCACATGTGTGAAAAACAAAAGACATTATTCACCAAACCAATGCGAGAAGTTGCAGGTAGATGTGACTGGAGACACGGAGAATGATAAAAGAATGACCTGTCACCCCCTCTTTTCAAGCACACCCTCAGCCGAGAAGTTGCTGCAGTTTAGTTAGAGAATGTACAAAAAACACTGCAGGTGCTGCCCACGAGGACCGCCAGTGCACGCCCTGTTATGTCACAGCCTACAGCGGACGTTCATTCCTAAACTCTGAGGAATAAATGTTGTGTTCCTGCGACCGGTGTCTGTGCTGTGGGTATGGTGTAAGTTCCAGGCGGGCAACTGGGGGGGTGAAAAAGATTTCGGGGGTGGGGGGCTAATTCTTCCGGCCATAGGCAGAGCGGCTCTAAAGAAGGGGTGAAAACAGAACAAAAGCCTAATTAACAAGTAAATGGTCTTTTAAAGACCTTTGAAGTACTCGGGTGCGGCTGCAATTAGACGTCGCCAGCCCTCGAAGTTGTCTCAGCCGGCTGACTCACACGACGGCGGGAGGGGGTGAGCCCAATGGGTGTTGCGCGCCTGGTAAGTGCATAATTGCGGGAAATTCACCAGAACAAGAACAACTCGAAATTAGTGAGATTGTGCAGAGTTTAGGATGGAGTGCGCGCCCCCCTTGAGAGGGTGTTGCGCCCCCCAGGGGGGCGCGCCCCACAGATTGAAGAACTCTGCCTTAAGGCAACTCTACCTGATCCTAGGAAAAATCCCACAGCTTATTATAAAGAATTAACGGAAGCTGCCTCTTCTACTGTAATGACTCTTGCTGATATTGAAATGTTTTTTGGTCTTCTTGTTCCGGTTGATATTTGGCGGCAGGTGCATACTCAAGATCATGTTGCTGAGTTGGGTGACACATGGGATGTGATTAAGGGATGGGACCAAGAAAGGAAACAAGGGGATAAGCCATGTGCGGAGATACTTGCCTTGTCTGGTCGCATTATCACATATATGCATACTCTTATTCCACCGAAGAAAGTAAGTTGGGATAGATTGACAGCTTGTCGACAGAAGAAGGACGAGAGTGTATCTGATTTCTTCACTAGGTTTGAAGATACGATTTTGGATTACAGTGGGCAGGATATGTCCACGGAGGGAGGAGTTTGTTTATTTGTTGACAGGTTTGATACTAATCTTCTTCCTGAAATAATGTCTCGTTTGTAGGAGTCTGAAAGTACTTGGTCTACGTCTTCTCCCTCTGTTATCCTGAATATGGCTCAATATTATGAGCATCAAGATCAGGAGGAGAAGGATAAAACTGATAAAAAGCACAAGGATTTAAAGACGAAAGTGTTACTGCAACAGGCATTTCGGGGAAATAATAGGGGACAGGGAGGTCCTTCTTGACAACTCCCACGTACTAGGCAGCCTTAAACAACACCCTTGGGACAAAATCAGTGTGCATATTGTAAGGAAGAAGGACATTGGCATAGCCAGTGCCCTGTGCTTCTCCAGAAGGTTGCATCCCCTAGAGGACAGGATTCTGGTGGCAGGGGCCGTGGGATTGATCGGAATCAGACTGCCACGGCTCCTGGGGGCCGCTCTGACAATAATTATTTCAATGGCCCTAGAGAAGGGCAGTATTATCATGATGATTATAATGTGGATGATGAGACAGGTATGTCTTATAGTTAGGACAGCCAAGGACAGGGTGGGGGATCAGTTCAGATACCTTTGGATCAGCGTGGTCCTTATGTCACAGCAGATTTGCAAGGTTCGACTAAGGAATTTTTGGTGGATACAGGTGCAACAAAAAGTTCTGTTTCTCGACATATGGTCCCTGGGGCGGCCCTGTCTGCCAAAATAATGTTTTGGTAGGTTTTTCAGGTGTACCGGTTGTCAGCCCCATTTCACGCCCCCTTGCATTAACTGTTGGTCCTTTCACTGTGGAATCTCCATTCTTGTTAACATCTAATTGTGGTGAAAATTTGACGGGTTTGGACATACTGAAGAAGCTACATGCTACTATTTATTGCTCCCCTGCTGGCGTTTATAGTACCATGGGTCCAGATGTGAGTACTAGGCAGTATTTGTCTCAGGATGCAACCCTCCCAGTTGAATTCGCTGAGGTACCACCCACGCTATGGGCCACAGGTGATACAGATGTAGGTTTGTTGCATATATCACCAGTTTCTATACAGGTCAAAGATAATGCTATTCCGCCCCGTATTCCCCAATATAAAATACCGCAGGCAGGTGAACGGGCCCTTCTTCAGATTATTCAGGATTTGATTTGAAAGGGAGTGGTTGAAAAAAACATCTGCCAACATTTGCAATAGTCCTATTCTTCCGGTCCTTAAGAGGGCACCCTCGGGCTCCTCTGAGGCTATTGATGATGTCTAACGCTTTGTGAATGATTTGCGAGAGGTTAATAAATTTGTAGTTCCGCAGTTTCCGGTGGTTCCTGACATCACTACGCTTTTAACGATGAGCCCATCTACTGCTAAGTTCTTTTCTGTTATTGATTTGAAAAATGCATTCTTTGATATTCCTATCCCCCCAGACAGTAGGTATTTGTTTGGATTTACACTGGCCGGCAGAAGCTTTAGATTCTGTCGTGCTCCTCAAGGCTATACAGAGAGTCCTAGTATTTATAGTCAAGCATTGAAAAGTCAGTTGGATTCACTATCGCTTTCCCCAGGTAATGTATTGGTGCAGTATGTCGATGACCTATTAATTGCTTCTGATACGGAACAAGGTTGTAAGGACAGTACCGTGAAATTGTTGTTGCATTTGGCACATCATAGACATAAGGTCTCTCTTTCGAAATTTCAGTATTGTCGACAGGAGGTTACCTATTTAGGTCACCTACTGTCGAAGGAGGGTAGGAGGCTGACCCCTGAGCGCATCAGTACCATTATTAAAATGCCCATTCCACAAACTCAGAAATATGCACGTGCTTTCATAGGTATTACTTCCTACTGTCACCAGTGGATCCCAAATTATTTGTTACTAATCAAACCTTTGCTTGCATTAACAACGAAGGCAGTGCATGAGCCTTTGCCTTGGACACAAGAATGTCAGCAGTCTTTTGAACAATTAAAAACTGCGCTTTGTTCGGCTCCGGTGCTTGGCACACCGAATTATAGAAAGCCTTTTGTGCTCTATGTTCATGAGAGGGCTGGTTGCGCACTTTCTGTCTTAACACAGAAATTTGGGGATAAACAGAGGCCTTGCGCTTATTTTTCTGCTGAGCTTGACTCTCTCACTAGGGCCCTTTTGAGTTGTCTGAGTGCGGTCGCGGCTGTGGCCATTTCAATCAGGCAATCGGCTGGACTCGTACTTGATACAGACCTCACAGTAATGGTACCCTATGCTGTGGATACACTTTTGAATAAGACAAAGACATAGCACCTCACCAGTGCACGTCTTACTGGTTATGAATTGACATTGTTTGCTAAACATATTACGATCAAACGATGTGCCACTCTGAACCCAGCCACGTTACTACCCCTCCCTTCTGAGAACGATGCAGTTGAGAAACATGACTGTATTTTCCAGACGGAAGAAGAGACGAAAGGACGGGTAGACCTGACTGATGTTCCCTTATCTGACCCTCAAGGGGAACTATATGTTGATGGCTCTTGTTTTAAATTACCAGATGGCACCACTACTGCAGCTTATGCTATCACTTCATTGCGGACGGTGGTAGAGACATCACGGGTCCCTTATCAGTCGGCTCAGGCCGCTGAGCTTGCTGCCCTTATCTGAGCTTGTGAATTAAGTGAAGGACTGGTTGTCAATATTTATACTGACAGCCAGTATGCATTCGGGGATGCGCATAATTTTGGGCGATTGTGGGTGGAGAGAGGGGTCCTTACCTCTCATGGGACCAAGGTTCAGCATGGACACCTTATATTGCGGCTTTTGTCTGCATTGACACTCTCCAAGAGATTAGCAATAATTAAGTGCAGCACACATAGGAAGGTTACTGATGATGTGGGTAGAGGAAATGCATTTGCAGGTCAGGTAGCCAAGGAGACGGCCCGAAGTAAAATGAAACGCATGTTCGTTGCAGGTCCAGCTAGGTGGGTTCCTGAGGTTGTTATGTTTGAAAACACAGTTGAAAGTGTGAAGGAGATACAAAGTGAAGCCACCATGGAGGAATTAGCAAAATGGCAGGAGAGTACAGCGCAATTAAATGAGTAAGGGTGTTGGATTGATAAATCTGGGCAACAGAAATGGATGTTGCCCGATGCGTATGTACTCCCTGTGGTTACTATGGCTCATGGTCCAGCTCATATCAGTGTGAAAGGCATTCGTAAATTGCTAGCCCCTGTATGGCATAACGATAACATCTCCAAGACAGCTGTACATTTGGTGAAACATTGCATTGTCTGCATGATACATAATCCAGGTAAGGGTACCCCTACACCACCTGGTAATTTTGCACCACCTACTTTTCCTCTTGAAGTCCTCCAGATGGATTACATTGAACTAGAGAGATGTAATAATCTTAAGTATGTTTTAGTGGTTATCTGTGCGTTCAGCATTACCACTGCGAAGGTACTCCTTAAAGAGTATTTTCCTCGATTCGGCTTGCCCCGAATTATCTGGAGTGACAACGGGAGTAATTTTAATGGAAAAGTGATTAAATTGATTTGTGAAGGTTTGCATATTAGACAGAAATTTCATGCTGCCAATCATCCGCAGTCAGTGGGTTTGGTTGAGAAGTACAATGGTACTCTCAAACTGAAATTGGTAAAAATTCAGGAGACGACAGGGTTAAAATGGCCAGATGCTCTACCGCTAGCTCTTCTGTCAACAAGTCCTA
Organism: Calotriton arnoldi; assembly: GCA_963921515.1. NCBI lineage: Eukaryota > Metazoa > Chordata > Amphibia > Caudata > Salamandridae > Calotriton > Calotriton arnoldi. The sequence goes on along the minus strand of CAWUFW010005224.1, from coordinate 430,806 downwards.
CAGCTCATTCTAGGACAGGCTTGTCATCTTATGAGGTCGTGTTTGGACGCCCGGCAAATGTATGGGACATCCCATGTCCTCGTAAATATTTCGATATTGAATATCCTGTGTTGCTTGATTATATTGGCCCGTTAACCGAAAGTTTACGTTCTATTCACCAACAGGTGCGGGAGTCCCTACCTCCTATACCAGAGGGACCCGGCCATAATATTCAGCCTGGGGACTTCATCCTTGTGCAGAATTTTCAGAGGAAGAAAGTCTGGAGCCGCGCTGGAAAGGTCCTGAGCAGGTTCTGTTGGTGACATGGACGGCTGTAAAGGTTGCTGGTCGAAAGAACTGGGTGCATGCCACCCACTGTTGGAGGATTCCTTTGCCGTTGCCATACGACCAGTGGGTCAAAGAGGGATTAGCTGACACGGAGTGTGAGCAAGTGCCCGTGTTTGTTCCTTTTAGTGATGCCAAATTAACCTGGACGCAGACAGATGAGGAGAACGAGGATGTTTTGAATGAAGCTGTTCCGCCAGAAATACGAGCTATTCAGGAGCTTTTGTTTACTGATCATACAGTGCCTGGGGCTGCTAGGTACAATTTTCGCCCTCGGCTGAGGGCTACTGAGTCCAAGGAGATAAAAGATTAGGGATGGACTGTACAAGACAGGTAGTGCCGAATAACAGTACCAATGAGGAATTGAAAAAGAGTGAAAATCATGTGCTTACGTTGCCTTTGTTGTTTGAACATTAGTTAGGGAAAGCAAAAGTATACTTTGAAGGTATACCACCTTTATCGGCATGGGATAGATTAGAAGAGCTTAGGACAGAGCAAGCTCCACCCCCGGTGCTCAGGAGCGCCAACTTATTGATGGAGAATAGGAGCCTGTACCAGTGAGTCTCTGACAGAAACTGGGAACTTTATATTTTCTTGCATTTACTCCTTTGAACCCATTATGCACCCTTTTGGCAGAGAGGAAGATCAGCCAATGGTTCTTACTGCACAGCATGGTATGATGTGGTCAAGAAAAAACAAACTAATATGTGTTATTCTTTTGATTCTGCTGATAATACTGTGTGGGGTATCATGGTTTTGGAGGATGCTCAAAGTGTGCCTTTATGCAGTAAAGGTAAGATTATTTCCCAGAGACGTAATAAAAGAACAGCTCCGAGTAATGTATTTTTGGAAACACATGTGATTCTTTGATGAAGGGACCGCGTGTTACCCTACTCAATCTGTCACCAGTCTGTGGACTGCATATCCATTGTCACTTGTAAATTACACCTATACTCAACCACCCCAGTTTACAGAAGTGAAAGGAGTGTTTGGGTTTGGCTATCCGGGGCCATGTCTATATCATAGAAAGCCACTGGGGGTGGGTTATCTGGGTTGTGATAACAATACATATTGTGATAATTTTTATATGGAAGAACAGAATGTAACATTAGTAGGTTGGCATTTGTGGCGAGGTGGGGCCTCAAACGGTGAGTCTCCCCGATGAGGTGGCCTGGTGGTAAACAACCTCCCTCTCCCCCCCTCTTGTCTCCCCTCCTCAGGACGAGTGGAGCATATCCCCACGCTTTCCATCCGACTCTACGATAACATATGGTGAGGGTACCTTTAACTGGGATATCCCGGACGACGAGACTCCACCCCCTTCTGACGTCGGAACGTGCAGCGCCATAAGAGGAGGGGATTCCCGGAAGACGTCGTGGAATACCACCGGTGAGCCGGAGGGAGCTGAGGAGCAGAGCGTCGCGTTTATCGAAGGGATTCAGCCGAGAACAGACGAGTTGACCAGGACCACAGAGCTTGAGGGAGATCCGGAGGTGCCAGGAGGCCAACGACAACGCGAGTCGCCCAGCCACGTTCCTGGAGGAGCGTGGCTCACAAAGGTACGGGATCGTTTCACGGGCTGGGCAGGGAGGAGGGAGTGGCGCAAGGGATCTTAGCCAGTCCTTAAAGCTCCGTTTTCCCGCTACCCCTCTCCTGAGCACTTTCACTCACCTTCATTTAGAGAACGTGTGACACAGTGTGCGGTGTCCCTTCACCCCCTTTCCCATGGGCCCAGTATCATACTCACCCTAAAAACCCGATTCTTGTCTCCCCTTACATCTCACCACGGAGTCTTCAAGCCCCCGCATCCCGAGGCGAGGAGAACAAGAGCGGACGTCACCCCGAACAGGCCATCACTCCCGCCGAAGGAAGGAGGAAGAATCCCTTCACTCACAGAACCCCCTCTCGAGAAGGAGACATTTGTTGGGAAAAATAAAGCCTTCCCTCTCACAACCGGTCTCGTCTCCCATCTGTACCCCCCCGTTACAAGTGGTGTCAGAAGTGGGGTCTCCGCCAGCATCCATCAGTACACCAATGATGGACACGCTCATCCAGCACATTGTGAAGGGCCAGGAAAAGCTGGAATGGGCTGTGGAGAGACACATGGCGTCGGCCCAGGCCGACAGGGACGTGTTCAAAGACTCCATAGCAGCCCAGATGGAGGGGTTACAGAAGCTCGCCAAAGACCCCAGCTCATCCACCTCAGGCCACAACAGGGGAACAACCCGGGACCCTCAGGGATTTCACTGCAGAAGTACGTGGCCGGGGACGACCCGGACGCGTTCTTGCTAAACTTCGAGCGTGCGGCACGCGCCTGTGGGTGGCCGGAAGAGAAATGGCCTTTCTTTCTGGCCCCCCTGCTAACCGGCGAAGCCCAGGCAGCATACCAGGTTGCTAATGCGACGGGGGCAACCCCCTACACCGACATTAAGGACATTATATTAGACCATCTAGGCCTGGACGCAGAGGCCTATAGGGTTCGCTTCCGCAGAGAGAGGGGCCTGCCGGGGGAGAACCCCAAAACCATATATTTCCGCCTCAAAATGGCTGCGGATAAGTGGCTGAGGCCGGAGTCTAGTACGAAGGAGGACATCCTGAACCGCATATATATGGAGCAGTTCCTGGAAGCCCTCCCGTATGGTACCCAGAGGTGGTTGAGACAGCATCCCCACCTCACCCCAGAACAAGCCATCGAGATGGCCACTACGTTCTCACGAGCCCAACCCAGGAATCCCGGAGGGGATAGCGAGAAAACCAACAGACTCAACCCCATGAAACCGGACAGGAAACAACGAGCTGTGGTGGAACCTCCCTGACCCAAGCCCGGGAGAATGGACTATGCCCCACTTAGAGGACCACAATGCTTTGAGTGTGGCGAATGGGGCCACATCGCTAGACTGTGCCCCAAGCGCCGAGTCCAAGACGAACCGATGGAGGTGGGATACCTCCCGAGATCCATCTTATACACTGCCGAGATGGGAACAGCATTCCATGTGAGTGTACAGGTGAATGGGAGGAAGGCCAAAGCTCTATTAGACTCAGGGTGTAGACAGTCGGTGATACAAAAAGCCCTAGTGAATCCCTCCCAATACCTCCCCGAGACAACGGTACACATCAGGTGCGTGCATGGGGACGTAAGGCCCTACCCCTTGGCGGCCGTAACACTCACCCCCCCTAACAGCAAGCCATGCACAGTCCGGGTGGGAGTGATAGAGGGATTACCCGAAGACATGTTGCTAGGGACGGACAACCCCCAGTTCTTGCAGTTATTTTCCGCCACAATACAGGAGGGAGGAGCGAGTCGGGGCACAAAGGGAGACATGGCCCTACCTGTACCTGCCCTCACGACCCCTGAGCCATGGTTGCTTGATAGGAGTTTCCGATTCGCCCAAGCGAACGATCCCACGCTGTTTAATGCATGGGAAGCCGCTCATGCTGCCCAAGACAACCAGCCCCCCTCATTTCCCCGCTTCCTGATCAAAGACGAGTTGTTATATAGGAAGGGAGACGTCGAAGGCCCCGAACAACTTCTGGTACCGATGGCGTTCAGGGAGCAGATACTGTTCTTCTCCCACTCTCACCTCACAGCAGGACATACAGGAGCGGAGAAGACGACCCAAACCGTGCTCCGACACTTCTTTTGGCCCGGGGTCTACAAAGACATCAAGGTCCACTGTCAGACATGTGAAGAGTGCCAAAAGAAGAATACTCAGCGCCCGCCGGCCGTCCCCTTACAGCCCATATCGGTGGTCGGGAATCCATACGAGAGAATCGGGATGGATCTGATTGGCCCCCTACCCCAAACACAAAAAGGTAACCTGTACGCATTAGTGGTCGTGGACTACGCCACAAGATTCCCAGAAGCCTATCCCCTCAGAGCCCCAACGTCACGTAACATCGCAGACAAACTGCTGGAGCTCTTCTCAAGGGTGGGATTTCCCAGAGAAATCCTTACGGATCAGGGAACGCCCTTCGTGTCTCGTCTAATGAAGGAGGTCTGTCAAGTACTGGATCTACGGCACATACGTACCTCAGTGTACCATCCCCAAACGGACGGCCTAGTCGAGCGGTACAATCGGACGCTGAAGAACACCCTGAAAAAGATGTTGGCTGTCGAAGGAAAAGATTGGGACCGGCTGTTACCTTTGGCCCTGTATGTACTCAGAGCCCAGGTCCAGAGCAGTCTGGGATGCTCATCGTTCGAGCTCCTATACGGACGACAACCGAGGTCCCTCCTGGAAATGACCAAGGAAGCCTGGGAGAGGGAGACCGTGGAGGAAAGTAAAGGCATATTGGAATACACCCAACAGCTAAAGTCCAAGCTGTGGAAATTAAGAGACCTGGCCTATACCCATCTGGAGAGGAGCCAAGAGAGACAAAAGGGCTATTACGATAGAGGAAAGAAGTGGAGGTCGTTGGAGGTGGGTGACTGGACCCTAGTGTTGCTTCCGTCCTCCATAAAGAAGTTCCAGTCGGAGTGGTTGGGTCCCTATAAGGTTGTGCGGGTCCTCGGACCAACGACATACCAGCTACAGATAACACCAAAGCGGAAGCAATCATACCACATAAATTTGCTGAAGAAGTGGTTGGGACCCCCACCGAAAACAGCACACCTGACACTTCCCACCAACACGACAGTAGGAACCACGATACAACAACTCGTGATTAACGAAGACCTGTTGGTAGGAGAAAGAGCAGGATTACACGAATCCCTGCTACCCTTTTCTCATCTTTTTTCAGACGTCCCTGGTCGGACGACTTTTGCGGAACACCGCATAATAACGCCTCCAGGGAAAACGATAAAACAACGGCCTTATCGGATACCAGCCGCGAAACGGGCGGCTGTCAAGAGGGAGGTAGAGGAGATGCTCCGTCTGGGGGTGATACGTCCCTCAGTAAGTGATTGGTCATCGCCTATAGTGATGGTCCCGAAGCCGGATGGATCAACGCGCTTCTGCATGGACTTCAGGGCCCTGAACGCCATCTCTGCCTTTGATGCGTATCCTATCCCCCGAATCGATGAACTCATCGAGAAGCTGGGGGACGCCAGATACATCACGACATTGGATTTAACAAAGGGCTACTGGCAGGTACCCCTAAGAGAGGACGACCGAAGGAAAACAGTGTTCGCCACTGAGGAGGGGCTGTACGAATTCAACGTCCTGCCCTTTGGGCTACATGGGGCGCCTGCTACGTTTCAGCGGTTAATGAATACGGTGCTACAGAACCATCGCTCTTTCTGTTCGGCGTACCTGGACGATATTGTGATCTTCAGCGGTACGTGGGAAGAGCACCTACGACACCTACAGGTTATCTTATTAGCCTTGGAACGGGCTGGCCTCCATATAAACGCAAAAAAATCCAGGGTGGCATATCAGAAGGTGAAGTACCTCGGGTACTGTTTGGGCCACGGCCTGATAGAGCCCCAAGCAGAAAAGATACGAGCCATAGCCGACACCCCTTTTCCTGCCACCAAGAGAGACTTACGTGCTTTTTTGGGTTTGTTAGGTTACTATCGCCGGTTTATACCCCAGTTCTCCGAGATAGCAACCCCTCTAACGGACGTTCTGCGTAAAAATGTGGGGGCCCAGCAGCTACTCAGCCCAAGCCCTGAAATGTTGGACGCCTTCCAATCCCTCAAACGGGTCATTACTACAGGGCCAGTATTGATATCCCCCGATTTCACCAGACCTTTTATCTTGCATACAGATGCCTCACAATATGGGTTGGGGGCGGTACTATCCCAACTGTCCACAGACGGGGTAGACCATCCCGTCCTATATATTAGCCGAAAGCTGTTTCCAAGGGAGGTCAAATATCCCACCATAGAAAAGGAATGTTTAGCGGCGAAGTGGGCTATAGATAAGCTCCGGTATTATCTCGAGGGCCGACCATTCACTCTGTACACAGATCATGCTCCGCTGCAGTGGATGTGCCGTAACAAGTCCCAGAACCCCAGAGTGTTGCGTTGGTTCCTGACATTACAGCCCTTCTCCTTTGAGGTGCGACACCGGAAAGGAAAGGACAATGGGAGTGCGGACTTCTTGTCTAGGGTGTTCCCTCTCCCCGAGCGGGAGATTCCTAGGGGGGGGGTGTGTGGCGAGGTGGGGCCTCAAACGGTGAGTCTCCCCGATGAGGTGGCCTGGTGGTCAACAACCTCCCTCTCCCCCCCTCTTGTCTCCCCTCCTCAGGACGAGTGGAGCATATCCCCACGCTTTCCATCCGACTCTACGATAACATATGGTGAGGGTACCTTTAACTGGGATATCCCGGACGACGAGACTCCGCCCCCTTCTGACGTCAGAACGTGCAGCGCCATAAGAGGAGGGGATTCCCGGAAGACGTCGTGGAATACCACCGGTGAGCCGGAGGGAGCTGAGGAGCAGAGCGTCGCGTTTATCGAAGGGATTCAGCCGAGAACAGACAAGTTGACCAGGACCACAGAGCTTGAGGGAGATCCGGAGGTGCCAGGAGGCCAACGACAACGCGAGTCGCCCAGCCACGTTCCTGGAGGAGCATGGCTCACAAAGGTACGGGATCGTTTCACGGGCTGGGCAGGGAGGAGGGAGTGGCGCAAGGGATCTTAGCCAGTCCTTAAAGCTCCGTTTTCCCGCTACCCCCTCTCCTGAGCACTTTCACTCACCTTCATTTAGAGAACGTGTGACACAGTGTGCGGTGTCCCTTCACCCCCTTTCCCATGGGCCCAGTATCATACTCACCCTAAAAACCCGATTCTTGTCTCCCCCTTACATCTCACCACGGAGTCTTCAAGCCCCCGCATCCCGAGGCGAGGAGAACAAGAGCGGACGTCACCCCGAACAGGCCATCACTCCCGCCGAAGGAAGGAGGAAGAATCCCTTCACTCACAGAACCCCCTCTCGAGAAGGAGACATTTGTTGGGAAAAATAAAGCCTTCCCTCTCACAACCGGTCTCGTCTCCCATCTGTACCCCCCCGTTACAGCATTATAAGGAGTTGACAGTCCCACGAGAGGCCGGTTATTACCCTGCTTGTTGCCCCATCGTGATTAGTACAGATACTTCATTGTATATATATTGTTCAGGAATAGTGTTGCACAAATACACGATCCCTTTAGTGAATAAAAAGGATCCACGTACATTTGGAATGAATTCTAGGTATGCTGCAGTGGATTATGAGGGGCCGATTTATGCACATGCAGGGATTTTCTTTTTGTCTAATGGGACTTATTCCAATGTCTATAATGGTACAAATGATATAGCTCTTGGAATGGTATTGCCTTTGGGCGTGCCTTGTAAATATGCCAAGCCTAAAATAAGATGGGTTAAAAGGACACTAACGAAGGAATTCTGTGAGGGAGTGACTGATATAGAGGTCAATAATTACAGTAATGGTATCACTTTTGGATACATCCTTTCCTCTATTTTCACATTGGGTGGTACTTCCATGGACTTAAGAAAAACGGAAAAGGTGGTATATAGTATAGGGGAATTGGCGCTCTACTGGGTGAATACACCTATTATCTAAAAAACACTCCTATCTAGAACGGTGCTGAAAGGTAGGGAGAAACACCTGCCTCCCTAAATCTTGTATCCTAGACTACAAACAAACTAACACAACAATCCCCAGCACACGTTTACAAATTCAAAAGCAATGTTAGCATAGACACATGTATGTCAGTGTTACAGTATACAGAAAAAAACACAATGGGTTGTTATTTTTCTCCTTTTTTCTTTTTCTTTTTTCTGATCCCTTTATATTTTGACAGAGTCTTAGCCGACACGTGTTTCGTCGGCACAAGGAAAATATTCTGCGACTTTTTCAAGGCTCTATAGTCTTCTGTCATCGACCATTTCCTGTGTGGTGATAATTCCAACCCACACGGATCTCCGGCGTGGGCAAGCGTATAAATTCCGAATTCAAATGACATCCCTTCAAAGATCACCAATATATTTATGGTGGTGCTTCGTACTGATTCGCTTGACTCACTTCCGCGCCACTGCCCTCACCAGTCTGGTGTAATTAGTAATTATTGACTTTTACTTCCCTGATCTCAGAGATTAGTGCCTGATGAGGTATTCTATCCCTTTATCCACAGATTTTACCAGCAAATAAAAAGTGAACAATGTTTTCCCTTTTGGAGAGGTGACTGTCCAGTAAAGATATGAGCCTTTCTGCCCCACAATAGGTATGGTATTTATATGAGCTTGGATTCTTTGTGTAATAAAAGAATATGTGGTACATTTTAGAACAGAAGATTAACACAGTTTCAAATTTTTTCAATCGTAGTGTCCTACACTGAAGATTCCCTGCCCTGAGGAAGACCTTCTTTGAATCCTCACAGTCCCTACACGAAGGTCGAAACGCGTCGGCACACCCACCACACACACCCCCCACACACACACCCCCAATCCCTTAATGAGGCCAAGAGTATCTACGTATTAAAAACGAAAAAGACAACAAGGACGTTTAAGTTCAGCCAAATATTGAAGGCTCAACGTATAAAACATTTTCAAGAGTTCTCTGCCCTCATCATTTGTTGGACCGATTGATATATATTGTACCGAGGATAAATATGTCACAAATATCCCGTTACATGATAATGAAGAAGTAGGACTGTCTTGACTTATAACAAGTTTGTTGATGTAATGTCGGTATAAAATGTTTTTGCACTTTTCTAATCATGCACTGTATATAGAGTTTTTAATGTATTACAATTAGGTACTAATTTGTAAAACAGTACCACTGTATAATCATGTTAGTGTGAACAAAAAATAATATGAAATACACAAAAAAATCTCAAAAGTATGAAGTAAATACTTAGTAGTAAAATATTTAGTTTGAATCATTTTTGAACATGGTGAGAAATGTTTGGCATAATTGACCCATTGTACAAAATAGAATCAATATAGTCCCAGTTCATTGGTTGAACAGTACGGAGGTAAAATGTTTAGACCTACGTAGTGAATAAGAAAATCTAATTCATGGTCCTAGAGGCACCTTCCTAGTGCAACGCTTAACTGATTCCAGCCTCTTTGGTCCAAAACAGAATCACTCCCCTTTATTTTGGAATATACTAAGTGTAGGCACCAGCCTACGAGGGATCTCCCCTAGAAATAACCTCTTAGAGGCTATTGCCCGCTATTAAGTGGAACCCCTTTCCACTAGAGTGGGTCTTTCTGCTCTCTTTTTCACCTAACTTCTTTTTATAAACACTTGGGGCCTGATTCACAGAACTAACTTACGTCAAAAACTTAAACGTAAACGTAAAGTTAGTACTTTTTAGGTATTCACAGAATACACTTACTCATTTTGGTATTCACAGAATGAACTTACTCATTTCGGTATTCACAGAAGTTAGTAGTCCTAAGTGTATTCTGTGAATACCTAAAAAGTACTAACTTTACGTTTACGTTTACGTTTACATTTTTGACGTAAGTTAGTTCTGTGAATCAGGCCCTTGGTTCTCTCCTTGGGTCTTTGTTTAGCACAAACACCACAACAAAAACTCATTTATCCATACCATACCTCTATACCCCAGAAAGTGTCCCAATGTCAGAGCCCAAAACGCTGAGTTATCGAGAAGAGGAGATTGAGGAATTACTTAAAAGACCTTCAAAATTAAATATTGGGAGTACAACATCAAACCCACGACACCAGTCTGAAATAGAGAAAATAACAAGATTGAAAAAAAAACAAGTCCGCACAGCACTGCATGGAGAAGTATTACTTGAGCATTTAAGAGCAGGTACCATCCCAGTGGGTCTCCAAGTTAAAAATGTACCGGTGATTTTTATAGACCAACCTCTATACCTAGGAGATTTCAGCCATATAGGTACAAAGTGCTCCAGAGATTGGATGTTCCTTTCAATAAAAACTGTGGAACGACTTAGCCAAGAAGAACTAGAGCTCATTAACCCCTTCGCTGCTAGGCCTTTTCCCCTCCTGTGCTAAGCCTTTTTTTGGCTATTTGGGGTAGTTCGCGCTTAGGCCCCTGTAACTTTTTGACCACATAACGTATCCACGCCAAATTGGCGTCCTTTTTTCCAACATCATGGGGATTCTAAAGATACCCAGGGTTTGTGGATTCCCCTGGAGGGGACCCAGAAATTCGCCAAAATACAGCTACATTTTGGTTTTTGGGGGAAAAATGCGAAAAAGGGCTACAGATGAAAGCGTCTGGTTTTTTCCTGCAAATGGCATCAAAAAGGGGTTGTGGTGCTGAAATCACCATCTTCCCAGATTTCAGGGACAAGCAGACTTTTGTCAGAAAACCAAAATTTTTTACACAGTTTTGGCATTTTTCTGGGACATAGTCTATTTTTGCTATTTTTTGTGCTTTCAACCTCCTTCCAGTTAATGGTAGAACTGGGTATGAAAGCAATAATGAATCCTGGAAAGCCATACATTTCTGAAAAGTAGACAAAATTCTGAATTCAGCAAGGGGTCATTTGTGTAGATCCTTCAAGTTTTCTTTATAGAAACAAACAGTTAAATATAGGAAAAATTGAAAATTAGTTGAAAAAATCAGCCATTTGTGTCAACGTTTTCACCTGTAACTTCTTCTAATTATGACAGATGTTTGAAAGCAATATACCGTTACATCCGCTGGACCTTTCTGGTTGTGGCGATATATAGGACTTGTAGGTTCACTAAGAACCCGACGAACCCAGAGCCAATAACTGAGCAGCGTCTTGCAATGGTTTTTTATTATGTACCGGGTATATAGCAATTATTCTGGGAAAATTTATACATGGAAAAATCGGTATGAAAGACACCTATGTATTTCTGAAATGGGAACAAAATATAGAGTTTATAAATAGTAGATATTTGCACATTTCCGAAATTGGGAGTACCCATACTAGCATGAGAATTATAGGACATTTTTCAAAATGACTTCTTTTTTACACATTGTCTTTCATTTGGAAGGCAGAAATGCATCAAAAGTCAATAGATAATAACAGTTGCTCTACAATTTTGGTTACCCTAAGTCTCCCGATAAAAATGGTACCTCACTTGTGTGGGTAGGCCTAGTGCCTGCGACAGGAAACGGCCCAAAACGCAACGTGGACACACCACATTTTCACAGTGAAAAATGACCCTTTTTTTGCAAAGTACCTAGCTGTAGTTTTTGAACCCTAGCTCTGCCGGCACCTAGGGAAACCTAGCAAACCTATACATTTTTGAAAACTAGACACCCAGGGGAATCCAGGATGGGGTGACTTGACTGGCTCTCACCTGGTTCTGTTACCCAGAATCCCTTGCAAACCTAAAATATTGTCAGAAAAAACAAATTTTCCTCACTTTTCTGTGGTGGAAAGTTCTGGAATCTGCATGGATCCACAAAATTCCACCCACCCCGCGTTCCCCAAAGTCTTTCGAGAAAACGGTACCTCACTTGTGTGGGTAGGCCTAGTGCCCGCGACAGGAAACGGCCCAAAACGCAACGTGGACACACCACATTTTCACAGTGAAAAATTACCCCTTTTTTGCAAAGTGCCTAGCTGTAGTTTTTAACCCTAGCTCTGCCGGCTCCTAAGGAAACCTAGCAAACCTATACATTTTTTAAATCTAGACACCCAGGGGAATCCAGGATGGGGTGACTTTACTGGCTCTCACTAGGTTCTGTTACCCAGAATCCCTTGCAAACCTAAACAATTGTAAAAAAAAACACATTTTCCTCACTTTTCTGTGGTGGAAAGTTCTGGAATCTGCGTGGATCCACAAAATTCCACCCACCCCGCATCCCCCAAAGTCTTCCAAGAAAAATGGTACCTCACTTGTGTGGGTAGGCCTAGTGCCCGCGACAGGAAACAGCGCAAAACACAACGTGGACACACCACATTTTCACAGTGAAAAATGACCCTTTTTTTGAAAAGTGCTTAGCTGTAGTTTTTGAACCCTAGCTCTGCCGGCACCTAGGGAAACCTAGCAAACCTATACATTTTTGAAATCTAGACACCCAGGGGAATCCAGGATGGGGTGACTTGACTGGCTCTCACTAGGTTCTGTTACCCAGAATCCCTTGCAAACCTAAACAATTGTCAAAAAAACCACATTTTCCTCACTTTTCTGTGGTGGAAAGTTCTGGAATCTGCGTGGATCCACAAAATTCCACCCACCCCGCATTCTCCAAAGTATTCTGAGAAAAATGGTACCTCACTTGTGTGGGTAGGCCTAGTGCCCGCGACAGGAAACAGCGCAAAACACAACGTGGACACACCACATTTTCTCAGTGAAAAATGACCCTTTTTTTGAAAAGTGCTTAGCTGTAGTTTTTGAACCCTAGCTCTGCCGGCACCTAGGGAAACCTAGCAAACCTATACATTTTTGAAATCTAGACACCCAGGGGAATCCAGGATGGGGTGACTTGACTGGCTCTCACCAGGTTCTGTTACCCAGAATCCCTTGCAAACCTAAACAAGTGTAAAAAAAACACATTTTCCTCACTTTTCTGTGGTGGAAAGTTCTGGAATCTGCATGGATCCACAAAATTCCACCCACCCCGCGTTCCCCAAAGTCTTCTGAGAAAAATGGCACCTCACTTGTGTGGGTAGGCCTAGTGTCCGCGACAGGAAACAGCGCAAAACACAATGTGGACACACCACATTTTCACTGTGAAAAATGACCCTTTTTTTGAAAAGTGCTTAGCTGTAGTTTTTGAACCCTAGCTCTGCCAGCACCTAGGGAAACCTAGCAAACCTATACATTTGTGAAATCTAGACACTCAGGGGAATCCAGGATGGGGTGACTTGACTGGCTCTCACTAGGTTCTGTTACCCAGAATCCCTTGCAAACCTAAACAATTGTCAAAAAAAACACATTTTCCTCACTTTTCTGTGGTGGAAAGTTCTGGAATCTGCGTGGATCCACAAAATTCCACCCACCCCGCATTCCCCAAAGTCTTCCGAGAAAAATGGTACCTCACTTGTGTGGGTAGGTCTAGTGCCCGCGACAGGAAACAGCGCAAAACACAATGTGGACACACCACATTTTCACTGTGAAAAATGACCCTTTTTTTTAAAAGTGCTTAGCTGTAGTTTTGAACCCTAGCTCTGCCGGCACCTAGGGAAACCTAGCAAACCTATACATTTTTGAAAACTAGACACCCAGGGGAATCCAGGATGGGGTGACTTGACTGGCTCTCACCAGGTTCTGTTAACCAGAATCCCTTGCAAACCTAAACAAGTGTAAAAAAAACACATTTTCCTCACTTTTCTGTGGTGGAAAGTTCTGGAATCTGCATGGATCCACAAAATTCCACCCACCCCGCGTTCCCCAAAGTCTTCTGAGAAAAATGGCACCTCACTTGTGTGGGTAGGCCTAGTGCCCGCGACAGGAAACAGCGCAAAACACAATGTGGACACACCACATTTTCACTGTGAAAAATGACCCTTTTTTTGAAAAGTGCTTAGCTGTAGTTTTTTAACCCTAGCTCTGCCGGCACCTAGGGAAACCTAGCAAACCTATACAATTTTGAAATCTAGACACCCAGGGGAATCCAGGATGGGGTGACTTGACTGGCTCTCACCAGGTTCTGTTACCCAGAATCCCTTGCAAACCTAAACAATTGTCAAAAAAAAAACATTTTCCTCACTTTTCTGTGGTGGAAAGTTCTGGAATCTGCGTGGATCCACAAAATTACACCCGCCCCGCATTCCCCAAAGTCTTCCGAGAAAAATGGTACCTCACTTGTGTGGGTAGGCCTAGTGCCCGCGACAGGAAACAGCGCAAAACACAATGTGGACACACCACATTTTCACTGTGAAAAATGACCCTTTTTTTGAAAAGTGCTTAGCTGTAGTTTTTGAACCCTAGCTCTGCCGGCACCTAGGGAAACCTAGCAAACCTATACATTTTTGAAAGCTAGACACCCAGGGGAATCCAGGATGGGGTGACTTGACTGGCTCTCACCAGGTTCTGTTACCCATAATCCCTTGCAAACCTAAACAATTGTCCAAAAAACCACATTTTCCTCACTTTTCTGTGGTGGAAAGTTCTGGAATCTGCGTGGATCCACAAAATTCCACCCACCCCGCATTCCCCAAAGTCTTCTGGGAAAAATGGCACCTCACTTGTGTGGGTAGGCCTAGTGCCCGCGACAGGAAACGACGCAAAACGCAACGTGGACACACCCCAATTTCACTGTGAAAAATGACCCTTTTTTGGCAAAGTGCCTAGCTGTAGTTTTTGAACCCTAGCTCTGCCGGCACCTAGGGAACCCTACCAAACGCACACATTTCTGAAAAGTAGACACCCGGGGGATTCCAGGGAGGTATGGCTTGCGTGGATCCACCAACGTTTTCTTACCCAGATTCCCCTGCAAACCTGAAATTTTGCTGAAAAAATCACTTTTTTCACACATTTTTGTGTGGGAAAGTTGTGGCATCACCGGGCTGACACAAATTTCCTACCACCCAGCATTCCCCCAGGTCTCCCGATAAAAATGGTGCCTCACTCAGGTGGGAGGCCCAAGTACGCGCGACAGGCAAGGGCCAAAACGTATTGAGGCGACATCAAAATTGCCTATCAGAAGACGACCTGGTTTTGCAAGGGGGGTCCCATGACTTTTTGGCTCGGGGCTCGGCGGCCACCTAGGGAAACCTAGCAAACCCACACATTTCTGAAAAGTAGACACCCGGGGGATTCCAGGGAGGTATGGATTGCACAAAAAAAATCCCTGGCGTTTAGTGGGCTTTCTGCCCCACCGGGGGGGCAGAAAGGCTGTAATGGTGGCGGGGGTTGGGGGCATTGGCGTGCCCATTTCGGACAGCCCCCACCCAAAAAAAAACACGCCAAAAAAAATCCCTGGTGTTTAGTGGGCTTTCTGCCCCACCGGGGGGGAAGATTGGGGGCTACAGCCGGCAGAAAGGCTGTAATGGTGACAGGGGGTGGGGGCATTAGCGTGCCCATTTCGGGCAGCCCCCACCCTAAAAAAAAATGTGTCCCAAAAAATCCCTGGTGTTTAGTGGGCTTTCTGCCCCCCCGGGGGGGCAGAAAGGCTGTAATGGTGGCGGGTGGGGTGGGGGCATTGGCGTGCCCATTTTGGGTAGCCCCCACCCTAAAACAAATAGCACACACAAAAAAATCCCTGGCATTTAGTGGGCTTTCTGCCCCCCCGGGGGGGCAGATTGGGGGATACTGCCCCATCTGCCTCCCAGGGGGGGCAGAAAGGCTATAATGGTGGCTGGGGGGGTGGGGGCATTGGCATGCCCGTTCTGGGCAGCCCCCACCCTAAAAAAATGCACCAAATAAAAATCCCTGGTGTCTAGTGGGCTTTTGGCAATTTGTTTGGGGGGAGCAAAAGCCCTTGCCCAAGGGGCCGCTCCCCCCTCCCTGGTGCCTTAGTGGGTGGATCCCTGCTTGGGGATCGCCCTCCTGGGGCGATCCCCAAGCAGGGATCCACTGGGGAGGGGTACCATTGGAAAGGGGAGATTCTCCCCTTTCCAATGATACCTCTCCCGTCTTTCTATGTGCTCAGGGGGCTGAGATAGCCCCCTGAGCACGTAGAAAGTGAAACTGAAATGAGCCTAAAGGCTCATTTTAGTTTCGTTTTCAGTGAAATGAAGTCAGCGCGACGTGCGCGCTGATATTCATTTCACTGAAAGGAGGGAGGCCTCGGGAGCTGGGAAGCTCTTCCCCAGCTCCTGAGGCTGTGGGGAGAAAGGAAATCCCTCTGCTGTCTGCAGCAGAGGGATTTCGTGCCCCTGGCATCATGACGGAATGGTTCCGTCATGAGCACAGGGGCACCGATGCTCATGACGGAACCATTCCGTCATGAGCATCGAAGGGGTTAAGGAGTTAGAAGAAGCATTATTGACTAATACTGCCATTGAAAACGCCAAGGATTTGCTCACAAAGCTAGAGAAAGAAAACGATACTTTCAAAAAGAACACCGAAGATTTTAAAAGAGCCAAGTTACAAAAGGATATCCTGAATTTCAGTGAAACAAGGGCTTATCCATATCTGGAGAAAGAGTATTACAAACAACAAAGCAATACTAGGATTTTAAGGACGTACGGAGGAAGAAGTAAGAAACAGTTAACCACTTTTTCGGACGATTCATCATATTCTGACAACTCTAGTGACGCCGAACCCTCCACAAGTGCTAGAGGTAACCAACAAGTACGTTTTTTCCAAGGACCGGATCCTTTTTTAGGACGAAGCAGTGGCCGTCCAAGAGCGAGAAACAGAACCGCACAATGGTACAATCCCAATCTCAACTCCAATCAATATCAGGGAGAAATAACTACACGGAGGAACACTTACAGATGGTGAGGAGTGAGAAAAGTCCAATTTACAACCTAACCAATTTTGAATTAAGTACTGAAGAAATCCAAGTACTTACGAAAGGACTTTCATTTATACCATCAAAGAAACCCGATATCAGCCAAACAAAATTGGAAATACTCCAACTTTTCCGTAAGATGAGACTCAGAGCATTCTTTGCAGATAGACCTTATAACCCAGATAGGAGTTACTCAGGATTAAAAGATCAATCGACCTTTTTTCCACCAACTGGCGGTGTCCCTTTGGAATTACTCGCCTTTGAAAAAAATGTCATGAGAGACCTTGATGTCCTTGACAACAAACGCAAGTACACAAAATGGAACATGACAAAAAAAGAGAAAGAGGCTTTAGATAATCTGAAAAATAACCAACAAATTATAATAAAGCCTGCAGACAAAGGCGGAGCCATAGTGCTTATGGAGAGAGAAAAGTATGAAGCTGAAATCTACCGCCAACTTGAAAACAAAGACCACTACCGTAAAATTGATCAAGACCTGTCCAAAATAGTACAATACAAACTGATCATATTGATTGAAACTGGAGAAAATAATGGATGGCTATCAAAACAGGAAGCCAAATTCCTTCTCAACCAGGATCCGAGGATGCCGCTAATGTACGTGCTCCCGAAGATCCACAAAGATGCCACCAACCCTCCCGGTAGACCGATAATCTCGGGAGTAAACTCCATACTTGAGAGGCCAGCTAAATATATTGATACATTCTTGAAGCCATTAGCAAGCTCCACCACCAGCTATATAAAAGACACGATGCAGGCCATTACATTGCTGGAAGGTCAAACCTTCGACCCCGAAAAAGAACTCCTGGTCACCTTAGATATCGTGAGTCTTTACACGAACATACCACAAGAAGAGGGTTTAGAAGCAATGTACTACTTCTTGGAAAAAAGAAGACCACACAACATTCCAACACCATATTTGGTGGAGATGGGAGAAATATGCCTCAAGTACAACTTCTTCCAGTTTAATGATGAACAGTATCTGCAGACCAAAGGTACTGCGATGGGGTGTCCCTTCGCCCCAGAAATGGCCATAATGTTTATGGCGCTCTATGAAGAACGTTGGATTTATAACAACAACCCCTACGATGGCCATATAAAAATATGGCAGAGATATATAGACGACATCATTCTGCTTTGGAGGGGCCCATCTTACAAACTGGATGAATTCCACGCCTGGCTAAATTAGAGGAACCCCAACATCCAATTTACCCTGAATTCAAGTAATGAAGAAATAAACTTTCTTGATTTGGTGGTAAAACATGAGAAAGGAATTATCTATACCTCTCTATTCACTAAACAAACGGACAGGAACACATTATTACATTTCTCTAGTTTTCATCAAAGAAATCTGAAAGATAACCTTCCATTCAGTCAGTTCCTGAGAATAAGGCGCAACTGCTCAAAGAAAAAAGATTATTTCGAAAATGCAAAAGTACTACTGGAAAAGCTGGTAGAGCAGAATTATCCAAGAAAACTTACCAAACGAGCGATTAAAAGGGCATGGTACACACCAAGGGAGTCCCTTTTAACACCTAAGGACAAAACAAAAGAAATGCCCCTAGTTTGTGTTACTACGTTTTCAAGTGCAACTAATGAAATCAAAAAGATCGTGAAAAGAAACTGGCATGTAGTCAAAGGCTTAGAGATCTTTAAGGAAATCCCTATATTTGTCCTTAAAAAGAACAGAAGTATCAAGGACCATTTGGTGAGAGCTAATACAAAAATTATAAGGAATCAGCCAACATTACAAACAATGTTAGCACTGCCTCCAATAAAAGGCCATCACAAGTGCGGTAACTGCAATTCATGCAGCAGTACCATAGAAGGCAGAAAATTCAACTATGGGAACAAGAAGATTAGCCACGAAGAATTCACCAATTGAAATACCACGAATGTGGTTTATTGCATAAAGTGCCCTTGCGATCTGGCATATGTTGTGAAGACCACACAACAAATAAAAAAACGCATTACACAACACAGATCTCGCATTAAATGCAAGGTGTTGACTGCACCTTTGGTCAAGCACTGTATTGAAAAAAATCACGGACCCCATGAAATAAAGTGGACAGTGCTCAAACATGTGAAAGGTCAAATCAGGGACACACTGCTGGCTAACTTCGAAACTAAATTTATCTTGAAATTAGGCACAACTTATAACGGATTAAATGAGCTTTCCGAAATTATGCACTGTCTTTAAAACCGCTCTTGAACCTAGATAAGTCTCCACCGTACTTTTATGGTGTGAGTAAAGTTGGATTCCGCAATCTAAAAACGTCGCTATAACTCTAAGCGACCAGCTGAGAAAGGATGTGATGCCGTATCTATGACAACAGATAGAGGAAGTCAGGCATGTTTACGAGTCAGTCATTTTTGATGGACGTCAGCACGTCGACGTGCAAATACTAAGAGGCCGTCAAGGCCTAAGACTCCTGTCACGTGACACACACGGAAGTCAGGAAGACACGATCCGAAAGAAGAAAAAAACGGATGAGTTGAGAGCAGCGCGGGTATCCCGATTTGGCAGAATTGTACTATACAGCGCATAAGGTAACCAACGGTTCCACTGTTATGCCAGCATGCCACAACAAGGGAATTCTGCATGCAGCACGTCTTCAAAGCGCTAAACTGAATTGAACCACCTCGGGCCAGTCACTGTCTTTGAGACACCTTTATTCAAAAATAGAAGCCCTCACTGCCCTTCACTCAGGGGTTAACTCTTCCACATCCTTCGTGTGATCTTCGAATGAAACCGCAGTCCTCACAACCTTGCATTGCTTGCCATCTACATACCCGTAACGGACTCTCACCAGTCTGGTGTAATTAGTAATTATTGACTTTTACTTCCCTGATCTCACAGATTAGTGCCTGATGAGGTATTCTATCCCTTTATCCACAGATTTTACCAGCAAATAAAAAGTGAACAATGTTTTCCCTTTTGGAGAGGTGACTGTCCAGTAAAGATATGAGCCTTTCTGCCCCACAATAGGTATGGTATTTATATGAGCTTGGATTCTTTAAGTCCTAGAAGAATATGTGGTACATTTTAGAACAGAAGATTAACACAGTTTCACATTTTTTCAATCGTAGTGTCCTACACTGAAGATTCCCTGCCCTGAGGAAGACCTTCTTTGAATCCTCACGGTCCCTACACGAAGGTCGAAACGCGTCGGCACACCCACCACACACACACCCCCCCAATCCCTTAATGAGGCAAGAGTATCTACGTATTCAAAACGAAAAAGACAACAAGGACGTTTAAGTTCAGCCAAATATTGAAGGCTCAATGTATAAAACATTTTCAAGAGTTCTCTGCCCTCATCATTTGTTGGACCGATTGATATATATTGTACAGAGGATAAATATGTTACAAATATCCCGTTACATGATAATGAAGAAGTAGGACTGTCTTGACTTATAACAAGTTTGTTGATGTAATGTCGGTATAAAATGTTTTTTGCACTTTTCTAATCATGCACTGTATATAGAGTTTTTAATGTATTACAATTAGGTACTAATTTGTAAAACAGTACCACTGTATAATCATGTTAGTGTGAACAAAAAGTAATATGAAATACACAAACAAATCTCAAAAGTATGAAGTAAATACTTAGTAGTAAAATATTTTGTTTGAATCATTTTTGAACATGGTGAGAAATGTTTGGCATAATTGACCCATTGTACAAAATAGAATTAATATAGTCCCAGTTCATTGGTTGAACAGTACGGAGGTAAAATGTTTAGACCTACGTAATGAATAAGAAAATCTAATTCATGGTCCTAGAGGCACCTTCCTAGTGCAACGTAAAATAAAACCAAGTAGTGTCCATTTCTTTTGCTTGTATGTGTAAATTGGTGCACAGACATAATATTGAGTTTTTAATATCGACCTACATTAATATCGAGTTTTAAATATCGTAGGGACAGAATATCGACATCAAGAATATCGACGACCAGAATATCGACCTGAAGGTAAGAAATATCGTTTTTGTTAATATCAAAGTTACTAATATCAATAGCAAAAATATCGATGTTAATAATATTGATGTTTATACTAGTGTTATGTATTTTACTATGTATTTTATATGTATGTGTTCTACATTTTTTGTTAAGTATTGTACTGTTTTTTTAAATATATGTATACATTTTTTAGAAGTTAGTAATTTTTTTTAAAGTAAATTATGCTTTTTAGTACCGTAGCGGGTTTTGGGTTTATAGGGGAATAGGGTGGGAAGTAATTTAATTATAGAAATTAAATAATAATTTTTGGGAATTATTAATTATTTTAATTACATTTTGTGTTTTAGTTCTGTAGTGGGTTGTGGGTGTATAGGGGAATAGGGTGGGAAGTAATTTAATTGTAATTAAGTAATTATTAATTTTTATTTTTGGGTATTGATAATTAATTTATTCTTTTTTATTTTTTTTATTTTTATTTTCAATTCATAGCATATAATACAAACACAATCAATTAAACCTCTAGTACAGAATTTAAATTCCACAGTATAACAAAGTTATTTGTATTCATACCGATATCTCCATATGATTAAGCATGGGTCCCCAAATCTGTACCCCCAATTTTTTCTTCTTCACTGATTTCAAACAGTACAAACTATATTCCAAATTAAATATATTATAGAACTTTGCTTGCCACATCTCAAACGATGGGGCATCAGGTTGGAGCCAGACTGAAGCAATACATAATCGAGCTGCTGCAACAGCTATAAATATAAGATACCTAAATGAATAACAAGTCTGACCTGTTTTGGTACCCTCACCAACTCCTGTTAGCATTACCTCTTTAGAGATAAACACATCAACCCCGGTAATCTCCGTTAGAAACTGCTCAATATAATTTCTGAACTGGAATAATACTACACACTCATAGAATATGTGTACAATATCCGCCTTTTCCGCATGACATCTGAAACAATTCCCATCGTGGGCCCCCCCACTTCATCATTTTTACAGGGGTATGATATAAATTGAATAAAGTCTTATAATGTTGAGTTCGTAAATTTGCTGTCAGAAGAACTCTAGCAGCCGTATCAATTGATTGTTGCACATATGTGTCTGCGGTCCCAAACCGTGCCCTCCACTTCCCATCCTGATTCTCTATATCATCCGGTTGGGCTTCAAACAGTATTCCATATAATGTCCCTATCTTGACTCTTTTTTTAACTGCCTCCACTAGAGTATTGGGGGCTATCATTAAATGTCTATAATGTTTACCTAAAAAATCTCGTATTTGTAAATATTTAAAAAAATCATTTTTAGGCAATTTATACCGTTCTGTTAAGTCAGAAAAAGAGGCGAGTACCCCCCCACAATATATATCCCCTATTTGTCTAATCCCATTATCTCGCCAACTATCCATCTTTGCATCCCAAAAGATAGCAGGGAATATAGCTGTAGAATTCAGTGGTGTATAATAATTTATCCGAGTTATTGATAACATTCTATATACTGTTTTCCAAGCCTTATATGCTGTAATCATGATTTTAAACCGTGTTCTCTTGAAATAACTGGGTTCCAAAAATTTGAATAAAGCATTTCTGACCTGTGCCCCCATCAACATTTGATATATATTAGGTGCTTCTGCTAGTTGTCCTTCCTCTCCAGTCATAAGAAACCGCATATTTTGTAAGAGGCATACTAAATAATAGAACATAAAATTCGGTACTGCCCATCCCCCTCGCTCTAGTGGTAGCGTCATATATTTCGAAGCTCGTCGAGCTTTCTTTTGGCCCCAAATGAACCTATCACATAGAGATTGTAGCTTCGATACTTGCAGTCGAGTCAGCTCCAGCGGGACTGCCCTGAAGTAATACATAGCCTTTGGGAGAATACACATTTTAAGCACATTACATCTCCCTACCATCGACAAATGTAAACATTCAACCCTATCCAATTGTCGTTAAGCCGAAGAGACTATATCTCCCCAATTTACCTCTACTAAATCTTGAAGTGGCATCCTAATTTTAATGCCCAAATACATGGCTTCATCCGTAACCCGTCCTTCTCCAGGGCATGCTCCTTCAGAGCATACAATCTGGGTTTTGGATGCATTCAACTTATATCCAGCCACTTCACCAAACTTCTGGGTTAGGTTCTCTATCTCCATCACTGCTTGCTCTGGATCAGATGTTGCTACCGCTATGTCATCAGCATATGCTAATACTCGCACTTGAAATTGCCCACAAATCATAGATTTTATCCTATTCGTTGTTTCCAACAATACTAACAGCGGGTTAATATATATGGCGAATAATAGGGGCGAACAGGGACACCCCTGTCTTGTTCCCCTGCTAATGTATACCGGGGCCGATTCCCTGCCCATTACACATATTTTAGCCCGTGGAGTTTTATACATGGTTTGTATTGCCCTCATAAAGCAAGGCCCAAACCCGATTTTAAGCATGACGGCCCACAAAAATGACCATGACACGCGGTCAAACGCTTTTTCAGCGTCTAAAAAAATTATGCCTAAGTTTTTTTGCTGTACATTAGCATAATCAATCATTGCAATCACTCTATTTAAATGGTTGACTGTGCCCCTGCCAGGTATAAAGCCGTGCTGGTGTCTAGAAACCAATTAAGTAATTACTTGAGTGAGCCCAGCTGCCAGAATTTTTGAGTACACCTTGCCATCCACATTTATCAATGATATTGGTCTGTACGACCCTGGCAATTTTGCCGGTTTGAGCAGAATAGCCCCGCACACTACTAGATGTTAGATACATATATAAGTCATTGTTAGACCATGTTCATAACGGAATAAATTTGCATTCAGTAGTTGTTTTCCCAAGAGAAAAAGTCAGAAAGGTCTTCAGTTGTTAAAATTCATTCTTTATTCATTTTCTTAAAATTTCGAAACCGCCAACGCGTTTCGTCCTCAATCGGACTTCTTCAGGGCTTAAGATGTGAGAGGATATTCAATATAATTTCATAGAATTGTGATCAAAGTATATAACCCAAAAAAATTAGCAAACTATGTATATTCGAGTATGGGTATCATATCAGTCAAAAGGGCTCATGATTTTAAATAGATGTATCAGCAAGTGTAGCTCTAGTCTCCATGCGGTCGTATGGTCCGAAAAAGATCTTTTTCGGACCAGAAAAATCATGAGCCCTTTTGACTGATATGATACCCATACTCGAATATACATAGTTTGCAAATTTTTTTGGGTTATATATTTTGATTACAATTCTATGAATGAATATCCTCTCACATCTTAAGCCCTGAAGAAGTCCGATTGAGGACGAAACGCGTTGGCAGTTTAGAAATTTTAAGAAAATGAATAAAGAATTAATTTTAACAACTGAAGACCTTTCTGACTTTTTCTCTTGGCAAAACAACTACTGAATGCAAATTTATTCCGTTATGAACATGGTCTAACAATGACTTATATATGTATCTAACATCTAGTAGTGTGCGGGGCTATTCTGCTCTTAGTGTATTAGAGTGACTAGAAAGTTTTTCTTGTCTCTCTATTTTTGGGACCTAGGGGATTGTGTCCCAAGCCCGTCGCACCTCCTCTTATTTGTGATAACTATTAGGGACGTTAGGACTGGTGCGGGTGTCGATGCTTTGATCCCCATTTTTTGTGCCAATTTCGCCGGTTTGTCTTTCTTTTTAAAAACCACAATGTTGGCTTCGTCCCAAGACGGTGGTGGGTGCCCAGCTTGAGCCTCTAAAAATTTAGCCAACATATCATCCTTTATTGCTTGGAAGAGTATTCGATATACCTCCAATGGTAGTTTGTCTGGCCCTGCCGCTTTGCCCCCAGCCAGCGAGCCCAATGCTTCCTCAAGTTCTGCCATTGTAATCGGGGCTTCTAGAGCTCCCCGCTCTTCTTGTCCAAGACCCACTAAATCAATTGTTTGCAGGAACGACTCTATACTATCATTGTCCACTGTATCTTGTGTATATAGCTCTTTATAAAAGGTGTGAAACACCTCCAATATTCTTTCCACAGTTTCTACCACTCTCCCCTTGGCATCTTGCAATGACACTATTTTCTGTACCGATTGCCTGCCTCTAAGCCTTTGGGCCAAACACCGAGCTGTAGCTTCCCCATACTCATACCTTTCTTCTTTGTGGACTTTATATTGACCAGCAATTTCCTGACTCCAAATCCTATTGATCTTAGCCTTACAGCATGCAATCTTAGTTTGTGTCTCCTTAACATCCTCCCTATTCCTTATCACTTGTATAAGTTCCCGCTCCCCTGTCTTTAACTCCTCCAAAAGACCCAACATAAGATTCTTCTGGTGCCTTTGTTTGGCCAACCCATAACTGAGTGTTTCACCTCTAAGCCCCGCTTTCAGCGCATCCCATACCATCGACTGGGCAGTAGAGCCTCTATTACTCTCCAAAAATTGTATTGCCCATGTTTTAATATGGTCATTGGACTGACAATCTCCTAAGAGCTTCCTATTAAAAGTAAATGACCTAAATTTTCTTGCCTGACTTATGCTAGAGAGGTCCAGTACCACGGGGCCATGGTCCGACGTAATCCGCGGCCATACCTGCATCTTTGCGCCTACAATAAATAACCGTGACATAAAAATATAATCCAACCTAACTAATTTATTGTGGGGAAATGAATAAAACGTATAGCCGGGGCCTCCCTGATTTACTACTGACCACACATCCACTAGTCCATGACTCTGCAAGAGTTGTTGCAAGGCCCTATAAACTTTTGGTTTACGCCCTATATACTTCTCATAGTCCACCTCCCACATCTTCCCTTCCCCGTGTATGTTGAAGTCCCCACATAATATCAGCGGGGTGTCCCACATCGCCAACTCCACATTTAAATGTTCCAGTGTTTCAGCCTCATCTAAATTCGATCCATATACCGTACAGATAACTATCTTACTGTCCTCAACACTACACTCCGTTATAGCCCACCTCCCTAAATTGTCTACCTTCTCTCTTCCCGTCACAGATATTCCTTGTTTAGCTAAAATTGCAACACCCCTATTCATAATAGACTGTCTGGTTGCTGTAATCAATGTATATCCCAGCTCATTCAGTATCTTACGATTAATCCAGGGCACATGTGTCTCTTTTATACACAAGATGTCGGGGTTTATCAACCTTAAATCAGCAGCTACTCGTTTCCTTTTATTTACATTATTCAGTCCACATACGTTAAATGTACATATCCGTAAACCCCCATCAGTATACATCTATGGAGGCAAGATGGCGTCCACTGGCTGGGCGTTTGTGTGAGCGGCTCCCGAATAGCTCACCTATCCCATACAATTGCGGGCTAATGGTGGAGAAGATGGGAGTACTGCCGGGACGAGAAGTGTGAAATTAAGGAGAAACTACGGATAGCTTCAACTCCCGAGAAACTAATTGTGGAAAAAGGGCAATTTATTACGGTCGGAGTGCAAGAAGTACTACGGAGGCTGCATTCTGCTGGAGAAAAGCAAGCTCACCTGAGTCAGACGTGTGCGAGTGGAGCGTGGAGCGGCGGTCGCAGGTGGAGACGGTTTGGCTGTTGCGGCGGGAGTCGGAGCGGCTGCAGGAGTGGAGGTGCTCCTTGCTTCTAGGAGAGGCGGGGGGCAGAGAGGCGACATTGTGGGCGTATGACCGCCGGAGCTGGGGCTGAGAGTCGTGGTGCCGGTGAATGGCCGGTGCCGGCAGACAGTGTGTGAAAGCACATCCATTGGAACATTGAGCGGGAGCAAGCGGCAAGCAGCAAGCTGATATTGAGAGGAGAAGGGGCTGAAGTGCAATTGCTGAGGTAGGCAATACTGATAGATTGATAGACTGAGGGAAGTAGCCGCGGAGCAAGTATTCTCTCTGGCTGAATATCACATATCGCTGTTTTTTGAATCAATAGTTAATAATGCCACCAAAAACTGCCCGCGGCGGGAAAACAAGTGCGAGCGGTGAAACTTTGATTGGAACCAGAGCGGCATTAGTTGGAAAAAGCTCTAAAGAACCTGCAGGGGTAGAGGAATGGGACAGTAGTGTACAAAGCAAGGAACAAATTCAAACAGTTGGTAAGATCCCACAGATTTTTCAAGCGGCGGGCAGAAAGAAATCGACAGTGCCACAAAAGACTACCTCAGCATTGGAGGGACAAAGCATAAGAACTAAGGGACAAGTAATGAGTTGTGGGAAGACTCCTCACGAATCGGAATTGGACATGATAGAAAAAGATGTCTCCGGGTATGTTTTGGAGCCTGACCAGACCACTTTGGATAATGCTGCAGAAAAAGAAAAAGAAAGCTCAGGGTTATTAGAGGAAACTGGTGTGACGAGTGATGAAAAGACTGAAGGTATCAGTAGTAAGGAAAGTGAGTTCTATTCCCTCTCTGAGCATTCAGATGAGTCAGATGAGGAGGATCATCAGTTGCATGAGAACGGGACCTCACAGAGCTCCTCAATGAATATCGGCAATGGGTCAGAGAGCGCGATATTGGGAACAGCAAGCATGGAAACATTCACAGTACGGAAGCTGATTAAAGGAGGCGGGCCGGGTATGGAAGGGATGGAGCTACCTGAGTGGGAATTTTCCTCCTCTGGAGAGATGACGCCTGATGGAGTGAATCTCTCTGATCAGGCTGCGGGGGGTATGGTTGAAAAAACACAGGGTGAAATATCATTGGAGGCAATCTATAGATGTTTATCAGAGCATAGATTGGAAACACGATCAGAGAACTTAAAAACACACACGGCATGTAGGAAGCTTCAAAATACGGTGAGAAGGCTTGCTA
Organism: Calotriton arnoldi; assembly: GCA_963921515.1. Taxonomy (NCBI): domain Eukaryota; kingdom Metazoa; phylum Chordata; class Amphibia; order Caudata; family Salamandridae; genus Calotriton; species Calotriton arnoldi. The sequence goes on along the minus strand of CAWUFW010005224.1, from coordinate 403,458 downwards.
AAACATGCAATGATTTTACAGAAAGAATGATGGAGGCAGAGACACGCATATCAGCGCTTGAAGATCAGATGGAGACACAAAAGGGTATTACAGAAGCTATGAAGGCCAATAAAGATGACGTACATAACAAACTTGTGGATATGGAAAATCGACTGCGTCGAAACAATCTTAGAATTCTAGGGGTACCGGAGGGGGCCGAGGGACAAGATGTCTGTAAATTTGTGGTTGAAATGTTCGAGGAAGCCTTTCCAGAACTTAAAGAGTGGAATTGGACAATGGAAGTGCAGAGGGCGCACAGATTCCCTTTCAGGCAACGGTCCGTGAAAACTGGACAACCTGCACAGCAGCCACGGGCAATCCTGATATCACTAAATAATTTTTGGGCACGACAGGCAGTATACGATCTGGCACGGCCTGTCAGGAAAAGGACTGGGAAGGGTATACAATTTTTTGTCAGACCGGACTACTGTCACTCCACAGTGGAGAAAAGGTGGCAGATGCGCCAACTGATTAATCCACTCCAAGCGAAAGGCACACAAGTTTTTTTGCTAAATCCAGCCAAATGTGCTTTTGATCATGACCCAATCTCCAGGATTGAGGTCATGGCACAGTTCTCGCTGCGGGTCTTGTGTGGCAGCTTCAACCTGGTGAGAAACAGAATACACCACAACTGCCAATCCTTTGCAGTAATCAAGTATCATGTCACCTGTGATGCTCACAAGTGCATTTGCAGGTACAGCAGGCAGGCTCACTGCACACCCTATCAAGATCTCATGAGGTGATAACCTGGCCTTTCTCTCTGGAATACTTCGGATACTCATTAACACCAAAGGTAAAGCATCAGGCCACTTCAGTGATGTGGAAGCACAAACTTTTGCCAATTGGGACTTTGTGGTGCCATTGAGCTGTTCATCAATACCAGAAGCTTCAGGTCGAAACTACAGTGCAATCTCTGCTCAAACGTTGTAAACAAAGGACAAACACGTTTTTTTACCTCGGACATTGCAGCCAAGGAATACCTCCAGTCTTTATGATTAAGATTGTTGACTCTGTAGTGGTTGATGTGATGGTATAACATGTTTTTTGCTCTATAGTTCAATAAGGGGTGAGAGAGGGAGTTGAGGCTATAAACTCGGCAGTAGGATAATATTGAGGGATGGGTGAGCACTAGGTGGGCTATTCACCGAGCATCACAAGGCCAATTGGCCCTAAGGCCTCTATAGTGGGGGAGGGTCACGGGGGGCGGGATCTGAGGGGTAGGTGGTGGGTTAGAGTGGGGGGGCACAGGGGGGTAAGGGGAAGGTTGGGCGAAAGGTAAAGGGGAAAAAATCAATTCATAGCATGCATAATAGAGATAATAAGATTTATATAGAGACATCCATGGTAAAGGGATACAATCAGGAAAGCTTGTTGATAATTAATGTATGCGTAATTAATTATTAATTGGTAATTAATTTTTTATTAATTATTATTTATTGGTATTGATAATTAATTTATTGTTAATTAATTTGTAATTGGTAATTAATTTTTATTAATTATTATTTATTGGTATTGATAATTAATTTAGTGTTAATTAATGATTAATTGGTAATTAATTTTTATTAATTGATTAATTGATAATTAAATTAATTGTGTGAAATTTTATGCGGAGTGGGTTGTGTGTTTATTGGGGAATAGGGTGGGAAGTAATTTAATGTTATTAAAGTAATTATTAATTTTAATTTATTGGTATTTTTAATTAATTTATTGTTAATTTATTAATAAATCATTATTTAATTACAAAAATTATTTAATTTATAAGTATGTTATTTTTAACCCCTACGCTATCCAACGCTTTCCCTACTATTGCACTCACTGGAGTGGGAATAGTAAGTTTTTACCCCTACGCTATCCAACACTTTCCCTACTGTTGCACTCTCTGGAGTGGGAATAGTAATTTTTACCCCTACGCTATCCAACACTTTCCCTACTGTTGCACTCTGTGGAGTAAGTATATATATTATTTTATATATGTATATGTTTAATTTATTTTAACATTATATGTATTAATATTTTTAACTATGTTTCTTTTAATTATATGTATTATTTACTTTATTTTACTTTTTTTTTTTAACTATATTTTTGACATCGATATTTTTTTCCGATATTTTTGTACTTACCATGATGTAGATAGGATGTCGATATTCTTGACCTCGATATTTTTACGTCGATATTTTGGTACCTCGATATTCGGTCCGTCGATATTTTGTCAGTGATCCGTGTAAATTCATGCTTTGTTGTAACAGTACTCTAGAAAGCACTAAATCATAATTTGAATAAAAATATTCAAAGTGTTTTCGCCTATAAACTAATGTAAGCAAATTACTACATGAGATTGCGTATAACAATGGTATGTGGTGATAAGTAACCTCTTCTGCAGCTGATGACGGTAAGTGGGTGCAGACATAGTAGTCTTTGTGTACATAGCCTGTGTGTATTCTTACATGAATCTAGAATAAACATTTATTGTGAAATTATCTCTCTTGTAGTTTGCAAATTATGCTTTCAATTGCTCCTCATCTGTTGTGTGTATAAATGTTGTAGTTACGTTTGTAGATTTAATCTCCTTATCCAGTGTAAAATAGAACCCTCCTAATACTATTGTAATTACTAATACTGCTAATAGAAAGACAATACCCTTAATAAGTTTGCATCTATTTCTAAGGCAATACATGGTTGTCTGTAGTCAGATAGTTTAAGCAAAAGTGTATAGCAATAAGTCAACAGTTCAGATTTTTCTCAAGCATTTTTTCTTAAGCAGTTTGTTTCTTTAAGCCGTCTCTTTTGTACAGCCTTTTATTTTCATAAATCTTCTTAAAACAAAAAAAAGAAATCTTTTATTACAGTTTTTTGCACTTTTTCAATCAATATTTTCTCATACGTCTTTCAAACTCTTGTTCTCTTTTCGGAAATCTTTTCGAACATCTTTATCCAAGTCTTTTGTTTTTATGTGACGTCATGGGGGTTCAAACAGTTCAAATTTCACATCACACAGTTCATCCACTGACACATTCAGTACTTCTTTTACATAATAAGTCCATTCAGGTGCAAATACTTTCAACAAGGCTCTCTTGTTCTTTTCATTTTCCTCAGTCTTTGTTGATCTTCCTCTGTGTCACTTGCACCACTTGACTCTGTCTCCTCAGTGATAGTCAGTGATATTCGATCAACTGACACACTTATTCTCAGTCTCCTTTGACCATAGCGTCACGACCATTCGAAGTTGTGGGTGACTTTATGTTTCAGTGTTTATTCCTTCACCTGGATCCTCTGTTTGTTTTGCTGCTGCCTCAACTTTTTTCTCAAGTTGAGGTTTGGTCTCTTCTTTTTCGTCAGACTTCAATGCTACTTTGTGAAATTACCGGAACTTGTGCTGGTGCAACCTCCTGTGACTTGTCACCCCTTGTTTCTCTTTGTTGTGGTGTCTCTTGTGATACTGCTCCTTGCAATCGTTCAGCTTGCGGTGATCCAGTTACGAGTGTGCGAGACATGCGACCAGTTTGGTACCACAGTATACTTAACAGCAGTGTTCGATATTAAGATCACCTGGAAGGGGCCTTTCAATCTTGGTTTCAGACAAGTCTTCCAAATGTGCTTTTGATCATGACCCAATCTCCAGGATTGAGGTCATGGCACAGTTCTCGCTGCGGGTCTTGTGTGGCAGCTTCAACCTGGTGAGAAACAGAATACACCACAACTGCCAATCCTTTGCAGTAATCAAGTATCATGTCACCTGTGATGCTCACAAGTGCATTTGCAGGTACAGCAGGCAGGCTCACTGCACACCCTATCAAGATCTCATGAGGTGATAACCTGGCCTTTCTCTCTGGAATACTTCGGATACTCATTAACACCAAAGGTAAAGCATCAGGCCACTTCAGTGATGTGGAAGCACAAACTTTTGCCAATTGGGACTTTGTGGTGCCATTGAGCTGTTCATCAATACCAGAAGCTTCAGGTCGAAACTACAGTGCAATCTCTGCTCAATTTGTAATGCTGCGCAAAGCATATTCAGGACCTCATTATTGAAATGAGTACCACGATCTGTCCCCAGAGAAACCGGCATTCTGTACCTTGGTATCCACTCTCTCAATAAAGTTTTGCTACGGTGAAAATTTCCTTTCTCCTTGTTGGGTAGGTTTCCACGCATCTAGAGAAAATGCACACTATAAACAGGACATATCTCAACCCATTGCAAACAGGCATGTAGATAAAGTCCATCTTCATTCTGTTGAAGGGACCACCTGGGGGCGTATTACGTATACAGCGCATTTTCCTGGTTAGCGCTGGGCGCACCTTTCAAAAGGCAAAAGGCAAATGGATTCCCTCATTTGCATGGGGCCACACCCCCATGCAAATGACAGAACACCCTCTAATGATAGCGCTGGCGCTTTATGTGTGCCAGCGCTATAGGTATAACAGAAGGGGATGCACAAGCATCTGCGGCCCCTTCTTTAATATCAAAGTACCACGGGGCACGCAAAGTGGGCACAAATGGCCTTTGCACCCCCAGGACACTCCAGTAATACAGCCCCTGATCTCCCTATGTGACTCAGTGTAACAGGTGTTCTGTTCCCTGTATTCATTTGTTGACATGTTACACAACAATGGCACAATTCTTCTGCAAGCTTCCTAAAACTGGGATTAGACCAATTTTGTCAAACCAACCTCACCATTGCATCTCTCCCTAGATGTGTGTACCAATGGAAATGTCATGTCATAGGAAACAGCAGACTGTCAAGCAACACTGACATCCAAATATCATTTGTTTTTTTCTCACCTACTCTGACCCAACCCTGCTACTCTGCTTCTGAAACATCGTCCTGTACTCTTTTGAGTTCTTCCCATGTGTCAGCTACTGACACCAACATTGCAAAGATAGTGCTATCTTCAGATTCACATGTGTAAACACCAACTTCAGTAAATGTGCAGGCCACTAATGCATAATACTGTGCAACTTTGTCAGCATATCTGTTCCCAAATGCAATGTAACCATTGCCACTTCGGTTACATACACATTTTACTACCAGAACTTCTGTTGGCATCTGGAGAGCTTCCAGTTAGTTCTTTGTGTGATTGCCATTTCGTATTGGCGTTCCAGAGGATGTCATGAAACCTCTTTGTGACCATAACTGTCCAAAGTCATGGACCACAACAAAGACTTACTGACTATCTGTAAATATAGTCTCTTTCAATTGGGCTGTTGGTCTGCAAGCTTTTGTAAAGCCAACCAATTCTGCAGCCTGTGCTGACATAATACCTTAAAGCCATGAAGCTTCTACAATACCATTAATGGTGCAAATAGCGTAAGCTGCTCTCAGGATACCTTCATTGTTTCTCAGATATGAGCCCTCAACTAAAATTATATAATCAGACTCTTTTAGGGGTTCCTCTTTAATGTCTGACCTTGGTTGGTACATACATTTGTAACATCTAGACAATCATGTTCAACTTTGTCACAAATATTTTCATTTACAGGTAACAGTGTTGAGGGAGTTAAAAATTTGACACCTTTTCAAAGACACATTGTCAGAAGCTAGGATCGGTTGTTTGTATTTTGTGAGCCTATTGTAGGTCATGTACTGGGTTTTCATTTGGGTGAGCAAAATCTCAACCGAGTGAGGGACCATAACAGTTAAAGGATGTCCCATCATCAGGCTCTCACTTCTTTCAAGACTGACACCGACAGCTGCGACCTCTTCACGGCAGCCAGGCAGTCCTGCAGCTATGGGGTCTAGGGTAGTCGAGAAATAAGCCACAGGTCTTCGAGCATCTCCATGCATCTGAGTAAGCACTGAGAGAGCACAGTCCTCCCTTTCATTGCAAAACAATGTTAACATCTTACTGTAATCAGACATTCTTAGTTCTGGGGCATGAGAGAGACTTTCACTCAGTTCTAGGAAAGTTTTCAAGCAATTGTTGTCCCATGGAAGTGGATCAGGCACATCTTTGTGTCTCAGCCTCAGTAAAGGTTTAGCCACTAGGGAAAAGTTCAGTATCCACTGCCTGCAGTAGCCAACCATTCCCAAAACATCCTCACTTCTCTGCTAGTTTGAGATGGATTCACTTGAGGAATCGCATCCACCCTTTCTGCAGACACTTTTCTTGCACCTTTGTCAATGATATGTCCCAAGTACTGACCTTCTTTTTGACAGTATTGCAGTTTACACGGAGTTACTTTGTGTTCATTCTTGGCCAGGTGATTCAATAAAGCAATTGTATCTTGTTTACAAACTTGTCATGTCTCTGATGCCACAAGTAGGTTATCAATGTATTGCATGAGGACCGAATTGTAGGGCATCTGTAATGAAACCGGGTTCTATTTCAAGGTTTGGTTGAAAATGGAAGGACTCTCTTTATACCCTTGTGGGACTCTGCACCATGCCAAAACTCTTTGTTGAAACATGAAGGAAAATAGAAACTATGAATCTTCATGCAATGCCACTGAGAAGAATGTCTGAGAAATGTCCACGACTGTGAACCATTCTGCAGTGCACAGAATTTGAAAAAGTATGGTGGCTGTATTTGGTACCACGGGGCAACATGGGACAACAATGATGTTATTCTTTAGGAGATCCTGCACAATCTGATATTTACCACTGGGCTTCTGCAAACTCATGATCGGAGAGTTGCACGGACTCCCAATGAGTTCCTTTAAAATCCCTTTCCTCAGCATATCCTCAATTACGGGTGTTATTCCTGCATTTGTTTCGGTTGTCAAATTGTATCGTGGTGTTCTTGGATACACCGCATTTTGTTTCAGTGTGACTCGGACAGGTTCTACACCTTTAATTAGTCCAATACCAATCCCTGTGAAATCCCACACTTCTAGGTTCACTGTTTCTTTCAAATCAGGAGGTAATTCTTCAGTAATTTTCACTGGGAAAAACCCTACAGCTGTCTCTTGTTGATCCATTTCAAACTTTACGTCTTCACCATGTGTTTGGAACTCTACACCATCTGGAGTACTGTAAATTGTGGAATTTAACTTGCACAATAAATCTCTTCCTAAAAGATTTACGGGACTTGAATCAGAAATAACAAATTGGTGATTTTCCTTAAATGATCCTATTTGTACAGGAGCTTCTTCTGAAACTGGGTATGTGATCTGTTTGTTTGAAACTCCTACAACTTGGATCTTCTTTCCCCAGAGGGGTAGGTCTGGCACTTCCGCTGTTCTCACAGTGGGTCTGGTGGCACCAGTGTCAATAAGGATTTACACTAGGTGGCTTTTTACTTCTTCCTCCACAAATGGTCCACTAAAGTCTACCACTAATACTGCACCAAGCATGCACTCTTCCTACCCCCTCAGGCACCGTGATTGGGAACTGTCGGAGCCGAAACCATCCCTTTCAAACATAGGAAACTGTTGCAATGGGCTCTGATTCTGGTTCTGGAATGGGTTTAAATTTGTCTTGTGCAACTGGGTCAAATTAAATCTGAGGTTTCCAATATTCAGTGAAACCATGAGGGTTTGTGAAACTTGCAACATTGGGACTGGTTTCTGCATTGGCATTTGCTGAACTGCACATTTTGCATCTGCATTTGATTTCCTCCCTGCATCAGTACATTTCCGTTTACTTTGTCTGCTGAGGTATTAATTCTACAATTCCTCTTCTAATGCCCGTTGCAACATCCATACCAGTGTTCAGATCAACCAGAACACCTCTACCAAATCCCCCTTGAGTACCTTGTGCTCCACCTTGTTAACCAACACCTTGCATACCACCTTGATTTCCTGCAAGTGACTAATTCTGAAAACCTTTCTGAGCAAATTTCGTCTGAACTACCATGAGTTTCCCTAGAAGCTTCCCTCGCGCCATCTCCTGCTCATCACTACAGTATTTTGCGTACCTCGGGATTTCATCTAATGACCTTTGTTTGTCAACAAATCACACTCTGCTGTAAATCCGTACTAATTTCTGGTCTTAACCCACTAACAAACTGGGACACGGAGAAACCCATACCACTAGGTTCGGGATACTCTCTCCAACTGTGTTGTTGAAACACCTGTAACAACCTCTCACAGTAATCATGCACTGATTCTTTTGGCTCTTGTAAAGTTATTTTACTCTTAACTCAGTCAATGTCTTTTGGAGGCACCTTGTCTCTCAGGAAAGTAATCAGTGCTTCATATTTTTCCATGACTACAGGAGATGGTGCATTAGTGCAAGCATCTCTTGTTGGTTCTTCACACGGCCATTGTAAAACAATCTTGCATTCAGCCCACAAGTCGTTCAGCAATACAATGTCAAACAATGTATTTAAATAAATTCACAGCACTTATGAAATTTAGACAACTCTGTCAACCTGCGTGTACCACTTTACGGGCTTGTCTCTCACTTTGGGAAAATTATTCGTAAATGCTGCAAGACCACCTCTGTTCCATGGTACATGAATTTATACTCCTCCTGCTATTTCTCTCAATGGGTAAGGCGAAGTTCCCTCCTTATCCTGAGAACCTGTTGATGGTTTCTTATTTTCCACATCTACTTCTGATTGTTTCTTTTTCTTTGCATGTTTCTTTGACCATTTACTCTCTAATGTTTCAAAATCACTCCATTTATGGATGCATTTCACTAATTCAGTTATGTGCAATTGCATTCCTGGAGAACGCATTGTCTCAATAGCTTCATCATCCAATCGAACTCTGTAAAATCTATGTAAAGGGAAATCTTTTGAAAGATTGACATCAGCTTTTTGAGCCAAATCAGCTAATTTATCATGTGAAATTGATGCACATCTTGTAATTTCTTCACCCAGGTAAATCAACTCTTTTTCCTGATAACTGGTTTAAATGCTCAAGTTCAAAACGTCCCCTGATAATCTCTTCTAATTCCACTTTTAGATTGGAAACATCAAGTGGTCTCTCCCTTTCAGGTCCTGGGGAAACATGTTGTTCTGCACTGTCTGTCCTTTTTAAATGCTGCAACTTCCCAAAACCATGGTGGGAAAATCCCATCTTCTAATAAACTGGTCTTTCCCTGGACTATTGGTGTCATAAAGACAATTCTTCCTCCTTATCTAAGTCATTGAATCATTTTTGGTGGATTCCATGCAACAATCTGTGAATTCTGCGAGGTTGGAACATACTCTGTTACAGGTACTTCTCTAGTAGCTCCTTGAACTGCTGTAGTTTGATTGCCATGAGTTGGACCAGTCGTTGTGCGGATCTCTAATGGCTGTTCTGTCACAACCCTGGTAATGGGTGTTGGTACAGTTACAATTGAAGCAGTAACACCTGACAGCATCACTTTAGATACATTCTCAATTGGTGCATACACTATATTTCTTATGTCAGGCTGCACAATTGTCTGTATCCTTTGTAAGGATCTTTCAGTCTGAATCATATTTGGATCTACAGGGGCAGTAGCCACTGTTACACCAGATGTTGAAGTGCTCTCAGCATTAGTTACATGGTTCACATAAGGTGGTGGATGCATGGCTAACATTGCATCCAATAAATAATCCCCTGAAACACTAACAGTATATGCCTTTGACTTATCTTTTTCATCTTCTTTTCCTGTGTTTTATTCTATTTTGATTTATCAGGTGTCTCAGTAGTGCTAGCTGGATATAGTCTACTTCCCTATACTATGGCTTTCCTCCATCTCTGTTGTTCCACATCCCATCGAGCATCTGTATAATTACACACTGCTCTTCTAGTCTTATTCTGGTACTTCTCTCTTTCCCTGTTTAGTGCTATCTTTTCCCACATATTTAATGCTTCATACTGACCCACAAACACATATGCAATCCCAATTACATTCTCATATAATGTGCAGGTGTACCCTGAGGAGGCACCTCTTCACTTTCCTGTATTGGAATTGTAACATCACCTTTCACAAAGTTCTTAAATCCCTTAAGACATTTCATGATTCTCGCAAACTTCACAATATGGTTTAGTTATGCAATTCAAATTCAATATTTTCATTCTTTTCCTTAAACGTCAAATCTCCTTCTCCAATCCTTTCACAGTTTAATTCTTGAAAAACTCATTAACCAATCTCAATGCGGTATTCACACAACAACTGACCAATCACAGTACAACAGTACACCAACCACCCAATTTTAGCGCGACCCACTATGACATATGATCTCACTCCTTGCAGCGGTTCACATTCCTTTACAATTTCTCTCATACAAACAATTCCACAGTCTTAGACAAAGCGTAAATAAGCAAATCTTTGCCTGCTCCACTAAAGAAACAGTGAAAAAGGCAACTCAACAATCGGAATATTAAGGTTTTTACATCATCTGACTTTATATACAAAAAAAGAGTTTTGACACAAACAAATGAATTCTCGAACAGTGAGAAATCACTGTAATCAATGTAGCTTCAATTGTACAAAAAAAGGGGTTCCCCTGTCAATGGATGAGTTCCTAAATCAGGGATTAGACAACAATTGTATATATAAATACTTAGGCAACTAATGAAAATATGGGCCAACAAGTGTAAATACAGGAACCCAGATCAAAATTGATATTGAAAGCTATTTATTAGTATAAAAAAAACTGGAAATACAAAGGCATAATCATTATACATTAAATAAATACATGATCCACAAAGATGTTTTCATTTTTTTTTTAAACTATTTGTCCTTCCAGCGGAAATATAATGGAACAAGCCTGTATATTCAGTCATACCTCAACACTCATCCTTCTATTATGAACACATATTATTTAATAGTTTATAAGGAACAACAAGCCTTACGAATATTCATATTCATATACGTTCTATTATGTCTGTATAGGCAATTATGGATACAGGTTTCAATTATGATGAATTATATTTTTAAGGCCTGCATGGAATCACATTTATTTCATCATGAATCACAATTTCTTAAAGGCTAAACATTCTGATTCCTTGTGGCTTGCAACAATGAGGTAAGATATGGATGAAGACTAAATTTTCATGTACAACACGGCTTGTTAGGTTGGAACATGTGCAAGTACAACATGGCTTATAGATTGAGACCTACGCGCATTTCGGCTATCCAGCCTTAGTCAGGAAGACATGATGAATGAAACCCTTGTTTGTACACAATATTCAGGATGAGAATGGGCAGTGATAACGGGATAACATCCCTCTGATAGAGGTTTTGCCGAAGTAGTAGGCGGAAAGTACTCGGCGCGAAGCGTGCTATTCGGTGTAAAAGAGCCCTTTCTGTTGGTCGTTCTCTTCGTAGAACGAGGTTCCTTTGGCTAGTCTGGACAAATAAGGTTCCAGATGCTAGTGCACCAATCCCGGAGTGGGGGCAATTTTTCAATGTATTCCCCAGTCGTGTGGAATACAGCCACAGAGCTTCACGGTGTGAGCTTCGTGGTACTGGGGTCAGTGATCAGGGCAGAAAGTTCCGGGTCGCTTCCGGAGCTGTCGGTGTGGTGGGGATCCCACATATGCAGGGTCCTTACGCCCGGGGCGGAGGTCTCACCAGCGGGCCGATCAGTGCCCACTTCATTTGAATGTAGCTTCACCCTTTGCGCAATTAGGTTCTACCAACATCAATCAATATTAGTATGATCACAACAGATTTTAATCTCTGTCTCAATTGTGTAGTCAACAGTATCTCAGGATCTACACCACAAAATCTTAGCAGACAAGAAAACCATATAATTGTCTTCTACACTTATTTCAATATCAATATCTCGGGATCTTAGGCTATGCAAAGATTGATAACCTCTTCAACTTCTTTACAATAAACACATAAACATCACCAGGTCATTCAACACACAGACTCCAATTTCAATCAATAAAGGCAACAATAATCACAATTCACAACACATGACCCTAGTGATACTCAGACAGCAACCGCTTTTGGATAATCGCACCTAGTCAGTATTCAAGTTCGGTCATTGAGCTTTGGGACTCAGGCATTACTCTAACTTAGGTAAGTATTTATAGCTCCTCTTCTCAGACCACAAACCTTTCCTCTGACACCAAATTTTCTGGAGTGGGAATCAGTTTAAATAAAACATGGCTTACCATCACCCACATACACAGGGCTGATCCCCGCTGTGCTTTGGCCCAACAGGTCAACAGACCATGGCTGCTGCAGTTGAGAAGATCAGGAGCAAATCATCACATTAATAGTAACCACAAATTCTATCTAAAGTTTAACCAATAAAGAGAGTTATTAAAAAGTTTTTTAAGGTTTTATTTTTCAAAATTTAGTAATCATCTCTCATCAGCAGCTCTCATCAGCAGCAGACTGAACTACGGTAATTCTCTCTTCGCTGGAATCAACAAGAAACTCCTTCGCAAACTCCAGAACATCACAGCCAGACTGACCCTCGACACCCCCGTTGCAGTCACATCACCCAACACCTCTGCGATCTCCACTGGCTCCCAGTCGCAAGAAGAATAACTTTAGAACTCCTCACCCACGTATACAAGGCCCTTCACAACACCGGACCCACATACCTGAACAACCACCTCTCCTTCCACATGCCCAAAAATCACTTCCGATCAGCCGATCTCTCTCTGGCCACCATCCCACATATCTACAAGACCAGAATGGGAGGAAAGTCCTTCTCCTACCTCGCAGTCAAAGCCTGGAATGACCTCCACCTCCGGCAAGCTCCCACACTGCCCCAGTTCAGGAAGGACCTCAAGACCTGGCTCTTTGGATAACCCCAGCACTCAATGGTGCAGCCCCCCCCCACAAGCACCTTGAAACCCTCACGGATGAGGAGTTGCGCTCTACCAACCCTGATTGATTGATTGAGTAAATCATCTTTATCCAGAAAGATACGTTTTATTCATATTAGTTTAAAATAATCAATCTTTTACAGAATTGATGAAGAAGTAATAGCTAATTCAAATAAAATACAATCATTATGCGTGTTCCATAAAGGAAGAAAATCCCTATCATAAGAATGGTACAAAAGGTGTCAGTAGGAACCCATAAAGAATTCCAGTTTGAAAGAGAGTAAGAAAGTTCAAAATACTCAAAAGTCAATAATCAATCAAAGCAGAACGTCCCATAAAGAGATGTTCATGAAACTCAGTAGATTCTTAAAGCAATAAGGAAAAATTTGCCAAAAACGCCTCTTCAGTGGTCAGGGCAATGTGACGGAGTACACTGCCCTTTACACCATCAGTTTAAGCGCCTCATTTAGAGATGGGCAGACGGTAAGTAGTCCATCGATGGAGCTCCCTTTGGCTCTGTCAATGGAATACTTGCTCTGATGGCCCAAAGAGTAGAGGCCATCAGAGGAAGGGCATTACACTGTCTACCCAATTTAGGGTACATAGTGTAAGGCCTTTTTGTCTGTCCTTCACCACCAGGAAAAACATGATGGTGAAGGACAGGAAAAAAATCAATAAGCAAACGTTTCTGGTTTTTCACAAGCAAACTCCCACTATGGGAGTTTGTTTTTGAAAAACAAAAAAATTTGAAAAGTTTGTCAGCCAGCCAGCAGTCATGGCTGGCAGTACCGTCCACTGAACCTTTCCTACATTGACAAGATCCGCCATGACTGTAGTACCTGTCGAAGTAGAGAGATGTCAGTGGGGCCTGTGGACATCTCTGAATTAGGTAGACAGAATGTCCATCAGGGCGACTGAGTAAAGTACTCCATTGCTCTGATGGACATTAGTTCCATCAACCAGACTCTAATTCAGGACCTATGTTACTACCATACTCTAGAGAATTGTATGTCTTTGGTTTATAATACCGCAATACTGACATTAATGTAACTTTGTTATATATATATATATATATATATATGTTGAGACAAAATGCACTCAACACTCACTAATATTGTAAATTTCATAATTCTATAATGTGCTCTTCCACATCATGTCATATTATTTGTTGAAAGTCCTGTGTTGCCTGTCCATCTGCCACATGCCACCACTTAATCTTCTGTTTCAACTAGTGTGAAGATATGTAGACTAGCCACAAACAACTGATGGATGGCAGAGCCTGGTATGTCTTCACCTAAAAGATCAATTTCAATCTGTGCAGGCAAAATGGCCAAATTTGGTGTTATTCCGTTAAGCTGTTTTGGCTCTAGCTGTATCTAAATTTCCTATGGAAAACTGCATGGAGAATATGTGTTTTAGGGCCTCCTTTTTCTCATCCTCCACTAATTAGTAATAAATTGACTATTAGTAAAAATTTAACTAGTAGTTTGTGAATATAAAAATTTCTTTTAACTTACACAAAAGTGTAAGTTTACCTTTGTGAATCAGGCCCTGAATCTTTGCAAGGACCATCGTCTTTGTAACACTGCCCAAGGTTCTTGGACACAAGTGCTAAATTACTTCATCCACCAAGCATGCTTCCTGCCAAGATACCTTTGGCTGCCTCAGAATCCAGACAGAATGACACCTCCAGGTCCTCCTCCTTAGAGAAAGGGAATCAAGAGCCTCTATGTTACAAGATACAGTTTTTTATTTACAAAAGGCAGCCACTGGTAGCCAGGTCCCCATAGCCAAAGTCCCTTATATACTTCTAGTCATGCTGCCTAATCATGTGTTTTGGGGGATTTATTGTGGGATTTACCTCTGGCCAGATCCTCAGAAAAGTGTAAGAACCTCCAGTTCATGAAAGACTAAAAATCAAGTGACAGGAATTGGTTGAAAATGAGTAACCGGTTGAGCAGGGGACCGACAGTTAAAATGGTTAATGCAGGCTAATAAATGGCATTGGAAATTCAACCCCAAAGAAAGTCTGAAGTAAGTGATTTGAACCAACTAGATGTTTATTACTAATGCACATTTTCTTTTTTTTAAACTTGCTTTCGTACTAATTGAATCAATGTTTTTTTCCAAACCGCACAATTTGACATACTAATATAGGTGCCTCACAATGCACAGTGAAGGGTTGGAATTCTCCAAATATAGACCTTGTGGCTAACAAAAATCACCCCAAATCCTGCTGAAAATAGTGGGCGAAGCAGAAGAGCACACCTACAGTTATTTCCATGCATGCACCAATTAAATGATGATAGTCCGATATAGGTTCCCCTGTGGTACCGACTTTAAGTGATTTGTAAACGGGCAACTCCTGGTTTTTTTTTTAATGGCCAATGCTGCCCCTTCTGGAAAAGAATCAATACCAAACTATAGAATAGTTACACAATCAAGTTCTATATATGTCTCGAAAAGAGACTGCCAGCAGAATTAAGGAAATAATTAATGTTCATTTTTTCCCCCACCTGTCTCCCAGAATTAGTTCTCCAGAGAAGTGCCTGGAACAATTTGATTTGTTTATCCCATGTCATTTTGAATACACACATTTATAGAACCATTTTGACTAGAATGTGAAAGTGCAGTGCCCATAAGTTCTGGATCTGTTCTAGAAACACAATCCAATGGTTCTTTTTAGCAGCATGAAAGCATAGAGGGGAGAAAATTTGTTATTAAGCCAATCAATTAACTAAGAATCCTCTTAGACACATAGTAACCACAGTCAACTATGTAAAGGTAGTTTGATTTATTACAAAGCCAAAAATAACTGAACATAAAGACACCTCAAGACGACAGTGTAAAAGTACATCGGAATCAGCATAAAGCCAAATCTGCGTATCCAATTAAGACGGTGTAGCATAAACAATACAATTAGTTCAAGAAGCTGAATGCAGAGGATCAGAAAGCATGAGTCCACATTTCCCTGCATCGAGGGTTGATGAGTGAAAAGCATTAATCTATCCCTACTCTAACACTAAAATGACATCCCTACATAAGCATCTTCAAGAAGGAAGGTAAAAGGTGTCAGCCTGTGGAGTCTTCCTAAGAAGCCTTCCCACAGTCAATGGGTCATGTTGCATAAAGCTACCAAGACAGAGCATGTTCTCAGACGCTCTTTCTCTGAAATCAAAAGAAGAAGTGGGCACTATCCCTACTCCCAACATCACATTATTGCAAGTAACGTTCCCAAGATTCATTGCGGGTCACGCCATCCGCTCTGGGTACAGTCCTAAAGGTAGTTTTCCATGGCACAATGGTGTTCTTCTCTCTCAACAATTTGTCCTTGGTTCCCAGGCCTTCTCCTGGGTGAAGCACAACGACCTTCCTTTATCGACTCAAGTGACATGATTGTAACTTCTTCTCTCCTTGCCTGCCTAGTAAAACAAAGACATTATTCTAGCTAACAAAAGCGCTTCTTTGACCTACAACACAAAACGTGAGAAAGAACAAATTCCACGGCACACATGAATTTCAGACTATTAACTCTAAAGCGAGAATTTTCCAGGGAACTGCATTTTAGGCCTAAATGTTTAGCTAATATAAGAAAGCATCAGATAAGCTTTACGAATTTGCATAGGAAATAAGGCACCTTCAATTAATGCATTTACCTACATTTAAAATGACACGATTAATAAACACATTTAGTGTGAGAATAATTGTCAGTTTCACAACACGAGTCTTCAAGTTAATGTTTTCTGCTAGTTACATTTACTTTCCACTTTAATTTTCTCCATGTTACTTTTAAATGGCCTAAACACTTCACATTTCAAGTTAATACAGCTCACAATCCTAACACGTCATGTTAACACAATAAACGATTATATGTGGGTCCGCTCTACACGTATGATTATAATGCACCCCTGCAATTAAAATGCGATTTCCGCTACATTAGTCCCTCTCTGATGATGCTGAGTCATCACAAAACACCATTAAAATCTCTGTAGAGTAGACCGATCTAAACAGATGTCGTAGCTAATCTCCTCTGTCTAAACTCCTCCAGCCGCTTCAAGTTCTCATAATGACTGTCCTACAGTCTTTCCACCCTTCTCTCTCTTTCCCTTAAGAAGTTCTCCATTTGCCTCGTCTTTTGCCATTTGTATGCTCTTATCATCCCTATGAAGATGATAACACAAACTACAACAATTATGATTAGGGCTCCCGGTTTTATGGTATTTATTTTTTTGACATTTCCGTCTGTATTTATCCATATTTATTTTTTGTCAACTTTAACTGTATTTATCCATATTTATTATGGGGTTTATGTAAAAAAAATAAAGCTGAAACTGGTATATTTCTGCATTTATTTAACCAATAAATATGTGGTCATGCTTGAATGCCTGCCAGGTTTCAGTGATATGAACACCTGCAGAAGATAAATCAATGCACTTATATGAAAATATGCACATTTAAGTATTAGCCTTGTGCATATCTACTGCTGTTTAAGCCTCTTTACTAAAATTCCTTTTTTTTTTTAACCCGCTTACTTATCAATCCACAAAGTTATTGGCCTGGCAGTCATGGCAAAGTGTATTTAGAATCCCTCAAAAAGCACCCAATTTCCATTTTTATCCACATTTAAAAAAAAATACAGACAAGAAAATAAATGGTTTTCTGTCTGTATATATCTGTAAAAATCAGTAAAAACAGAAAAGAGGGAGCCTTAATTATGATTGACTTCAAGATATATCCATGGATTCCCTTTCCTAGGTTAACAAACTAACTTGCAACTGCGCCAAATCCCCAATCTTATCCCAAACTCCCTCAGTGATGTTGCTTATATATCCCCTCAGATCTTTACTTTTATCAGGTATGTTAGACCTGGCATATCTTGGCGTGATTTCCCCTGACTTTTTGCCTCTACCTCCTTTGCTTTTAGATGCTTTGGGTACTTTGCCACTGCTAATCAGTGTCAAAGTACAAAGGTTCCCTGTGTAAAGTGTAATGGTACTTGGTTGGCCATGATTGGTATGTTTGCCTTACTAGTAAAGTCCCTAGTGATGTGCACTGTGTGTGCCAGGGCTAGTAATGCAAAGGGGTGCGCGGAGAAGGGAACTCAGGCCTGCAGTGTAGGACCTGTGCGCAGTTTTCTAAGTTAGCATGTTGTCCTGACAAGTGCAACCACTTGTCAGGCCTTACTTTCCCTTTTTGCGTACACAGTGGGCACCCCTGTGGTAGGTCCCAGGTAACCCCTGGGCCGGGTGCTGTGTAAGTAAAAGGCAGGACATATACTGAGGTGTGTGTTATGTCCTGACAGTGAAAAACACTCCATTTCGTTTTTCACTGGTGAAAGGCCATTCTGCCCATAGGACAGAATGGGGGAGGCTGGGTATTGTGTTTGTTAGCCTAGTTTCCCATAAGTTTAAAATGGAGAGGTGAAGTTTAGTATGTATGAACTCACAGCGTCATAACACATCTTTCTATAAAAGTGGTTTTGTCACTGTGTGTTCAGAAACCACTCTTTTAGAAAGTGGCTGAGTTTTGTGCTTTAAGCATTTCTGTGTGTCTCTGCTGAATTTGGATTGACTGTCTGGATCTGAGAGGGGAGGGGTAAGATGGCACCAGGCTGACCTGCATCTGGAGAGTATACGAGGAGAAACCCCGGGAGGTGAAGAGGCCTGGGTTGCGGCTATAAAACAATTGACCCATCTCCTGCTGAGTGATTAAGGATCCAGACCCCCAGTATCAAAGGGAGAAAGGTGACACTGGGAGGGAGACACCCAGAACTGATTTAGGCAGGGGTCAGGGACCCCTGAGCACAACGAACTTCAAAGACATTTAGGGGTATATCTATGAGAGCTGAAACCCCTGAACGTTGGAATAGAAATGGATTGAGACTGAAAAGGCTTGGACCCATTTCATGGTCAAGAGGAACCTCTGTTAAGGAAGGAACAACTGAAGAGACTGCTGGGAAGGACCAATCCTTGCTTCGTGATCTGGGACTGGTCTGCAGTTTGCTGTTTTAACCAAGGAAGAGGCTGTTGGGACTGTGCTGTGTGCGCTGGGTCCCCCTGCTTGAAGAAGACTGTGCTTTGTGCTGTGTCTTGTTACCCCAAGGGCCCGAGGTGAGCTGGCTCCCTGTTTGGAAATACAGGAACATAAAAGTTTCCCGAGAAGTTTCAAGCGACGCGGTGGGCGCGTGTTGTGGCAGCTTGAGACCCTCGGAAGGTGTGCCCTGTGATCTTGGACACACAAAGGAGAAGTGAGACTCGGACGCGCTGGGTGTGTGTCGTGATGCGCAGGAGGCGTTGGTGAAGAGCGCCTGGTCAACGTGTGCATCGAAGGAGAAGTGAGTCTCGGACGCGCAGGGTGCATGTCGTGGTGCACCGCAGACATTGGTGAAGAGCGCCTGGTCAGCGTGTGCATTGGAGGTGAAGTGAGACTCGGACGTGCAGGGTGCGTGTTGTGGTGCACCGCAGGTGCTGGTGAAGAGCGCCTGGTCAGCGGGTGCATCGGAGGTGAAGAGAGTCTCGGACGCGCAGGGTGCGTGTCGTGGTGCACAGGAGGCGTTGGCGAGAAGCGCCTGGTCAACGTGTGCATCGGAAGTGGAGTGAGTCTCGGACGTGCAGGGTGCATGTCGGGGTGCACCGAGGCGTTGGTGAAGAGCGCCTGGTGATCGAGTGCAGCGGAGGAGAAGTGAGGCTCGGACGCGGTGAGCGTGTCGAGGTGTGGCCGAAGGCATTGGTGAAGAGCGCCTGGATATCGGGGCACCGGAATTGGAGTAAGTCTCAGTGAAGCAGTGTGCGTACTTTGGTGCAACCTGGGACTGTGGAGGTGATCGGCTGATCATCGTGTGCACCGGAAGAAAGTGAGTCTCTGCAGCGTGGTGTGCGTGTCTTGGTGCCAACTGAGACCGCAGGAAGGAGTGCCTGGTGAACGTGCACTCGGAGTCGACATGAAGTCCCATCAGCGTTGTGTGTGTGGCTTCGTGCCAGAGGAGACCCGGAGGGTGCTGTGGTGAACGTGCACCCGGAGAAACGTAATCTCAGGGGCGTGGGGTACATGTGCCCTGCGGCCGCCTGAGACCTTCCTAAGAGTCGCGGCCCGGACCGGCAGCCTCGGAGGAGCCTAGCTGCCAGGTCGAGCCGCTGAGGCCCATTGAGAAAGTTCTGCACGGAAGGCCTAGTTCATTGAAGGAGGAGAGGAGAGTGGGGTCGCGCCCCCAGGTAACGTGGATCACTGCCTGGGCGGGGTGCGGGCTCGGAGGGACACTCTCTCTGCCACTCAGTCCTTCTGGCGACGTGAGCCTTTGCTTCGGGTCAGATTGGGGCCCGTACTGACCAAAGGAGTGGCGGTACTGGGGCCAGAGTGAGAAGCTGTACTTTATGTCATCGTGGATACGTGTGGGGGGGCAACTGTTATCGAAGAGGCTGACTGTCATAATACACATTGCCAATATTGCTGCTAACGAACTGCCGGACTGTCTTATGACGCCTGACATTATTTCTGCATAACGAAGTACACGATTGTAGCGCTACGCAATGCATTATTCCTCCCTTGCAAAGTACAGGATTGTAGCGGTCCGCATTGCATTATTTTGTCATTGCAAAGTACATGATTGTAGCTACGCATTGCATTATTCCTTAATTGCAAAGTACATGATTGTGGCGGCGCGCATTGCATTATTTCTTCATTGCAAAGTACGTGATTGGGGTGTGACGCATTGCATTATTCCTTCATTGCGCAGTACATGATTGTAGCGGTACGCATTGCATTATTTCTCCCATTGCAGGTACCGGGGTGTATCGTTACGCATTGTATTATTTCTCCTGTGCCCAGCTCAGGATTGTATCGTTACGCAGCGCACTATTGTTTGTCCATTGCAACGTGTGTGATTCTAGCATTACGACCAGCTTAGCATTTTGAAAGCGGTGGTTGGGATTTGAACCTACCAGCCAGCCGGAACGAATATTGCCCTTTATTATATGTTGGCTTTTGTATCATGTAGTCTGTTCGTATACCTTTCTATATAAAGCTTATACTCGTTTTTATGAAACTCGTGTGAAGTCCATTTGTGGTGTCACCAGGGGGTTGCTGTGGGTGTGGTTGCACATACTGTACACTCGTGCCTTGGAGATAGGCCTGGCTGCTCGTGCCAAGCTACTGAGCAGGGCTATCTCAAACGGTGTCCTTACTTGGCCTAACATTGAGTGGGGAGTCCCGGGTCTCGCATTTGTGACAGTGGCGCGTGACTGGGACTCCGGCTTCCAACATGGTATATAAGTATAACACTGTTGGACCTTCAGAATCCAACAGAATCCACCTTCTTTTGCTAAAAATACATCTAAATCAAGACGGTTTTGCATCACCATCGCCCTTATCGAAACCATTTCTCCATCTATGAGTAACAATGACTGAGCTGTGTTAATCGACAGCTTATCCAAAATGGTAGACAAATTCCTGATCTTGATGTCATTTAGCACTACTCCTAAACTAGGTATCATTGCTCCAAATAAGTCTCCCACAACAAGACCAGCACTCAGTCCACGTTTTTCTCTACGGTTCGAATTTCCTTCCAAATCCTCCACGTGATATATCTTTGGAAACACAACTACAACATAACAAGTACCATACCAATTGTTCGGAAGACGAACATATGCATTCTTTCCACACACAAAATATACTCCTGGCACCACTTGTACAGCCTCTTGTAGAAACGTCTTCCAAGGACCATCGATTAGAAAAATATGGTCACACACACTCTGTCCCACAAATATAGTCTCATAACAACTCTGAACTTGTCTTATGCACAGCTTGCCTTGTTGTTCCCAATCTAGAGCTATAGTACCATAGCTTCTTTTAGCCTTGTGAGCAAATTTCTTTTCTATGTCTATTAATATGCAAGTTAGGTTATGTCTATGTACGTAACAGTGCCTAATGTTAATGTGGGTATAAAATACTTTCCCATTCGTTCCTCTTGCTTATAATAATCATATTTGTTCAGGTGTTTGTAGACTGGTATTTTAGAGACTACCTCATCATAATTTGAGAAATAGTACTCATGACGACCTTTTCCATAAAACATGCTAAGAAGCAGATTACAACTAATGCCATACGCCAAGGGTAAGTGATGGTATCTAATCCCTTCTGCAACAGAAGCAGGCAATTGCATGCACACATAACAATCTCTCACATCCATAGTATTCACGTATCATAAAGCAGCTTAGCATAAGCATTCACCGTGTAAACACCTTTAGACAAATCTACATACAGAAAGCGACTAGTTTTCTCTATTAAGCCTTTATCAGATCCTAGTGTAGGCTCCTTTGAGGCAGCAGTGGTAGGTGTGGATGTCCCCTGTACCCCCACTCCCTGCTCTTCAAACTTGTGTGTGCTTAAAATGGACTCAGTGATAACTACAGCTATTACTATGATTACTCCTACAATGAGTGTACCTATTATACATTTGTGCGTACAATTCGAATTTCCAGACTCCATTTTCAAAAGTGGCTCAGATTGTAGCTGTAAGAGGATCAATACACAGAGTCTCTTTTCTCTACCTCTTATTTGCGTGCAACAAAAGTCTTTGAGCAACTTTTTCTTGAATCTTGGGAAATTCTTTTAACAGTCTTTGAATACTATTTGCACAGCTTGGAAGACTTCCCTAGCCTGCTTTCCAAATGGAAAAGTCACTACCTTTATTCTTCTTCTACTCGGGCCTAGGTCATCTTCTTTCAAGCAACTTATTTACAATTCAAAAGTTCAATTTACATCCCTTATGAGATCAGAGCCAATCTCCTCAATGACTCGCTGTAACAGTTCAGCTCTCAATGCTACAATCTCTTGAGGAGACTGTGGAGTTCTGAAGCTTGGGAATTAGATATCTTCCAGAATGAGAGTCGGTAAACCACTCAACCTTGGTGGAAATTGCATTAGCCTCTATTCCAGGAACTCTCAGCAGGATCTCGACAATCAGTATTGAAAACTCAGATCTCGCTCTCCCCGGCATTTGTAACCAGATAAGTTCACGAGAGAGAGGAATATCTCCGACACGGCACTCTTGCCCTCCTGGACCTTCTTACACTTCCTGTAGCTTGCTCGGACTTCCTCAGATCAGACTCGGAAGATTCACTTATTGGTGCAAGTTCTCTTTCAGATGCAAGTCTCAGGTTCCTTCTTTTCTGTCTCACAGGCTACATTTCATCTGCGGCATCTTTCTTCCTTGACTGCACATGACCAATTTCCACACCAGTTTCTTCTGCTGAGTCAGACTCAATACCACTCGCAACGTTATCATCTCCCTCAGAGTCTATACCAAGGTCTTTTGTAGCTTGACCCCCCTCAGCCTGATCTGGTGGGTATCCAGCCTCTTCAGGAACCTCCACAGCTTGGCTTGACCTTATCAGTGGCCTTTCAATCACAGCTGAGAGTCCTTCTGGGAGAGGAGCTGTTTCATCGGAGAGACCTGTGACTCGTCGGGTATGGGAAGCATGGATCCAGTTCGGTACTCCTCCACACTTCACAGCAGCATTTGTTATCAATATCACCTGATATGGTCCATGCCACCAAGAGTCAAGACAGTTTTTTCTCCCGTGCTTTCAGACAAGCACCCAATCACCTGGGCTCAGGTCATGGCAGAGGTCTTTCGAAATCGGTGCAGCTGTCGCTTCGACCTGATGAGACACAGAACGAACCCCATCAGCCAATCCGTTACAGTAGCCAAGGATCAAGTCATTTGTAATATTGATCAATGCAGTGGCAGGCACAGCAGGCAAGCGCATCGCCTTTCCCATCAAGATTTCATGTGGCAATAACCAAGTTCTCCTGTCAGGAATGCTGCGCAAGCTCATTAGAACCAAGGGCGACACAAGATGTTGAAGCACACGCTTTCACTAGTCTTGCCTTTAGGATCCCAATAATCTGCTCCACTATGCCAGATGCCTCCGGCCTATAACTACAATGCAGTCTTTGATCCACACTCAAGGCAGTACACAGCAATTTCATGACTTCTCTTTGGAAGTGCGTTCCTCTATCCGACTCCAATGTAGTTGGAACTCTGAATCTAGGAATGAGTTCCCTCAACAAAAACTTTGCTACTGTGAGACTATTGCACCTTCTAGTTGGATATGCTTCCACCCATTGGGAAAAGATGCACTCAACAACCAGGATATATCTCAATCCATTGCACACAGGCATCTCAACAAAGTCCAATTGGATTCGATTGAAAGGACCCCCTGATCTGCCAATATGCCTCATGGCAACAACTGTCTTTTTCCCAACATTCATCTGTTGGCACATGACACACTGATGACACACGGCACACTGCTTCTGCAATCATGCAAACCTCAGATTGCACCAACTCTGCCTCAACAATCTCACCATTGCATCCCTTCCTATGTGAGCTGCTCCATGAATTTGCCTTGCCAGTGGGTTTAACAGACAATCAGGTATCACTGCCCTGCCATCAGTCGAGGCCCATATGTCACTTTCTCTCTTCTCACAACCTGCTCTGATCCAACCCGCTTGTTCTTGGTCTATGGCTTCCATTTGCACACACCTGACTTCATCCCATGTGTCTGCAACAGCTAGCCTCATGCTGAGTTTGGATTTCTCTGTACCTTCGCCAACATATTCCCTTTGAAAAAATACATGCGTTTGTAGCACAAAAGCGAGCAACTTCATCAGCATACCGGTTCCCCGTGGTAACAAAGTCATCCCCTTTCCCGTGGGCTGCACACTTGATGACAGCCACTTCTCTTGGTAACTGCAATGCTTCCAGCAGTTGTCTCACATATTACCCATTCCTAATGGGAGAACCTGATGACGTTAAGAACTCTCTCTGCGACCATAGTTGTCCGAAGTCATGAACTACATCAAAACCGTACTGGCTATTGGTATAGATGGTGACTCGAATCTGTTCAGAAATAAGACATGCATGGGTCAAGGTAATGATTTTGCCCACTTGAGCGGAGTGTAATCCTTGTAGAAAAGCAGCTTTCACCACTCCAGAGATGGTACAGACAGCAAACGCTGCACTCAAATTCCCTTCATTGTCTCTTAGGCATGAACCATCAACAAAAAGGACTTGATTGGTGTCAGATAATGGCTCATTGACAATGTCAGGTGTCGGCGTGTTGCAAAGCTCAGTAACATCCAGACAGTCATGGTCCTCACAATCTTCCCCATCAACATTTGGAACAGGTAACAAGGTAGCAGGATTTAACACGGAACAGCGCTTCAGAGTCATGTTGTCTGCAGTGAGCAACACCTGCTCATATCTTGTCAACCTGTTATTTGTCAAATGCTGTGTTTTGGTCCTCGTCATCAGGAGCTCAAATGACTGCGGTACATATAGAGTAAGTGGATGACCCATTGCAACGCTCTCACATTGTTCAATACTGACATCTGTTGCAGCAACAAATTTGAGACATCCGGGCAACGCTGAAGCTACAAGATCTAATGAGGCTGAAAAGTAGGCCACTGGTCTATGGGCACCTCCATGTGTCTGGGTAAGTACAGAAAGAGCACAACCCTCCCACTCATGACAAAATAATGAGCATGTTTTGTTATAATCTGGCATTCCTAAAGCAGGAGCATGACATAGATGCTCTCTCAATTCCAGGAACGCAAGCAAACAATCGTTATCCCAAGGTACCGGATCGCACATATCCTTGTGGGTCAGCATCTGCAAAGGCTTTGCCATCAAGGAGAAATTAGGAATTCATTGTCGGCAGTAGCCAACCATGCCCAAAAACATCCTGACCTCCTTCTGGATGGTAGGCGGGTTCATTTTCATGATCGCCTCGACTCGCTCTGGTGACACCTTCCTCTTGCCTCTTTCGATGACTCAAATACTGTTTTCAGTCAGACAATACTGAAGTTTATTCAGAGACACCTTATGCCCATTGTCAGCCAGATGGTTCAGTAAGGCGATAATATCATCTTTACAAGCCTCCCGCGTTACAGATGCAATGAGGAGGTCGTCTATGTACTGGACAAGCACTGAGTTTCGGGGCAGAATCAAGCTCTCAAGGTTCTTTTGCAAGACCTCGTTGAATATAGATGGACTTTTGGTATACCCTTTAGGGATACGACACCATGTTAAGACATGATTACCCAGATGGAAAGCAAATAAAAATTGGCTTTCTTCATGCAATGGAATGGAGAAAAATGCCTGACAGAGGTCAATCACTGTGAACCAATTAGTCTTGCAAGGGATTTAAAACAGGATCACTGATGGATTCTGTACCACAGGACAACATGGAATCACGATGTTATTGACCTTTCTAAGGGCCTGAAAAATGCAATATTTCCCGCTCGGTTTCTGCAGTCCCATGATGTGTGAGTTGCACTGAATTTCCATGATCTCCTTTAGAATGCCCTGCGCAATCATCGACTCAATTACAGGTGTAATCCTTGCCATCGTTTCTGGGGTTAGGTTGTACTGAGGTGTTCTCGGAAATTCTGCATAGGCTTAAACTGTATGCGGTCTGGCTCGAATCCTCGAATCAGTCTGATTTCCTCTCCTGAGAAATCGCATACCACTGGAGAGACAGTGTCTCTCAGATCCAGCAGCATGTCTTCCACTGGCAGTAAAGGAAACATGGCTGGATAATGGTTCTGATTAGTCAACTTGAAAGCAATGTCCTTATCATTAGTCGCCAACTCAATTCCCTTCGGCGTGCAATAGATGGTATAATTCAATTTACACAAAAGGTCACGCCCTAGCAAACAGACTGAACTCAAATCACACACCACGGACTGATGGTGATCCTGAAAGTTTCCAATTTTCACCGGCACTTCTGTCAGTGGATTTGTCATTCTCTTATTAGTAACTCCTACAACTTGGATCGATTTTCTTGAGAGGTGCAGGTTTGGGACTACAGCAGATCTCACAGTAGAACGGGTAGCACCAGTATCAATCAAGAATGTGATGACCATCTACATCTGCTTCTATGTATGGTCCACTCCGGTCTACCTCTAAGACTGCACCAAGTGTACAGTCTTCCTCTCCTCTCAGGCACCGTCATAAGGACGGGTCCTGATCAAATTCATCCAATGCTTCCATTAATGGCATCTGATGATAAGTTCGATTGCCCTGCAAGATTCATGGAGGTTGTGGCACATGCACTAACTGGTTCTGATTCCCTCCCGCATTAAGCGATCTCGGCCTAGTCACTGCCCGTAACTGATCTACCCCATCTGCCACTTGTACAAGTTCTCCTTCCTGCACCTGATTTGCAGGATTTAAACGACACTCGCGCTTCCAATGCCTGATCTTGTGACAAAAATGACAAGCAGTGGTCTTTTTCACATCTATCCCTGTCCTAGGATTTCTAGTGACACCTCTTCCTCTTCCCTGTCCCGTCTGTCCCGCGACTGATGTAACTTGAACCCCTCCTGGAACATTTCCTTGACCGCGAACTACTGTTCCCCCTGTTGTCTGCATCTTCTCTCCCTTCTGTGCATTTCGCATTTGAACCAGCATTAACTTCTCTTTTATCCTCCTATGCTTGGAATCCACCTCATCACTGCAGTACCTGGCGTACCGTAGAATTTCATCGATGGACTTATTTTGCCAGCAAATTAAGTGTTGCCGGCCTCAACCCTGTCACAAATTTAGATACGAATTGTCCCACATCTTTAGGGTCGAGTGTGTATAACCCGCTGTGCTGCTTAAAAGCTTGCAATGGCCTCTCAGAATAAGCAAGCACTGACTCTTTAGGTTTCTGGGTCGTTCGGTCAATTTTAACACAATCGATGTCTTGATTGGCTATTTTGGACTGCAACCATGTGCAGGCCACTCAATAGCTATTTTGAATGCAGACCACAGATCACTAGGAACCACAATTTCAAACAAGGTATTCAAGTCAATCCACAACACTTTCGAGATCTTAACAAAGCAGTCAACTTGCTTGTACCATTCAGCATGTTTCTCCCTCAATCTGGGAAAATCATCCGTAATTGCAGCTAGGTCACCTCTACTCCAGGGAACATGCACATACCCTCCACTAGGCACCTCCCATAATGGATATGGCTCAACACCTTCTGTCCCCCCTCCTGGAGGTGGTGTTTCCCCTGTCACCTTTCTCGCACTCTTCTTCTTCGACCATCTTTCTTCCCACTTATCCAGCATACTCCAAGCCCTTATTCCTATAACAAGCTCTCGTATATGTGTCTTCAATCCTGTCACTCTCTTTTTCTCCAACTCCTTGTCACTGTAGTTAAGCTTATGATTTCTCTGTAACATTTTCTTTCAAGACAAATCTACTCCATATCTCAGAACCAACTCTGATAACTTCTTATGAGCTCGTCTTGCCTTGTGGGTGACATCCTTCACTACAAATAACAGGTTATCTGGCTCATAGGTCTCTATCCTGTCCAAAGGTAAATTCCCACTGATGATCTCATCTACCACAGCCTTCTACCTCACCACATCCAATAGCTTCACCTTCACTGCAGCCTTGATGGTACCCTGACTTGATGCACTACTGTGACCCTCCTTGCTGTTATTGTGGTCTCTCAACCAGGATTCTAAGTCTGAAACATCTAAAACATCCTGACTACCAGCAGCTCCCTGACTCGTACTTGCTTCGGAGGCCGCACCAATTGGTCCGCTCACTTGTGTTTCCCACATCAGTATGTCTGAACTAGTGCTTGCCATAGGTATAGAACGTATACTACTGGAACCAAAGCGTACTCCTGAAGGATCAGCAGTAGCTGCTAAAGGAGTACTAGATCCCTAGGCACTAGAGATGGACAATTCCCACTCTTACTGCCTGTTTTTCCCATTCCAGTTCCTTCAATCTGTACGGGCTGACTGATTCCCACTGAGCTCGGGTCATACACAGGGACAACAGGACCAATAGTGACAGGTACTGAAAGAGCTTCTGGTAATTGTGAAGCAACGTTAGCTACATTCTGTTCCATACCTCCTAAAGTGGACACTCCTGTCCCCCCTACTCCTGCAGATATTCTTCCCACAACTCCTCTACCAGGACCCACTTGAGCTGGTGCACTTCCCACAATTACTGCATTTCCCGAGTCTTGCCCCCCATCCCCTAATTGTGGACTGTAACGCGGAGGACGCTCAGATACCAATCCATCCAACAAGCTGTCTTCATTGTCACTACTGTCACTTCCATTTACCTTTCTGCTCCTGTTTTGGGAATCTCCCTCTTCGACCAGCACTGGACATAGCCTTTCCCCTTCTATGGTACGCACTCTTCATTTCCTAAGCTGTGCGTCCCACTGTGCATTCTGATATGACCTCACAGTTTTCTTCATTCTCCCTTCATATCTCTCCCTGTGTTTAGCATGTGCTGCATGCATCCAGGCATCTAATGATTCAAACTGTGTTGGTCTAGGCAAAGGTCGCAGTGCAAACATTGCTCCTCTGAACTGATGCAGCACATCCAACTGAAATGAACCAAAGTGCAGAAACGACGTCACCCTCCTTTTCAGTGTTTGTATGCCAATTTAGAAGCCAAATTGTAGTATGGAGCCCTACTTTTATCACCATATAGTGTGCTGGAGTATCCTCGGGTGGCGCCTCTTCGCCCACTCGAGTAACAACCCCTTCATCACCCCTGAACAGATCTCGCAACACCCTAAAACATCGCATGATTTCAATTGCAATTTGTTGTTCAAAATATTAACATATAACCTACGAAGCAGGTATGTGGGGAATATACGAGCCCTCCCTACTACAGGTTGCCGAAAATAAATTTGTAAGGAGACTCCTACGCTTACCTCGATCTGTACCGGCATCCATTTGTCATGAAGAATTAGGCATCGATCATGTAAGAGATCTTATTATGTTAGCTCCATTAATGCTCTGGACCTCAGTTTGGTGTCGCCCTGAAGCGGCAGTAACCAAGGCTGTAATAAATGATTGCCTGAAGCTAGACAAGTCAAGGAGTATCAACTAGCTGAAATATGTAAAAACACAACTGACAAAGATAGGGAGGCATGATCTTTTTAATCAACCCATGAATTTCACTAGAGCCATGAAAACCCTGGTCAAAAAAGAATGGATGGGTCATACGATGAGAAAGAGAGAGGAGGTGGAGTTCAGTAAACCTTCAGTCAAAACATATAGCATGTTAGTAACAATAGATATGTGGAGCCATATTTACATACCATCCCCAATCCCCATCGTTATTATTTAGTCAGATTCCGCCTTGGACTATCACACTTATTGGTTGCTTATCCTTCAACAGCCAAATGTGACCAGGCCCTTATAACGTGTCCTTGCGACTCAGTCTCTGTTCAATCGCAGTTGCATTTTTTCTTTTTCTGCAAGCTATATAAAAGGATTTGGAAGAGTTTGCTAGTCCCACTGTTGAGTTTGCTGAAGATCAAGCAATGCAGACCTGCACTATTACATCTACAGCTCTTACAATCAGACATGGTCTGCCACACTGTCTACAAGTTCATTTTATCGTCCGTTAGCTTACGGAAGCTGGTGGGAAAGTAATTATCTGCTATCCCTAAATCCCTGTTACTTTCTTCCTAATTGCTCAGCATGTTTCTGGACCCCACAGATGTATAGGCTCCATGATTGTATTACATCTAGGGAACATGTGGATTTTACAAATTGGCCCACGGTAGCGAGTCTCAAGCACTATACACCTTATCTTATACAGCACACGTATTTTTTCATGTGTCTACTAAAGTATGCTATGTATAGTTAACTTTTGCAACAGTACCGGTTGGGCCATTGCTTATGTTACTGATCGAATTTGTTGCACCCATGAGAATTGAATGGTGTGTTTGAGCCTAGGTCAAATGAAATCCTAGTATATTCTATCTTTGCACTTTAAATGAATTTTAACATGTATAGTACTTTTATCATATTTTTTATGCCTACTTTTTTTAAATGTCTGAGTATGGCAACCAAGTTATTGTTAGTACCTGAGGGCGATTCATTGTTTATAATAATTTTAAGAAAGATTTTATAGCAATTCTTTTTGAATGAAACAAAGATCAAAATGTTTGTTTATTTTGATTGATATGGAATATGTATAAATTGCATGAATTTGGATCGACTTTTTAAAAATATATATTTATTGAATGTAATGGTAATAAACTTAAATGAATTAAAAATAAGCATCATTTTAAAATAAAATATTTGCATAACCATTTTTAATTGAAAAATGCATTTTTCTTAATTTTTTTAATCGTTACATTAATTTATATTTATTTGTACGTAACTTTTAGCAACTTTCAATACATAATAAACGTTTAAATTGCATTTTACATTCGGTTGAACCTTTTAAATGAATATTTTAAAAATAATTTTTGTTTAATTTACTACCTTTAAATAAATTAAATATTTAGTTCAAAATGAGTTATTAGTGCTGCAGCAGCATTTTTTATTTTCTTCTACGTTTGAATTAAATACTCAAAGTTAATTTACATTGGTGTTTAACATAAAATATTTTTACTATTTGTCTAAGTTTAACAAACTTTCTAACCTTTCCCTATACTGGATGGAGACCTATGCTCCAGTGGCAGAAACATCTGCCTATGCGTGAAAAGTTTATAACAGTAACTTTACACTTGTAAACTTGGCACCACCCACTGTTTCATGGGTAGAGACGTGAAAGTCTAAACTTTGTAGTAAATTTGCACTCAGGAAATGGTGAATAGTCACAAGTAGTACATTTACAACAAATGTAAGAATAATTTTTACTCATGTAGCTTTTCTCCTATGTCCATTTACCTTTGCGAATAGGTCCTTATATGATCAACACGAGTAGTCCCTAGCCGCATTGCTTGACTATTTCGTTTTGGGAAATGTATAAAAATGCTAAGTTTCTCTAGGTGTGGTGCTGCCGCAGGGCAAAATTGTTGACATATTACTTGAAAAATCTGAGTGGAAATTTTGAGTCCTGTAAGCACTCAATACCACCACAGTTTTGGCCTGTTCTTCTTTTGTGGGTCACACCTAAGGGATACCACTGAGAATGTAGGAAGATGTGACATTATTTTGTGGCAGTGAGAAATAGTCTACTTTTGTAAATATTTAGTGGTTTGCAAGCACTATGGTTTTGGGAACCATGAGTGAACAATGCAAATTATATCTTGTGAGAATTGTCCAGCTGACAATTTTCAAAAGTGTGTGGTGTAGCTGGTTTCCAGTCTGCTTTTGACTAAAAACAGCAGGCATAATACTAGTCACAGTTTAGTGAAAATTGAATATCTTAAATTGTGCTATGTAAATTTGCATTTTTCACTTCCTTGTGAAAATCATTACTTTTGCATCAATTTATGCCACACATTTACAAAACAGTTCTGCAAAAACTGTTCTGAAAAATAGTGTTGCACTTGCCACTCTGCATATGAAAGCTTTGCAAAAGGAAAACTTGCAGTGATAAAACTGTTCATTTCTGATTGTTCATAGAAAAGGTTGGCAAGTGCAATGTTACATAGAAAATGTCGACATAAAATTTTCACATTGACCGGATTCAATTGAAGTGAAATTATATATTGCAATTTGGCAAATGCTTTGCACAGGCAAACGTAAACCTCTGAACATCTCAAACTTCCTAAAGGGCAAACTTCAAGCAACTTATCAAATTCGCTAAGAGAAGAAAGACTTCACACAAAGCCTAAGTCTTAATAAATTTGAAATGGCCTTCTCTCATTTGCGATATATGAAACCCCTCAGG
The DNA here is from genome assembly GCA_963921515.1 of Calotriton arnoldi. Classification (NCBI taxonomy): domain Eukaryota; kingdom Metazoa; phylum Chordata; class Amphibia; order Caudata; family Salamandridae; genus Calotriton; species Calotriton arnoldi. The sequence continues at coordinate 371,106 of CAWUFW010005224.1, read as the reverse complement.
AATGATACCATTACATCGGGAGTAATGTGAAAAGGTTAACAGTATAGCATTAGCTGTTGTCCCTTCATTTACAAGAGATTTTAAAGGCAGTAATAAATCTAAATGTACATAAAATATATTTTCCCAAAAACTTCCAAACTATACCACACATTTTAGGATGTACAATATTTTGGGAGCTAATGAAGTCACTCCTCCCTAAACTTTGATTCATGTCTACTTTACAAAAATGCATATTTTGCCTGACACACATTTTCTTTCATTTTGCTTTCCTTGTAACAGTTATACACAATGAAAAAAATATATAAGCCAAGAATATATTGCTAAGTTTTGGTATTGTGGGGAAAACCATAAAATTATATGTGTCTCTAAGGAGAGGAGCTTAAAAAACATAAAAGTATTTTGCTTACCTAGATCTCCATTGTTGAGCTAAGCTGCAGATGCAAACATTGGCCAACTTTTGTTGCATAATTATCCGGATTAGAATGTTTGTCCATCTATAAAAATGAACAATTGCTTAATTCAATTTCTTTTCTGTCATTTAATTAGTAATTTCGATGTTTCTAGATCTGCCCACAATTCTCCCACACTTTTAATTCACTCCTTGCAAGCATGTAAAAACAAGAAGACATAAACAAGCATTGAAAAAAACCAATTGGTCGCCCCTCTTAAAAGCAATGGACACATATTGCCAAAGCTAATACTCATTGCCAACACTCATCAGTGTCAGCAACATCAAAAGAAAAAAAGATCAATGAAGTGTATGTGTGCCTGCATCATCACACATTTACCCATAAGCACCACGAGGCTACTGCAGCCCGACGTTATGACATGTCACATGCATTCCTCCCTCATATTTCCTCCTAGTCCCAGTCCTTACATAAATGAGGTGATCCCGCCTCCCGAAAGGCCATCTCAAACGCTAGTATTTTTTTGAATGTTTACTACATAAACCACTCCCACCCAACGCCATGCCTGTTTTTTTCCTGTCCAACGGGCGTGCTGTTGGAGAGCTAGGTTTGTTCCTCCGTGTTAGTCTGCAGTTCTGTAAGTGTTTTATGCTTCGTTTTTTTGTTTGCCTAAGGGTTTTTTGTGCTTTGTTTCTGTACATGTGCTGACCTTACCGGTGTCCTGGTAGGTCGTGTCCCTGCTCTGCACCTGACGCGCTCCCCACGCATGTGCTTGGCTGGGGCGGGGAGCTTTCTCGGCAGTCGGGGGCAGGCCGTTCCGGTGCGGAGGACTTCCACCAGCACCTGGCTCCCGCGGCCATGTCTTGGATGTATATGGCTGTGGGGGAGGCGGCAGGGCTGCCTTTTAGCATTCCACATCTCATGGGTTTTTGAGACTTGGTTGCTAGGAGATGGTATATATGGGGAGTGGCCCCTGCACACTTCCTTTTTGACTTTTGGTTACTGTTTTGGTATCATGGGGTATGAGGAGTCCATCCCGGTGCCTGCCAAATCTGTCTCTAAGCGAAGACATGTGCAGGACCTGCAGCAAGATGACCTGTTGCAGATCTTCAGGTCAGATTTGCAGGATTTAATTAATTGTGCAGATCAGGCTGCACTAAATGAGCCTTCTGCAAAATAATCAAAGGGGGATGAAGATGACGACTTGGAAAATTCCCCAAAGGCGAAATATGTCCAGGGTAAAGTATTTTCTGACATGTTGGCCCATATTCATGAGGTCCTGGGATTTGATCCTAAATCTTTGGTGGATGATGGCTTTTTTTCACAGTATAGTACCTCAGTGGTGGATGATTTAACCTTGCATGATGTCATTAAGGTGATTCTGGCTAAGAAGTGGCCGGAGGTCGACAAGCAGGGGATTCCTTGCTTTGTGGCCAAACGGTATCGCTTGGCGGAGTTTGATGTCCAGTTTCCTCAGGTTCCTATGATCAATTCAATTTTGTCCTCCATGGCTTCTTCCTCCTCTTTGTCTTCGGAGGAGGCTTCCCTTTCTGATCTGGTTGAACGGAAGGTGGAGATGGCCTTTAAACGTTCATATGCAGCATCTCATTTTGGGATTCGGGCTAGCACTTACTCCGCCTATGCTTCCCAGGTCCTTATCAAGGATTTTGAGAAGTTATTTGATTATCTTCAGGATCAGGGGGCTACCACTCCTATCTTGGTACAGATGGAGATCTTGGCGCAGTTTATGTCCGATGTCATTTTTGATACTCTGTGGGCCTTCTCCTCGGCTGCCGGAGCAGCGGTGGCTGGTAGACGGTCCCTGTGGACAAAACCTTGGCGTCTTGAGGCTGCTCAGAAGGCCTTGATTCATAAGCTGCCTTTTGAGGGTCCCAGGCTTTTTGGGGACGAATTGAACATGATGGTACAGCATTCTGCAGAGGAGAAGAAGTTGCTGAAGCCATTTCAGTGTGTCCAGAAGAAGTCCTTTTTCCATAAGCATGGTGTTCTCTCCTCTTCTCAGCCATTTCGTGGACAGGCCCGTGGTCTGGGAGCTGCATGCCATAACAAGTCCCGGCCTCAGCTGCAGCAACCACAGGGTGTTGGGCAGAAGTGACTACACCAGGGTAGGGGCCTGGCTCCATTTGTTCCTGGATCAGTGGTTCAGTCTGATTTCCAACCAGTGGGTCCTGTCAGTCATTGGTCAGGGAAAGCAGATTCCGTTCCGGGGGCCTCACCCTCCGACGCTCTATCGGGTTACCCTGTTGTCAAGTGTTGCTTGCCAAAGGCGCTGTTCTCCAGGTTCCCGGGGCGGAACGGGGCCTGGGCTTCTATTCCACACTCTTCTTGGTCCCAAAGCCAGATGATTCTTACCGCCTGATTCTGAATCTCAAGGCTCTGAACAGGTTGGTGCAGCTGAATCACTTTCAGATGACCACCTTGCAGTCCATCATTCCCCTCATCCAACAGGGCGATTTTCTGGCTTCACTGGATTTTGAAGACGCCTATTTTCACGTCCCTGTCCATCCTGGAATCCAACAGTTCCTGAGGTTTGCGGTGGACGGGGTCCATTACCAGTTTCAGGTGTTGCCTTTCGGCCTCTCTATAGCTCCCCGAACGTTTACCAAGGTATTGGCTCCTGCTGTGGGGGTTTTACAGCTTTGAGGTTTCTCTGTGTTTCCCTATATTGATGATTGTTTGATTTCTGCTTCCTCTCTTCCTACGGCTCTTCTGGCAGGGGAAGCGACCATGGGCATGTTCTGGGGTCTGGGTTGCAAGTTGAGTCTGGCAAAATATCATCTGGTCCCTATTCAGAGACTGCAGTTTATCGGGAGACTTTTCAACACCATGTTGGGGAGGTGTTTCTCCCTCCTGCTCACATCCCTTCCCTGCAGCTTCTTCTGAGGGATCTCCTGAGTCGGCAGTCTTCTCCAGCTCGGACTTGGTTGCGGGTTCAGGGGTTGATGACTGCGACCATGGCTGTGGTTCCATTGGCTCGTCTGCACCTCAAGCCTTTGGTGAATCATCTGTTGTCTCTGTGGGACCCCTCCCATGTGAGTTATGACTCTCTGGTTCCTCTCTCCCCTGCTCTGGTGCAGGACTTTGGCTGGTGGCTATACACTCCCAATCTGGAAAAGGGGGTCTGCTTTCAGCTTCTTCCTCCCCTGTTGCTGATGACAGACGCCAGTCTTTGGGGTTGGCGGGACATGTTGTGGTCTTTGAAAGCCAAGGGTTAGTGGTCTCAGGCCGAAAGCACCCGTTCCTCAAATTGGCGGGAGTTGGTGGCCATTTGGCAGGTGATACTGTTCTTTCAGCTTCCCCTCCAGGGTTGAATCTGTTGGTTCGTACCGACAATCAGGTGGCTCACTGTTACTTGAACCGCCAAAGGGGGGCCCGGTGCAAGTCTCTGAAATTGTTGGCTTCCCTGTTTTGTGCCTGGGTGGGGTCTCACCTCTCAGCCTTGAGGATGTTTACATTCAGGGTCACCTGAACTTTCATGCGGACAGCTTGAGCCGCAATCTTCCTTTCTCGGTTCTTTACCATCTGTCTGTGCCCCTATTCCGGGACATTTGTCTTCGGTTCGGGACGCCTTGGATTGACCTTATTGCTTCTCCACACAATGCCCTCCTCCCTCGGTTCTGTTCTGAGATGGTTTGTCCTCAGGCATGGACGGTGGATGCCCCCTTGATTCCTTGGCCCCTGGGCCTTCTGTATGCCTTCCCCCCGATTTCCCTCCTCCCAAGGGTGATTCTGAAGATTCGGGTGGAGAGGGTGTCTGTTCTCCTAATTGTTCCTTTTTGGCCTCCCCGCCTTTGGTTCCCGCTGTTGATGCGGCTGTCCGGGGGAAGGTTCGTCCGGCTTCCCATGATCCCGTAACCACTTCAGTTTCCCCTTCTGTCATTGCCTTGTCTCCATCAATTAAAGCTGATGGTCTGGCTCTTGAACATTTGACGTTGAAGTCTTTGGGTTGTTCTTCATTGGTGGCTGTGGATATTCAGCATTCCCGTAGGCCTTTTACCCTTAAGCGTTACAGTAAGCATTGGGGTTCTTTTGTCACTTAGTGTGCCTCTCATGAGGTGGATCCTGTGGTTGGTGATACTCGATTCTCAGAAACAAAGGTCCCTTTAAGGTAGGAAATGGACAAGATGGCCACAAAGTTACAATGAAGTTTGAGGCTACTTTAGTTATGCATACAAAATATTTAATTATTAAGAACCAAAATAACAAGACAACAAAAAAATCAATAATGGGTGAGCAAGGCGTGAGGGGGTAGGGGGAAATCAGCCGATTTCCTTACCACAGGCAGGTGACTTAAAAGTGACTTAAGCAATAGAATGAAAATTAGAAGCCACAATAAGGGGTACGTCTATTACTCAAAAACAATGTCTATACAACATGAGTTAGAGACGTAGGTGTCGACGACGTTTCGATCCCGACTTAAATTGTGGGATCATCATCAGGACTGAAGGTGAAGCAAATGCCTGGGAAGTTGCCTGGGTAAGCGAGGGAAGGTAGTGAGGAGAGAGGGGGAAAAAGGGAGAACATAGCTAGAGTTACATAGTTGCATTGCATCTATAATACAGTAAAAAGACAGTTCCACTTGAGCAGTTAAAACCTGAGACGGTGCAGAGGCCCGGATGACCACATATGATATTAATAAGCTAGGAAAACAAAAGGAATAGCGGCTATCGGGTACTGAGGCATGCTGGACACGATGGTGCGGTGGGCAAGCGGGGAGTTTAAATAACAAGGAGGCTGGTGAATAGGGAGGCATATAAATCACACACAGAGTAAGTTGAAGGTGAAAGACTAAAGGCAAAAACCTATGAATTTGGAGCAGCCAACCGTCTGTAAGTCTCAGCAGCCGGAGCAAGGTGAGAAAGGTTCTAGTACGCGATGAAAACCAAGAGATTACACCGTGAAAGCCAGCGCAGCGCATGAAGAGCGGGAAATTCTATCATGAAAAGGCGCGGTGCATACAGAACGAAGGTGGAGGCAATTAAACTTACTCAGGAATCCGAGTGAGCAGTCGTGAGGGCAGATGTCTACAAGGGGAGGGATACAGGGCGAAGGCCGACCTGTCATACAGGCTAGGGAAAAGTGGGAAAGGCAGCGTTAAGTATCGGGTAATAAGGGTAATGGAGGGGAAAAAAGGAGAGTGCCATGAGTCTTACCGGAGATACTACATAGGGAAATGCGTGGGGGCCGTCAGGACGGATCCAGCGGTTGCAGGGCCTGGAATCGGTCATGCATGTACGATACCCCAGTGGGACTAGACCATCGAGCCCTGGTGCGGGCGTAACTTGAAGGGTGGCGGCAATCTCAATGGAACCGCTACTGTGAGGAAGTGAGCAATGAGCATGGTGAGATAAGGCTGGTCAAGGATTGGGAGTAGGGATCATGGATGGAATGACAGTATACTTACAAGGAAGAGTCCCCAGTGCGATGGAATCAGCAAGAGCCGTCACGGAAGGTCGGGGGCTGTGCAGTGTGTAGACGATCAGATATACCTCAGGCACGAGTGTCTGTGAGAGGACTAATGAAGTGAACCGGTGCTTCCGGAGATAAGCGTTGTGCGTGAGACGGCGCCTGCGCAATAGTAACATAAAGACTAGAATGGGGAGGAGACTACGTAATGGCACGGTGGTGGTGCGAGTGAACTGCGCATGTCTAAACAAGTTAATGCGTGTTAAAGAGTACAGGGAAGGTGCGCAGGACTCGTAGGTGAGCCGAGGTGGAGCCATGCCTATGACTGATGTCGAATACTACATGTCCCTGGTGGGGCAGTTAGACATAGTGTGTGAGATAAAGGAATACAAGGTATAAACACGGAGTACCCCAACCGGGACAATTAAACATTGTATATGTGAAATATGAAGTGAATAAAACCACATTATAATGTCAGTCGGACACAATAAAAGCATGAAGTGTAACATTGCATCTAACGAGAATTGAGGGCACTCGGGCCAATAAACATGCACAGTAACCAAGCAGATGCATAGTATCAACCAAGTATGGCATGTTCAGATGTAACCCATGTTGAAGGGGCTATGGGTTGGCGATTACATTAATGCATGTTTCCAAGCGTCACATAAACCAAGAGCAGTTTTTGTGCCCAATTTTGCCATTCTCTATATGGATTGGATTGAGACAGAGAAAATACTCTCCCCCTTTAATCCCTTTATGAGTAACATCCTCGAGTGGAAAAGGTATATTGATGATATTTTCATGATTTGGAGAGGCGATGAGGATTTACTCGGACAATTCCTAGACTGGCTCAATGCCCACAGCAATGGGCTCAACTTTTCCCTTACCAAAAGCAGAACCCAAGTGGCTTTCCTTGACCTCACCATTATAGCTGATGAGGGCACCCTATACACCACACTATACCGTAAACCGACAGAAAAAAACACACTGTTGGCATATAATAGCCACCACCCATGTGCCTTACGAGAATCCCTCCCATATTCCCAATTCCTTCGTATTCGGAGGAATTGTCAGCGGAAGGAGGACTACTTCAGGGAAGCCAACATCCTGTCACAGAAATTGAGGAACAGAGGGTACCCCCGCAAATTGGTGAAAACTTCATTAAAGAGAGGATGGTACTGCCCCCGCGATACACTTCTTAGTCCTAAAATCAGGACTACAGATGAGAAGACAGTCTGTGTTACTACATTCTCCCCGGTCTCCAACGTAGTCAGGAAGTCCATTCTGAAACACTGGCCTGTACTTAACACTGCTGAACTAAAACTTGAGCGCCCACTTTTTGCGTTCAAGAAGAACAAAAGTATTAAAGATCACCTGGTCAGGGCAGCCCTGCCTACTAAGAGCGGCCCTCAGACACTAACCCAATTGTGGGGCCTACCCCCCACCACGGGGCACTTCAGATGTGGGGGATGTAGTGTTTGTCATTTGACCTCTGATACTAAGACGTTCAAGCATGCTAATATCAATGTAACTCTGTCTAACCTCTCAAATTGTAATACCCAAAATGTTATATATGCTATCACCTGCCCATGTAACCTGGTCTACATTGGTCAAACCACGCAAAAGGTCAGAATCAGGATCTGCCAGCACAGGAGCAGGATCCGGTGCAAGACTGCGAATGCACCGTTGGTTGAACATTTTACCAATCTTAACCACACTGAAGAGGATCTTTACTGGCAGGTTATCAATGTAATCCAAAAACCGCCCAGGAACGCCAACATCACCAGCATCCTCAATAAAGAGGAACTTAAATGGATTATACGGACTAACAGCATCCGTACAGGACTAAACCGCACGGAAGATTGGACGAATCTACTGTAATATGGACCGCCCTGGTGTATGTAGACTCTTGGTTTATGTGACGCTTGGAAACATGCATTAATGTAATCGCCAACCCATAGCCCCTTCAACATGGGTTACATCTGAACATGCCATACTTGGTTGATACTATGCATCTGCTTGGTTACTGTGCATGTTTATTGGCCCGAGTGCCCTCAATTCTCGTTAGATGCAATGTTGCACTTCATGCTTTTATTGTGTCCGACTGACATTATAATGTGGTTTTATTCACTTCATATTTCACATATACAATGTTTAATTGTCCCGGTTGGGGTACTCCGTGTTTATACCTTGTATTCCTTTATCTCACACACTATGTCTAACTGCCCCACCAGGGACACGTAGTATTCGACATCAGTCATAGGCATGGCTCCACCTCGGCTCACCTACGAGTCCTGCGCACCTTCCCTGTACTCTTTAACACGCATTAACTTGTTTAGACATGCGCAGTTCACTCGCACCACCACCGTGCCATTACGTAGTCTCCTCCCCATTCTAGTCTTTATGTTACTATTGCGCAGGCGCCGTCTCACGCACAACGCTTATCTCCGGAAGCACCGGTTCACTTCATTAGTCCTCTCACAGACACTCGTGCCTGAGGTATATCTGATCGTCTACACACTGCACAGCCCCCCGACCTTCCGTGACGGCTCTTGCTGATTCCATCGCACTGGGGACTCTTCCTTGTAAGTATACTGTCATTCCATCCATGATCCCTACTCCCTATCCTTGACCAGCCTTATCTCACCATGCTCATTGCTCACTTCCTCACAGTAGCGGTTCCATTGAGATTGCCGCCACCCTTCAAGTTACGCCCGCACCAGGGCTCGATGGTCTAGTCCCACTGGGGTATCGTACATGCATGACCGATTCCAGGCCCTGCAACCGCTGGATCCGTCCTGACGGCCCCCACGCATTTCCCTATGTAGTATCTCCGGTAAGACTCATGGCACTCTCCTTTTTTCCCCTCCATTACCCTTATTACCCGATACTTAACGCTGCCTTTCCCACTTTTCCCTAGCCTGTATGACAGGTCGGCCTTCGCCCTGTATCCCTCCCCTTGTAGACATCTGCCCTCACGACTGCTCACTAGGATTCCTGAGTAAGTTTAATTGCCTCCACCTTCGTTCTGTATGCACCGCGCCTTTTCATGATAGAATTTCCCGCTCTTCATGCGCTGCGCCGGCTTTCACGGTGTAATCTCTTGGTTTTCATCGCGTACTAGAACCTTTCTCACCTTGCTCCGGCTGCTGAGACTTACAGACGGTTGGCTGCTCCAAATTCATAGGTTTTTGCCTTTAGTCTTTCACCTTCAACTTACTCTGTGTGTGATTTATATGCCTCCCTTTTCACCAGCCTCCTTGTTATTTAAACTCCCCGCTTGCCCACCGCACCATCGTGTCCAGCATGCCTCGTACCCGATAGCCGCTATTCCTTTTGTTTTCCTAGCTTATTAATATCATATGTGGTCATCCGGGCCTCTGCACCGTCTCAGGTTTTAACTGCTCAAGTGGAACTGTCTTTTTACTGTATTATAGATGCAATGCAACTATGTAACTCTAGCTATGTTCTCCCTTTTTTCCCCCCTCTCTCCTCACTACCTTCCCTCGCTTACCCAGGCAACTTCCCAGGCATTTGCTTCACCTTCAGTCCTGATGATGATCCCACAATTTAAGTCGGGATCGAAACGTCGTCGACACCTACGTCTCTAACTCATGTTGTATAGACATTGTTTTTGAGTAATAGACGTACCCCTTATTGTGGCTTCTAATTTTCATTCTATTGCTTAAGTCACTTTTAAGTCACCTGCCTGTGGTAAGGAAATCGGCTGATTTCCCCCTACCCCCTCACGCCTTGCTCACTCATTATTGATTTTTTTGTTGTCTTGTTATTTTGGTTCTTAATAATTAAATATTTTGTATGCATAACTAAAGTAGCCTCAAACTTCATTGTAACTTTGTGGCCATCTTGTCCATTTCCTACCTTAAAGGGACCTTTGTTTCTGAGAATCGATTAGCACCCTTGGTCCCTTTTGATTTCAAGGGTTCCCTTGTCCTTTTTTCTGTGGTTGGTGATACGGCCACTATTCTTGAGTTTCTCAGGTATGTTTTTTTGAAGAATCTTTCCCCTTCTACTTTGACTGCTCAGTGGGCTGCTGGCCGGGCGTGTAGGGGTGTGAGGGCTTCCTTGGAGGGTCTTGCTCCTTTGGTGGGTCGGCTCCTGCAGAGTTGTTGGCTTTGTTGTCCTGTCACTTCGGTGATTGTGCCCTCTTGGGATTTGCCGACTGTTCAGCGGGGTCTCCAATTGTCCCCTTTTGAGCCTTTGTTGGAGGCAGATTTGATGTGGTTTTCTGCTAAGTTGCCCTTCCTGTTGGCCATCACCTCTGCTCAGAGGTTGGGTGAGTTGGGGGCCTTGCTTATTTCTTTTCCATATTTGCAGTTCTTGCCTGACAGGGTGGTGTTGCGGCTTGACCAAGCCTTTCTCCCTAAGGTCTCCTCCAAATTCCATTTGCAGCAGGAGGTGGTTCTTCCTGATTTTCCAGGGGATGAGGGTTCTCTTGTTACTTCAACCTTGGATGTTCGTCGGGCCCTTCAGATTTACCTCCAGCACAACCAGGGTTTTCGTCTTTCTCCTGCCCTCTTTGTGTCCTGTGGTGGAGTGGGTAAGAGTAAGAAGGTGTCTACATCCACCATCAGTTGGTGGGTGCGTTTGGTGGTTGGCCAGTCCTATAAATCAGTGGCTCAGGTCCAGGGGCACTCGACTCAGTCGGTGTCCGCTTCCCGAGCTGAGGCGGCTGGTGTTTCTCTCCCAGAGATTTGTAGGGCGGCTACTTGGCAGTCCCATCATACTTTTGTCTGGCATTATTGCCTTGATATCTTGCATGCCACTGTGGGCAATTTCACTGTTGGCGGTATGAACGATGCTGTGTCTTAATCTTGATTTTTATTAAACTTTTTATGCTTCATGGATCCTTAGTGTCATGCGTTTTCTTGGTGTTTTTTCTTGTGAGGTCCTCACTTGTGTAAGGACTCGGACGAGGAGGACATATGAGGGGATAATGTGTTGTTACTTACCGGTAATCTTCAGTACCCCGATTAAGGTCCTCCTTGTCCGAGTTCTGTTCCCTCCCTCCCTCCTGCTGTGGTTGTGTCAGATCTTGTTGATAACAGGCATAGCGGTGGGTGATAGGGGTTTATGTAGTAAACAGTAAAAAAATACAGGCATTTGAGAGGGCCTGTCGGGAGGCGGGATTTCCTCACTTGTGTAAGGACTGCGACGAGGAGGACCTTAATCGGGGAATGAAGATTATTGGCAAGTAATGACACATTCACCACCACGCATGGTGCTTACGGCATGACACAACTGCCATTTTATGTTTTTTATTTACAGTTCCAAGATGGTGGATGCATATCTTGGAGTATAAATTAAAACAAAATAATAAATTATGCATTACGGTACATGTTAAGAAAGGAGTTAGTGACCTGGCAGCAAATTGTGGAAGTAGGACCGTCGGAAAAATATGTAAAAAGAATATGATGGGAAACAACTGAGGAGCAAAAGAGATGCAGGTGCAATGCAGTAGAAAAAGAAAAAAGTAGTGCTCTGAATACAAGCAATGGAAGGACACAAGTTATCCAATCAGAAAAAAAAGTAACAATGAAATGCTGCAGAGTTGGGGTAAACCAAGAATAAGCAGGAAAGGCATGAAATTAGAAGCAGGGAGATGAGATGGACAAGAAAGCAATCCAATCAAGAGCAAGAAACTGACCCAATACCCACTATGTGTATATATTGTAATGTATTTGAGACAACAAGAGTTCAACAGACTGCTGAAGTAGTGTGCAGGCAAGACCTAAGAATAGACAATCTGTTATAATAAAAATGACGATATGAAAGTGGAAAAAGACTATTTCACCCTTGGCTATAGTTGTTTTTGAAAGCATAAAAAGACAGCCTTATGATCATAGTTCTTCTCATGTTGCCCTTGACAAAGGAGAAAACCCACACTTTGTGCACAATATTTGAACAATTTTGAAACGAAACACATTTGGGTTCTTTTCTGACACAAATCAAAAGCAAATAACAAATTGTTTTCATTATTACAATAACCAACTTCTTGGAAAAAGATACCCATGTGGTCTTATTATCTTTGATATAAAACGAGTAATAGCTGGTGTGTATCCAGTATAAGTGTGTTTGCAAAGGCATGAATCTCTTCTGGGTGATAATGTGATTTTTCTGTACTGCATTGGGGAAAAACAGAAAGGCAGGGCGATATCAGTGCAGTGTTGCTAAGTCAATATGTCATCCCACTCCGGTATCACAAGGGGCTGGGTGAGAAAGTCAGAAATTTGCCCAGCATAATTGCTCCTACTAAGAACAAGTGGTTTTTTTTCCTGGAGATCTTAAATGCACCTGGATAATTGGAAACAATAGCTTTCTAGGAGTACTCTGATGTGTAACATTTTTGTATTTTGAATTTGTACCAGTTGTACAAATTTAACTGCGGAAATGCAACACAAATGTGTATTATTTTCTTCTATATTTCTCCAAGTGAAAATAGGTCTCCCATAGGAGAAACCAGTACCTCCGGAAATTTCGAGGGTGTTGCCTCCGCATTCCCATCCTGGAAAGACACCCAATGTTGTCTATGACAGGAGAACATTTGCATGAGTTTTCATGGAGAAAAACAACCTGCAAATTGTTAGCAAATGCACGCAAATGTTGGAATTTGTAGCAGATTGCTGATCTTTACTCGGTCTCCCACCACAGGAATGCCTACACCGCACTCTTAAGACAATATTTGTGAATGTGGAAATTTTACTGGACTGTTGGAATTTTTTCATTCTACTCGATTTTGATAATCTTCCTCAATGTCAACTGGCATTAAATTAATTTATTGATTTCACTGTTCTCCATCTCACTTCCTTCACCAGAAGACATTAGTGTACTTTACATGTAACATCAGAAATTACAAAACATATGGATAACAAGTACGACCATGAATTGAAGTTGAACACGTTTAAAAAAAACTGTGAGACATAGCAAGAATGGGTTTAAGATCCAACATATAAATTCAAAGGACCCATTCTGTGGTATAATAGGAAAGTGAAAGATAATTTATGGGATAAAGCACCCCTGCTGTGTATTATAAAGATATTGCAAGACCCCGATGAAATGCGTGACCATATATAGCAACGCAGCCAATGAAGCTGATGCGAAAGACAGAATGCTTAATCAAAACCCACAATAATATGCTTGTAGGTACATATAATATCCTTGATAGCATTAAATCAACCGACATCAAGGATCTTGAGAACAGTACAAGTAGCTTCTCTGTTCTTTCATTAGAGAATAATTCAATGAAGATATACATTTGTTGTGCATACTGGTGTATTTCTCTTCTGCCATTATAGATTCTTCTTGTAGTTGTGGACATTTTTTAACCTGTAGCTTGTTGCCATACGTCAGCCGACAAGTGTTTCGCAATCTGTGCGTATGCACTTGGGTGTAGCAATGCTGAAAGCTTAGTTGTAAGGTGTTCCACTGGTTGCTGTGCCGCTTTTGATGTGTTTTGGTTTTGGTTTTTTTGCTTTTTTACTAATTAAGGAATTCACTATGATTAACAGCTCTTACAACTACATGATAATCTACGGATGAGGGGGCATTTACATTTTGGTGTGATGGAGTGAGGTTTGTAAAAATACATCCTCATGAAATTAAGTAACCCCATAATAATGTATTGACTGCATGGACTAACCAACCCTGAATATAAACATTTACACATGGGGCAAACGCATTTTACGTAATACACTAAACCATGTTGGCATAAGTACGTATTAACTGTTTGCGCTTTGAAAAATCGTACTAATGCATGTTTATGCTATGTTGTACATTGCACATTTTGCATGTTGTGCACAAATAACGAAAAGGTTGCTTTAAATTAATAGCTTTCGCTAGGAATTAATTAACAGAGGGTATTAGTATGGTGGGAGGTAACCATAATGGGTTTTATTTCATGAATTAATATTCTCTTGCGTTTATTTACTTTAGTACGAGATTGGGCCTGCATGAAAATGGCTTCTTGTCTGAACCCGCATGTGGTTGTCGTGGTCAGTACGGAGAACGCATGCGCGAAATTGTTCTGCCTGCCTACGAGCTGCAAAGTGTACCAGCTGATGTAATCCGTGTGAAGGCCATGTTGACCTGTGTCCTATTGTTTATGTGCCAAGACGCGACAGCGGCTGTGGGAACAGCCATCGCTATGTGCAGTTTAAATGTGAAATGGATGTCACGATGTACAAATGTTGCAAATTGTATAACTATGAATGTTATTGGTATACGAATGTATTGGTCCTTAATCCTTCCTTTGTTAAAACCGGTATGGGATGGATTTGTGAGGAGAACTGGATGAGGCGACCCTAGCATGATTTATGACAAACCAATCACAGACCAAGTTTCTACTGATACTGCAACATTGTAAGATAGTAAGTTAGGCATGAAGGTATAATTGATATCCCAATTGGGGTGGGGCGGTTCAGTGCGGTCTGGTATAGCAGTGCAGTCCGGTGTGGCAGATCAGAGAGAAGAGACGATCAGAACGCACAGAATATCAAGAGAGAAGCGCACCAAGACAGAGAGAGCAGACCAGCACTAAGCCAGAGAACACTTTAGGTACGAGAACGTTGCGGGAGTGCTGGGGAGGAGACTGCGTCCGAGGAGAACTAGATTAAGGTAGATTGAATTGAGAGATTATATTTGTTCGCCAGTTGATGGCAAACTTAGCTGCATCTGTCCTATTAACTTTGTCCTTTGAGCCTATCTCTGGGGACCTCTTGCCACAACCTCGGCCAAGGAAGTGGTTTTCCTGATTCTTTGGTGGGTATCACCCTCCTTAAATGCTTTAATGTTGCAATATTTTTCTGCAAGTGTTTATGCTGTACCTTCTTTTTCCCCATTCCTATGCACGCTTTGATGTCGATACAATTGATTCATTTTGATTACATTGCTTGATAATTTGTTCTCTTATATGTGATCTTATATGTGCACTGATAATCGGAATTATGAGCATTTAATTTTAATAAGATAAAATCATTAACCGAACAAATGACTCTGTGGTTATTTAGTTAAAGTATTAAACTGTTTAGTTAATCATAGTCACCATCAACTCTTCAACTAATGGTCCATCGGCCAAAGGAAGAGGGAAGTTGGAATTACGAATAGTTAAAAATATATAAATGTTATTAAAGTGAAGTGTAGTATTGTATATAATAAAACTGACAAATTAAACCCCCCAAATCCAGTGCCGTCTTCAGGGATCATTTATGGGTAATGTGTGATGGGCCCCGTTGTTTGGTAAGCAATTTATGTGTGATGAGATTTCCCTAGTCCCTGGTTCATGAATTAGGGGTTGCGCTGGATCCGTTTTCTGGTAGCAGAATGATGGTTATTATTGATTAGTTTGGTGATTTATTGATTATTGATTATATGTTTAACATTCTATGTAAAGTGAGTTAGTGTCACGTTTCTATGTAGTCTTTGGAACACAGGTACAGAAGGGTATCTGGGAAGCCGGCAGAGTAAAAGTTAGCCTGAAATAAGGCAGAGGAAAAGTGTGAGAAGTGAAATCACACGGGAATAGGTACATTGTCTGTTTAGGTTATTTTAGGGACTATTGAGTGTGTATGTGATAGCGAAGGGTCCACCTGTGAAACTTTGGCCTTATCCCCAGAAGAGTAGCAAGACCTCCTTTCCAACAAAAGGTCCTCTTGTGAAATTTTGGCCTTATCCCTAAAGAAGTAACAGGTCCTCTCCTAGCTTGGATGAAGGAAAGGATAGCGGAATTGTTATACTTGCCCGTACTGAAAGAAATATTCTTAAAAGTGAAAAACTATCTCTTTATTTAGTAAACAGACAGTGTGGTATTGTTTTATGTTGTGACTAATAAGTTATTGTAAAGAAAAAGGACTTCAAAATTTGCCGTGAATTTTATAAGAAAAACTGACCCTCCCCTTGGAGATCCTTTGGTCAGGAGCGGGAGGAGCTCCCTAGGTCAGCAGCAGAAGGAGAGGCTGACGTCATAAAAAGCAGCGCTGGCATTGGTCAGACTGCGAAGACAAAGTAAGCTCAGATTGGCTGGTTGGTGTGAGCCGCGCTGGTATTGGACAGGATAATGGAGACGTAGAGAGCTCTGATTGGACGAGTTAGAGTGTGTCGCGCTGACATTGGTCAGGTGCCTAGGGAAGCAAAAGAAGTTGATTGGTGAATTATCGTGGATTACGGTGACAAAGATTTGGATCGAGTAAGGCTGTTGACAATTAGCAAAAATGTATTTCGAACAACCAAAACAGGAGAAATTGACTTTGTTTGGTAAAATTAAAAGATTCTTTAAAAAGGACAAACCTGTAATAACGAGAGAAGGAGTTCCTATCCCTCCACCAAAGACACCAGCGTCTTATATGATGTTGAAATATGGTTATCACACATGTATTTGGCTAGAAAATTGGGTAGGATATACGAAGAATGATGGTGTGCTAGCTTTTCCAGAGCATGGTTCTTTTAATTTGGCAGTATTGCGTAATTTGAGAGAAAAGATTATGGAATTAGACCCAAGACCTAGACCTACACAGTTTGAAGCACTAGTAGAATGGGAAGATGAAATGTATGAAAGGGAAAGACATAGAGGTGGTAGAGTTAATAGATTTATGTTTGGAAGATTTCATGATGAAAAGCATGAGGACAGAATGAAGAGATGGAGAAATGGAGAGATAACTGAAGGATTATATCCAGTTTTAATGGTAGGAGAGACTGCAGGAAACAAATGTAAGGAGAAAAGGAGACATTTAGAGCAATTTGGTTATGGATATAACCCGAATGAATCTGATGATGAGTTGCTGGATGATATATTAGTTAAACGACCACCTCCTTATCAGGAAAATTTAGCGATGGTGACACCAAATGCACCGTCAATGGAAATCCCAATGACACCTCAAACGACACCAGTTCCAACTGTAAGTGATGTAGTGCAGGAAGAAGAAGCAGAATTGACAATAAAAACCAAAGAGTTAGTTGAAAAATTAAATCAGATGAATATGAAAATAGATGCAATAACTGTGCCAGTAACTGTAGGTCCAGCAATACCTGTATTTAAAAATAGACTTATCCATGAACCTTCCTTGACTGTCCCACTAAATTCTGCTGTAACATCAGCTAGTAGTAGAATTAATGCTGTAAGTGCTCAAAGTGAACAGCCCACTATCATTACTAGGTCAACACCCCGACTAATCTAACAGTAAATGAAACCCCTAGGGACGTAATGCAGTTACAGCCAAAAGAATTGAGTTGGAAGAAATCCCGGAAGTGAAGTTTCAGTAGGTCCGACAACTGAAGAGTTGGATGATTGGGTGAAAGGGTTACAAAGGAGAAATACACAGCCACAGCCTATAGATGTATGTAAGTTGAGAGTAGATTTGGAAGAAATGATCCTTGGGACCATAAGTCCAGACAGGCTAAAGACTTATCAAGTAGATGAATTGATGTATCTGTGTAAAAGTGTTACTTGGAAAGCGAGAAATCTACATGAAAGGTTAGTGGAAGCTGCGGATGAATTAGGAGTAGACATGAGCAGATCAAAAGTGTTGCAGAAGACATATAGAGTGGATTTTACTGAAAAGGATATAGAAAATATGAATACATCTGGTAGACGATTGCAAATAAAGGAGTTAATGGTTGTTTTGAGGAAATGGGGAGATGTGGAGAGATGGAAGGGTAGATGGATGAGGAAGAAAGAAGAAACAGCTGGTAAAGAAATATATTTACATCGAGTAAGAGAAGTAGAAAATGTAGCTCTTGAATGTCCCATGAGAGATGTTCCAGGAGGAGGTTATGTGCATGATCCGTGGTCTAGACACGGAACGGCAGTTTCAGGTTAGAGGAGACTGCAGGACCCGTATCTGATTTTGTGAAAAGAGGTAGCCTTAGATGTGGGCTACTTAATGTTAGATCCCTCCCTAAGCATTATTTGGAAATCCAGTTGTTAATAGAAACGTATGATCTAGATGTGTTGTTCATGACTGAAACTTGGACACACCTTGGGTCAGATTTGGAATTGGGATTGGCGTGCCCTTCTGGATACAAAGCCTTCCACAAGCCTCGATTAAGTGGTAGAGGTGGCGGTGTGGGAGTTATTTTCAAAGAAATTTGGGACTTTGCTCCTCTCAATATTGATGAGCTGGAGGGCATTGAGCTTCTGGGATTTTTATTAAAGGATGCCAAAGGACAAGTATTAACTGGTATAGTCAGCTACAGACCCCCTGGAATAGCCAGTCCTCAATTACAGCAGGAGTTTATTGAGGTCCTGAGCAATCTGGCATTGACTCACTCCAGACTGCTTGTTGTAGTGGATTTCAATTTATGGCCCAACGGGATTCTGGATTCAGGATATCATAATCTCATTCAATCCTGTAGAAATTTAAACCTACAACAATGGGTAATGGGACCCACACACAAAGCGGGACACACTCTAGATCTAGTGTTCTCCGAAGAACAGACAATGGGAACAGTTGATGTCCTACCGGTATGTTGGTCGGACCATCACATGATTGTTTTTCAGTTGTATAATCCCAGGATGAATAAACCAATTCCTAAGAAAGGCAGGAATTTTCAAAGCAGGGACTGGAAGGGCCTCCTGAAAAAGGCAATGGTATCTTCAATATTTCTGCCGAACAAGGGCTGTGATGCAAATAAACAGGTGGAAGAGAATTATGTAACATACTGCGAACAAATAACCACTAGGTTGGAACAAGTTGCCCCGATCAAAAGTCATAAGAAACTTGGTAGACCGTCAGCCCCATGGTTCAACGAAAAACTGAGAAACCTGAAGCTGGGCTGTAAGCAAGCGGAAAGGAAATGGCGTAGGGAATACGCAGATGAGGAAAAAACCTCCTGGAAAATGGTAATAGCGGAGTATAAAAAAGAAATTCTTGTAGCAAAAACAGAGTTTTTTGCAGACTCCATTCGGAAGGCACAAAATAGTACTCGTAGTGTCTTCAGGATAGTAGACAATCTGATCAATCCAGATTGCTCAAAGAATGAGATTGTGCCTAGCCAGGAATTATATGATAGCCTGGCTACCTTCTTCGAGGATAAGATTAGTAATATTATTTATGGACTCAAATCGGATAATACGCCTAAGGAATCTACGCCTGCAAAACAGATATGGGTGGACAACTTTCACTCCATAGATCATTTTAATATACTTTCTGTGGAAGAATTCTATAAAATGGCCTTGGGGGTATCATCAGGCTCCCCTTTGGATCCGCTACCACATAAAATCTGGAAGGAGTTGGCCCCTGAACTCTTCCCGGCACTACGGCAAATTTGCAATCAATCACTGGTTAGTGGTTCTGTGCCAACGTGCTGGAAACAGGCGATGGTAACGCTCCTCCTGAAAAAAGTATCACTTGATCCGGCGTGTCCGAAAAGCTATAGACCAATTTCTCTTCTACCCTACCCAGTCAAAATCTTGGAACGAGTAGTTAGCAAAGCACTTTCCCAGTTTTTAGAAACAAACAACATCTTGGACAAGGTGCAATTCGGCTTCCGCCCCGGCCATGGTACGGAGACTGCCTTGGTGACCGTTATGGACGATCTACGTATGCGTGCAGACAGGGGACAGTCAGCTATACTGATTCTCCTTGACCTGTCTGCCGCATTCGATACGGTAAACCATGGGATTCTTCTGTTCAGGCTCCAAGAGGTGGGGGTTGTGGGCACTGCCTTAAAGTGGTTCCAATCATATCTATCTAATAGACAACAGGCAGTAGCCCTCCCTCCTTTTCGCTCCAAGTTTTCCAATACCTTGCATGGTGTCCCACAAGGGTCGGCGATCAGTCCTATATTATTTAATATTTATATGAGCCCTTTACTTGCTGTTATAAGGGCTCATAATATTAATTTAGTAAATTACGCGGATGACACCCAGCTTATCTTGTCCCTTGAGGGTGAGCAATCCGTACCCCTAGAAGACTTCCATGCCTGTCTGCAGGACACAGCACTCTGGCTTAGGGAGAATTCTCTTCAATTTAATTCTGATAAGACAGAAATCCTACACTGTGCCGCAGGTAGAATTCCCCCTATACTTCCGTCTGACTTTTGGCCTACCTCTACTACCACTCCATTGGCTCCTAGCAATTCAGTACGTAATCTGGGAGTCGTGTTTGATAATGAGTTGACACTTGAAAAGCATGTTAATAAAACAGTCGGGTGCTGCTTTACTTTGATTAGGGCGAACAAAGCGATACCAAAGGGGATGATGGACGGAGCGTTAGAACAAATCAAACACTCACCCCCAGTCAACTGATCTGGGTTTAATCCATCATCATTCTTTAGCTCACTCCACCACCCCAGTTCAGACATGGCCATATGCAAATCAGTCTGACCCTGTGCCTCATGGGAACAGTCCAGAATGATGATGGATTAAACCCAGATCAGTTGACTGGGGGTGAGTGCTTGCAATGTTCAACACTCCGTCCATCATCCCCTTTGGTTTTGCTTTGTTCGCCCTAAGTTGGCAGGGTATGCCCAGACGTGGGTCCCTTGCTCACTTTGCCACTGGATTCAAGCTAGCCTGGCTGATGACGGCTGTTAGCCAGAAACCGGTCCCAGGATGCTTGTTTCCGGTCCAGGGAAGACATGGCTTGGCAGTTCGGGCTGGACTGTTCCCATGAGGCACAGGGTCAAGACTGATTTGCATATGGCCATGTCTGCACTGGGGTGGTGGAGTGAGCTAAAGAATGATGATGGATTAAACCCAGATCAGTTGACTGGGGGTGAGTGCTTGCAATGTTCAACACTCCGTCCATCATCCCCTTTGGTTTTGCTTACTTTGATTAGAGCACTCCGAAAAAATTTCCCACTGTTCTCAATACAGGCTAGAACATTGATAATTAGAGGTACCATCCTCAGTAGGCTGGACTATTGTAATGCTCTGCTGCTGGAATCACCGAAGTATCTGATTGAGAGATTACAGCGAATACAGACCATGGCGGCCAAGCTGGCATTGATGAGATCACGCCGCTCTTCCGCCTCTCAGGCACTCTCAGAGCTGCACTGGCTTCCAATCTCGCAGAGGATACTTTTTAAGGCTTTGTGCATTGTGTT
This sequence comes from Calotriton arnoldi, assembly GCA_963921515.1. Classification (NCBI taxonomy): domain Eukaryota; kingdom Metazoa; phylum Chordata; class Amphibia; order Caudata; family Salamandridae; genus Calotriton; species Calotriton arnoldi. The sequence goes on along the minus strand of CAWUFW010005224.1, from coordinate 350,212 downwards.
CAAAGCCTTGCATGGCTGCGGTCCCAAATCACTGCAGGACAAATTTGTATGGTATGTCCCCTCCCGGATGCTCCGTTCCTCCTTGGCCAACCTGTTGAAGGTGCCTAGGATCAGGAAAACTAAATCAGGAGGCAGGGCCTTTAGTACGGCAGCCTCTCGCCTCTGGAACAGACTTCCGCCTGATATTAGGCAAATAGTTGATCTCCTGCAATTTAGAAAAAGGGTAAAAACCTGGCTTTACCCTCAAGCTGGCCTATCTACATCCTGCTAATTTCTCTTTTAGTAAAGTGCTTTCCACGGATATTTACACTTAGTTAGGCACCTGCATCACAGCGCCAGGGTACCCGTAGGGTGTTAGTTGCGCTTTATAAATGCTGATAATAATAATAATAGACAGGATATATTGTCTTTCACAAATGATTTTCCTAGGTTGAGAGAAAAGCCAGTGGAATGGTACAAACAAGTTGAGAGGTTTGTGAAAGTCTCAAAAGTGTTGCTAAAAGATTTAGATAGATTATTTGAAATTGTTGTTCCTGCAGATTTGTGGACAGAATGTAAGATTACAGTTGATTGGCCAAAAGATGAATATCCTAGAGATTCTAAAACAGGAGCACCTTCTGATGAGGTGATGAAAAAGTACCATCAGGTGATTACTTTCTTGAAAAGCAAAATTTCCCCTAAGGAAACTGATTGGGTAAAAATCGATAGAACAACCCAAGAGCCGAAAGAGTCTGTGCATGCATATTATGAGAGGTTATTACAAGTTTTTAAGCAGTATAGTGGATTTGAGAATATTGGAGACAAAGATATGGGTCATTTCGTGTATAGATTTGTGTATGGATTAAGACCTGAGATTAGTCAGATGATACAGCAACACATGTTGTGTTGGCAGGCCAAAACGATTGATGAGATTTTGAGGTATGCAAAATACTGTAGCAGTGACATTGAGTCTCGCCATCGCAAATTAAAAGAAAAAATGATGTGGGCGCAGGTTAAAGTGGCAGAGCAGCAAGAAACTCAGTTGAATTCTCATTCTATAAACCAAATGGGAGGAGTTAGTCAGAATGCTCAAAGACCCAGTGGAGGTAGAGGTAGGGGACAAATGAGCAGGGAAGAGGCGAAAAAGAAATTTCCTTGTCATGGGTGCGGAAAGTATGGACACTGGAAGAATGAGTGTAGATCAGTGCAGAGGACTAATGGAGGAAATCAACTTTTAACCCCACAGGTGCAGAGTGAGGTAGGTATGCAACAGCCACCTCAGCAGCAGGTAGTTACTACCCAGTATCAGGTCCTGCAACCACCTTTGCCACACAATGTAAATGCTCAAAGATACAGTGCGGATACAGGGTTCCACGGAGGAGACCAGGTTGGTAAAAATACTAACACGAATGTGATTCCCCAATTTTGGATGCAATGTGATGGAAGTGATGTTGAGTCGAATCAATGACGGTGCCTGAGGGGGGAGGAAGAGTGCGTGCTTGGTGCTACTCTAGAGGTAGATCAGTCGGGTCCATTTGTAGATGGAAAAGTGGAAGGTAATGATATCACCTTTCTTGTGGACACTGGTGCTACCCGTTCTACTGTGAGAGCAGCAGAAATTCCAAACCTACCCCTCTCGGGAGAAACTATCCAAGTAGTAGGAGTCTCAAATAAACAGATTAATACTCCAGTTACTAAACCAATTGAAGTGCATATTGGTCCCTTTAAAGACATGCATCGGTTCGTAGTGTGTGACTCGAGTCCAGTAAATTCGTTAGGAAGAGATTTGTTGTGCAAAATGAATTGCACAATTTACTGCACGCCGGATGGTATTGCATTTCAGACACCTGATCAGGATGTCGCTTTTAAAATGGTACTAGCAAAACAGGGAACAGAAGTGAATGAGTTATTTTCGCTTCTTACAGATAAAAGTATGTCTGAGGAATTGATGAAAGTAGTGAATTCAGATGTGTGGGATTTCACAGGACAAGATATTGGATTAATGAAAAAAGTAGACACGATTAGAATTACAGTGAAAGACGGTGTTGACTATCCAAATACACCACAGTATAAAATGAAGCCAGAAGTAATAGCAGGAATAACTCCTGTAATTGATCAAATGATTGAGCGAGGAATTTTAAAAGAAATAATGAGTAGTCCTTGTAATTCACCTATTATGGGATTGAAAAAGCCAAACGGAACCTATAGAATAGTGCAAGATTTGAGAAAAGTGAACAAAATTGTTGTGCCTTGTTGTCCAGTTGTGCCAAACCCAGCAGTGATTCTCTACCAAATCCCACATGATGCGGAGTGGTATACCGTGATTGATTTATGTCATGCATTCTTTTCGATTCCCCTGCAACCGGATAGCCAGTATTTATTTGCTTTCCGGTTTGGAGACCGTGTTTTGGCATGGTGCCGAGTTCCTCAAGGGTATACTGAGAGTCCTTCAATTTTTAACCAGATCTTGAAAAAGTGTCTGGAAGATTTGAGAATGTCTGAAGGATCTGTTCTGGTTCAGTACATTGATGACCTACTGGTGGCATCAAAGACTCGAGAAACCTGTGTTGCAGACACTGTTGCTTTACTGAACCATTTGGCAGAAGGTGGACTTAAAGTGTCCCCTGCAAAATTACAATTCTGTCAGCGAGAAGTCCAATACTTAGGTCACAAGATTGAGAAGGGAGTCAGAAAGGTAACATCAGAGCGTATTCAAGTGATTAAAGACATGAAACCCCCAACAACACAAAGAGAAGTGCGAATGTTTTTGGGAGTGGTTGGATATTGTAGACAGTGGATCAGTGGATTTTCACTGATGGCAAAACCTCTACAGAGGTTGACGAGGAATGATGTGAAAGACCCAATTAAATTGGATGAATAGAGTATGGAAGCTTTTGTTAAATTGAAAGACAGTCTGTGTGAGGCACCTGCATTGGGGATGCCTGATTATTCAAAAGATTTTGCATTGTACTGCAGTGAAAGAAATGGATGTGCACTTGCCGTTTTAACTCAAAGACACAGAATGGCAAGACGACCTGTGGCATATTTTTCTGCTACTTTAGATTCAGTAGCTGCCGCATTACCTGGATGTTTGAAAGCAGTAGCTGCCACTTGTGTGAGTCTGGAACAGAGTGAAGGAATCATAATGGGTCGTCCTGTGAGAGTGTATGTACCACATTCAGTTGAAATCCTTTTAACGAGAACATGGACTCAGCACCTCACCTATAGTCGGCTGATTAGGTATGAGAGAGTGATTCTGGGTGCAGAAAATGTGACAATAGTGAGATGTACAAATGTGAATCCTTCTACTTTATTACCAGATGTTTGGGATGAAGAAGTGAGGGATGAAGCAGAACATGATTGTTTGGATGTGACTGAATTTTGTACCAAGCCCCGTCCTGATATTAAAGATGTTCCTCTTGAGGAATCTGATTGTGTGATGTTTGTTGATGGTTCTTGTTTACGAACTGAAACAGGTGTGTTGAGTTCTGCTTATGCTGTCTGTACTGTAGCAGCAATCTTGGAAGCATCTTGTCTAAAAGGGGTAAGATCTGCACAAGTCGCTGAATTGATAGCTCTAATTCGAGCTTGTAAATTGGGAGAAAGTCAGAAGGTGACTATAATTACTGATAGCCAATATGGCTTTGGCATTGTGCATGATTTTGGAGAACTATGGATGCAGAGGGGATTCCTGACCTCTTCGGGGTCCCCCATCAGGAATAGTCAATTTGTAAAGGAATTGCTGGAAGCATTACAATTGCCAAAACGAATTGCAGTGGTCAAATGTGCCGCACACAAGTCAGGAAATGATTATGTGACTCAAGGCAACAGATTTGCTGACCAAGTAGCACAATATTGTGCAAAGAATCAGACTTCCATAAATCGGGAAAAAACAAAAGAACATACGGTTTGTCAACTTGTGTTCACTAACACCATTGAAACATGGGATGAAGTGAGACAATTGCAGGAAGAGGCAGGTCAAGAAGAGAAACAGGAATGGGAAAAGGTAGGGTGTAGGAGACGAGAAGACGATGATGTTTGGGTGTACATTGATGGGAGACCAGTCATGCCAGATAGTTTACTTTCTCATATGGCAAGGATGTACCATGGGATGACACATATTGGCCGAGACGCCATGGTCAGATCATTCAAACAAACGTGGTTTAATACCAAATTCAGGACTATTGCAGAGAGTCTTTGTCAGAGATGCTTGACGTGCCAACAGCAAAACCCAGGAAGAAAGACAATAGTTAGTCTGGGAACAATCGGGAGGGCAGGAGGTCCTTTTACCAGACTACAGCTCGATTTTATCGAGTTGCCTCCATGTAACAAGCTCAAATATGTGTTAGTAATTGTGTGTTTGTTTTCCCGTTGGGTAGAAGCTTATCCCACAAGGAGGAATGACAGTTTAACGGTAGCAAAACTTTTGTTGAGGGAATACATTCCTAGATATGGTTTTCCAGTCACTACGGAAACAGATAGAGGAACACACTTTACTAGTGAAACAATCAAATTGATTTGTGAGGCATTGAGCATTCAACCAAAACTTCATTGTGCCTATCGTCCAGAGGCTTCTGGAATAGTAGAACAGATAAATGGCACAATCAAGAATAGGTTAGGGAAAGTGTGTAAATCCACAGCACTGAATTGGCCTGATGCTTTACCCCTAGTTTTGATGAGTCTCAGAAGCATTCCTGATAAAAAGACAGGATTGAGTCCACATGAGATCTTGATGGGAAGAGCAATGAGACAAGCATTTATACCTGCCAACAAATTGATAAATATATCTGATGATCTCATCCTTGACTATTGCAAAGGATTGGCTGATGTAGTACGTTCTGTGTTTCATCAGGTTGGAGCAGACGCGACCACAACACAGCAGACTGAAGCGCATGACCTGAGCCCTGGTGAGTGAGTTCACGTGAAAAGGCATAGAAGAAAAACTTGCCTAGAGCCCCGCTGGGAAGGACCATATCAGGTCATATTGGTGACGACTACAGCAGTAAAGTGTGCTGGCTTACCAAATTGGATCCATGCCAGTCACACTCAGCGAGTCCCAAATCCACTTGAACCACGAGTAGAGCGGCATCTGGAGATCTCAAGTACGAGTTCTGAATCAGAGGCTGAAGTACAAGAAATTGGTGAGGCTAGAGCAATAGACTCTGAAACTGGTGAACGTAAACAAAAGGACTCTGAAGAGCAGTTTGATGAGGAATTGCTTAGCACAAGTCAAGTAAAGTGGGTACCAGCTACTGGAACTGAAGAAACTGTTGTTGAACAAGAAGAAAGACAAATCTTCGAGGGAAAGGATAGAAAAGAGATAGGTGAAAGAAATACAGAAGAAGAAAGGGAAAATGAAGAAGAAAGCAAACTCAAAGTAGGTACAAAGAAACGAAGGTACGAATTGAACAAAGAAGAAGAAGAGGTTCAACCAAAAAGGGCAAAGAAAGACGACCATTGGCCAAGCGGAGTTAAAAGACTGAATTACAGGGTGGTGAAGGGAAGACCAAAGAATAGGCCAGAACAGATAAATGAAGTTTCAGGTCAGATAGAACAAGGAGAGTCGGATGACGAATCAGTGCTGCGACCAAAGAGAGTCAGAAAACCAAACAAAAAGTTCAAGTCACCTGACTGGATTTACATAGTGTTGGAAGAAATTGAAGAAGAAGATCTAAACAAAGAAGGAAACAGCACTGACAATGAGCAAGAAGAAGAGAGTGACCTAAATCCACCTTAAGAGACTATAAACAAACTAAGAGGTCATGTTAGTAACTGAAGAAATTTTCTGAAGATTCAGAAGACGTCCTGCAAAATTGGATTAAGTTAAAATAAAAGAAGGGGTAAAGAAGAAAGCTTTTGAAGTGTGGGATCACACTACATTTTTTATCTTTTAAATTTTTGTAGAAAATATTTTAAATAGATTTAGAAAATCCATTTAGAACTTTATAAGGATTAATATTACTATGGCAGATACACAAGTAACAAGACCTAAATGTAGTTTTATGCGTAGGTGTTATAAAGCTTGTTTGTGTCTATTCTGTATACTGATAGTATTCTGGATAATATTAACAGTTATAATACCCTTACATCTGATTAAAGAAGATACACCTCATCCTACAAATTTGACAGGTCCAAGGGTAGACGCTGACATTAAGCAAATTCCTATTACTCACTTGAATCAAATAGATGCTAGTAGTTTACATCATGATAGATCAGTTACTAATTTTTCCCTAAATGTTTTCACTAAATTACTCTACGAATATGTGGAAACAATGGATGTGAGTGACTGTTATGTGTGTATACAGTTACCTTTGTCTGTTTCAGAAGGTGTGACCTACCATCACCTTCCTTTGACTTATGGTGTGACCTGTAGTGTTTTATTGAGTTTGTTGTATAGAACAGGTAAACTAGATTATTACTATTCCAATGTAGATACAATCTTTTCTAAAGTCCCTGTAATACCTGAGTTGAATAAGATAGCACATGCAAATATCATGGGAGATTTTTTCCTGACAACGAAGCCTTTAGTTATAGGATATGCTAATAAAAATAATCTAACATGTAGATTGAAAAAGGAAGAGAAAATCTTTTTGGAGATGGTGGAAGAAAGAAGGGCTAAGTTTCAGAGAAAAGCTGTTGAAGAGAAATTAAAGACACCACCTTGGGTTTTCAGAGAAGGCAACTATGACAAAGGCGAGACTTATGCTGCAATGGCCCTGGATTGGTCGCAGAAGGGAAAATTATGCTTACGTAGGGAAAAGACTAACTACAACAATTACTTCATCGGTTCCAGTGAATGTGAAGATACCTATAAAATTATTGGGGGTTGGGGATTAAAGGGAGGAACTGACCCTGTCTTTCCAGGCATATATTATGTCTGTGGGAGGAAAGCCTATTATCGGCTGCCAGATCACTGGTATGGGACTTGTTATCTTGGGATTGTCTTTCCAAAAGTCTACCATGTAGACAAAAGTACAAATGGAATCCATGAAGTAAAGCAAGGACTAAAACGTGTAAAAAGAGAAAGTTTTTCAGAAATTATAGGCGATATATTTGGAGCATTGATACCTGGAGTTGGGGTTACACTGAATGCATACAGAATTCGACAATTGTCCACAGTGGTTGATCATTTATCAACGGATACTGTTGGAGGATTCCTGATGATTGACACTGAAATGATTGCCATGAGATCCATGGTTATGCAAAATCGACTTGCCCTTGATATATTATTGGCAAAAGAGGGTGGAGTCTGTGGAATGCTGAAAGTTCAACATTGTTGCACTTACATTCCAGATAAAAGTAAGAATTTGGAAGGATATATTAAGAATATCACTGATTTGCACAAGAAAGTATCCCAACTAGAGGTTGATGGTGTCTGGGAGAGACTAAGTAAGAGTTTTTCTACTATAAGCAATTGGTTTTCCTCTATAGGTAGTTCTTTGGTAGGGAAAATTATTGTACCAATAGTTTCTGTAGCTGTTATGATATTCATAATCCGAATGACTTATATTTGTGTGAAGAAAAGACGCAAAGAAAGGAAAGAAAGGAAAATAAGTAAGGAACGTAAAGAAAGGAAGAGAGAGATAGACGAGATGGAATTGGAAAATTTTAAAGAAAAATTGTACGTAAAATGTAAGGAACAAGGGTCAGAAGACAAAATAACAGCTATATAACTTGGTAAACCGTATGTGTAGGGATTTTGTGATGGTAAACCATCAAAGGGGGGATTGATGGAGTGAGGTTTGTAAAAGTACATCCTCATGAAATTAAGTAACCCCATAATAATGTATTGACTGCATGGACTAACCAACCCTGAATGCAAACATTTACACATGGGGCTACGCATTTTACGTAATACACTAAACCATGTTGGCATAAGTACGTATTAACTGTTTGCGCTTTAAAAAATCGTACTAATGCATGTTTATGCTATGTTGTACATTGCACATTTTGCATGTTGTGCACAAATAACGAAAAGGTTGCTTTAAATTAATAGCTTTCGCTAGGAATTAATTAACAGAGGGTATTAGTATGGTGGGAGGTAACCATAATGGGTTTTATTTCATGAATTAATATTCTCTTGTGTTTATTTACTTTAGTACGAGATTGGGCCTGCATGAAAATGGCTTCTTGTCTGAACCCGCATGTGGTTGTCGTAGTCAGTACGAAGAACACATGCGCGAAATTGTTCTGCCTGCCTACGAGCTGCAGAGTGTACCAGCTGATGTAATCCGTGAGAAAGGCCATGTTGACCAGTGTCCTATTGTTTATGTGCCAAGACGCGACAGCGGCTGTGGGAACAGCCATCGCTACGTGCAATTTAAATGTGAAACGGATGTCACGATGTACAAATATTGCAAATTGTATAACTATGAATGTTATTGGTATACGAATGTATTGGTCCTTAATCCTTCCTTTGTTAAAACCGGTATGGGATGGATTGTGAGGAGAACTGGATGAGGCGACCTTAGCATGATTTATGACAAACCAATCACAGACCGAGTTTCTACTGATACTGCAACATTGTAAGATAGTAAGTTAGGCATGAAGGTATAATTGATATCCCAATTGGGGCGGTCCGGTAGAGCAGTGCAGTCCGGTGTGGCAGATCAGAGAGAAGAGACGATCAGAACGCACAGAATATCAAGAGAGAAGCGCACCAAGACAGAGAGAGCAGACCAGCACTAAGCCAGAGAACACTTTAGGTACGAGAACGTTGCGGGAGTGCTGGGGAGGAGACTGCGTCCGAGGAGAACTAGATTAAGGTAGATTGAATTGGGAGATTATATTTGTTCCCCAGTTGATGGCAAACTTAGCTGCATCTGTCCTATTAACTTTGTCCTCTGAGCCTATCTCTGGAGACCTCTTGCCACAACCTCGGCCAAGGAAGTGGTTTTCCTGATTCTTTGGTGGGTATCACCCTCCTTAAATGCTTTGATGTTGCAATATTTTTCTGCAAGTGTTTATGCTGTACCTTCTTTTTCCCCATTCCTATGTACGCTTTGATGTCGATACAATTGATTCATTTTGATTACATTGCTTGATAATTTGTTCTCTTATATGTGATCTTGTATGTGCACTGATAATCGGAATTATGAGCATTTAATTTTAATAAGATAAAATCATTAACCGAACAAATGACTCTGTGGTTATTTAGTTAAAGAATTAAACTGTTTAGTTAATCATAGTCACCATCAGCTCTTCAACTAATGGTCCATCGACCAAAGGACGAGGGAAGTTGGAATTACGAATAGTTAAAAATATATAAATGTTATTAAAGTGAAGTGTAGTATTGTGTATAATAAAACTGACAAATTAAACCCCCCAAATCCAGTGCCGTCTTCAGGGATCATTTATGGGTAATGTGTGATGGGCCCCGTTGTTTGGTAAGCAATTTATGTGTAATGAGATTTCCCTGGTCCCTGGTTCATGAATTAGGGGTTGCGCTGGATCCGTTTTTCTGGTAGCAGAATGATGGTTATTATTGATTAGTTTGGTGATTTATTGATTATTGATTATATGTTTAACATTCTATGTAAAGTGAGTTAGTGTCACGTTTCTATGTAGTCTTTGGAACACAGGTACAGAAGGGTATCTGGGAAGCCGGCAGAGTAAAAGTTAGCCTGAAATAAGGCAGAGGAAAAGTGTGAGAAGTGAAATCACACGGGAATAGGTACATTGTCTGTTTAGGTTATTTTAGGGACTATTGAGTGTGTATGTGATAGCGAAGGGTCCACCTGTGAAACTTTGGCCTTATCCCCAGAAGAGTAGCAAGACCTCCTTTCCAACAAAAGGTCCTCTTGTGAAATTTAGGCCTTATCCCTAAAGAAGTAACAGGTCCTCTCCTAGCTTGGATGAAGGAAAGGATAGCGGCATTGTTATACTTGCCCGTACTGAAAGAAATATTCTTAAAAGTGAAAAACTATCTCTTTATTTAGTAAACAGACAGTGTGGTATTGTTTTATGTTGTGACTAATAAGTTATTGTAAAGAAAAAGGACTTCGAAATTTGCCGTGAATTTTATAAGAAAAACTGACCCTCCCCTTGGAGATCCTTTGGTCAGGAGCGGGAGGAGCTCCCTAGGTCAGCAGCAGAAGGAGAGGCTGACGTCATAAAAAGCCGCGCTGGCATTGGTCAGACTGCGAAGACAAAGTAAGCTCAGATTGGCTGGTTGGTGTGAGCCGCGCTGGTATTGGACAGGATAACGGAGACGTAGAGAGCTCTGATTGGACGAGTTAGAGTGTGTCGCGCTGACATTGGTCAGGTGCCTAGGGAAGCAAAAGAAGTTGATTGGTGAATTATCGTGGATTACGGTGACAAAGATTTGGATCGAGTAAGGCTGTTGACAATTAGCAAAAATGTATTTCGAACAACCAAAACAGGAGAAATTGACTTTGTTTGGCAAAATTAAAAGATTCTTTAAAAAGGACAAACCTGTAATAACGAGAGAAGGAGTTCCTATCCCTCCACCAAAGACACCAGCGTCTTATATGATGTTGAAATATGGTTATCACACATGTATTTGGCTAGAAAATTGGGTAGGATATACGAAGAATGATGGTGTGCTAGCTTTTCCAGAGCATGGTTCTTTTAATTTGGCAGTATTGCGTAATTTGAGAGAAAAGATTATGGCATTAGACCCAAGACCTAGACCTACACAGTTTGAAGCACTAGTAGAATGGAAAGATGAAATGTATGAAAGGGAAAGACATAGAGGTGGTAGAGTTAATAGATTTATGTTTGGAAGATTTCATGATGAAAAGCATGAGGACAGAATGAAGAGATGGAGAAATGGAGAGATAACTGAAGGATTATATCCAGTTTTAATGGTAGGAGAGACTGCAGGAAACAAATGTAAGGAGAAAAGGAGACATTTAGAGCAATTTGGTTATGGATATAACCCGAATGAATCTGATGATGAGTTGCTGGATGATATATTAGTTAAACGACCACCTCCTTATCAGGAAAATTCAGCGATGGTGACACCAAATGCACTGTCAATGGAAATCCCAATGACACCTCAAACGACACCAGTTCCAACTGTAAGTGATGTAGTGCAGGAAGAAGAAGCAGAATTGACAATAAAAACCAAAGAGTTAGTTGAAAAATTAAATCAGATGAATATGAAAATAGATGCAATAACTGTGCCAGTAACTATAGGTTCAGCAATACCTGTATTTGAAAATAGACTTATCCATGAACCTTCCTTGACTGTCCCACTAAATTCTGCTGTAACATCAGCTAGTAGTAGAATTAATGCTGTAAGTGCTCAAAGTGAACAGCCCACTATCATTACTAGGTCAACACCCCCGACTAATCTAACAGTAAATGAAACCCCTAGGGAAGTAATGCAGTTACAGCCAAAAAGAATTGAGTTGGAAGAAATCCCCGGAAGTGAAGTTTCAGTAGGTCCGACAACTGTGGAGTTGGATGATTGGGTGAAAGGGTTACAAAGGAGAAATACACAGCCACATCCTATAGATGTATGTAAGTTGAGAGTAGATTTGGAAGAAATGATCCTTGGGACCATAAGTCCAGACAGGCTAAAGACTTATCAAGATGATGAATTGATGTATCTGTGTAAAAGTGTTACTTGGAAAGCGAGAAATCTACATGAAAGGTTAGTGGAAGCTGCGGATGAATTAGGAGTAGACATGAGCAGATCAAAAGTGTTGCAGAAGACATATAGAGTGGATTTTACTGAAAAGGATATAGAAAATATGAATACATCTGGTAGACGATTGCAAATAAAGGAGTTAATGGTTGTGTTTGAGAAAATGGGTAGATGTGGAGAGATGGAAGGGTAGATGGAAGAGGAAGAAAGAAGAAACAGCTGGTAAAGAAATATATTTACATCCAGTAAGAGAAGAAGAAAATATAGCTCTTGAATGTCCCATGAGAGAAGTTCCAGGAGGAGGTTATGTGCATGTTCCGTGGTCTAGACAGGATATATTGTCTTTCACAAATGATTTTACTAGGTTGAGAAAAAAGCCAGTGGAATGGTACAAACAAGTTGAGAGGTTTGTGAAAGTCTCGAAAGTGTTGCTAAAAGATTTAGATGGATTATTTGAAATTGTTGTTCCTGCAGATTTGTGGACAGAATGTAAGATTACAGTTGATTGGCCAAAAGATGAATATCCTAGAGATTCTAAAACAGGAGCACCTTCTGATGAGGTGATGAAAAAGTACCATCAGGTGATTACTTTCTTGAAAAGCAAAATTTCCCCTAAGGAAACTGATTGGGTAAAAATCGATAGAACAACCCAAGAGCCGAAAGAGTCTGTGCATGCATTTTATGAGAGGTTATTACAAGTTTTTAAGCAGTATAGTGGATTTGAGAATATTGGAGACAAAGATATGGGTCATTTCGTGTATAGATTTGTGTATGGATTAAGACCTGAGATTAGTCAGATGATACAGCAACACATGTTGTGTTGGCAGGCCAAAACGATTGATGAGATTTTGAGGTATGCGAAATACTGTAGCGGTGACATTGAGTCTCGCCATTGAAAATTAAAAGAAAAAATGATGTGGGCGCAGGTAAAAGTGGCAGAGCAGCAAGAAACTCAGTTGAATTCTCAGTCTATAAACCAAATGGGAGGAGTTAGTCAGAATGCTCAAAGACCCAGTGGAGGTAGAGGTAGGGGACAAATGAGCAGGGAAGAGGATGAAAAAGAAATTTCCTTGTCATGGGTGCGGAAAGTATGGACACTGGAAGAATGAGTATAGATCAGTGCAGAGGACTAATGGAGGAAATCAACTTTTAACCCCACAGGTGCAGAGTGAGGTAGGTGTGCAACAGCCACCTCAGCAGCAGGTAGTTACTACCCAGTATCAGGTCCTGCAACCACCTTTGCCACACAATGTAAATGCTCAAAGATACAGTGCGGATACAGGGTTCCACGGAGGAGACCAGGTTGGTAAAAATACTAACACGAATGTGATTCCCCAATTTTGGATGCAATGTGATGAAAGTGATGTTGAGTCGAATCAATGACGGTGCCTGAGGGGGGAGGAAGAGTGCGTGCTTGGCGCTACTCTAGAGGTAGATCTGTCGGGTCCATTTGTAGATGGAAAAGTGGAAGGTAATGATATCACCTTTCTTGTGGACACTGGTGCTACCCGTTCTACTGTGAGAGCAGCAGAAATTCCAAACCTACCCCTCTCGGGAGAAACTATCCAAGTAGTAGGAGTCTCAAATAAACAGATTAATACTCCAGTTACTAAACCAATTGAAGTGCATATTGGTCCCTTTAAAGACATGCATCGGTTCGTAGTGTGTGACTCGAGTCCAGTGAATTTGTTAGGAAGAGATTTGTTGTGCAAAATGAATTGCAAAATTTACTGCACGCCGGATGGTATTGCATTTCAGACACCTGATGAGGATGTCGCTTTTAAAATGGTACTAGCAAAGCAGGGAACAGAAGTGAATGAGTTATTTTCGCTTCTTACAGATAAAAGTGTGCCTGAGGAATTGATGAAGGTAGTGAATTCAGATGTGTGGGATTTCACAGGACAAGAGATTGGATTAATGAAAAAAGTAGACACGATTAGAATTACAGTGAAAGACGGTGTTGACTATCCAAATACACCACAGTATAAAATGAAGCCAGAAGTAATAGCAGGAATAACTCCTGTAATTGATCAAATGATTGAGCGAGGAATTTTAAAAGAAATAATGAGTAGTCCTTGTAATTCACCTATTATGGGATTGAAAAAGCCAAACGGAACCTATAGAATAGTGCAAGATTTGAGAAAAGTGAACAAAATTGTTGTGCCTTGTTGTCCAGTTGTGCCAAACCCAGCAGTGATTCTCTACCAAATCCCACATGATGCGGAGTGGTATACCGTGATTGATTTATGTCATGCATTCTTTTCGATTCCCCTGCATCCGGATAGCCAGTATTTATTTGCTTTCCGGTTTGGAGACCGTGTTTTGGCATGGTGCCGAGTTCCTCAAGGGTATACTGAGAGTCCTTCAATTTTTAACCAGATCTTGAAAAAGTGTCTGGAAGATTTGAGAATGTCTGAAGGATCTGTTCTGGTTCAGTACATTGATGACCTACTGGTGGCATCAAAGACTCGAGAAACCTGTGTTGCAGACACTGTTGCTTTACTGAACCATTTGGCAGAAGGTGGACTTAAAGTGTCCCCTGCAAAATTACAATTCTGTCAGCGAGAAGTCCAATACTTAGGTCACAAGATTGAGAAGGGAGTCAGAAAGGTAACATCAGAGCGTATTCAAGTGATTAAAGACATGAAACCCCCAACAACACAAAGAGAAGTGCGAATGTTTTTGGGAGTGGTTGGATATTGTAGACAGTGGATCAGTGGATTTTCACTGATGGCAAAACCTCTACAGAGGTTGACGAGGAATGATGTGAAAGACCCAATTAAATTGGATGAAGAGAGTATGGAAGCTTTTGTTAAATTGAAAGACAGTCTGTGTGAGGCACCTGCATTGGGGATGCCTGATTATTCAAAAGATTTTGCATTGTACTGCAGTGAAAGAGATGGATGTGCACTTGCCGTTTTAACTCAAAGACATGGAATGGCAAGACGACCTGTGGCATATTTTTCTGCTACTTTAGATTCAGTAGCTGCCGCATTACCTGGATGTTTGAAAGCAGTAGCTGCCACTTGTGTGAGTCTGGAGCAGAGTGAAGGAATCATAATGGGTCGTCCTGTGAGAGTGTATGTACCACATTCAGTTGAAATCCTTTTAACGAGAACACGGACTCAGCACCTCACCTATAGTCGGCTGACTAGGTATGAGAGAGTGATTCTGGGTACAGAAAATGTGACAATAGTGAGATGTACAAATGTGAATCCTTCTACTTTATTACCAGATGTTTGGGATGAAGAAGTGAGGGATGAAGCAGAACATGATTGTTTGGATGTGACTGAATTTTGTACCAAGCCCCGTCCTGATATTAAAGATGTTCCTCTTGAGGAATCTGATTGTGTGATGTTTGTTGATGGTTCTTGTTTACGAACTGAAACAGGTGTGTTGAGTTCTGCTTATGCTGTCTGTACTGTAGCAGCAATCTTGGAAGCATCTTGTCTAAAAGGGGTAAGATCTGCACAAGTCGCTGAATTGATAGCTCTAATTCGAGCTTGTAAATTGGGAGAAAGTCAGAAGGTGACTATAATTACTGATAGCCAATATGGCTTTGGCATTGTGCATGATTTTGGAGAACTATGGATGCAGAGGGGATTCCTGACCTCTTCGGGGTCCCCCATCAGGAATAGTCAATTTGTAAAGGAATTGCTGGAAGCATTACAATTGCCAAAACGAATTGCAGTGGTCAAATGTGCCGCACATAAGTCAGGAAATGATTATGTGACTCAAGGCAACAGATTTGCTGACCAAGTAGCACAATATTGTGCAAAGAATCAGACTTCCATAAATCGGGGAAAAACAAAAGAACATACGGTTTGTCAACTTATGTTCACTAACACCATTGAAACACGGGATGAAGTGAGACAATTGCAGGAAGAGGCAGGTCAAGAAGAGAAACAGGAAGGGGAAAAGGTAGGGTGTAGGAGACGAGAAGACGGTGATGTTTGGGTATACATTGATGGGAGACCAGTCATGCCAGATAGTTTACTTTCTCATATGGCAAGGATGTACCATGGGATGACACATATTGGCCGAGACGCCATGGTCAGATCATTCAAACAAACGTGGTTTAATACCAAATTCAGGACTATTGCAGAGAGTCTTTGTCAGAGATGCTTGACGTGCCAACAGCAAAACCCAGGAAGAAAGACAATAGTTAGTCTGGGAACAATTGGGAGGGCAGGAGGTCCTTTTACCAGACTACAGCTCGATTTTATCGAGTTGCCTCCATGTAACAAGCTCAAATATGTGTTAGTAATTGTGTGTTTGTTTTCTCGTTGGGTAGAAGCTTATCCCACAAGGAGGAATGACAGTTTAACGGTAACAAAACTTTTGTTGAGGGAATACATTCCTAGATATGGTTTTCCAGTCACTACGGAAACAGATAGAGGAACACACTTTACTAGTGAAACAATCAAACTGATTTGTGAGGCATTGAGCATTCAACCAAAACTTCATTGTGCCTATCGTCCAGAGGCTTCTGGAATAGTAGAGCAGATAAATGGCACAATCAAGAATAGGTTAGGGAAAGTGTGTAAATCCACTGCACTGAATTGGCCTGACGCTTTACCCCTAGTTTTGATGAGTCTCAGAAGCATTCCTGATAAAAAGACAGGATTGAGTCCACATGAGATCTTGATGGGAAGAGCAATGAGACAAGCATTTATACCTGCCAACAAATTGATAAATATATCTGATGATCTCATCCTTGTCTATTGCAAAGGATTGGCTGATGTAGTACGTTCTGTGTTTCATCAGGTTAGAGAAGACGCGACCACAACACAGCAGACTCAAGCGCATGACCTGAGCCCTGGTGAGTGGGTTCACGTGAAAAGGCATAGAAGAAAAACTTGCCTAGAGCCCCGCTGGGAAGGACCATATCAGGTCATATTGGTGACGACTACAGCAGTAAAGTGTGCTGGCTTACCAAATTGGATCCATGCCAGTCACACTCAGCGAGTCCCAAATCCACTTGAACCACGAGTAGAGCGGCATCTGGAGATCTCAAGTACGAGTTCTGAATCAGAGGCTGAAGTACAAGAAATTGGTGAGGCTAGAGCAATAGACTCTGAAACTGGTGAACGTAAACAAAAGGACTCTGAAGAACAGTTTGATGAGGAATTGCTTAGCACAAGTCAAATAAAGTGGGTACCAGCTACTGGGACTGAAGAAACTGTTGTTGAACAAGAAGAAAGACAAATCTTCGATGGAAAGTGAAAGGATAGAAAAGAGATAGGTGAAAGAAATACAGAAGAAGAAAGGGAAAAAGAAGAAGAAAGCAAACTCAAAGTAGGTACAAAGAAACGAAGGTACGAATTGAACAAAGAAGAAGAAGAGGTTCAACCAAAAAGGGCAAAGAAAGACGATTGACCATTGGCCAAGCGGAGTTAAAAGACTGAATTACAGGGTGGTGAAGGGAAGACCAAAGAATAGGCCAGAACAGATAAATGAAGTTTCAGGTCAGATAGAACAAGGAGAGTCGGATGACGAATCAGTGCTGCGACCAAAGAGAGTGAGAAAACCAAACATAAAGTTCAAGTCACCTGACTGGATTTACATAGTGTTGGAAGAAATTGAAGAAGAAGATCTAAACAAAGAAGGAAACAGCACTGGCAACGAGCAAGAAGAAAAGAGTGACCTAAATCCACCTTAAGAGACTATAAACAAACTAAGAGGTCATGTTAGTAACTGAAGAAATTTTCTGAAGATTCAGAAGACGTCCTGCAAAATTGGATTAAGTTAAAATAAAAGAAGGGGTAAAGAAGAAAGCTTTTGAAGTGTGGGATCACACTACATTTTTTATCTTTTAAATTTTTGTAGAAAATATTTTAAATAGATTTAGAAAATCCATTTAAAACTTTATAAGGATTAATATTACTATGGCAGATACACAAGTAACAAGACCTAAATGTAGTTTTATGCGTAGGTGTTATAAAGCTTGTTTGTGTCTATTCTGTATACTGATAGTATTCTGGATAATATTAACAGTTATAATACCCTTACATCTGATTAAAGAAGATACACCTCATCCTACAAATTTGACAGGTCCAAGGGTAGACGCTGACATTAAGCAAATTCCTATTACTCACTTGAATCAAATAGATGCTAGTAGTTTGCATCATGATAGATCAGTTACTTTTTTTCCCCTACATTTTTTCACTAAATTACTCTACGAATATGTGGAAACAATGGATGTGAGTGACTGTTATGTGTGTATACAGTTACCTTTGTCTGTTTCAGAAGGTGTGACCTACCATCCCCTTCCTCTGACTTATGGTGTGACCTGTAGTGTTTTATAGAGTTTGTTGTATAGAACAGGTAAACTGGATTATTACTATTCCAATGTAGATACAATCTTTTCTAAAGTCCCTGTAATACCTGAGTTGAATAAGGTAGCACATGCAAATGTCATGGGAGATTTTTTCCTGACAACGAAGCCTTTAGATATAGGATATGCTAATAAAAATAATCTAACATGTAGATTGAAAAAGGAAGAGAAAATCTTTTTGGAGATGGTGGAAGAAAGAAGGGCTAAGTTTCAGAGAAAAGCTGTTGAAGAGAAATTAAAGACACCACCTTGGGTTTTCAGAGAAGGCAACTATGACAAAGGCGAGACTTATGCTGCAATGGCCCTGGATTGGTCGCAGAAGGGAAAATTATGCTTACGTAGGGAAAAGACTAACTACAACAATTACTTCATCGGTTCCAGTGAATGTGAAGATACCTATAAAATTATTGGGGGTTGGGTATTAAAGGGAGGAACTGACCCTGTCTTTCCAGGCATATATATTATGTCTGTGGGAGGAAAGCCTATTATCGGCTGCCAGATCACTGGTATGGGACTTGTTATCTTGGGATTGTCTTTCCAAAAGTCTACCATGTAGACAAAAGTACAAATGGAATCCATGAAGTAAAGCAAGGACTAAAACGTGTAAAAAGAGAAAGTTTTTCAGAAATTATAGGCGATATATTTGGAGCATTGATACCTGGAGTTGGGGTTACACTGAATGCATACAGAATTCGACAATTGTCCACAGTGGTTCATCATTTATCAACGGATACTGTTGGAGGATTCCTGATGATTGACACTGAAATGATTGCCATGAGATCCATGGTTATGCAAAATCGACTTGCCCTTGATATATTATTGGCAAAAGAGGGTGGAGTCTGTGGAATGCTGAAAGTTCAACATTGTTGCACTTACATTCCAGATAAAAGTAAGAATTTGGAAGGATATATTAAGAATATCACTGATTTGGACAAGAAAGTAACCCAACTAGAGGTTGATGGTGTCTGGGAGAGACTAAGTAAGAGTTTTTCTACTATAAGCAATTGGTTTTCCTCTATAGGTAGTTCTTTGGTAGGGAAAATTATAGTACCAATAGTTTCTGTAGCTGTTATGATATTCATAATCCGAATGACTTATATTTGTGTGAAGAAAAGACGCAAAGAAAGGAAAGAAAGGAAATTAAGTAAGGAACGTAAAGAAAGGAAGAGAGAGATAGACGAGATGGAATTGGAAAATTTTAAAGACAAATTGTACGTAAAATGTAAGGAACAAGGGTCAGAAGACAAAATAACAGCTATATAACTTGGTAAACCGTATGTGTAGGGATTTTGTGATGGTAAACCATCAAAGGGGGGATTGATGGAGTGAGGTTTGTAAAAATTCATCCTCATGAAATTAAGTAACCCCATAATAATGTATTGACTGCATGGACTAACCAACCCTGAATGCAAACATTTACACATGGGGCAAACGCATTTTACGTAATACACTAAACCATGTTGGCATAAGTACGTATTAACTGTTTGCGCTTTGAAAAATTGTACTAATGCATGTTTATGCATCGTTGTACATTGCACATTATGCATGTTGTGCACAAATAACAAAAAGGTTGCTTTAAATTAATAGCTTTCGCTAGGAATTAATTAACAGAGGGTATTAGTATGGTGGGAGGTAACCATAATGGGTTTTATTTCATGAATTAATATTCTCTTGTGTTTATTTACTTTAGTACGAGATTGGGCCTGCATGAAAATGGCTTCTTGTCTGAACCTGCATGTGGTTGTCGTAGTCAGTACGAAGAACGCATGCGCGAAATTGTTCTGCCTGCCTACGAGCTGCAGAGTGTACCAGCTGATGTAATCCGTGTGAAGGCCATGTTGACCTGTGTCCTATTGTTTATGTGCCAAGACGCGACAGCGGCTGTGGGAACAGCCATCGCTACGTGCAATTTAAATGTGAAACGGATGTCACGATGTACAAATGTTGCAAATTGTATAACTATGAATGTTATTGGTATACGAATGTATTGGTCCTTAATCCTTCCTTTGTTAAAACCGGTATGGGATGGATTTGTGAGGAGAACTGGATGAGGCGACCCTAGCATGATTTATGACAAACCAATCACAGACCGAGTTTCTACTGATACTGCAACATTGTAAGATAGCAAGTTAGGCATGAAGGCATAATTGATATCCCAATTGGGGCGGCCCGGTATAGCAGTGCAGTCCGGTGTGGCAGATCAGAGAGAAGAGATGATCAGAACGCACAGAATATCAAGAGAGAAGCGCACCAAGACAGAGAGAGCAGACCAGCACTAAGCCAGAGAACACTTTAGGTACGAGAACGTTGCAGGAGTGCTGGGGAGGAGACTGCGTCCGAGGAGAACTAGATTACGGTAGATTGAATTGGGAGATTATATTTGTTCGCCAGTTGATGGCAAACTTAGCTGCATCTGTCCCATTAACTTTGTCCTCTGAGCCTATCTCTGGGGACCTCTTGCCACAACCTCGGCCAAGGAAGTGGTTTTCCTGATTCTTTGGTGGGTATCACCCTCCTTAAATGCTTTAATGTTGCAATATTTTTCTGCAAGTGTTTATGCTGTACCTTCTTTTTCCCCATTCCTATGCACGCTTTGATGTCGATACAATTGATTCATTTTGATTACATTGCTTGATAATTTGTTCTCTTATATGTGATCTTGTATGTGCACTGATAATTGGAATTATGAGCATTTAATTTTAATAAGATAAAATCATTAACCGAACAAATGACTCTGTGGTTATTTAGTTAAAGTATTAAACTGTTTAGTTAATCATAGTCACCATCAGCTCTTCAACTAATGGTCCATCGACCAAAGGAAGAGGGAAGATGGAATTACGAATAGTTAAAAATATATAAATGTTATTAAAGTGAAGTGTAGTATTGTATATATTAAAACTGACAAATTAAACCCCCCAAATCCAGCGCCGTCTTCAGGGATCATTTATGGGTAATGTGTGATGGGCCCCGTTGTTTGGTAAGCAATTTATGTGTGATGAGATTTCCCTGGTCCCTGGTTCATAAATTAGGGGTTGCGCTGGATCAGGTGCATAGTACAATAGTATAAGTACGGCAGAGAACCGAGTGCTCCAGTGTTTTAAATATACACAAGGGTTCCCTGAGGCAATGAAAACAGGAAGATGTTCAGGATTAACACCAGGAGCTATGCTGCCATTCCATGATAGCCTGGAAATTCTGCTTCAACTCAGGATTTTAGTAAGCATAGAGGTTACAAGGAGATTTAAGGTGTTTTTCCAAAGAGTACGTTTTTAAATTATTTCTTAAAGGTGCAGACGTAGGATGCTTTTCTGATTTGCAAAGGAAGCAAGTTCCAAATACCTGGGGCATGACTGCAGAAAGATCTATCCACAGAGGCTATTTTTCTTGAATATATTGGGGTTCCAATTTTCCTTACAACTAACATTCCTTTAGATTTACGAGATCTTTATGTTTTTCGGCTACATATTTTCAAAAATGCGGAGTTCTTTGAGGGAGGTGTAAATGACGATGAATCAGTGCCCTATTACTTACCGGTAATCTTCATTACCCCTGGTCCCGTTGTCCCCGTCCAATTCATTACAAGTGAGATAATCCTATTTCACCGACGGAAAAACAGAACGAATGAATGCTGGACCCTACCCCTTCCCCCCTCCCACCGGGAGTATATAAACGTACTTACCCAGCATTCCTCCTGAACTACCAACCCCCCAGATGGAGGCCGGCTGACAGGGAGGGAGGGAGGAGAGTAATAAATGGGACAGGGACAATGGGACCAGGAGTAATGAAAATTACGGGTAAGTAATAGGGCATTACCCCAAGGTCCCCCCTGTCCTATTCATTACAAATGAATATATACCCAAGCAGTACTCTGGAACTGGGGAAGCAAGAAGACCTCCAGAGGTGCTGGGCACCATGTTGGATTTCACATGTCGCAGCAATTCCGGCAACATGACTTTATCAACATATTTTCCTTTATGCTCTTCACCCCCATCCAATCCTCATCCGAACTGGAAGACTGAAAGGGCAAAACTAGAACAGAGCACTTGGGCCGACCACCCCCGCTCAATTCCTGCAATGTCTCCTTAATAAGGCGGTTATTACGGGTATCACCCCCTTCTCTGCTGCGTTTAGAGCGCGCTGCGGAAGAAGATGAAGAGAAACCAGAAGAGGAAGATGAAGAAACCTTCACATGCTTGCGCTTTTTTGAATGGTTGCCCGTTGTGACAAACACCAGCCACAACCGCAATCCACTGTACGAGACCAAGAGCAACAAGGACAAAAGTGAATTCAAAAATAGAGAGTACTGCAACCAAACCGCTATGCTGTACTCACGAAACAGCTGCCAGAAATAGTGTTGGGATCTTCAAACATGCCGACCTCTCTACCGGCAGCGTCGTGCCTGACTTCCTGACTCATCACCCTTGCAGGAAGTCAGGCAACAGGACCCAGAAGCGCTCCATACTTCCGAGGCACAGAGCCGCCCCCACAGGAAACCATGTGCCTCCTGACAAGCCCAGCAACCCAGGAGGCGCGGTCTGCAAAATCCAGGACTCACCGCCGCGGCCCGAAGGTAAACCGCAAAGTCTCACTCCAAGCCCAGCAGGGAGGGAGACAAGAACACCAGCCATGCCCCCACCGCCCGGCAGCGGAGACGTCCCGCCAGAAGCTCCCGCTCCTGACTTGTCCCATTCTGTCGAAGACAGAAAAAAAGTACAGGAGGAATGCTGGGTAAGTATGTTTATATACTCCCAGTGAGGTGGGGAGGGAAGGGGTAGGATCCAGCACTCTGTTCTTTTTTTCTGTCGATGAGATAGGATTATCTCACTTGTAATTAATGGGACGGGGACAGGAGGGACCTGGGGGTAATGTCAAGCTATACAAACATAACATGCATCACTAGCTCTCAAAGTCAGCAAGGGTAAGGACTAGCACCAGCATAAAGATAAAATGAAATGATTTAGCATCAGTACCAATACCAAGGGACATAGAAAAAGAAGGGCTAACAACAGCACCCGAAGTCTTTGGCCCCTAGAAACAAACAAGCATTGGCATAGCCAATAGGTCTCACCTTTGGGACCTTATAAGTGTTTAGCCATGCAACAGTTGCATAACTAAATAAGGTACCAAAAGCGAGAACTATTGGCTACACCATTATAATCGCGGCACCCGCGCTTTACTTTTAACATTAAAAGTAAAGCGCTTTAACATTAAAAGTAAAGCGCGGGTGCCGCGATTATAGCAAAAATAAAGAAATAGAAAAATAATCTATTTCTTTACTTTTACTATAATCGCTGCACCGGCGCTTTACTTTTAACATTAAAAGTAAAGCGCGGGTGCCGCGATTATAGCAAAGTAAAGAAATAGATTATTTTTCTATTTCTTTACTTTTACAATCGCGGCACCCGCGCTTTACTTTTAACTTTAAAAGTAAACCGCGGTTGCCGCGATTATAGCAAAAGTAAAGAAATAGAAAAATAATCTATTTCTTTACTTCAAAGCCGCGAAAGTGAAAGTGATCGCGATCGCGATGCACTTAATGACCCATGACGCGCGTGCAAGCTCACGTGAACGCAAGCTGGTCGCCAGCAAAAGCCACTGCTGTTTGCACTTCCAAAACCCGCTTACTAAAACTCTCGCCCAGAGCAGCGCTAAGTGCTGGCTCAGGCGAGACCTAAAAAGGGCAACAGCACCTACATCCTTATACAACATGCAAATAACACAACTAAGAGCAACCACAGCTCTCAGTTACAGAAATGAAATGACTAGCTCCAGCACCGATAAATACAAAACCCATGAAGAAAAATAATGAATTGTTAGCACGGCCTATAGAAAAGAGCCCGCTATTACTGGGAAAAGCAAAGGGCTAATCCATCTGGAAAGATGCTCAGTGCAATAAGGAAAGAAGCCCATTTCTGTTGCTATCTGTAGATTACACGTTTAAATCTAAACAAGCCCAACTCAGATTTTAATTATTACAGGTTTGGTTGAATGGGTGCTAATTCATTTAGTAATACTCAATTGTGTTATTTAAAGAGCTTAAAAATGGTAGAAGTGTAGAAAATCGAGCTATACGCCTCACTCGGCTACCTAAAAGAGCAGCGAAGAATTACTAAGGTCAGACTGTAGGGAATAGAAATGGCAAATAATAATAACAACAACATATAAAAACGTATGATAGTGAAATTGGCATCAGTGATGTTATTGTTAGAAAATACCGCTCACAACTTCCTCTATGGAAACTCGTTTCAGCCTTGTGTTAGGTAAAACAATTGAAGACCAGATTCCGAGAAAACCACGTCGAAAATGCAGAGATCGGCTGCTATAGAGTTACTCCTATGTTTGAAGCACACATCCAACTCCATACATATTCACATATGTTTACAGAGATTCCCCAGAAAGCATGGCCTGGGAATGTACCAAATCATGCATTCGCACAAACGTATACGTTTATGAGGTTTGTGAGTCAGCACCTGCTTTGTTGGATTTCCAACCAAGTATCACCTACATTCCTGTCCCTCAGCCTAAACATATGATGCTTCTAGCCTGCCACACTGACACAACGTAAAATCTTCACTCAGGTCCGGGATTATTATTGGTAAACTGTTTTGTTGTTTTTGTCATGCTCAAACTGCCTTGTAAATCGGCCCCATAGTGTTGATGTCACAAAATTAATGACTCCCCTGTTATCCGTAGTTCTGTTCTAGTCATGTATTAACCATTGCATCGCTATTTATTTTTTAGACATTTGAAATGTGGAGTTTAAATTTATGTCTCCCCCTGTGTGGCATTTTTATACCTTTAAAGTCGTAAACACAGCAGTATCAATTGACAAAATAATATCTTCCCAACCTTTTAGATGTCATCAAAGCATAAAATCATGAATAATAAACGCACAGGAAACCGTAAATCAAAAAATAAGTAATATGCAGGCACAAGAACACTTCTTTTTATCACCATCAAATGAATTCAAATTCCTAGAAACTCCAGCAACCTCTACCCATGCTAGGCATCATTTTAGTTCCCCCTTTTGCTGCAAAACTACCTAGAGTAATATTGATATTGTGTCTAATGGTAAATGTGAAAATAACGGTGGCTAAAATTCTCTTACCGATAACAGTAACTCTAAATCTGTTGAGCATCTAGAGCGCATCGGTTAGGCCTTTTTAAATCAAAGAAGGAGAGCAGAATTCCCGCTGTTAATTCTTAATGACATGAGCCCATTTTAATATTCACAAAGAAAGTCATAAAAGGAAAAATGCTCGAATATATAGGCTACACCTATGCATTCAAGGCATTTACAAATTATTTTCTTGTTTTATAATAAAAAATCCATGTGTTAAGTTATGCATGTAAGTGCCATGTGATTAAAATTCATTCTTGACGTAGACCTGTTTTTGGGTCATTGCATCTGCGGTGTGCATGTAGTGCGTAGAGTGTGGCTTGGGAAACCAGTGAAATTTTAAAAATATCTTTATTTCCTTTTTTTTTACTCATGAAAGGTATATATCTTTGAAATGTCTTTCTTTCCCACATACACACAGTGAAAATGACGACTGAATACATTACCTCCTCGTAAGTCTTCCTCGCCACCAGAGTTACAAAGTGAGCTTCAGCTCCACACCAGAACCCTCCAAAGCAAAGTCAGCATCCCATGCCTCCCATCCCTCCCCAACATGGCCGACCACTGTCACCCTTGACCCAGTATAAGGGGAGGGTCGGCCCACTCCACTACCTGTTTTTTTTTGTTCTGCGTTGGACTCTCCAAGTGCGCATGTCAGGTAAGTCGAGGTCCTGCTCTAGTAGGACTCTGGGGTAGAGGCCCTGCCCAAGCGGGCTCATCTCCTGGGGTACCCCCTGTAGTGTTGGGGTAAAAGGCCTGCCCACCACTCGGAACAGTAACCATGCAGGCACAGTAGTAACGTTAGTGGTTCTCTGACCATGCCCCGGGCTATTTTCTCACTTGCGCTGGCATACCCCAGCCACTCCCATTAACTTACGCACATGGGGTGTGCGGTCGTTTTCCCCCTGTGCGGACTGAGACAATGGGACAGCCCACGACCCGGCAACATTACATCCCTCCTTTACCAGGAGATGTCAAACAAAACACAACCAAAACACTAACCAAACTTCAGGTTCAACAGTAGTTCAGGCACTGACATAACAGTCACAACATACTCGTACTTGATCTTGTGGTGCACCTATACCTGGTTACCATGGCATGCTCATCGATCCCCTCTGGTCAGTCGGATACAAAGTCTTGTTATCTTTGATGGAGGGTTCATGCGAGCCTCAGTTCTGATTTCGAGGCTGCGGCGCTGAGCGTTTTGATGCAGGTGAGGGGCCAGGGGTTCCACTGACCTGACCTGGGTGCTTGGCGTGGGAGTAACCGCCCGTTGTAGGTCTACTGTGTCTTGGGAGTATGTGCTGGGCTGTCTTTGTGTATTATTTTTATTTATTTTTATTATTTATTTATTTTGTGTATTATTTTATTTATTTATTTGTTTCCACTTTCCTACTGGCACCTCTAGCCACTATCTGTGGTTGCTGTTTATCACCGTTGTGACTTGGCATTTCCTTAGTTTTGTGTTTCCTTTTAAGTTCTGGGATTGCTTGGGGCGTGTCAGAACCAGGCCTCCAGCCAGCAGACCAGAGCTTGGCTGAATTTGAGGACGTTTCAATGCCACACCACGTGGCGCTGCAGAGGTGCGGCCATCATAGGGAACAGGCCTGCTGGCAGGAGGGGCGGACCACGCTCTACGAGGCTGGTGGTGCGAGCGGGGCTTCGTGATATCTTGACGATCCCCAGAGCAGAGTGCTTGTTGCTCCTGACACCTTGGGAGCATCTGAAGCAGCGGGCAGTGTCGGCGGGATGCTGCGACTCTGCACTCAACCTCCGGTGAGCAGCAGAGGCAGCGGGTTGTGCTGGCGGAGGTCTGGAGCCTCATGGTGAGCAGCAGGGTGTCGGGAGGGGTGGGCACACTCGGGCATCGAGGCCTTCCTCGTCGCCAATGTAGTGTTGGGGTAAAAGGCCTGCCCAACACTTGGAACAGTAACCACGCAGGCACAGTAATAGTGTTAGTGGTTCTCTGACCACGCCTGGAGCCCCAGGCTACTTATTCACTTGCGCTGGTGTACACCAGCCAGGGCTTTAAGTGGGATGAAAAAACTGGGGGGTCTCTCAAAGGGGCGAGGCCAATGAAATTAAGGGCGTGGCTTAAAAAAACACGTTAACTAAAAATCTGTGCCTAGCATAGTCTGCCGCCCGACTTGTATTTTGCTGTTTCTGTCCACTAGTGAGAAGTGAGCAGTGCGAGCACGCACACATGATGTGCCTGCTCTCACTGCAGTCCGAAAAAAAATGGACCGCCTGTGGCCGACCACAAAACAGAGCCCGATAGAGACCCGTTTTGAGGCCCCCTTTAAAAAACTGCCGGTGCTCAGCACCGGTGAGATTCAGCCCACTTAAAGCCCTGACACCAGCCACTCCCAATAACTTACGCGCATGGGGTGTGCGGTCATTTTCCCCCTGTGCGGTCCGGTCCGGGACAATGGAACAGCCCATGACCAGGCAATATTACACCCCCACCCCCTCCCTCACCTTGTGGTTTAGGCTCTGCTCTAGCGAGCCTTAGCGGCACTGCACGAGCGGGCTCTGGTGACTGGCAGGCTCAACGGCAGACCTGGCGGGCTTCTCTTAGTTTTACTCACGTCTCAGCTCCTGCTGAGACGCAAGCATGCTTTTCAGCTTTTGAGTCTCTGCTTCGCTTTTGGGTGATTTCTATGGCAGGGGACAGAACTCACTGAGCTCCCTATCTGCCCTCGGCGGCCCCTGCACAGCAGGCTGGCCTTGTTGTGCTCGTGTTTTGGCTCCTGCTGAGACGCGAGCTGGCAGCATTTCCTCTAAGCTGCGTAACAGGAAGACGCGGCTCATGCCTCCTCACTGTCCGGCACCGGCGGCTGCGGCCGACTGCTGATCTTCCTGTTTGGGTTGCGAGACGCTCATTCTCGCGTCTCTTAGCCTAAAACGGTGGTAGGGCATCCGGAGGTCTTTTCGACCTCCAGTCTTCCTACCTATCCTGTCTCCAGGGGGGCGGCGCCTCACACAGCCGGCTTCCCGCTTAATTGGATTGCCTGGCAACGTGTGCTGCCGGTTGGTTTTTGCTGCTCCACTCTTCTTCCGACATAGTGGAGTAAATATTAGTGTATGTTGTAGTCCTCTGCAGGCTGCCTGGTAGCTCTTGGGTGGGTCTGTTTCCCTGCTGTTTTTTTTCCTGTGGTGTGACCTGGCAATGGAGCCTGGTGAGGATCCTCCATGATGGCTGGGCCCAGCTCTCAGCCTGCAGCTGATTCCCTGTTTCTTCAGACTATACAGTCCATGATTCAGGCTGCGGTGGCAGCAGCCTTTAAGGAGCACAATGGCCCCTCTTCCCCAAAATGACAGTGCCTGGATCCTCCCCCCTGCATTGAGGGTGAAGGTGAGGAGGAGGATCTCAGGGGGAGATATGTGCAGGGCCAAGAATTGAGGGAGGTCCTTCAGCACATCAAGGACAACATGGCCATTTCTGTTCCTCCTGTCGAGGAGCTAACGGAGGACTTCTTCATGCAGTATCAGTGGAAGGAACTCAAGACCTTAACCCTTGCATCCTTCAGTCAAAAGGGTGATCAACAATGAGTGGCAGGAGGTGGACAAACAGGCTTTCCCACGTTACCTCTCTAAGCGCTTTGCCATTAAGGATTTCGCCAAGGATCCATCTTCCATGAAGGTTGATTCAGTGATGGCAGGACTGGCATCTCAAGGGTCCATCATTTCGGAGGATGCTTCTCCCTCGGATCCTGTCGATAAGAGAGTTGAGGCAGCAGTTAAGCGTTCCTATGCGGCGGCCAACTTCTCCATTAGGGCTTCCTCCTATTTATCTTATACTGTCCAGTCTCTGTTGAAGGACTTTCAATCTTTGGCCGAGTTGTTGGAACAGGGGGCTGATGTCCTGCCTACTCTGGCGGTCATGGAGCAGCAGACAAGGCTGTTGTCTGATATCTCCTTCGATACCTTGGGAGCAGCAGCCACTGCTGGAGGTGCGGCTATTTAGGCTCGTCGTCAGGTGTGGCTGCGTCATTGGAAGGCGGACGCTGCCCAGAAGGCCCTTCTTATGAAGATCCCTTTTTCGGGGACCAAACTGTTTGGTTCTTCCCTGGAGGATATAGTAAAAAATCTGCGGAGGACAGGAAACTGTTGGCCCCAGTCTGTCCTTCTTGTGGCCATTTCTTTGGTCCCAAGAGGGCTTTTGCTCCTACTTCTAGTCCTAGGGGGAGCATGCCCTTTCAAGGTCGGCGTCGCGGCCGGGGCACCCCGTTCTTCAACAAATCCCGGTCTCAGCAGGCTGCATCTACCCCCGCGTCCAAATCCTGACTATCCTCGGGTCCCGGCTGTTGGGGCTCTGGTAGGGGGACGACTGTTGACTTTCGCCAAGGCCTGGAAGTGCTCAGTGTTAGATCAGTGGGCTCTGCAGGTCGAGCGAGAAGGCTACTCAATTGTTTTCGACTCCCTCCCTCCGGATGCTTTCCTTGTCACTCCCCTGCTATCGGCCACGCAAAAAAGGGAGGCACTCTTGACAGGCATTCAAGATCTTCTCATGAAAGGGGCCATTCATCCAGTTCCGGCTTGTCAGAGGGCTCTTGGTGTTTATTCCATCCTGTTTCTGGTGCGAAAGGTTTCTGGGGACTTCCGTCCAGTGTTGGATTTGAAGAGGGTGAATTCTTTTATCCCTCGTGTTAAATTTAAGATGCTCTCTTTGCAGGAAATCCTTCCATTGCTTGTTCAGGGGGAAGTGGTGGCTTCCTTGGATCTCCTGGATGCCTACCTCCATGTGCCCATCTACCCGTCTTCTCAGGCGTTTCCTCCGGTTTTGCATGGGGGGGCAAGCACTTCCAGGTACTCCCCTTTGGTTTGTCTGCTGCCCCAAGGGTTTTCACTAAGGTTTTGGCCCCCTTGGTCGGGATCATCTACAGGGAAGGGATTCAGGTATTCCAGTACCTTGATGACTGGCTGATCTCTGCCTCTTCTTTTTCTAAGGGGACTCTTCACGTCCAGAGGGTCTGCGAAGTCCTGGACTGTCATGGGCCCCTGATCAACCACAAGAAGTCCCATCTGGATCCTACCCAAGACTTGGTGTTCATCGGGGGTCACCTGGACATGGTCAGGGGGATGGTGTTCTTGCCTGTGGAATGGAGGGCTACCTTGTGGAGGGACCTAGGTTGTCTCCTGGCCTTGGATTATGCCCCTGTCCATCAGTGGTTGAGGGTGCAGGGGTTGATGTTGGCAACTAACAATGTGCTTCCCTGGGCGCACCTTCATCTGTACCCATTGGTGAGCCATCTCTTGTCCCGGTGGGAGCCTTGTTCCACAGATTACGATCTGCCAGTGGTTGTGTCTCCACAGATTTGGTCCGATCTGGCTTGGTGGTTGGTGGAGTCCCATCTCTCTAAGGGTCTTCTGTTTCTGGTGTCCCCTTCACAGGTGGTTACGACCGATGCCAGCCTCCTGGGCTGGGGGGGCGACATTGGATTCCCGGTCTGTGCAGGGTTGGTGGGATCGCCTGCAGGTGGGATGCTCGTCCAACTTCCGGGAAATGAAGGCCGTCTATTTAGCTTGTCTGGAGTTTGCCCCAGCCCTTCGGGGGCATTATGTTCTGGTCCATACAGGCAATCAGGTGGTGATGGGCTACCTCAATCACCAGGGGGTTTGCAGGGTTCGCTCCCTTTGGCTCCTGGCACAGGAGATCCTGTCCTGGGCAGAGACGACGGTCTTGTCACTCAGGGCGATATATTTCCCAGGGAAGGAGAACTGCGTGGCGGATCACCTTAGCAGGGTCTTTCCTCACATAGCTTCCATCTCCCTTACAGTGGCTGTGTTCCATCTGCTGCAGTACCGGTTTGGGTGCCCGAGGATGGATTTGTTCACGGACGAGTTCAATGCTCACCTGCCTCGCTTCTGCGCACTCCTCCGTGTGCGAGGGTATGGCAGCTGGATGCATTGTCGTTCCATTGGCTGGACTCTCTGCTTTACGTCTTTCCCCCGATTTACTTGATCGCGCAAGTTCTTTGCAAGATTCACCAGGACAAGGTGTTTGTTCTGCTGGTGGTGCCCGGCTGGGTTCGCCAACTTGGTTTCCTCTTCTGAGGGAGATGGGTGATTCCGGATCTTTCATACCCATTGCAGGGCCCTCCACTTCATGTGGGTGTGTTACGTTGGCTTCATCTTCAGGCCTGGCTCTTGAAAGGATGAGCCTGCTGTCTCGGGGTTGCTCCCTGGAGGTGGTGGAGTTGCTTCAAGGATCCCGCCACGCGGCTACTCTTCTTTCTTATTCTCACCATTGGGGGTCCTTTTCTCTGTGGTATGTTTCTTAGGGTTTGGATCCTGTGTCTGTGGATCCATTGAGGGTGCTGGATTTCCTTTCCGACGGGTTTGCCTTGGGCCTGGCCCCTTCTACTCTGTGTGATCAGTGGGCGGCCTTGCGGGCTTTCCGTAGTCCTCTGTTGGACAGGTTGGATCCTTCGGTGGCCCGGCTGCTTCGGAGTTGCTTTTTGCAACGTCCTATGGCTATTTGCATGGCCCCATCCTGGGATCTTCCATTGGTGCTACGGGTCTTTCAGGAGGGTCCTTTTGAGCCCCTGGGGTCCGTGGATGTCAAGTTCCTCACCATGAAGGTGGTATTTTTGGTGCCTATCGTCTCTGCTGGTCGGATCGGGGAGCTAAGTTCCTTTCTGTGTTCTCCTCCGTTCTTGCTGGTCCCGCCAGACCGTATTGTGTTGCGCCTGGATCCTAATTTCCTGCCCAAGGTCCCCTTGGTTGTCAACCGTTCCCGTGAGGTGGTGTTACCTTCTTTCCCTCCGGTCACTGGGTCTGGGGTGGAGTCTGCCCTCTCGCTGTTGGATGTCTGCTGTGCTGTGTTGTTGTATTTGGAGCGGACTGCGTCTTTCTGCTGCTGTAACAACTTGTTTGTCACTTTTTGTCCAATCCGGTCTGGTCATAAGCCTTCCCTCTCCACCCTGAGCAGGTGGATAAAGCAGGCTATCTTGCTGGCCTACGGTACTCACGGTTCTGAGGTATCAGCCTGGGTGCAAGGTCGGTCTACCAGGGGTCTGTCTGTCTCATTGGCCTCGTTCAAGGGAGTATCTATATCTGTAGGGATGCGACCTGGTCCTCCCCGCACATGTTCATGGATCACTACAGGGTGGTATTTGGTGGTCCTTCGACTGGGGGTTTTGCTGAGGCGGTTCTCGGGGCTGGTTCTTCCGGCTCTTAATGTTCCCGCCTTCTGTGTTTCTTCTTGGTTGTTTTCCAATTGTTTTATATTTTTTGGATGAAATCGGCTATTTTACATCATCAACTTGTCTTTGCTTTCTTGTGAGTTCCATTAAGCCACTTGTCTTGGGTATGTGCTCACTTTGTAACTCTGGTGGCGAGGAAAACTTACGAGGAGGTAATGCCCCGGATACTTACCGGTAATCTTCATTACTACGAGTATTGTCTTCCTCGCCACATGAGTTCCCATCCCTCCCTCCCTCCCTGTTTTTCTATTGGCTTCATTGGTTCTTGGGGCTTGGTAGTTCTACAGGTATTAGGGTGGGCCAGCCCTCCCCTTATACTGGGTCAAGGGTGACGGTGGTCAGCCATGTTGGGGAGGGATGGGAGGCATAGGATGCTGACTTCTCTTTGGAGGGTTCGGGTGTGGATCTGAAGCTCACTTTGTAACTCATGTGGCGAGGAAGACAATACTCGGAGTAATGAAGATTACCAGTAAGTAACCAGGGCATTTTCTCAAGTGCTACAAGTTGCCTTGGAGCCGCTTCAGTGCACTAGGGTGTGGAGGTGAGAATGAAGAGATTCCAGTTTACACTCCTTGCAAATCAGTTAAAGGCACTTTTGAATAGCTTGATGTTCAGGCATGTTTAGAACCACGAGCATCCATTTTCTACCCACAGGGTTCAGTGCATTCCGTATCTTCGGGTGAGGGGCTCCCAATGATCTGCCTCTATGTTCAGGTGCTTGTAAGTCCATTGGTTGACCAAGTGTATGGTCCATGGGCTTAGGTTCCTAACTGGAAAAGTGACAAATTTACCCATACTTTCTGAACAGTTTGTATCTGGATCATTGAGGTGTAAGGTAGGCATGCAGATAAGGGAATATGCATTGTTAGTGAATACTTTCCAAATTGCAACTGCGCTCACATTTTCACTCACTTCAATTGCATTTCCTTGATCATTCTTTTGAGTCTTCTCTAGGAATAATCACTACTACGTATATATGTGCCATTCAACAATACATAACCGGTGTATTTATAGAGGGTACATGGACCAGTGAGGCATCTCCTGGGGCTATTAGCACACAGTGAATGTTTATTGTGACTCAGCTTAGTGGTGATTATTTTATCGACCTTGGAAATATGAAAGGATGTGTGGACTCGGGAGTATTCAAACTTGTGACCAAGGTTTAAAACATTCCTTTGCAGTGTATGCATTAGTTCAGTTGTGCAGTAGTTCTACATAGGTTACATGAGTTCCATATATGTAGATGAATCAATGTATTTATGTTTACATAGTAAATAACTGTGAATGCTTTTCTATTTACTGTATGTAAGCAGATGCATTATTGTAGGTTTTGTCGTGTGCAAATAAATGTCGTACCATTCATGTTTCATCCAACATCTAGATATCTGAATGCAATTGTTTATTGTTTTTTTTTCTAAAGCACTGAAAACCATCAGTTGCACTATGGGATCAGCCATAGTATGCAGATAGCAGGGTGGTAAAGCTTTAGAAGAGTTAATCAAGCCTAGATCTTAACATTCACCCATATTGTTAACAAAACTGCATTTAAGTGTCTGGTCAGCAGTTTGGGTTGGAGAAGGAAACAGCAGTGGATCAATCACATGAATAAGTTAATCTTATATCTTCCTAAAGAAGGTATATATGTGTATATACACATACACACCCACATACACACACAGGCACATATATTTTCACTGAAACAAATAAAGGTTAACGTGATGTTATAGTTAGATGTTGAAACAAAATTAAAACCAAACAACACTGAAATTCACGAGTTATAGGTTACTGAGCTAGCTATAACTTGCACTTCCACCATGAGTAATGTTATAGTTGGGTCATAATGTCAGTTAAAACGTAACATTTAAAACTCAAAAAGCACTGAAATTCACTGGTTATAGTTAACTGAAGTAACTGTAACTCTACCTCCGTCATGCAATGCACATCCCGCCCGCTCCCTCTGTCCCCCCTGTCATGGGGAGTGGCAATGACACACACCCTCTCTCTTTGCTTTGGGATCCTGAGGATGAGCTGTCAGGACCTGATACAATGTATTAGCCCCCACGGAGATGGTGGGACCCTGGGGTATTTACCAGCATGAAGAGGGTGCCAAATTCATGCCCCTTCCCATGTATACTTTAAAGAATAAAATATGTGCTGACTCTCCTGGGCCCTGGCGCACTCAAGGGGGATTTTATTGAAAAAGGGTGGGACTGCCCTTTTAAAAAAATTTATTACATCTGCACAAAAAAATTCCACGCCCTCAAACGTAAAGCTATCAAGGACTTTTTAGCAAACCAAATTAATGATTCTAACAACTCTTCTAAGGAAATTTTTAAAATCGTGCATGATTTTATGAAACCTCAAGCCACCACCAGTAAGATAACGCCAACAGCTGATCTCTGTAGAGATCTGTCGACCTTCTTCCAGGAGAAGGTACAGTCTATTTACTCTTCCTTTCTGGGACCGGGGGACAGGTTGCCCACCTCCGTGGTCCCTACCCCTCCCTCCCACTTGTCGGAATTTCAGACATTTTGTCCAGTGGCATCTCTGCAAGATCTTAGAAGAATTAAGTCTGGCTCCCCCCTAGATCCATGTCCAGCCAGATTTTTTAATCTCCTGGCTCCCCTTCTCAATCCCCATTTAAACATTATCTGGAATACCTCTCTAAGGGTTGGTAGTTACCCTTCAGTTTGGAAAAAGGCATTTGTCCTGCCTATTCTTAAAAAAGAAGACGCAGACCCCAGTATACTCATGAATTTTAGGCCCATTTCACTCCTGCCCGCCCCTGCTAAGATTTTGGAGAAGGAAGTGCAGAGACAGCTCTCTACCTATTTGGAGTCCAACAACTTGCTGCACGACTCACAATCGGGCTTTAGGAAGGGCTATAGCACGGAGACCGCTCTGCTGGAAGTGGCGGAAACCATCCGAGAATCCCTAGACCAGGGCAGCAGCGCTATGCTCGTGTTGCTAGATTTATCTGCAGCCTTTGATACGGTCTCTCATTTGATTCTTTTAGACCGCTTGGCTCAGATGGGTATCTCGGGGACCATCTTAAACTGGTTCTATTCATTTCTGGAGGAGCGGTCTCAGCAGGTCTTACTTTGCCCTTATGTCTCCTCTCCTAGCATCATGGGCTGTGGAGTACCACAGGGCTCGGCGCTTAGCCCGACCAGGTTTAATGTCTATCTCGCCCCTCTAGCCTTTATAATGAATCACTGTGGTGTATGACTAATATCATACGCGGATGACACACAACTGGTGTTCTCATTTACAGCTACAACGAGGGCTGCGTTTGACAATTTCAGGCTCTGCCTTACTAAGATCTCCTCTTGGATGACAGACAACTGTCTTAAACTGAACACGGAAAAAACCGAGGTGATGTTTTTCAACCAGCCTTCACCCCCCTCAGCTGACCTTTGGTGGCCGCCGCAACTGAATCCTCCTCCCACTCCTGTATCTTCGGTCAGAAACCTAGGCTTTAAATTCGATTCTGAACTGTCTGTTAAGGCCCAGATTGGCCAAGTTTCCAGAGCGTGCTTCTGGAAACTTAAATCTCTGCGTAGATTTCTCCACCTACTGCCTATGGACTGTCGGGCCACCATAGTCCATGGCTTGATTACATCTCAGCTGGACTATGCTAACAGCCTGTACCTGGGTCTTCCGGCCTATCTTATTCAAAGGCTGCAGACAGTCCAGAATGCAACAGCTAGGTTTATCAGAAAGGTACCTCTTCGGCACCACATCTCCCCTCACCTGCGCAGCCTACATTGGCTGCCGGTAAAGAGGAGAATTTAATTTAAGGCCTTATCTTTGGCCTTTAGAGCGACTAGAGACTGTGGGCCTGGTTACCTTAGGCAGAGACTCCAGATATACCACCAGAACAGAACTCTGCGCTCAAACTCTCAGTTGCTGCTCCGTGCTCCCTGCTTTCGGAGAGCTAGGATGGGAGGGCGTGCTTTCGCAGTTAGAACAGCCGCCCTCTGGAATGAGATGCCCATTCATCTGCGCAAGGCTGAGTCCGAATCCATTTTTAGGAGTTCCTTGAAAACTTGGCTGTTTGATCTGTCCTAGCCTTACCTCCTCCCCCCACTGCTTTAACCTCATAGCGCCGGGACACCGTCGTAGGTGGTAGCTGTGTGCTTTATAAATGTTATTGGATTGGATTGGATACTGTGGTAATACCAAAGTACCACCAGATAAATGGCCCCTGGTTGTGGGTGTCCCTCTGGGAACCCCTTACTAAGCAAAGGGGGCCAGGAAATCCCGATCCTGCTACCCTGTATCTTTTTTCTTTTTTCTTCCTGGACACAGGGACTGAGTCCTCGAGTACTAAAATGACTGCCAAACATCTTTGTGGATGTTGACGGCAGCCAATCAGATCTTATCTTTTGACCTACTGTAGACTGAAATATCTAGAAATGTTTAACCTTAATTTTTCAAAAACTACTGAATGGATTACACCAAATCACAAGAAGCACACTTTCTGTGTACAGATCTAGCTTTCTGTCAAATTTGGCGAAATTCCTTTCAGCCTATCTAAAGTTTCTATGGGAAATTGCATGGGGAAATTGCGTTCTTGGCCCTCCATTTTTCTCAGCGCCTGCTTGACCCCAAAACTTTCTAGGAAGGAGCTGAGGGGGATGGACCTTTTTTTGGAAGGGTTCGTAAGGGTTGGTCAAATGGCACCAAAGTTACTGGCAATAGGGGTGGGCAGAATTTGCAGAGTTTAATTCTGCTGAATCACACAGAATTACATTACAATTCTGCCAAAATCCCTGGAATTCTGCAACGGAGCAGAGTAGGCATTTGGCGCTATTTTCTTAGCGCAAAATGCACCCTTGCATCCAAAAATGGATTTGCGGATGCATTTTGCCTAAGAAAAGTGCGCCAAATACCACTCAGCACCTTTGCATACTCTGCAGTGATTAAAAGTTTTAATCAATGCAGAGTATGTAAGGTCGCTGAGTGGTATGCAATGGTTTCTAAACTTTGGAAAACACTGCATAATTTTAATACCGTTGGCAGATCAGCAGAATTTTTATTTATTAGTAATTCCGCATTACAAGAGCAATATATATGGCTATGGGATCACCACAACGTGGTGGTGCAGCTTGATGCTTCACGCCCAGCGCTTGGGATATGGCTCACAACAATGAGGCCCTCCCTTGGTATACGAGAGTCGCGGAGCGCATACTGCACATGGGTATCTGCCCAAATGGTGCACAGCCTCACACCTCACTCAGGGAATCCTTGTGCAGAGCTTTCCACTGGACCAACTCTCTCCTCTCCTTCCCAAGGCACACTGGTCTACTCAAGCATGCAGACAATGGTACTCCAGAACAGGTGATCTTGTTGGTGTCCTGGGTGATGTCTCCTCACCCAGCACGGAGACTAGCAGTCCTTTGTCCCCAATCCAGGACACAGGCAGAAGTCTTGCAAAGCTTCTCTTCTCACAAAGCATGTCTGGCTGCTTGGCAGATGACAAGTTTTCGGGGGCCCAACCTCCCTTTCTTACAGTCCTTTTCCAGACATCAAATGTGATTTGGGATCTTAGTCTTTGAAGTTTATGTTGGGGTTTTGCTTCTTTTAGGTGGACACTTCTCTTTCTTCTTTGCTCATGAAAGTTGTCTGTCACAGGCTGGATGACTCCAAAGCTCATTGACCCACAACACAATTCATGGGAGTGATCAGAGTTCACACCTGTATGTCAGCCACAGTGATAAGTGCATCACAAAGTTAATCCTAGGCTCCCAGCTCTACTCTTTATGACTCCCTTATCAGTACTATTTCCCTTCTTGAGATGTGTCCAGGCCCATTCCTTGTGTTCTATCACTGAATCAAAGAGCAACCTCTTGAAGTGCAAAGGAAGTCTCCCTATTCCCTCTAGTGTGTGTCCCTCCCAGCTCACAGGAATGCAGCAATCCACAAATCTGTCTCAGGGTATTCTACTCCTCCTCATGTCTTCACCAGGCAAACTTGGGCTTCTCAAAATGGAACCCAGGGTCCTCCATATAATGCACCCTTGCAGGCACATTTACTCACTCACACTCACTTACAGCACACTTACTGTCCAGCACTAATATCTCTATGTATTATACACTTGCATGTACACATGCATTCAGCACACACACTCAGTCTGCGAGCACTGTTCAGTACTGGAGCTTTCCTATATTCAACCAGGGTGTGCTTATTTTAAAACATAAACACTGCCAGCACACACATTCACTATGTGTGCACTGCACAACGCTTCACCCTTCATGTATCGTAATTCATATCAGCACACATACATCCAGCACATGCTTTCCCTGCACACGCACTGCACAGCATTACATCTCTGTTGTAACGTACTCCTCTCGGACATGCATACACCCAATAAATGTACTAACCACACATGCACTCCACAGTACTGCTCCATCCCTGTACAGCACCCTTCCCAGGCGCTCATATAACCAATGCAGAGTCACTCCTCCTATGCTGTGCAGCACTCCACATCGAACTGATGTAGGCCAACAGTGAGTTAAACACACAACAGTGAAACTTTTTAAAAGGTGAGTGAGACTGTAGGCTTCACTCCAGTGACAGAGGGAAAAAATCCATCCATTGCCGTAGAAATGGCAAAAGACTTTGTCCCTTTCTAGCTTGGTGTGGATGGCACTGTGCCAATCCTGTGCTTAAAAACTTTGCTAGAAAAACAGACATTTGAGCTGATGCAGTGTGCTGCTGGTGTTGCAGGGTGCTCTTTAAAGAAGTTGCTCTCCACCTAAACTTGGGAACTGCCCAGAGTTCTCTGCTTCTTTTTTGCATAATTTATGCAGCACTCTAAGCCTGAAAGGGCATTACTTTGACATACATACACACACACACATATATATATATAATAGCAAAAATAAAAAACATGTTTTTAATTTCAATAGATACCATATTAAATATTAACAGGAAAATAAAATTGAAACTTAAAAAACATATATACAATCAACAAAAATATGTAACCTAATTTAAATATTGAAACAAAAATTAAAAATAGTTTTATTTAATATTGTAAAATAAATATACACATCTATATTTTTTTAAAGCACAATATTTTAACACCACAAAATTTACAAAATATAATCAGAAACAAATACATGAAAAGGTATATAACAAAATTATTCATGAGAGTAATATGATAAACATAAAACTTTTTAAAATACATTTTTCTAAAAATAATATAAACATTTAAAAAAAATAGATATTAATGAAAGAAATAAAGTTAAACAATATTAAAAACAATATAAACCCACTCTAACCAGCATTAGGGAGACTGTTTTAGTTTGGAGGGGTGTGACATACTATTCTTCATCCAATTTACGCAACAGTAAGAAAAGAGTTGGAATTTGGAGCAGTTAGATCTACTAGTCCCACTCCAGTCTACGCAACAGTAGGTAAACTGTTGGACTTCGGAAGGGTTAGATTTAACTCCAGTCTAAGCCAGAGTAGGGAAAGACTTTGGAGGGTTTAGATTTATTATTCCAACACCAGCTTAAGCAACAGTAGTGAAAGCGTAAGACTTCAAAGGGGTTAGATTTACTATTCCCACTCCATTCTAAGCAACAGTGGGAAAATTGTTTGATTTCGGAATGGTTAAATGTACCATTCCCAATCCAATGTATGCAAAAGTAAGGAACGTGTTGAACTTCGGAGGTATTACATGAGCTATTCCTACTCCAGTCTAAGCAACAGTAGGGAAAGTAAAATTTGGCAGAAAGCTAGATCTTTACCCAAAAAGGGTGCTTTTTTGTGATAGGTGTAAATCCTTTCAGTTATTTTAGAGAAATTAAGTTTGAAAATTTCTAGCTATCTAGCGAAGCTGTACTACCGAGGGGCTACTGAGGTACTAAATAAGAAATGAAGCATGGTGATCGGCTGGATCCACTGGACCAACCGAGGGGTGTGATTGGCTGGCCGCAACTTGAAGAAAAATGTTGAAGAAGCCATTTTCGGACTTGTCCTAAAAATAAAAACAAAAAAATAAGGAGTAGGGGTACCCTTTCCCCAGTCCCTGAGTAGCGCCCCCAAGGGTCAAAGTGAAAAAAAAAGGTTTGTGTTGTTGCAGACTTACGGTACTCTTGCAGCACACAGTGCGGAAATTTGCAGGAGTACCGTGAAATTACTGCAAAATGACCATAAGATTGCTGTGGGACAAAAAAAGTTGTGTGGGTGCCCGTGGCCAGCAAAGGGGAGTTGACTTACCGCGGGTGTTGAGTGCAGGGCCTGGCTGCAGGCCATGCATGGTGCAGAGTAGGCCTACTTAAGTATGGTAATAAAATATTACTTTGTGTTAAAAAAACTAGAAATTCACTGAAAACACCAAAGGTGAAAGTGATGCTTTAGTTAGGTGAAAATGTAAATTAAAACATTACATTTAAAGACTAAAAACCATTTAAATGTATCATTTGTAGCTAACTCTAGGAACTATGATTAGTGCCCTCGCCATGCACTGCTTATGATCTTACATATTACATCACTCATGACATTGCTCTATCACATCATTGATAACATAACTGATGACATATGAAATGATATAATTGATAACAAAACTGAGCATGGCATAGGCACGACTTATAGTTCCATCAGTTATCTGTAACTGGTGATTTTCGGTGTTTTTTTAGAGTTTAAAATGTAACGTTTTAACTGACAATTTCACCTAACTATAACCAGAGCCACTGGAATTAAGCGATTCTGCAGCGGTGGCAATTTATGCCTAATTATTGATTTGCCACATAATCCATCATCTGCCGCATAATCTGAAGATTGTAACACCCCAAAAAAATTGTTTCTAGCCCAAACGGATCAAATGTTACAAAAAAATATGTTGACTCGGGTTCTTGTGCACCAGAAGGCTTTTTGCAACGTTTGACTGGTTATCGTTAAGTTGCCAATTGCTGTATTTGGGTGTTAAATTGGTACTAATTAAGGTAAACTCCTTTCTCCGACACTGTTACCGGGTGTAAAAATGAGAAAATAATGAGGTAATACTGTAACAAAATGTGACGCATTATGCTGCATACTTTGCCTTTTCTTGACGCATAATTAATTTAGTCAACCCTGCCTTAAGGTTTGGTCCTCCTCTGCCGCGTTATTCCAGTGGCCCTGACTATAGCGTCACTTTAACCTTTGTTTTTTTCAGTGTGTGTGTGTGTGTGTGTGCGCGTGTGTTTGTGTGTGTGAGAGAGAGAGATCAAACATAGTATGCTCTAAAACATCATGAAGGAGAAACTGATTTCATGTTTATATTATTTATAGTTTAACTCGTTTATTTTCTGAGCATCTCTGACGTAAGAACTTCATAGAGAAGGAGTAGCTTTTTGGAGCATTGGACTAACAAATGTTATAGAGAGAGTCCTCAACCACACATCCATAGAAAAGGAGAACATCTATTGGCAATTAATAGGCGATAAATAACATCTACGATTAGAATGACTACTGTGACCGGTTTACCCCAATCAGTTAATCTAGTTTGCAAATCACAGATGGAACTGTCACATAACGGCGATTAGCGCGTGGCATACCCACAATCCCCTGAGGAGGTGCAGAAAAGGCTTGGGCGAGTACTCTGTAAAATGCAGGTATTCTTTTGCTGTACACGTAGCCCGCTGTCTTAACATGCTGATCAGCAACATTTCTAAATGTAATGTAATGTTTGGAAAGATGCACATTATGTGGGTAGGAGCGGTTCACGGTGTTTCTGTCTGTAATAGCCAACATTGCTAACAGCGTATTCCTATTTACAGTAGGGCCTGGCCTCCACTTGCTTGTGCATCTTTTCCGTTTGTTTTTTTGTTTTACTAATGAGGTCATTTATTCCTGCTTATTGATTTAATATCTTTGCCAAAGCCTCCGGACGAATCTGCCTGCAACAATGCTTTTGTTTGCCAATCATTGACGAGCTAATTGTGTTCCTGACCCCAGCGCGCGTTCTCAGTGATGATGACGAGGCCGAAGCCGATGATGCTGGCGCTGATGGGGGACGCGGCGGCTGACGGCAGCAGATGGGAATGGAGTTGGACAGCTTCATCTACTGCTCAGTGATGGACAGTAAACTGTTGCAAAGGCAAACAGTCTATAATGGGATGTAAATTAAGTAGCCCAAGCCAACAAGTGACTACTTGCTCCCCATCGTGAATAAATAGAGCAGCTCGGCGCCAAGAGTCTATCAAAAAAATCCAGTTTTTGCTCCCCAGTCTCAGTTGCACGCTCGATGCGTGCGTTGTTTGTGGCACTTCCTGTACAATGCGCTGTTGCATCGCCATAGCTGCGAATAAGATTTGGATTCACAGCGCGCGCTACTGTTTTGTCCAAACAGCGAGGGTGCCCGGCATCTGCGAGTTGTTTCCTTAACGCCTCATTTACATGCAGTTGGTGGAGATCGCGAGATGTAATTAGTGTGGTCTCGTGTCTTCATGTGTGGGCCAGTGATGCACTCGGTGTGAGGCCGGGCAATTAACCCTAACTCCATTACAGTGCCGAAGGTGTCAAACGACAGGCACCTTTCGAATCGATATTTGTAACACGAACTTGAGGGACTGGTGGGCCTGTACATTAGTGCCCGCTTTTAAAACTACAGACCCCGCGATGAACTTTGACTGCCATAAAAACAGGAACTCCTGCTTGCTATTTGCCCCCTTGTGAGCACGAGGGCCCACGGGGGACAATCTCGCCTCCTCCTTTATCTACCCCCTTTCTTCCTTATTCCCTAAACACCTTTTACTTGGCAGGGAAATTACAGTTCTCAAAATATGTAAGTGACGCATTAAAATGACGCATTGTTTTCCGGCCTGTATTGTGTGTTTCACATGCTACATCTCTCTCTCTTTTCTGCTACGTCCAGCATTTTAGTTTTCTGTCACCAGTGCGACTTTTCCCCGGCATGCGAATAAGCTTCAGTTCAGTTAATTGAAGCAGTTTATCTGAATTCTGAAGTCAAAAACATGAATCTAAATCAGCTGGTTTTGTGAATGGGCGTGAAGAACCACTGATGTGCCGATGCGAAGGTCGATGCTGGTGATGACGCTTTGCCAATGTTAGGCACACAGTGTAAACTGAAGTTCCACAAACAATTCGACTCTTTCTTCCTTCGCATAACTCCTTGTGTCCCTCTTTCCCTTATTTCTCAATCTATTCGACCACTCTCCTCTTTACTTCATTCCTTACCTGGTGATTCTCTTCTACTTTCTCCTACCTCCCTTACTCTTCCGCCCACGTCCTCCATTGCTGGGGTTGATGTGGTACCAGAATATCATTATCGTGACATAAATATTGTCTCCTGAGCATCATCTACGACAATATTGCTCGGGTGGAGTTCATAATAGCAAATATAACCCCATTGTGGGAAAGATGTGGTAGACCCCACAAGAGTAGCCATCTTAATGCACTAAGAGCCAGATGTATGGCCATTCCATTTTGCGAGTTGCAAATTGCAATTTTTTTGTGACTCGCAATTTGCGACTCACTAAAAGGAATGTACAAAAGTGTCTGAGACACTGTTTGCGATTCCCAAATGGGTCGCAAGGGGCCTGCCTCATTAATATTCATGAGGCAGGTCGCAATTTTCGACCCATTGGGAATGGCTGGCACTCACAGGGACGGTGGCCTGCTGGGGTCAGCAGACCGCCATGTCTGTGACTGTTTTTTTAATAAACCAGTTTTTTTTTTCAAATGCTACCCTATGCGTTTCCGAAAGAAAAATTAAACGTCCGTGGGACCACTGCCTGCCCTTAAAAAATATTTGCACCCACATTTGCAAAGGGGAAGGGGTCCTTTGAGGACCTCTTCCCATTTGCAACTTGTCTACCACCAAATTTCCAATGGCCATAAAATGTGAATGTTTTGCGACCGCATTTTGGTCGCAAAACATTCGTACAAGGCACTGCAAGTCGCTATTAGGAAGGGATGCCCTTGGCATGCCCCTTACTAATAGCGAGTCACAAACCCTATTTTGCGAGTCGTAGTAGGTTACTGTCTCGGAAAATAGGGTTTGTACATGTCACAGACCTTTTTAGCGGTCGCAAACGGCCTAATTGGCT
The DNA here is from genome assembly GCA_963921515.1 of Calotriton arnoldi. Classification (NCBI taxonomy): domain Eukaryota; kingdom Metazoa; phylum Chordata; class Amphibia; order Caudata; family Salamandridae; genus Calotriton; species Calotriton arnoldi. The sequence goes on along the minus strand of CAWUFW010005224.1, from coordinate 305,892 downwards.
GTTTGAGACCACTAAAAATGGTCTCACATATGGCCCCAGATATGTGGTGTATGACAGGATAGGAAGGTATCACAGGGCTACGGGTTTCAATGCCCCTGATTTGGACTTAATCAGCCATGTTATTCCTGCACACCTGTGGCCACTATCCCGACGTTGTCTCGCCACACATTGGCCTCACAACATCACTCTGTAATTGAGTACAGCACCACTTTCGGGCCCTCGAGGTGCTTTGCAGTTTTCCCCCAGGCTTACATATCCTGCAGCGGATGGGTGATGTGATTCTAAAGCTGAAAAGGCTGCCTTCCAGGTGAGCTGTGGTGGGGTATGCTGGGTGTTTGCGACCGGCCACGGTGGCAGCATGTGGTTCCAGGAGCCGAGACAATTAGCTTTTGGGGCAGAGGACGAGTTTTGGCAAAATTGCCAGGTTAATTTAAAGTTGTTTTAACTGTTGCAAAGGTTAGGCCTTAATTTAGAGTAGTTATTGACTCCCTCGTTTAGCCTTGCAGGTGATTTGAGTTGTATCTTCAGCATAGCTTACTCCTACATTGGAGTTGTGGGATATGCTCATGTTTGGCATTGGAACAGGTGCACCACTGTCCCTCATGCTACAACTGAGTAATGCTAGCATCAGTATTTTACCCCCATTGGGGGCTCAGAAAGGTTGCCCATGCCGAGGGCTGTGGGGTACAAAGCATTTATTAATAATCTTCCTTGGGTTAGCCACCTGACGGTCACAGGATTAGGAGAGATGGGTCTCCTCCTGAGTTCAATGTTCCAGGCTAGTTGCCCAGGCTTATTTCCCAAGATGCAGAGGGACGCCCCTTAAGTGTAATCTGCCATGGCTTGGTCCAGTTGAGTTGTTGAATTGGATGTTCATAGGTTTTTTAAGTTTGTAATAATTTGCATTATTCATTTAGTACAGAATAACAACTAGGTGGGATATATCACACTATCCCACAATCTTTTGTCTCATAAATAGGATATTAGCTGGTGCGCTAGTCAATTATTTATTTTGTATGCTGCTAAAACTTTAAAAAAACGGAATATATGGCACAACTATTAGTCTTACTTTGATACCTTTAAACAAAATGCAAAATCAGTGCACACGTCAAAAGCATGCTTTTAGCATAAATTCTAACATTAAATATGTCTAAGTTTCAAAATGTACCATAAATGGGGTACTACAGGAATCTGTGTTTTCAAATATTGAATCCAGAAGGATTTGTATGTGTATTTATTTATTTAGCACGTGTCTATAACTGAAATGCCATAATGAGTCTACATTAAAAAGTGGGATCAAGGACTGCGTACAATAATTGGTATCACACATTAAGATGTGGGGAGGTGGCTTGTGAATGAGACGGTAAAAGACGATAACTTTATTTTTCACTAGTATCTCACATTATGGACCAGTGGTAAATTTAAAATTCGCTTGAAAGTATAATATTGTGGTGGACCCTAGTTTTACATCGACCAGGGAAGTTGCAGGAAACATGCAACTTTTGCACTTTGTTAAGTTTTAAAGTTTGTGTACATCACAAAACTTTGCCTGTAGGGAGGAGTTTTGCTTAAATTTGATTCATTTGCCTTTTAAATTTCTTTTTTTGGCAGTTTCATGAATTTCTCAAAATTGTGAATTATTGAAAAAGTCTCAAATTAGGAATACCTATAGTCTCCTGAAAAATCTTTAAATATTTTCTTGACCTGTCATCCCACCTATCTTCACTTTAAGTTAAGGGTAGATCCCAGGTAAATCTTCTTATAGATATCATATATCTTCTTTATTTTGATTATATCAATGTGACTTTGTTACAAAGACCTGACAAACTGATCATTCCTGGCCTGTGATTTCATTTGTCATTTTTAAAGATTACTCCACCCTCAGTTTACATGTATGTATTATAGAACAATATCAACCTGCAGCAATATTGATTTCACAGTATCAACTACCACCATATTGTCAAAGTATGTTTGTATATGTAAGTGTAGATTTACTTTTCTTAACTCCACGTTTACGTATCTTAACAACATGCATACTCAGGATAAAGATGGAGGATTAATGTAAAGATTAAACAGAGTTGCTGCAAAGAAGGTATATCGGCAAACCCCAAGAAAAGGGATAGAGTAAATATTGTCTATTTGTATATATTAAAACTGATTTGATAAGCAGGTTACTAATCATTTGAGAATGGTTCTGTCGATACCCCCAATGTTTCTTGAGATTCAATGTAAGGAGGTTTAATGATATTAAATGATATCAAGAAGAATCAACAGGAACTGTCAATAGTGCAAAGAGCATCATTCTTAATTTGCAACACATCTGCTCTGGGCCTGCTCCGGTTTCATTTCTAAAGCCCGAAGCTCATCAAGGAGGTCCGATTTACTAATGAATTGTTTCAAGCTGTGTACCAAACAACATTTAGGGCTATGCCAGAAAGGGTAGTCTAACACTAGTCATAAATTATAGATGTCTTTTGGACCTTCTCTAGTGTTTTTCAGAAGGGGTGTAACTTGCTCAATTATGGGACAGGCAGGAACCTATTCATTTGCAAGGTAGTAGTTTATTATGTTGGTCCAAAAAGGCATTGGCTGATTTTGTAAACTTGGGAGCCCAAAATAGTCAGCCAAATGGGGGCAGGGTTGTTATTCTAGTCATAGTATTATTCATCTCAGTCTATGTAACCTTCATATAGGACGTCAATTAACATGGCCTACATTGATATCCTAGAGTTATAAATATTGTGATACAAAAACATCACAGCTAGAATACCGACTACCAAAATAGCCTGAAATATATATATGGGTAAGTCTAGATTTACTATCTATACCTCTACATCTGTGTACTTTGAAGACATACATATGCATATCTTCAAGGTGCCCAGATGTTGAGTTAAGGATAGTAAGTCTATACTTACCTATATATAATTCTCTCTTTATACAGGGCAGTCAATAATCTGCTTAAAATATTTTATAGTATGAAGTTTTTGTGCTCAACACTCTGACATACAACCATTTCTGATCTTCACTGGGGAAAGTATGAAAATGTTTGAACTTTTTATTATTATAATTTTTTTAATTGCAAACTCCCCAGATTACACCAGTTGGTTTCCAACAGCTATAGATGGGGTATTGTAGCATAGGTGATCTTAGTTCTGATGAAAGAGGACTTGACAAAATAGATATGTGTATTGGCTTTTCGTCCTGAGTCTAATGTTATCTTATTAAGTTCTGTTGACCATGGGACAGAATGTTTGGGCTGTAGTCTTTTTAGTTTCCAGGAAGCAAGTCCATTAAGGATGTTCAATAATGTATAATTTTATTGAGACTAGGGTGTGTGAAATTTGTGTAATTTGCTTTTGCATCATTATGAGACATTTTGAGAAAATTATGCAAAACAGTGAGTAAACACACAAAATGTAAATCAGTCATTTAGAGCTATATTTTAGCACAAAATGTATCTTTGCAATTTTTAATGCAAAGATGCAATTCGTGGTAAAAATATAGCATGAAAAACATGAGACATGAGCAACAGCTGCTTAGGTCTAGCTGTTCATGTTATTCCTATGCACTTGTGGTAAAATATTGCCATGAATGGCACGCAATTACATAATGTGGCAAAGGGCATAATTTTGGGAATTTTGTGTAATAATCATAGTGCATTATTCCCCAAATTATGCAAATTACACCGTGTTATATAAATTATAAGTAGGCCTAATTGAGACATCAATGAGCTGATCTCAAGGTAATTTGTTGTTGACAGTTTGTCTGAAGAACCCTGTAAGGCTAGCATATTGAGATCGGTCTGTTGTTTGATCAAGTGCTGAGCTTTACTTGTAAGATCAGTAAGTGTGCTCTTAGAATTTGAAAGGGAGAAACATTGGAGGTGAATCAGACTAATCAACTAGCATTTGTTATGTTTGAAACCAATCCCTTCATATGGGTGGGTTATTAAGAAGGATGTGAGCTGGAAGATGACTATCGCTAGACATCCTTAAATGTATATGTAAACCACACACAAAGATATTATTGGATGAGGTAGTCAGTTGATTAGTGGCTAATTCCATGAAATTCTCAATGAAAGAGGAAGTGTCATAAGAACCAAGTATTTTATAGTGAGTATTTTAGTAATAGGAGAATTAGAGGAGCTTAAGTCAAGTGATAGGCATTTGAAAGTTGGTTTAGCATTAGGTTTCAATAGTTTATATTTAATGGAATTGTTATTAATACCTGCTATCACTCCTTCGATTGTGCCTCCCCAAACTGTATGATTGGTCAATTATTCATGACGAAGACAAAAATCTAAAATAGGTTGTGAGGGGGACTGTGAGTCATTGTGACGAATCAGAGAGCTAAGATTCAGTAAATAGCATGAGGTCGAGATTTATAGAGTAAATTATGACCACTATCTCCCAGAAATATTTGGTCACTGATCTGCAGTTATGTAGAGTACATCTCAAGAAAGACTTTTCTGCTTTCAAAATGGTAGAGGAGACTATTAGGGTTTTGATAATATTAATGAATTAGAATTTTTATGAGGTGACATAGAATGCAGATTCTGAGGCTCAAGATTGAAATAATAGAAGACACATTATGTGGTGTACAATATGTGGATTAAGAGAACTGATATGTATGGCTCTCACCTGTGGGATTGATAGCAGGAGGCCTGGTATTTTTTTTTTATATTTGGGACATGGAGGAGAGGTCATCCTATGTATGGCTCCCCAGTACCACTCTGCCCCTGTTTAGCAGTTGAATGTAGGGGCAGTTATTTTAGGGCATACATAAAATTATAGTTAATTAAATGTGAATACCCAAGACATTTTTCACCTTGGGTTCTGAGTGACATCAGATACAGCTCAAACTTCACTCTTGTTGTCTATTTTATGTGAAAAACATCCCCTTTCTTCACTGTTACCCACCCATAATTCTATTACACTTTTTAACTGACTTGTACTCTCTAACAGGTATGGAAGAGTCATGTTCAGCTGGGAATATTTGTTGTTGCCTCAGATGTTTATAATGTCTTGACTGTCAGCCCTATTTAGGAGTCAGTGTCAATCCAATATAAGGCTGCTTTGGTTTGCTCGTGATTTTTAGAGAGCCATTTAGCTCTTCAAGGATATCATCTAATTTTTTAAACAAGTATATGTGATTGGGAGATTTGGGTGTATTCCAGATAAGCAGGATCCACTCTGGGTGAAATGAGAGATTTAGATATTTTCCTTACAGAATGATATTTATCAGGAGAGTGTGATAGTGGGGCATAAAGGAACAGAGGGAAACGAGGGATGAGAGCAACAAAGAGAGGTAAGATGATTTCATCCTCAAGTTGTTGGAAATGGCCCTTTTTGCAGGGTTATCCCCAAACCTTTTGCTTCTTCCTCCTATTTTTTCCTGACCTGTCTTTGTTTGTTTTAGGACTCTGGGCACTTTACCACAGCTGATCAGTGATAAAATGCATATGCTCTCTGTGTAAATTGTGTTATGGATTGGTGTTTCCATGATTGGCATATTTGATTTACTGGTAACTCCCTACTAAAGTGCACTGAGAGTGCCAGGTCCTGATCAAATGCTACTAGTGGGCTTGCAGCACTGATTGTGCCACCCACAGAAGTAGCCCTGTAAAGGTAACTCAGACCTGCCCCTGCAGAGTCTGCGCGCAGTTTGTAACTGCCATGTCGACTTATCAAGTGCACCCACTTGCCAGGCCTTCATCTTCCCCTTTCTTACATATAAGTCACCCCTAAGTTAGGCCCCAGGTACGCCTGTGGCAGGGTGTGATGTATGTTAAAGGTAGGACACATACTGGTGTGTGTGACATGTCCTGGTAGTGAATTACAGTGCATTTGTTTTTCACTATGAAAAGGCTATCTGTCCCATAGGGGGAGAATGGAAGTTTATTTATAACATCTTATAAATATAACTTTGCATTGGGACAAGATAGGAAGGTAAAGTTTAGTATGCCTGAACTCAGAATGTAAAAATGCATCTTTTAGTAAAGATGATTTTTATGCTCTGTCTTTGAAAATACCACTTTTAGAAAGTAGGTATTTTCTTGCTTAGCCATTCTATGTGCCTCTGCTGGTTTGTGTATTGACTGTCTGCCTTTGGAGTGACAGGGGTTGGGGAGGTGCATTCTCTCAGATGGCCACCGGGGGGAAGCGGGGGGGTTGATGTGTGTCCTACGTTTCCTGAATGAGTCAGGGCTGGGCTGAATAGACCTGGGCTGCATGCAGAGTAGTGGGAGGAGTTTTCACTAACACCTGAATAGGCCCGGTCTGCATTTAGAGGGGTGGGAGGAGATTTCCCTTGCACATGAATAGGCCCTGTCTGCCTAAACAATGCTGTCTCCACCTCCTGCCAGGAAGCTGGCGCAGAGAGGACAGAACTGGTCTGGACTAAGCACAGACACTCTCTGCCTGAGAGCACAAAGGAATTCTGAGTATAAATATTGGGGCCCAGACCCCAGAATTTTAGAACTCGCTGGAATCAAGGAACCTGCCAAGAAGAAGAGCTGGAAGAGCTGCCAGGAGGAGTACTGCCCCTTTGCTGAGTTGTTGCTTTGTTGGGTTGGCCTTCAGTTGCTGCTTCTGTCTTGGGCAGTGAAAGGACTGGCCTGAACTTTCTTTTACTTGTGCTGAGTATCTCCAAGGGCTTGAAGTAGAGCTTGCCTCCTGTTCTAAAGTCTCAGGGACTGCAAAGACTTCACCAACCTCTGGGTACCACTTCTGGAACTGCTGTTTCAGTCGCCACAGAGAAGGGAAACGCAACCGACTCCGTCACCGACTCTGTCACTGGCTCTCTGTCCTGACGGCGCCGACGACGACCACCACCGCCACAGAGCTGCTGCTTCCACCGTGACCTGTGGGCACCTCACTCCGCACCGCCTTGCTTTACTTCACCATCCTGGTCTCACCGATGCCGTTGCTGCTGCTGACTTCAACACCCATGACCGCATCGTGGCTGGGGACACCGCTCATAAGTTTCACAATGCACCACCTCGTCCCACACAGCAGTCTGGGCCAACCGACGCCAGCTCCCGCTAACCGGCTCTGTCGCTTGCACAACAACCTGCCAGCACTGCATCGAGCAACCCCTCACCCTGCACCATAAGCTTTGGTCTCACTGATGCCGTCTGGACGATCATCATCGAGCCGCTGCCTGCACTGCATCGAGAGGGCACTGCACCCTGCACCTCTTCCATTTTGCAATGCAACCAAGATGGTTGCCACGACCGGCTCGCACCAACGTGCCAGCCACAACGAGAAAGGTACTGTTACCGAGTCTGTCCACACTTTTGCTGGCCCGTACCGATGCGGTCGGCTGGAACTGTTAGACTCTGTTGTTTTCAGCATCAAGGTAGCCCCGGACGGAGCTACCGACTAGTACGAACTGTGTTGTTGAGGTATTTCTGCAATTTTAAGGATATCTTGCAAAGTATATGTTTCTAAAGTACTGTATGTTGGATTTTTATCGTTTTGGTCTTGTTTTGGATATAAAAATATTGGATATTTTCTAAGCTGTTGTGCTGTCCTTTTGTAGTGCTTTCACTGGGTTACTGGTGGTTATGCAAATGCTTTACACACTGCCTCTGAGATAAGCCTGACTGCTCATGCCAAGCTACCAAGGGGGTGAGCAGGGGTTATTTTAGGAGTGTAACTCCCTTACCCTGACTAGGAAGAAGGGTCCCTACTTGGACAAAGGTGCAAACCCTTGCCAACTAGAGACCCCCATTTCTAACACAGGTACATCATTGTTTAAGTCTGAGCATCAACCATTAGGGTTTGTCCTCCTGGTGGACTTCAAATTGTGGTGATTGGTTGTGGAGGGTAAAGTAGATAAAGGAGATATGGTCATCCTAGCGTTGGAATCTCATGGGTGAGGTAGTTGATATTGTTAGGTAGTGAAAATGAGGAGTGAGTATGTAATGTGCTGAGGCATTCAGAGATTAAGAAGTGTTAAGAAGTGGGAGTTGAAGATTCTTAGGTTAGGTTGTGATCCAAGGAATGGATCATATGTTTTCCCACTGTTAAATATGGTGATCGAGTCTTTTACTTTGCAAGCAGGGGAGGCAGAGATGGTTACTTTGTGTTGGTATTGAATTGATTTGGTTAAAGGTGATTAATAAGAATAAACTACAAAGACATTTTTAGCAATATTAATAAATCGGATGATTCAAATGAGAACAACATTAATATGGATATAACTGCAAAAAAATACATTATCTTAATTAACAATTACTCATTAATTTGGGAAAATACCATTGTATAGTTCCATTCCATGCTGAATATATTACTAATTTATTTTACAAGCATTTTATAAGATTTTTTGAGAAGGAAGAAAAAAAGAGGAAAAAAGAGAAGAAAAGAAAGAAAATATTATATCAAAACAGTAAAAGCCTTAAAATGTTTTAACAAAAAGCCCTATACACACAAAAAATGAAACACAACTGGCCAAACAATATTAAGTTGTATTCTCAGACAAAGAATAACAATTCCATTGATCATACATAAAGAATTAAGATATTATAATACACACATATTCTAATATAAATATAACTTTTTCAAGAAGGTTCTAAAACTTCAATCACTGTGTTATCTCCAACAACATTTTGTGATAAGAAAGAAGTTAGGGGAATCCAAAACAAATCCCTGTTAATAGCAATTTGCCTAGAGGTTAAATTAGGGGTATCCAATCTATGATTGTGCACATTATATTTCATCATTTGATAAAGGTAATATTGCTGCTATTTTTCCAGTTGAATATAATTAATTGTAGAGCCATAGATATAAGAATTTGTGAACCATACATTGGAAAAACCACCAAGAAAAATGTGCATCATTAATTGACTATATATCTTAACTCATCCCAAACATGTTTCCAAAACACTTCAATTTTCAATATTCAAAAACCATATGCAATAAATCACTATTATCATTATTACAAGACCCCAAATTACTATCTTTAGAAATGTTCATCTTATAAGAAGTGCTGTGGGTTATAACAAACTATTGTAGAAAAATACAATACTTCATAAGTGCTTTCAGAACGAGAAATATAATGATTTTTTGACCAGATTGTGTTCCATAACAGAATGGGCATATCTGTTCAATGTCTTTTTCCAATAATAAGTCAACTTTAGTTTTTGGCTGTCAGTATCACAATCAAAATGTTTTATATATAAAGGAAGCTTTAACTTCTCTAGAAAAGTTGTAAATTTGAATGGAAGTTTCATCACCCTTCACAACCATTACGGAAGCATCCGGTATATTTAGTTTATTAGCTGCTATCAAAAAAATTCTTGCAGCTCAAGAATCAGGAAGATCAAACTTGTGTTGTGTCTCTTGAAAAGACATGCACCAATTATTTGAGATTGACTGACAATCTTAGTGACTTTATGTATTTAACCTCTCAGTTTAACTTCCTATCTGCAATATTAAAGTTTTATAACAAATGAGAGAAAGTGCTAGCCCCTAGGCTTTGGAGCAATTTTGAAAAAGAAAGAGTTTAGTTATCAAACTGGAATGATAAATTACAGGGGAAGACATTGATTTAGGTTTTAACGGCCCGCAAACAAAATCATTGTAAGTGAAAGGATATATTACAGAATGTAGCAATACAAAGAAACAACCCCATGGCAACCAATTTGTTATTACGTTTACAGTGTAAAGATGTAGGCCAAAAGAACATGTGAATAAAAATACACACTTTATTAATGTTCAAAGATAATATAACAAGTCAGGTTTTTTTTATCTCTTTCTATCTGAATAGGGTATAAAAACCTCCAAAATGATATTATAGTAATATCTCATGACACAACAATAATACATAAAATTGAAATGTATATCTCTATGAGAATATAAACAAAAAATTCTTAATGTACACATAATGACAAAGTGAACAAACAAGCCATGACATACTCAATCTCATACATCACATTTAAGAACATGGAATATGTACAAGTTAAAACAGAAATAGTGGCTTAATTCGTCATTTCTTGATAATCCGAATGTTTTTTACAAATTAGTGGCTTAAATATCATATACCGATAATCATAACGTTTTCACTTTCTACGTGCGTTTCGGTGAACAGACACGCCTTCTTCAAGAAAAGCCACAAATGGAGTGAAATGAGAACCTGTAATGGATTACATGTTCATTTTAGCCAGTACAATAAATTAATTATAGCTGTATATATTCTGAGTCATATCTCAGTGAAAGAAATCAAAAAAAGGTGTGGTCAAGAATAGAACCTTGAAAAACCCAGACTAAGTACAAGTATGAAAAGATCACAGACATGATGAAAACATGCACTTAGAAGAGAGACAGTAATTAGTATTTTAATCTCCACCATTGAGAAAGAAAATTGTATTCAGTGATATTAATTAAAATAAAATCAAAATTAATAATTAATTAATAATTAATCAGGTAGTGTTGACACCGGTAAAGGAGGGAGTCACATACTTACCCCAACATCTACGACGGTATGTACATAGGGGATAATAAATAATGGGGGCAGTAAATGAGCGATGCATCCGCTATCAAAAGGATGACAATGAAAACATAATATAAGGATATATGTGACAAAGTTCATGCACTTCATTTCAGTAAATGCGAAAGATAATTAACAACAATATAGAGGTTGAGATACCTTAGGTGGATATGCACTTTCTTGAATAATATTGATCACAAAGAATGAGGTAAAAGATGAAAACTGCCAAGGGCTGGGGTCCACAAAAGTGGAGAGAATATTCTATGCTCAACTGTAAGAGGAAGATTACTATATTAAAATGTGTAATGGGGAGCGGTATAAATGGCCCCATGAAATTCTAGATGGACAAAAGATGCATAACATGTCCAATCTATCAACTGTTTTATTAATACATACAAATACTGTAACAGTCGCTTGCTAATGTCGTCCATATTAATACAACAAGCAACAAGGTGCAATGTGCAGGGAGAGAATAGTGGCAGGCAAAATGCGAGAAATAATCAATAATTAAGTATTTTAATCTAAGCCTGAGACTCCTTACAGGGAAGATCTTATCCCATATATATCAGAAGACAAGGAGGATATAAAATTACCAAAAAACGTCCATGTGGAGGAATATAAATGTCCGTTGGATCGCAAAATCACTCATAATTTATCCTCAAAGGGCTCTGCAGAATCCAGATTCCCTATATATCGGTAGACCCGGTTACACTGAAAAATAAGAATGATAGACCCGACTGTCCCCAGGGTACAAGGCAAGGTCCAACTCCAAAAGCCTCTAAACTACAAATAAACATGAATCGAATTAGCGCTAAAAGTAGAGCACTAAGCTGAGGGCCACAGAGATCTGAGAGGGTAATAATAACTCACCTGCTTAGCCAGATAATAGTTCAATTCAGGTAAAATGGGAACGAACGCAGAAATGATTAGATTGAAAGTCCGAAGCCAGAACCCAAGCTGGCGTTTCCCTTATATGGAAGGGGTACGAGAGGCTCACATACGTCACGACGTAAGTGGTGATAAAAATAGGACTGGTCTCGCAGTGGCTGAATGGAGCTGAAGGATGAAAGATATCTCACTAAGAGAGCAACTCGCGTGAGATACGTATAATGAAGGGTTTCCAAGTATATGACACTAATGAAGAGACAGAAGTGATTCAAGCCCTAAGTGAGCAATTTGACCACACGCATGGGATGTATATACTGATGGAATTTTGAAATTACGTCACTAAGGTAGAGACGTAATTGTGCCGGTACCTGTACAGCTAATGAAAGCCTATAGAGTTAATAGAATCATTGATATTAAAACTACACCACTCTGGAAGATAAACTGAAAATGTATAAAGAGCTAGTGCTACCACTGGATAAAATGGACTGAGAGATACACAAGCAGCCTACCGGCAGGTTGAATAGGAACAATGGAAAAACAAGGGAAAAATACACAACCTGCTAAAAGATGAAAATTTGTGCTAAAATTGTGTATGTATGAGACAATTAATTAGAAGGGTTAGTAAATATAGTAGAATCGTACTCTCCAGGGGTAACTTACAAACCCGGAGAGCGAAAAATGATATACAGGATGATACAAGTATTAATAGTTCTTATACCGAATGGCATTTTTCCAAAGTATATCATTGTTCAAACCACGTTTAAAGGTGTTAAGAGTGAAAATTCAGTACACTTCTCTTCCCTTTCGTACTTCAGTACTAGTGATTTCTTGAGAAATATCAATTTTCTCGAGAATTACCTATTTAATTTCATCTGGCTTGTGTTGGAATTCTAGGTAATGTTTGACTAGTGGGGCTGACATTTTTGAAGTTCTAATTGCTGAATGATGTTCTGTTAGGCGAGTGGCCATAGACCGGGAAGTTTCTCCTACATAGCCATAGGTCACAAGAACATAAAAGGAGGCAAATCACATTTTTAGTTTTGCAATTAGACAGTTTTTTTGCCTTCACTGTAAATCCATTATGAATAATGGAATCTGTCTGTATCGTTGATTCACACGCTTTACATTGGGTACATCTAAATGTTCGGACCACAGGCTGGTTTCCATCTATTGTCTTTTGGACAAAGGGAATATTAGTTTTGAAGCAAGATCGTACAATGATGTGTTTGATATTTTTGTTACTCCTATGTGCAAACATCGGTTTTGGAAGTTTAGAATTTGTATTTGCCTCACTGTTCAAGATCTGCCAATTAGAGCTAACAATCTGCCTAATTTTATCATTCATGGTGGAGTAGCATGTAACACAGACAAGTCGGGATGTCGTTTGTGGCTGTTGTTTTCTGAGTAGATGAACCCTATCAAAAAAGTGCGCTCTTTTATATGATTCCCTAACTAGGCATCTAGGATAGCCCCTGATTATAAACTTTTCCTTCATGGCAACAGATTGAGAATCATAATCTGACAAGTTGGTGCAATTTCTGCGAAGATGCAGAAATTGCCCAAAAGAGATACTTTGTTTTTGTTTCCTGGGATCGTAACTATCAAAATGAAAGAGGGTGTTTCTGCAGTAGGTTTGACATACAAACCTACTTCTAAACAGCCATTATTAGGTCTTATGAGGATGTCTAGGAACTCCACTTGGTTGTGACTAGAGTGGTTAGTAAAGTGTATATTGGGATCACACAAATTCAGCCATAGTAAAAATTCCTGTAACACTTCTTCAGAGTCTGTCCAGATGAAAAATACGTCATCTATATAACGAGACTAATACAAAATGTACTCGAAGAAAGGAGGTATCTCATTGAAAATATTGCTATTTTCAAATTTTGCCATGTAAATATATTAGCTACCGTGGATGCCACAGATGCCCCCATGTTAACCCCTTTGCCAAGGGGTTGTTTCTTTTTATTGCTGTATTTTCCCTGTCCTTGGAACTATTACCTCTATACAGGGGTCCCTTTTTTCTTCACACTGTATTACAGAATATTCAATTTTTTGTTATATGTTCTGAATTTGCAAGACATCCTCTGATAAAGATGTCCAAAACTTCTTTGGTATTAAAGCCGAATGATAATTCATAAAGCTGGAAAAATTAACTGGCTTTGCATTATTCTGGCTTGTCTAAAGATATGCAAGCTATCTTATTGTTTCAAAGGCTCTCAGTTGTTTTAAAAAACAATTTAAGGAAGTTTTACTGAAAGCATGGACAGGTAAAAATTAATTAGAGGTAGCATCATCATTTTAATAGTGTCAAGTCTACCCACAAGGATAGGAAGAGCCGTGAGCATACAAACCCAGTTTCCTTAAACATATCTTTAAAACAATGCTAGGTGGCATAACTTCAGGCTTGTCAGTATTCAATTAGCAACCAGAAACCGAAGAATAAGATGACAAAATCTCAAATAGTGCTGGACTAGAAGTTTTTGGGTTGGATATATTTAGTAACAAGTTATCAGAATAGGCTGTAGATTTCATCTCTGTGTCCTTATTTTTATAACCTGTAAAGGTGTTGGATCTATGACTTTAAAAAAATTTTTTTTAAGGATAATATAAAGAGAATGGAGAGATGGAGCATCCCTGCCTGGTACCTCCTTTAAGATGAAAATATGGAGATTGAATTCCATTAACTAAAACTGAGGATTTGAAGGCAGTTTAAGGGATATTAATATATTGTAAAATGTTTGGACCAAAACCACACCACCTTAAGGCTTTCAACACAAAATCCCAAACTAACACAGTTGAAAGCCTTCTCAGCATCAAATGTTACAGCTGTAAATGGATGCAAGTGTTTTGAAGCATAATGAAAAGATTTTAAAAGTTCTAGTTATCTGTAGTATATCTACCTTTGAAACCAAATGGGGGTAACTGTTCCAAAAGTGGGGGTGCTGAAGGTCACCCACTCACCAGAAGTAGGGAAAATATGCGGGCAGGCGTAAGGACGGGTAGGTGCTGAGAGCCAGCACACCAGCAGAAACTCCCATTAAGGTGCAGGTTACCTTGCGCTCTAGCCCATGGAGCAACTCTCCTCATGATTTTAGGTTTCTTCAGGAGCGGTTCAACTATTTAGTTGCAGCCTTGCTGTAGTGTTTCACAGACTCGGCCCGCCCTGATCTAGCAAGGGTCTTTCGACCCCTTCACTACTTGCACCATCACACCACAGCTAGTTTGGTCCTGATGAAGCGCCACGGATCGTTGTGACCAACGAGGCATGAAACATGTTGACCTTTTAGTTACTTGGGCACATTACGCCTGTTGGAGTAACTCACGACCTTTGGAGTCTTTTATTCTGACAAGGGTACCCTCACAATAAATATATCGACTCCTGGTATCCCTTAGCCAGTTTTATCTTTTCACACACTCATTCACCCTTCACATAGGACTCCCCCTCACCCCATACACCCGCACACACCAGACGGCTGTTCTATAAAAGATCTCCGCTAAAGTGACCCTTCGGGGGACCCATAGGGCATTGCAGCACCGGCCCGACGAGGAGCAAACGCCCGATGATGAAGCATGACATCCTTCGGGGTGTGTGAGGGCAACAAGAGACAAGACATGCGCTTGCCTCTTACTAGTGGGTTCTAAACCTAGGTACCTCCTTTCACCAATTTTTTTCCCCTACTTCTGGTGAGTGGTTGACCTTCAGCACCCCCACTTTTAGAACAGTTACCCCCATTTGGTTTCATGATTAGCATCAGGAGCACAGGTACTGGACCATAACTAGCTCCTAGTCCCCCCTCTACTTGTTGAGACACGTATATCTACCTTTAACAAACTCAGAATATTTTATGTTAATCAAATCAAGAATATAGTAATTGATGCATAGAAGTATGATTTTAGTAAAAATTCACAATCCGTTTTGATTAGAGAAATAGGTCTGTAACTTTCATAGGCTGAAAGAGCCTTATCTATTCTTAGGTATTAAACATAGCATTGCTTCTAAAAAAAGAGCGCAAGCACCTCAGAAAGAAAGTGCTGGAAAAGCAACACCAGGTTTTGTACCAGAATTTTTGAAATTAGGTTTAGTGCCTTGTCCACTGTGGAGCCAAAGTAAACTGTCAGTATACATGAGGAAGAGCCCTTCCTCATTCTTCTGCTGGTGTTTACTATTATCAAGCCATGGCAGCCCTCCTGTAGTCACTTGATGGTTGATATACTCAGGTATTATACTGCGAACTGGCCCCATGGGAAATTGTCATTAAGGCCAACATTATGTGTATTGAGTTTAAAAACCCATTGTTGTTCAGAGAGTGTATTTCTTGGTCCTGATGAAAGCCATAGGGAAGGGTGGCTTTAAACATGTAGACCTTTTAGAAAGTAGGGTCATTGAATCCATTGATACTTTCTACTGATCTTCCCCTTTTAATCATAGCATCTGGAGGGTGAAATAAAACATAGTTTTGCTACCCGACAGGTATTTTTAATTTCATAAGAAACCCTCCAACCCCTTTTACCATCATTTGTGTATACCATACAGTGATCCAGTGTATTTCACAGGTAGCAGCATGTCCCGTTCCACAGCTGAATGTGAAGAACCTTATGATGAAGCATGCCACCAAGGGGTAACCCTGGTGGTGAGGGTTGTACAAAAAAAGCCTTGTGCTTTATTTCCAATAAGCAGGATTAGCACATACAATGGAGTAGGGCTCCAGTTTTTGGATGTACGTGCAATAAGAAGTACAAGCCCTCCTCTGGGAAATACCTCTTATCTCCCCCTTTCTCTTGATACGATACTATGAGATAACACATAGATTATTCATTACACATGACCAAAAAATGATTATATACACAAATAGCAGACATAAGACTAATATATGAGCACTAATTAGAAAGGGAAAGGCCATGGAACATGGGAAGAAAAAGACAGAGTATAGTGTCTGTAAGGCAGAGGAGGGAAAAGTAAAAGGATAATAAAAGGGGATTCAAAAGAAAATCGCCAAATAATTAAAGAGAAAAGCATGGTAAGAAGTCTGATTGACTTTAACCATGGCACTGTAGTTAAGACAAAGTAACACACTGAATATGAAGAGTGGTGAAGCGTCTAAAGCAATGGCCATCCCAAAACCCCGATAACCCCGCAAGTTAGCAAAAGAGAGAAGAAGAAAATGGGAAGGAAGAAAAGACTACAGAATAACAAACTTGGAACTCAGCCAAATGTCACTTAGGTAGACTTATCCTAGGAAAAGAGGAGAGAGGGGAGAACAACTCTGGGGAGATAATGTACATTTAATGAGAAGACTACAGTGGATGACGTGAAGTATTTTCACACATTCAGCATGGCATACAAGAAGCCTGTAATTGAGTAATACAACAAATAAAGTTAATACCATCATAGATAAAATATCAGGAGATAAAGAACAAGTGGCAATAAATATGAGATTGGAAGAATACATTTTGAGAATATGAAACAGAACATATGTTACACTCAAGGTTTGTCAACTTCCATTGCCTCTCTTTCGTGAATATGATTAAATTCTTGCAATTGATCTGGAGTTTCAAAAGTAGTTGTTTATCTCTAAAACAAACTTTGAATAGACATGCAGGATCAACCCATATCTAGGGCTCATGGATCTTAAAGTAAGATGCAAATCCAAAAATAATTCCTTCCGTTCGCCATGGCTAATACGTCCTGAGAAAAAAGGAGATTTTGCCCAGACCAGAATATTTGCCTCCTTTGTTTCGCAGGAGAAAGTATTTTAATAAGATCAGCGTATTACAAGAAGAGAACTATAATGCCTTTGGTCTTCAAAGAACCATTAGTTGAAGAGATTTTAGGCCCAATACAGTGGGCCCCCTCAACATTAAGTGCAGAATTATCCAACTTGGTGACAATTTTAGGAATTGTAGCATTCAAAAAGTGATCATATCTGGCCCTTCTACTACTTCAGGGATGTCATAGATTCTTAAGTTGTTCCATCTATTCCGGTTTTCTAACTCTAGAGTTTGTTTCTTGAGAGAGTCATTTTCTTTGGCCATTGCATCAATTTTAGTAATGACATCTTGTGAATTGCTAATTATTTGCTCTACTTCTGATAACCTTTACTCAAGATCTGACCATTTCTCCTCTAATTTCTGGAGGGTATTTTTTAGCTTCCATAATGAATGGCTTCGAAGTCCTAATCTCCTCCATTAAATCCTCTAGAGTAAGCAAAGATGGGAATTTGGTGGGCAATGCAGGATACTTATTTTGTACCTTATTGCCTCCTCCCGATGCATCCTTAGAGGAAGTGGAAGCAAATGAGGACTGCAAAATGGGGTTGGGGGTTGTAGACACCTAGGTTTCCAACTTAGGTGGTAGGCTTCCCACTATAATATTTTTTTTCAGATAAAGAGTGTTTTTCCTTAGTATGTTTACAGAATAAGGATAGTTTTGTGTTATGTTTAGCCATTTAAAGCCTTCCCATTGAACAAAAGGAAGCCTATCAAGAAGCACCAGGATTCTTTGCATGTGACTAATGTTTCATAACACTGGCAAAAATAAAAAATGCAACCTTTCTGATGGTAGAGATGAAGAAAGTGTGCCCTAAAAGAAATATATATATATATATTTAAATATATATATATATATGTTCAAAATGAGTCATCCCCATTGTATTAATTGAACATATGTGTATTTTAGAGTAATGTAAAATATTTATTAAAAAAATGAGACGAAGTTCCAGAATATTTAGAAATATACTTCACAGCACTCATATTTCCTATGTATTACAAAGCTTCCTCTCGTTAGTTGTTCTAAATGTGTACAATGCCAAAGGCAAACATAATGGCAGGTGCTATTTAGCAGAGGGTAATTTGTAGCACATAAGAATCTATTTTTCCTGGGTGTTGCCACACTTGTCTACCCAATTCGTTGATCGACTCTCCTGTAGTAAAAAGAACTGCACTAATGAAATGAAAAGGTAGAAGGACCAAGTATAAATAGAATGTAAGGGATTAATGAGATGTTGGATAAGTCTAGCGTAAGCAAGCGATTAAACAAAACAATCCATCATGAACACAAGGACAAAACCAGGTAATGGCTTCTGTGACAGAATATTGAGAAAACAATATCAAAATACACAAATATCAACAAAAAATATTAATAACCTCAAGATTGTGATTCTATACTTAAATAGAAAAAACAATAATCTTGACTACAAAAATATTGCTATCAATAATAACTAAAATACCTAACTACCAAAAATTAAAATAAAGATACACTAAATATCATGACCACAATAAAACACAGTGCCATCCATGCCAAGCTAGAAAGTGACAAAGCCTTTTCCTTTTTTCCAGAAAAATCTTTAAGCATAGGATTAGCAAGCACCAACCACACCAAGCTGAAAAGTGACAAAATGCCAAAAGCTTTTTAAGATTCTTGGCCAGTAGGAAAACGGTAGCCTTTGCTTTAATTACATCAAGATTAGGCTACTGTAATAGTCTTTATGCTGGCTGTTCCAAACGCCTCATCCACAAACTGCAGATGGTGCAGAATACAGAAGCCAGACTGGTTTTACAACTTCCTAAGCAGAGCTCAGCATCAACTGCACTAAAAAAGCTACACTGGTTGCCCATTCATAAAAGGATCCTTTTTAAAATTCTTCTGCTTGTCTATGGGCCCTAAATATGTTAATGACAGGATCTGCCATTAAAGGCACCGGCAAACTTTAAGATCTTCTACTGCTCTTCTACTGCTAACATCCTGAGTCTGCCTTCTTTCCTAGTAAAATCTAGTCTATAGTAGTTGTGCAGCTCAAGTGGGCTGGACTGACAATGGAACTAATTCAAAGGAGCTCATATAATTGCTCCCCACATACAAAGGACACTGGGTATCTGGTTCCACACTATCTAGGTACTATATCACTTACTCACAAAACTATTAAATGGGATTGTCCTACAAGTCACAAGAGCTCTGTATGCCCCCTCCGCCAACAAAGCAAGCAGGTGCTCCAGCCCATTTGGGCTACACGCCTACTATAGACCATAGGTCTGTAGAATAGGAATGCTTAATATTTGTTATTTAATATGGGTGCCATCCGGTACCACACGGACACCGTTTTGGAGACCACTTTCACCAGCAATGCGTTATTTATGGAAGGCTGCAATCATACATTTTCTGAGTAGACAGAAATTAAACAAAAAGAGTGAATTGGTAATGTTTTCTACATAATTCTATGTGAACAGGGACTAAACAATTTGTGGCCTGAATATTTTAATATCTTATTTACTACTTTTTAATCGTGCAACACTATTGAGCAAAATTATTCCATTTGTATTGCTTGGGATAGGCAGAATATACATGTTAAGATGGCGCCTATTATGCAAAACTCTCCTGACACTGAACACGTTTGTAGTCCATTATCGATTGTAATGACTCTGTGTATATAACAATTAGTGTTGGCTCTCGCACCACACCATGAGAAAGGCGAAAGCCAAAATGCATTGGTGACGAGGCATCAAATATAATAAATTACTCAAGAATCCCGGAGTGTCCTAGTCATCTCTGTACGGAGGGGATTTGTTGGTGTATGATAGGGCTGCCGGAGACCATCCAGGACCACTGCGACGTACTGCCCCGGGTCTCCAGATTTAGTTGAAGTGTATATATAGGAGGGGCTGCGAGGCGTATGTAACCTTACAGAAGCCACGGTCAGCGCAGCAACTGAGGAAAATAAAGAACCAGCATGTCACTTTGGAGCCCACTGGAGGGAGAACAATGCTCTTTAATTTTAGCAGCACACGGAACTCACTGCGAGGAATAATAATCTCCAATAGGGACTCAATGTCCCAGCATGCTTTGTACTACACAGACGCACTGCGCATGACCCACTGGGGGTCCAGCATGTATTTAAATTCATTGATTGGAGCCATCTGTGTGTTGCTAGAGCTGCCCATGAAGAAGAGGCTGTGTCCTTGAAACGCGTCGGCATGAACTGTTATCTGGAGTGAAGATGCCGGTTTTTCCAATAATAAAGCTTGTGCTTCAGCTGCTGTGAGTGCGACCTTTGAAGCTTTCGGGCGATTGGATAACAAAATTAACTACACGGCTGCCCTGCCGTGAAAGGATGCACCGTCTCCAGGACTGTAAAGGAGGGGCTGTGAGGCGTATGTAACCTTACAGAAGCCACGGTCAGCGCAGCAACTGAGGAAAATAAAGAACCAGCATGCCACTTTGGAGCCCACTGGAGGGAGAACAATGCTCTTTAATTTTAGCAGCACACGGAACTCACTGCGAGGAATAATAATCTCCAATAGGGACTCAATGTCCCAGCATGCTTTGTACTACACAGACGCACTGCGCATGACCCACTGGGGGTCCAGCATGTATTTAAATTCATTGATTGGAGCCATCTATGTGTTGCTAGAGCTGCCCATGAAGAAGAGGCTGTGTCCTTAAAACGCGTCGGCATGAACTGTTATCTGGAGTGAAGATGCCGGTTTTTCCAATAATAAAGCTTGTGCTTCAGCTGCTGTGAGTGCGTCCTTTGAAGCTTTCGGGCGATTGGATAACAAAATTAACTACACGGCTGCCCTGCCGTGAAAGGATGCACCGTCTCCAGGACTGTAAAGGAGGGGCTGCGAGGCGTATGTAACCTTACAGAAGCCACGGTCAGCGCAGCAACTGAGGAAAATAAAGAACCAGCATGTCACTTTGGAGCCCACTGGAGGGAGAACAATGCTCTTTAATTTTAGCAGCACACGGAACTCACTGCGAGGAATAATAATCTCCAATAGGGACTCAATGTCCCAGCATGCTTTGTACTACACAGACGCACTGCGCATGACCCACTGGGGGTCCAGCATGTATTTAAATTCATTGATTGGAGCCATCTGTGTGTTGCTAGAGCTGCCCATGAAGAAGAGGCTGTGTCCTTGAAACGCGTCGGCATGAACTGTTATCTGGAGTGAAGATGCCGGTTTTTCCAATAATAAAGCTTGTGCTTCAGCTGCTGTGAGTGCGTCCTTTGAAGCTTTCGGGCGATTGGATAACAATATATATATATATATATATATATATATATATATATATTCACTGAAAAACCATAGGTTTCAGGCACGTTATAGTTAGAAATTAGCATTTAAAAATCCTTACAAATTCACTGAAAAAACAATAGGTTTTAGGGACAGTTATAGTTAGTTGGACATTGCACTCGTACAAAACCCGTGAAATTCCCCGTTATAGTTAGTTCAGCTAACTATAACTCGCGCCCTCGCAATGCACTGCTGATGACGTCACATATTACATCACTTATGACATGGTCAGTGACATCACTGATGACATCACTGATGACATCTCAAATGACATCACTGATGACATCATCCAGTGACTGTGTGTTTCTGTAAAGTTTAAATATTTTTAATATATATAGGGAAAGGCGTATTGAAGAATGAGTGGGTGTATAAGTGTCTGTATGGATGATTTAGTAGGTGCGTGACTAACTCTATAAGTGAGTGATTAAATGTATCTTACCGAATGCATGGGTTAGTGACTAAACTGGGTGAATGTCTGTATCCGTCTGTCTGTTGCTGTGTAAGTGGCTGCATGGGTTTGTGAATAGCTACATGAGTGTCTATATGAGTTATTGATTGGTTGTCTGAGTATCTGTATGGGTGCCTGAGTGTTTGTGTGGGTGGGGTATGTGCGACTCTGTGCATAGATGTGTGAGTGGGTGATTCACTGGGTGGATGGTTTCAAGAGTGCATCTGTGATAGACTGTATGGGTGGGTAAGTGTGTGTAAGAGTGTGTTAGTGAGTGAATGTATGTCCCAGTGGTACATGTGTGAGTAACTACATATGAGAAAGGCAGTATATATGTGTGTTGGAGTATATAAATGGCTATAAGTGAGAGTGTGTGATTGTGAGAGTGGCTGTATGGATGAGTGTGTGCTTGTATCAGTGATTGTATAAGAGCGTAAGAATGTGCTAGTATTTGTATGAGTAAGTGAGCTGGTGTGTGTATGACTGTATAGGTGAGTAAATGGCAGTGTGAATAATTATTTGCATGACTGACTAGGTGTGTGAGTACCTCTATGGATGAGTGGCGGTGTGTGAGTGTCTATATAGGAGTATGAGTGCATATGATAGTCCTGTACTGAGTGACCGTAAGTATGAGTGACTGTACGGGTGAGTGAGTGGATGTGTGTGTAGACCTAAGAATCAGTGAGTGGGTATGTAGTTATTGGTGTTGGAGTGTCTATGGTTTTGCGAATGGCAGTCTGTAATTTAGAATGGGTGTATCAAAGGTTATATTAGGGTGTGAGGTGGTGCATCAGATTATCACGTGGATGATGTCATCAGTGATGGCATCAGTGATGTCATTTGAGATGTCATCAGTGATGTCATCAGTGATGTCACTGACCATGTCATGAGTGATGTAATATGTGACGTCATCAGCAGTGCATTGCGGGGGCGCGAGTTATAGTTAGCTGAACTAACTATAACGGGGAATTTCACGGGTTTTGTACGAGTGCAATGTCCAACTAACTATAACTGTCCCTAAAACCTATGGTTTTTAAGTGAATTTCAAAGGTTTTTTAAATGCTAATTTCTAACTATAACGTCTCTGAAACCTATGGTTTTTTCAGTGAATTTCAAAGGTTTTTTAAATGCTAATTTCTAACTATAACGTGCCTGAAACCTATGGTTTTTTAAGTGAATTTCAAAGGTTTTTTAAATGCTAATTTCTAACTATAACGTGCCCTGCCCCCTCCCTTCACCACTGTGCAAACGCGCCTGTGGCGCTTTTTAAGTTGGGGGATTAAGTCCCCTTGAATCATGAGGGTCCCTGGGGTCCAACTAGCCCACCCTGTACCTCCAGTATGCGCCAGGGAGCTGCGTTGCAGAGAGGTGTTCAGAGGCCATGCCCCTTTTTACACCTCTGCAACGCAGCTCTGTGGCGCTTTCTGGACGTCACTTGGAAATTCTTCTAAGTGTGGAGTTTTGGAACTTTATAATATTCCTCTAAAATCAGCCGAAGTACGAATTCCGATTTACTCACCTGTTATCAGGAGAGAACCCAGTGCTGCATCTTTTAGCCCAGCACTGACCCTGAAAAGTAATTCTAACCGTACTTACCAGTAACTTGTATTTCCTTCCATAGGAATCCATTGTCTGGTTTTCAGCAGAAAAGTTTCAGTGTCGATTTTCACAAACTACAAATATTCCTTAAAAATAGCCTGTATGACTTAAACGCATTCTTTCAACTGTTTACAGGAGATGCACCAGTGCTGGATCCAGGATCCACCAATGAGTAAGAAAAATAACGATAACACTACTTACCTGCTAAGTGAATTTCCTCCCATAGGATAACATTGGTGATTCTATGTGAAAAAGTTTCTGTCAACTTTTAAAATACAATAATATTCCTTAAAAATCACTACTGTAACCAAAACGCTTTTACTCAACTGTTTACAGGAGATGTCCCAGGACTGAATCTAGGATCCAGTCCTGTGGTTAGAAAAGTAATCCATAAAGTAACTAATTGCATTTAACTAGAAATTCACATTGAGCTCAATGTTGCATTGTGTTTGAAATTGTGTTGCCCATTGCAACAACTGTAACTACTGTACTTAAAAGTCTATTGCCTATTTGCAAAGTATTTAAACTAAAGTAATTCATTCTGAGAAAGTATATTTTATAATGTAATGTATAATGTAATTACAATGTAATTTAAAAAATAAAATAACTAAAAATAAATAGTTTAAAAAATGTAGTAAATCAGTATCAAAAAAATAAATATAACAATTAATACATTTAAAAATTGTCATTTACAAAACCTTTGAAATTCACTGAAAAAAATCATAGGTTTCAGACATGTTATAGTTAGGAATTAGCATTTAAAAAACCTTTGAAATTCACTGAAAAAACCATAGGTTTCAGGCACGTTATAGTTAGTTGGACATTGCACTCGTACAAAACCCGTGAAATTCCCCGTTATAGTTAGTTCAGCTAACTATAACTCGCGCCCCGCAATGCACTGCTGATGATGTCACATATTACATCACTCATGACATGGTCAGTGACATCACTGATGACATCACTGATGACATCTCAAATGACATCACTGATGACATCACTGATGACATCATCCACGTGATAATCTGATGCACCTCCTCACACCCTAATATAACCTTTGATACACCCACTCTAAATTACAGACTGCCATTCGCAAAACCATAGACACTCCAACACCAATAACTACATACCCACTCACTGATTCTTAGGTCTACACACACACATTCACTAACTCATCCATACAGTCACTCATACTTACGGTCTCTCAGTACAGGACTATCATATGCACTCATACTCCTATATAGACACTCAAACACCACCACTCATCCATAGAGGTACTCACACACCTAGTCAGTCATGCAAATAATTAAACACACTGCCATTTACTCACCTATACAGTTATACACACACCAGCTCACTTACTCATACAAATACTAGCACATTCTTACGGTCTTATACAATCACTGATACAAGCACACACACATCCATACAGTCACTCTCACAATCACACACTCTCGCTTATAGCTATTTATATATTCCAACACACATATATACTGCCTTTCACATATGTAGTTACTCACACATGTACCACTGGGACATACATTCACTCACTAACACACTCTTACACACACTTACCCACCCATACAGTCTATCACAGATGCACTCTTGAAACCATCCACCCAGTGAATCACCCACTCACACATCTATGCACAGAGTCGCACACACCCCACCCACACAAACACTCAGGCACCCATACAGATACTCAGACAACCAATCAATAACTCATATAGACACTCATGTAGCTATTCACAAACCCATGCACCACTTACACAGCAACAGACAGACGGATACAGACATTCACCCAGTTTAGTCACTAACCCATGCATTCAGTAAGATACGTTTAATCACTCACTTATAGAGTTAGTCACGCACCTACTAAATCATCCATACAGACACTTATACACCCACTCATTCATCAATACGCCTTTCCCTATATATATTAAAAATATTTAAACTTTACAGAAACACACAGTCACTGGATGATGTCATCAGTGATGTCATTTGAGATGTCATCAGTGATGTCATCAGTGATGTCACTGACCATGTCATGAGTGATGTAATATGTGACATCATCAGCAGTGCATTGTGGGGCGCGAGTTATAGTTAGCTGAATTAACTATAACGGGGAATTTCACGGGTTTTGTACGAGTGCAATGTCCAACTAACTATAACTGTCCCTAAAACCTATGGTTTTTTCAGTGAATTTGTAAGGTTTTTTAAATGCTAATTTCTAACTATAACGTGCCTGAAACCTATGGTTTTTTCAGTGAATTTGTAAGGTTTTTTAAATGCTAATTTCTAACTATAACGAGCCTGAAACCTATGGTTTTTTCAGTGAATTTCAAAGGTTTTTTAAATGCTAATTCCTAACTATAACATGTCTGAAACCTATGGTTTTTTTCAGTGAATTTCAAAGGTTTTGTAAATGACAATTTTTAAATGTATTAATTGTTATATTTATTTTTTTGATACTGATTTACTACATTTTTTAAAACTATTTATTTTTAGATATTTTATTTTTTAAATTACATTGTAATTACATTATACATTATATGACAAAATATACTTTCTCAGAATGAATTACTTTAGTTTAAATACTTTGCAAATAAGCAATAGACTTTTAAGTACAGTAGTTACAGTTGTTGCAATGGGCAACACAATTTCAAACACAATGCAACATTGAGCTCAATGTGAATTTCTAGTTAAATGCAATTAGTTACTTTATGGATTACTTTTTCTAACCACAGGACTGGATCCTAGATTCAGTCCTGGGACATCTCCTGTAAACAGTTGAGTAAAAGCGTTTTGGTTACAGTAGTGATTTTTAAGGAATATTATTGTATTTTAAAAGTTGACACTTAGAAACTTATTTCACATAGAATCACCAATGTTATCCTATGGGAGGAAATTCACTTAGCAGGTAAGTAGTGTTATCGTTACTTTTTCTTACTCAGTGGTGGATCCTGGATCCAGCACTGGTGCATCTCCTGTAAACAGTTGAAAGAATGCGTTTAAGTCACACAGGCGATTTTTAAGGAATATTTGTAGTTTGTGAAAATCGACACTTTGAAACTTTTCTGCTGAAAACCAGACAATGGATTCCTATGGAAGGAAATACAAGTTACTGGTAAGTACGGTTAGAATTACTTTTCAGGGTCAGTGCTGGGCTAAAAGATGCAGCACTGGGTTCTCTCCTGATAACAGGTGAGTAAATCGGAATTCATAGTTCGGCTGATTTTAGAGAAATATTATAAAGTTCCAAAACTCCACACTTAGAAGAATTTCCAAGTGAAACCAGTCAATGTTAGCCTATGGAAGGAAATTCAAGTTACTGGTAAGTACGGTTAAAATTACTTTTCAGGATTAGGGCTGGGCTCAAAGATGCAGCACTGTGGTCTCTCCTGATAACAGGTGAGTAAATCGGAATTCGTAGTTCGGTTGATTTTAGAGGAATATTATAAAGTTCCAAAACTCCACACTTAGAAGAATTTTCAAGTGAAACCAGTCAATGTTAGCCTATGGAAGGAAATTCAAGTTACTGGTAAGTACGGTTAAAATTACTTTTCAGGATCAGTACTGGGCTCAAAGATGCAGCACTGAGGTCTCTCCTGATAACAGGTGAGTAAATCGGAATTCGTAGTTCGGCTGATTTTAGAGGAATATTTGCACAATGGTGAAGGAAGGGGGTGGGGCCTGAGGTGACATGTCTGCAAACACGCCCTGTGGCGCGTTTTAAGTTGGAGAATTAATTCCTCCTCAATCCCGAGGGTCCCTAGGGTTCAACTAGCCCACCAGGAACCTCCAGTATGCGCCAGGGGCTGCGTTGCAGAGAGGTGTACAGAGGCCACGCCCTTTTACAACACTCTGCAATGCAGCTCCGTGGCGCTTACTGGAGGTACCTGGTGGGCTAGTTGGCCCCCAGGGACCCTCAGGATTGAAGAGGATTTAATTCCCCATCTTAAAATCCGCCACGGGGCCTGTTTGCACACATGTCACCTGAAGCCCCGCCCTCCCTTCACCACTGTGCAAACGCGCCGCGTGGCGCGTTTTAAGTTGGGGGATTAAGTCCCCTTGAATCCTGAGGGTCCCTGGAGTCCAACTAGCCCACCATGTACCTCCAAAAGCGCCACAGAGCTGCGTTGCAGAGAGGTGTAAAAAGGGCGTGGCCTCTATACACCTCTCTGCAACGCAGCCCCTGGTGCATATTGGAGGTTCCTGGTGGGCTAGTTGGCTCCCAGGGACCCCCAGTATTCAAGGGGAATTCGTCCCCATCTGCAAACGCGCCAGGGGCGCTTTTGCAGACTGCTGCAGAGAGGGGGCAGGGCCTCCGGCACGATGCCGGTCTTTTTTCTTTTCTTTTTTTTTGTATGGGAGGGGGGCTGCGTGGCCCCCCTTTCCTTGGCCACTTTTGGCCCCGGGGACCCCATCCCCCGGGGCCTGATGATTTTTTTTTTTTTAAACAAAACGGGAAGGGGGCCGCGTGGCCCCCCTTCCCTGGGCCTCTATTGGCCCCGGGGACCCCATCCCCTGGGGCATGCCCACTGTTTTTTTTTTACATTTTTGGAGGGGGGCTGCGTGGCCCACCTCCTCAGGCCATTTAAGGCCCCGGGGACCCCATCCCCCGGGGCCGGCCTTAACGTTTTTTTGGGTGTTTTTTTTTATTTTCTTTATGTGGAGGGGGGCTGCGTGGCCCCCCTCCCAGGCCACTAATGGCCCCGGGGACTCCATCCCCCGGGGCCTGGCCTCTGGTTGGGGACTGTGGGGGGGTCCCCAATACCCCCACAGTCCTGCTGGCTCCCCGCGTCCTACGGGAGCCGGCATTGCTTTTCCATAAGGGGAGCTGCTGACATGCAGCTCCCCTTATGGAAAAGCAATTCTGCTTTGCTTCATTGAAGCAAGAGCAGGTTTCCTGCTCTCGCTTCAATGAAGCAAGCAAGCTTGCAATGGCAGGACGGGAGCCGCGAGGCTCCCGTCCTGCCATTGCAAACAGCAGTGTCCCGGGGTAGGCACCCTGGGACACTGCAGGAGCCGGCCCTGGGGGTGGCGATCCCCAGGGCCACCACAGGCTCCAGGAGGGGGCCGTGTGGCCCCCTCCCATGTCTTTAAAGCCCCGGGAGGTGGTGGTCTCCGGGGCTTCGGGGGTCCGAAACGGACCCCCACATTTATTTTGTTAGTGCCCCGGGGAGGTGGCGGTCCCCGGGGCATGTGGGGGGGCTTGAGCCCCCCCACACAGGTACTATTAATTTTTAAGAAAGAAGCCCCGGGGAGGTGGCGGTCCCCGGGGCTGCGGGAGGGCCGAGAGCCCTCCCGCACCATTTATTTTTAAAGCCCCGGGGGGTGGTGGTTCCTGGGGCTTGGGGGGGCCTTAGAGGCCCCCCCACATATTATAAATAATCCCCCTGCATGCCCCCGGGACTTGGCCCACCCGGGGGCCAATTAACAACGAAGCGCGGGAGACCGCGCTTCGTTTTTTTTTTTTTTTGGCGGGATCCGCGTACCCTAAGCGCATCCCGCTGATTTTTTTTTTTTAAATGCTTTTTTCTGCCCAGGGGGTCCTTGTGGGACCCCCTGAGCAGACCTAGGGGTTCAGGGTGTTTCTACCCTGCCCCCTTTGTGCGTTTTGCGCACTTGTTTCTTTTTTCTTTCTCGGCGGGATCCGCGCACCCTAAGCGCATCCCGCCGATTTAAAAAAAATGCTTTTTTCTGCCCAGGGGGTCCTTGTGGGACCCCCTGAGCAGACCTAGGGTGTCAGGGTGTTTCTACCCTGCCCCCTTTTTGTGCTTTGCGCACTTGTTTTGTCCCTCGGTTCTACCGAGGGACAAAATGGCTGGCAACACTTCCTGATTTGGAGTGTTGACAGCCAATGAGCATGCAGCTCGTGATCGGGAGGGTACGCGGACCCTACTCGGCCATAGATATATATGTGATTTTACTTGTGATTTTCTCAGAAACTACTGAACGGATTTACACCATTTAAGCAAAAGGCACAACTCTGAACCAAGGGCTACCTCTTTTCCAAATTTGGTGTAATTCCGTTCAGCAGTTCGGGCTGTAGCCGCGATGAAAGGATCCTATGGAAAAGTGAATGGGGAAAACGCGTTTTGGGACCCCCCTTTTTTCTCGGCCCCGCTTGACGAATCAATCCGAGACTTTCAGGCTATGAGCGGAGCGCCCCAACAAGTTGGAAGCTTTCGCGAAGATTCGTCAACCGGCGCAAGAGTTATTTCAAATAGAATGTTGCGGATTTCCTATGGAAAATAGGTCCTAACTATAACTATCTACTGGCGACCGCCAGTAGATAATATATATATATATATATATATATATATATATATATATATATATATATATATATATATATATATATATATATATATATATATATACGTAGCTCCTCAAATTTTCACCTCCTTCGTGCACTCTCAAACGGGTGCTTTCTCGCGAGCGGTGTACCCGCAACTATACCAGCTCCTAATTTCACATTCCATCAGAACGTAAAGGAAAGCACTCTTGGGGCGAGTCCAACATATTTATTTTCACGGACTCACAGCAACCAGACGCGTTTCGGCAGTCGCCTTTTTCGATAAAGGCGACTGCCGAAACGCGTCTGGTTGCTGTGAGTCCGTGAAAATAAATATGTTGGACTCGCCCCAGAGTGCTTTCCTTTACGTTCTGATGGAATGTGAAATTAGGAGCTGGTATATATATATATATATCCCAACAACAGGCTCACGTTACCAGAGCCCCGGACCCCACAGGGCGGCCTCACACATGGGCACGGAGCAGCCCATCCAAACATCACCATGTAAACACACAATGAGGCCCAATACTGAAGCAGAATTTGTTTCGCAGTCCAGCAGCGCTTGTTATCTTTGCCCCAACGTTTCGGCACCATAGCCTTGCTCACGGGTGAATAACAAACGCCATATTGCACTCGGGCATGTTCTTAAATATGGTACATCACGTGACTTTTTAAATCAACTTCAAGTCCCACAGTGCATTGTAATTAAATGAATGACATGGAAGTCCTCAGATATTGTACCTGTACTAGGAGTTTTTTATTCAGTACATGCACTGATGTTGGTGTGGTCTTCGTAACAGCAGTCAGGTGAGTTAAAATGCCGCAGTGTTGTCACTCTGTGAACGACTTTGAAAAGAAATCCGCTTTCAGCACGATCGTAGCAGGGGTCCCCCTGCTCGAATCCCTTCCTCACGCAATCCATTTTTGCCACATTGGCATATCCTCTGTAGGTTGGATGCGCGAGTGGGTCAGGCTCCTCAATTTAATCCCAATGACAGTCTCACGTTACCGGAGCCCCGGACCCCACAGGGCGGCCTCACACATGGGCACGGAGCAGCCCATCCAAACATCACCATGTAAACACACAATGAGGCCCAATACTGAAGCAGAATTTGTTTCGCAGTCCAGCAGACCTTGTTATCTTTGCCCCAACGTTTCGGCACCATAGCCTTGCTCACGGGTGAATAACAAACGCCATATTGCGCTCGGACATGTTCTTAAATATGGTACATCACGTGACTTTTTAAATCAACTTCAAGTCGCACAGTGCTCTCTGTACGGAGGGGATTTGTTGGTGTATGATAGGGCTGCCAGAGACCATCCAGGACCACTGCGACGTACAGCCCCGGGTCTCCAGATTTAGTTGAAGTGTATATATATATATATATATATATATATATATATATATGTATATATATATATATATATATATATATATATATATATATATATATATATATATTGCATCGACATCCTTCTACTGCTGCTAGTAAAAGAATTCCAGCCTCACCAACAGGCAAGTATTTCAAACAATTGTAGATTTATTTGGCAAGTAAAAAGATGCGTTTCAACCTCTCTCGGTCTTAGTCACATGATCTTGAAATCAAAGAGTTACTATTTATGCAAATTAACACCAAAGGTCTGTGTAAACATAAAAGAAATACTTTAGAGAAAAGTTAGTGTCACCTTTCTCCTTATTCAAAGTAAATAAAACTTTATGCATATTTTCAATGTGACGATGGTTAAGAAAAATACAAATAAAATCAATTTAAACACAACTAGTGCATGTCAAATAATGCTGGTATTCACAGTACATTTCATCATGTTTTGAAAATAAACTGTGTGCTTAGCAAATTAAGGTATAGTACCCTTGTTAAATCTAGCATTCCTGTCAGAGTCATTCAAGTCAAAAAATGTCTCAATTGCGTGCCTATACACAAAGAGCTAGATAATAACCATAGTTGCTTGGGAGGGGGTTGCTAGTACTCTACCAATATTACTCGCTGGTGAACTACAATATAACAAAGCAGTCTACCAATATTACTCGCTGGTGAACTACAATACAACAAAACAGTGGAGCCCCACATAGTGATCCGATCAATGATTGATGTAAGCTTGGTCAAGTGACCTACTATTAAGAAGTAAAGGTATTTCCGCATGGGGATAGTCTTCTCCGTGCATTTAACTCCCTATCTATGATGAGCACCGGCAGACTGTTCCGGACTGACTTCCTTGATTTCTGCAGGAAAAGAGAGGAACAACGCAAACAGCATTAATAACTATTTCGAGTAAACTTACTCTATATGAAACAAATGAATTAACATCTGGTACTGAGCGAACATATTATAATATAACATGCAAAAATAAGAAAAAAATCAGTGGTTTAAAAGATAGCTTCAATGGGAACTATGCAAGTTCTATATTTCAGGGTTTTTCGTGAAGCGGCCTACTTTCCTAAATGAGTGTGCATTTCGTCATCATTGTTCATGCCGAAGGGAAAAAGGCATCTGGCTTGTACAATGTACCTGGATTCTAATCTGCGTAACGCAGATACCCTGTCACCACCTCTTGGGTGTTTGGGTATGGTGTCAATCCCCAAAAATGTTGCTTTAGTCCAATCCCCTTTGTGATGTTCTCTGAAGTGTTTGGCTGTATTGTAAGTCAAGTCAGCATTTGTGATCGCCCTGCAGTATTCTAAGATTCTTTTCTGTACAGGGAAGGACGTTGAACCTATGTACCACATGTCACATAGGCATGTGATGCCATAGACAACGAAATCTGTTTTGCATGTGATCAGTTTGGTTATGCGTACCTTCTGCCTTACTTTTTTCAGAAACATTTCGGAGACATTGGAGCTGTATTTGCAGGTTTTGCAATGTCCACATTTCCTGAAACCTTCACTTTGTTGTAGCCAGGTGGAACCCTTGGGTGCCAGATGGCTATGGACCAGCATATCTCTTATGGAGAGGTTACGTTGGAAAGGGATGTTGGGTGTTTTGCCTATTTTTGCCCTCAGTGTCGTGTCTTGTGTCAGGATGGCCCATCTATTCTTCAAGATTTTTCTTAGTGTGGTTGCCTGATTGGAGAACTTGGTGATGAACCTAATCAGTTCATTAAGTGGTGCCTGTTCTTTCTCTGGTTTCTGCGCTAGTGTCTCCTCTCTAGTTCTGGCTTTGGTGAGGGCTTTTCTAGGATAGTTTCTCGCCTCTAAGCGTCTGATCATTTCCTTCTTGGTACGGTTATAGCTAGCGTCTGTGCTGCTATTTCTTTTGGCTCTAAGTAATTCACTGTACAGAATACTCCAGCGAAAACTAGGAGGATGGCAACTATCAGCATGTAGAATCCAGTTGCCTGCTGTGTCCTTTCTGAATAGCTCTGGGTGCAGGGTGCCTTCCCTGAGGGTTAGCCTATTCCTATCCAGGAAGTCTATTTGTTCCTTACTGTGCTGTTGGGTAAACTTCAAGTTCAGATCATTGACGTTGAGTTTGTCGAATAGGATCAATAGATCCTTCTCACTTCCCTCCCAAACAAAAAAGCATTGTTTATATATCGTAGCCGGACCCTGATCTTGTTGGTCCATTCACTCAGGTCGTTGCCCCAGAGGACCTGCTGCTCCCACCAGCCCACCAGCAAATTGGCGTAGCTTGGGGCGAAGCAGGTCCCCATGGCAGTCCCTTGTACCTGTCTATAGAGAGTATTCTCAAACATAAAAATGTTCTCTTTAAGGCAAGTCTCCATCATCTCAATTAGCATCTGTGTACGTTCAAGGACATTGGCATTCCTGGTCCTCAGATTGTATTTGCAGGCGTTGATGCCATTCTCATGTCTTATACTTGTGTAAAGACTCTCAACGTCTAAACATACCAACCAGCACTCATCTTTCCAACATAAGCTGTATGTTTTCTGAATAAAATCTGTAGTGTCCCGAATATAGGAATTCAAGTTTCATACAAATGGTGCAAGGAAGTGGTCAATGTATACTGATGTATTTTCAAAGATACTGTTTTTTGACGAGACAATAGGGCGTCCAGGCGGGTTGCTGGAGTCCTTTTGTATCTTTGGAAGTAAGTACAATGTGGGAATGGAGGGAGTGTCGTTCTTAAGGAACTGAAACTCGTCCCAATTCAGAAGGTGGTGGTTGGGCCATGTACGCAGTTTTTCCGCTGTAAGTCAAGTGTACATTTTTCAAGTACTCCCTGTCTGTCCTGATGTAGCATGCAGTGTTCCTAAGCTGTCTCAAACCTTCCCTTATATAGTCCTCTCTGTCCATCAGTACTATGTTCCCTCCCGTATCGGAGGGTTTGATGATGATGGTTTGATCATTCTGTAGGGATTTGAGAAATTTCCATTGTGTTTTGCTAAGATTTTGCTGTGGAGATGTTTTTCTACACAGTGTAAGAATGTCATTTGCCACAACTTCTGCAAAGACATCAATGTTGTCTCTCGGGAGCTGTGGCAAATATCTGGATGGGGCTCTGAAGTCTGTTTCTTCATTATCCCCAGTTTCAATTCCAAATCTCGATCTGACAGTGGTCACGTAGTTGGGGTCAAAAATATCTATCTGTTCACCCTGAGTAGGGGCTCCCTCATCTTCAGGCATACATAGATTGTCTAGTACTTGTAGTGTGTTAATGTCCTTTATACTCAAGTTATTGACTGCAGGGTGCTGAGTGACCGTTACTCTGCGCGGGTCTTTGTCAGATCTTATATATCTATTTTCGAACTGAAATCGATATAGAGGGGTGCATACGCTGAACGGCAAGGCCAGCTTGGGAGACGAACTTTTTTCAAAATTTAAAGTGACACGACATTGGTTTTTAAATAAATACCCAGGAATCAGAAAGTAAGCCTACGGTAGCTACTTCTAATAACATGGCAGACAGATGGAGCAAGCGTGAATCTGCACTGAAGGATTTGTTCAGTGAGAGTGGGGATCTAACAGAAGGACTAAGATTTAGTCAAACATCGAGCACATTGAGTACACCACGACTGCAAATGAAGGAGTTGGAACAAGCCAGGGTGATGGAGGTGAACAAATGGTGGGAAAGCGTAACCCTCAAGAAATATATTGATTGTAAGCGTATTCCGAGGGGCTTGAGAATCTTCGTGCGACCCACCCTCAGTGATCTTGACTCGGACCTCCTAATCAAATGGCAGAGTGACACCACTGACTGTTCCATGAAACTATTGGAGACCTTAATAATACATGCTGAAAGGTGACTCAAAGAGGCAATGGAGAAAATTGCCGCGTTGGAGAAATCGCTTGAGAAATTCTGGGAAACACCAGATGGTAAAAAGTCTTTGGAAGAACTTGAAAAAAGACTTGAGAAGCATGAGAATGAAATTCAGTTAAAAAAAGTGAAGAAATTCAATAGGGATAGGATCGACTATGCCTCAGGCAGAGGCTACACATTTGCACGTTGCTTTGATTCCAATTACAAAAAACAATCCATGGAGCAAATCCAGTTGCAAGATCAAACAAGAATATCCAGTGTGGAAAGCTCTGAAGCTAGCTCGGGGGATGAAGGAGCAGTACTGGGAAGATCGAGGATGGATTTTCCCGGGGAGATGCTATTGTTGCATATGACGACAAGGGGAAAAGGAAGAGGAGTTCCACCACCCCCAACCGGACTGGAAGAACGAAAAGAACAAGGCGCAGCAGGAAGAGGCAGGGGAAGAGGAAAGGAAAAGAAGGGGAAACAATAAACAAAGAACCAACAATGAAAGATAATCTGGTGATTAATCTTTCCAGCAAAAGATTGAATATGAAACACATGAACCTACTGAATAAAGGATTGACGTTTTGCCCTATTTCTGGTATGAATTTGGCATCTACACGTGTGGACCTTTATAAATTCTGCAGAAAACTAAAATTGAAAAAACATTTTGCGAATAGGTCCACCCGTTTCTCAAGAGCAGAGCATAGAACATCACCTACGAATCTTACAAGTGAAGACATTGAGTCCTTGAGAACCATGCAGAATCTGATGAATGAGGAAACTCAGCAAGAATCTATACCAGATGTTGCAACAGCAACTGATGTATGTGCTGGTTTGGGCATCGAGACTAACATGACCACCAGGAGTGGTTGTAAAGGAAAATCTAAATTTTGCCCACAGTTACCACCAGGGAACAGGGTGGATGTCTTTCAGGAACTTGTGGCAGAAGACCTGAGGGACATCTATATAAAAGAAAAAGAGCACAATAATCCGATGAATACCAACATGTCAAGGGATGACTGGTGGGCACTATCAGATCTTCGGCATGATATGAGTATAATTATCAAACAATCTGACAAGGGTGGTAATGTCGTTGTGATGGACCGGAATAAATATCTTCAAGAGGTTAGAAGACAGTTGGGAGATGCCACCAAGTATGAAAAGTTGAAATCCAATCCCACCAACGACATCAAAGTGATCTTCCATGAGAAATTAAAACAGTGGCATGGAACAGGCGTAATTGACGATGATGAATTGCGTTATCTGAAGACAGAGCACCCCATCTTGCCGACTCTGTATGTACTGCCAAAAGTACATAAGAGTTTAGAAAATCCTCCTGGGCGGCCAATTGTAAGTTTGTGTGGTTCTTTGCTGGAAAATACATCCAGGTTCATTGATATTTTCCTCTTTCCCTACGTTGCTGATCTTCCATCATACCTACGTGACTCAATGGATTTCCTCAATAGAATCAATAACACACACTGGAAACCTAACTACATCATGGCCACAATTGATGTGGTCTCATTATATACCTCCATCATCCACACAGATGGTTTAAAGGCATGTGAATACTTTATCAGATCGAGATCTTTAAGTTTATTGAGCCACACCAACATGCTCCTCGAAATGATGTCCTTTTGTCTCAACAATAATGTGTTTGTTTTTGATGGAAAATTCTACAGGCAGAACCAAGGAACTGCCATGGGGACATCATTTGCGCCAACATATGCCAACCTCACCATGGGCTTTTGGGAGGCAGAATGCTTGTGGTCAGAAGATAACAACATCAACTTGGAGAGGGTGGTGCTCTGGGTTCGCTATATAGACGACCTGTTTCTCATTTGGGAAGGAGAGGAGGAAGAGCTTAAATGCTTTTTGTCATCCTTGAATATCAACTCCCTCAACCTTCAATTTACTTACATGTATAGCAGAACATCTGTGGATTACTTAGATATAAGGGTCTACATTGAAAATGAGAAAATGTGCACCACCCTCTTCCGAAAGACCACATCATGTAACAGCATTCTGCAAGCAAACAGCGCACACCCAAAAGCCCTAAAGTGGAGTATCCCTTATGGAGAGTTCCTGCGGGCGCGCAGGAACTGCTCTGAGGAGGTGGAGTTTGATAAACAGGTATCTATGATGCTTGATCGTTTCCAGAGGAGAGGGTATCCTTTGACAGTCCTGGAGAATGCATGGGAAAGAGCAACCAATGCCAAAAGAGAGGATCTTCTGTTACCCAAGAACACTAAAATGTCACCTGAGTTGAATGTGGAACCAGTGAGATTCATTACGGATTTTAACAGCTCAAATCAGAGGGTGAAACAGGTGATCAA
This sequence comes from Calotriton arnoldi, assembly GCA_963921515.1. Lineage (NCBI taxonomy): Eukaryota > Metazoa > Chordata > Amphibia > Caudata > Salamandridae > Calotriton > Calotriton arnoldi. The sequence goes on along the minus strand of CAWUFW010005224.1, from coordinate 268,539 downwards.
TAAGCATTGGAGTGTCCTTAAGAGAGATCAGGAATTGAAACCTTTCATTAAAGAACATGCTAATATCACCTACAGAAAAGTACCCTCACTGGGGGGATTATTGACACAAAGCTACTTTTCCAGCAAATCTGTACACCAACAAAAAACAACGTGGTTATCACAGAAGGGCTTTGTGAAATGCACAAAATGTAAAGCCTGTAACTATGGCCGCAATATATCAGAAATAACAACAATTCAAGGTTTGAAGAAAGCAATTAAGGAAAGGATCACATGTGAATCTACCCATGTGGTCTACCTATTGCAGTGTAGATGCGGCCAAAGGTACATCGGAAGCACTGTGAACAAACTTAAATTGCGCATCCTCCAACATTTGCGAGCCATATTAAATAAGGACTTTACGTATGCAATGGCCAAACATATCTGGAGAGAGCATGAAGGGAATTTTGACAAAAACACACTCTCGTACTCTGGCATTGAACACATAACAGCTAACATCAGAGGGGGAGATAGAGAGTCAATATTAAGACGTGCAGAATCAAGATGGATTGTCAACTTGGGCACAGAGATGCCGTGGGGACTAAATGCTGATGCGGAACTATATACTTTTTTGTAAAACATTCTGGTATCTCCCAGTCTTAGAAATAGAATCCTTGGGTTTTATTTTGAAATATGATGTGTACAGAAATGTTAATCAATGGGCCCAATTAATGCTTTTTACCTCTCCCCCTTTCTTAACACCCTCTTTTTCTACACAATTTTTTACACAATTTTCTTTTTACATCTTTTAAATTGATTATTGAATATGTGTAATTAATGCATTGGTTATTTTTGATATGGCAAGCAAGTTGGTGATTTATGGTTATATATTTGTAAAGAAATATTTATGAAGTGCATTTTTAGCAGAATATCTTCCATTGGCAGATATTACTGATGAGGGGTTACTCCAGTTTATATACATTAGTAATGCATATACATGAGTATGTGGATCCAAATTGTGCTGTTGAAAATGGATATGGTTTATCGCATGGGGGTTAGCTGAGGTGATATAATTTAGAGCATAACACAAAATGAGGTTTTACAAATAAGCACTAAGCACTTTATATGTATGGTGGAAAGTATATAGCATCTTAATGTATATTGAAGAGTAGACATTATGGGACTAGTGTTATGGCCGACTGTACAACCAATATTAATTCACCTCAGTTCAAATTCAATCCAAACAGCCTCCGTTTTGCTATAATTGGAGTACGGATATATCATTAAGGTTGAGGGCTGTTTATTGATTTTATATAATCTGTTCAGCGACCTCCCCTTTAGGCACTTTTACCCTCCAATAGAGGGCATATGCATTTTGTACTTCTATAAGCACAGGCACTTTAAGATCCTTTTGTCATCTCTCATATATTTTTCTCAGTAGCTCAGGGAATATGCACAGGCACTTTAAGACCCTTTTGTTATTTCTCATATATCTCTCCAGTAGCTCAGGTAATATGCACAATGCACTTTTTTGAAGCATAAGTCACTTTAACTAGTATAACAAATAAAAACCAAGAAGCATACACATATAAATAAACTTTCAATAGTTCGCATGGTATTACTAGAGAAAGAGCAATAGAGGACCATGGCGCCTTTAGGGGTTTAGAGATATATTATACAATCAATATCAGACTGTGAGTCTAGGGCTCTTTCTGTTAACCATAGGAAATCAATATAAACATAAAGGATTAGATTGTGTACTTCACAAATTTATATCACGTGTAAAGTTATGTCATTTTGAAAAAAGAAAAGAAAAAAAGTCATTTTGTTCACTTTCAAATTATATATGAATCAAATTTTGAATGTGTCTCCTTTAAGAAACTGACCTTGTTTTTAATTGGTGGTGGGGGGAAATGAACCATGCTTCCCCTTTAAATGGACACTTTTGTGAGCACACTTTGACCCAGTAGAAGGCGCAAGCTGAAACGCGTAGGTCATTCCTTTGTATGCACCCCTGCACTTTGCTGTTGTAGGCTTCGTATGAGAGAGGCTAACTGCTACAACTAAATAAAGCCCTTTGAAGCCAGTTCCTGGGAGTGCTGTGCTTCATTATTGCCCTGGAATTGTGTGGATAGCTTCTCTGAAGCGGAGGGCAACCATTTGGATCAAGTGTGGAATACATATATATATATATATATATATATATTCAATTAAAAAACCATAGGTTTTAGGGACAGTTATAGTTAGTTGGACATTGCATTCGTACAAAACCCGTGAAAATCCCCCGTTATAGTTAGTTCAGCTAACTATAACTTGCGCCCCCGCAATGCACTGCTGATGATGTCACATATTACATCACTCATGACATGGTCAGTGACATCACTGATGACATCACTGATGACATCATCCAGTGACTGTGTGTTTCTGTAAAGTTTAAATATGTTTAATATATATAGGCAAAGGCGTATTGAAGAATGAGTGGGTGTCTAAGTGTCTGAATGGATGATTTAGTAGGTGCGTGACTAACTCTATAAGTGAGTGATTAAACGTATCTTACTGAATGCATGGGTTAGTGACTAAACTGGGTGAATGTCTGTATCCGTCTGTCTGTTGGTGTGTAAGTGGATGCATGGATTTGCGAATAGCTACATGAGTGTCTATATGGGTTATTGATCGGTTCTCTGAGTATCTGTATGGGTGCCTGAGTGTTTGTGTGGGTGGGGTGTGTGTGACTCTGTACATAGATGTGTGAGTGGGTGATTCACTTGGTGCATGATTTGAAGAGTGCATCTGTGATGGACTGCTTGGGTGGGTGAGTGTGTGTATGGGTGTGTTAGTGAGTGAATGTATATCTCAGTGGTACATGTGCGAGTAACTACATGTTAAAAGGAGGTATATGTGTGTGTTAGAGTATTTAAAAGGCTATAAGTGAGAGTGTGTGATTGTGAGAGTGGCTGTATGGATGCGTGTGTGCTTGTATCAGTTATTGTATAAGAGCGTAAGAATGTGCTAGAGGTGTAAAAAGGGGCGTGGCCTCTGTACACCTCTCTGCAACGCAGCTCTCTGGCGCATACTGGAGGTTCCTGGTGGGCTAGTTGGCCCCCAGGGACCCCCAGTATTCAAGGGGAATTACTTCCCCTTCTTACAACGCGCCAGGGGGCGCGTTTGCAGACTGCTGCAGGGAGGGGGCGGGGCCTCCGGCACGATGCTGGTCTTTTTTTTTTTTCTCTTTCTTTTTGTTTTCTATGGGAGGGGGGCTGCGTGGCCCCCTTTCCCTCGGCCACTTTTGGCCCCGGGGACCCCATCCCCCGGGGCCTGAGGATTTTCTTTTTTTTTTTTTTTAAACGGGAAGGGGGCCGCGTGGCCCCCCTTCCCTGGGCCTCTATTGGCCCCGGGGACCCCATCCCCCGGGGCATGCCCTCTTTTTTTTAATAACAAATTATTTGGAGGGGGGCTGCGTGGCCCCCCTCCTCAGGCCATTTAAGGCCCCGGGGACCCCATCCCCCGGGGCCGGCCTTTACGTTTTTATTTTTTACATTTATTTTTGGGGAGGGGGTCTGCGTGGCCCCCCTCCCAGGCCACTAATGGCCCCGGGGACCCCATCCCCCGGGGCCTGGCCACTCGTTGGGGACCGTGGGGGGTCCCGAATCCCCGCACGGTCCCGCCGGCTCCCCGCGTCCTGCGGGAGCCGGCATTGCTTTCCATAAGGGGAGCTGCCGACATGCAGCTCCCCTTATGGAAAAGCAATCTGCTTTGCTTCATTGAAGCGAGAGCAGGTTTCCTGCTCTCGCTTCAATGAAGCAAGCAAGTTTGCAATGACAGGACGGGAGCCGCGAGGCTCCCGTCCTGCCATTGCAAACAGCAGTGTCCCGGGGGTAGGCACCCCGGGACACTGCAGGAGCCAGCCCTGGGGGTGGCGGTCCCCAGGAGCCACCACAGGCTCCAGGGAGGGGGCCGCGCGGCCCCCTCCCTTCAATTGCACAGCCCCAGGGAGGTGGTGGTCCCGGGGCTTCGGGGTCCGAAACGGACCCCCACATTTCTTTCATTAGTGCCCCGGGAGGTGGCGATCCCCGGGGCATGTGGGGGGGCTGGAGCCCCCCACACAGGTAATTTGTTTGTTAAAAAAATAAGCCCCGGGGGGTGGCGGTCCCCGGGGCTGCGGGGGGCCATGTGCCCCCCCGCCAGCATTATTTATATAAAGCCCCGGGGGTGGCAGTCCCCGGGGCTTGGGGGGCCTTAGAGGCCCCCCCCATAAAATATAAACCCACCCCCCACATGCCCCCGGGACTTGGCCCACCCGGGGACAAAATAGCCTCAAAGCGCAGGAGACCGCGCTTCGATTTTTTTTTAATCACGGCGGGATCCGCGCACCCTAAGCGCATCCCGCTGATTTGTTTTTTTAAAAAAAAAAATGCTTTTTTCTGCCCAGGGGGTCCTTGTGGGACCCCCTGGGCAGACCTAGGGGTCAGGGTGTTTCTACCCTGCCCCCTTTTTGCGTTTTGCGACTTGTTTCTGTGCCTCGGTTCTACCGAGGCATAAAATGGCTGCCAACACTTCCTGATTTGGAGTGTTGACAGCCACTTGACAGCCAATTAGCATGCAGCTCATGATCGGGAGGGTGCGCGGACCCTAAGCGGCCATAGATATATATGTGATTTTACTTTTGATTTTCTCAGGAACTACTGAACGGATTTACACCATTTAACCAAAAGGCACGACTCTGAACCAAGGGCTACCTTTTTGCCAAAGTTGGTGTAATTCCGTTCAGCAGTTCAGGCTGTAGCTGCGATGAAAGGTTCCTATGGAAAATTGCATGGGGAAAACACGTTTTGGGACCCCCCTTTTTTCTCGGCCCCACTTGACAAATCACCCCGAGACTTTCAGGATAGGAGCGGACTGGAGCACCCCACGAGTTTTGAAAATTTCACGAAGATTCGTCAACCGGCGCAAAAGTTATTTCAAATAGAATGTTGCGGATTTCCTATGGAAAATAGGTCCTAACTATAACTATCTAGTGGCGACCGCCAGTAGATAATATATATATATATATATATTATCTACTGGCGGTCGCCAGTAGATAGTTATAGTTAGGACCTATTATCCATAGGAAATCCGCGACATTCTATTTGAAATAACGTTGGCGCCGGTTGACGAATCTTCGCGAAAGTTTCCAACTTGTTGGGCGCTCCGCTCCGCTCCTGCCCTGAAAGTCTCGGGTTGATTCGTCAAGCGGGGGCCGAGAAAAGGGGGTCCCAAAACGCGTTTTCCCCATTCATTTTTCCATAGGAACCTTTAGTCGCAGCTACAGCCCGAACTGCTGAACGGAATTACACCAAATTTGGCAAAGAGTAGCCCTTGGTTCAGACTGGTGCCTTTTGCTTAAATGGTGTAAATCCGTTCAGTAGTTCCTGAGAAAATCACGAAGTAAAGTCACATATATATCTATGGCCAGTAGGGTCCGCGTACCTCCCGATCACGAGCTGCATGCTAATTGGCTGTCAGCTGGCTGTCAACATTCCGATTCAGGAAGTGTTGGCAGCCATTTTGTCCGAGGGACAGAAACAAGTGCGCAAAGTGCACAAAGGGGACAGGGTAGAAACACCCTAACCCCCTAGGCCTGCTCAGGGGGTCCCACAAGGACCCCCTGGGCAAAAAAAAGCATTTTTTTTTATTTTTAAAAATCGGCAGGATGCGCTCAGGGTGCGCGGATCCTGCCGAAAAAAAAAAAAATCGAAGCACGGTCTCCCGCGCTTCGATGTTAATTTGCCCCCGGGTGGGCCAAGTCCCGGGGGCATGGTGGGGGTTAAACTTATGTATGGGGGGCCTCTAAGGGCCCCCAAGCCCCAGGGACCGCCACCCCGGGGCTTAACAAAATGGTGCGGGAGGGCTCTTTGCCCTCCCGCTGCCCCGAGGACCGCCACCTCCCCGGGGCTTCTGTTTTTTTAACCTGTGTGGGGGCTCCAGCCCCCACATGCCCGAGACCGCCACCTCCCGGGGCACTAAGAATAAAAATGGGGGTCCGTTTTGGACCCCGAAGCCCCGGGGATCACCACCTCCCGGGGCTTTGAAAATGTGGGGAGGGGGCCGCGCGGCCCCTCTCTGGAGCCAGTGATGGCCCTGGGGACCGCCACCCCCAGGGCCGGCTCCTGCAGTGTCCCGGGGTGCCTACCCCGGGACACTGTTGTTTGCAATGGCAGGACGGAGCCTCGCGGCTCCCGTCCTGTCATTGCAAACTTGCTTTGGATATTGGAAGAGAGAGCAGGAAACCTGCTCTCGCTCCAATATCCCAAAGCTGATTGCTTTCCACATGGGGAGCAGCATGTTAGCTGCTCCCCATGTGGAAAGCTAATGCCGGCTTTCGCGCAGGAGGCGGGGAGCCGGCTGGGACTGTGGGGAGGTTGGGGACCCCCACAGTCCCCAACTAGAGGCCAGGCCCCGGGGATGGGGTTCCCGGGGCCATAAGTGGCCAGGGAGGGGGCCACGCAGCCCCCTCCCCAAATTTTAAAAAACGAAATAAAAAGAAAAAAAAGTGCAAGGCCGGCCCCGGGGATGGGGTCCCCGGGGCCTTAAATGGCCTGAGGAGGGGAGCCACGCAGCCCCCCTCCAAATAAAAATATAAAAATCGAGGCCATGCCCCGGGGATGGGGTCCCGGGGCCAATACAGGCCCAGGGAAGGGGAGCCACGCGGCCCCCTTCCCGTTTTTTTTTTTTTAATTTAAAAAAATAAAATGCTCAGGCCCCGGGGGATGGGGTCCCGGGGCCAAAAGTGGGCAAGGAAGGGGCCACGCAGCCCCCTCCCATTAAAAAAATAGAAGAAAAAAAAACGACCGGCATCGTGCCGGAGGCCCGCCCCCTCCCTGCAGTACTCTGCAAGCGCGCCCCTGGCGCGTTTGCAGAGGAACGAATTCCCTTGAATACTGGGGGTCCCTGGGGTCCAACTAGCCCACCAGGAACCTCCAGTATGCGCCAGGAGGCTGCGTTGCAGAGACGTGTACAGAGGCCACGCCCCTTTTGACACCTCTCTGCAACGCAGCTCTGTGGCGCTTTTTGGAGGTATATGGTGGGCTAGTTGGACTCCAGGGACCCTCAGGATTCAAGGGGACTTAATCCCCCAACTTAAAACGCGCCACGGGGCGCGTTTGCACAGTGGTGAAGGGAGGGGGCGGGGCTTCAGGTGACATGTGTGCAAACAGGCCCCGTGGCGCGTTTTAAGATGGGGAATAAATTCCTTTTCAATCCTGAGGGGTCCCTAGGGGCCAACTAGCCCACCAGGTACCTCCAGTAAGCGCCACGGAGCTGCGTTGCAGAGTGTTGTACAAAGGGCGTGGCCTCTGAACACCTCTCTGCAACGCAGCCCCTGAGCGCATACTGGAGGTACCTGGTGGGCTAGTTGGCCCCTAGGGACCCTCGGGATTGAGGAGGAATTAATTGTCCAACTTAAAACGCGCACAGGGCGTGTTTGCAGACATGTCACCTTAGGCCCCACCCCCTTCCTTCACCATTGTGCAAATATTCCTCTAAAATCAGCCGAACTACGAATTCCGATTTACTCACCTGTTATCAGGAGAGACCGCAGTGCTGCATCTTTGAGCCCAGTACTGATCCTGAAAAGTAATTCTAACCGTACTTACCAGTAACTTGAATTTCCTTCCATAGGATATCATTGCCTGCTTTTTGCTGAAAAAGTTTCTGTGTCAATTTTTGAAACATACAAATATTCCTCTAAAATCAGCCGAAATACGAATTTCGATTTACTCACCTGTTATCAGGAGAGACCTCATTGCTGCATCTTTCAGCCCAGTACTGGTCCTGAAAAGTAATTTTAACCGTACTTACCAGTAACTTGAATTTCCTTCCATAGGCTAACATTGACTGGTTTCACTTGGAAATTCTTCTAAGTGTGGAGTTTTGGAACTTTATAATATTCCTCTAAAATCAGCCGAAATACGAATTCCGATTTACTCACCTGTTATCAGGAGAGACCTCAGAGCTGCATCTTTCAGCCCAGTACTGATCCTGAAAAGTAATTTTAACCGTACTTACCAGTAACTTGTATTTCCTTCCATAGGAATCCATTGTCTGGTTTTCAGCAGAAAAGTTTCAGTGTCGATTTTCACAAACTACAAATATTCCTTAAAAATCGCCTGTATGACCTAAACGCATTCTTTCAACTGTTTACAGGAGATGCACCACTGACTAAGAAAAAGTAACGATAACACTACTTACCTGCTAAGTGAATTTCCTCCCATAGGATAACATTGGTGATTCTATGTGAAGAAGTTTCTAAGTGTCAACTTTTAAAATACAATAATATTCCTTAAAAATCACTACTGTAACCAAAACGCTTTTACTCAACTGTTTACAGGAGATGTCCCAGGACTGAATCTAGGATCCAGTCCTGTGGTTAGAAAAGTAATCCATAAAGTAACTAATTGCATTTAACTAGAAATTCACATTGAGCTCAATGTTGCATTGTGTTTGAAATTGTGTTGCCCATTGCAACAACTGTAACTACTGTACTTAAAAGTCTATTGCCTATTTTCAAAGTATTTAAACTAAAGTAATTCATTCTGAGAAAGTATATTTTGTAATGTAATGTATAATGTAATTACAATTTAATTTAAAAAATAAAATATCTAAAAATAAATAGTTTAAAAAAATGTAGTAAATCAGTATCAAAAAAATAAATATAACAATTAATACATTTAAAAATTGTCATTTACAAAACCTTTGAAATTCACTGAAAAAAACCATAGGTTTCAGACATGTTATAGTTAGGAATTAGCATTTAAAAAACCTTTGAAATTCACTGAACAAACCATAGGTTTCAGGTACGTTATAGTTAGAAATTAGCATTTAAAAAACCTTTGAAATTCACTGAAAAAACCATAGGTTTTAGGGACAGTTATAGTTAGTTGGACATTGCACTCGTACAAAACCCGTGAAATTCCCCCGTTATAGTTAGTTCAGCTAACTATAACTCGCGCCCCCGCAATGCACTGCTGATGATGTCACATATTACATCACTCATGACATGGTCAGTGACATCACTGATGACATCACTGATAACATCTCAAATGACATCACTGATGACATCATGCAGTGACTGTGTGTTTCTGTAAAGTTTAAATATGTTTAATATATATGCCAAGGCGTATTGAAGAATGAGTGGGTGTATAAGTGTCTGAATGGATGATTTAGTAGGTGCGTGACTGACTCTATAAGTGAGTGATTAAACGTATCTTACTAGATGCATGGGTTAGTGACTAAACTGTGTGAATGTCTTTATCCGTCTGTCTGTTGGTGTGTAAGTGGCTGCATGGGTTTGTAAATAGCTACATGAGTGTCTATTCGAGTTATTGATTGGTTGTCTGAGTATCTGTATGGGTGCCTGAGTGTTTGTGTGGGTGGGGTGTGTGTGACTGCACATAGATGTATCAGTGGGTGATTCACTGGGTGCATGGTTTCAAGAGTGCAACTGTGATGGACTGTATGGGTGGGTGATTGTGTGTATGGGTGTGTTAGTGAGTGAATGTATATCTCAGTGGTACATGTGTGAGTAACTACATATGTGAAAGGCAGTATATATGTGTGTTGGAGTATATAAATGGGTATAAGTGAGAGTGTGTGATTGTGAGAGTGGCTGTATGGATGAGTGTGTACTTGTATTAGTGATTGTATAAGAGCGTAAGAATGTGCTAGTATTTGTATGAGTAAGTGAGCTGGTGTGTGTATAACTGTATAGGTGAGTAAATGGCAGTGTGATTAATTATTTGCATGACTGACTAGGTGTGTGAGTACCTCTATGGATGAGTGGCGGTGTTTGAGTGTCTATATAGGAGTATGAGTGCATATGATAGTCCTGTACTGAGTCACCGTAAGTATGAGTGACTGTACAGGTGAGTGAGTGGATGTGTGTGTAGACCTAAGAATCAGTGAGTGGGTATGTAGTTATTGGTGTTGGAGTGTCTATGGTTTTGAGAATGGCAGTCTGTAATTTAGAGTGGGTGTATCAAAGGTTATATTAGGGTGTGAGAAGATGCATCAAATTATCACATGGATGATGTCATCAGTGATGTCATCAGTGATGTCATTTGAGATGTCATCAGTGATGTCATCAGTGATGTCACTGACCATGTCATGAGTGATGTAATATGTGACGTCATCAGCAGTGCATTGCGGAGCGCGTGTTATAGTTAGCTGAACTAACTATAACGGGGGAATTTCACTGGTTTTGTACGAGTGAAATGTCCAACTAACTATAACTATCCCTAAAACCTATGGTTTTTTCAGTGAATTTCAATTTTTTTTAAAATGCTAATTTCTAACTATAACGTGTCTGAAACCTATGGTTTTTTCAGTGAATTTCAAAGGTTTTTTAAATGCTAATTTCTAACTATAACGTGCCTGAAACCTATGGTTTTTAAGTGAATTTCAAAGGTTTTTTAAATGCTAGTTTCTAACTATGCCTACAGAGGTAGGACATGTGAAGAAAGAAGAAAAAATGCACAGAAAGAAGCAAAAGAAATGCAGAAAGAAGCAACAGAAGTCCTCAAAGACGAAGAAAAGAGCAGGAAGAAGCAAGACATGTGCAGAAAGAACCAACAGAGGAGCAGAAAGAGGCCTTGTTGCAAAATCATCCTGTGCACACAACTTTTTCAGACGGGTACTGGTGGTAACTGACTCGGACTAACCAGGCCTAGAGCCAGTGCTATGCTAAAAGACACTTAGAATACAGTGAAAACACCTACATACACTAGGGAACACTATGCGTTGGGGTACCCCTGTGATTAGCATGACCTCCTCTGTAAGGGCCTAGTACATAATAGGGCAGGGGGATTAAAACTTCCTCTTAAAATGCGCCCCGGGGCGCGTTTGCACAGTGGTGAAGGGAGGGGGGGGCCTGAGGTGACATGTGTGCAAACACGCCCTGTGGCCGTTTTAAGTTGGGAGATTAAGTCCCCTTGAATCCTGACGGTCCCTGGGGTCCAACTAGCCAACCAGGTACCTTCAGTAAGCGCCACAGAGCTGCGTTGCAGAGAGATGTAAAAAGGGGCATGGCCTGGACCACCTCTCTGCAACGCAGCACAGTGGCGCTTACTGGAAGCACCTGGTGGGCTAGTTGGCCCCCAGGGGCCCTCAGGATTGAAAGGGAATGAATTCCCCAACTTTAAATGCGCCACAGGGCGTTTTTGCACACATGTCACTTCAGGCCCCGCCCCCTTCCTTCACCACTGTGCAAACGCACCCCGTGGTGTGTTTTAAGTTGAGGGATTAAGTCCCCTTGAATCCTGAGGGCCCCTGGGGTCCAACTAGCCCACCAGGTACCTCCAGTAAGTGCCACAGAGCTGCATTGCAGAGAGGTGTAAAAAGGGGAGTGGCCTGGACCACCTCTCTGCAACGCAGCCCTGTGGCGCTTACTGGAGGTACCTGGTAGGCTAGTTGGCCCCCAGGGACCCTCAGGATTGAAGAGGAATTGATTCCCCAACTTAAAACGCACCACAGGGCGTGTTTGCACACATGTCACCTCTGGCCCCGCCCCTCCCTTCACCACTGTGCAACAGCGCGTCCCGTGGCGCATTTTAAGTTGGGGGATTATGTCCCCTTCAATCCTGAGGGTCCCTGGGGTCAACTAGCCCACCAGGTACCTCCAGTTAGCGCCACAGGGCTGCGTTGCAGAGAGGTGGTCTGAGGCCACGCCCCTTTTACACCTCTCTGCATCGCAGCCCTGTGGCGCTTACTGGCAGTACCTGGTGGGCTAGTTGGCCCCTGGGACCCTCAGGATGAAGGGGAATTAATTCCCCACCTTAAAACGCGCCACAGGGCCTGTTTGCACACATGTCACATCAGCCCCCGCCCCTCCCTTCACCACTGTGCAAACGCGCTCTGTGGTGCGTTTTAGGTTGGGGATTAAGTCCCTTGAATCCTGAGGGTCCCTGGGGGCCAACTAGCCCACCAGGTCCCTCCAGTAAGCGCCACAGAGCTGCGTTGCAGAGAGGTGTAAAAAGGGGCGTGGCCTGGACCACCTCTCTGCAACGCAGCCCTGTGGCACTTACTGGAGGTACCTGGTGGGCTAGTTGGCCCCCAGAGACCCCCAGTATTCAAGGGGAATTCATTTCCCAACTTAAAACGCGCCACAGGGCGCGTTTGCAGAGTGTTGCTGGGAGGGGGCGGGGCCTCGGCGATGCTGGTGTTTTTTTTTTTTTTTTAAGAAGGGGGGCTGTGTGGCCCCCCTTCCTTTCCTATTTTGTGGGCCCTGGGGACCCCATCCCCCAGGGCCTGGCCCCCTTTTAAAAAAAAAAAAAAATGTAAATGGGAGGGGGGCCGCGTGTGCCCCCCTCCCGTGGCCAATTCCGGCCCCGGGGACCCCATCCCCCGGGGCATGGCCAAACATCTTGTTTTTTTATAGGAAGGGGGGGCTGCATGGCCCCCCCTCCTAAGGCCTCTATTGGCCCCGGGGACCCCATCCCCCGGGGCCTGGCCATCCTTTTTTTTTTTTTTTTTGTGAGGAGGGCCGCGTGGCCCCCCTCCTCAGGCCAAATATGGCCCCGGGGACCCCATCCCCCGGGGCCTGCTCTCTCCTTTTTAAAAAAATAAATAAATACACAGGGGAGGGGGGCCGCGTGGCCCCCCTCCCGGGCCACTACTAGCCCCGGGGACCCCATCCCCCGGGGCTGGCCCTCTCCGTTGGGGAACGTGGGGGGAGCCCCAATGCCCCCACGGTCCCTGCCGGCTCACCGCCTCCTGCGGGAGCTGGCATTGCTTTTCCACATGGGGAGCTGCTAACATGCAGCTCCCCATGTGGAAAAGCAATCTGCTTTGCTTCATTGAAGCGAGAGCAGGTTTCCCTGCTCTCGCTTCATTGAAGCAAAGCAGTTTGCAATGACAGGGCGGGAGCCGCGAGGCTCCCGCCCTGTCATTGCAAACAGCAGTGTCCTGGGGGTGGGCACCCCGGGACACTGCAGGAGCCGGCCCTGGGGGGTGGTGGTCCCCAGGGCCATCACAGGCTCCAGGAGGGGGGCCGCGCGGCCCCCCTCCCAAAATCTGCACAGCCCCGGGGAGGTGGTGGTCCCCGGGGCTCGGGGGTCCGTCACGGACCCCCAAATTTGAATAATTAGTGCCCTGGGGAGGTGGCGGTCCCCGGGGCGTGTGGGGGGGGCTCGAGCCCCCTCACACAGGTATTTTAAAAGAAAGGAGAGCCCCGGGGGGTGGTGGTCCCCGGGGCAGCTTCGATGTTAATTTGCCCCCGGGTGGGCCAAGTCCCGGGGGCATGCTGGGGGGGGGTTTATTTTATGTATGGGGGCCTCTAAGGGCCCCCAAGCCCGGGGACCACCACCCCCGGGGCTTTATCATAAATGGTGCGGGAGGGCTCTGAGCCCTCCCGCAGCCCCCGGGGACCGCCACCTCCCGGGGCTTTTTTATTTATTTTTAAAGCCTGTGTGGGGGCTCCAGCCCTCCCACACGCCCAGGGACCACCACCTCCCGGGGCACTAAGAAAATTGAAAATGGAGGTCCGTTTTGGACCCCCAAGCCCGGGGACCACCACCTCCCGGGGCTTTCAAAATGTAGGGAGGGGGCCGCGCGGCCCCCTCCTGGAGCCCTTGATGGCCCTGGGGACCGCCACCCCCCACGGCCGGCTCCTGCAGTGTCCCGGGGTGCCTACCCCCGGGACACTGCTGTTTGCTATGACAGGACGGGAGCCTCGCGGCTCCCGCCCTGTCATAGCAAACTTGGTTTGCATTTTGAAAGAGAGACAGGAAACCTGCTCTCTCTTTCAAAAATGCAAACCATTGCTTTTCCACATGGGGAGCAGCATCTTAGCTGCTCCCCATGTGGAAAAGCAATGCCGGCTCCCATAGGACGCGGGGAGCCGAGCGGGACTGTGGGGGATTGGGGACCCCCCACAGTCCCCAACCAGAGGCCAGGCCCCGGGGGATGGGGTCCCCGGGGCCATAAGTGGCCCAGGAGGGGGCCACGCAGCCCCCCTCCCCAAATAAAAAAATAAAAAAAAATAAGGGCAAGGCCGGCCCCGGGGATGGGGTCCCGGGGCCTTAAATGGCCTGGAGGAGGGGGCCACGCAGCCCCCTCCATATTTTTTATTTTAAAAAGAGGGCATGCCCCGGGGATGGGGTCCCCGGGGCCAATAGAGGCCCAGGGAAGGGGGGCCACGCAGCCCCCCTCCCATAACAAAAAAAAAAAATGGCATCGTGCCGGAGGCCCCGCCCCCTCCCTGCAGTACTCTGCAAACGCGCCCCCTGCCGCGTTTTAAGAAGGGGAAGTAATTCCCCTTGAATACTAGGGTCCCTGGGGGCCAACTAGCCCACCAGGAACCTCCAGTATGCGCCAGGAGCTGCCTTGCAGAGAGGTGTACAGAGGCCACGCCCTTTTACACCTCTCTGCAACGCAGCTCTGTGGCGCTTAATGGAGGTAGCTGGTGGGCTAGTTGCACCCCAGGGACCCTCAGGATTCAAGGGGAGTTAATCCCCCGACTTAAAACGCGCCACGGGGCGCGTTTGCACAGTGGTGAAGGGAGGGCGAGGCGAGCTGGTATGTGTGCAAACAGGCCCCGTGGCGCGTTTTAAGATGGGGAATTAATCCCTTCAATCCTGAGGGTCCCTGAGGCCAACTAGCCCAACAGGTACATCCAGAAAGCGCCACAGAGCTGCGTTGCAGAGAGGTGTAAAAAGGGGTGTGGCCTCTCTACACGTCTCTGCAACGCAGCCCCTAGCGCATACTGGAGGTTCCTGGTGGGCTAGTTGGCCCCTAGGGACCCTCATGATTCAAGGGGACTTAATCCCCCAACTTAAAACGCGCCACGGGCGCGTTTGCACAGATGTCACCTCAGGCCCCGCCCCTCCCTTCACCATTGTGCAAATATTCCTCTAAAATCTGCCGAACTACGAATTCTGATTTACTCACCTGTTATCAGGAGAGACCTCAGTGCTGCATCTTTCAGCCCAGTACTAGTAATTTTAACCGTACTTACCAGTAACTTGAATTTCCTTCCATAGGATATCATTGCCTGCTTTTTGCTGAAAAAGTTTCTAAGTGTTGATTTTTGAAACATACAAATATTCCTCTAAAATCAGCCGAAATACGAATTCCGATTTACTCACCTGTTATCAGGAGAGACCTCAGTGCTGTATCTTTCAGCCCAGTACTGGTCCTGAAAAGTAATTTTAACCGTACTTACCAGTAACTTGAATTTCCTTCCATAGGCTAACATTGACTGGTTTCACTTGGAAATTCTTCTAAGTGTGGAGTTTTGGAACTTTAAAATATTCCTCTAAAATCAGCCGAAATACGAATTTTGATTTACTCACCTGTTATCAGGAGAGACCTCAGTGCTGCATCTTTTAGCCCAGCACTGACCCTGAAAAGTAATTTTAACCGTACTTACCAGTAACTTATATTTTCTTCCATAGGAATCCATTGTCTGGTTTTCAGCAGAAAAGTTTCAAAGTGTCGATTTTCACAAACTACAAATATTCCTTAAAAATCGCCTGTATGACTTAAACGCATTCTTTCAACTGTTTACAGGAGATGCACCAGTGCTGGATCCAGGATCCAACACTGAGTAAGAAAAAGTAACGATAACAGTTTTTACCTGCTAAGTGAATTTCCTTCCATAGGATAACATTGGTGATTCTATGAGAAAAAGCTTCAAAGTGTCAACTTTTAAAATACAATAATATTCCTTAAAAATCACTACTGTAACCAAAACGCTTTTACTCAACTGTTTACAGGAGATGTCCCAGGACTGAATCTAGGATCCAGTCCTGTGGTTAGAAAAGTAATCCATAAAGTAACTAATTGCATTTAACTAGAAATTCACATTGAGCTGAATGTTGCATTGTGTTTGAAAATGTGTTGCCCATTGCAACAACTGTAACTACTGTACTTAAAAGTCTATTGCCTATGTGCAAAGTATTTAAACTAAAGTAATTCATTCTGAGAAAGTATTTTTTGTAATGTATAATGTAATTACAATGTAATTTAAAAATAAAATATGTAAAAAAAAATTGTTTCTAAAAATGTAGTAAATCAGTATGAAAAAAATAAATATAACAATTAATACATTTAAAAATTGTCATTTACAAAACCTTTGAAATTCACTGAAAAAACCGTAGGTTTAAGACATGTTATAGTTAGGAATTAGCATTTAAAAAACCTTTGAAATTCACTGAAAAAACCATAGGTTTCAGACACGTTATAGTTAGAAATTAGCATTTAAAAAACCTTTGAAATTCACTGAAAAAACCATAGGTTTCAGGCACGTTATAGTTAGAAATTAGCATTTAAAAAACCTTAGAAATTCACTGAAAAAACCATAAGGTTTTAGGGACAGTTATAGTTAGTTGGACATTGCACTCGTACAAAACCCGTGAAATTCCCCCGTTATAGTTAGTTCAGGTAACTATAACTCGCGCCCCGCAATGCACTGCTGATGACGTCACATATTACATCACTCATGACATGGTCAGTGACATCACTGATGACATCACTGATGACATCTCAAATGACATCACTGATGACATCACTGATGACATCATCCATGTGAGAATTTAATGCATCTTCTCACACCCTAATATAAGTTTTGATACACCCACTCTAAATTACAGACTGCCATTCTCAAAACCATACACACTCCAATACCAATAAGTACATACCCACTCACTGATTCTTAGGTCTACACACACACATCTACTCACTCACCCGAACAGTCACTCATACTTACAGTCACTCAGTACAGGACTATCATATGCACTCATACACCTATATAAACACTCACACAACGCAACTCATCCATAGAGGTACTCACACACCTAGTCAGTCATGCAAATAATTAATCACACTCCAATTTACTCACCTATACAGTTATACACACCAGCTCACTTACTCATAAAAATACTAGCACATTCTTACGCTCCTATGCAATCACTGATGCAAGCACACACTCATCCATATAGCCACTCTCACAATCACACACTCTCACTTATAGCCATTTATATACTCCAACACACATATATACTGCCTTTCACATATGTAGTTACTCACACATGTACCACTGAGATATACATTCAATCACTAACACACCCATACACACACTCACCCACCCATACAGTCCATCACAGACGCACTCTTGAAACCATGCACCCAGTGAATCACCCACTCACACATCTATGTACAGAGTCACACACACCCCACCCACACAAACACTCAGGCACCCATACAGATACTCAGACAATCAATCAATAACCCATGTAGACACTCATGTAGCTATTCAGAAAGCCATGCAGCCGCTTACAAACCAACAGACAGACGGATACAGACATTCACACAGTTTAGTCACTAACCCATGCATTCAGTAAGATACATTTAATCACTCACTTGTAGAGTCAGTCACTCACGTACTAAATCATCCATTCAGACACTTATACACCCACTCATTCTTCAATACACCTTTCCCTATATATATTAAACATATTTAAACTTTACAGAAACACACAGTCACTGGATGATGTCATCAGTGATGTCATCAGTGATGTCATTTGAGATGTCATCAGTGATGTCATCAGTGATGTCACTGACCATGTCATGAGTGATGTAATATGTGACGTCATCAGCAGTGCATTGCGGGGCGCGAGTTATAGTTACCTGAACTAACTATAACGGGGGAATTTCACGGAGTTTTGTACGAGTGCAATGTCCAACTAACTATAACTGTCCCTAAAACCTTATGGTTTTTCAGTGAATATATATATATATATATATATATCCAAAGGATTCCGCCACCATATCACTCCAAAAGACGAAAATGCAGACCCAGGATCAGTGCGATAGTCAGTTTATTTGGAAAACTCCTGCACCTCCGCCATATATATATATGAATCAGTCTGTTTCTATTTCAATAATTATCCCCCACAGACACGGCTGAGTCATAAAACACAATTGCTTATTTACCTTAAAAAATGCATAACAAATGTAAAAATGCTTCTTTTACAAATATGACTACATGTAAAAAATAAAATGTATAATGTAATGTATATTAATAAAAATTAAATGGATATATATGCATGTTTATTACATCTATACAATTATAAACCACAACATATAAAAAAATGAAAAATGTATAAACATAATATACCCATGGCAAAACAAAATAAGGCACATTGTAGAAAGTGTTGGACTTTGAGGGATTTATATTTATAATATTTACTATTCCCATTCTAATCTAAACCGCACTGGGGAAAGAGTCTAGATTAACTATTCATACTCAAATGTAAGCCATATCGGGAAAAGTGTTAGACTTTAATGGGTGAAGATTTAATATTCCCATTCTAATCTAAGTCACATTAAGGAAAATATTGGACTTTGAAGGATGTATATTTATTATTCCCACTCCAATTTAATATATATGTATATATATGTATATATGATGACAAGATGATTTTACTGCATGCTGCAAAATTGCCACGTTTTTGCCATGTCACAATAAACATAGAAAAGTCACTAATAGATACTATAAATACAATGTCCATTTTCAAACGCGCTATGTGATCAAGACCACAGGCTTGTGGTCGAAACGCGTCATCCTGACATGCTAAGGCAATAAACTGATTCATAGTATCTTCAACTGGAGTCTGTGCCCTTGTTTGGCCCGCTGCGGTCGTTCACTGGGATTCTGGTTTCATATATATATATATATATATATATATATATATATCCACTGACAATATCCTTGTGCATACACGCACACACAGGATCACGGACTCAGATTTTCGCTGTTGCCAAAATTAGTGCTTTATTTTTCAAATGAGAAGGTGCTGCCTCTGACGCGTTTCGGACACAAGCTGTGTCCTTGATCACATAACAAACGTATTCAAAAGCGGGAAATTTAAAGAAAGCATACAACTTCCGGTAACGTGATCGGCATGCGAATGAAAATGGAAAACATACTATGGATTAATATCCACCGCTTTACAGATATTTTGGATACAATTATTCTCACATATTGTGCTTAGATCGTAAATGCATTTTAGGTATTAAGTACATAAAAGAAATACATTTTGGGTATTAAATACATGAAGGAAATAAATAAATAAAGTGCACAGTGCATGGCATGTAACAGATTTTACACGTATGTCGAATAGTTAGATATTTGATGCGTACAAATACAAATAATACGCTGAAAAGTAAACCAATAATTTTACGAAATGCTAAAAATATTAAATATCTGTATCATTAAAAAGCATCTCTTTTTCTGTATGTGAACACTGCACCCTAATGCGCTGTTCTTCTCATATCCAACATCGCGTATAATGTTATTCATGGTTGGTACAATTGTACCTTACACACATTCATCTGTATATTTGGTATAAAGTGCTCAAAGTGCTTAATGGCAATAATGTCATTACCATACTATTTCATAAATACCCTCCATTATATGTGCAAATACGCAGAGAAAAGCAGAGTCTTCATAGATATGTATAAAAAAGTGCCAATGGCTAATCAGTACCGGACCGTGCAAAGTGCAAAAGTGCAAAGAAAGCAATTGTTGTGCAAAAGTGCAAAAACAGATCTAAAACTTTTGGGATTCTATGGCGGGAATTTCATCTATATATACACAATGTCATAGAGGAAAAATACAGGAATGTTTGTTCTCACTAGGTACCAATACCTTATGTAAATATTATATAAATACCTATAAATTCCTATACTTATGATAATTAATCTGATAGATTTCTTATCTACATTGTCTATAAGAAAGAAGTTATAAATCCTCGATGTTAAAAAATGGAAACTAACCGAAAGAAGAACCTAGTTGGTTATCTACGTTTTATGCTAGAACAGTATCGGATCTTACTTTAACAACTTATCGTCTGAGCCCCTACCTTACAGAAAATTATGTAAATCCTCCCCGATATTTAACCCTAAAGGGGACTTAGTGTCCAGCTCTATAATATATCTTGACTCGAGCTGGCGCAATTGTTTTTCCCGATTACCACCTCTCTTACTGGGGGATACTGCATCGATGACAAAGTATTGCAGACATTTCAGATTGTTGTCATATACAGCTTTAAAATGTCTAGCAACGGGATAAGCCGGGTCGGAATTTACTATTGCACGGAGATGCTGGAGGATGCGCACATGTACTTGCAGCTTAGTGCTTCCCACGTAGCACAAATTACAGCTGCATCTAAGTATATACACTGCATAGTCGGTCCTGCATGTATAATGTTCTCTAATTGCGATAGATTTCTCTACCAAGGGCGATTTGTAAGTGGAGGTGTTCGTACCAAATTTGCAAGCTCTGCAGGAGCTGCACTTAAAAAACCCTTTTCTCGGTGATAGCCAATTCTCTGTTTTTACCGTCTCGGGCTGTTCTTGACTAGATCGTTTCTCATAGAATATGCCTTGCGAAATGTGACGGTGGGACTCTTGGGGAGAACCTTTCTTAGTGTAGCATCTGTCAACACTATCGGCCACTGTTTCTTAATAATAGCTTTGATTGTTGTTGCCTGCTTACTATAGGAAGTCACCAACCGTATCTCCATATTGTCACTAGGTTCTTGGTTGGCTCTATCTATAGGTTCAATTGTTTCATGTCTGTCAGGATTTAATAGAGCTTCCTGTTCCTTAGTGTTAGCCTTTCTCCTGGCTATCTCCAATTTCTTGGAATTGTATCCTCTAGCTTCAAGCCTCTTTTTTGTTTTGTTTTGATGGTATTCATGGGCTTCTATTGTACTACATGCCCTGTGGATACCCAGAAACTCCCCATAGGGAATGCTGGCTATAGTGTGCTGTGGGTGGAAACTCCCAGCATGTAAAACTGTGTTCCCTGATGTTGGTTTCCTATATAAACTAGTTTCCACTTTGCCCTGTTTGGCTTGAACTGTAATATCCAGGAAATTAGCACTGATATCATCAATATGGGCAGTGAAATGTAGGTTTAGGGTGTTGATATTTATACCGTCGACAAATACCTGGGCCTGTTCTTTGGTCCCCCTCCAAATCACAAATATATCATCGATATAACGCACCCATTTCACTATGTGCTCTGACCATTCCCAGGCGTGTTGTACCCTGAGGACATGCTCCTCCTACCAGCCCACATGTAAACATGCGTAGCTGGGGGAGAAGCATGCCCCCATGGCCATCCCCCGTAACTGCTGGAATACTGCATTGTCAAACATAAATATGTTATTGTACAAACACCAGTGTATCATTTGAATTAGCATTTGATTGTGACAATACATTTCAATTGGTCTTTTGCCCAAAAAATACTCTACTGCCCTAAGCCCATCTGGGTGGGCTATGCTAGTATATAGGTCAGTGATGTCCATGGTAAGGAAGATAAAATCATCTGACCACACTTGATTATTCAATTGAAATAAAAAGTCTGTAGTGTCCTTGATATACGTTGGCAATTGGACCACAAAATATTGGAGATAAAAGTCTACATATTTGGATGTATTTTCAAAGGTACTCTTGATTGCCGAAACAATAGGTCTGCCTGGGACAGGAAATTAATTTTTATGTACCCCTTTGAAGTCACCTCCACCTCAAAGGCACAGCTGGGTATAAGTACTGGATCTCTGACCCCACCAAATCAGACACTATTGGACCTGTGAAGAACTCTGCCAGGAGGAAGGACTGCTGTGCTGCTACAGGGGCTGCCAACATGCTGGACTGCTGCTCTGGAAGAACTGTTTTTCTGCTGTATTGTCCTGCTGCCTGCTACCCTCTGCCCTACTGAGGAAGAACTGGACTCTTTGACTTGAACCCAGAGTGATCTCCAAGGGCTTGCTTGCTTGCCTCCTGTTTTAATAATCAGGGATATCAAGTCTTACACCCTGCTCCTGTGCCCGGTTGATTGTAAGTGGATACAGGTGCTAGTTCCAGTGGAACCAACGCATCCACTGCTGTGTGAAGCATAATCGACGCATTGCTGCCGTTGCGGGAACAGAACCGGCGCATCACACTTGGAACTCACCAATCGGAACTACTGCATCGCTGCCAATGCAGTGAGAAACTAGCAATACATCCCCTCGACTGTATGCACAAACCCAACATTGAAAGCAGTCAAAAGCAGAGGTGAATCAGTGAGAAACAACTGATGAAAATGCTACTCATACATGTTCAAACCTGATAATACTACGAATGAGCCTCAGATCAGATTGAAATATTGAGGAAGAGGCCTTCAGTTCCTGGAAGCTAGAATAATATAAGCAAAATTAATTAACAGAGCTCCCCCAGTTTTACATGCACTTACTTCAAATATGCAGCATGTGTTTACCCATATGTATTAGATAGGTGTGCCTGTGATCACTTGCGCACAGCACTATGATTTAAACCTTAGATTAATTTTGTTAGATGTACAAAATGCATTGAATAGAGCACAGTATAAGTTTGGGAAGGAGCTGCCATGAACATTGGATGGTATAACTTGAATATTGATATGTCACAAATAAAATGCCTTAGGGGCTTATTTCGCTGAACCTGTGGTGGCAGTCTGATCACTGCCATACTGCGGGACCGCCCGCAGTATTAGGACTGCAGCAGTCGGACCTCCACGAGACCGCCAGGATCAAGGATCCCGCTGGGCCAGCGGTCTGCAACCAGCTGTAATATGCTGGGTGTGCCGCTGCCGGCACCGGCGAGCATATTACGAATTGCATTTTTGTCACCCTTTTCATGGCGGTGATCCCACCATGAAAAGGGTGACGGAAAGTCAACAAAGGGGGCCCTAACAGGGTCCCCTGCCGGATTTGGACCGGGGGTTCATGTAGAGGGGCACATGTAGTGCCCCTCTGTATTTGCACCCCCACTTCCTGCACTGTGTGGCATGTATGCCACACCGTGCAGAAAGGTGCAGTCAGCAGTCTGACTGCGGCGGTCTGCATTATAGGCTTTTCAATGAGCCTTGCAGACCGCCGCAGTCAGACTGCCACAACACCGCCCGCGAGACCAGGATTTTACTCCTGATCTGGTGGGTGGTCGCACCACGGGTTTGGTGGTCCTACAGCGGACGGTGGAGGACTGCCACCACTGTAGGACCACCCAACTCGTAATCAGGCCCTAAATCTTTTGACAGGAGTCAATATCAGGACTAATACTCATATTATGGCCTCCATTATGATTCATATGGAAGATTAAAAGTATTTGTGCATGCAAAAACACCACATGTGGTATTTCACCTGGTACAATTGAGAGCAAATACTTTGCACCACTAAACAGTTTAAAAAGCCTAGTCCTTTAACACCACATGCGGAAAACATAGGGATAATCAATTTCAAATACATGGTATTAGGAAGCACATGTTGAAAATTACATTACAGAGTTCAGGTAACATTATTAACTATTAATTGCCATTTGTCTGTCTATCTGCCTCTTCTTCACTACTCATCTTGTGGACTGGATTGCGGAGAACCCTATGGCTCATCTCTGAGCCCCACACTCTTCAATCTGTATGTTTCTACTTTAGTGGATCTTATCTGCTCTTTTGGTTTCCAACTGGTATCATCAATCAATCAATCAAACGGCATTTGTAAAGTGCAACACTGTCACCCCTAGGGGTATCTGGGCGGGTATCTGGGCACTGTGACAAACAGATCATCAATTCTTTCAGAGGGCAGTGCTTAATTTGAGCCAGTGGTTGTCGGCGGGGGTCATGGCACATATTTTTGGGGACCGGCACTTAATTTTCTGCATCTCTTTTTTACCAAAAGCAAGAGATGGAAATACAAACAAAGTGGAAAGACGGAGGAAGAGAATGACAGAAATACCGTCATAATGGGAGATAGTAGGAGCCTATATGAGTGAGATAAAAGGGCAGGGTGTGTCTGGAAGTGGATTAAAGAGGCATGAGGTGGATTCAGGACTATGCAGCCTTCATATCAGCCCCAGGTTTCAGAGTAGAGTTTTGGGCAACAGCACTTGTTCTATGACAAATTAATCACTGCAGAGAGGAGATTCAGATAAACTATGACAATTTGAGATATTACACATCGGAACTCGCTAGATGGATTGCAGCAAATACTTTAAAGAAGAATGGTGATAAAGCAGAGGTTCTTATTTTTGGTGGACCTCATTTCATTTGGGGTCCTCACTGGTGGCCAGAAGAGTTGGGCCAGCTTCCTACACCTTAACCTTCTGCTAAGAAAGTAGGCTTTATTTTTGACTTGACTTCATTTTTGCTATGCAGATAAACGGACCTCTGGTTGTATTTTCTATCCGTGAATGTTGTGCCAAGTCCTACCCATAATCCCTGTGGAGGATCATGAATCTATGGTGCAGGCAGTGATATGTCTTATCTTGACTATTGTAATTCATTGTATTT
This sequence comes from Calotriton arnoldi, assembly GCA_963921515.1. Lineage (NCBI taxonomy): Eukaryota > Metazoa > Chordata > Amphibia > Caudata > Salamandridae > Calotriton > Calotriton arnoldi. The sequence goes on along the minus strand of CAWUFW010005224.1, from coordinate 244,220 downwards.
TGGTCTTCGTAACAACTTACACAATAGTCTTCAACTATTACAGAGCAGTGCTGTTATGGTCCTGCTGGAGTTACCCTCAAGTCGCTCTGTCCGCAGGAATATCCGTGCCCCACCTTGGCTCCCAATTCAGACAGCTTTCTCCAAACGTTAGAGTTGAATCGAATCATCTTTCTTTTTCGCAAAATAATCATGATGAGGTTATCTGAGTAATCCTTGTTTCATCCATAATATTCTTTGTTAGAGCACTGAGACACCCAAGTTGGGAAGCTGTTGTGTTTTACAAATATATTCATTCACTCATTCCTATTATGGCATTCTAACACCAATGTAAACTAAAATAGTCATGTTCCACTAAACAGTTATACATGTGGCACGGCATAACCTTTAATAGCACAGCAACACAACCTGAAGGCGCAGGTGACTGTAACTATGCATGAGACCCACAAAACCCTGTTTTTATTTCAATGAAACCAGCAATGAGTGAAATCAACAAGTGAAATTCCAGGGTAGATGGGGGACCACTAGGGGAATTGGGTGCAGAAGTACTGAGTCCCCCCAGAAATTCCTAATGTCTAAGGAGACTCTCAGGATCCCACTTGTATACCCCCGATATTTTGCCATCTCTGCTCCCCAAGTTACTGTTACCCTGGTATTGACAACTCTGTGTGCCTCCTGTAATGTGGTACTAAAGCAGTACACACTTACTCTTCCTAACCCGCAGCCAGCAACACAGGGCATGCACACATCACCCATGACTACTGGCTACATCAAGTACAAATCATGATCCGGCTGATGGAGGAGACCTGCTGGGACAAGTCAGGTTGATGGAGGAGTAAGGAAGGAGTGACTGGTAGTACTGATGTTATCTCCCAGGACAGGCGAGGGTGAAGTAGCCAGTCAACCAGAGTACATTTGATGAAGGGCACTTTGTTGGTCTTTATAGCAGTCGTTATGGCGACATGCCCCTCCCAACTGCATGTCATGAGAACACTCTGACTAAATGAGTTCCTTGACATATGATCTTCTGGTAAGCCTGCTCCTGTGCTAATTGTTAGGTACAGTGATATTGATCGGATTGAATGTTCCTCGTTTGGTGAATCCTTCATATCAGAGCAGGCTAGTTCCTCCTGATGCTGAAGTTGTACCAATTGGCTGATTTGCTCTAGCAACCCCTGTAGACATTCACCAACAGCTCCTACAGCTGCTGCAGGCAGATCTGTTTCCCAGGAGGGCAGAACGACCTGCCTCCATGGCACCAGTTTCTTTGCCCATCATTAGTAGGAACTGACCTATACAGTTCCTTGTGCTGCCTTCGTCTGTAGGAACAGGAAGAGTAGCCTGTGAATATACTACAGAAGCATGGCTCTAGGCCTCAACTACAACGTCAGTGTCCTCCATGGGAACATTTCACTCATCTTCCTCACCTTCCTCCATGATGCTCTTCCCTTAAGGATGCCTGGCTTGCATTGATGGAGCAGCAATAACAGCTAGGGTAGTGGTACCAGTGAATTGACCTGGGGCACCAAAGCCAGCAGCAGAGGTGGATATTGTGACAGTCGGGGATAGATTTGCCCTGATTTTTGAAGATGCTGTGGTGACAGTTCCAGTGACGACAACAGTGGCTACTGTGCCAGAGGTTGTATCCAGATGAGCCAGTGTCGAGGTGGTTGCAGACAAGGTGGATGATATGCCATTCGTTTAATCCAGGGTGGCAGTTGTTGAAGTGGTTGCCATCAAGGTGGATGGTGTGCCACTGATTGCAGCTGTGGTACCTGTATAACTAGTGGTGCAACCGATGCCTGAGAGGGCCTGCCCCTTGCCGCCTGGTGAGCATTGGATCCTGGGTAGTAGACACCTCCTCATCCTCACCAGCCTGGGTGCAACAAGATATGTTGTATCAGAGTAGTAGCAGCAAGGTGTGTTGTATCATTGCTGGAATCTTGGTATGTCCCTGGAAATGCCCCACGACTGCTGTGCCCATGTTGGTTGTTGCGAGTGTTTGAGATGATTATGTTTATAGGACTGGGGAGGTAGTTGTTCTTACCTGTGTGTGGGATGTGTGCACCTTGCTCTTGAGGTGTTCATGATTGTATTCATTTTGACAATGTGAAGGGTTGGCTGCATTTAGAGAAAAATGTTATTCAGATTTTTTTTTTTGGTATTTCATTTTTTGGGGGTGTTGTGTGTATACACTGTTTGTATAGTGAGTTTTAGTGCTTTAATATTGTCAGTAAGTTGTCGTTGTATGAGATTTACGACCAGCATTTGAAAAAACGGGTATTTTGGGGGGGATTCTTCATAGTCAACTGATGGCCCTGCAGCTTGTGATTGCTTGGATATTATTACATGAGATGTTATTGGGTAGCCTTATTCACGTCCTCAAAGTTTTCGAATTTACTTGCATTTCGTGACGTACTGAAAGGTGCGTTTTTTGTAGATCGATACATATTGATAGCAACTCTCATTAGTCGAATTGAGAGCCGTGGGAAGGAGACCCTCTGTTGAGGCCAACAGATGGAGAGACACATTAATGTCTACTGAATAATTTACCTGCCAACAATATCCATTCTTTCACTTCCTTGGTAACTTCACTGGCCAGTGGCTCGCAAGGAGCTCCGCTAGCACAATTAAGAGGCCCATTTATTTGCCACAGTCTGCTGTGACTATTAATGTTAAGATAAGTTATCTACCTGTTATCACTTGCTCTTTTTCCTGATAGCCACACTAGGTGACTGCAAAAAACTTGCAGTAACTGCAAACATCGGTGTCAGTAAAGTTAAAAGGCGACGTGTTTTTGTTTTTTATTTACCTTCTTGCCAATTGAATATGAAGTGTGGTCGCCACCAGTGAGGGTGGAGAGTAATCTTTAATTCGACTTTGTGTGATTTGTCCATCACTTCTAATAAAAACGCTCACCGAGTTTTTACGTTATTGGATCTTGCTTTCATGTAATATTTTTCGTTTTTTTTTTTTTTTTTATGGACCCCTGGCTACAACTCATTTATAAACGATGTGCATTCAAGAAAAAAAGACAACGAGCTGCGACTCAATTATCTAAGTAAAGCGAAGAAAAGTGTAAACGTTTATTCAACCCAGATGTTACTGGGTCGTCAGGTTTGCGTACATGTTGAGACAAATGTTCAAAGAGCTTGATTAACTATTTCTTTTCTTGAACCACGCCTTTACATGAATAATCATGTATTAAATGTGTTCATTGTAATCTACCTTTTTAATACCTGTAATAGTAATAAAACACAGGAGATAACTTTTCCTGTACATCAATACTTTGCATAGCCACCAAGTTCCCCAGGTCTGCAGTCCACTCTATATTTAAGGCACTTAGGTGCCACATGTAACCTCAGCATCATCCTTGAAAGCCAGCTTTCCATGAAGAAGCAGGTCAGCGCTGTCTCCTCCGCTTGCTTCCTCACCCTCCGTATAACAGGGAGGTCTTCAGATGGCTCCCACCCAACACCAGGCATACTGCCACACAAGCTCTCGTCACCAGCAGACTTGATTACGGCAACTCCCTCTACGTAGGAATCACCGCCCAATTCATGAGGAAACTCCAGACAATCCAGAACACAGCAGGCAGAATCATCCTCGACCTCACCAGACAGTCGCACATCACCCCCCACCTCAGGAAACTCCACAGGCTACCAGTTGTGAAGAGATGCCAGTTTAAGCTGCTCGCCCACACTTACAAGGTACTACACAATGAAGGACCGGCCTACCTCAACAAACGAGTGAATTTCCACCAACCCACCAGAGAACTCCGTTCCAGATCCCTCCCCCTAGCAGCTACCCAATGCATCCACTGGGCAAACAGCGGAAGCCGCTCCTTCTCTCAACTGGTGGCCAAGACCTGGAACACCACCCACTTGACCTCAGAGCCTCACCTTCACTCCAGCAGTTCAGGAAGAACCTCAAGACCTGGTTGTTCAACCAATAGCAACAGGCAATGCGATCCCGCAGCATGATCCCACAGCGCCTCAAGACCCTCACGGTTGAAGCAACCACGCTTTACAAATCCTGATTGATTGATTGACATGTATGAAACCATTTTGCATGCGCAAACGGTGCGAATCGGTAATTTGGGCTGTTTGCAAATGCATAATAGCCTTTCAAGATGTATGAAAGGCTTTGAAGTCGCAATTTTAGGTAATCGTAAAAATTGCGATTACCTAAAATTGTGACTTCAATTAGGCACATATACCGAGCATTTTCTAAATGCAAATTGTGCATTTAGGAAATGCTATTACCATCGACTCCAAGTCAATGGTAATCATGTGCAAATTTTATAAAATGCATTTCTCAAACTGCCATATAGCGCACACATGCCCCTAGGGCGCATGTGTGCGCTTTACATGTGCACATTTTGTTTTAGGGTGCTTCAGAGGGGCCTTAGGCCCCCGGGCACCCTTAGTACTGCATTACCTAATTTGCAATTACCAATTAGGTAATCACATATTAGGTAATGCAAAACAATTCGCACTTATGGTCCTTTAGGCCCATAGGAACGAATGGAGTAGTATTACCTAATAGTGATTACCTAATTGCGATTGCGGGCCTTTAGGAATCGCTATTTTCTTACATACCATTTTGCATTCCTTAAATAGCAATTACCTAAAATTCGCTATTTAAGGAATGCAAAATGGATTATTAATGCATGTGGCCCTTATTTGTTAAAGATATTTATGATAGCTCTTTAGTAGCACCCCTTTGAATAATCCCAAAAACAAGAACAAGCATTTTGGAAAAACTCTTTCCACACTCACACGCAGGGCTTAATTTGTAAAACAATAAGTGCCAGGGCCCTCCTCATGAAGCTAGCACAGCTTGCACCAACCTCTGCCACTGTCAGTGCTGCCCATCACAGAATCAACACAACTACTAACCATCACACTGCTACAAGTGTGCCGGTTCAGACTGATCAAGGCCCCCGAAGCAATAGGAATGGTTTGGCGGCAGGTATTAGTTGTTTTAAATGCATATTGAAATAATAATCAACTGTTGTTCTGCCCATCTTTAAATTACATAAACAATGCCACTGTGTGGCAGCTCTCTTAAGTGCCGTTGTTGACAATTAAGTGCCGGGCCCAAGCACGGGAAACCACAGGCTCAAATTAAGCACTGCTCACACGAGAACTACATGCAGTGGATTTCTTGCAAAAATAATATGCGCAACAGAGACAGTTTCATCACACAAAATATTAATCTTAAACTGAAAGAAACATTTTAGGACCAGTTTTCTCATGCAGTGCTGTATAAACATAAAGGGCCATATGTAGATAATTTCTATTTACCGATTCCTAAATACCGAATTTTACCGATTCGGTATTTAAGAATCGGTAAATAGAAATGTAGGTAAACATTCGGTAAATTTTACCGATTCGGTAATATTCGTTATTACCTATTCGGTATTTACCGAATCGGTAATAAGGAATACCTTCCCATTCATTCCTATGGGCCTGAGGCCCATAGGAATGAATGGGAAGCCATTCATTATTACCGATTCGGTAAATACCGAATCGGTAATAGGGGGAGCATATTCAAGGGTGGCAGGGAGTCAAATTGACATCCTGTTGCACCCTGAATCGTGCATGTGTGCACATGTGGCGCACATACATGCCCTAAGGGCATGTATGTCTGCCACATGGCACTTTTAAAAAAGCACAAAATTGCTTTTTAAAAGGTATTCGGTATTTACCACCAACTTGTAGTTGGTGGTAAATAACGAATCCTTAAACCAAAAATGCACTCACTTGAGTGCTCCCTACATAGGATTTAAGGAATCGGTAATTTACCGATTCCTTAAAATAACGAATCGGTAAATTACCGACTCCTTAAATCCGGCCTCCTACATCGCAAAGGGCTAAATACCGGTCGGTAACGGGAAATTTACCGATTTTCGGCCGTTCCCTACCGGTATTAGCCCACCTACATATGGCCCATAGTGCATACTACAGAGCATGTAGTTGTAAATGGTCCTAAATCGGTAACGATAGAGCAGTGGATTTAGCGCCTGCAGTATAACTGTGTAACCACCAGGCTACACGTTTGAATGCAGGTACGGCTAGATAGGTCTATCATTCTTTTGAGGTGGATAAAATGAGAACCATTTACTTTGGTAAAATATGGCTTCTTAAATTTAAGTTTCTAGGGGCATTACCCTTTGTTGTGTTCGCTATGTAAAAAATGCTAATGATCAGAAACATAAATACTGAAAAATGTTCTGGCGTAAATACCCATTAGTGTGAATATAACGAGAGTGGGGTAGGAAACAGAGTCCATAACACAATTCTGAAAGGAAAGATAACCATGCCTCAGATGAAATACACAGCAGATCTGTACCAGGCGCAATATACAGTAACCATGCATGTCAGCCTGCCAATTTCCCATATCTGGTATTGCCCTTTTTATTGATAGCATAATCCTCCAAGTATCATCAGGACCACTCTGCTCAATAGCATTAAAGGCTTGTCAAAACTATTCCAAATTATTCTTTTATGAAGCACCTCCATGCCATAATCAATATTTTACTTAAAACATTGCCCAAGATAGAACTGGGCCCACCTGCTAGAAAACCCCATATATTGCTACCAAGGCAGCCAATTCAAGTCCTCAGCTGGGTTCCCTGACTAAATCACAAGGTCTTACCATGATGCTCTTTGATGTGAAGTCCAAATATTACTAGAGACGAGCCCATCTCATTTCTAATCCTGCTATGCCATTTATGGGCTCTCTCCTGATGAGCAGTCAAACTATGGAAACCATACATGGTCTACTCTTAGACCATTCCCTTCAACTGTTGCCCATTACTGAGACCTCATTGAATGTGCCAAACATTGTTGTTCTCTTTCCTGACCATAATATCCTACTGAAGAAATGGAAACCTGCGCCGGTTGAAAGTGTAGCTATTATCCCCACCAACTCAGCCTCCTGCAAGAAGATTCCAGGCTCCTTAGGAGAATCCTTAGTGTTCTTGCAAACAACGTGTGTCAGGAGGTCGACCACCTCAGTTGATTACAAATTGCTTATCAGTTGTACAGTGAGGATACTGAGATTCATTTCAAAACTGAATATGGATCTGGGACTTTCCAAAAGTGCCGCATTGCATGACGCATGGCTAGCACTGGATGGAAAAAAACTGGTGGTGAGAAACCATAATCCCACACTCTGGTTGGGTTGACCCTTCTCCTGTCTATCCACATATTAAGGGTGCCATAGGCCCTAATGCAGGCAAGGAAAATGATCCCTACGTCCTCTGGTTTGGAAGTAAAAATAGCTATTATTCAAGTAGAGAGTATAAGAAAAAAGGCCGTTTTTGCACATGCCCCCCACTTTTTGCCCCCATTTGGACTACTAGATGCTGGTTTTTGACTCTAACAGAGCACTGAAGCCTGCTAACCAGGCCCCAGTGCCCGTGTTCTTTCCTCAAACCTGATGTGTGTGATTTGGTTACCCCAAATGGCAAGGACTTTACCACCCTTAAAACTCCCTAGTATATGGTACGGTGGTGCCCAGGCCATGGGTGGTAAATGGGACCCCAGGGCTTGCAGCACTGTTTATGCCACCTTGAGTGACCCAAATAAACTACTGACAGCATTCCTGCAATTGCAGACTGCATGAGCAGTGCAAACTGCTCGAACTCGACTTTACCCTCACCATGTGTGGCAAAGTCAATGTACTATCTTTGATAAATGCCAGTCACTACAAGGAAGGCTTGCTAAAGCCCAGGAGGCAGGGTGCATTATATCAAAGGTGTAGACATGTAATTGCAAGCTTATATGACCCTATAGTGCCCTTTACCATTAAAGGACACTAAAAGAGATAGACATCCATAGGATAACATAGGCTGGCACCTGCGCAAACCCGAGGTTAGCAGCTCCATTATGGTACCGTCTAACTATGTCATAGTTGTTATCAAACAATGTGTCTTCTCACCTCTGAAATGAATCTCGTGTCGAGGGTGATGTGGCATGCACCCTGGTGGCTACCTAAGAGGTTGCCCACCTGGTTGCCCCAGCCTCTCTGTGCTCCGGCTGACAAGCCCGCGCTTCCCGTGCTTGCTGCCAGAAAGACAGGTTTCTGGCCTTCTGCCAGGCAGTGTGAACGCTCCCAGGACTCAGGCAAAAAGGCCTGGGCAGGAAGGAGGTCACACCTACTCCCTCCAAGGCAGGCTCATGAAGTGACACATCAAGGCGGTGAGCTTTAAAGGCTGCACCATCTCTGATATGTATCAGTGCTGACTCCCAGATGAGGAAACAGCTCACCCCCTACTCCAAGCACATTTGCACCTGAGCAGGCAGATATTAGATAGTCACGGAGGTGTACACACCCAGAAGGCTAGGTGGGCAGCCTGGTCTGTACACTGGAAGAAGAGTTCTGCCATTTTCAGAAGTGGCATAATAGGGGATTCTGGGTAGAAAAGGTGACTCACACCTCCGGATGTAGTTATCGCAGGGGTGGTCCAGCTGTAGGGACTAGCAGCCCATTGGCTACTTGCTCCCACACTTCTAACTCCCCTAAATCTAGGATTTAAGGGATAACCCTGACACCAGACCCACAGTTCGGATCCAACTTGTTGGCCGCTTTCGATACAGTCAACCATCACACTCTGCTGTCAAGGTTGGCGGCCATGGGTGTGGGTGGGACCATTTGAAAGTGGATAATATCCTATCTGCAAGATTGCTGTCAGGCTGTGGCTCTACCCCCTTATCAGGCAGACTTTTGATGTATCAATCATGGGGTGCCACAAGGTTCAGTACTCAGCCCAGTGCTGTTCAGTGTTTATATGAAGCCACTAATTTCCTTGATAAAAATGCACAATATTTCTGTGATTAATTCTGCGGATGACACGCAGTTGATTTTGTCTCTGAACAATAATCAGCCGGATGCTGTAAAAACCTTTCAATCCTGTTTAGTTGACATTGTAAAATGGATGAGCGCAAACTCCCTTATACTAAACAGGGCAAAAAAACTGAAATAGAATTTCTCTGTTACTCAGCGAATAAGTTCTTAATGCCACTACCCCTGAATTTAGGGCACTACCTCCTAAGATTGAGCTGTGCTCCTCAGAGGCAGCACACAATCTTGGAGTATCCTTCAATGATCATTTGTCCTTAGAGAAGCATGTTAGCATAGTGGCTGGTGTTTTCTTTGAACTGCTGCATAGCCTTAGAAAGTTGTTTCCTGTTTTACCAGCTCATGCCAAAGCTTTAATTGCACGGAGTGTTATACTCAGCAGACTGGACTACTGTAATGCTCTCCTTTTAGGAGCTCCTGACTACTTGATTAAGAGACTGCATAGAGCCCAGGTGGCTGCAGCTAAATTTAAATTAAACAAATCACGGAGATCCTCAGCATCCAATGCATTGGCTCCCTGTGGAGCAGAGGACCTCCTTTATGCCAATGTGCATTGTGTTTAAAGTCTTTCAGAATAAGGGCCCTGCACTGCTGCAGCGTAGACTGAAAAGATATGCTCCGAGGAGGGTTCTTCGGTCAGCTACTGCTAATCTCATTCAGGAGCATAAGTTCCAGAACGTCTGACAAGGTGGACGTGTTCTTTCAGTTAAAGCTTCTCAGCTGTGGAACAAGCTGCCACCTGATCTGAGAACACTGACAGACTTGCTGAAATTCAGGAAAGCCTTAAGACCTGGCTGTTCCCTAAATAGTGGATGTCCGTAATGATGTACTATGCTCGGTTTTCTTCCCACCTGTAGGCAATTACTGCTCTTAGTGCCTGTATACCAGTTTGGTCACAGTGTGCTCTACAAATATTATAATAAATAAATAAAATATAAAAGGGGACAAAGAAGGGACCCATGTCTGTGATAACAGGACTTTGCAGAAAGCAAAAGAGGGATACTCTGCACCTGTCGCAACTTTCCTGGAACTGCATATATTGAACTTGTCCTAGGCTAAAGGACAGAGGGACCCCTGTGAGAGCCAGAAGCAACCTCAGACTCCCTTGGACTAGTCCCCTGCAACATCAGGTAAAACAAAGCACCGGAACCGGAGAATCACTGGCCATCGAGCCCTCCGAGGGATCACCCAGCCAAATACAAATCAGTCTTGACCCTGTTCCTTATATGAACAGTCCAGCCCAAACTGCCAAGCCAGTGGATACAAGCTAGCCTGGCTGATGAGGGGTGTTACCCCAAAACCGGTCCCAGGATGCTGGTTTCCGGTCCAGGGAAGACCTGGCTTGGTAGTTCGGTCTGGACTGTTCCCATGAGGCACAGGGTCAAGACTGATTTGCATATAGCTGGTTCTGAACTGGGGTGGCGAAGTGAGCTAAAGAACGATGATGGATTCAACCCAGACCTGTGACTGGGGTGAGTGCCTGAAACGTTTTAGCGCTCTGTCCATCATTTCCTTGTGTTTGCCTTGTTCACCCTAAGTTGGCAGAGTATGCCCAGACATGGGTCCCTTGCTCACTTTGCCACTGGATACAAGCTAGCCTGGCTGATGAGGGGTGTTACCCCGAAACCGGTCCCAGGATCCTTGTTTCCAGTCCAGGGAAGACCTGGCTTGGCAGTTCTGGCTGGTCTGTTCCAATGAGGGACAGGGTCGACTGATTTGCATATGGCTGGGTCTGAACTGGGGTGTGGAAGTGAGCTGAAGAACGATGATGGATTCAACACAGATCTGTGACTGGGGGTGAGTGTCTGAAAAGTTTCAATGCTCCATCCATCATCTCCTTGTGTTTGCTTTGTTCATATTCACAAGACTCCCCCTTTGTTAAATAAAAAGTACAAATATTACATATATATATTATAGATCCTCAATGAGTCGTCGAGGTGCTCGAACTACTCTTTCAGATCTCGTTGTGCGAGGTTGATGAGGTGTAGGAGAGAGGTCTACCTTGGGTACAGGTCATGCTTAGACAGGTGTATGAGTTGGGCTCTCAGAACTCTCAGGTGGACATGTCTCACTTCTAACATCTGGACCTGATGAGGATTGAGACAGGTGCTGGAAATGTGACGAGTCTCTTGTGATGGACTTTCTGGGACGTTGAGCGGTCATCTTACGTCCTTTTCTCATCACAACCCTCAGTGGGTCAGCATCAAACAGAGCGTCAGACTTGCGTTTCTATTTTTGTTTGACCAAGACCCGGTCTCCTTCCTTAAAATCTGTGTCCCAAACACATCAGCGTTGGTCAGCATAGGTCTTCATTCGGGACTTGTGAAAGGAATCAGTTGCACGGATCTTGTCAGCATCTGTCAACCTGTTGGTGGTCCAATGTGGCAATTTTGTTCCCATGGCTTTCCCAAACATTAAGGTGGTGGGGCTTTCACCTGTTGTGGAAAGAGGAGCTGACCTGTAACCAAGAAGGTCTGAATGTAAAGCTGACTTGAGGTCACTTCCTTCTAGCACAGCACGCTGAACTATTCTCGTTAGGGTGCCCTTGAATTGTTCGACAACGCCATTTACCTGTGGCCAGAAAGTTGTGCTATTCTGATGCTTAACATTCCTGTTAGTGAGTAATTCTTTAAACTCCTGGCTATTGAAAAGGGGCCATTGTCAGACTTAAGAATGGAGGGAACACCCCATGTTGCAGAAATGTTATTTCATGTCCTAATGACTTTGTCATGTGTGGTTGATGATAGGTCTTCCACAAGAGAAAATTGTGGGTATTCACTAATGATTACCATGAGATGATATCCATTGTTGAGGGGTCCAAAGAAATCCACTGAGATCCTCTCCCATTCGTGCTTTGGAAAATCAGACTTAACTAGTGGATGCTCTGTTGTTTTGGCAGATAAGCACTTACACAAATGACAGGCCTTTAATTCTCTGTCATCAAGGCGAGGAAACAACACTCTTTCTCAGAGAGCTCTCTTAATGGCGACAATGCCACAATGGCCATTGTGTGCTTGTTCAATGACTTGTTGTCAGGAATGACAATTCGTGAACCTCATAACAGAATGCCTTCTTGAATAACAGAAAATTCCTCTCACATTTTTTAACTTTTCATATTCAAAGTCATCCGTAAGAGGTCGAGTATATTTCCTCCAGGATTGCTGTGCAATAATGTCCTTGAGGGCAAGCATATCTTGATCGATGTTCGTAGCAGCAAGAATTTGTTCCACAGATATAGTTGCAGGCGTGCTTGACTTAACTATAAAGTTAATATATGCCTCAGCTGCTTTAGACGTTGTACTGTGACACTGAAATGGCACTCGTGAAAAATAGTCAGCGGGATTTAGATCTTTCTCTGGCCTATGCACAACAGTGTAATCATACCCTTCAGTTGCAACCACCACCTCTCAATGCGAGAGGGCATCTTGGCTTTCTGATTTCCGAAAATGGTGGGCAACACCTGGGGATCAGTGACGAGGGTGAAGTGCTTTCTGTATAGAAACACATAGAAGTGTTCACAAGCCCACATTACAGATAGGCTTTCTTTCACAGGTAGGGAGTAAGCCAGTTCGGTCTGCGACAGACTCCTGTTCTCATAAGCCACAATGTGTCTCTGAGCATTGTCATGTCCATTGTGCTAGGCAAGGATCACACCCAGTCACACTAAAGGGGGCCCCTGAGACGAATGGCAGGCAGAGAGGACAGGGGAAAGAACCAAAATACAGTCAAGGGGACCCAATCTGCCTGAAAATTGCTTATAGGGCGCTCGAGGTCACTGATGTATTAGAACATACCCACACAACAAAGGCCTTCACCAATTAATGTAGGAAAACTGGTCTGTAGAAGATATTTCATTTATTTATATCATTATATCAAATTGATAAGGAAACATACAACAAAATGAAAATCAAACACGTCTAGGCACATCTATAGTCACACACACACACTCTCTCAATTCAAACAAACAACCACAAACCCAACCAATCTCATGCATTCCGTAGACTCAGAATTCATTAAATACATTTTACATTTTAGAACAAAGGCAACAATCCTTCCATCATGAAAGTGGACCAACATGGGATAGTAAATAGACAATAAATATCAAGAGGTCAATTCCTCAATTACTAATACAGTCCATAATCCAGTTTCTTCTCATAAGGGAAGGTGGAAACAAAGGAGACACATGGCTCTCCAGCGCCGACGCGCGTTTCGGTGTCCAACCCGGGTATGGGTCACACCTTCTTCAGGGCGAACAGATCGTGTGTGAGACACAAGATAAGATGCGCCTAGAAGGACAACAAATATTGTATAAACATACAAAATATCATACAATGTGATACATCAAGGCATGTCAGATAAAATGTGACCCCTGCGATAGGAGCATAATAAGAGGGAAAGCACACGTTGGGAAACAAAATAAGAGGATATGAGGATGTCAAGTATAATATTTCTTTGAAACAAAACAGGAGGCGTGCACACTAGAAAACATGAATGATTATACAGGTAGTCAGTGCTAGTGACTGGCAAAGATATAAAAATCACCAGAGGACACCGATGGCAGAGATATAGAATTCACCAAAAGACACCAATGTGATATAGATATATACAAGTGAGGAAAGAAGGTATAGACCCAAAAAAGACCAAAACATATAGTGGTCTCAATACACAAGTGGTCCAAGAAGATAGCAGTGCTATCAAGCTAAGAGGCACCTCAAATGGACGAAAATACCTGGAGTAGTAGTCACTGGGAAGAATACAGGAAGTTGTAGAACAATGGACAGAGGGCTCCACACGGGGACCTAACAAATGAGATATATATATTTATGCTACTGATCAAGGGACCGGAGGCTCCAGGCTCTGTGTCAGTCAAGGAAGGAATAATGAGGACAAGATCCCCAACTTACCCAGAATAGATAGAGAACAGCTGTGGTGGCACATAAATAATGGCATCAAATGGAACCAAGGTTCTTGGAACACGATATAAGGAGGTCCAAAAAGGGGGGTTCGGAGATGTTGAAGTTCCTGAAGCCAATACTTCAATTTCTTTGTGTCGCAGATTCAATAATTTGAGAAGGCATCTAAAAGAATTAATAAATAACATAGCACACGTGTAACAATACCGTCAATCAAGCACCAACCGAGTGAGAAACTCTGGGCTGAGTATGAAAGAAAATACCATTACGTCAGACTATCCTCCGTCAGTAGATAAAACAAAAGATTCTAAAAAACGTGCAAACTATAATCAAACGAGTGCCGATGGTGCACCCTACCTAATATGCTGATAAACAAGGACAAGCAAGAAAAAAAAGTTTAAAAGGACCATGCTCTCATAGATAAGTCCAGAAAATAAGAGAGAGACAAGTGAAGGGATCCGACATTCACCGGAGGTGGACACAGTAAGTGCTACACGGAGATGCCCGCCCCAAGGTAAATAAGCGTCCAAATAAAGGTAAATCTAAGGCGAAATACAGAGAGAGCCTCCTGCACGCACATCCGATATAAACAGGGTACGTGGATCAAACTTACCCGAAAGACAGTCGACACGCAGCAGTCGCAACGATCCAGCGGCTGTTTGTTTGAATTGAGAGAGTGTGTGTGTGTGTGACTATAGATGTGCCTAGACGTGTTTGATTTTCATTTTGTTGTATGTTTCCTTATCAATTTGATATAATGATATAAATAAATGAAATATCTTCTACAGACCAGTTTTCCTACATTAATTGGGCAAGGCCTTTGTTGTGTGGGTATGTTCTAATACATCAGTGACCTCGAGCGCCCTATAAGCAATTTTCAGGCAGATTGGGTCCCCTTGACTGTATTAAGGATCACACCCAACCCCACCGGGCTTGCATCTACCACAATCTTAATATGTCGTTTTTGATCAAAATAGGCCGTTTCAGTCACGTTCTCAATTGCATGTTTGATTTTGTTAAAGCTCTGATCACATTCTTGTGACCACTTGAACAGAGTGTTCCGGTTTGGCAAATCTCTCAATGGGGCACTGACTATGGCAAAGTCATGAATGTACCTGGAACAGTAACTGTACATGCCGAAGAAAGATCACAGCATGGTCACATCCTGTGGAGGACAAGTGGATGATAAGGCTTGTGCTTTAGCCAAATCTGGTGTCATCCCCTTTTCAGAGAAAATATACCCGAAGAATTTGAGTTTTGTTTTGTGAAACTCACACTTTTCTGCATTCAAAGTGAGACCTGCGTCAGCAAGTAAATGGCATACTAGTCTAAGGGCTTTGTCATGTTTCTTTCGAGTGGCCCCACATACCAGTATATCATCACTGTAATTAAAAGCATGTGTGACAGTATGGGGTGAATGACATTGTGAAAAAGCTCTGTAGCTGGCAACACCCCAAAATGTAGTCTTTTATATCTGAACAAATCAACATGGGTCGAAAAGATAGCAATGTACCTGCAGTTTTCTTCCAGTTCAAGTTAATGACACCCCTTGTTCGGATCAAGGCGGGAAAGGATCTTGGCGCCATTCAGCTGTGTAATCATGTCTGCAATGTAGGGACCTGCATGTCGTTTCCTCTCGATTGCCTTGTTAGCTTGCCATACAACAATGCTAATGCCCACGGCACCCCCACTGTCCTTTTTTGGCAGTACCACTAAGGGCGAAAATCATGACGTCGGACCAGTAGAGCGCTCAATGATATCATGATTCAACAGCGTTTCGAGTTCTTTGTCAACAGCTTTCTGTCGTTGGAAAGCAATTTGATGATGTCTTTGAGCAACAGGACAAATGTCCTCATTTATGTGAAGTTACACTTTCACTGTCTTAAGCTTTCCTAGTCTATAAAAACAACGACAAGAATGACTCACTATTTCAGCATATGCATTCAGTTGATAATTGATGATTGAGGTAGACTGGACCTTTTCTGTGGAGTGCCCTAAGCATGATTCTTAATAATCTGAATTGGATGGATGGATGGATGGATAGATGGATGGATTGGGTTGGGTGGATGGAGGAATGGTGGGTGGGTGGATGAATGAAAGGGTGGGTGGATGGGTAGGTTGGATGTTTTGATTTTGGCTTGGCCATTTGGATGTGTGGCTGTGTTTCAGGATGCACAGGATGGACAGATAGCTAATGTGACATAAACTTAGAGATGGAAGGATGGATAGATAGATAGATAGATAGATAGAACAGTTTTGTCCGAGTATAACAGGTAACACAGTTCATATAGATAGGATGCAGAGCAGACATAGACACAATTGATATATACATGCAGATCAGACAGACAAGCAAATCAAAAAGACATAGAAAAAGTGACATAGCGATTCATACGTTGGAAGGACGGAAAGCTGGAAAAGCATATAGAGAGGGGAAGTTAAACAGACATAGAGTCAGACACACAGATAGCTAAGCTGAAATACATTCAGAAACACGTAGATTGGCAAGAAAAAGGGGCTCGTGTCTCCAACCAAAGAGCGAGAATATTAAAGGGGCAAACAAGAGCGAGAATATTAAAGGAGCAAAGGGGCAAACAAGAAGCAGGGGAACAGAATGAACCGCGACTCAGTCACGGCGCATTGCTTCTTCATCTTCCTCGCTGTTTTATTTTATATTTTAATTTTAATTTTCAGATGGCAGCTCGACAGAAGATTAATTCAAGTCAGCTGCTGAAAATAATTATTGCATTATGGGAGCAGTAATCATTATTTAGAACATGATTAAATATGTCTGCGTCTATTGACTCTGCCTATGATTTATGTATTTGTTTAGTCAATAGTTTAATGTAAATGATGTCATTAATTATAGATGGCGGTGTCAGGTCATTGGTGAAAACAATCTGACTAGAACAAGGCCTCTGTTTTTTCCTGACAGATGCAGAGCACGGGGGCCGGGCTGAGTTGAGGGAATTCCAGGGGAATTTTTTCATGTCTGAACGGTGGCCGGGATCGCAATTTGCATGTTGTCTTTTCTCTTGTTCGGCATTAGTTTAGAAATTGAAGCAGCGTGTTAAGCAAAGGGGAAGGGAGGCCCGTGATTGCAAAGAGGACGCCGGGGACCCGAGACGGCGACGAGCTAAGGAGCCAGCTGCTCCCTTAACACAGGGGAGCGTGCCACTATCATTTACCGCTTCATAAAATTAAATGTTTTCCAAATTAAATCGGCTGGCAGCATGCAGGCGGCCCACGAGCTCTAATAACAATTTTTCAATCAATAGTTGGGTGGGGGGAGGCGGTTAGTGGAGAGACGGTGCTAATACGGTGCTTGAGCAGCGGTGGACGCCATTGGCCAGGAGGGGCGGAAAGCGGAAGCGCTTGGGAGGGAGGGCTCCTGAGAACTGCAGCTTTCAATCAAAGCAAAAGTTAACAAAAATATATATGCATGGTGGGTTCTCCATCACCGCAAGTCTATTCCCCGTAGATTTTTCTCTTAACTGATAATTCGGTCAGCCACATTGCTCAGAGGGAGGTCGCGGGTCACCTCAGCCCCTGTCAGGCCTCAGAGAAACCATTTCCATTTTAATGCCACAGCTATAATCTATCAAAGATGTGATGTACAAGATACAATGAATTTAAGTGGTCTTCATATATCACCGAGCTTTCATGCCTTCACCTGGGTAATAGTCTGAATTACTCTCCCTACCTCACAATCTGTCACCCCCAGTAAAATAACTGCCATGCAGCCGTTAATGGCAGGTTTGTCCAAATTGGGGCCATGCTAGCGGAAGGCATTATACATCATAAACTGTAGCATTCAGTGCTTAGCCTCGAGGCAGCAACAATTTAAAGTTGTACGGTAAATAATTTTACGGAGCTGTTCTGCTCATGTTTTTATTTATGAGGCCGCCAATAAACAGAGCCAGCGACAACTTGCGCAGAGGACATTGGCACAGACAGCGGGCTGAGTCTGACATGTCATCTTCACTCTCTACGGCGCTGTCACATTGGTCGGGGCTGTCATTCAGGCAATGAAGGTGATGTTTGTGCTAGAGGCGGAAACACACACCCAGCGCAGCAAGGAGTTGACTAGTTCTTGTCTTATTGATTTCGATGGAGACCTCCAGAGTCATGCAAAAGGTCCACGATGCCTCCATTTGATGCACTTTTTGAAGGTGATCTAACTGTATTGTGAACATATCTTTATTAACCAAGTATTGGCAAGTCTTGTCTTTTGGCTCTATTGGCTTTGCCAGCGCTGTTTGACAAATGTAGGAAATTGGATTAACAGTTGCGCAGAATATGAGCCCTTGACAAGTAATAAGTACGCAATTGTCTTTTAACTGGGAACCAAGAACCCCATTGTAGCACTTAGCTGTCTCAGGATAGCGAAGCACAGCAGTCCAAGGCCTACTCAGGACAAGGGGTGTGGGCTAGTAACCCCAGCTACGGATATGCAACAAGTACTTAAGTACTACGAAATAATGCATTAAATACAATTATGCACATAAATTAGATGGAAATATCATTAGCAACACCCTCATATCACATTACACCCCCAGTGGGTTCTGAACTCTATAATCGCAATCCTCACCACCTATACAAGATATAATATAAGTGGGAGCCATTATCAATAAGGCAGACCTACTGGCATTGTCAGAGCATCATCACATTACTGAGATTAACCACATGTTAGATTGTAACATTGTAACACCATCAGACTCAGTGAGAATGATACACATATCCAAAGGCAATCATTATAATGGGAAACCTGGTATTGTTCACTTCAATACTATCAATTAAGCATTTCAATACAAAACATGTCTTAATATCTTTCTTTTACTATCATATTACTGTAGTCATAGGGCCAACCAATAGGAGCTCCCGCACTCCAGAGCCTGAGAGCTAGAGCTCAAGCTTGAGGAGTAACCCAGACACACTGCGAGGAGGAATACAAACTTTGACCAGGTGCCTTTTTTACCCTGGAGAATAGATTGCCTATATTCCTGGGAGTGCTTGAGGTGCCTATATTGATCAAGGGGTCCCCCTGACAGCTAATTTTTGAGACTACGAGTGGATCTAGAAACAACCTAATAGAGTCTTCCTGTCCAACTTGTCTATTTGGGCCACACCAGAGACAGTTCTATTGCTGAAAGCATTACAAAACATATATTGGAGTGGATTGTGCAGTCAGGAGATGATTCTGGTCCCCTGATCTTAAATATTGAATGCTTTGGGCCATATTGTGCCTGCATTTTAGAGAGCAACAAAAGAGATTATCAGTGGATTAAGTGGATATGTTTTAAAAAAAACAAATTTTAAACCTTATAGAAGAATACAAATTGTTTCTGTTCCGAAAAAGGTGAAAATAGATTTTTATCCCATGGAAACATGTCAACGAGTAATAGTGTTACAATTCGCCCACACTGGAAATGTACTTATGATTGATGAATCTCAATAATGCCCAGTGATGTATGTTGGTGGAGGTATATTGGTGTAAAAACAAAGCAAATTGTTTTAGGGTGTGGTTTTGCCTTTTTAAAATATTTATGTGGATCAATTTATGCTATGTAATATGTGTTTTAATGTGCTAAAAAGTATTATTTTTCTAGACATTTGGTATTTTTAGAAGCTTTCTTTCACTCATTTGAATTTTTTGTTTCATGTGAGTAGAGTATTTGGGATTGTTTTTAATAAGGAGCCATGAGGAAAGAATTCTAGTATTTGATTGTCAGGGATTCAGTTCAATGGGAGAGGTAGGGTTGGTATTTGCAAAACATTCTTGGGGAGCTGCTACCACGCATACAGCCCCCCCACAATTCCTGTGCATAATGTCGGTGGTGTCCCTGCCTCTATTGGGGCACCACTAAAAGAGCTGTGAACATTTTATCCCCCTCATTGGGTATTATGAGGTCCTCCTTCAAAAGAGTTATGCACGAATGATGAGCAGCTTGCCTGCTTTTCTTCTGTGGCCTCATTCCACTGCATTTTCCTTATATTGGGTGCCCCAGTTCCCACCCGGGGCACCCATGAGTAGCAGGGGTCATTAGAGGCAGTGGGGAGTGCCCCAAGGTCCTCGCCAGCCCCATTGGCCCCCTGCGTGCATCCCCATCCTCTTGGGCTATGGCCATGCGAGAACCAGGCAAGATGGGAGTAGCCTTTTTTCTCAGCTCCCACTCATGGTGGGAGCAAGGCACACTCCCCTGCCCACAAGGAGTACTGGGGGGGGACACGAAGCTATCGCAACCCTCCACCTCAGACAATGGCACAGGAGCAGGTTATGTGTCCAGCCCGGTAATCACTTGTGGCCCTGGAGGAATGGGGTCTTCGGGACCAGTTTTTCTTGCACCTGTCCCTGGGAGATGGTGGCCACTGGGTGCATTCTGAATTTGGAAAGGGTGCCCCATGCACGCCCTCTCACCATGCAGGAATAATCAAACACTGACGCAATGACCCTGTGCCCTGGACCACCCCTGGCATATTTTTCAAAACATCGGGTGGCGGTATGCACTTGATTTCCTTATTGCTTTTCCCCTGGAGGGCGTTTTAATAAATTTGGGCTTGATTTGCTCCAGATGGCCAGCCCTAGAATCCAGAAGCTTTTTCTTACAGCCTCTTAGCCTTTAAAGATGCTATTTGTAGGGAGCTGAGTTTTTAAGGGCTCCCAGACTTGTCCGCTGCTTTACCTCTGGGGCTGTTTTCCTGCTAGTAGGCCCCTCTGCACCTGGCCAGTAAAACAGCAAAACACATGCCCTGCTTAACTCTTTCCTGGTTCCAGCACTTCTGGCTTCTTGAGGGGCACCAGTGGGCCAGCAGAATCCATGACCAGTCCACAGAAGTCCTAGGAGAACCATCCAGGGTCCCCCAGCAGGACCATTCCCCCAACTGTTCCTCAGGGGCTAAAAGGGGGTTAGCGCCACTGGCCTTGGAGAGAATCATCCTTGTCCTGGTGGTAGCTGGAGTCAAAGTTCTAAATTCCGTTCTTGCAGGGCATCTGTTGGCTTCTCCTTCCAGCTGCAGTTACACACAAGGGTAAACCCAGACAAGTCCTGGGACCTGGGTAGACTACAGTACAGAAAGGGAGTAGTCCCAGTCTTACAATTCAAAAAAACGTAATTAAATGCCAGCCGGCATTAATTCAAATTACACAACACAATAAAGCGTTCAATATTATTTAATCATATTGAGCATCAGAATAAATCTGGGACAGTGTATTATATCAAGTGCCCCATGAAGTGGGGGAAAGAAAGGGGAAATAGTAGGGTGCACTTTGTGAGGTTTGGGGGCGTGAAAGAGGAAGGTAGTGACATCAAATACATTACAATTAGAGCCGGCTTCACTCGGCTATACAATAGTCATGGAGACATGTAAAAGGCCATTGTTTGCAATACACTATCACAGTGAAGCAAGCACTGTTGATCAAACTGGCATTGGGCAGTGATGTAGTCGACGTTTCGACCCCAAAAGGTAAGTAGGCTGTTTGGGTCCTTACGCCGGGGTCTTCCTCAGGACTAAGCAGGGGGCACCAGAGACCACCCTTTACTGGATGAAGGATTTAAATGTTGATGGGCTTCTAGGGCTCCGAAATGACAGAGAAACGGAGCGATGTCACTTATGACGTGTAGTGGGGGAATCCTCCTCACATACACTACTTGCGGCAGGGAATTAATGTAGAAATCTGCTAAGGCCCAGTGGTTCCATAATTACTGAAAAGGAAACACAAAATCTCGTCCTTATTCCTATGCAAGAGAGTTACCAAATCTTCGTTAGTGCGTCCGTCTCCTGGAATTGGACTCTGGTGCCCCCTGCTTAGTCCTGAGGAAGACCCCGGCGTAGGGACCCAAACAGCCTACTTATCTTTTGGGGTCGAAACGTCGACTACATCACTGCCCTATGCCAGTTTGATCAACAGTGCTTGCTTCACTGTGATAGTGTATTGCAAACAATGGCCTTTTACATGTCTCCATGACTATTGTATAGCCGAGTGAAGCCGGCTCTAATTGTAATGTATTTGATGTCACTACCTTCCTCTTTCACTCCCCCAATCCTCACAAAGTGCACCCTACTATTTCCCCTTTCTTTCTCCCACTTCATGGGGCACTTGATATAATACGCTGTCCCAGATTTATTCTGATGCTCAATATGATTAAATAATATTGAACGCTTTATTGTGTTGTGTAATTTGAATTAATGCCGGCTGGCATTTAATTACGTTTTTTTGAATTGTAAGACTGGGACTACTCCCTTTCTGTACTGTCTCCTTCCAGCTGGGCATTCTTTCACCTCCATCACTCACAGGCCCAGTGTCTTTTTAACTCTCTCTCCCTTGTGTAGGGGTGTTTAAATGGGAGTGAAAAGTTCTAGGAGCCAGGCATCCCTGACCAATCTTAGAATGTCACATCATCACACCACCCCTGCTCGACCCTCTTGCACATCATTCTGGGGCAATCAAAAAGTGTGACATCAAGTTGTCTGTGAAAAGATCTCCCCTGAGAGCTCTGTCCACAGATGACACAGATGCCGATCCCTTCCCACCAAAATTTCAAGGGCAAGTCCCTCCTGTGAAGGCTCCAGAGGTCTGGCCTTCCTCCTTCGTTCCAGTGGGCCTGGTCTGTCCCAAATTAGGTTCAGTGTGACAAGCTATTATCAGATACAGATTTCTTCCCCATCCCATGCTTT
The DNA here is from genome assembly GCA_963921515.1 of Calotriton arnoldi. NCBI lineage: Eukaryota > Metazoa > Chordata > Amphibia > Caudata > Salamandridae > Calotriton > Calotriton arnoldi. The sequence continues at coordinate 221,766 of CAWUFW010005224.1, read as the reverse complement.
CCTCAGAGCTGGTTTAAGCACTGTTAAGTATTTAACGTATGGGGATGTCTTTTATTCCTATGCTGAGGAGCAGAGAAATTAACTTGGTACAGTAGAGGGGACAAAGGCCTGTAATCTGATACTGAGCTGAGTCAGGGAAATATGACCAATTTAAAGTGCCACAAAGTGCGTTTGTGGGATATTAGGGACTGCGAATTGACACTTGGAGTGCATGTTTATCCGGGGGCGGTTTCTCCATTAGGGGTCAGGGGCTGCGCCCCACTGAAATTCCTACACATTTCAATAAAACATTAAATAGTTTGATCGATTTAGAGATACGATCACATCTCTAAATAAATCAGTGTATTTAAGTCTCGGCTGTCTGTTTCAGGCTGCCTGCTCCGCCTCGCTCTGAAGCTAGAGACAGAAGCCAGGCAGTAAATCACCTTTCTGAACTGTGATGCACAACGCAGGGCTTTCTGTTTTAAAGTCCTTCATTGCCATTGTGGTCTATGGTTGTATGCAGTCTGTAGGCAAGTGACGCAATCAGTGCCACGGTTTCGGGCACCAGAGACTTCTTTCCTTCATGATTTCAGACGTCAGTGGAGAGGTGTGGTGCAGCGGCCAGGGCAGCTGACTTCGGAGCACAGGGCTCACGGTTCGATCCCCGGCTCTGGCGGCAGCTCAGCTCAACACCATGTGACTCTGGGCAATAGCTCACTTAATTTCCACGACGGCCCCCAGCGCCTTGAGACCCGTAAGGGTGAGTAGTTCGCGCTTTACAAATACGGATTTACAAATACGGATTTACAAAGGCATAGATCCCACCCTATTGTAATATGTGAGAGTGGACGCAAGTACATCTGATCTGGTGCCATGTTCTCAGTAATGGTACGTGTCTGCATGTTAATGTTGTGTTATGTTTATTGTGCTGAAACCCTTCATCACGCTAACCTCCCCCACTGTGACACCCCAGGTCCTCGCTGCAGATTGCTGGCTCCATTAGTAGTGGAGATGCTGTATTTGTTCCCCCACGAAATGGATCCAAATAACGAGCAGGGTTCTTGTTCCCTTGCAAAGTTGATCCAAATATCCGAGTCAAGCAAGGCGAGAAATATGTGCTTACAGTGGACAGTTCTCTAATGTATGACATTAAAACTGGCTGTGCCTTCATGCCCCTAAGTTAACACTGATGCCAAAAACATGGATTGACTTGCAAGCAATGAATGTTAAAAATGTTAAGGGAATGCATTTCAGCGATTTAGTTCCTTTCTTATTTCACATGCTTTACCTAATCTTGCACTCCCGAAGTGTTAGCTATTTTATAATGTTGTTGTGTATCTGTATTTTCTTCTGTGCATACTTTGAGTCTTGAGCCATGCCAGGTGTTTATGAGAGGATTTGATTGAGCACTAAGGCTGAAGCCAAAAAAAGTGCCTGTCAGTGGGTTGGCCTCTCTACAGAGCACACAGAACAATGTTTATGTATTCCATTTGCAACTGAAATTCTGTGGATATGTGTGTGAAGGGGGTACACAGATGTCAAAATATTTACAGGGCAAAAGTAAGAGAAATTAAAGTGCTTAAATTTGAGGGAGTGCAGTGCATGTTGGGGGTGGTGAAGTGACAGAGATGCGAGGAAGGGCATCCGGGGAAGAGTGAAAAGAGGATGCTGAAGATGAAAAAGAGATGGTTGAAGATGTGTAGATGGACAAGATATGCAGAGAAAAAGAGGATACATATCTAACATAAAGCACACATAACTGAAGGCCAAAACTCCTTCCACAGGCCTCAATGCTATTTAATTCACAGGCTTACAATTTCAGAATTGAAACATTTCCAATGTTAATTATTTCTAACAAATCATTGCTGTTACTAATTTATCTTAAACAGCTAACACCCTTTGACAAAGCCAATCATACAGACGGGCTTTAGGTGTTTTTGAGTTGTTGTGTCATTTATCTGGATACAATTACATCTCCGAGAGAAACCAAAATACCGGTCAGGTGGCACACTATGGGAATCAAAGAAATTTATTTGACATGTTCCTTTATAGAGAGCCCCCCACTTTTTTCATCCCATTAAAAGACCTGTCTGCACATATTTCTGTATGACTGGTTGCAGCCAGCAGCTGTGGGTGCTTCTCAAAGCTTGGTATTGCATATTTTTTCCAAAGTTAATTCTGCATGCAGTGCAATATACTGGGCAAGCATTGATTTTAAATGGCTAAAATTGTCATGCTGTACAATTTACACATTACAGTAACTGTTGATCATATTAATGCAGGAAGATATGGGGCAGTTTTAAATATGTTTAATATTTCAAGGCTATATGTTTGCACTGCTTTATAAGCCTTGCTTTATTGCTACATTCGTTTGCTTTAAAATGTACCATTTGGCAATCTTTTTTTCATTTCTTTCTCGGGAGAGGGACTCACCCTGGACCCCAGGTTTGTCCATTGAAATTGTTCACATCGCTCGCTATATAAAAGTAATTCCCAACGTTTACGCCCTACCACTTTCAAATGTCAACAGCCACCACTGTGTTTATCCACAGATTGATTCTCACTATACCCTGAAGGCCTAAGTGCAGCACAACTGCACTTTAGGGCAGATTTCACTTATATTGTGTACACAGTGGAAGCACCACAGACCTTCAATAACTACTACAGATCTGCACAATGAATGCCCACTCACATTATAAGGCCTACGCTAGGTCAGCGTCAATCCCTAAAGAGTCCCTTTTGTGACTAGCTACATGTGTGCAAATACTGGGCTGTGCAAGACAGTAATCTCACACGCACAGCATACACACACATGCATGTACCTGTGTGCACACATGTTCTAGTGCAACCAGCCAGAGCCTCTTACCCTAGCTGTGCAGCAGCGGCGTTATCCTATAAGGCAGACACTGGTGGTTAACACACTCAGATCAATTACTGTGAATTTTCCATAAGTGAGACACAGGTAGTGAGACTCACTCACAGTAAAAGTCCAAATATCAGGCAGTCAAATGTGAAAATTCCAAGAGGATTAAAAGGACGGAACCCATTTGCTACACTGATGTTCAGTTTTGGCAAAAAAAAGTTTGCAGATACTATGCAGCTTGGCCAAAAAGAAAAAACAGAAAAAAGGTGCAAAGATGCAAATTTGGTAGGTGCCTGCATGTGTGATGATGTATGCGGGAGCACATGCAATCATGCAACATTTGTCTATGAAAAGACTTGGGTGCCATTTTTTTTATTAGCCAACTAAGGATGGATTGCTAAATAAAGAAATTAATTGATGTCAATAGCGTGAGACTTCCTTGTTTGAAGGCAGAGAGCCTGGCTGTAATTTGCTGATCGGTTCAAGAAAAACTATAAAATTAAAAAAAGGACTTCGGGGGGAAGAGCTTTGAGTGGGCGAGGTGTTAAAATAAAAATAAAAATGCATGGTGGAAGGCAGGAAAAAGCAGCACACAGAGGAGAGATATACGGTGGCACAGGTAGCATGTATGAGGCAGACGGAGAAGCTCACAAGGAAGAGAGATGAAAAATACATGTACTGTCATGGAGTACTTAACCAAAAAGAAAACAAGTAGCTCCCTAAAAGTGTGCAGTGGAAGGCTACAAATCAGCAGATCAAAAATATGGTAAAGAAGGTATGCTGCAGGGGAGGAGAAATAAAAGAAGTGGACAGAGAACCATTTAAAAAATCAAGCAAATGAGAGTGACAATAAACCCAAACAATGGTAAGCAATGAGTGGCCTGTAAGCCGCTCTGTCAGGTTTTGGTAAGCCCACAAAAGGCCTTCTACAATTTCACTTGTGCTGTCTGGTAAGCAAGACCTACAAAGTAGAATGCTCCCTGCCAAAGACTTTCTAAAATACATATTCAAATCTATGGCTGTCCAGTAAAAGAAATGAAATACCATAACAAGTTTAAAGTTTTTATGCTGTAAAAGAGTTTAAGCACTTTGCTACACTTTTCAAATGTAAAAAGTAGAAAATAAGTGGAGGCAAAATCATTTTTTTCTGTCCCTCACTAGTCAAACAGCGACTCCATTCAAAATAGTGTTCTATTTGTCTCTATAGAATTGTTTTTTAATATGCTTTATGCTGAAGCTACAAAACAATGTAAAATACATTTTCTCCATTTTTGCCCCATGCAAATCTTTACATGAGGCCAATAGATAACATATTTTTTCCCTCAACAGAGCTATCCCAAGCTCTGTTACTTATTGTTACAAAGACTTAAGTGAGGGCTTGGTGCGCTTTATTGAATGGATACATGCATATCACTTATGAAGGAGCAATATGCATATGTAGGCCGAGATTTAAAAAACTGTCATGCAACACATTGCAGCAGCCAAAAATGCTGCCCTGCATTGTGTAACAGGGAGAGAACAGGATAGCGCCATATCTATATAGGCATGGCTCTCTCCTTTCCCAGTAGCGGCCCGTGGAGGGAGTTCCGTGGGGTGGTGGAGGCGGGGCGGGGGAGGGGCAGGGTGGGGGGTAGTAAATACCGGAATATGGATGAACGGAGGTAAGTAAACAATTAAATAAATAAAACGAATTTCGTTGCGCGCGCTGCAACATTGGCCAAATTTTATAAATATTAAATTGGCTCCTTACTCAGTAATTGTTGGCAATGAATAAAGTGAGACATAAAGAGAAGTGTTCTTCTTTGTATAGTAGGACAGTTAAGATAGGTGGGCAGAAGTCTGTATTGTCACCATAGAAAATATGATGTCTGGTGCACATACAAAAGCAGTGCTAGGAGAAAATGTACAGCTGATGATGGACTTGATCATTGTATTCCAGAAAGCTTCGTTGAAATTGTGGCAGAAAGCACGGACATGGTGATGAAGATAGTAGAGGATGTATGTGCGAGTGGGTTTAGCTTCAAATGAAAGAGGGGGTCTGCGCATTGAGGGTGTGCTGCCAGTGTGGAGTAAGGATGCTGAAATATATAGAGTGGAGGTGAGGTGAGCATGTTAAAAAGCAGAGCAGTATATTCTTTGTTTGCCGGAATAAATACTGTTGATGTGAGCACAGTAGTTTGGCTGCTAATGGTGTCAGTTTTGGTTATGGTGAAGAATGTCACATAGGTTGCCACTAAGAGGTTCATGGATTGGAGGCATTAAAGAACATTGCCAAAAAATACTAAGCCATCTGCAAATATACATATAAGATGACCCCTCCAGATGGATGAGAAGTTAGGGCAGATGTGGATAATTTAATGTAGGGATGAAAGTCCTGACATTGTACAAAAAGGTACCATCCTGCTGCTCCTATTTGACTTTTTCTAGCTGAGCATGTATTTTAGTACAGTGAAAGCAACATATTGGAGCCAACTTAATAAACAATTTTATTTTGTTCAACACAAGAGCACCAATCTCTGTTAAGCAAAAGAGTCACTCAGCATGTACCCTCCTCATGGTGTGTTCTGGTGATTGCACCATTCACATGCTATTGAAAGTCTGACACTTGGTGCCAGCTTCTTACCAGAACATGGTTACAGGCCTCCTAGCTGTACCCCATGGAAAGGTTTTAACAACCCTGTTGTGAAAAACTGATCACTTCCTCGTAACTGGAATCCTTCCCTCTCCCCTGAATGGATGTGGTATTAGAGTGCTTGTGGGTGGTGTCCACCCAGTGGGTGCAGGTATAGCAATAGAAGAAGGAGTTCCCCTTCAGTTTGCCTTAGTTCAGTTATACATGACAATGTACAAATATCTGCGCTAAGGAATCTAAAAGGAAATCTAGGAGTGTCTGGTCTGTGAAATCCCATAACATATCCCTTGGATCATTACTGCTTCCTTTGGGTGTGGAAAAGCTAGTTAAATGTATATAAAGCTGCTCCCTGAACTGTATGGCTGAGGACATAATTTGTGAAGGTTGCACACCTTCTAGATAGGAATTGGCTTCGTGCAACTGCAATACATTCTTGACAAGTACTACTGCTTGAGGGCTAGTAAAAAATAATCATATTGCCCTGAAACACTCAGCCCAACCGAGTGCTGACCACCCCAAGCCGATGAATGAAATTGGGACCAATGAGTATTCTTTTTTTCTGTACCCTGCCTTAAGGGCAAGCTGCTGGATTGCCCAGAGTGTAGCTGCTCTAACCCTGAAGATAAGCTCAAGACAAAGTTGGCTTCCATGGAGGACATTCCAGCAAAAGAATCCTAAGGATGAATAGTGTTTTAAAAGTCATCATCCGAAGTGGGGAAAAATTGGTATGCATCACACTTCAGACAGTTTACGCAGTTTGACAAGTTTCACAAATTCATCCAACTTTGCATTCTCAAGAAGTTTACTCCCAAGTCTGCTTTCAGGAGATGTTTCCTTTTCTCCGTTTGTCTTTTAAAACTTTGTAAACTACTAGAAGTGCACAGAGACACAAACTTTTTAAAAATAAATTTATGAAGTTGTCTAGGAAAAACAGTGTCCTCAAGAAACAGTGCACATGAGCCACACGGATTTACATCCAGCTGCCTTCGAGCTAATCCATGGATAAGAGTTTCATCTGCGTCAGAAGGTTGAAATCATGCCTCACACACCACACAAAGCAACTTTGGTGAGTGGCAGAAGCCAGTAGCAATGATCACGTTTACACGTTTGCTGCATACCAAGGACAATTCCTGAGGGAGAAAACAACATACTAATAAGTACATGGCACAAGATGTACTGCACATCATTACATTACCCGTGCCCGGCCTATTAGCTGAGCGAGAATGAACCCTAGTATTTAGTTCTGGGTTAAACGTCTTACCAGATGCCATGTGTCAAGCCCCTTTTCTGCATGAGAAAAAATCAAGTAATAATTAATTAATGTAAAAAAGCACATCATTTTGAGCCATCCACCCCATATTTTGGATGGGCTTTTCTGGCATTTTTTATCTCTGGGCACTGGGACACTGCCACTTAGCCTCACAGTGCATGTGCCCTGACCCCTAATTCATTGTGAAAGTGTGGCTAATCCCAATTGGCTCGGTTAACAATTAAGTAAGACCACAGTAAGATGCAGGAAACATTTCAGTGGCATAAAAGTTAAATGTTGCATTTAGGCTACAGTATACATTTACACCATCTACATGAGTGACTGTCAAAACATTGCTTCAGGTTTACCATTGTATCCTGCAACCTAAAACACTACTGCTGCACATATCAAAAGAAACCTTTTTGACATCATATTAATAATCTAAACTCTCACAATAATAATAAAGTCCTCAGTTGGCCGGTACTATTCACATTTTATTGATATTTTCATATTTTTCTCTAGAAGAAATTAGGACTTCCTTACAGTAACTCACTTCAAATGTTAATTCCATCCAAAGCAGCACAAGATTCTGCTCCTTGATCAACTACAATGAAATTAATAATGTTATTTATTTTCTGTAGCACTCGCACTTTTCTTAATTTTGGAATTCTTAATTCTTTTTTTTCTAATTTCTGCAATTGCTTCTTGCTGAGCACAACTGAGTAGACTATAACTGGATCATCAATGGTTACACACTTCAGCGTCCTGCAAGCCATGCTTGTCTTGCTGTTGTAGTATCAGTGATCATCCATTCACTGACTGTCTCCACAGACTACTCCCTACAGATTGATGGGTTGTGGCAATTGAGGTGTTGTTGAGTTTGACAGATTTTAGGACAAGTAGGAAGCAATTTCATTAGCAGGGAGCCACAAGAGAACTTGTGTATAGTTATGAGGCACCGTAAAGTTAGTTTTGCGATTTTGAGTTGTGGTAAAGGGGTGGAGCCTGTGATGCAAACAGTTGTGGTATACTGAGGGTGAAGAAGGATGAGACTGAGGGTATATTAAAACACCTAATTTTGGAAACTTGTAAAGGTTTGTAGCACATGATTAACCAAATGGTCAGTGTCTGTGATGTCTAGTGTGGATGTTTCGAGCAATGCTGAACAGGGTGTGGGCAGAGCATGCTCTAGCAAGTATCAGTGCTACAGCAACAAATGATGGACGGAATACTGAGTAAATCAAACATTCACCCCCAGTCAAGAGAACTGGGTTAAATTCATCGTTCTTTTGCTCACTACGCCACCCCAGTTTGGACCCAGCCATATGCAAACTAGTCTGGACCCTGCTCCTCATGGGAAAAGTCCAGCCCAAACCGCCAAGGCAGATCCTCACTGGACCGAAAACAAGCATCCTGGGACCGGTTTCAGGGTTTCACCCCTCATCAGCCAGGCTAGCTTGAATCCAGTGAACAGCGAGCAAGGGACCCACATCTGGGCAAACCCATCCCACTTAGGGTGAAAGGTGCTACAGCAACAAATGATGGACGGAACGCTGAGTAAATCAAACATTCACCCCCAGGCAAGAGATCTGTGCCACTGGATGCAAGCTAGCCTGACTGATGAGGGGTGAACAAGGATGCTTGTTTCCGGTCAAGGGAGGACCTGGCTTTGCAGTTCGGGCTGGACTGTTCCCATGAGGAGCAGGGTCAAGACTGATTTGCATAGGGCTGTGTCCAAACTGGTGTGGCGAAGTGAGCAAAAGGACAAAGGATTTAACCCAGATGAATGTTTGATTCATTCAGCATTCCGTCCATCATTTGTTGCCGCAGCACTAGCAAGTATCATAGCATGGTATTTTTATGAAATTTGTTATCAATTTCCATAATAAAACATAATATATGTGATCAGGTACACCACGTTGTGAATATTTGTATCAAGGTGTTTTCCTTTCAAATGTTTTCACTGATTATCAAGTTTATTCTAGGACATCCTCGGCTGGCATAGAGCACTCTCTCCATTATCATGAACCAGTCAAATGTAGTACTCTCTGGTCATATTTATTATTGGAGTCACTAATTGATGTTTCTTGCCTTCAGTGGCCTCAAGGGGTCTGCAGAATTCCTCAGGACCAGGTTTTTGACCCCTAATTATTTGACCAGTACTAAAGTAGTCTAAATTCCTTATCATGCTCCACGTTATATGTAAGCAAAATGTAAATGAAGATAGTGGACTCACAAGTAGTTCCTGTGGTGAGTGTTACCCTAACCCAACAGTATCAGGCGTCATGGGGTACGTTGCCCTGGTCACATCTTAGTGGAGGATTTTCTCCAGGATGGCGGACCGGCTGAAGCACCTATGTTTGGAGCCTCCTCATCTCCTAAGTGAAGCAGGATTAGGGATTGCAACTACTTTAGTACTCACCAACTGAAGGCAAGAAATATGTCGACCCATCAGTAATTCCAAGGATAATTATGCCTGGAGGGTACTCCATTTGTTTTTAACCTGCACAGGACCCAACTGTTATTAAACACAACTTAAAGGTTTCCATAGGCAATTTGAACCCTATTCTGATACCTCAGCCCAATCTTTATCTCAAAGCCCTCTACACCATTTGGTCCTTATAGAACTATGGATAAAAGATTTCCTAAAATAGCTTCAGATAGATACCGGTTGGGTATTGCACCCCCCCACCCAATGAAGAAGCAGGACACAATTATGAAGCATTCTGCCTCTGTGGGCGAGGATCCCCTGTCCTACTAAGGGATGCCCTATAATTAGGGTATATTTCTTGGGTTTTGTGTGGTTGAGTTTGCCCATCCAACAAACAGTATGTCCTGCTCCATATATTGATATTGGAAGGTCAAACTTAAATTATTTGATTATGGTTTTGGTTTTGAGAGGATATATGGTGGACTGCCCAACATCTCTACCCCTCCAATTTTATTAGTATTACAGCTTTACAGCATTGACAGGAACATCAGTTGTGCGTGGGGTTTGCTGACATCTCTAAATATGGCAAGCGGGGGACTCTCTGGTTGGTATGGGTAATGTCCTCCATCATCTTGATGGAGAACCTCCATCTGTCGCACTCTAAAACAGCACCTTAGTCTTTTTTTAAACTTCTCTAGCGGGGCAAGTCTGAATCTGTATCCATCCAAGTTGTGTTGAAGTCAGATATCTTTGCCGCGAGGTCCAGCTGATGCGGCAGAGGTCTTGAAAGTCCCAAAAGTTTATAAGTCCCAACTTTTCACAGTTTGTGGGGCAGCTCTTCCTGATCACTTCTAAGCCTTCCAGGAAATTAGGGCCAGAACTAACTCAAGCAAAGTCTACCAGCAGTGCCCAATCCAGATTAAATTGCTACTGGTCAGCTGAGCACTTCAGGAAACAGCCTTTTGCAGCTTGTTGTGTCCCGGTACCCATACAGGAGGTCAGCCAGCTGACTATTGGAGTCCATTTCTTTGTCCTGGGCATAAGTGGGAACACAACCAGCCCTTCAGGACTCCTCACAGCTTTAAGACAGCAGGTCCAGGCCTCTTCTGTTCCTCCACAAATTGAGAACCTGTTCTGAGGAGCTGGTAGGGAGGTCCATTTTTGTATTTTTCAATAGCCAGTGGGTGGGGGTGAATACTGGACAAACCCTAGCCATTGGGGAAAAAGTTACCGGGGGCAACTTTACCGACTTTTGCAGCACATCCTATTTGCATTACTGCAAAGTATCCCAAAGTACACTATTCTAAGGCAATCCAAGATGGTAGAGGCCTTCAGCCCTTGCAGTGAACGTATGTGCCAGTCAAGGGTATGTTTAGGGAAATGAGCAGTCCCCTCCTCCTAAGCTTTACCAAACTGGTTCTGGGACCAGCTCCTCCTCCCACTAGGACAAAGCCAGGTTGAATACCATATGTCCTGGGATCAAAGAGTTTCCTTCTCTCGGATTTCTTCTTAAACAATACTATAAACGGGCAGGCCACACCTCTGATTCTTTCAAGTTAATGAAGTTCCTAGAACCTCCAAAGCTGCATTTCGTAAGCTGATAAGGATCACATTCCCCACACCCAGCCCATCCTGTCACCAGGCGTAAGCCATTGTCCTGCTCTGGAAGCAGTTTTTACACCTGATTACGGTCAAGTGCTGGGAGGGCCGCTTCAAGCAGGCTGATGCAAATTACCTCAAGAGCTTCAGGAAGGGAAAATTGTAACTTTCTAAAAGTTACTTTTCTTAGATATTTAACAGAAGTCTAACTTCACCATTGAATTGGATTTTTAATAAATATTAAAAATAGTGGTTGAACCATTTCTCTAGCTTGTCTCATACCTGAGATAGCAGAATTAATATATTAATCCACACTCCAGTTTTCCTCATGGGACAGTTGAGCCTTCACCAATAAATTAGCTTTTGGGGGCTGGTCATTGTTGGTACACAGCAACATTAAATTTCTACATTCCCTATTTTTAAACACCATGCACCTTTCCTTGTGGTACCCTACCTCCTAACTATCCTTGCGTAATGGAGCTTCGGGGTAGTTTGCTTTTCCGTAACTCAAAGGAATATATATTTTTTACTTTTGGTAGACAGGGGTGCCATTAAAATTTAAAAGGAATGTTTTTCCCCGTTCAAAGGCTTTTTTGACCACTCAGGCTGCAGGTTGAAACTGCAGCGGTCAGGCTACAATGGTAGCCCTGAAGGCATGCTTTCCTTTGTACACTAGTGAATGGCACAACAAGTGCCTCTAGTCAACAGATGATATTTAACTTTCCGCGCCATGGGTGTATTTCTTCTCAATATACTATGGTCTTATAGGAACATTAAATATGTCAATTGGAGACAGAACACATCCACTGAGGCCTGATTAGCAGTGTCTCAGTGCAGAAAGTCATAAAACTAGCTTCATCAGTCTAAAACAAATGTGGGTGACCACGTAAAAAGGGGCGCTTTCTCACATTTGGTTAAGGCAGCCCATTGAGCAACTTAAGATGGAATATGAAAACCTCACCATTCCTTAAAAGCAGAACGTTTTGGTGGTTCACTGTTAACGGTACTGTGGCTTTCACGCATGTGCGAGCTTTTCTTACGTTGGAACCCTCACAATCCTAATGGAAATGTCCTAATTCTCTTTGTTGCAATATGTATCATTATGTGCTGCTTCAATACATATGTTTAGTGAAATAAAAACTAAAATCCTCATTTTATTGCCCGAATGTCTGAATAGAGGATAATTATTGCATCTGATAAATTCTGCGCTCCCCGGTGTCGTATTTTTATCAGGTGTGATAATTATCGCATCCCATAGGGGGTACCAATAATCAGGCCCTGTGACTCTCAAATGTATTTATTGTTGTTTGATGCTGCCTGAAATGTTTTCGTAGTCTATAAATAATAATATTCTTATCAGTTGGTTACGTCAGGTGGAATTCCTTGGCATTTTCCAGTAGCCCAAGGAAATAATATCTGTGCATAATAAATAAAAAATGGTAAGGCCCTGATTACGAAATCGGGCAAATTCTTAGCCCCGTATAAACAGGAATCAGAATTCAAAATAATGTGGTAATTTCTTCCATGGGGTATTCCTGCTTGGCTAAAGCGGTAAACACCGCCCCCTTTACCCCCACCTCGTAATGAGGGACTCAGACATTATTCACGCCTAAACGCTACCTATTGACACTGAACCTGGTGCACGCATCCGCAGACAGTCAATCGCTTTTGTTTCTATTCCTTACTCCGTTTGTAACCGAATTGCTTCCTTAGTGTGGGCGTGAGCGCATCCTCTGGACTTCGTTTAGTGAAGATGTTGCCTCAGCAAGCTCAAAGATTTAAATTGGTGGGCACGAGGAATAGTTCCCTTTGTGAAACCTATGGGCACACTACAGCACACAGCACTTCCGGGGCTGAGTGAGCACACCATTAAATAAAAAGACTGGGGGGCAGATTTACAAGCCCCTTGCGCCACTTTTGCGTCACTTTTCCCATGTTAAAAGTGACGCAAAAGTGGCGCAAGGGGCTTGTAAATCTGCCCCTACATCTTGAAATATTGCAACAGGCAAATGGGAAGGTGATTGTTTTTGAAAGGCATGGCCCTTTCAATTGGCAACATTAAATAGAAGATAACAGTCCCTTGTCTACATCTAGGAGACAGAGAGCAGTGCTTAACAATTGGAGAGGAATGACGGCAAAACTCGGAGTGAAAAGTGAATGACACAAAAAGGAGCCAAGAAAAGAGCGCAAGAGATAAGGTTATGGAACGAGGTAAGAAGACTGTGCGAAACGAGTCTGAGCTAAATAAAAAAAAATTTAAAAGCTAGAAAGAAAGAGCGAAAGAGTGCGAGAGTTAAAGAGAATAAAGTCAAAGTGAGTGGGAAGGCAAGTGATTACAAAGTGGACGATGAGCGACAGGAAATAATTCATCAAGATACATAAAGAGATAGAAAAACAGAAGAGGAAGAAAAAGAAAAATAGAAGAGACGTGAGTAAGAGATACAGAGAGAGAGTGAACCAAGAAAGGTGCATAGATAGAACGGATGATGGAGAAATATAGAGAAAGATAAACGAAGGGTAGAGGAAAAAAGAGAGAGCGCAAAAGAAAGTCACTGATAAGGAAACAGCTGATCATGAAACATAAATAAAAGGAAACACAAATAAAGAGAAAGACAGCGAGAGAAAGAACACGCATTTGACCGCATGTGAACATATTCCTCACAATGCTTGATTTTTCTTCACTGATCCGCTCTGATCATTTAATTGTGCGCGCTATGGCACCAGCTCACTCAAAGGCTCCTAACTATCATTGCCTTATGGAGCATCGGGGTGGTTTGCTTTGCCCTAACTCAAAAGATTTTTTATTTTTTTTTACATTTAGTTTTTCACGCCTCCGTGCTTGTTTCCTGGTTGCCTTTTCATTTGCCAACAAAAGAGTTGTCAAAAGTAATGCGAATAATACTTTTCCTGATTATCTGCTTATTCGATATTAATCATGCTGCGGCGGCTGGGGTCCATGTTGGTGCTCTTCGACTAGAACACTGACTCTGATCTCAATTAGATTATGGCTCTCTCCTTTACCTCCCCATAAATCATTCTGGCAAACTGAAATTAACAGCTACTGGAGCGCATTAATAATCTGCCTCTTGCATTCGAAAATGCATTAGCCGGAACCCTCCCATCTCTCTGACTGTTAAGCACATCATTTTGTTTATGAAATATAAACATTTCATGGAAGAGCTTGCACACACATTTCTCTGGGTCTGTGACAGCTAAAATGATTGCACACAATTGCCAGTCAGTCAAGCGCCGAAATAAAGTTTGTTCAGATCCATAGCACTGTGACTGCCCATTTTCTCGGGCATTCAAAAATGTGATTCAAAATACAAGCAATTCATATCCATGCCTAACACCTCCCAATCTGTCTCTACCGTAATTCAACTCTATTTCACACCCCTCTATTGTATTTTGTATGTTAAGTCTCTTTTCATAAATAATATTTACAAGCTCACGAGATGAACAAGAAATATGTTTCTCTCATTAAGTTTAGAAACATATTTCTTGTTCATATTTTTATGGAACATTGCAAAAATACAGAAAGCAATTCAGGAGTGTGCAATAGAGCTGACTTACTTGAAATAGAAAGAGTGGTTGTGTTAGGCAAATATATGAATTACTTTAAAGGTCTTTACACTTCACTCATGTACTTTCAATTTCACTTCCCTATGACAGGTTTTCAAGTATTGCTTCCTGTGCACTTTTATCTTACTTTCATGAAATGAGTTTTAAGATCAAGCTAGAGTGTTAAAATCACATAGGAAAATAAATATTTTTGTAGTGGTATGAATTTCAGTGCAAGGCCACATTGTTTGCATAAACCTCTTGATATCTAGGGTTTTCAATACTATGACAGTTGACTTTCTGGCTGAAAATAATTCTTTTATTCAACTAAAAGAAAATCATTAAAAGTTGTTTATAGATTATTATCCCGACTTTAAGCTAAGTAAACTTCAAATTTGTTTTTTTAATATTTTAATTTTGTTGTTTGTAACGCGTGTACACACCTTAAAGAGTGTCAAAGCACTTTACTGCAAGAGCAGGTTAATCAGAAATACAAATGTCACGTATATTGACATAAAGAGACATAATATAGTTTATGCAAATTATAGAAGGCACATGGACCTAAGAGCATTGTACAAAAACGTTAGGAAAAACACGAGTATATTGAATTCACATCCAGAGTTTAAGGAAGTGTATTATTAACTGGGGTAGATTATAGTCCACCACAAGTAATAAAGTTACTAACCTGTTAGGTCCAATCAAAGGTTTCAGTAATTTAAACCTAAGCTCAAACCCTGGTAGCTACGACACAGATAAAATTAAAGAAAATATTTAAAGCACAATACAGTTCCCACTGAAATGTATAATAAATTGAGAAAAATGTAATAAGCAAAATGACACCAAAATAACAAAAATTCAGTAATGGGAACCAGACATATTAATTTTACATATTAAAGTGAAAATAAAATAACGCACCAATGATAGTCTATGGTTGTGGTTGGGGGCCCCTCTGTTGCAAGAAAGTTTTATTTCTTTCCACTTCGATGTTTGTTTGGAAAACAATGTGTTTTCCTAAGATAACCCTCACCCACCAGTGTTACCCCTTGGTGGCATGCTTCATCATCAAGTTCTTCCCGTTCCGCTGCGGAACGGGGCGTGCTGCGACCTACGGGGACGTGGGAGCACTTATGGTTGGTACTATGTGTAGATGAAGTGTTGAGGTATGAGTGGGGGAAAAAAAGTTATTAAAAATACCTGGCTAGTCTCGAGGTTTTACATTGAGACTTGGGGCCAAATGTACATAGCACTGGTCACAAAATACTGTTCACAATTTGCGACCAGTAGTTTTGGGACCAGTGTAGTACTTTACAAACTGACCTATGTACTAATAAATCGGTTTGCAAAATACTATTCCTAATGGGTTGCAATTTGATCCTACCTCACAAACATTAATGAATTAGCTCACAAATTGCGACTCACTAGGAATTGCAGCCATCACAGGGATGCTAAGCACAACAGATCATCGTGTCTGTGATAACTTTTAAATAAAGTATTGTCTTTTAAAATGCATGCCGTTTTCCATAAGGAAAACGGGCTGCATTTAAAAAAAAGTTACTAACATTTACTACCCCCTTGGCTGCTAAACCTTTTCCCCCTAGAAATCTAAGCCAATTTTTGGCTATTTGGAGTAGTTCACGCTTTTGCAGCCATAACTTTTTTTCCACAGAAGGTATCTATGCCAAATTTGCGTCCTTTTTTTTCAACAACCTGGGGAATCTAAAGCTACCCAGGGTCTGTGGATTCCCATGGAGGGTACTTAGAAAATGTCCAAAATGTAGCTATATTTTGGGTTTTTCGTGGAAAAATAGGAAAAAATTAGTCCGCAAAAATGTGTCATTTTTTTCCCCCCTAAAAATCGCATCAATGAAAGGTTTACTGTGCTAAAGTCACCATTGTCCCGGCTTTCACGAACATGCAGAGCTGAATAAAAAAAACTATTTTTTTACCTCAGTTCTGGCATTTTCCAAGAGGTAGCCCATTTTTGATAATTCTTGTGCATTCAACCTACTTCCAGTTTATGGTGGAAACCGGGGTAAAATCCATGGGTGATCCCGGAAAGCTATAGTTTTCTGAAAAGTAGACAGAATTCTGTTTTAAGCAACTGGTCCTTTGTGTAGATTCCTCAAGGTTTTCCCAAAGAAACTAACTGTTGAAATAAAAAATATTGATAATGAGTAGGAAAAAATATCAATTTTTGACAATATTTTCATTTGTGTAACTTCCTTTCACAATGGCTGATTTACAAAAGCAATACAGCATTAGGTCTGCTAGACCCTTCTGGTTGCGTGGATAGATAGGATTTGTAGGTTTTCCAAGAACCCTAGGTACCCAGAGTCAACAACTGAGCTGCACCTTACAATGGCTTTTCATTGTGTACCGGGTATAGACCAATTCATATGGTGAAATATAAAGACTGAAAAATCGGTAGAAGGAAACCTATGTATTTCTGAAATGGGCACCCGATATGGAGTTTAGGAGCAGTGGTTATTTGTACATCTCTGAATTTGTGGGTACACATATTAGTATGTGATTCAGAGGACATTTTTTAACATGTCTTCTTTCATACACACTTGCTTACATTTGGAATGCATAAATGCAGAGAAATACAATTGGTGATAACAAATGTTCCACTATTCTGTATTTCCACATGACTGTAAAAAAAAATGGTACCTCAGTTGTGTGGGTAGGCTTAGTGCCTGCAACAAGAAAGGGCCCAAAACACAGTGTGGACATATCACATTTTTCCACTAAAAACGGACCCGTTTTTGTAATGCAGCTAGCTGTGGATTTTAGGCCATGGCTCAGCTGGAACCCATGGAAGCCGAGCAAACCTGTACATTTTTAAAACTAGACACCTAGGAGAATCCAGAGTGGAGTGGCTTGTGCAACTCCCACCAGGTTTTCCTAACCAGAAGTAAGATATAGATTGACCCTTTTATTAAAAATAACTTTCGAATTTGAGAAATGTATTGGAGTGCAAATGTGGTGTATACACCTGGGACATTTTCAAGGCAAACAATTGTTGCAACTATGGGTATTCAAAAACTGGTCTTATGAGTCCAAAAGTCCATGGCTAGAGTGCCGTGCAATTCAGAGCAAGGGTGTATTTCCGTCCCTGCTGTCGTCTTGTATTTGTAACAATTCTTTGCCTTGAGAAAGCCTCACATGGGGCGAAACACGTGTTGGCTGGGAATTATTTGTTACACCTTCCAATAAACATTTGAGTTTCAAGATCATCAATGACTAAAAACACACATTTTCTTCAAATTTCTGCAAGGAAAACATCTGGAATCTGTAGGGAGTCAAACATTTTCTACCACCCAGCATTCCCCTAAGTCATCAGATAAAAATGGCATCTAACTTGAGTGGGTAGGTAATTTCGGTTTTATTAATCTCAGCCTGTTTTTATCCCAGTTGTTGATCATTAATATCCCAAACTTGATGATTTTATTTATTTTACTTGCATGTTTTAATAACTTGTATGTATTTTATTGCTATTTTTGCACTTTTTGCACGCTTTTATGGCTGTTCACAGCTGAATAAAGAGAATTCTGATTCTGATTCTGAGTGGGTAGGGCTAGTGCCTGCAACAGAAAAGAACCCAAAACGCAACATGAACACATCACATTTTCCCACTGAAAACTGGCCGCTTTTTGCAACGAGACTAGCTGTGGATTTTAAGCCCGTGCTCAGCCAGTACTTAGGGAAATCTAGCAAATCTGCACATTTTTTAAATCTAGACACTCATGGAAATCTAGGGTGGGATGACTCGTGTTGGTCTCACCAGATTTTCTTACCAGAAGTCCTTGCAAACATCAAATTTTGACTAAAAACATTTTCCTTACATTTCTATGATGGAAAGATCTGGTATCTCTAGGGAGCAACACATTTCCTACCATCTACCATTTGCCCAAGTCTCCTGATAAAAATGGTGGGTGGGGCTAGTTGCTGCAATAGAAAAGGCTTCAAAATGCAACATGGATAGATGACATTTTTCCACAGAAAACTGACCCTTTTTTTGCAATGTGGTTGGCTGTGGGTTTTGGGCCCTAGCTCAGCCAGCACCTAGAGAAACCTAAGAAACCTGCACCTTTTTGAAAACTAGACAGCCAGGGGAATCCAGGATGGGGTGACTTGTATGGCTCTCACCATATTTTCTTACCCAGAACGCCTTGCAAACATCAAACTTTGACTAAAAGCACATTTTCCACACATTTCTGTCATGGAGAGTTCTGGAATCTGCAGGGAGCAACACGTTTCCTACCACCTACTATTCCCCCAAGTCTCCCGATAAAATGGTATCACATTTGTGTGGGTAGGGCTAGTACCCATGACAGGAAAGGGCCCAAAACGCAACATTGACACATTTTTCCAATGAAAACTGACCCTTTTTGCAAAGTGGCTAGCTGTGGATTTTGGGCACTAGCTCAGCCAGCCCTTGGGAAACCTAGCACACCTGCATGTGGTTGGACCATAGACACCCAGGGGAATCAGGGTGGGTGACTTGCATGGCTCTCTTTCTGTAATCTGCAGAGAGCAACAAATTTCCTACCATTCCTCCAAGTCTCCCGATAAAAATGGTAATAGGACTAGTGGCCACAACAGGAAAGGACTTAAAACGCAACATGGACGCATCACATTTCTCCACTGAAAACTGAGCCTATTTTTGCAACATGGCTTGCTGTGGATTTTGGGCCCTAACGCTCAGCTGGCACCCAGGGAAACCTAGCAAACCTGCACATTTTTTAAAACTAGACACCTGGGGAAATCAAAGGTGGGGGTGACGTACATGACACTCACCAGTTTTATTTACCCAGAAGCCCTTGCAAACATCAAACTTTGACTAAAAAAATGTTTTCCTCAAATTTATGTGATGAAAAGTTCTAGAATCTGCAGGGAACAACACATTTCCTACCACCTACCATTCCCCCAAGTCTCTCGACAAAAATGGTACCTCACTTGTGTGGGTAGAGCTAGTGGCCACGACATGAAAGGCACCAAAACACAGCATGAACACATCACATTTTTCCACTGAACACTGACCCTTTTTTGCAAAGTGGTCAGCTGTGGTTTTTGGGCCCTAGCTCAGCCGGCACCTAGGGAAACCTATCAAACTTGCACTTTTTTAAAAACTAGACATCTGGGGTGGGGTGACTTGCATGGCTCCCATAACGTTTTCTTTCCCAAAAGCCGCTTGCAAACCTCAAACTTTGATACATTTCCTCACATTTCTGTGATGGAAAGCTGTGGAATTTGCAGGGAGCAACACATTTCCTGCCACCTACCATTCCTCTAAGGCTCCCAATAAAAATGGTACCTCACTGGTGTGACTGGGACTACTGCACATGACAGGAACAAATCAAACCAAGGTCAATGAGTGTCCCTTTGCAAGGACTCCCAGTGACCTTAGGTTGACCGGTTCCTGTCATGGCCACTAGGCCCAGCCACACAAATGGGGCAGCATTTTTATTAGGACAATTGGGGGAACGCTGCGTGGTAGGAATTTGGTGGATTCCTTCTGAATCTGGAAAAATACATCACAGAAGTGCACGGAAAATGTGCGGTTTTAGGTAAATTTGATGGTTTGCAGAGCGTTGTAGGCAATAAAAACTTTGTGGGATCCATGAGAGGCACACCACCCTTTACTCCCCTGGTTGTCTAGTTTATCAAAATACATGGGTTTGGTAAGTTTCCCTGGGTGGCTGCCGAACCGAGGTCCAAAAACTGCAGCTACACTTGTTGTTGATATTGCCACATTGCATCTTGGACCCTGCCCTTTTGCGGACTCTAGGCCTACCCACACAGGTGAAGTACCAATTTTATCGGTAGACATGTGGGAACTCTGGGTGGCAGGAAATTTGTGGCTCCCCACAGTTTCCAGTACTTTGAGTCACAGAAATATGAAGAAAAGGTGTGTTTTTAGAAAATGTTTTAGGATTGCAAGGGATTCTAGGTAAGAAAGCCTGGTGTGATCTATGCGAGACACACCACTCTGAAGTCCCCTGGTGTCTATTTTATGAAAATATCTGGGGTTGGTAGATTTTCCCACAGACAATGTATACCCTTTCAGAGAATGACAAAAAAGACACATATTACGGCACCACCATCTACTACTCAAGTACACACACATACTGGTTGGATTTGGCATGAGGGTGACTGAAAAAGTTCAAAATGTAAATTTTATTAACAAAAGATTTCATGAAAATGAAAACATTGAAATCACTGTTAATAAGGATATTTAAAGTTGGTAAGACTGAACCAGTGACTCATAGGTTGTGAGTAATAAAGCCACAACAAGCCACCAACCGCTTTATGGGCCAATCACTCACCTTTCATGTGCCACACACACAAAACCATTCACACCACCAGCCGCTGGATCAGAACAATGCAACATTCGCATCAACTAACGGCTTCAGTCAATGGCCCATCACTTTAATGCGACCACAGGACTGCATAGCAATCACACTGCCGGTACCTGGCAGAGTGTGTGGACTGGCGTTTACCTGCCAGTATGTGAATGTAGAGATCAGCAGAAAGTTTCTAAACACACTGCAAGTAAATGCCAGTTCACACACACCACCAGCCAGATGCCAGCCACACAAACCGGCAGCCAGATTTTAGTTCAGATACAGCAATCACACCACCTGGCAGCTGGCAGAATGTGTGGTCTGGCGTTTCGGTGGCAATGTGCATAGTCACTTGTTGCTGGTAACTAGACACACACTGGCAGCCAAAAGCCTGCCCACACACACCGCCAGCCAGATGCCAGCCACACACACCACCAGCCAAATGCCACTCAGACATTTCCATGAAGCTCCACCCCACTTTCATTTATAAAAAACACTCCCAAAATGAACAGGTTACACACACAAAGCACAGACAAGAAAAAATAAAACATGCAACTAAAACAGCACATCTGTTTCAAATATAAAGAACCAACCTACTTGTAGATTATGAAATACCAACTATGACTGCATACACAACAGGTGTAATTAAGCACATCAAACTACTGCCAACCAGGTATCTAAACAGAAAATATACAGCAATACAGACCACAGTCAGTTCCCTTTTACTCTCATGGTTGCTCGCAATACTTGAGTTGTGTATGGTACAATTTAAAGCATTTGGGCACTCATAGGCAAGGATAAAAGGACACTCAGGGCAGTACATACGACTCTCCCTCCATACTCATCCAAAAACACGTCATCAATAAATAGTAGAAATTAATAGGCAAAAAGTTCTCTGTATTGACTCTACACCCTGAAACACCACTAAAGGCAGGAAAAACCAGCTGCACCAAGGTAGGGGTAACGCAGAGTTCAGCACTTCCAATAGGAAGCCTCCCAGTGTCACGATTCACTCTCTGCGCTCTCATGCCCTCCACCAGGGGGCAGAATTGTGGGACTTTCCACTGTTATTATAAGTTTCTGGACCCTACCCTTCATGCATATACTGACTTCCAGCCATTTGGACGCTACTTGGAAATTCCCAATCCATGCCGGGGTTTGTGGAAGCCAGCCTGCCCATGCTTGAAACTACAACATCGACATTATATTTTAATCAGGCCATTTGCGAATGTAAAAAGGCCTCATACATCTGGCCTTAGTCTCCGAAATGGAAGGCAAAATCCTCCAGGGGGGAAAGGCTGCAGGCTGTGTCTGAGAAGAGTTCCAGAAGGCTGGGTAGGATTTAAAAGAAGTCCTGTGAAGCCATTGGTTTGGGTGAGGACGTTCTGAGAGGGAAAATTCAAATTTCTGCACCCTGAGAAGTTCTCTCATTGGCCAGATACTTTTTGAACCTCCGCCCAGCCAGAATTTCTATCCTGTAACTTAGTCTTTTTCTTTTTTGGAGCTCAGAATCCTCCAGTGGGACAAGATTGCAGGCTGTACCGAATGGTGAGTTCCCAGAGGCCAGATACCTTCTTGCTGAAGGGCCACTGAAATGGATTTGCTGCTGCAGAGAAGCTCCATGCAGGAGAAATCTGTTTCTTTAGCGCAGCAAAGTGATGCCTTGGGTGAATTTGTTTGGGTGATTGAATTCAGTCCTCCAGAGATCTGGAAGTCCAAAAATGTTTTAAGTCCCAACTTTTCAGAGGTATTAGGAGAAACACAGTTAGCCATAGGAAAGGGTCTCAGGAACTCAGGAATAACACTTGAGGGTCAAGACTCACTCTAGCAAAGGTCCAGTTTGGGTCCAATTGTCACTGGTCAGCTGGACCTTTCAGGGAAAACGTCTCTTGCAGCTTGTTGTGTCCTTTCTGCCACGAAAGAGATCATCCAGCTGACCGTTGGAGTCCACTCTCTTCTTTCTCCTGGGTACAAGTGGGAGCAGATCTCATCCCAGGTCTCAAACAGCAGGTGCAGTCCTTCTTCTGTTCTTCCCCTGGTCCAGAAAAGATTCTGAGGAAGGTGCCTTGGGGTGACATATTTATGCTTGGCACCAGCTAGTGAGTGATGGGGTTGACTCTTGGCTCATCCCTGAGCAAAGGATAAAGGCTCCAAGGGGAAACCCTACCCACCTTTGCAGCAGTTCCTGTTTGCACTACTGCAAACAATCCTACTGTGCACCTTACTCCAAATTCCAACACAGGAAACCCTTCTCCCTTTCTGCAGAGCCTGTGGGTGCCCATAGGTATTGCCAGGAAAATCAGGAGTCCCCTCCTCTGTGGTCACTCAAAGCCAGTTCTAAGGGTAACTTCTCTCCCAATGGGTTTGGTGATAGCCTGGCTAGGGGGACAAAGGCTGGTCCTGATATTTATGTGGAACCTTTTGAAGTTAATTTTGTTCCTGGGCCCACCCCAACTGGTCTTTCTGCAATAAACACCTCCTCACACCCGGGCCATTGTCCCTGCTCTGGGAGCACATTTCACACCTTATTAAAGTGAATCCCTTCCTAAGCAGCTGCTGGAGAGCTAATATAAATTAGCTCCCCGGATCTTTAGTCAGGGAAAAGGTAACCTTCTAAATGTTACTTTTCCTAAATATTTCTTACATATCTGACTTGAACATTTAATTGGGACTTTAATAAATATTAAAAAGAGTGGTTTAATTATTTTTCTAGTTGGTCCCAAACTTGAGATAGCAGAATTAATATTTTAATCTGTATTCTAATTTTCTAAACGGACAGCCAGGGGCTTTCACATTGAAAATAGCATTTGGGGTTTTGCCACTGCTAGGACACTGTGACATTAAATTTGTACATGCCCCCTTTTTAAATACTATACACCATACCTTGTGGGCAACAAGGCCTACATAGAGTGACATATCAATATTTAAAAGGAAGGTATGTCCCCTATTTATTTATTTTGATTGGTAGGGCTGCAGGTTTACATTTTAGAAGTCAGGCTACAATGGTAGGGCTGAAGCCATGTTTACCCTGTCACACCAGTGGATTGCACAATAAGTGCTACAGGCCACAGGTGACATTTAATTTTCCATGCCATGGGTGTAGTTTTTATAGCATACAGTCTGGCATTATAGGAGAGCTCAATGTAGATTTTCCCCAGCTCCGATGGACAGAAAATCTGGATTTTATTAAAGACACGGAGGCTAATATTATTGCAATCTCCTTTATTGCCAACTCTCACAGAGCCACTTTAAAGAACTTAAAACACCTAAAAACAAAGTTCCAACATTATAAAATGCTAGAACCCCCAGCCATCTTCCTTCTTTTTAGCCGACTGCAACATAACATATGGCATGTATATTTTAAATCCATTCTCAAATCTCAATTACACAACAAAAGTTCATAATAACCAAGTCCATATTTTGCATCCAAGAAAGGATTCCAATGATCCAAAGTCTCCAAATAAGTCCAACATTTTCTGCTGATTCCAACGCCAGCATCTGTTTCCTTTATTGTTGTCCATGAGCTACAAGATGAATACAATGAAATGAAAGCAGGGTTGGGAATATGGGGGGGGGGGTTGTATAATATTAGCCCCTGTGTCTTTAATGAAATCCAGATTTTCTGTCTATTGGAGCTGGGGAAAATCTATCTTTTAAGGCAAGACTGTAGGCTAACATTATTGCAAGTCTGAAGATTCTTTAGGTAACAACATGCCACATTCTCAACAGGCTTAAAATAAAATCTATGAAAAATTGCATCATGTGATCAATCTGCATACCTCACAATGTCTTGCAATGCACACCCCAGCATAAAAGCTTTCGAAGCAGACACATCCCTCACAGAATGTGCGCCAAACAAGCTAACATCCACACCTGAATTTTTCATCACCTCCTTTGCCCATCTAGCAAGAGTTGGAGATGATACAGCCTTATGAGGTTACCTAAAAGAAATAAGCAATTGATTCACACCCACAGATCTTATCTGCAATGTTCTTCTCTCATTCATACTCTTTGAAACATCATACCACTCACAAATTCTCATGCTTATCAAAAAATGGATAACAATTGGCACTGAATTCGTTTTTGCCCTTTTATTTAAACAAAAGCACATTCCTTCTAATGAAAAAATCCTGTTTGAAACATCAAGGGCTTGAACATCTAATAACCTTCTAAATAAAATTAGACATATTAAATCATTAAGTTTTGTGAAAATACCTTTAAACTCAGTACTTCATTAGCACCTAATCCCTCCAGATAATTCAGCACCTTAGTAACATCCCAAACAGAATTATACCTTGATACCTTGAAACCAGTGATTTTGGTTTCAAGGTATAATTCTGTTTGGGAGGCAAGATGGCGGCCACCCGGTTGTAAGGAATGCTGTGGGATATACTCACTGCTCGTTAGTCTGCTGTCCCGCTTGCCTGTCTGGTGTGGTGTATCCCTCGAGGCGTCTGTCGACTCCCGGCTGAGAGTCAGTGCATGGCAGCCGGAACAACCATGCCGCCGAAGAATGCCCGAGGGGCCAAGACACGCGCGGTCGGAGATTTTTCCGGCTCCATTAAGGTCCTGGAAGCGAATCAGGCGAAACAATGACATGGAGTGGTTGCAGATAGTGAAAATGGTCCAGGACACAAGAGCAGCCGGACTGGGCCAGGGAAGAAAATAACTCCTGCGATCTTTCCATTGTCTAGAAAAGGAAAGAGTACTAGACAAGAGGGGCGCTTGATGGAGGAGGCTGCTCTGACCGCTCGACTGGACGAGGTGAGCTTTGGTAATCCAGGGGTCTCTGGACTTGTTGTGGATGTTGATATGATCCGGGGGGGCAGGAAAATACCCAGGGCAATCCCTTAATGCACACCCCAGGGGAGACTGATGTGTCGGGGGGCAAGTACATCAAGCACAGGCAGTACTCTGGAAGAATACCCAGGAGTCCGCACCTGCCAGTGCAGAGGCGGAGATTACTAAATTGGATGGGGGCAAGCAGCAATCAATGGATGGGGATGATATTAATCCCACAGACCAGCCTGAGGCAGATGCTGGTGATCACTTCTTCTCCCTATCAGATAACTCCAACTCGTCAGGAGATGAGTCACTCCAGATGTCGGAAATGCCCTGGGGGTCACCAAATGGTCAGCGGAGTGAGACCAGCAGCACACACCAGGATGAGGAGGGGCCGGGAACTCGAAACACGGTATCTGATACGGGCACTGTACGGAAGAAGTTACCAACATCTGTGTCCGGAGAACAAGGGGATTTAGCTGCCGCACCAACTTGGGATTATTCTCTCTCCTCTAATTTGGGAACAGACCCAGGGAATACAGTGAGACAAGGTCTGAGCAATCCATCAGAGCACCCGGAAGATATCTCCCTTGCTGTTATCTATGAGACTATCATGACACATAGAGATGAAACCGGCGCTGAGAGCCAAAAAACACAAGGCGCTTGCCGCAAGCTCAAAAATTCACTTCGTCGAGTGGCCAAGTCCTGTTCGGAATTTGCCAAGAGGATATCTGAAGCAGAAAATAGGATTTCCACACTTGAGGATGAGATGATTATCCAAAAAGCCGCCACAGATGCCCTGGCGTCTCAGAAGAATGATATTGCGTGGAAGCTTGAGGACATGGAAAATCACCTGCGTCGCAATAATCTAAGAGTCCTTGGCTTACCGGAAAGTGTGGAAGGCTCTGATCCTCGGAAGTTTATTGCGGAACTTTTCACAGAAGCTTTTCCTGAACTGACACATTGGGCTTGGGATGCAGAGGTGCAACGGGCTCACCGGTTCCCTTTCTGGCAGAACACTCACACAGGGACTAGTCACTCTGCCCCGCGACCCAGAGCAGTACAGATCTGTCTGTCCAACGTTTTGTCTAGGCAGGCTCTGTATGATCTGGCGAGGCCAGATAGGAAGAGAAAGGGAAAAGGGCTTGAGTTCTTTGTCTGGCCAAATTATTGTCACACAACTGTAGAAAAAAGGAGGCAGCTTCGACAGTTAATTAATCCATTTTAGATCAAAGGCGCTCAAGCGTTTCTTCTGAATCCCGCTTAAACTTAAGAGAGTATACAAAGACAGAACCCAGTTTTTCACCTCCGAGGTCAAGGCTAGAGAATGTTTACAGGGCATTAAATCCTAGGAGAGGGGTCAGCACTAAATAGGATGAGCTGGGCACTGCTAGTGTAAGTTGAAGCTGGCTGTATACTTATAGTTTTGGGCTGCAAGCTTTATATTGCACTGTGCATTATCTTTTTCTTATCATATACATCGGGCTGGGTTGGGTGATTCTGGGAGGATGGGGGGACGATCGGGGTCGCTGCGAGGCTCTCCATCACACAAAGCCTACGGGTCTTTCAGTCTACATGTTTGGGGTGGTAGGGGTCTTCCGCTGGCAGAGGAAGCGTTGGGGTGGGTGGGAGGGTCTTCTTTGGAGGGGGGGCTGCTGTGGGTTCACGGGGGGTGAAAACTGAAAATAAGCCAATAAATGACTCAGAGCAAACAGGAGTAAAGGATGCTTGTGTGGGGGGGAGTGTTCTGTCAGAGCAATCTAAGGTGGGTCAATGATGGATAGTTTGTCTATCTGCTCGTTTAACGTATGTGGTCTCAATGACAGGGCCAAGCAGCAAAGAGTGGCACAGGAAATCAGAAAGATATGTCCCGATGTGGTGTGCATCCAAGAGACACATATACCTTGGGGTAGGCATAAGGTTATAACTGAGCTAGGGTATAGGCTCTTGGTATGCACATCGCAAGGGACTACTACAAGAGGTGTAGCTATTCTTTCTAAGTCCAATATTCCATCCTTTGGTAAGACCCTTGTGGACAAATGTGGCCATTGGGCGATAGTTGAATGCTTAGCTGGTAATAGGAAATTTACAATATGCTCTGTGTATGGATCTAATTTTGATGAAGCTCAGTTATTAGATTATCTGAATACAGAGCTGGCTTCCTGGGCAACCCCTTTGATACTGTGCGGGGATGTTAATATCCAATTGGAAGGAGTTACTCTACGTGCCGGTGGAGATAAATATGGTGGTCAGAAACCTAAGGTCTATAAGGCCTTGCAGCAACTTCTGTATGATCATGGTTTAGCTGACGCTTGGCCTAGGTTAAAGCATCCTGACCCTGGGTATACACACTACTCTTGCCCGCATCAAAAGCTTGCTAGACTAGATTACTTTTTTGTAACTAAAACATATTTAGCGGAGGTACAGATTCAGGTTTTCCCCAGGGTCACCTCAGATCATAACCTTTTGTTATTAAAACTTGTAATGCATGGTTTGGTGCGACCTCGTGGGACTTTTTCATTTGATAGGAAGCTACTGCTTAACGAACAGTTTATCTGCCACATTCGACAGTGGCTAAACCATTTTCTTTCCATCAATCGCAATTCTACCACTTATGGTATGGTTTGGGATGCTTTAAAAGCAGGGTTCCGGGGGGAAATTCTTAGCTTTGGACTATATGTTCAAAAACAGCAGAGGCAGCTTATACAGGAGCTATATGATGACCTTCAGAATGCAGAGTATACCCTTATGCAAGCTCTGCAGGGGAATTCAGGCACAACTCAGGCGCAAACTGAGGTAGCCCGCTGCAAGAGCAGGATAAACGCGCAGTGGTCTAAGGAAAACGCTAACAAATATCATCTTTTTAGAAGAGAATGCTATGAGTATGGGGAGGCAACTGGCAGACGCCTGGCAAAGAAAATCAGGTGTAAGGAGGCCAAATGCGCAATCACTGCGATTGAAGATTCAGCTTGAAGACGCTGAAACACCCGCGGAAATCCTGGAGATTTTCAGGGCTTTCTATGAGGAATTGTATATGGAGGATCAAAATAGCCAGGAGAGAACTGAGTCTTTTTACAAAGATCCATACAGAAGGATGTTGAGCTCAGATGATCGGAGATATTTGGAGGAGCCTATAACATCAGAAGAACTTGTGGAGGCTGTTGACTCTTTAGCAGCAGGTAGGGCTGCCGGGCCTGATAAACTCCCATTAGAATTCTATAAAACGTTTTTATCGGAGCTAAAATCAGATATGCTTATCATGTTTCAGGAAGCACAGAAGGGGAATGCCCCGGTCTCGTGGGATGTAGCTAATATCATCATTTAAAAAAAAAAGATAAACTGCCCACACTACCTGGGTCATATAGACCCATTTCACTTTTAAATTGTGATGGGAAAATATATGCGAAAATCTTAGCTACACGACTCTCCCAAGTGATTACTCCCCTAGTTTCTGTCCGCCAACATGACTTTATTCCAGGAAGAGGCATGGTCAACCATATTAGCAGGGTAGTTACCCTGCTGGACTCTGCTAATGTTCAACAAGCTCCATGTGGAGTAGTGCTACTTGATGCAGAGAAGGCATTTGACCGTGTCTCTTGGGAATTTTTATGGGCAACCATGCGGTGGCAAGGTTTCGGGCCTGGCTTTGTCAGGGCAATTAGAACCATGTATAAATCTCCTGCGGCTCGAATATGTGCGTTGGGGCTCGAATCCGACCTAGTGCCAATATCAAGAGGTACCAGACAAGGCTGTCCATGCTCCCCTTTACTCTTTGCCCTTTATATTAATCCATTTCTGAACTTAATGGAGAATAGTTTAAGTATTCAACCGGTGACATTTGGGCAAGAACAGGTCAAAATTGTAGCATATGCAGATGACATTTCTGTAGTCTCGTCGGATCCAGCCAAGGCCCTGATAGAGATTGAAAGGCTAGCAACTCTATTCGGGCAAAACTCTGGCTACAAATTAAAAATAGAAAGACGCAAATAATATGTACAAACCAAGCACTATTTATTGATTCCAGGGTTACTGAAGAGGCAACATACCTGGGGGGTCCGTATTAATGCATGTCTGGATAAAATGGTACTCTCTAATTGGGACCCCATGGTGCGGAAAATTAAAAGGGAGCTAGATAGAATAGAAGGTCTGCATCTTTCAATGGTGGGAAGATGCACTTAAAGATGAATATATTGCCTAAGGTCCTGTATTACTTTAGGTCTGTACCCCTGGAACTCACGCGAAAGCAACTCCAGAAACTACAATCTATATGCAGCAGTTTCATGTGGGCTCAAGGTAAACCTCGCCAAGCAATGAAATATATGAATCTACCACAATCACGAGGGGGCTGGGCAGTACCTAATTTTATGTTCTATTATTGGGTATGCCTACTTCAGCATATGGGAATCTTACTGGTTGGGGAAGGAGAAGTCAAGGTAGCTGAGTTCCCGCATATCTTTCAAATGCTGCTGGGCTCTGAAGCGGAGAGGGGCTTCTTTCAAAATCTAGAGCCCAGTTATTACAAGAAAACCCGCTTCAAGATGATTCATGCTGTTCACAAGGTATGGCTCCAGTTTCGGAGGCACCTGCAGATTGGCAGGATTAATTTTTATACGCCTACCTCTTCTTCAGCGTTATTACCATCTATTTTTTTGGATACCACAATGGCTAGATGGAAACTAAAGGGTATTTTAACCCTGGGAGACTTAGTGAATAACAGTGGTATATGGTCTTGTTCCTCGCTGGACAGGGGCGGATTGGTACTGCGGGCACTCGGGCATTGGCCAAAGGGCCGGTGTCTCAGTGCCCTCTGTGGGCCGTTTTTTTTCTCTTTTCCCAGTCCACAGAGAGCACTGACAGGGAAAGGAAAGCAGCTTCGCTGGGCGGCCGTTCAGCGATTATCAGCTGTGTCCTCTCCTTGACCCCCTGCCCTGCCAAGCAATCATGCTGATGGTGGGCTGGGGAGGGGTGATTGTGTGCCAGAATCTGCCTCCCTGGGGGCCAGGTGTTGCTCAGGCCTTTGAGCCATTTTCACCTCGGCCCCCTTGGGGCCCACGCAGCCCAGAAACAGTGTTTGCATTAACACCACGCCCACAGCCCTTCTCATTCAGGGCATAGTGGGTGAGGAAGAATGGGTCTCGCTGTGGGGGCCAGGTGATGTTTGGAACTCGCACCATCTTCACCTCAGCTTCCCCCTGACTCCCATGGATGGCCCAGCAGCTGTGTTTTTTGCTTTATCCCCTCCCCTGCCAGGACATTGCCCTGAGGCCGTGGAGGGATGGGGAGGGCTGAGTAATTTACTAATAGCAGGGGCCTCGCTGCTGTTCATGTGCTCCTGCGCTGGAGGGCTAGGGAATAATTTTGTAATAGAAAGGGGCCTCACTGTTGTTCGGGTGCTCCTGTGCTGGAGGGCTGGGGAGGGCTGAGTAGGTAAGTAATAGCAGGGGCCTTGCTGTTGTTCAGGTGCTCCTGCGCTGGAGGGCTGGGGAATAATTTTGTAACTGAAAGGGGCCTCACTGTTTTTTTAGTTGCTCAGCTTGTAGGCCATTGTCACCTTGGCCCTGTGTCCTTCCCAAGAACAATATCCTCCCACTATCATTCCTTGTGTGTGCATAGGCATATGTGGCCTGACGGCCAGAGTTGCAGAGATGGGGAATCAGGTTTGAGCCCCAGCGTCTGCTCAACATCCTGTGATTCTGGTCAGATCACTTCATCTCCCAGGCCCTTAAATAAAAAATCTGATCTTGTGTACTGTAATTGGTGCTCATGAATAGAACTCAAATAGCCTTTGTCTTGGGCTGAATTCACACTATATAAAACTGTCAAATGGAAAAACAACAATAAAAAATAACCATTTGTTCATGCTTTATTATTCTGCAAAGGGAACATGATAATTAAAGAGGACACTTTATAAATACATGTCCGTATTTTTTAACACAGCTTTTCTGATGCAAATTTTTAAATTTAATTCCCCTTAGTTCCTCCCTGTCTGGTTTCCTTATGTTTTGGAGGCTGGGCTCTGACACTTAAGTCATTCTGTACCTCTTGTCAGGTGCACCATTCTACTTCTATGTTCTTTTTGTTATTCTGGGAGAGTCTAAGATAACATTTCATTGTATTCATATTTTCCAGTGACTCCCTCCTCAGCTTGGAATGGGGGATCTTGTTGGGTTATGTTTGTGACGTTCCTATCCCTTCCCAGCTCCTGCCTCACCTCCATATGGACACACCCCTTACTTACTGCCTGCATGAGTGGGAAAACAGCAGGCCTATAGGTTTCTGTCTCACTGCTCTGACCACACCCCCTTTCTCAGTCAGCCAGTAAGACGCAGTTTCTGGATTGAAGTGGGGGTAAAAATTCATAGATTTCCTTCCCGCCTCCTGATTACCATGCCCACGTTAGCCAGGTGAGGGACATAAAAGCAGCTTGCCAGAAGCTTGCATCGGACAACTTCAAGTTGGACTCTACAGCACCCACCACCAGGAGGATCGTATCCAGAAGTCGCAGCAGGAGGTCAAAGCAAAGACCTGCCCAGCCCTCAGGTGTCCAGAAGCCCTGCTTCAACAAGCTACTGCTTCAGCCTACATCTTCATCTCTTTAGGCCCCAACCTTTTCCTATCCTTCCCAGGTGGAAGGAATACATGCGTAGGCCTTCAATGACCCAGTCCAACTCCTGAGGCTTAGGAAGAGGACAGTCCTGACCCTCCCATACAGAACTACAGAGTGTTCACCCAGCCTTTTCTATTTGGTTACTCTTCTAACCAGATGCACCAGAAGGCCAAGCTCCAACTCAAGAGGGCCATCTAATCCCCTTGGCACCCCACTCTCCACAGGGCTGACCAAAGTAGGCTGAGTGCACTGATTCGTATGTGATGACCATCTCTGGAGTTGACATAACCACTCTCCTCTTCTCTCGGCAGACAACAACTCGTGCAGTACAAGTCAGAAAGAGGAGAGAAATATTGGAGCGTGTGGTTGAAGTTATTAAACTGATTGGTAAAAGGGAGCTTAGCTATCGGGGGAAATCAGAGTCTTTGTCTGAGTTGGATAATGATTTAATGGATCATGGGAACTTTCTTGAACTCATCCTTCTTCTGTCAAAATATGACCAACCTCTTAAACAACACATTGAGTCTCTCACTTCGAAAGCAAAACAGAAAGGTGGCCGTGGTGCGTCTGTGAGATTCATGTCAAAGACCACAATTGGCTATGTAATAGAAACAATTTCCAAACTGATAAAAAGACACATTACTAAAGAAATAAACGATGCAGGTATGTACTCAATCCAGATAGTCTCAACTCAAGATATAAGTATTCATGACCAGTGTTCCATTATCATCCGATATGCCACAGACACTGTACATGAACGCCTAATAGCAGTCAGAAATTGCACTTTGTTAACTGGAAAAAGATTGCTCGAGTTGGTACAAACTGCAATTCAACAAAATGGTCTTGACATAGCTAAGTGCATTGGAAATTCGACTGATGGTACTTCCAACATGCAAGGCCAGTACAATGGACTCAGTACTTGGCTAAGCAAATAATCTCCAAGTCACATACATGTCTGGTGTTATGCACATGTGTTAAACCTTGTCCTTATTGACGTGACCTAAGCATCTACAGTGTCCACCTCTCTCTTTGGACTGCTACACTCTTGTGCAGTCTTTCTCCAGGAGTCATATAAAAGGATGGATGTGTGGCGTGAGCTGGCAAAGGATGGTCGGACAGTCCAGATCATTGGAGAAACAAGATGGTGGGCAAAAGATGCTGCTCTCAAGAAAGTTTTTGGCTCTTTCAATAACCCTGCCAATGCTATGTTTATTGATTTGGTCAAAGTCCTTCATAAGATTTCATCTGACAATCTTAGATTTATTCCAAACGTACGGTGCCAAGCTTTTGCTGAGGGGCTATGTTAATTTCAAACAGTCCTAACAGCCCAATTGTATCTTCGCATTTTTGCTTCAACCACACCACTGTCTAGGGTTCTGATTGATTTAGTCTCTGGTCCTGGTGGAAGCGTCTATTTTTAGTGTGGACGATGCAATGCTTCTGCGTGTAGTCCAATTGTGTAGATTCTATTACGATCTCCAGAGACGGCGTGTTCGCCGAGCGAGTCCGCAGGCACAGCGGACTCGCTCGGCGAACACGCCGTCTCTGGAGATCGTAATAGAATCTACACAATTGTCGGATGGGGCAGGGATCTTAAAGTTTTTGACTACTTGGACTACGCGCAGAAGCATTGCATCGTCCACACTAAAAATAGACGCTTCCACCAGGACCAGAGACTAAATCAATCAGAACCCTATTCCGGGTTGGAATTATCACCGGGTATAAGAAACTGCCAAAAATTGACCACAGCCCTGAAGAAGTCGCTGGGTAATCCCCTTAACAGCGACGAAACATGTGTTGGCTAAGAAGGCTTAAGATTTGAAATTAAAGACTGACGAAAAAAATACAAGACAAGCATCATTGTGATTAATAATGCAACTTATGTGTTTTAAAAGCTAAAACGTGTGCAGAGGATCTTGTATATACAGTAAAGTGGTCTGTGACCACGCGTTTGGGGATCTGGTGGTTTTTCCCTACCTTATGCACCGTGCCAAATTTCTTGCAACAACTGATATACATTTGTGATAGACCTGAGAGCGCCATTTGCCTATTGCTTACCACCATCTCTGTATAGCCAATAAGTATGTGTCTTGCTTCATGGGTTGTTTTAACTCAAAGCCTGATAAGTTATCAATGAGAGATTTAGTATCCTTATTATCAATGTCCTCTAAATGAAAATTAAAGTCCCCTAACACTGTAAAATTGACAAATTGCACACTCCTTCCAGGAAGTCACTAAGGGCTTCTAGGAAATTGATCCTAGGACCCAGGGTCTGTAGACCAATAATCCTTAAAACATTGCATTTTTATTTACTTTACATCTAAAAGAAAGGGCTTCATAGTCTGTGATCTTTACTAGGTCACATTCGATCTCAATGGAATCCTTATAAATAGGTTTACCTTTTCTAGCCAATCTGTAAATTAAGTAGTCAGCAGGTAGTGCAGAGACTATATCTGGGGCAGCAGACTCATCTGCCCAAGTTTCTGTAACAAAGGAAATTTCTGGACAGTAAGATTCCAGATACTCAAAAAGCTCAAGTTTATGCTTAATCATTGAGCGAGAGTTCAGTAGTGTACATTTTAATTTTTGAGTTTGCGTTAGCAAAGCGGTTTTCGAGATAGTCTTATTAAGGTGGCAAGAGAAATGACATTTGTCACAAGTATAAATATCTTGACCGAGGTCAAAGTTGAAACAGTTACAAGTGTTTTGTATATCCCATTTTTAAAATTGAGTAGGAATTCAGGGAAATACTTACGGAGAGGGATAGAGTTCCGGGTGCCGTCCGGGCGCAGACTGGCTGCCTTTGGCGTGCCCACATCAGGTGCACAGCAGTGCTGTCATGAGCAAGATATAGCCTGCTAAGCGAGGGGGGCGAGCCCAAAGGGGCTTGGCTAAGTCTGTAGCTATTACAGCGTCCAAGCCAGAAAAACAGGAGGGTGAAATTAAAAGATCAGACTGGGGTCAAGCAACCCCTTCTAACCTCTGCGGGCTCTCCTGCATGTGGCCCATTATTGGTAAATAAAAATTAGTTAAATAAAATGTGAGAAAAGTAAACCGAACGAGAAAAGTTACTCAAGTAATCATTGAAAAGGGAGGAAAAGCATACGGTCTGAGACCCTTCCATCCTGTCTGAATGCATCTATTCCTGCTGACTCCGAGTCTGAATGCCAACTGAAAAATCTCCTCATATGGGCATTCAACCTGTTCTCAAACAAGTCCACCTGAAATGGACTCCAAAACTCCATCAACTTAAGGAAAATAGATCTGTTCAGAGTACAATTGCTCAAGTCCCGGTAATTCCTCCAGAACCAATCTGCTTCCACATTGCTCAATCCTGGTATGTGCTCCGCTTGCACTAAAATATTCTGTCTCAAACAATACTCCCAGCACACCTTTGCCAGATCCACTAGATCCTTTGACCTCGGACCCCATAACTTGTTCACATATCTCACTGCTGAGATATTGTCCATCCGTAAATGGACTGAACATTTTGCCTTGTTTTTCGTAAAACTCCTTTTTTGCAAAGGACCCTGCTAATAGTTATAAACAGTTTATGTGTAACCTGCTCTCTTCTTCCGACCACATTCCTCCTGTTGAAACTGCACCACAACGTGCTCCCCAACCTGCTAAACTTGCATCTGATTCTATATTCATTTCTGGATTCTCTCCAAAAATAGCCTTCCCTTTCCACACCTCCATACTCCAGAACCACCAACCACTTCCTCTGGAAGCACAATCCCTTTTGAATACCTCAACCCATCTCTCAAATGTTTCGCTTTGAATCTCTGAAGCGCTCGATAATTCAAAGACCATGGGAAAATAGCTTGAGTTGTTGAAGATAACAGACCTACCACTCTCTCCAACATTCTCAAAGAAATGATTTCTAAACTCAACACCTTCTGAGTTTCCTTTCTTATCCTCTTCAACTTTGCCATTGGCAATTTTAATTGTCCTTCTACTGTATTTATCATAAATCCTAAAAACTGTGTCTCCTGACTCGGAACAAGACACAACTTCTGCCTGTTCACAACAAACCCCAGATCTTCCAACAGCGACACTGCCATATCTGTGTGATCCACTATCTTTGATCTCTCCTGATCAATAAACAGTATGTCGTCCAGATATACTAATAGACGCACACCACATTCCCTTAGAAACGCTGCTACCAGCCGAAGTACCTTTGTGAAACACCAAAGAAGACAGACCCAATGACAGGCAAACAAACTTTCACATTCTTCCACCCCAACCGAACTGCAAGAATCTCTGATGGGGTTCCCATATCGGAATTGTCAAATAGGCATCTTTCAAATCAAACCGGGACAACCAATCCCCTGTCTGCAATACGTCTCTCAGTAAGTGCATGCCTTCCATCTTGAAATGGTGGTACTCAGCCCAATCATTCAAATTTCTCAGATTTATCACTGGTCCCTTGTCCATTTTCTCTACTGGAAATATCTTGCTTACAAGTCCCTTTAATTCTTCTCTTACTTCTACAATTGTTCCTTTCGCCACCAATTCCTGAGCCTCCTTGCTCACCAATTCTGCTAGTTTTGTACTGAACTTTATCATTTCTGGGAGATGGAGCTGTACTGGTTTGTCCACAAAATCTATGTGATAACCTTGTACCGTTTTAGCACCCAAGCATCTCCCGTTACCCAAGTCCAGTTGCTGAAAAATTGAGCAGGTGTGCCACCCAATGTAAATGGTTTAACAAAAGGGTCTATTCTTACCTGATCCCGGGGAGCAACGGTCTCTGTGATTTCCTCTCCCTCTTGACCTGTGTTTCTGAGGGTAAAACCCCCCTGCTTGGTATGAGGTTTGACATTGATTGGGCCTAAAACCTCGTGAGAACGAAGCTCTTGTGAAGTCCTGACCACTGCGGGGAATCGAACTGTTGTTCGCCGGGCCCAACCAAAAACACGCCTGTCAAAGACTTTCTTCATCTCACGTTGAGACTTTTGTGGAGAACTGAATGCCCCCACATACTTCAAAATCTCTCTAATAAATTCATCTACAAATAACAACCCATTAGCAGCTTGACCTGCTTCATTATTAGCCAATTCCTCCAATTTTGGGTCTATATTAAGTAAAATACTTTTCTTGCGCTCAACTGAAATGGACTTATTTGCATTTTCTAGAAGACAAATTGCCCGCTGAATCCATTTTCTCAATTTCTCTACATCCAAGCCTTCTTTACTCACATAAGCCTCCTTAGTCATATCAAAGATCTTAGTTAATGGTCCTGTGAGATCCAGCAGCCTATCTTGACACATTCTCAGGCCATTATCCAGTCCCTTTCTGGGATATCATCCCCCTTTGCCAATAAATCCAAGAATCTTTGCATCTAAATCAGGCATCACCATTACCTTATTTGCCAAATTTGGCGTCGGACATTCGGATCATAGGAATTTATTTCATCAACCATGTTTGTACATATTCAGCAACATGTGCTGTCCAGGACCACTCAGATGAAAGTGGATGTTTTAATAACATGGAATCAAACATAAAATTCCCTAAAGGGTCTGTCAAATCCCCAGCTTCTCCGCTTCACAAGCTCTCTGCCTTTTCTGATCTCATTATCATATCCCTGTCCTCATTATCTGAATTAAATTCAGAATAACAGCTTAATTCCACTCCTGAGCTACCAGACGATTCATCACAGTGAACCAATAAATGTTTTCAAGCACTTCTGACATTTTTATTCAATTTCCCTGGACCCTTATATTTGCCCCCATGCGAGTCCTTGACACTACAATGTTTTGTGCACGCACAAACACCAGGATCTACTTCAGAAGATTTCTTTTTCTTTGCTTGTGTCAAAGTTGAATCAATATGTTTCATTTTCCTACTCACATTTCCACCTTTTCTACCCTGTGATCCTTTCTCCAGTAGACCAAAATCTCTCCTCCCCAGACATCATAATCCTGGCCTGAAACATTGCCTCCAATTTTTCTCTATTCTGTCATCAAGGTCATTGGAAAATGTTTGCAGCATATTACTAATTTTGTCCTCTAATGGAATCTCTTTATTATTTTGAGCACTAGATTCTGCCATTTTTCAAGTCATCAAGATAAATTAATTATAATCACCACTTAATCTACATTGTAATTACCACTTAACCTTCTTTTCCCCAAAATGTCTAAATTCCAAAGAAACTATTTTTACCTAAGCAATATCCAAAACCAAATACTTCTCCCTTCCTCTGTACTGATAGAATTCCAAATCTCCTCAGCTGTTCATTAGGAAAACTGATAAATAACTATTTACAACAGTCAAATTATCCCAATTTGTCAAGCCAAATTTTCCAATCACTGTATTACGAGTATCCCAAACTCCTAAAATGGCCACCCGCGCATCATGTAATACGTGAGGCAGGAGTGCCCTAAATGTAATAACTCTATGTTTATCTTTATTTTATGATTGTGCTTTGCGCTGAGTAAACATCCATCCAAAATGTTATTCCTGCTGCAAGATCAGCCTTGAGGCTCCGAGATCCGCTACGTTATGCGCAATCTCGACTGGAGGCTCTGATCAGCAGCAGCCTCATCTGCCTCGAGCGAGAGACTCCGTGCTCGTCTACAGCAACGCAGCCCAACACTGCCTGGCAGTGAATGCGCGCCTTAGGCCATGCGTCGCTGTATGCAACTATGGCATAGAATGCTGGCGCTACTAACCTCGATCGCTGCACTCGGCCCTGGCTTCCAAATGTTTGCGCTACCACCTGCCTCTCACACCCCCAATGGCTAAAGTTGCAGATCTCAAATGGTAAACTAACAAACTTAATTAAATTATTGTTTTAAGTGCAACAGTACAGAAAAAAATCTAAAAAAAAAACACATATGTTGATTATTGTAATTTGAATCAATCAGCAATATATTATTTAAAACAGTCATATAGCCAGTGCACCTTGTTAAACCACACACAACATGCAAACTACTCATTTACATATTAAATATTCATTAAACAACATTTTCAATCCAAATAAGATCATTAACTTGTATGTTATCATAACCCAAGTTTACATATAGAGAAGCTGTACTCATCTGCATGGAGAGGCAGTAAAAAGGAAGGAAGATGGCTGGGGAATCTAGCCTTTTATAATGTTGGAACTTTGTTGTTAGTGTTCTAAGTTCTTTAAAGTGGCTGCTGTGAGTGGTGGCAATGAATGTTTGGTTTCAAAACTTTTTTTCGGCAGATGATACCATAAAAGTATGCATAAATATAATATACATATAAAAATAGTACGATAAAGCTCACAGAGAATTATTAAAATTAATTCCAATAAAAACGTTTCCCCATTTGCAAAATCCAACATCATTATGGAATGGAAAACGATAAAATCGACTCAATAAAAATTTGCCTCATGTATAATACATCACAATTATACCCGAGCAGGTAGAGTCTTTCTTCTTATATGCCAAATTCATCCCAAAAATGTAGAGACAGTATATACATACAGTGGGCAAGTATCAGAATTTAGAATTCTAAGAGCGATGCAATATTTGCGTACACCCAATTGTTTGTATAAGGGCTTAATCCAAGCCTGTTGGGGACCAGCATATACCGGGCACCAAATAAAATATGAGCAGAGGTTTCATCAGCATTGTTGCAGGCTGGGTACAGAGTTGAGTCCTTAGGTGCCTATTTACCTATAAAGGATCTCAAAGGGAGCGTACCGACCCTGATTTGGAAATATAGGGCCTTATTTATGAGCCCTTGCATCACATTTACGCCGCCGTTGCATCACTTTTTGTGATGCTGTGGCGGCATAAAAAATGTGCCACGTTGCACCATATTTACGAAGTGACGCATCTATGCAGATGCGTCACTTCGTAAACCCCTGCGCTACTTTATACCTGCGTCAGGTATAATGTATGCAGGGTGGGCGTTCCCTCGCATCAAAGCCTCTTGAAGTGGTGCATTGAAATCAATTAGATTTCAGTGCGCACCTTCTAGGACGCTATTGCGTCAAAACCTTACGCCTGCCTC
Organism: Calotriton arnoldi; assembly: GCA_963921515.1. Taxonomy (NCBI): domain Eukaryota; kingdom Metazoa; phylum Chordata; class Amphibia; order Caudata; family Salamandridae; genus Calotriton; species Calotriton arnoldi. The sequence goes on along the minus strand of CAWUFW010005224.1, from coordinate 181,724 downwards.
ATGGCATAATATACTAATAGGGTTTGAGGACACTAGCACATTTAAAGTCCAAAAACTCCCCTGTCAATGTAGCCATCGCAGCTGCATGGGCTGCTCTTTTGATGGTACAGGTTGGAAAGACGGAGTCTCCCAAAGGTCTCTCATGCCCAGTAATAACAACTGCTTTTCAATGTGTGACAACCAGCCAATTTTGTTGAACCTATCTGCATGCATACCTTCCTGTAGGGCAGTGGCATAGTGAATAAGTTCTGGAGTAGACCATAACCTCCTCCAGAAAAGTAAAGGCCGTAATCTTACTTTGCTAACTACTTCCTGGCTACCCTTGTCAAGCAACAAGGGATAAAGCAGAGTACTGACCAGAGGTGAGTCAGACTCCTTAAACATTTATTCTCTGATTTCGTTAGGCCAGAGCAATTAGTGAACCCCCATAATTAAAAACTGTAAAGAGCAGAACCCACAGCCTTGGCTTCATAATTCTGAAGGGCAGAAGCTATAGGTTTATTAAAGGACGCACAATGTTCTTTATAGGTTACACCTTTGATCTGCCTGTGCTTTAAAGTCATTTTTTCCACATGGTGCTTCCAGAATGTATCCATAGACAGATTAATTGCCAAATAGTTAAATGAGTCAACCCTCTCTAATGTCATGCCCCCTAAGACCAATTTTCCTTAGAAGGACTTCTGTTGATTAAAAGCCATGAACTTAGTCTTATCTGCATTATTTTCCAAACCGTGGGTGTTACAAAACTCCTCAAACCGTAATTCAGATGTTGAAGTCCGCTGGGGGTTTTGGAAATAAATAGGGTATCATCAGCAAAGAGCAAAATGGGCATTTTTATTGTAACTAAGGTGGGGGCATCTACAGGATGTTGAGTGAGAAAGTGGACAATGACATTGAGGTACAAGGAAAACAATGTGGCACCAACACACACCCCTGACGGACACCTTTGTTGATGGAGATCCTATCAGTGACCTGGCCCTGGCTACCCCATTGAATTCTTGCATAATTGCCTTCATGCAAATGCACAACCAGGGCAAGGATATCTGGGGGCATGTCCATATCTGGAAGGACCTGCCATAAATTACGATGGGGGACTAGGTCGAATACTGATTTGAGATTGACAAAGGCAACATACAAGCTACCCCTGCCGATCACTACCATCTTCCAATATGAGAGCAGAAAGCCCAGACGGGGTCCCGTGCTCTCCATGCCACTGGAATCAAGCTATCCTGGCTGAAGAGGGGTGAAACCCCGAAACCGGTCCTAGGATGCTTGTTTCCAGTCCAGGGATGACCTGGCTTGGCAGTTCGGGCTGGACTGTTCCCATGAGGCACAGGGTCAAGACTGATTTGCATATGGCTGGGTTCAAACTGGAATGGCATGGTGAGCAAAAAAACGATGGATTTAGGCCCAGATCTCTGTACTGGGGTGAATGTATGACATTGTTCTGCATTCTGTCCATCAACTGTTGTTTTTGCATTTGTCACCCCGAGTGGGACGGGTATGCCCAGACGTGGGTCCCGTGCTCTCCATGCCACTGGAATCAAGCTACCCTGGCTGAAGAGGGTGAAACCCCGAAACCGGTCCTAGGATGCTTGTTTCCAGTCCAGGGAGGACCTGGCTTGGCAGTTCGGGCTGGACTGTTCCCATGAGGCACAGGGTCAAGACTGATTTGCATATGGCTGGGTTCAAACTGGAATGGCATGGTGAGCAAAAAACGATGGATTTAGGCCCAGATCTCTGTACTGGGGTGAATGTATGACATTGTTCTGCATTCTGTCCATCAACTGTTGTTTTTGCATTTGTCACCCCGAGTGGGACGGGTATGCCCAGACGTGGGTCCCGTGCTCTCCATGCCACTGGAATCAAGCTATCCTGGCTGAAGAGGGGTGAAACCCCGAAACCGGTCCTAGGATGCTTGTTTCCAGTCCAGGGAGGACCTGGCTTGGCAGTTCGGGCTGGACTGTTCCCATGAGGCACAGGGTCAAGACTGATTTGCATATGGCTGGGTTCAAACTGGAATGGCATGGTGAGCAAAAAACGATGGATTTAGGCCCAGATCTCTGTACTGGGGTGAATGTATGACATTGTTCTGCATTCTGTCCATCAACTGTTATTTTTGCATTTGTCACCCCGAGTGGAACGGGTATGCCCAGACGTGGGTCCCGTGCTCTCCATGCCACTGGAATCAAGCTATCCTGGCTGATGAGGGGTGAAACCCCGAAACTGGTCCTAGGATGCTTGTTTCTAGTCCAGGGAGGACCTGGCTTGGCAGTTCGGGCTGGACTGTTCCCATGAGGCACAGGGTCAAGACTGATTTGCATATGGCTGGGTTCAAACTGGAATGGCACGGTGAGCAAAAAAACGATGGATTTAGGCCCAGATCTCTGTACTGGGGTGAATGTATGACATTGTTCTGCATTCTGTCCATCAACTGTTGTTTTTGCATTTGTCACCCCAAGTGGGACGGGTATGCCCAGACGTGGGTCCCGTGCTCTCCATGCCACTGGAATCAAGCTATCCTGGCTGAAGAGGGGTGAAACCCCGAAACAGGTCCTAGGATGCTTGTTTCCAGTCCAGGGAGGACCTGGCTTGGCAGTTCGGGCTGGACTGTTCCCATGAGGCACAGGGTCAAGACTGATTTGCATATGGCTGGGTTCAAACTGGAATGGCATGGTGAGCAAAAAACGATGGATTTAGGCCCAGATCTCTGTACTGGGGTGAATGTATGACATTGTTCTGCATTCTGTCCATCAACTGTTGTTTTTGCATTTGTCACCCCGAGTGGAACGGGTATGCCCAGACGTGGGTCCCGTGCTCTCCATGCCACTGGAATCAAGCTATCCTGGCTGAAGAGGGGTGAAACCCCGAAACCGGTCCTAGGATGCTTGTTTCCAGTCCAGGGAGGACCTGGCTTGGCAGTTCGGGCTGGACTGTTCCCATGAGGCACAGGGTCAAGACTGATTTGCATATGGCTGGGTTCAAACTGGAATGGCATGGTGAGCAAAAAAACGATGGATTTAGGCCCAGATCTCTGTCCTGGGGTGAATGTATGACATTGTTCTGCATTCTGTCCATCAACTGTTGTTTTTGCATTTGTCACCCCGAGTGGGACGGGTATGCCCAGACGTGGGTCCCGTGCTCTCCATGCCACTGGAATCAAGCTATCCTGGCTGAAGAGGGGTGAAACCCCGAAACCGGTCCTAGGATGTTTGTTTCCAGTCCAGGGAGGACCTGGCTTGGCAGTTCGGGCTGGACTGTTCCCATGAGGCACAGGGTCAAGACTGATTTGCATATGGCTGGGTTCAAACTGGAATGGCATGGTGAGCAAAAAACGATGGATTTAGGCCCAGATCTCTGTACCGGGGTGAATGTATGACATTGTTCTGCATTCTGTCCATCAACTGTTGTTTTTGCATTTGTCACCCCGAGTGGGACGGGTATGCCCAGACGTGGGTCCCGTGCTCTCCATGCCACTGGAATCAAGCTATCCTGGCTGAAAAAGGTGAAACCCCGAAACCGGTCCTAGGATGCTTGTTTCCAGTCCAGGGAGGACCTGGCTTGGCAGTTCGGGCTGGACTGTTCCCATGAGGCACAGGGTCAAGACTGATTTGCATATGGCTGGGTTCAAACTGGAATGGCATGGTGAGCAAAAAACGATGGATTTAGGCCCAGATCTCTGTACTGGGGTGAATGTATGACATTGTTCTGCATTCTGTCCATCAACTGTTGTTTTTGCATTTGTCACCCCGAGTGGGACGGGTATGCCCAGATGTGGGTCCCGTGCTCTCCATGCCTCTGGAATCAAGCTATCCTGGCTGAAGAGGGGTGAAACCCCGAAACCGGTCCTAGGATGCTTGTTTCCAGTCCAGGGAGGACCTGGCTTGGCAGTTCGGGCTGGACTGTTCCCATGAGGCACAGGGTCAAGACTGATTTGCATATGGCTGGGTTCAAACTGGAATGGCATGGTGAGCAAAAAACGATGGATTTAGGCCCAGATCTCTGTACTGGGGGGAATGTATGACATTGTTCTGCATTCTGTCCATCAACTGTTGTTTTTGCATTTGTCACCCCGAGTGGGACGGGTATGCCCAGACGTGGGTCCCGTGCTCTCCATGCCACTGGAATCAAGCTATCCTGGCTGAAGAGGGGTGAAACCCCGAAACCGGTCCTAGGATGCTTGTTTCCAGTCCAGGGAGGACCTGGCTTGGCAGTTCGGGCTGGACTGTTCCCATGAGGCACAGGGTCAAGACTGATTTGCATATGGCTGGGTTCAAACTGGAATGGCATGGTGAGCAAAAACGATGGATTTAGGCCCAGATCTCTGTACTGGGGGAATGTATGACATTGTTCTGCATTCTGTCCATCAACTGTTGTTTTTGCATTTGTCACCCCGAGTGGGACGGGTATGCCCAGACGTGGGTCCCGTGCTCTCCATGCCACTGGAATCAAGCTATCCTGGCTGAAGAGGGGTGAAACCCCGAAACCGGTCCTAGGATGCTTGTTTCCAGTCCAGGGAGGACCTGGCTTGGCAGTTCGGGCTGGACTGTTCCCATGAGGCACAGGATCAAGACTGATTTGCATATGGCTGGTTCAAACTGGAATGGCATGGTGAGCAAAAACGATGGATTTAGGCCCAGATCTCTGAACTGGGGTGAATGTATGACATTGTTCTGCATTCTGTCCATCAACTGTTGTTTTTGCATTTGTCACCCCGAGTGGGACGGGTATGCCCAGACGTGGGTCCCGTGCTCTCCATGCCACTGGAATCAAGCTATCCTGGCTGAAGAGGGGTGAAACCCCGAAACCGGTCCTAGGATGCTTGTTTCCAGTCCAGGGAGGACCTGGCTTGGCAGTTCGGGCTGGACTGTTCCCATGAGGCACAGGGTCAAGACTGATTTGCATATGGCTGGGTTCAAACTGGAATGGCATGGTGAGCAAAAACGATGGATTTAGGCCCAGATCTCTGTACTGGGGTGAATGTATGACATTGTTCTGCATTCTGTCCATCAACTGTTGTTTTTGCATTTGTCACCCCGAGTGGGACGGGTATGCCCAGACGTGGGTCCCGTGCTCTCCATGCCACTGGAATCAAGCTATCCTGGCTGAAGAGGGGTGAAACCCCGAAACCGGTCCTAGGATGCTTGTTTCCAGTCCAGGGAGGACCTGGCTTGGCAGTTCGGGCTGGACTGTTCCCATGAGGCACAGGGTCAAGACTGATTTGCATATGGCTGGGTTCAAACTGGAATGGCATGGTGAGCAAAAAACGATGGATTTAGGCCCAGATCTCTGTACTGTGGTGAATGTATGACATTGTTCTGCATTCTGTCCATCAACTGTTGTTTTTGCATTTGTCACCTCGAGTGGGACGGGTATGCCCAGACGTGGGTCCCGTGCTCTCCATGCCACTGGAATCAAGCTATCCTGGCTGAAGAGGGGTGAAACCCCGAAACCGGTCCTAGGATGCTTGTTTCCAGTCCAGGGAGGACCTGGCTTGGCAGTTCGGGCTGGACTGTTCCCATGAGGCACAGGGTCAAGACTGATTTGCATATGGCTGGGTTCAAACTGGAATGGCATGGTGAGCAAAAAAACGATGGATTTAGGCCCAGATCTCTGTACTGGGGTGAATGTATGACATTGTTCTGCATTCTGTCCATCAACTGTTGTTTTTGCATTTGTCACCCCGAGTGGGACGGGTATGCCCAGACGTGGGTCCCGTGCTCTCCATGCCACTGGAATCAAGCTATCCTGGCTGAAGAGGGGTGAAACCCCGAAACCGGTCCTAGGATGCTTGTTTCCAGTCCAGGGAGGACCTGGCTTGGCAGTTCGGGCTGGACTGTTCCCATGAGGCACAGGGTCAAGACTGATTTGCATATGGCTGGGTTCAAACTGGAATGGCATGGTGAGCAAAAAAACGATGGATTTAGGCCCAGATCTCTGTACTGGGGGAATGTATGACATTGTTCTGCATTCTGTCCATCAACTGTTGTTTTTGCATTTGTCACCCCGAGTGGGACGGGTATGGCCAGATGTGGGTCCCGTGCTCTCCATGCCACTGGAATCAAGCTATCCTGGCTGAAGAGGGGTGAAACCCCGAAACCGGTCCTAGGATGCTTGTTTCCAGTCCAGGGAGGACCTGGCTTGGCAGTTCGGGCTGGACTGTTCCCATGAGGCACAGGGTCAAGACTGATTTGCATATGGCTGGGTTCAAACTGGAATGGCATGGTGAGCAAAAACGATGGATTTAGGCCCAGATCTCTGTACTGGGGTGAATGTATGACATTGTTCTGCATTCTGTCCATCAACTGTTGTTTTTGCATTTGTCACCCCGAGTGGGACGGGTATGCCCAGACGTGGGTCCCGTGCTCTCCATGCCACTGGAATCAAGCTATCCTGGCTGAAGAGGGGTGAAACCCCGAAACCGGTCCTAGGATGCTTGTTTCCAGTCCAGGGAGGACCTGGCTTGGCAGTTCGGGCTGGACTGTTCCCATGAGGCACAGGGTCAAGACTGATTTGCATATGGCTGGGTTCAAACTGGAATGGCATGGTGAGCAAAAAAACGATGGATTTAGGCCCAGATCTCTGTACTGGGGGAATGTATGACATTGTTCTGCATTCTGTCCATCAACTGTTGTTTTTGCATTTGTCACCCCGAGTGGGACGGGTATGCCCAGACGTGGGTCCCGTGCTCTCCATGCCACTGGAATCAAGCTATCCTGGCTGAAGAGGGGTGAAACCCCGAAACCGGTCCTAGGATGCTTGTTTCCAGTCCAGGGAGGACCTGGCTTGGCAGTTCGGGCTGGACTGTTCCCATGAGGCACAGGGTCAAGACTGATTTGCATATGGCTGGGTTCAAACTGGAATGGCATGGTGAGCAAAAAACGATGGATTTAGGCCCAGATCTCTGTACTGGGGGGAATGTATGACATTGTTCTGCATTCTGTCCATCAACTGTTGTTTTTGCATTTGTCACCCCGAGTGGGACGGGTATGCCCAGACGTGGGTCCCGTGCTCTCCATGCCACTGGAATCAAGCTATCCTGGCTGAAGAGGGGTGAAACCCCGAAACCGGTCCTAGGATGCTTGTTTCCAGTCCAGGGAGGACCTGGCTTGGCAGTTCGGGCTGGACTGTTCCCATGAGGCACAGGGTCAAGACTGATTTGCATATGGCTGGTTCAAACTGGAATGGCATGGTGAGCAAAAAACGATGGATTTAGGCCCAGATCTCTGAACTGGGGTGAATGTATGACATTGTTCTGCATTCTGTCCATCAACTGTTGTTTTTGCATTTGTCACCCCGAGTGGGACGGGTATGCCCAGACGTGGGTCCCGTGCTCTCCATGCCACTGGAATCAAGCTATCCTGGCTGAAGAGGGGTGAAACCCCGAAACCGGTCCTAGGATGCTTGTTTCCAGTCCAGGGAGGACCTGGCTTGGCAGTTCGGGCTGGACTGTTCCCATGAGGCACAGGGTCAAGACTGATTTGCATATGGCTGGGTTCAAACTGGAATGGCATGGTGAGCAAAAAACGATGGATTTAGGCCCAGATCTCTGTACTGGGGTGAATGTATGACATTGTTCTGCATTCTGTCCATCAACTGTTGTTTTTGCATTTGTCACCCCGAGTGGGACGGGTATGCCCAGACGTGGGTCCCGTGCTCTCCATGCCACTGGAATCAAGCTATCCTGGCTGAAGAGGGGTGAAACCCCGAAACCGGTCCTAGGATGCTTGTTTCCAGTCCAGGGAGGACCTGGCTTGGCAGTTCGGGCTGGACTGTTCCCATGAGGCACAGGGTCAAGACTGATTTGCATATGGCTGGGTTCAAACTGGAATGGCATGGTGAGCAAAAAAACGATGGATTTAGGCCCAGATCTCTGTACTGTGGTGAATGTATGACATTGTTCTGCATTCTGTCCATCAACTGTTGTTTTTGCATTTGTCACCTCGAGTGGGACGGGTATGCCCAGACGTGGGTCCCGTGCTCTCCATGCCACTGGAATCAAGCTATCCTGGCTGAAGAGGGGTGAAACCCCGAAACCGGTCCTAGGATGCTTGTTTCCAGTCCAGGGAGGACCTGGCTTGGCAGTTCGGGCTGGACTGTTCCCATGAGGCACAGGGTCAAGACTGATTTGCATATGGCTGGGTTCAAACTGGAATGGCATGGTGAGCAAAAACGATGGATTTAGGCCCAGATCTCTGTACTGGGGTGAATGTATGACATTGTTCTGCATTCTGTCCATCAACTGTTGTTTTTGCATTTGTCACCCCGAGTGGGACGGGTATGCCCAGACGTGGGTTCCGTGCTCTCCATGCCACTGGAATCAAGCTATCCTGGCTGAAGAGGGGTGAAACCCCGAAACCGGTCCTAGGATGCTTGTTTCCAGTCCAGGGAGGACCTGGCTTGGCAGTTCGGGCTGGACTGTTCCCATGAGGCACAGGGTCAAGACTGATTTGCATATGGCTGGGTTCAAACTGGAATGGCATGGTGAGCAAAAAAACGATGGATTTAGGCCCAGATCTCTGTACTGGGGGGAATGTATGACATTGTTCTGCATTCTGTCCATCAACTGTTGTTTTTGCAATTGTCACCCCGAGTGGGACGGGTATGCCCAGATGTGGGTCCCGTGCTCTCCATGCCACTGGAATCAAGCTATCCTGGCTGAAGAGGGGTGAAACCCCGAAACCGGTCCTAGGATGCTTGTTTCCAGTCCAGGGAGGACCTGGCTTGGCAGTTCGGGCTGGACTGTTCCCATGAGGCACAGGGTCAAGACTGATTTGCATATGGCTGGGTTCAAACTGGAATGGCATGGTGAGCAAAAACGATGGATTTAGGCCCAGATCTCTGTACTGGGGTGAATGTATGACATTGTTCTGCATTCTGTCCATCAACTGTTGTTTTTGCATTTGTCACCCCGAGTGGGACGGGTATGCCCAGACGTGAGTCCCGTGCTCTCCATGCCACTGGAATCAAGCTATCCTGGCTGAAGAGGGGTGAAACCCCGAAACCGGTCCTAGGATGCTTGTTTCCAGTCCAGGGAGGACCTGGCTTGGCAGTTCGGGCTGGACTGTTCCCATGAGGCACAGGGTCAAGACTGATTTGCATATGGCTGGGTTCAAACTGGAATGGCATGGTGAGCAAAAAACGATGGATTTAGGCCCAGATCTCTGTACTGGGGTGAATGTATGACATTGTTCTGCATTCTGTCCATCAACTGTTGTTTTTGCATTTGTCACCCCGAGTGGGACGGGTATGCCCAGCCGTGGGTCCCGTGCTCTCCATGCCACTGGAATCAAGCTATCCTGGCTGAAGAGGGGTGAAACCCCAAAAACGGTCCTAGGATGCTTGTTTCCAGTCCAGGGAGGACCTGGCTTGGCAGTTCGGGCTGGACTGTTCCCATGAGCACAGGGTCAAGACTGATTTGCATATGGCTGGGTTCAAACTGGAATGGCATGGTGAGCAAAAAAATGATGGATTTAGGCCCAGATCTCTGTACTGGGGTGAATGTATGACATTGTTCTGCATTCTGTCCATCAACTGTTGTTTTTGCATTTGTCACCCCGAGTGGGACGGGTATGCCCAGACGTGGGTCCCGTGCTCTCCATGCCACTGGAATCAAGCTATCCTGGCTGAAGAGGGGTGAAACCCCGAAACCGGTCCTAGGATGCTTGTTTCCAGTCCAGGGAGGACCTGGCTTGGCAGTTCGGGCTGGACTGTTCCCATGAGGCACAGGGTCAAGACTGATTTGCATATGGCTGGGTTCAAACTGGAATGGCATGGTGAGCAAAAAACGATGGATTTAGGCCCAGATCTCTGTACTGGGGTGAATGTATGACATTGTTCTGCATTCTGTCCATCAACTGTTGTTTTTGCATTTGTCACCCCGAGTGGGACGGGTATGCCCAGACGTGGGTCCCGTGCTCTCCATGCCACTGGAATCAAGCTATCCTGGCTGAAGAGGGGTGAAACCCCGAAACCGGTCCTAGGATGCTTGTTTCCAGTCCAGGGAGGACCTGGCTTGGCAGTTCGGGCTGGACTGTTCCCATGAGGCACAGGGTCAAGACTGATTTGCATATGGCTGGGTTCAAACTGGAATGGCATGGTGAGCAAAAAACGATGGATTTAGGCCCAGATCTCTGTACTGGGGTGAATGTATGACATTGTTCTGCATTCTGTCCATCAACTGTTATTTTTGCATTTGTCACCCCGAGTGGGACGGGTATGCCCAGACGCGGGTCCCGTGCTCTCCATGCCACTGGAATCAAGCTATCCTGGCTGAAGAGGGGTGAAACCCCGAAACCGGTCCTAGGATGCTTGTTTCCAGTCCAGGGAGGACCTGGCTTGGCAGTTCGGGCTGGACTGTTCCCATGAGGCACAGGGTCAAGACTGATTTGCATATGGCTGGGTTCAAACTGGAATGGCATGGTGAGCAAAAAAACGATGGATTTAGGCCCAGATCTCTGTACTGGGGTGAATGTATGACATTGTTCTGCATTCTGTCCATCAACTGTTGTTTTTGCATTTGTCACCCCGAGTGGGACGGGTATGCCCAGACGTGGGTCCCGTGCTCTCCATGCCACTGGAATCAAGCTATCCTGGCTGAAGAGGGGTGAAACCCCAAAACCGGTCCTAGGATGCTTGTTTCCAGGCAAGGAAGGACCTGGCTTGGCAGTTCGGGCTGGACTGTTCCCATGAGGCACAGGGTCAAGACTGATTTGCATATGGCTGGATTCAAACTGGAATGGCATGGTGAGCAAAAAAACGATGGATTTAGGCCCAGATCTCTGTACTGGGGTGAATGTATGACATTGTTCTGCAATCTGTCCATCAATTGTTGTTTTTGCATTTGTCACCCCGAGTGGGACGGGTATGCCCAGACGTGGGTCCCGTGCTCTCCATGCCACTGGAATCAAGCTATCCTGGCTGAAGAGGGGTGAAACCCCGAAACCGGTCCTAGGATGCTTGTTTCCAGTCCAGGGAGGACCTGGCTTGGCAGTTCGGGCTGGACTGTTCCCATGAGGCACAGGGTCAAGATTGATTTGCATATGGCTGGGTTCAAACTGGAATGGCATGGTGAGCAAAAAAATCGATGGATTTAGGCCCAGATCTCTGTACTGGGGTGAATGTATGACATTGTTCTGCATTCTGTCCATCAACTGTTGTTTTTGCATTTGTCACCCCGAGTGGGACGGGTATGCCCAGACGTGGGTCCCGTGCTCTCCATGCCACTGGAATCAAGCTATCCTGGCTGAAGAGGGGTGAAACCCCGAAACCGGTCCTAGGATGCTTGTTTCCAGTCCAGGGAGGACCTGGCTTGGCAGTTCGGGCTGGACTGTTCCCATGAGGCACAGGGTCAAGACTGATTTGCATATGGCTGGGTTCAAACTGGAATGGCATGGTGAGCAAAAAACGATGGATTTAGGCCCAGATCTCTGTACTGGGGTGAATGTATGACATTGTTCTGCATTCTGTCCATCAACTGTTGTTTTTGCATTTGTCACCCCGAGTGGGACGGGTATGCCCAGACGTGGGTCCCGTGCTCTCCATGCCACTGGAATCAAGCTATCCTGGCTGAAGAGGGGTGAAACCCCGAAACCGGTCCTAGGATGCTTGTTTCCAGTCCAGGGAGGACCTGGCTTGGCAGTTCGGGCTGGACTGTTCCCATGAGGCACAGGGTCAAGACTGATTTGCATATGGCTGGGTTCAAACTGGAATGGCATGGTGAGCAAAAAACGATGGATTTAGGCCCAGATCTCTGTACTGGGGTGAATGTATGACATTGTTCTGCATTCTGTCCATCAACTGTTGTTTTTGCATTTGTCACCCCGAGTGGGACGGGTATGCCCAGACGTGGGTCCCGTGCTCTCCATGCCACTGGAATCAAGCTATCCTGGCTGAAAAGGGGTGAAACCCCGAAACCGGTCCTAGGATGCTTGTTTCCAGTCCAGGGAGGACCTGGCTTGGCAGTTCGGGCTGGACTGTTCCCATGAGGCACAGGGTCAAGACTGATTTGCATATGGCTGGGTTCAAACTGGAATGGCATGGTGAGCAAAAAAACGATGGATTTAGGCCCAGATCTCTGTACTGGGGTGAATGTATGACATTGTTCTGCATTCTGTCCATCAACTGTTGTTTTTGTACATATTCAGCAACATGTGCTGTCCAGGACCACTCAGATGAAAGTGGATGTTTTAATAACATGGAATCAAACATAAAATTCCCTAAAGGGTCTGTCAAATCCCCAGCTTCTCCGCTTCACAAGCTCTCTGCCTTTTCTGATCTCATTATCATATCCCTGTCCTCATTATCTGAATTAAATTCAGAATAACAGCTTAATTCCACTCCTGAGCTACCAGACGATTCATCACAGTGAACCAATAAATGTTTTCAAGCACTTCTGACATTTTTATTCAATTTCCCTGGACCCTTATATTTGCCCCCATGCGAGTCCTTGACACTACAATGTTTTGTGCACGCACAAACACCAGGATCTACTTCAGAAGATTTCTTTTTCTTTGCTTGTGTCAAAGTTGAATCAATATGTTTCATTTTCCTACTCACATTTCCACCTTTTCTACCCTGTGATCCTTTCTCCAGTAGACCAAAATCTCTCCTCCCCAGACATCATAATCCTGGCCTGAAACATTGCCTCCAATTTTTTCTCTATTCTGTCATCAAGGTCATTGGAAAATGTTTGCAGCATATTACTAATTTTGTCCTCTAATGGAATCTCTTTATTATTTTGAGCACTAGATTCTGCCATTTTTCAAGTCATCAAGATAAATTAATTATAATCACCACTTAATCTACATTGTAATTACCACTTAACCTTCTTTTCCCCAAAATGTCTAAATTCCAAAGAAACTATTTTTACCTAAGCAATATCCAAAACCAAATACTTCTCCCTTCCTCTGTACTGATAGAATTCCAAATCTCCTCAGCTGTTCATTAGGAAAACTGATAAATAACTATTTACAACAGTCAAATTATCCCAATTTGTCAAGCCAAATTTTCCAATCACTGTATTACGAGTATCCCAAACTCCTAAAATGGCCAGCCGCGCATCATGTAATACGTGAGGCAGGAGTGCCCTAAATGTAATAACTCTATGTTTATCTTTATTTTATGATTGTGCTTTGCGCTGAGTAAACATCCATCCAAAATGTTATTCCTGCTGCAAGATCAGCCTTGAGGCTCCGAGATCCGCTACGTTATGCGCAATCTCGACTGGAGGCTCTGATCAGCAGCAGCCTCATCTGCCTCGAGCGAGAGACTCCGTGCTCGTCTACAGCAACGCAGCCCAACACTGCCTGGCAGTGAATGCGCGCCTTAGGCCATGCGTCGCTGTATGCAACTATGGCATAGAATGCTGGCGCTACTAACCTCGATCGCTGCACTCGGCCCTGGCTTCCAAATGTTTGCGCTACCACCTGCCTCTCACACCCCCAATGGCTAAAGTTGCAGATCTCAAATGGTAAACTAACAAACTTAATTAAATTATTGTTTTAAGTGCAACAGTACAGAAAAAATCTAATAAAAAAACACATATGTTGATTATTGTAATTTGAATCACTCAGCAATATATTATTTAAAACAGTCATATAGCCAGTGCACCTTGTTAAACCACACACAACATGCAAACTACTCATTTACATATTAAATATTCATTAAACAACATTTTCAATCCAAATAAGATCATTAACTTGTATGTTATCATAACCCACGTTTACATATAGAGAAGCTGTACTCATCTGCATGGAGAGGCAGTAAAAAGGAAGGAAGATGGCTGGGGAATCTAGCCTTTTATAATGTTGGAACTTTGTTGTTAGTGTTCTAAGTTCTTTAAAGTGGCTGCTGTGAGTGGTGGCAATGAATGTTTGGTTTCATAACTTTTTTTCGGCAGATGATGCCATAAAAGTATGCATAAATATAATATACATATAAAAATAGTACGATAAAGCTCACAGAGAATTATTAAAATTAATTCCAATAAAAACGTTTCCCCATTTGCAAAATCCAACATCATTATGGAATGGAAAACGATACAATCGACTCAATAAAAATTTGCCTCATGTATAATACAACCACAATTATACCCGAGCAGGTAGAGTCTTTCTTCTTATATGCCAAATTCATCCCAAAAATGTAGAGACAGTACATACATACAGTGGGCAAGTATCAGATCTTAGAATTCTAAGAGCGATGCAATATTTGCGTACACCCAATTGTTTGTATAAGGGCTTAATCCAAGCCTGTTGGGGACCAGCATATACCGGGCACCAAATAAAATATGAGCAGAGGTTTCATCAGCATTGTTGCAGGCTGGGTACAGAGTTGAGTCCTTAGGTGCCTATTTACCTATAAAGGATCTCAAAGGGAGCGTACCGACCCTGATTTGGAAATATAGGGCCTTATTTATGAGCCCATGCGTCACATTTACGCCGCCGTTGCATCACTTTTTGTGATGCTGTGGCGGCATAAAAAATGTGCCACGTTGCACCATATTTACGAAGTGACGCATCTATGCAGATGCGTCACTTCGTAAACCCCTGCGCTACTTTATACCTGCGTCAGGTATAATGTATGCAGGGTGGGCGTTCCTCGCATCAAAGCCTCTTGAAGTGGTGCATTGAAATCAATTAGATTTCAGTGCGCACCTTCTAGGACGCTATTGCGTCAAAACCTTACGCCTGCCTCATGGCATAATATACTAATAGGGTTTGAGGACACTAGCACATTTAAAGTCCAAAAACTCCCCTGTCAAGGTAGCCATCGCAGCTGCATGGGCTGCTCTTTTGATGGTACAGGTTGGAAAGACGGAGTCTCCCAAAGTTCTCTCATGCCCAGTAATAACAACTGCTTTTCAATGTGTGACAACCAGCCAATTTTGTTGAACCTATCTGCATGCATACCTTCCTGTAGGGCAGTGGCATAGTGAATAAGTTCTGGAGTAGACCATAACCTCCTCCAGAAAAGTAAAGGCCGTAATCTTACTTTGCTAACTACTTCCTGGCTACCCTTGTCAAGCAACAAGGGATAAAGCAGAGTACTGACCAGAGGTGAGTCAGACTCCTTAAACATTTATTCTCTGATTTCGTTAGGCCAGAGCAATTAGTGAACCCCCATAATTAAAAACTGTAAAGAGCAGAACCCACAGCCTTGGCTTCATAATTCTGAAGGGCAGAAGCTATAGGTTTATTAAAGGACGCACAATGTTCTTTATAGGTTACACCTTTGATCTGCCTGTGCTTTAAAGTCATTTTTTCCACATGGTGCTTCCAGAATGTATCCATAGACAGATTAATTGCCAAATAGTTAAATGAGTCAACCCTCTCTAATGTCATGCCCCCTAAGACCAATTTTCCTTAGAAGGACTTCTGTTGATTAAAAGCCATGAACTTAGTCTTATCTGCATTATTTTCCAAACCGTGGGTGTTACAAAACTCCTCAAACCGTAATTCAGATGTTGAAGTCCGCTGGGGGTTTTGGAAATAAATAGGGTATCATCAGCAAAGAGCAAAATGGGCATTTTTATTGTAACTAAGGTGGGGGCATCTACAGGATGTTGAGTGAGAAAGTGGACAATGACATTGAGGTACAAGGAAAACAATGTGGCACCAACACACACCCCTGACGGACACCTTTGTTGATGGAGATCCTATCAGTGACCTGGCCCTGGCTACCCCATTGAATTCTTGCATAATTGCCTTCATGCAAATGCACAACCAGGGCAAGGATATCTGGGGGCATGTCCATATCTGGAAGGACCTGCCATAAATTACGATGGGGGACTAGGTCGAATACTGATTTGAGATTGACAAAAGCAACATACAAGCTACCCCTGCCGATCACTACCATCTTCCAATATGAGAGCAGAAATCGGAAGACCTGATCAATTGTGTTGGTTTTCTTGCGAAAACCAGCTTGCAGGGTCGAAAGTATTTTGTTGTTGGTGATCCAGTCCTGAATTGTTTTCAGCAATAACCAACTAAAGATTTTTTGTACACAGTCAA
Organism: Calotriton arnoldi; assembly: GCA_963921515.1. Classification (NCBI taxonomy): domain Eukaryota; kingdom Metazoa; phylum Chordata; class Amphibia; order Caudata; family Salamandridae; genus Calotriton; species Calotriton arnoldi. The sequence continues at coordinate 165,714 of CAWUFW010005224.1, read as the reverse complement.
TTAAGCTGATTGATTGGTAGTTAACAGGTAGACATCGTTCTCCTTTTTTAAAAATAGGTATTACTTCCGTGCCCTTCCATGAGCCGGAACGGTAGCACCCTTCGCAATGGCATTAGCCAAGGTGTAGATATACTCGATCCATTTACCTCTGTCATGATTGACTAAGTCAGCTGGAATGCCATCTGGAGCCGGAACTCTGCCACTAGTAATGGCGTCGAATGCAATGTTAATGTCGCTTGGATCGAATGACATGACTGTGGGCCACGGAGATTCTAATGTAAAGGTCTCCCTCTCAGTTGGCACTGAAGGTCTCTCAGATTACAGTTTGAAAAACATTTCTGACCAATCAGTTGGAGATATGTAAATAAGGGGTGGAGGTGTGTATCCGTTTCCCACCCATGTTACCAAGGACCAGAACTTTGTGGAATCTTGCACAGAACAGGCCGCTTTTAGATCTTGCCACCTTGATTCATCCCATTCCCTTTTTGTTCTAGCCTGGGTGTTCTGATATGCCCTTCTTAAATGGGAGATGCTAGACAGATCCTTTGTTTTTATGACCTTGGCTAGTGAATTTCGGTCCTGTCTGCATTCTTTATTGAACCATGACTTTGCTCTATAAGCACACTACTGGGTGGAAGGCTTAGGGACTATGAAATATATCAAAATATGTTTAAAAAGGTTTTTATGTAGCTCAGTAAATAAACTTATATTCATTGGCAAGTTGGAATTCCCACTCAATTTGGCTAAGAGTATTTCAAGATCCTGGCTAATAGCCAACAAGGTGTTAGGACAGTTTGCTAGATGGTGCAGTTTCAGCCTGTGCATGTCATTGGATGGCACTAACGACCTAGTAGTGCTGAGTGGAAGGGAATTATGTGTGTGCCTACCACAAAAATTCACCAATGTAAGGCACAGGGCATTATGGTCACTTTCTGGTCTCTCTTTTATGACTATATCCTCCACCTGGGTCCAGTATCTCAAGTCAACTAAGGCGTAATCTATGCGACTTATGTGGAATGGTTTGTTATAGGCACAGGCCCCCTTCAGGTGAGATTTGGTTGGACCATTAACGGCCCTAGCTCCTAGTTCAAAAGAGAGGGCTTCAAGCTGTAAAGCAGCTTCCATCCACCTTTTTATTGGCGGTAGGTCAAGTGATGGAACGGCCCATTTCTCGTCCTCATCTAGGGAAAGGCTAACGTCATCGCTTGCAGGAGCTCAAAGGTGGTATTAAAATCCCCTGCAAGAATGAGCAGGGATTGGCACCAATTATTTTCAAAGTGTTCTTCTAAACATTGAATGGTTTTTATGGCCCGACCACCCTTGACCCCCTATAGAATAGATGTTGTAAATTTCAATACACAGGGATAAAGATAAAAACAAGATGGCGGTGGGGATGGAGCTCTGATCCGGAACTCCAGACGCCAGGATCACGAATCGGTGAAAATCCTCGTCTCCCCCCCCAGGACGAACAGAAAGATACAGAAACACAAATGGAACTTACCGGCCACACGGAAAACAAGAAGTTTTGAATCCAGAAGACTGGTTCGACCCGAATGGTGTGTGCACTACAGGACAGAAGTGCCCGATGATCCGCACCTCGTTACTCCCAGGTCGTCAAGAGGCATCACGGAGGAACGACCAGCGGATTACACCGTCGTCGGTCCAAAAAACCAAAATCGGACCCCCCGGAGAGTATCTGGCGTCCAAGTTGAAGAAGGGGCTGCCGAAGTTCGAGACCCTGCACACGCTACCCTCCGGTCGCCCGCTCTCAAAAAAGGACAACACACTGTCAACGGTGAGTGCTAGCGAGGCGAGTGACACGGGTCTGCTATGCTTAATCTCACGGCGCGCGGCCCAGGGGGGATAGCGTTGAGGCCCCGGTGAATCCACGGACTGCCTGACCCAAAAATGGCGACCGATCGGGACCTAACCAACCAGCACAGTAACGATTTTAATCCAACCAAATGATGGCTGAGCCCCTAAATTAAGACACACCACCAGCGCAAGCAGCGGCCACCATAAAGAACTACAATAAACCTACCCAGCCAAATAACGAAAAGTGAAGACCTACAACTGAAACATCCAGGAGGCCTGACTCTAAAATGGCGGCCACACGGGACTAGTTACACCGGCAATGAAGTCACCCACAGCCCGGATGTGCCCAACGACACCAGCGGTCACCAGGCATGCAAATAAATAAAGATGTAAATAAAAATCTACAACCACAACAAAACGTACGTGATGCCACAACTCTAAGCCCCACAAGCTTAACATCCTTAAAGCCTGACCCCAAAATGGCGTCAATTCGGGACCAAGCACACCAGAGACCACGTCCTGCCAAGCAGTAAAATTGAAACCGGACCCACCAAATACAAGGAGCAGCTGCATTTAATCCCCAGAATCCTCCAATAGGCAGCAAGCCAATCAAAACAACCACTGCCTCTAGCTCCAACTCAATCATCCCGAATGCCTGAGTACAAAATGGCAGCTCCCCAAGTCCAGGCGAACCGATGACAAAATGCCTTTTCTCCTGAAAGGGGCAGCCCAGTCAAACAACCCAACCCAGCCAGCGACCACCTCAGGCTAAGAGAAGAACCATTATCTAAATTCTTTAAAAACAACCAACATAGCATAGTCCACAAGCAAACTGAAGGATTGCGGTCCTGCAAACAGACAAACTCTAGGTACCCTACACTAAATTGGCGGCCATCAAGGTTACAAATGGAGCGGCTCAACTAACCTCATGACAACCACGACGAAGCGAACGCAAAAAAAAAAAAAAAACTTCCAGAACGCTGTCTAGAATGAGTCTGCCACCCAATACAGCACACCTTCCAGTCTAATCCAGCTGGTAAACTCAAGGCAGGCGTCCACAAACTTCTCTGAGTCTGCCACCCAATACAGCACACCTTCTAGTCGAATCCAGCTGGAAAACTCAAGGCAGGCGTCCACAAATATCTCCTGAAAATTATCATCTATCTCAGAAGGCCCCTCCCATCCCCTGTCTCCTAGCCCCCTAGAGAACAACAATGCACCCACATAACGGAACAAATAGATCACAGGACAGTCTAACCCCCCTCCGAGCCAACTCAGCACATGGCTTAAAACCCCATGGCCGGAACTCCTTTTCTGTCATCTACCCTCCAAACCTCTCACCTAAAGCGAAAAGAAATTTTAAACACAGGCTGATAAAACAGCACCAAGAAACGCTAATTGCAGACATATACCACTGCTCCTCAAAAGGCTTGCAGAAAATGGATCTTATTTTCCACACCCAGAATCCGGCAGGATGGAACTCCATTCTCAGATCCCACCTCCACATCTCTAAAACTATCAGCACCCCTCTCAGCTGCAAACTAACGTTCCTAATACCTAACCACCACACACGCAGCGGCAACACCTTCGCGACTATTTACAGCAATGGCACAATCCTGATCCAAGCCAACAATGATAACCTGGACGCCTTCGACTCACTCTTCCACACGCTACGCCTCGCCCTCACTCATCTACTCCATTCTCACTCGAAAACAACCCTATCCTCGAGCCATACGTCCCAGGAAAACCATCAAATCAATCCATCGATTCAATCCCAACCCTCCAACCTATCTCCCCCAGCCCCACCATCCCCCACAACTCCCCCCTAACCTGCGCAAATCACCCCTATTAGACACACCCAACACAAGGCTCATCCAAGATGACACACTACAGCCCTTCTCCAGTCTCCCCTCTCCCAGTACCCCCAACTAGCAACCAAAGAAACCGACACGCAGACAACAGCCCCAAACTCCCTTCCTGCACTAAACCCAGTGAAATCGCCGCACAATTTCCAAAACAATCTATATCAACCCACCCCGCGATTTCCCCATAAACCACACAGACACTAGTAGCACAAGAAGCCGCACCCACACAGATAAGCTATCCCCATCTCTGAACACAACCAAGCACCCCCCAGCCACAAACGGCCAGGCTCTGGTCACCCCGACACCAGACTCCCCCACCCCTCCCTCCATGAATACATCCCAAAGATTGGCTCGACTGGAACACCAGCTAGAAATAGTTATACAGGGCATTAAAAAAATCCTATCCAACACCTCCACCACCCAACGCCCTCCCCTCCCACTCACTGGCACTCCTAATAAACACAGATACCACCACAAAACCCAACGACTCAGATGGAAGACAACCCCCTTAGAAACCAGCCACATAGACCCAAAAGGACGAGCGCTGTAATGTCCATGCAAGAGGCGAGGATCTCGCTGAATCCTATAAAACAGCCCCAACGGTCACCCCCAGCTCTATGATCCAAGTAATCACTGGATTTGGTAGAGAACTTACCGCTCCGAGAACAGTGAGACCTCCACCGCACCTCACCAATATCCCTATGGCTCCCCCAAATAAGAAACTCAACAACAAGAGGGTGACTAACTGCATGCTCATAAACTGCAGATCTGCGAACAAACATGCAACCGAACTGGCAGAAACCATCCTAACACATGACATAGACATCACGTTCATCACAGAAACATGGTTGAACGAATCCTCACTCCCCATCTTCGATATGCTCGTACCCCCGGGGTTCTCAATCATCAACAAGGACAGAAAAAACCAGCGAGGTGGGGGGACCGCAATCATACATAAAAGGAACATCTCTATAACAGAAACGGACTCCTTCAAATACAACTCACTGGAATACCTAACCGCCACCATTAAAACGTCAGACAACAAAATGCTTCACTGTCACCTCCTCTACCACCCACCAGGCAACACTCCCGCATTTGGAGAGCATCTCGCAGACCTGATCTCACACTGCTCACTATCAGACGCTAACAACCTAATTCTAGGAGACCTAAACCTTCACTGGAATGAGATTAACAACCCTCTGATACAAACTCTAAATGAGCTCCTTCACAATAACAATTTGACCCAACACTGCACCGAACAAACCCACAACAAGGGCACAATCCTGGATGCCATCATAGCTCACGAAGATGCAATCACCATCGACCGTACCCTCCCTGTTGACTGGTCAGACCACCATCTAATTTTTTTCCATATCAATCAAAAGACACATCGACCGCCTCGCTCGAATGATCACTTTCACTGGACGAGAAACCTAAGACAGATCCCCTCGAAGAACTAGAAGAAAGGCTAAGTACACTCCCCCTCCAACGCTGGCGACAGGTCCACAACAGAACTTACCTCACAATACAATGCGGCTCTGACCGACATGCTGGACCAAATAGCCCCTCTGAAACGGAAAAAAACCAAGACCCTCCCATCAAGATCGTGGTTCAATACTGACCTAAACCTGGAAAGAAGACAACTAAGAGCGTCAGAAAGACTTTGGCGCAACAACCCTTCGACAACCCACCTCGAGCAACTCAAAAAGGAACGTAGGAAATATAAAAAGCACATAATAAATGAAAAATCCACCTTCTTCTGCAGTGCACTTAACAATGCTAAAAACCGCCCCAAAGAACTCTTCAATATCATCAGACAGCAAACATTCAAACCATCTCCTTCTACAATTCCGGCCTCCAAAGACCTATGTAACAAATTTGCCAATTTCTTCAATGAAAAATATCAAAGATTGAGCTCTCACTTAAGGACCACCTCCGTCCCCCAAACGAAGGCCCGCTACTCAATAAAGACGACATGAACCCACCCAGGCAATCCACTAACAACTGGTTAACTTTCAAACCCATCACTGTAACTGAAATTATTGAACTGTCTACCGGATCCAAGCCCTCATCACACATGGAGGACCCCCTCCCTGCCCAACTGGCTAAAAAACTCAAACTCTCCCTTGCCCCACTCTGGTCAGAGATTATAAATAGCTCCCTGAAAACAGGAATCATGCCAGACTGCCTCAAAATCGGGCAGGTAACACCATTACTAAAAAAAACAGGTGCTGACCCTAACGATCTCAACAACTTCAGGCCTGTCTCCAATCTCCCATTCCTAGCAAAACTACTAGAAAAATGTGTTCTCCGTCAACTCACCCATCACATGGACAACAACGACCTCCTCGACCCTCACCAATCGGGCTTTAGAAAAGGATGCAGCACAGAGACTGCCATCTTGAATGTCATTGACGACATCCACAAATCACTGGACAAGGACCGCTGCTGTCTACTCATACTCCTGGACCTTTCGGCGGCCTTTGACACGGTTGACAACAAACTACTCCTCAACGTACTCCGAGAAAGGGTAGGAGCAGAAGGGGTGGTCCTACAATGGTTCACCTCCTTCCTGCAAAACCGCTTTCAAAGAATAAAAATCAGAAACTTCACGTCCGACCTACACCCCATAATCAGAGGCGTTCCCCAAGGCTCAGTCCTCTCACCCGCACTGTTCAACATATACATGGAGCCACTCACCATCATCCTCAAAAAAGCCAACATTCCCTTCCACCTCTATGCCGATGACACCCAGATCTACCTCGATACCTCCACCATAGCGGACATGCAAAGACTCAATGACACCCTAATAGAAGTCCAAAAATGGCTGTCTCAAAATCATCTGAAACTCAACCAAGACAAAACGGAAATCCTCCTCATAGCCAACAAAGAACAGACCCCCGAATCACGGAATGGATAAAGGCTATGGATGCTCTCGACTGCACTCTCATCCCGGCAGACTCCGTGAAGTCATTGGGAATCACTCTTGACCCCAACCTTGACATGGTCAAACACATCAAGAACACCGCAAGATGTGCCTTCTTCAACTTAAAACTACTAAACAAAATCAAACCCTTCATCCCCCCTAATGACCTTAAGCTAGTCACGCAATCCCTCGTGCTATCCAGATTAGACTACGGGAACGCCACCCTCACAGGCACGGCTAAACTACACCTTGCTCCTCTTAGATCAACCCTAAATGCAGCAGCCAGAATGGTGACAGGAGTAAAGAAATACGAACACATCTCCCCCGCTCTCAAAGAGCTTAAGTGGCTCCCTATAGAAATGCGGGCTAACTTCAGAACTGCCTGTCTCACCCACAAAGCTCTGCACACTGGTAAACCCACTTATCTAGCTGCCAAACTCAACAAAGCGGGACAGACAAGAAATCTCAGAAGCACTAACACTCTGCTACTCATACCCCCGAAAACCCGCAAACAAAAGTCCTTATCTCGGTCTTTCTCCGGAAATGCACCCAGAATCTGGAATGCCATCCCTATACATATCAAGACTAACCCTTCCTTCAAAGAATTCAAAAGCCAGCTCAAAGTGCTCTTCCTCAATCGAGCCCTCAAAAAGTGACAATGGACCTACAATAATGATCCACCACCAACCGAGGATCCAGTCACTACGAAAAGAACAACTCCCTACAACTTCTTCCTCTTGACCCGCACAGTACTTCCCTACTTTTACCACTAACACTACTGCTCTGCATTTGAATGCTACATGTCCTATACTGATCAATGACCCACCTTTGAACACTGGGACGACTCCTGGTGGCCAACATCACTGGGAACAGCCCCGCCACCCACCGACCACGTACGCAACCTAGGGGTCATCCTCGACCCCACCCTCTCCATGACTAAGCAGGTCAACGCCGTTTCCTCATCCTGCTTCAACATCCTCCGAATGCTCCGCAGGATCTTCAAGTGGATCCCCACCGAAACAAGAAAAACAGTCACCCAGGCCCTCGTCACCAGCAGGCTGGACTACGGTAACGCCCTCTACGCAGGAACGACGGCTAAGCTCCTGAGACGGCTGCAACGCATCCAGAACGCCTCTGCACGTCTTATCCTCGACATCCCCCGACGCAGCCACATCACACCCCACCTGAGAGACCTGCACTGGCTCCCTGTCAACAAGAGGATAACCTTCAAGCTCCTCACCCACGCACACAAAGCACTCCACAACTCCGGACCAGCCTACCTCAACAGATGACTCAGCTTCTACACCCCCACCCGCCAGCTCCGCTCGACCAGCCTCGCCCTCGCCACAGTCCCCCGCATCCGGAAAACGACCGCCGGCGGCAGATCCTTCTCCCACCTCGCCGCCAAGACCTGGAACACCCTCCCCACCAACCTCCGACAGACCCAAGACCTACTGGCCTTCAGAAGACTCCTCAAGACCTGGCTCTTCGATCAGTAGCAGCACCACCCCCCTCTTCCCCCAGCGCCTTGAGACCCTCGCGGGTATGTAGTGCGCTTTATAAGTGACATGATTGATTGATTGATTGATTGTGCCACTCTTTGTATACTCGAATGTCACTGACAAATGTTGTGAAGCGCTCCAATACCCTCGGGTCTGGCTAGCGCTATATAAAACTCCAAAATAAATAAATAAATAAAAATACCTTACATGCTAACTGGATGGCAAGAATACCTGGGCAATCTACATCAATTCTTAGAGTTTTTCAATCTAGAGTTGGTCTATGCCAGATTGTTAGCCTTCCAGAGGGTCTCCCTATCGAATTAGATTTTGCTGGAACAAAGACATTTGGATATCCTGGTCAGAATATTGGTTCGATAGACCAGGTTTCTTGAAATGAGAAAATATCGTATATTTCAATAAAGTTATTCCAGTCGGGTAGGGCAACCTTTGACTTAAGGCCAGCCACATACGACGAGATTAGTGTCACTTGGGTTTGTTAGAGATTGATAAAGAAGTGGTGGGAGACTTTGGACAGTCCCGTAGAGCATGATGCGCAGAGGAACTAGAAACAGATGGGGGGCAACATAAGGTAGGGCTCTTACTGATGTAACTGTTTCCTAAGGAACAGATGTACCAAGAGGATCATTAAAACGATTAGGGCTAGACAAGTCGCTTGCCAGGCGGCTCACTTGTGTTGTTGTAGGTAAAGAAATATTAACTAAATTGGTACAAGTAAATGTAAGTCAGTCGACTTCACGTAAAGGGGACTGTCTACTTGTGCAATTTAGAGGATTACACAATTTGTTTGAGTTATTCTCATTGGTCCACTTGTATTTTAGTCATATGTTTCTGCATGGGACAGCACCTGGTGGCCGAACGCCCTCGGAAGCCCACCTACCCCCTCAGACCACGCCAAGAACCTCGGCATCGTACTCGACTCATCACTCACCATGAACTGACAGGTCAACGCCGTCACCTCCAGCTGCTTCAACACCCTCCGCATCCTCTGCAAGACCTTCAAGTGGATCCCCCCTGAGTCAAGGAAGACAGTCACCCACGCACTCATCACCAGCAGACTGGACTATGGAAATGCACTCTACGCCGGCATCAACAAGTCCCTACTCCGCAAACTCCAGACAATACAGAACACCGCCGCCAGACTCGTCCTCGGCATCCACCGACACGAACACATCAGCCAACACCTACGAAGTCTCCACTGGCTCCCCGTGGAGAAAAGAGTCACTTTCAAAATCCTCACTCACGCCTACAAATGCCTACACAACAACGGACCCAAATACCTCAACGACAGAATCAACTTCCACGTACCCAAAAGAAACCTCCGATCTTCCAACCTCGCACTGGCCGAAACCCCGCGCATCCACAGAGCCAGAGCAGGCGGAAGATCCTTCTCTCACATTGCAGCCAAGACCTGGAACGAGCTACCGGCAGACATCAGACGCGCCCCTCCCTGAACACCTTCAGGAAGACCCTCAAGACCTGGCTCTTCGGCTAAACAGATCTGCAGACCCCCCCTCAGCGCCTTGAGACCCTCACAGGTGAGTAGCGCGCTTACAATTCCCTGATTGATTGTATGTTTGTATTAAAGAGGGAAGATGTTCAAATATCAAAGGCCACCAGGCTATCGATCAGATCTCCCTCCTTGAATAATATTTCAATCCAATCAAAATTTGTATATTTTGATCTATGTCATCTGGCACCAAGAATGTCCACACGAAAGACTCAACAGCAACCTCTCAATTGACAAAGCCAGTGGATCAATACATTTTTTTTGCGAGTCTTCCCCTCGTGCCAAGAATGCAATGGATGTTTTGGAACATTAACCATAAAAATAGAAGTGGCACGTTGGATCAGCCTATTGTGGGAAATGGTAGTAGGCCGTTGATTAACATTCAATAAGGACCCATCAGATTGATAATTGTCACACATTCTAGGCCATCTGCAGTGTGGTGGGGGCCCTAAGGATCTCATGGACCTATGGTTATTGGAAAGATTTGGCCTCCCAGTTCTCCCAGTAAGAACTTAATCCAAGTTAGAATGAGTAACCTCGGGTAGGCCTGGTGGTAACGTTTCTAGGGTGGGCCTTTATATTCTTGGCAAGGGCTGGGGGTCCTGGGTACATGGAGCGTGTTGTATGCTGTGTTGTGAAGGCTCCTTTCTGCTATTAGTTGATTAACCACGCTACCTAGGAATGTAATCAATAATTTAAGGTCCACCACTTCGTCTCTTCGGGCTTTCATTTGCAGTGCAAGAAGGGTCATGTCACCCTGAAGGGAAGAAGATTAGGATAAGTCACTTTCGGGCACACTAGGCCTCTCTGTGGTATTTTGCACCCCAGCCAAGTCCGCCAAAGTCGAAAAATGATTTCTCCATGTATATAGGGTAGACAGAAGAAGATTGACTTAATGGATCACTAGTGCAAGCCGGCTCTTGTGCAGCTGAAGCAGATAGAGCTTTGGAGGTGCGTTTCCTAGTTGACTTTCTTTTGACAAAACTAGAGATAGTTGGTGCTTCTTTCTTATTTTTGGGAATAGCCACTGAGGCACCTTGAGATGTAGGATCTACACTTATGATGGACTCGACCTCTTCTATTAAGAGGCCGATTTCTTTAGTGTAGGATTGTCTGCTTTGGAAGAACCCTTCGAGGTACTTGGCAGTGCCCTGGGCTACAGAAGAGGCCTTTCGTTTCCCCATTATGGATACATAATTGAAGGAAAATGTTCACAAAACAACCGCCTAACCAATTTTAAACAGTAACAGGGAATACTTGGCGTGCTCAGTTACTAATTATCCAATTGACCCCCTACTCCTGTCGTGGGTACAACAAATTCCAAATGAGCTGTTTGGCGCTGCAACTCCCCGACTTCCCCTCATAAAGCAAAAAACATCTGAAAGCAGTTTTATGATATGCCAGTTGGCAGAAGCGCACGCAATTAAGCATAACTTTAAAAAAAAAGGCAGTTAGTAAAACAACCCTCTGGTAAATGAGGCACTATCGAGAGAATAATCTCCAATATCTCTAGGAGAAAAAGGGGGAAAAAATGTCAACAGATCGTGCTGAAGTATTTAATGCGCCAGGATACGCTTTATGGCCTGGTACGGCCTAAGTCCCCTTTTATTCTTAGACCCAAGACCGCCCTTGGATGAGGACTCCCTCCCTCCTCCAAGGCAAGCATTTCAGACCACACTTTTTTGGATTAGGGGGAGTAACCCCCCGGCCGTATTTATTACATAATTAAAAACATTAACTTATTTACATTATGTACAATTACGCAGAAAGTCCGGATACATTGATAGATACACGATGTCACTTGGCTAACCTTAACATATTTCTAATACATAACCATTCCTACCGTAATCTAACATGTATATACTTTACTTTCTGCGTGTCCCCGCTAGAGCCTACGGCAAGGTCCATGACTGGCAGCCCCAGATCCCGGTGAAACTACAAAGACTCCACCGGAGTAGGCTTGCGTAGGGGGTACAGCTTATCGGATGGTTATTTTCCCCCGGGCCCCCCCTACGCCCCTGAGCCTTAACTCCATAACGGGGGCTGCAATTCTGCATCCTTGCGCCCTGATGCGCATACGTGTGCGAGGGTGGCCGACCAGCCTACTGGAAAGCGTGACTCCCCTGGCCCCCGCACCCCTTCAGCCTACCGACCGTCACTGCCCCTGGAGTTGTAAACGTTGCGTAGGGGGTCCAGCTTACCGGACGGATGTCTCCCCCGGGCCCCCCCTACGCCCTGAGCTTTAACGCCATAAAGGGGCGCTGCAATTCTGCATCCTTGCGCCCTTGTGCGCATGCGCGTGCGGTAGCCTACTGGAAGAGTGACTCCCTGGCCCCCGCACCCCCTTCAGCCTACCAACTGGCTGTAACTGCCCCTGGAGTTCCATGTGAGACCCTCTGTCTCCCACTCGGGCGTCCCCATTTGTTAAATGGTGCTGCCCGCTATGAACCGAACTATGCTCACCAATCATGACCTTACCGTCTGACCAGGGACACAACTAAATACGACAATTTTACTTGCAACAACATACCATATACTGACATGACACTTTTATTACGCATTACGATAGCATCAACATACCACTTTACATAACTTTTACCTGTAACTGAAAACAACATATACTGCCACTTTTATTACAGAATACCAAAATCATTAATAATCACAACTTTACATTCACCATGTCTCCTGAGATACCTGCAACAAAATTTGAGAACAAAGCAAGACACATATGACTGCAACACTCATATGAACTGCCTGCCTTAGGGGATGGTGGGTGGGGAAAAGCAAATTACGGGCCTCTGATGGCCCGGTCGCTGGCGAGCGAGAGAACAAGAGACTGCTCTCGCTCTCCCAGACCCCTTTTAAGAGGGGGGCGCAGGGCAGACTGGTCAAAACCGGTCTGCCCCAACGTTGGAGGATAGCGCTGAACCGGAAGCCCTCAAGTGCTTCCGGTTCGCCCCCCCAGTGGGCATAGCCATTGGCTACTCAGGGGAGGTGGGGCGCCTCGGCAATAGTGCGCGCGGCGACCCCCCCACCTCCTCCGATCCCAGGGGACCGGCGCGACCGCCATAATGGCGGCACGCGCGAGTCCGCGCTATGCCTTCCTCTATGGCCTGGTACGGCCTAAGTCCCCTTTTATTCTTAGACCCAAGACCGCCCTTGGATGAGGACTCCCTCCCTCCTCCAAGGCAAGCATTTCAGACCACACTTTTTTGGATTAGGGGGAGTAACCCCCCGGCCGTATTTATTACATAATTAAAAACATTAACTTATTTACATTATGTACAATTACGCAGAAAGTCCGGATACATTGATAGATACACGATGTCACTTGGCTAACCTTAACATATTTCTAATACATAACCATTCCTACCGTAATCTAACATGTATATACTTTACTTTCTGCGTGTCCCCGCTAGAGCCTACGGCAAGGTCCATGACTGGCAGCCCCAGATCCCGGTGAAACTACAAAGACTCCACCGGAGTAGGCTTGCGTAGGGGGTACAGCTTATCGGATGGTTATTTTCCCCGGGCCCCCCTACGCCCCTGAGCCTTAACTCCATAACGGGGGCTGCAATTCTGCATCCTTGCGCCCTGATGCGCATACGTGTGCGAGGGTGGCCGACCAGCCTACTGGAAAGCGTGACTCCCTGGCCCCCGCACCCTTCAGCCTACCGACCGTCACTGCCCCTGGAGTTGTAAACGTTGCGTAGGGGTCCAGCCTACCGGACGGATGTCTCCCCGGGCCCCCCTACGCCCTGAGCTTTAACGCCATAAAGGGCGCTGCAATTCTGCATCCTTGCGCCCTTGTGCGCATGCGCGTGCGGTAGCCTACTGGAAGAGTGACTCCCTGGCCCCCGCACCCCTTCAGCCTACCAACTGGCTGTAACTGCCCCTGGAGTTCCATGTGAGACCCTCTGTCTCCCACTCGGGCGTCCCCATTTGTTAAATGGTGCTGCCCGCTATGAACCGAACTATGCTCACCAATCATGACCTTACCGCCACAGGCCAGTATAGTTGACCGACTATCTGGCCTCCCCCCACTGCCTACTAGAAAGGTCATGCCTTGTCCCTTGCCGTTAACCATGCCATCGGATTTACTTTCCGAGACTGCACCCATCTCAACAAGGATTGGTGCCCTATTAGAATAGACTGATCCCAGAATATTGTAAACTTTGGAAGACTACACAGGGAGTGCCCCACAGGCCCCAAGATCTCCCATAAACATAACCAAGGCATGCGCGAAAACAACAGACGCCTGGCCACTAGGTTCTGGGATAGGCTCCGTATGAACCCCTCCCCTACTAATCATCTGGTTGCTTCCTTGTTTCCCGGACCCTTCAGCGGGGAAAAAGGCCCCCTACCATAGAGCATCCCAACGCCGCTCAGTATCCGCTAAGATGGCACCTGCGTGTACAAGTGCCGAAAGATGTTGCCTAATGGCAGAACACTATTTCGAGACAGGGATGTTGAGGTGTTGCATCCGTCCGTTACCCCTGGGTTTGATCAGGCTGGCAATACATATAAACTTGTAATGCAGCGGACTGCTAAAACACACCAGCTGGCAGCAAATTGTGGCTATCTATATCTATACCCAACCACTACCGTGCATGGGCCGCGGCATCTCTCCCATGCACGCTGGCACCTCTGAGCCAGCCTCTTGATAGCTCACCACACTTGATGCTGCCACTTGCCACACCCGTTCTCGGATCTTCCGGTCCCATTTCTTGTCCACATCTTGCCGCCATTGCGGTGTGCATCACCTCCAAGGTATCTTGCCGTCATTGCGGTGTGGATCACCTCCCATGAACCACAGTCATGGATCCAGCCATACATAAAGGAAAATTAAAAAACAGATAATTAGTGTTTTTTGGCCTTAGGATAAGAGACAGTTTACATGCCCACCCTAGTGACTACATCATGAGACTGTACCCCACCTTACCAACCACACCCACAGCCTCGGGTGCATAGGTACAGTGTGACACAAAACGGACATCTGATGCACAAGCAAACGGATGCATCGGTACTGTGTGACCCCACACACGTGTCCCGTGCAAAATTGTACAAGCACAAGGGTGCATAGGTACTGTGTGACACAACGTGGATATCTAATGCTTAAGTGTTCCGGCACAAGGGTGCCGCGGTACTGTGTGACAAACCACAAGCATATAATGCTTGATTGTACAAGCACAAGGGCGCCTAGGGACTGTATGACAACACAGACATCCAATGCCCAAGTGTTCAGGCACACAGGTGCAGAAATACTGCGTGACACAAAACCTTAATATTGTGCATCAGCGTACGAGCACAAGGGTGCATAGGCACTGTGTGACAAAAACCCAGACACATAAATGCATATGTGGACAAGCGCACAGGTGCTGAGGTATCGTGTGACCTAACAAGCTTCGATTGCATACGTGTACCTGCGATGGGTACATAGATGCTATGTGACACAGACCCCTAATTAATATGTGTAATAGCACACGCGTGCATAGGTACTCTCGAAGGTGTGACAACAAGGCCTGGGACGTATTGATGTGACATCATAAGTGCGGATACTGTGCTTAAATGTCACAGGGGCAAGCGCTGCGCAAGACTGACATCAAAGACTTGGAATATATTGATGTGAAATCATAACGACTTGGACATGTCCCGATGTGACGCCACCAGTAGGGCAGGAATGTTTCAACCCAAAAACGTCAGTGGTTTGTCCATTCCGGTGGCAACAAATTGTCACGGTCAAACATTTCGCACTAAACAGCCTGGGGCTGGCAGACTTAAAATTGCGAACGTTAAAACCACCATGTATGCGTAACCTTGAATTCCTCGCACTCTGATTCACCAGGCACATTCTCACGCTAGCCGTAACTCCACGAGTCAGTAAAACCACAAAAATGTGGAATGAGAATTCGAGCGAGCTAACCAGGCTGTCATAAAACTTTAGCAAGCCACGATATGTTCGCTTCAGCAAGGATTTGTTCGTGGAACACAATAGAGTACCAGGTAATATACCAAATATATACCTTGCGTTTCTTGTGAACCGGCCCAGGCTTATTTTAAGCATGACTGATCCTCAGCCTGCGATGGCTGGTTTTACAACTCACATTGAAATCAAACTTTCAATTGCGAGAGCCTAGCACAGCACCCGTTGCATTACATGAGGAACATTGGAATCGGACTCTCCAAATGAGAGCGGCTAGCATAGCGCCAGGAACATTGGAATCATACTTACCAAATGCGAGCGCCTAGCATAGCACCAATTGTATTACCTGAGGAACATTGAACTCAGACTTTCAAATGAGAGCGCTTAGCCAAGCCCCCGCTTAGCATGGCACCAGGTGCATTACATGAGGCCCCCTTCGTATTTGCGTGGGAGATTAAATGATTCGCCCAGCATCACATGTGCTCAACGTCATTGCCGAGACACTCAGTTCACCCGCTTCCCGGCCACCCCCAAATACAAAACCTAGGGGCCCTTTAATACCGATGCAAAAGCTTACCACGGTACTCCCAGCATAGCGCTGTTCCCCATTTTTATGTCCGTGGGAAATGGCGTGCGGGATATGTCCCGCTAAATGACACCTTTAATGGGAAGGACAAGTGCCATTTTCCATCTTGGATCCTTATGGGAAGAACTGCCAACAACGGGGAATGCCCGTGGCTATACCCACCGTGTCTGACGAGAGGGGAATGCCACCCACTAACTGCGTTATAGGACGGGCTTATGTTTAAACTGAAGATGTAATGGCAGCGTCTACAGAAGCTTCACTACTGTATGGACAAGGAGTAAGACAGTAGCATATCATGTACCCAGCTACTCCGAAGGTGCACACCCAATGTGCGTGTCCAACTGATTGAAGGAGGAACATTGAAATCAAATGGACCTGGAGTGCAAAGCTGAGTGGAAAAAAAGGGGCATTCATGTTTACCTAGGGAATGCCTAAACCCAATTAATGGCATGAAAGGCACATTTCTTGTTAAGCCAGAGCTATTTGCTTTGCCAATTCCCGTTTTACACGTAGATGCGTCCAGACACCTACAATATTTACTAAAACACTTGCTCAAAAGCAAGGCAGAATCGGCGCATGACGGGTTACTTTATGTGTGCCTTTTCAGTGTACCCATTAATTCGTGGAATTTGCTGCTTTTCCTTCTTTAATACACAGACAATGTTAATATTTATCTCGTAAGTTGAGGATCTTTTCTCTCAAATAACATAAAAGGGGCCGCAAAGTCACTATTTTAACATGAAAATATAAATGCAAAACTTTTTGGGAATTATACATATTAATCCTGACATGTGCGTGAATTGCAGGGAGGTTGTGTGAGGAAAATTAGAAATTTCGCACACTGACATGAAAAATACATATCTCTCCTAGGAGATGCTTCCTTTAAATCTAGGGATATTCCTTCCCATAACAACCCTGTTAACACTCTCCTGCCTCTGACACCTAAACTGTTCACTGTCTCACACTTTTTCTCTCAGGCATGACTCGAGACACTGGTCAGGAAAATAAGCTCGTGCTGCTGGTGGTGGCTTCAACATTTACTTTACAGCTGGATGAAGAGCTTGGTTTGTCCTACAGTCTTGTCTTTGGAAGTTTCCGGACTAGGCGTTCATGTAGAAAGATTATGCAAAATGTTGAAAGAGGTTTTATGCGCATTTTAACATTATTTAAGAAAACGTGTTAATGCACCACTCCGCACTCGAAATTTGTATCCACTAACACCAGGAAACAGTCTTACTAGGTACACACTGAAATCCAGACAATGGGCAGAACTCTGATTTCAAAATAAACACCACAATTAATTGCTGTTGTAACACCATTGTGTTACTGCGATATTATCGAGTAGGCTCCAATATAAACACATCAAACATCCTGGGCAAGGCCCAGCACGAACATCGCGCGTGCCACCACCACGGCGGCCGCGCCGGCCCTCGAGCCCGGAGGAGGGGGCCGCGCGCGCACCAGCATGTGATGAGGGCCAGCTTTGCATGCCCCACTCTAGTACCAGCGTCCATCTTTTGCGCCCCACCTCCGTTACAGGACGCAGTTGCTTAAAATTTTTTTTGGGGGATTGTTCTTTACAGACGGGACAGATGTTGAAAATGTCCTGTTATGTTTATATTCCATGTTCATTTGTTCACTGGCCTACCTAAAAGAATCACATTTATTTGCTGCCCACCCTTGAAATGCACAATCAATGTAAGATAGACCTTAAAAATTATCTTTTCTGCCCATGAACTGCGCCAGTTTTTCCCTTCACCAAACTTACCCTCATCGGTAAAGTACACGCTTTATCCACCGGAGGGAGCCAATACACTAAAAATGAAATGAATGGGCACGAAAACTAAGCTACTGAAATGATCGGGATCGAACCCGCAACCTTGGCATTACTAGCACCTCGCTCTAACAAACTGAGCTAACCGGCGTCTCGCACCCTTAATGTCTGTCAGCGTACCGGAGCGTATTCCCAGGCGGTCTCCCACCCAATTACTAACTAGGCCTGACCTAGGAACTTTAACACACTCAACCTTCAGATGCAGAGCAGGGCGATGACCCTGCGAACACGAAACTTCAAAATTCCGACCCTGGCCAAAATCCGATGCCCCCGGCCGGCAAGCATGGAGACCGTACCACAACCCTGCAGCTCAGGTCACACGTGGTGCGCGCTGGATCGAAAAGCAAATTACGGGCCTCTGATGGCCCGGTCGCTGGCGAGCGAGAGAACAAGAGACTGCTCTCGCTCTCCCAGACCCCTTTTAAGAGGGGGGCGCAGGGCAGACTGGTCAAAACCGGTCTGCCCCAACGTTGGAGGATAGCGCTGAACCGGAAGCCCTCAAGTGCTTCCGGTTCGCCCCCCCAGTGGGCATAGCCATTGGCTACTCAGGGGAGGTGGGGCGCCTCGGCAATAGTGCGCGCGGCGACCCCCCCACCTCCTCCGATCCCAGGGGACCGGCGCGACCGCCATAATGGCGGCACGCGCGAGTCCGCGCTATGCCTTCCTCTTCTGGTGGTTTTTCCGGGTTGTCCTTTTAAAATTAGCGTTACCTGGAGGAGGATTCACTCCAAAGTCCTTTTTGAGGCCGTTTGCTAGCTGAGCAATTCCACCCAACTCTATCGGCATGTCACAGCAGTACATGTAATTGGCTTTATAGGGGGCAGCAAAATGATATTTTCAATCGGAGGGTGGGCTGGGCAGCAGGGAGCAGCGGTATTAGTGGATTTTCCCTTCTATGAAGCTCCGATACATACAGCCACTCCCTCCATGACAGATTATGACTCAGCCTCCCAAGTGAGCTCCACCAAGCACAACAGACGATTGCAGGATCTCTCTCAAGTTAGCAAGACAAACTCGAGGGAGAATATGAGCCACAGTAGCGCTTGAATCAAGCCCAGCACGACCAGTGGCGTAGCAAGGTCAGGTGGTACCCGGTGCGGAAAATTTCTTGTCACCCCCGGCTTGACAAAATGGCAAAAATATGTGTTTAAAACACTTAATTTTGCCATTTTGTCACCCCCCTCAGTGATTTCTTGTCACCCCCGGCTTGACAAAATTGCAAAAGTATGTGTTTAAAATAGCAAAAATATGTGTTTAAAACACATATTTTTGCCATTTTGTCACCCCCCTCAGTGATGACAACCGGGGCGGCCCGCACCCACCGCACCCCCCTTCCTACGCCACTGAGCACGACACAGTACCTGTATTTTTAGAGGGGTGCCAGCGAGCTCCACAAGAAATAAACTCCAGGTTCACAGCCATTGGGGTTGGCCCAGCTCAGCCTCTTCCGGGCTCCGACGGCCGTGGACGGGCCTGCCTTGGGACACGTAGTCCCGTGTCCAGCGAAGGTCCTGCAACTCCCCACAAATAAAGGAGATTGCAATAATGTTAGCCTCCGGTCTTGCCATAAAATCAATACTCTTTATTCGGTCATACAGTGACCATATAAGAGACAAAATAAATCATAAATAATACAATACATAGGGGACGATTCCGATTCGGGCAGGAAATCTCTCCGACCGAGCCGGACCCGGAGAGATTTCCGACCGAATCGGACTCTAGCAGCCCGACTGAACGAGTACGATGCGTACGTATGCTATCGGACTCGGATTCGGCCGGACTCCCATTGAAGTCAATGGGAGCCGGTCGTACAACGCGTACACGGGCTCCCATTGACTCAATGGGTACGACGCGAACAAGGGCGCCCCCTACAGTGGGTTCGCGTTGATGCGGGTCGCGCCGTACATGCACGTGTAGGGGGGACCCATGGGTCCCCCCTGTGTGCGACTCGCGCGGCTACGCGAGCAGGGGGGTCCAACACGGACCCCCGAAGTCCGGCTCCGACTGCTCTTTGGAGCCGGACGGCGCGAGTCGGTCGGACTGCTCGAGGCGCGCATCGAACTGGCTCGGTCGGGGAACGTCTCCATTGCGCGGTGCGAGTCGTGTCCGTGCGAGTCGGTCAGAGCGGTTCGGACCCACGAACGAGTCGGTCGGCGATTTCGCGTACGCTCGCATTGTACTCGCTTGCCCGGACGCATGCACGAATCGGTCGGAAAAGAGGCCTCCGAATCGGATCCGGTAAAGCCGAATCCGATTCGGTGCCCTACCGGCCGAGATCGGAATCGGCCCCATAGTATATAAAAATGCTATAAAATGCACAAGTCATAAAACAGGCATGATTAAAACAGTAATTCATAAAAACTTTGCAGACCGTAATCGTATAGCACGTTGTACAAAAAGTGCAGTGGAATAACAAAACCTTGCTGTTGGTAGTAACTGTAAAAATTCCATGGCAGCCCTGCATTGTCTAAAATTGGCCTGTTTTGAAAATGTTAAAATAGGCAGTTTTCTTATCGATGAATAGTATTTGCAAAAAAGAATAAAGTGCAGCGTGCTCAGCAAAGAGCATCCATCGCAAGGGCAATTAGGTAAATTGGCTGCAAAAGTAACCTGTATGAGGAATGCAACAAGAAAATGTACAAGGTTCAGCCTCAGTAGCGGCTCCTCGTGGGAGTGCTGTGGGAGGGCGGGGAGGGGCAGGGTGGGGGTAGTAAACTCGACTTACGGCCGAAGGAGTTAAGTAATAAATAAAGAAAGAAAACGAATTACATTGCCGCGCTGCATCGCCGATTTTGCGTTGCAGCGCCGCAATGTAATTCGTTTTCTTTCTTTCTTTATTTACTTAACTCCCTTCGGCCGTAAGCCAGAGTTTACTACCCCCCACCCTGCCCCTCCCCCGCCCGCAGCACTCCCACGAGGAGCCGCTACTGTTCAGCCTTAACCTTGTTAACAAGAACCAATGGTGTGTGTTGTTGACCCAGGTTAAGTAAGGTTCAGTACCAAGACATGCAAAATTTGGGCATGGGCAAAAACAGTAGATCTAGTCGCATTTTTGCCGGGTCTCTCTTCCATACATTTAGTTAGAAACAATTTAGTCAGTGTTTTGGAAAATCTGATAGAAAAGGAGCCCGGGTTTGCGAACAAGTCACCTAGGCCCAGCCCAGTACAGGCTTTATATATATGAAATCCAGGGGTTTTTAATGCCCTTTCCCAATTTAAGACAATCAGTTATTAATAATTGGTCCAAAGAGGTTTTTTCCTTAGCCCATATCTTTAGCCATAGCAAAAGTGGTTGTAGCTTCACAACATCATTTATTGGTGAGTTAATTATGTCAATAAGGGATTAGCCATTTTCTACATCTTTTAGGGGGTAGAGCTCATACACTCCGCACTGGACAGTAGTGACACAGTTTGCAAAGTCTAAAAACCAAGTAACACAATTCAGCAAGAAAATGGGGGTAAACATGCAAAAAGGAGCATTTTCTCACACAGAAGAAAACAAAATAAGAGCAAGGCACAAGAAAAGAAAAGTCGGAGCAAGAAAGGGCAGTAACAAGGAAAGAGACAACCTTATGTATAAAATGTACAGGGTAATGGTTGGAAGATAACAATTTTCATCATAGCAGGCAATTGATAAGGGAATTGAGGGTGCAAAGGAGAGGAGATTATAAGGTAATGCTAGTAGAAAGCAAAGGAGGAAGTTAAGCTTAGTAGTGTAGAACTGTTTACAATGGGGTATTTTAGTTCACTTTTGAAAACACAGATAGAATGATTGCTGTGGAAAGAGGAAGGGGTGGAAATCCAGATGTATGGGCCTGTTCTCAAACTGCATTTTGCAGTATATTTAGAGGATTCCAATAGTACCGATAACGCACCACAAAACGCTATTCACTAACCTACATGCAGAGGCCTCTCCTATCAGTTATATGCAGGGGTCTACAGCCCGACTGCAGAGATCCCCGCACATGTAGGTACATTTTAGTAGTAAATGTAGGTGGGATGGGGGAGTGGTTGGGAAGTGGGGAATACTTGCTACTAAAGAGGAGGGGTTAGACAGTAAGAAAGGGGTTAATGACTTAAGGTATGGCTTAGGGAGGGGTTTAAGGAAGGACATGCACCCACCCAAAAGAGTAACCCATTGCTATTCACAAACTGCACCTCAATAGTCACTATAGCTAAAAAGGACCCAAAATAGTAGCAAAGAGCTGGAGTAAGTCCAGCACTACGCAAGGCCAGCCCCTGGTACTGCAACACCCTGCCATAGAAAATAATGGAGGCAGGGACTTTAAATAAATGCTAGTAGGAACTAATGTTAAATTAAATAAACTTATTTAAACTTATCAATAATATAAATACATTATTTTATGTTAAGTAAATTATATATAAATAAAACATAAATATTAGTTTATTATAAAATATGTTAACCTTCTTGAAATTTATAAATTAATGTAACTCTAATTATTTTAAATTAATCTAAATTAATGTGATACATATCTTTTAATCATTTTCACTATATAATAATTTTATATAAATTTTATACTTCAGGTGACAAATTTGTTTAAATTCAAGCCTTAATGATCAATTTCATTTAACGTTAAGTTAATAATCCTGTAACATTTTGTATTCGTTCAACATTTAAAAAATAATTTACATTAACATTTATCTTAAAAATATTTTTACGATTTTTATTTAAACTTTAACAATCTTTTAAACTTTTCCTTATACTTTCCCACAAGATGATCTCCACCCCCATGATCAGCCTATGTGTGAAAATGTACATATAAATGTAGCTGACTGTATGCCAATATGCTTGCAGATTTCATTCTCTCTCTCATTGAACCAATTAACATCAGAAAAGCAGAGATGCCAAAAGGACATTCAACGATTATGTTGAGTGTTTCTGTGGGTGGTCATTGAGAGAATTGGTTTAAAGCGAAATTCCTGGATGCAGTTGACCTCCTAAATCGATATGTTATCAGGGTATTCTAATGAACACCTGTCTCCTTCGCCTAAACTTTACTACTATGATATGTGAGCGTCACAACACAGATCTCTTGCCACATGGCATATGGGTGAAATAAATGTCCTCCATGAGCAGACGATCTTCTAGAACGCACATACGGGATCTGGAAATGAAACCTCCATCAATATGTGATGTAAAATCCAAATATGTCACTTGATTAGCTACAAAATGAACCAAGATAAAGAATGTAAATATGAGTATGAACCTGGCTTTACATATGTTAACAAAACATTCAAGAGATATCCTGGGCTTCAACGCCTAAATGAGATGAGAAATATTATTTAAGCAGTGTGCCACTTTTACTTCAGCAGCCTTAAATTGAGAGTCATTACATTGCAGTAACGACATCAGAAGTCTTTACATTGCAGTTAAATAATCCTAACTATAGATTGCATTTAACCCATTTAAACATTATCTAAATATATAACATCTTTTACATGTATATTTGTGTGCTTTAACATATGTGTGTGAGTGCGTGTTTGTGTGTGTTTAACTCCATCCCTTAGAGCAGGGAGAACATGCACTGCAGATCTATGGTATTGCTCATTTCATGTTTATTCAGGCAAGACAAGCACCCTATGAGTTTATGCTATACAGCGTTGTCCACGGCGGTGTAAACAATCCAAGGTACAAACTAAATATATCCCATGTGATTAACCATAAACAATGGCTTAAGAAGTCCACAGAAACCTCAGAAAGTAGGGTGCCATCTTAAAATGTACATAAATAGAGTATATACTGTTCAAACAAAATGAAAGGACAGTGGTGTAAAACTCAATTCGTGAAATTCATCGTGTAATAATGGTACATAATATCAACATCCATCATGTGGCAATCAATGCATGATTACTGAAAAGTTAGTTCAAAAAAGTAAAAAAATGATGTATGCAATTTATTCCTACATTAGCTGCCTCCATAATGTTAATCTGAAAACATACTGTGATTCCGAAAATAGCAAGTTTTTCATAAACCCTACATTAAACCTAAGCTGGCTGCACCGTGTCAAAATTTGGCAATACTTGTCACATGACAAAATGTAATTCTGTTTCAATTATGTTAGTCTTAAAGACATCATTGCTAATTGTTAATAGATTTCTAAGGAATTTCAAATTGAGCCCAAGTGGGCTGCACCATATCCATCGGTAATAGTATCCTCCAAACTTAATAATCATACAGGTCCCTATATCTATCTCAGAAGTGTTCTATTATTCCACAATATATCAATTTCACATGGATATCATTCCATAACTAATAATAATTCAAACGCAATTGATTGAATGCCACAATTACCTAAACGGACTCTAGTCACATAAAAATAAAAGTGATGTAAAAGAAGACCTCAGGCCGTATCCCGGCCCTGCGAGAATCCTGGTCATATTTATAAATGAATCCCAATGCCAAGAGAGATATACTACTCATTGTGTCAGGTGGGGGGCTGTACAATTAGACCCAAGTGGGTATCCCACCTGATAGTTTGTCAGTTATCAAACAATATTCAATTTCCGCAAAATGTATTATTCCATCATTTTGAATATAATAATTCAATCACAATTTAAAGATAAGCATCTCAGTTACTGTTCACCTCCCAAACACCTCCCTCACTGTTGAGGAAGTGCATAATATCAACACAAATAAACAGTTACATAACATAATCAAGTGAGAAAAACAAAAATATCTTAGCTTCACTAAATGAAAATGAAGGCTCATCTCAATGACCTGTGTAAAACAATTAACCTGTTTGAATCACTGACCAGGCTAGCAGATGCATAATCTTTACAGAATATTGTTTGCATCATTTCGTTTCTATCCTGACCCATGAATCTTTTAAGCTAATCCACAGTGTATATTCAGTTCCTCTTCAATGTTAAGGCCCAATGGGACCATCTAATCCAGCATTATAATAAAGGAACTCTCTAGTCTCTTTAGGGATAGTTCTCAATCACCACCTTTTGCAGATCTAGGGGCATGGGCAATTCCATGGAATGTAATCAAATTTTGATTACTGCTGTGGATATCTCTGAAATGCCTAGCTACTGTGTAATGAAGATCCACATTATGAATAGCACACATATGTTCCAATACCCTTTTCGTTAATCGGTGTATGGTGCTACCAATGTACAGTTTGTTACATGGGCATGTTAAAGCATTGACTGCATAATCAGTAGTGCATTTAATGTATTTAGCGGTTTGCATTGAGTAGATATTTTGGCTCCCCAATAGGGAACATCGTATTTAAAAACATCACTAAATTTGCAGGCTTTATATTACTGACATGCGTAAAAACCTTGTGTCTCAGTAGATTTACTGCACGATACTGATGTGATATATTTCCTACTCATTTTATCTCTGATAGTCAAGCTCTTACTGAGGGTTATTTTGAGACCGGATGAAATCTATTCACTAATACGCGGGTCTGATCTTAATATAAACCAGTGTCTACATAAGATGTTCCTGATTTCTCCATTCCAGGCTGTTTTTGACCCCATCCCCTGGGGCCAGAATTATGTTTTATGGGGAGAGGCCGCCTGGACCCCCTCCTCGAGCTGCTTTCATCCCCGGGGACCTCATCTCCCAGAGCCCACTGTATTTTTTAATAGGACTGTGGGCCCCCTCCCCGACCCTCTAAAGACCCCGGGGACCACATCCCCTGGGGCCGCTAAACTAAATCAATGGAGGGGAGCTGTGCGGCCCCCCTCCCCGAGCCATTAATGGGCCGGGGACCCCTTCCCCTGGGGCCGGCTCACTAGCTATGTCCAGGGAAGCCCACCCCCAGGACATATTGGTTTCCCTGCTCGCACCGGCGTGAGCAGGGAGACCTGTGTTTGCTCCCACCTGGCGGGAGCATTTTCAAAACAGATCAAAATATTGCTCCTGCTGAGAGGGAGCAGCATAAGTAGCTGATCCCTCTGGGCAGGAGCAATGCCAGCTCCCGCAGCATGCGGGGAGTCGGCTGAGGCCACAGGAGCCCTGGGGCTTCCCCCTTGGCGCCCAACGAGTGTATGGTGGGTGCCCTGGGTGGGCACCAGGACACCCACCTTTACGTAATGTGGGCCCTGAAAGATGAGGTCCCAGGGGCCGATAACGGCTTGGAATGGAGGCCGTGAAGCCCCCTCCCTTTTAATTTAAAAAAAGGTCCTGGGATCTCCAAGGCCTATTAAGGCTCTGGGAGGGGGCCATGTGGCCCACCTCCCCTTTAAAAAAAGGGCCCTGGGGGATAGGGTCCCCATGGCCTAATGGGGCTCGAGGAGGGAGGCCACAGGGCCCCCTCCCCTTTAAATATATATGGACCAGGGTGGGGTCCCCAGGGCCATAATAGGGTCAGGGAGGGGCCCACACCACCCCTCCCCTTTAAAAAAAAGCCATGGGAATGGGGTCACGAGGGCCAGGCCCTTTGGCCAAACCCTCACCACACTCTGCAGTGTGAGATTGCCTGCATGCAGGAGGTTGCCGGTAGGACCAGGCCGCAGGACCAGGCCACAGTCCAGGCCTTGTGGCCAACCCCCCGCCGTGCACGATCGAAAGCCCTGCACAGTGTGGGGTTGGCTGCTTTTCAGGGGATTGGACACAGGGCCTGGTCCAGGCCCTGTGGGGTTGGCTGCATGCTAGGGGTTGTCAGCAGGACCTGTCTGCAAGCCGTGATCTCCAGCCAATCCGCCGCCATGCATTGCCAAAGGCCTTTCATGGCAGGTTGGGTTTACATATGGGACTGGCAGAGTGAGGGTAGGTCTTCCCGCCAACAGCGTGGATACTCAAGACACTGCACTATTCAGTGTTAACACCTGTCGGAAACCGACGAAACAATAATCTGACCCTAATGGGGTTGATGTCGTAGATCTGCAGGTACCACTTTTTTAGGGTGCTGTAGTGGTGGTCACTTAGTTAATTGATTAGGGACCACTTCCAAAAAGTGTGGATAGATCTTGCATCGGTCCTGAAGAATTGCCTTCGAATAGAAAAAATGGCAAGAAACATGTTGACCCCAATAGCGCACGTCCCCGTGACCTTATAACAGGGGTGCGCAATATTCACGTTTTTAACCAGGAGAGTGGCCACTATCATTAAAATAGTTCTAGGTGGACCACTACCTCCTGTTTTAGCCCCACTTCTATACTTTCTACATCTACACTCACTAGGGCCCTCACACGCACTGCACCTTACGGCATAAGGAAAAAAGATCTCCGCTAAAAGGCCCCGACAAGGGCGCCGATCGGGTATTGCAGCGCCGACCCGATAAGGAGCAGACCCGATGATGAAGCAAGACACCCCACTGATGGGGGGTGTGTGAGGGTCCTTTTCCGAAAGGAGGAAACCTCCTCCTGCTTCTAGAGTGTACTTCTGAACACACTACTTACACATCAACCGACAGTGTTCACTAGGAACTGCATACCATTCTGTTTTTGTTGGATTTACATATGGTAATAAATATTACTTTACGTTAACAAAAACCTAGAAATTCACTCAAAAAACAAAAGTTAAAGTAACATTGTAGTTAGGTGAAATGTTCAGTGACAACGTAATGTTGTAAACTGTGAAAAACTCTGAAATTCGCCAGTTATAGTTATAGTTATCTCAAGTAACTTTAACTCTCGCCCTAAAGTAACTATAACTCGCGCCATCGCGATGCACTGCTAATTAACCCACATATTACATCACTCATGGCATCTTCTATGACACCATTTATGATATCACTTCAACTTTTGCAGTGAACTTATTGATGACAAATCTGTGCATGGCAGGGGCACGTGTTATAGTTACCTAAGTGCATGAGTTATAGTTACTTGAGATAACTATAACTGGTGAATTTCAGTGTTTTTTTAAATTTTAAAATGATACATTGTTACTGAACATTTCACCTAACTATAACATTACTCTAACCTTTTGTTTTTTCAGTGAAAATATAGATGTGTATTACCTACTGATGGTCACCAGTAGGTAGGTATAGTTAGGACCAAAGTTTCCATAGGAAAAGCGTTTTTTGTTTTGCCAATAACTTTAGCGGCTCTTGATGAATCTTCATGATTTTTTTTTTAAAACTTCCCCTTTTTGGTTCAGCAGCTGTGTTGAAAGTTTCGGTGCAATCTGTCAAGCGGGGACTGGGAAAAAAGGGGGGTCCCAAAATGTGTTTTCCCCTATATTTTGTCTAAGGGGATTATTTTTTTTTTTAACACAACTATAGCTCGAACTGCAGAACGGAATTTCACCAAATTTGGCAGAAAGCTAGATGTTGCTCCTGAAAATGTGCTTTTTGTGATATGGTGTAAATCTGTTTAGTAGTTTCAGAGATATATAAGTTAAAAAAATATAGCTATCTGGGAGCCCAAAAGCCTACTGAGACCCTACTGAAATTTGATTGGCTGCCAACAGTTCAACCAGGAAGTGTTGGCAGCCATCTTGGGACTCGGTTGAACTCAGTCCCCAAAAAAAAGAAAAGGGGGCAGGGTAGAAACACCCTGACTCCCTGGGCCTCTTGGGGTGGTCCTATTGGGATCCCCAGGGCCAAAAAATGAATTTAAAAAAAGTTTTTGTGAGATTCGCGGATCCGGCTGAAAAAAAAACGAAGCGCAGACTACCGCCCTCCGTTTATTATCGGATCCCAGGTGGGCCAGGTCCGGGGGCATGATTTGTAATTCTAGGAGGGGGGCGCCCTGGCCCCCCAGGGCTTATTATGCCCCAGGACCACTACCTCCCCATGGCTTCTGTAAATGCTAATGCGGGGGAGGCCTGTATGGCCTCCGCCACTGCCCCGGGAACCACCACTTCCCTGGGGCTTTAATGAAAATAAGTGCGGGGCAGCGCAGACCCCCCTGTAGCACCGGGGGCTGCGACCACCCCGGGGTGTCATTGTAAAATAAAGCAGGGGTGCCGGCACGACCCCCCAGCAGCCCCGGGGACCACCACCTCCCCAGGGGGCAAATACAAACAAAGGAGGGCGACCAGAAGCCCCCCTCCTGGAGCCCTAGATGGCCCTGGGGACTGCCACCCTCCAGGGCCAGCTCCAGCAATATCCTGGGGTGCCCACCCCGGGGACACTGCAGTTTGCTATGGCTTGGCAGGAGCGATGCAAGCAAGAGCCGAAAATGGTCTCGCTTGCACAAAGCGGAGCAGAATTGCTTTTGGACAGAGGCAGCTACATGTTAGCAGCTCCCTCTGTCTAAAAGCAATGCTGGCTCCTGCAGGAGGCAGGGAGCCGGCAGGGATCACGGGGGCCTTCAAGCTCTCCCCATAGTCTGCAACGGAGAGGCCAGGCCCAGGGTGATGGGGTCCCTGGGGCCAAAATCGGCCCATGGAGGCGGGCCGTGCAGCTCCCTCCCTTTCTTGTAAAAAAAAGAAAAAGGGACAGGCCCCACAAGATAGGGTCCCCGGGGCCGAAATCGGCTTGGGAGGGGGGGCGTGCGGCCCCCTCCTTTTTATTAAAAAAAGGTACAGGCCCCGGGGCATGGGGGTCCCTGGGGCCAAAATTGACCTGGGAGGGAGGCCGTGCTGCCCCTCTCCGATTTTGTTAATAAAATTGAACAAATAGAAAGGTCGGGCCCGGGGATGGGGTCCCCAGGGCCGTAATTGGCCCGGGAGGGGGGCAGCTCGGCCCCCTCCCCATAAATTATAAAAAAAGAAAAGAAAAGGCCGGGCCCCAGGGGATGGGGTCCCCGGGGCCGAAATTGGCCCGGGCAGGGAGGCTGCACGGCCCTCCTCATCTATTGAAAAAAGGCCTGGCCCGAGGGGATGGGGTCCCTGGGGCTGAAAATGGCTCAGGGAAGAGGGGCCACACCCTCTCTTAATTCTTTTTTTTAAAACCTCCGGCAAGTCGCTGGAGGCCACGCACCCTTCACCACCACTCTGCAAATGCACCTCCTGGCGCACTGACGGTTGGGGGATTAAGTCCCCTTGAATACAGAGGGTCCTTGGGGGCCAACAAGCCCACCTGTTACCTCCAGTAAGTCCCACACAGTGGGATTGCTGAGAGGTCTTTGGAGGTCTCGCCTCCTTTGTCCACCACTCAGCAAATGCACCTCCTGGCATGCTGCTGGTTGGGGGATGAAGTCCCCTTGGCTCCAGAGGGTCCTTGTGGGCCAACTACCCCTCCTTTTTCCTATAGTTAGGAAATGGATTAAAAAAGACCTTAGAAATTCACTGAAAAAACCAAAGGTTTCAGGGACATTATAGTTGGGCTCAGGCTTCACCCGTACAAAACCAGTGAAATTCAGCAGTTATAGTTAGCTGAGCTAAGTATAACTCACGCACCCGCAATTCACTGCTTATGACCTCATATATTACATCACTCATGACATGGTCAGTGACATCACTAATGACATCACTGATGACACCATCCACAAAATCACCAACGCACCCACTCACACCCCCATAGAACCTTTCATACACTCACTCCCACACAACCATTCACAAACCCAATCACAGACCCATACCAGTACTTACACACCCACTCACTGATACATAGATCTACACACACATCCACTCACTCACCCATACAGCTACTCATACACCCACTCAGTCACTAATACAGCCACTGACATATCCACTCATATACCCATACAGCAACTCACACACTGAGTCAGTCACCCATAGAGCTACTCACACACCTACTCACTCATCCATACAGTCAATCACACAGCCACTCACTCACCTATACTGTTACACACACACCCACTTACTTATTCATACATATATTAACCCGTACTCACTCACCTATTAAGTCACTGACACAAGCACACACTCACCCATACAGCCACTTTCACATTCCGTCACTCACCCATACAGTCACTCATATACCCCATCACTCACCTATACTGCCTATCACATACCCAGTTATTCAACCATATACCACTGATACATCCACTCACTCACTCACACAGCCTTACACACACACACACACTCACCCTTACAGCCCCTCATACACATACTCACTAACAGGCAGTCACACATCCCCCTCACCCACCCACATAGACATTCAGACACCCATACAGGTACTCAGACAACCAATCAATCACCCATACAACCAATCACTTACCCACTCACACACCCATCCAGCCACTTAAACACCAACTCACAGACTGATACAAACATTCATACAACCAATCACTCACCCATACACATTCACTGAGACACCTAAACACTCACTTATACAGTCAGTCACGCACCCACTGATTCCTCCATACAGGCACTCATACACCCACTGATTCACCAATACAACTTAGGGGCCGATTCCGATCTCGGCCGGTAGGGCTCCGAATCGGATTCGGCTTTACCGGATCCGATTCGGAGCCCTATTTCCCGACCGAATCGTACGTGCGTCCGGGCGAGCGAGTACGATGCGTGCGCTCGCGAAATCTCCGACCGACTCGTTCGCAGGACCCGACCGCTCCGACCGACTCGCACGGGGACGACTCGCACCGCGCAATGGAGACGTTCCCCGGCTGGGTAAGTACGATGCGCACCTCGACCGCTCCGACCGACTCGCGCAGAGCGGCTCCAAGGAGCTGTTAGAGCCGCACTTTGGGGGTCCGTGTCAGACCCCCCTGGAAGCGTAGGCACGCGAGTCGCACACAGGGGGGACCCATGGGTCCCCCCTACACGTGCATGTACGGCGCGACCCGCATCGACGCGAACACGCTGTAGGGGGCACCCTTGTTCGCGTCATGCCCATTGAGTCAATGGGAGCCCGTGTACGCATCGTACATCTGGCTCCCATTGACTTCAATGGGAGTCCGACCAAATCGAGTCCGATGGCATACGTGCGCATCGTACTCGTTCGGTCCGGCTGCTAGGGTCCGATTCGGTCGGGAATCTCTCCGGGTCCGGCTCGGTCGGAGAGATTTCCGGCCCGAATCGGAATCGGCCCCTAAGTATGTATATATTTAACATTCATAAACTTTTAAACACACTCACAGTCACTTGATGATGTCATTGATGTCATCAGTGATGTCATTTGAGATGTCATCAGTGATGTCACTGACCATGTCATGAGTGATGTAATATGTGAAGTCATAAGAAATGCATTGCGGGGGCGTGAGTTTTAGATAGCTCAGCTAACTATAACTGCTGAATTTTACTGGTTTTGTACGAGTGAAACCTGAGCCCAACTATAACATCCCTGTAATCTTTGTTTTTTTCAGTGAATATATATATATATATATTCACTGAAAAACCACAGGTTTCAGGGACGTTATAGTTAGAAATTAGCCTTTAAAAAACCTTAGAAATTCACTGAAAAAACCACAGATTTCAGGGACGTTATAGCTTGTTGGACATTTCACTCATACAAAACCAGAGAAATTCAGCCGTTATAGTTAGTTCAGCTAACTATAACTCGCGCCCCCGCAATGCACTGCTGATGACGTCACATATTACATCATTCATGACATGGTCAGTGACATCACTGATGACATCACTGATGACATCTCAAATGACATCACTGACGACATCACTGATGACATCATCCAGTGACTGTGTGTTTCTATAAAGTTTAACTATGTTTTATATATATGCCAAGGTGTATTGAAGAATGAGTGGGTGTATAAGTGTCTGGATGGAAGATTTAGTAGGTGCGTGACTGACTGTATAAGTGAGTGATTAAATGTGTCTTACTGAATGCATGGGTTAGTGACTAAACTGTGTGAATGTCTGTATCAGTCTGTCTGTTGTTGTGTAAGCTGCTGCATGGGTTGGTGAGTAGCTACATGAGTGTCTATATGGGTTATTGATTAGTTGCCTGAGTATTTGTATGGGTGCATGAGTGTATGTGTGGGAGGTGTGTGACTGTGCATAGATGTGTGAGTGGTTGATTCACTGGGTGTATGGGTTCAAGAGTGCATATGGAAACAGCTGTATGGGTGGGTGAGTGTGTGTATGGGTGTGTTGGTGAGTGAATGGATGTCTCAGTAGTACATGTCCAAGTAACTACATATCTAAAAGGCAGTGTATGTGAGAGTTGGAGTATATAAATGACTATACATGAGAGTCAGTGATTGTGAGAGTGGCTGTATGGATGAGTGTGTACTTGTATCAGTGATTGTATAAGAAAGTAAATATGCGTTAGTATCTGTATGAATAAGTGAGGTGGTGTGTGTATAACTGTATAGGTGAGTAAATGGAAGTGTGATTGATTCTTTGCATGACTGACTAGGTGTGTGAGTAACTCTATGGATGAGTGGCGGTGTGTGAGTGTCTGTATAGATATGTGAGTGCTTATGATAGTGCCGTATTGATGGTAGACTGCATGTATGTGTAACTGTATGGGTGAATGAGTGGATGTGTGTGTAGACCTAGGACTCAGTGAGTGCGTATGTAGTAACTGGTATTGGTGTGTCTATGGTTTCGAAAATGGTAGTCTGTATTTTAGAGTGGGTGTATCAAAGGTTATATTAGGGTGTGAGGAGGTGCATCAGATTATCACATGGATGATGTCATCAGTGATGTCATCAGTGATGTCATTTGAGATGTCATCAGTGATGTCACTGACTATGTCATGAATGATGTAATATGTGACGTCATCAGCAGTGCATTGCGGGGGCGCGAGTTATAGTTAGCTGAACTAACTATAACGGCCGAATTTCTCTGGTTTTGTACGAGTGAAATGTCCAACTAACTATAACGTCTCTGAAACCTGTGGTTTTTTCAGTGAATTTCTAAGGTTTTTTAAAGGCTAATTTCTAACTATAACGTCCCTGAAACCTGTGGTTTTTTCAGTGAATTTCAAAGGTTTTTTAAATGCTAATTTCTAACTATAACGTCCCTGAAATCTATGGTTTTTTCAGTGAATTTCAAAGGTTTTTTAAATGGTAATTTCTAACTATAACGTCCCTGAAACCTATGTTTTTTTGTCTGAATTTCTAAGGTTTTTTAAATGAGAATTTCTTATAATGTACCTCAATCCTATGCTTTTTTAATTGACTACATATATATATATATATATATTTATTAAAAAAAAGTTGAGAATAATTTATAATTAGGAAAATTATATTCATTCTTTCTTTTAAAAATTATTACAGAAGTCGCGCACCCTTCGCGCACCCTACACGATGGCTGCACGCATCCTCGTAGCCATTTTGTAAAGTCGCGCGGGGGTCGCGACTTCGGCGTAATTTGGAAAGTATGAAATATCTTTAAATTAATTATCATTAAAAGTTTTGCTTTAAGTGTTTGTCTAGTATTTATACAAAACTATTTATAAATGGTTTTTTTCAGTATATTCGGAACGATACGAAATTTGCCATGTGAGCGACAAATGCGCGTAGCGTGCGCGACCCTCCCGCACGTATTTCCGGGTCGCGCGGGATCGCGCCCGGGTCGCGACTTCGGCGTATTTTCAAACTTAAAAAAATTACTATTGAAAGTTAGAATATGATATTAGAGTAAACAGTTTTGCTAATATACTTATTGAAATATTATAGAAATGTTTATTTATAGTGTATAATCATGTATACAATATTTTACTGTTCCGCGATGGGTGCGTGACGGGTGCGCGCACCCTACGCGACTTCATGTCAGCAGAAAAAAAAAGAATCTGATTGGTTGAAATCATTTTCATTCTGGAAGAGGGAGGATCCATCCTTCTGATATTCCCCTTATTATTTGACTTTCATCAAGAGAAGACCTGTTTCCTGCTTCTCTTTGCTTTTCTACAATTTTTGTGTGTTTCTTCATTTTTTTTGTACAACTATGGCTTCCAGCCTTGTTCCAGTGATCCTTTGGCTCTAGAGGAGGAAGAAGAGATTCTTGAGCGCAACAGAAAGAAGAAGGAAAGTATAGTCTGGGCCTTCTTCTCTGTTCCTGAGGGAGAAAAGAAAATTAATGCCAGGAAAGTGACGTGCACAATTTGTGAGAGAGTTTTATCTAGAGGGTCGGATAAGGAATATTCATGTGGTACCAGCAGCATGAAAAAGTGCACCCAGTTCACCTAGCAAGAGAGCAGAGGAGAAGAGAATTAAATGCTGCTGCGGATCCAGACCCTAATGCTCCTGCCACCTCAGCACAGCAACTTCCACCTGCTCCAAGGCCCCACATTGTGCCTGAACTTTTAAATGCAACAATAAGTTGTACAAAGTGCGATACTAAACTTTGTATTGGGGAGCAATGTATGGATGTGATCACTGCTGCTCTAAAAGCACACAAAGGCTAATTTTTTTTTTTATAATGTGCTTTTGTTTTTGGTAAAGACATCGTTTCTTGATCTTCATTTTTGTCTGTTGTTTTAAAAATGAAAAAAAAAAAAAAGTAAAAAGGTTAAAAAGTACAATTTGTTTTTTAAATTGTTCCTAAAAAAAAACGGTTCTTACGGAACCACATCTACTGGTTAAAAAAAGAAAAATTACCTGAGTGATTGCATGAGAGTATGGACACTATGTGGGTGATTGGAGAAATGCAACTGTAGTGCATGGTTATTTTATGAATGTTTGGGAAGTGGCAACATGATTGAATAAGTTCTTAGATAATAGCAGGGTAATTGGAGGAGTGCATGAGTAGTGTCTAAGTGGTTAGAGGATTGTATGGGTAGTGCACATGTGATTGTAGCACTGCATGTGTTAGTGCCTGGGTCCTTGCATGAGTACATGGGTAGTGACTGGATGATTAGAGTACTGCAAGGAGAGTGCATGGTGAATGTATAAGTGCTTGGGTTTCGGCGGAGTGATTGTATAAGTACATGGTGCTGGCTGGGTAATTGGAGGAGTGCATGGGTAGTGACAGGGAGATGGCTGGACTGCATGGGTAGTGCTCAGGGGATTGTAGCAGTGCATGTGTTAGTGCCTGGGTCATTGCATGAGTACATGGGTACTAACTAGATGATTAGAGTACTGCATGGAGAGTGCATGGTGAATGCATAAGTGCTTGGGTTTTGGCGGAGTGATTGGATAAGTACATAGTGCTGTCTGGGTGATTGGAGGAGTGCATGGGTAGTGACAGGGAGATGCCTGGACTGCATGGGTAGTGCTCAGGGGATTGTAGCACTGCATGTGTTAGTGCCTGGGTCCTTGCATGAGTACATGGGTACTGACTGGATGACTAGAGTACTGCAAGGAGAGTGCATGGTGAATGCATAAGTGCTTGGGTTTTGGCGGAGTGATTAGATAAGTACATGGTGCTGGTTGGGTGATTGGAGGAGTGCATGGGTAGTGACAGGGAGATGGCTGGACTGCATGGGTAGTGCTCAGGGGATTGTAGCAGTGCATGTGTTAGTGCCTGGGTCATTGCATGAGTGCATGGGCAGTGACTGGATGATTAGAGTACTGCAAGGAGCGTGCATGGTGAATTTATAAGTGCTTGGGTTTTGGCAGAGTGATTGGATTAGTACATGGTACTGGCTGGGTGATTGGAAGAGTGCATGGGTAGTGACAGGGCAATGGCTGGTCTGCATGGGTAGTGCTCAGGGGATTGTAGCAGTGCATGAGTTAGTGCCTGAGTCATTGCATGAGTGCATGGGTAGTGACTGGAGGATTAGAGTACTGCAAGGAGAGTGCATGGCGAATTTATAAGTGCTTGGGTTTTGGCAGAGTGATTGGATTAGTACATGGTACTGGCGGGGGGATTGGAGGAGTGCATGGGTACTACCTGGGTAATTGAAGGAGTGAATGAGTAGTGCGAAGGTGATTAGAGGACTGCATGGGCAGTGCACAGGTGATTGTACCACTGCATGTGTTAGAGCCTGGGTCATTGCATGAGTACATTGGTAGTGACTGGATGATTAGAGTACTGCAAGGAGAGTGCATGGCAAATTTATAAGTGCTTGGGTTTTGGCAGAGTGATTGGATTAGTACATGGTACTGGCGGGGTTATTGGAGGAGTGCATGGGTAGTGACAGGGAGATGGTTGGACTGCATGGGTAGTGCTCAGGGGATTGTAGCAGTGCATGTGTTAGTGCCTGGGTCATTGCATGAGTACATGGGTACTGACTGGATGATTAGAGTACTGCAAGGAGAGTGCATGGTGAATGCATAAGTGCTTGGGTTTTGGCGGAGTGATTGGATAAGTACATGATGCTGGCTGGGTGATTGGAGGAGTGCATGGGTAGTGACAGGGAGATGGCTGGACTGCATGGGTAGTGCTCAGGGGATTGTAGCAGTGCATGTGTTAGTGCCTGGGTCATTGCATGAGTACATGGGTACTGACTGGATGGTTAGAGTACTGCAAGGAGAGTGCATGGTGAATGCATAAGTGCTTGGGTTTTGGCAGAGTGATTGGATAAGTACATGGTGCTGGCTGGGTGATTGGTGGAGTGCATGGGTAGTGACAGGGAGATGGCTGGACTGCATGGGTAGTGCTCAGGGGATTGTAGCAGTGCATGTGTCAGTGCCTGAGTCATTGCATGAGTGCATGGGTAGTGACTGGATGATTAGAGTACTGCAAGGAGAGTGCATGGCGAATTTATAAGTGCTTGGGTTTTGGCAGAGTGATTGGATTAGTACATGGTAATGGCGGGGTTATTGGAGGAGTGCATGGGTACTACCTGGGTAATTGAAGGAGTGAATGAGTAGTGCCAAGGTGATTAGAGGACTGCAGGGGCAGTGCACAGGTGATTGTACCACTGCATGTGTTAGAGCCTGGGTCATTGCATGAGTACATTGGTAGTGACTGGATGATTAGAGTACTGCAAGGAGAGTGCATGTCGAATTTATAAGTGCTTGGGTTTTGGCGGAGTGATTGGATAAGTACATGATGCTGGATGGGTGATTGGAGGAGTGCATGGGTAGTGACAGGGGGATGGCTGGACTGCATGGGTAGTGCTCAGGGGATTGTAGCAGTGCATGAGTTAGTGCCTGGGTCATTGCATGAGTGCATGGGTAGTGCTTGGATGCTAACTGTGTGATTGCAGAATATGGAATCAGTCAATCATTACTCATGTAGTTTTAAAATCACATATTCACTACCTTTGCACTCCTGTAATCGGTCAGGCACCTCTCAATAGTTCACTAAGCATACATACAACTGTATAAATAGAATCTGAACACATAGATGAGTCATTACATACTATCTAGTAAGTAGATAAGTACAACATGCCTGCAAGGGTAATATGTGGTGGTTTACTTTTGAGCTACATCTTGACCATTCAATCTACAAATATGCGACATCATTAAACTATACCTCTCAACAGACTTAAGAAAGAAGGCTAATTAACAACACCTTTTATGAGCATTTTTAAAACCACACTTTTATTGTACATCTTCACCTTTGTATCTAAAATTATGTGGCATCATTCAACTATACCTTTGCTCACACTACAAAAACAAGCCTAATTAACAGCACCTTATTTCACCATTCTATCTTAAAATATATGGCATCATTTAACTTTACCTTTTGTACAAACTAATAAAAGAAACCTAATTATTAACACCTTATATGATCATCTTTCAAACAGCACAGTTGTGCTGCATCTTTACCAAAGTATCTATAATTATGCAGTATAATTCAACTATACCTTTGTAGAGAGAACAAAAATGAAGCCTAATAAACTACACCTTATATGAACATCTTTCAAACTACACATTTGTACTGCATCTTCAACCAACTATCTAAAAATATGCGGCATCATTCAACTATACCTTTGTACAGACTTAAAAAACAAGCTTAATTAATAACATCAGTAATCATCTTAAAAAATACACATATTACTGTACAGACTCTTTTTTAAACAACACTCGGAAACTCAAACAACATAATACTTGGCGACCTCAACCTAAGGTGGAATGAAACAAATAACTCGCTAATTCAAACCCTAAACAACCTCCTACAAGATAACAATCTTACCCAACACTGCTCAGAAGAAACTCATCACAGAGGAGCAACCCTTGGCGCAATTATTGCCCAAAGCGATGCAATTACTATCGACCACACACTTCCCGTAAACTGGTCCGACCACCACATCATCTTATTCCACATCAACCAATCGGTCCCAACTCAACACCCCGCGCAGGACCCCCCCAAATGGATTAGAAATACAGGTCAGATCCCTCGAGCTGAACTTGAAGAAAAGGTAAGCTCGCTCCTCCCCAACATCACTGATCATCTCCCCACAACCGAAATCACCTCTCTCTACAATTCAAATATGACACTCATCCTGGACCAACTAGCTCCTCTGAAACTAAAAAAAGACAGGAGCATTCCATCCAGATCATGGTTTACTACTGACATCAACGAAGAAAGAAGACAACTAAGAGCCACAGAAAGACTCTGGAGGAACAACCCCTCCGTCATCCGCCGCGATCAACTCCAAGCAGCCCGCAGGAAGTACAAAAAGCACATTAAGAACAAAAAAACATCATTTTTCTGCACCGCGCTAGACAACGCAAAAAACAGACCTAAAGAACTCTTCAATATCATCAGGAAACAAACCTCCAAGCCCGTTGCCTCCCCAATTCAGGCATCCAAAGAACTGTGTGACAACTTCGCCAACTTTTTCAACGACAAAATCGCCAAGATCGAACTCTCACTAGTCACCAACCACATCCCCTCCACCGAGAACCCGACGCTTGGAATCAACGACAGCGCATCCAAGAACCCTCCAAAACACTGGACCTCCTTCAATCCCATTCAGGAAGCAGAGCTAGTCAAACTAATCTCCAGCGCTAAGCCCTCATCCCAACACCCTTGATCAGTTACCCCCTCAACTGACCAAGGACCTGAAACTCGTCCTAGCCCCGCTCTGGTTCAAGATCATAAACAGCTCCTTGAGATCCGGAGTCGTACCAGACTGCCTCAAAGTCGGACAAGTCACGCCACTGTTGAAAAAGCCCGGCCTAGACACAAAGGATCTGAACAACTTCAGACCTGTCTCGAACCTACCTCTTCTAAGCAAAATCCTGGAAAGATGTGTACTTCTACAGCTGACCCAACACTTGGACAACATCAACCTTCTAGATCCCCACCAATTGGGTTTCAGAAAAGGCTGCAGCACTGAAACCGCGATCCTTAACGTCATAGATGATATACACAAGTCACTTGACTCGGACCAATGTTGCCTTCTCATTCTCCTGGATCTATCGGCAGCATTCGATACGGTCGACCACAAACTTCTCATCAAGGTTCTTCAAGAAAATGCAGGTCTTGAAGAGACGGTCTTACACTGGTTCTCCTCCTTCCTCCACAACCGCTCACAAAGAATAAAAATCAAAAACTTCGAGTCCGACCTTCACCCCGTAAACAGGGGTGTTCCACAAGGGTCAGTGCTCTCCCCTCAGCTTTTCAACATCTACATTGAACCCCTCACTACCCTACTCAAAAAATCTAACATCCCTTTCCACCTATATGCTGACGGCACACAGATCTATCTGGAAATCACCTCCATTGATGACATCCAGAGACTCAACGCCACGCTCAGAGAGGTACAACATTGGCTCTCAAGTAATCATCTAAAACTCAATCAAGAGAAAACGGAAATACTCCTCATCTCCAACAAAGAAGAGAACCCCCAAATTGCAGAATGGCTCAAAGCTATTGATGCTCTCAATGGTAACCTCACCCTGGCGGACTCAGTAAAATCTCTAGGTATCACCCTAGACCCGAAACTGGACATGAACAAACACATTAAAAGCTCTGCAAAAAGCGCCTTCCTTAACTTGAAGCTACTGCACAAAATAAAACCCTTCCTCCCGCCCATGGACCTTCAACAAGCCACTCAAGCACTGGTGCTGTCCAGACTAGACTACGGGATTGCAGCCCTGGCCGGTACAGCAAAATCCCACCTCGCCCCCCTCAAAACAACCTTCAATGCTGCAGCCAGAATGGTCACCGGAACTAAGAAATTTGACCACATTTCGCCCGCACTCAGAGAACTAAAATGGCTCCCAATTGAAATGCGGGCCAGCTTCAGAACAGCCTGCCTCACGCACAAAGCCCTTCACACAGGCAAACCAGAATACCTGGCTTCCAAACTCAAAAAGGCCGGCCAGACCAGGAACCTCAGGAGCTCCAATACTCTGCTACTCATCCCGCTGAAAACACGCAAACAAAAAACCGCGGCCAGGTCGTTTGCCGGTAACGCGCCCAAAATCTAGAACTCCATTCCCCCCCACATCAGAACGACCCCCTCTTTTGCAAAATTCAAAAGCCTGCTTAAAGTCCTCTTCCTCGATCGCGCACTAGCGAACCGATAGGATCCACGGAAGTGCCTTAGCCGGCACTCCACCTGACTTTAACTCTGTGTCATGTGACATTGACTTCTGCTACCGCCCGAACCCCCTCCGGAACCCTACCCCTTCCCTCCGCCCCGAATAAGAAAACTTAGCGGCTACTCGTTCTGTGTGACCTACACTCATCATGTTTCTTTTCGTTCCATTTTTTTTTTCTCCTTTGTCTGAACTCTACTCGTCACGAATCACTATGTTCTACTATGATCTCTGTGCTGCTTGTTTGCATATAAGTCACTTGCTGTGAAGCGCTCTGCTGCCCTCGGGTCCAGCTAGCGCTATATAAAACTCCTAAAATAAAATAAATAAAATAAAAAAATTAAGTACAATGAAGCAAACTCCAATATACATCTCTACATTTAATAATATATTTCAAACAACACAGTATTAGAATAATGTCGATTTTTTTATAAATAAACCTCACAAATTTATAACTCACCTTGCAAATAAATGTGTTGAATCAAAAATCTCACAAACTCTGACAGGATTTTCTTTTACACACAATCAATATAATGCACCAGACTCAGCAAAGTAAAACCAGTAATGGCAAGGTTTCCCTCTCTTTCTCCATACAAATACACATAAGCAACAAATAACATTGCTTCCCAGAGTTTTTCAAATTGTAAAACACATTTCCATTGGTTACAGATAATAACCCTTATCAACTGACTTCTTCGCCCTTCTGCTTAATGCCAGTTTCCATAGTAACAGATCATGGAACATTCAACTTAACTGACAGGTCACAAGTTCACCATATTTTCAAGTTCACCACACAATGTTGCAAATGGAAACAGCAGGTGTGGTTGGCTTTGCAAAACATGACCTTATCCTTTCTACTGTACCTTTCAAACATTTTTTACTAACCAATTAGAAACTTGCTTTTTAAACAAAGTAAAATGCACCCTATTTTTGAATGTACAATGTTCTTAAACAGCCAATCAATTCTCTACTTTCTTAAAAACAGCATCTTCTCCACCATTTTAGATACCTCTCATTCTACCAACTGACTACCTCAGCTACAGACATCTTTTTATTACCTAAAGACATCCCTTCAAGATGCTTTATGTGTGGATTGTTGGGCACAGCTATGTTTTCTGGTGCAAAAGGTATGCTGAACACAGAGGTATTGACAAAAACCTAGCTTTGCAAAATGTAGACATTAAATGGATTGGACAGAGAGGATTAAAGTGGCACCAATTGATGCCTTTGGTTAACACCTTTTTGCATCTCCAACCCCTGACCTCATGATTGTGCACTGTGGTGGCAATGACCTAGGCACATTGACTGGGGTAGGTCTGGAAATGCTAATGAAGGACACCTTTGCAGAATTGATGTTGCTTTTCCCCTAAACTGTCTTTGTATACTCTAACATATGCCAAAGACAGAAATGGAAGTGGTCCAATCAATTTTGTCCTCAGATTGAGAAAGCTAGATAAAATGTCAATAAAGCTGTTTCTGCTTACCTCAGAGACCATAGGATGGGCTCCATCTATAACAACAATCTACATTTCCATATGGATGGCATCTACAGAAGTGATGGAGTACACTTCACTGATCAAGGGAACAGAGTGTTTTTCAACAACCTGAAGCTCTGCCTCCGCACTTACATGCAGCTACAACAATCTCCCAATGAAAACAAGGCCTCTTTTTAGAGCCACCCAATAACCCAACATATAATCTAGGTTTATATAAAAAAATCGTAATTATTTTTGCTTGGAGTCGCGCACCCTGCGTGACTAAAGGAGCCGCGCACCCATCGCGTTCACACCAGGGGGCCGCGCTGAGAGCCGCGCACCCATCGCGTTCATACCAGGGAG
Source organism: Calotriton arnoldi (assembly GCA_963921515.1). Lineage (NCBI taxonomy): Eukaryota > Metazoa > Chordata > Amphibia > Caudata > Salamandridae > Calotriton > Calotriton arnoldi. Next base: position 122,764 of record CAWUFW010005224.1, on the reverse strand, counting down.
CCGCGCACCCATCGTGTTCACACCAGGGGGCCGCACTGAGAGCCGCGCACCCATCGCGTTCACACCAGGGAGTCGCGCACCCATCGCGTTCACACCAGGGGGCCGCGCTGAGAGCCGCGCACCAATCGCATTTACACTAGGGGGCCGCGCTGAGTGCCGCGCTAGGGTCGCGACTTCAAAGTTTGGTGAAAAAAAAACGTCCACTACCATTAATTTATATTTGCCCCGGGGACCCCATCCCCCGAGGCATGCCCAAATCTTTTTTTTTAATTTTTAAAAAAAGGGGGGGTCCGCGCGGCCCCCCTCCCGGGCCATTTTTGGGCCCGGGAACCCCATCCCCCGGGGCCTGGCCTCTGTGATTGGGACCGTGGGGGGAGCCCCAATGCCCCCACGGTCCCGCCGGCTTCCCACCTCCTGCGGGAGCCGGCATTGCTTTTGGGCAAGGGGAGCTGCTGACATGCAGCTCCCCTTGCCCAAAAGCAATCCTGCTTTGCTTCATTGAAGCGAGAGCAGGTTTTCCTACTCTCGCTTCAATCAAGCAAGCAGGCGTTGCTATGACAGGGCGGAAGCCGTGCTCCCGCCCTGTCATAGCAAACAGCAATGTCCCGGGGTGGGCACCCCGGGACATTGCAGGAGCCGGTCCTGGGGGTGGCGGTCCCCAGGGCCACTATGGGCTCCTGGAGGGGGCTGCGCAGCCCCCTTCCTTAATTTCTTAAGCCCTGGGGAGGTGGTGGTCCCCGGGGCTTGGGGGAGCCCCCAAGCCCCCCCACCCCTTATTTAATAACCCCAGACTCTGTTTTTTTTTTTTTTCTCACCCGGAGTCGCGCACCCTGCGCGACTTCTATTTTTATTTTTTTAAAATAAATAAATTTGGGGCCCTGGGGGTCCTTGTGGGACCCCCAGAGCAGGCCTAGGGGGTCACGGTGTTCCTACCCTGCCCCCTTTTCTTGTTTTTCATCCTTTTTTTCAACAGATTTCTTCTGACTCTGTAACCGAGTCACAAAATGGCTGCTAACAGTTCTTGGTTTGGAGTGTTGGCAGCCAATGAGAATGAAGCTCGTGCTTGGGAGGGTTCGCGAACCCACCGCGGCCATAGATATCGAAACTTTTTCTTTTTCTAATTTCTCAGGAACTACTGAACGGATTTACAGCATTTAACAAAAAGGGCTCTTTCTGAACCAGGGGCTACCTTTTTGCCAAATTTGGTGTAATTCCGTTCAGCAGTTCGTGCTGTAGCTTTGTCTAAAGTTTCCTATGGAAAAAAAGTAGGGGAAAACGCGTTTGGGACCCCCTTTTCTCGGCCCCGCTTGTCGAATCAACCCAAAACTTTCAAGACAGGAGCTGACCATAGCGCCCCACTAGTTTTGAAAATTTTGCGAAGATTCGTCAACCCGGCGCCAAAGTTATTGGGAAAACAAAAAACACTTTTCCTATGGAAACTAGGTCCTAACTATAACTACCTACTGGCGAACGCCAGTAGGTAATATATATATATATATATATATATATATATATATATATATATATATATATATATATATATATCCACAAGAAAAAACACCCATTTGAGGAGCCTCAGAGGAAAGTAAGAGCCTTTAATGCAGGATGTTGGCAGCGCAGTACACAAGCAATGTCTCTCTTCTATATTATAGTTAGGACCCGGTTTCCATAGGAAAAGCGTTATTTGATTTGCCAAAATCTTTAGCGCCGTTTGACGAATCTTCGCGAAATTTTCAAAACTAGTGGGGCACTCCGGTCAGCTCCTGTCTTGAACGTTTTGGGGTCATTCGTCAAGTGGGGGCCGAGAAAATAGGGGGGCTTTAATGATAGTGTGTGGGGGGCACGCGCCCCCCGCAGCCCCGGGGACCGCCACCTCCCCGGGGCTTATTTACAAAAACATGCGGGGGGCTCCTTCCCCCATGCTGCCCCAGGGACCACCACCTCCCTGGGGCTTTACTTTAATAGGGGTGGGGGGCTTCGTGGGCCCCCCAAGCCCCGGGGACCGCCACCTCCCCGGGGCTCCAATTTAATTATATAAGTGTGGGGGGGCTCCTGCCCCTCCCCACACTGCCCCAGGGACCACCACCTCCCCGGGGCACTAATTATGTTAATACGGGGGTCTGTTGCGGACCCCTGGCCCCGGGGACCACCACCCCCTTCCCGGGGCTGCATACATGTTGGGAGGGGGCCCCGCGGCCCTCCTCCTGGAGCCTTTCATGGCACTGGGGACCGCCACCCCCCATGGCCCGCTCCAGCAATGTCCCGGGGTGCCCACCCCCAGTACATTGCAGTTTGCAATGGCAGGGCGGGAGCACTGCTCCCGCCCTGTCATTGCAAACACTGCTTCGCTTCATGGAAGCGAGAGCAGGAAACCTGCTCTCGCTTCCATGAAGCAAAGCAGATTGCTTTTGGAGAAGGGGAGCTGCATGTCAGCAGCCCCCCTTGTCAAAAAGCAATGCTGGCTCCCGCAGAAGGCGGGGAGCCAGCTGGGACCGCGGGGGCATAGGGGCTCCCCGGTGGTACCCAACATGAGGCAGGCCCTGGGGGATGGGGTCCACGGGCCATAATTGGCCTCAGGAGGGGGGCCACACGGCCCCCCTCCTAAACAAAAAATCAAGGCTGGCCAGGCCCCAAGGGATGGGGTCCCCGGGGCCATAATTGGCCTCAGGAGGGGGGCCACGTGGCCCCCCTCCAAAATAAAAAATCAAGGCTGGCCAGGCCCCAGGGGATGGGGTCCATGGGGCCAAAAGTGGTCCAGGTAAGGGGTGCCACACGGCCCCCTTCTGTACAAATATTTTTTTTAAAACAAGGCCATGCCCCAGGGATGGGGTCCCCGGGGCCAAAATCAGCCTCGGGAGGGAGGCCGCTCGGCCCCCTTCCCGTTTTTTTTATTAAAGTGAAAAAGATGGGTCAGGCCCTGGAGGATGGGGTCCCCAGGGCCCAAAAAATACTAAAAGAAGGGGGGTCACACAGCCCCCCTTCTAAAAATACAAAAAGAAAAGCTGGCATCTTGCCGGAGGCCCCGCCCCCTCCCTGCACCACTCTGCAAACGCGCCTCCTGGTGCATTCTGGGTTGGGGGATTAAGTCCCCTTGAATGCTAAGGGTCCTTAGGGGCCAACTAACCCACCAGGTACCTCCAGTAAGCCCCACACAGTGGGTTTGCTGAGAGGTGGTCCGAGGCCACGCCCCTTTTTACACCACTCTGCAAACGCGCCTCTTGGCGCACTGCTGGTGGGTTGATGAGGTCCTCTTGTGTCCTGAAGTGGACTTCATCCCCCGAGCAGCAGTACGCCAGGCGGCGCGTTTGCAGAGTAGTGTAAAGAGGGGGCGTGGCCTCGGACCACTCTCAGCAATCCAGCTGTGTGGGGCTTACTTGAGGTAACAGGAGGGCTAGTTGGCCCCCAGGGACCCTCAGGAGGCAAGGGGACTTCATCCCCCAACCAAGAGCGTGCCAGGAGGCGCGTTTGCAGAGTGGTGGACAAAGGGGGCATGGCCTGTGTCTACCTCTCAGCAATCTCACTGTGTGGGGCTTACTGGAGGTAACAGGTAGGCTAGTTGGCCCCTAAGCACCCCCAGCAGCGAAGTGGACTTTAATTCCCATCCAAGAGCGCGCCAGGGAGCACGTTTGCAGAGTGGTGGGGAAAGGGGGCGTGGCCTGCTATGAGAACTTAGCAATGCTGCTGTGTGGGACTTACTGGAGGTAATAGGAGGGGTAGTTGGCCCCCAAGGTTGTCCTTGGGGGCCAACTACCCCTCCTGTTACCTCCACTAAGTCCCACACAGTGGGATTGCTAAGAGGTCTTCGGAGGCCACCCCCCCTTTCTCCACCACTCTGCAAACGCGCCTCCTGGCACAGTACTGGTTGGGGGATGAAGTCCACTTTACTCCTGAGGGACTTTGGGGGCCAAGAAGCCCTCCTGGTACCTCCTGTAAGTCCTATGCAGCGGAATTCCTGAGAGCTGGTTGGAGGCCCAGCCCCCTTTCTCCACCACACTGCAAATGCGACTACCAGTTAAAGAAGCATTTGTAATGTAATAGGTCTCGCATTTGCAAAAGTTAGAGCTATTGACGTTATAAATGTAAAAGTTTTTTACTAATGTTTTTTGGAGTGGAGTGGATGTACGTTGTGTGTAGTGGAATTATGTGGTATGTTGTGCAGTGAAATTATGTGGATAGAAAGTATGTGATATTTAGTGTATAGGAATTATGTAGAGAGGGATTATGTTTTATGGAGAGTAATTATGTGGTATGGTAGTCTGTGTTGTGGAGTGGTAACCTCAGGTTTAGTCTTCCTCGTTTCCATAGAAGCTAAACTATGAACTCAATGAGACAAAAAAAGAAGGAATCACTGAGGAGCACTTCTGGACCTAGTCAGAGGTATGAGCAGGGCCACTGGAATTATGTGACTATTGGCACCGACTTTCGCACAATTACACATTTTCCGCATTAGCCACATAACCCATCATCTGCTGCCTAATCTGCAGATTTGAACAAAAAAAGTCTTGTTTCTAGCTCAAACGGCTCAAACGTTACCAAAAATGCAGCGACAAGTGTTACAGTGTGGTGGAAGGTCCTTTGCAAACCTAGAATGGTCACCTGTTACTTATTGCTAAATGTGGGTGTTAAATTGGTACTAATGGTGTGCAAGCCACTCTTGCTTCTTTCTGTGCCTCTCTAGCCTCTTTCTGCATTTCTTTTGCTTCTTTCTGCACCTTTTTTCTTTTTCTGCACTTCTCTTGCCTCTTTCTGCAAATCATATCTACTTTCTGCACCTCTTTTGCCTCTTTCTGCACCTCTGTTGCCTCTTTCTGCACCTCACTTGCTTCTTTGTGCACCCCTCTTGCCTCTTTCTGCACCTCTCTTCCCTCTTTCTGCACCTCTGTTCCTTCTTTCTGCACTTCTTTTGCTTGTTTCTGCACCTTTCTTCATCTTTCTGCACATGTCCTACCTATGTAGGCATATTTAGAAATTAGCATTTAAAAAACCATAGAAATTCACTGAAAAAACCAGAGGTTTCAGGGACGTTATAGTTAGGAATTAGCATTTAAAAAACCTTTGAAATTCACTGAAGAAACCATAGGTTTCAGGGACGTTATAGTTAGAAATTAGCATTTAAAAAACCTTAGAAATTCACTGAAAAAACACAGGTTTCAGGGACGTTATAGTTAGTTGGACATTTCACTCGTACAAAACCAGAGAAATTTGGCCGTTATAGTTAGTTGAGCTAACTATAACCTTTGCCCCCGCAATGCACTGCTGATGACGTCACATATTACATCACTCATGACATGTGTTGTTGGATGTATAAAAACTGGTTTAAATAGACCAGTTACATCCTAGTGTGTAGAAAAACAAATGGTCAACATGTTTCTGCTTCTAGGTATATTCAGTGAAGCGTTCGTCAGGACCAAACAAGGGACTACCACGGCGGTATGCGCTCGCTAAGGCGCACCCTAACCTGTGGAGTCAAGGACCGCGTAAACTCACGGTTCTTATGTAGCCTTCAGAGTTTCTGAAAGCCTTTAAATCTGTGGGGACAAAAGAGACAGACGAACACCATGGTTCAAAAGGCACATACAAAATAGAAATATGCCCAGTTGGAAACATACATTAGCTAATTTACGTGCATGCCATCAATATGTGCTCTTTTAAAATTCTGTGGCAAAACTTGCTAGCAAAGCTAAAGTTAAAATAAAACAATAAAAAGAAGTGACAGGTAGTCTCTACTTATTTCTTAATTCCTTCTACAATATATTCATTTGTCAAAATGACATCAGACCCCTCAATTTTTGGGAAAACAAATGGCATACAGTTCTGCCAAATTACATCGGTATGATGCCGGCCATCTTGTTTTTTAGAACCTTGTTGTCAAACAATACCACTAACACGACTCAGAGATGGTTACATCACTGAGTTTTTGTGGCGGAGGCTAGCTTGGTGTATGATCGATAGGAAAACTCGGGGATAAATACACAGGGTAAAAATAAAAACTTGTTCAAGCTTACGTGAAGTTTCAATTGACCTCACTACATGAGTCCTGGTGGGGGGCAGGACTCATATTCACAATCTGTATAGGTTAAAAAAGTTGCCCAGTGTTAATAATAGTTAAGCGTTTGGTCTAAGACGACACCTATGCTGCATAGGTGCATCCTCGTGGGCAAAGAGTACGTACTACTTCTAAGTCTGCCGCCCGCTGGACACCTGCCTGATTCCTCCAAGGACTCCGAGGATAACGCGTCCTTCCTTACGGAGGTTTTTAAATGAAATGTCCAGCCGGGGGACCGGTATGTTTATGCTGACGTGATGACGTCCATACATTACAATCACGTGTGTGCGGGAGGGCTGAAAACAACTAGAGCGCTAGGATACCAATAGCGCTCGATTCGCGGTTATAAATGAACCGCTATTATGCCAACATTAAAAAGATCGCACCACAAGAGTTATGGTGATGTAAAATAGACAACGGTCATACCAAAAACCTCATGTGTTAATATAGTATCCTCGCTCAGCCACAAGAAGTAGGTCATGTAATACTACGTGTCTACTGCCAGTAAAAAAACTGCCTTGTAAAAATGGCGGTACACAAAAGCAAAAAAACGAAATGATATTAAGGCAGTGTGTCAATTCCTTACTCTATTAGGATTTAAATCGTCACATGGAGTTTAACGATAGAGGTGGGCTGGGATTCTGAACATAATTGTGACCCACTTGTGTTGTCAGTACTGTAGTGTATGGAAAAAGTTACAAAAGTGGAGGATAGAACAAGTTCATTCACGATTGTGAAGACGGGCCCATGGTTAAGTCTGTTAGCGCCTTAGCACCAAGCCCCAGGGTATATTGTCATTGAATCCATGTACATTGGTGGAAAGGCGGTAAATCCACCGCTGTTCTTTTTCAAACAGGATGTTAGATGATTTATTTCCTGGTTTGATTTGTTCGATCACTGTCCAGTGTAGATCATTTACTGTGTGATTGGCCTGCATGAAATGTTCGGTCAGTTTAGTGATGTTATTTTTACACCGGATATTACTCCGGTGCTCGCAGATCCGTTGTTTAATTTTTCGGGTGGTCATGCCCACATACCTGGTGCCGCAAGGGCAAGTTATCAAATATACTACGTTCACCGAATTACAATTTGTATGTGAACGTTGTGTCCAGGTTTTTCCAGTCTCCAAGTCGAGTGTTTTTGTTGCTGTGGGCAGGTGACACACACTACAGGATCCACAGGGAAAATGACCTGTGATTTTCGGTAGACCCCAGGCATTAAGAACGGTGGGGTCGTTATCATTGACGATTTGCCTGGGTCTGGTGTGTACTAGAGCATCCTTGATACTCCTGGCTTTTTTAAAAGAGAACAGGGGCTTTTCCCATTTAATATTGTTGCTCTCAAGGATCCTCCAATGTTTGCGGATTGATTTGGATACTGCATTTGATGCAACACTGTACGTGGTAACACACGTCAGTGGTATTTCCTCCACATGCCTCAGTGTATCTTCAAGAAGGGCTTCCCTGTGTTGGTTCCTCGCACTCTTACAGCTCCTACTAAGGATCCTCTCAGGGTAGCCACGCTTCCGTAGTTGGTCAGTTAATCCAACTGACTGAGCGCGAAAGTCCTCCATTTTGCTACAGTTGCGCCTTATGCGGAGATATTGCCCAAAGGTTAGGTTCTCTCGCAGAGGTCTAGGATGGAAGCTAGAAAAAGCCAGGAGGTTGTTCTTAGCCGTGGGCTTATAGTGGGTCTTTGTCAATAGTCTTCCTTCTGACTTCATTATCACTACATCAAGGAAGATGATCTCTTCTTTATCGTAGGAACTGGTGAATCTCAGGTTGGGGTCACACCTGTTAATCCAGTCAAAAATTCCAACAATTTGCATTCTGATCCTTGCCAGATGACTAAACGTCATCTATATATCTTTTCCGGAAAGATATATAGGACGAGAAAGGATTGTTCGTGTTCAGAATGTATTTACGTTCAAAATTATGGACGTAGAGTCCAGCCACACTAGGGGTGAATGTACTGCCCATCGAAGTACCTGTTGATTGTAAATACAGTTCCCCTTTGTATTCAAAAAAGTTTTTCTTTAGGGCTAGTGTGGCACATTCTATCACAAATTGTTTGGGTGTCCGAAAATCCCATGTCACAGCTTCCAGAGCCTCACTGATGACCCGGATGGTGTCATCCTGGGGAATACTAGTGTACAGGCTCTCGATGTCGAGAGAGACCAGTACAGTTGACTCATTATCCACCCTTAGGTCTTGGAGAAGAGCCAGGAGGCTTTTAGTATCCTTCAAGTAAGTGGAAGTGCCTTGGACAAGTGGTATTTGGAAAGAGGTTCTAATAGAGAACCGATGCCTGAAACGATCGGCCGTCCCGGAGGTGGTGTCCTGTTTTTGTGGGTTTTAGGCAGAGTGTAAAAGTATGGAATAGTACTGTCACCCTTCGAGAAGAAATTTGCCTCATGTCTGCTGATATACCCGTTGGCTTCTGCTTCTTCGACCAAGTTGACAATAGTCGCTTTTAACTGGGGTGAAGGATCAGCAGGTAAAGGGGTATAGTTTCTGCGGTCATTAAGGAGACGTCTGCACTCAGTGTCATAATCTGTGGCGTCCTGAATAACCACACCTCCGCCCTTATCTGCTGATTTGATGACAATAGCAGTGTTGGACTGAAGGGATTGGAGAGCCTGAAATTCAGCTGCACTCATGTTCTTAAAAACTTCTGTTTCTTCAAAAGCCTCCACATCGTTGTACACCGCCTGTTCAAAAGCGGTTATCTCTGCTGGAACTGTATGGGGTGGTGGCGTAAATGTGTATTTTGGGCATAACCCTGTATCGCTGGGGCAGTCTAGGGGGTCCAAAGAGTTCTGTTTCTCAAAAAAAATCTCAATTTTAATTTCCTAAAAAAATTGGCCAGTTCACAGTGCAGGCGGAAACGGTCTAAACGTGCTGTTGGGACAAACACTAGCCCCTTATCAGCAGACATGAGGCAAATTTCCTCTCGAAGGGTGACAGTACTATTCCATACTTTTACACTCTGCCTAAAACCCACAAAAACAGGACACCACCTCCGGGACGGCCGATCGTTTCAGGCATCGGTTCTCTATTAGAACCGCTTTCCAAATATTGTGATTTTTTCCTGAAACCACTTGTCTAAAGCACTTCCACTTACTTGAAGGATACTAAAAGCCTCCTGGCTCTTCTCCAAGACCTAATGTGATACTGTGCATAATGTACTTTATGTTACAGGCTGATGCTAAGTACAGTGGTTACCAGTGATTACTGGTTGTACGTTTATGATGTGTCCTCCATTTATTATAAGTGATACGTATACTAAGTTCGCTTTGTGCTGGTTCTGACAGTGGTCCAGTTGGCCCTGTCAGGTGTAAATAATCCCTTGTAAATATGACCCTGTGCCAGGTGGCACCATGTATATTATGTGTTTACTATTCTAATGTGTTATGAGAATACAAAGGCTATTTTTGATATAACCTTGTGTGGAGTTCCTTTTGTAGTGTGCCTGGGATGTTGTTGCTGTGTGCGTGCGCAAACGCTTTACACATTGCCTCCGGGATAAGCCTGACTGCTCGTGCCAAGCTACCAAGGGGGTGAGCAGGGGTTATCTTTGGCGTGTAACTCCCTTGCCCTGACTAGAGTGGTGGTCTCTGCCTGGCTTTGGCGCAAGCCTAAGCCAACCAGAGATCCCATTTCTAACAGTCTCTCTCGACATCGAGAGCCTGTACACTAGTATTCCCCAGGATGACACCATCCGGGTCATCAGTGAGGCTCTGGAAGCTGTGACATGGGATTTTCGGACACCCAAACAATTTGTGATAGAATGTGCCACACTAGCCCTAAAGAAAAACTTTTTTGAATACAAAGGGGAACTGTATTTACAATCAACAGGTACTTCGATGGGCAGTACATTCGCCCCTAGTGTGGTTGGACTCTACGTTCATAATTTTGAACATAAATACATTCTGAACACGAACAATCCTTTCTCGTCCTATATATCTTTCTGGAAAAGATATATAGATGACGTTTTAGTCATCTGGCAAGGATCAGAATGCAAATTGTTGGAATTTTTTGACTGGATTAACAGGTGTGACCCCAACCTGAGATTCACCAGTTCCTACGATAAAGAAGAGATCATCTTCCTTGATATAGTGATAATGAAGTCAGAAGGAAGACTATTGACAAAGACCCACTATAAGCCCACGGCTAAGAACAACCTCCTGGCTTTTTCTAGCTTCCATCCTAGACCTCTGCGAGAGAACCTACCCTTTGGGCAATATCTCCGCATAAGGCGCAACTGTAGCAAAATGGAGGATTTTCGCGCTCAGTCAGTTGGATTAACTGACAAACTACGGAAGCGTGGCTAGCCTGAGAGGATCCTTAGTAGGAGCTGTAAGAGGGCGAGGAACCAACACAGGGAAGCCCTTCTTGAAGATACACTGAGGCATGCGGAGGAAATACCACTGACGTGTGTTACCACGTACAGTGTTGCATCAAATGCAGTATCCAAATCAATCCGCAAACATTGGAGGATCCTTGAGAGCAACAATATTAAATGGGAAAAGCCCCTGTTCTCTTTTAAAAAAGCCAGGAGTATCAAGGATGCTCTAGTACACACCAGACCCAGGCAAATCATCAATGATAACGACCCCACCATTCTTAATGCCTGGGGTCTACCGAAAATCACAGGTCATTTTCCCTGTGGATCCTGTAGTGTGTGTCACCTGCCCACAGCAACAAAAACACTCGACTTGGAGACTGGAAAAACCTGGACACAACGTTCACATACAAATTGTAATTCGGTGAACGTAGTATATTTGATAACTTGCCCTTGCGGCACCAGGTATGTGGGCATGACCACCCGAAAAATTAAACAACGGATCTGCGAGCACCGGAGTAATATCCGGTGTAAAAAGAACATCACTAAACTGACCGAACATTTCATGCAGGCCAATCACACAGTAAATGATCTACACTGGACAGTGATCGAACAAATCAAACCAGGAAATAAATCATCTAACATTCTGTTTGAAAAAGAACAACGGTGGATTTACCGCCTTTCCACCAATGTACATGGATTCAATGACAATATACCCTGGGGCTCGGTGCTAAGGCGCTAACAGACTTAACCATGGGCCCGTCTTCACAATCGGGAATGAACTTGTTCTATCCTCCACTTTTGTAACTTTTTCCATACACTACAGTACTGACAACACAAGTGGGTCACAATTATGTTCAGAATCCCAGCCCACCTCTATCGTTAAACTCCATGTGACGATTTAAATCCTAATAGAGTAAGGAATTGACACACTGCCTTAATATCATTTCATTTTTTTGCTTTTGTGTACCGCCATTTTTACAAGGCAGTTTCTTTACTGGCAGTAGACACATAGTATTACATGACCTACTTCTTGTGGCTGAGCGAGGATACTATATTAACACATGAGGTTTTTGGTATGACCGTTGTCTATTTTACATCACCATAACTCTTGTGGTGCGATCTTTTTAATGTTGGCATAATAGCGGTTCATTTATAACCGCGAATCGAGCGCTATTGGTATCCTAGCACTCTAGTTGTTTTCAGCCCTCCCGCACACACGTGATTGTAATGTATGGACGTCATCACGTCAGCGTAAACATACCAGTCCCCCGGCTGGACATTTCCTTTAAAAACCTCCGTAAGGAAGGACGCGTTATCGTCGGAGTCCTTTGAGGAATCAGGCAGGTGTCCAGCGGGCGGAAGACTTAGAAGTAGTAAGTACTCTTTGCCCACGAGGATGCACCTATGCAGCATAGGTGTCGTCTTAGACCAAACGCTTAACTATTATTAACACTGGGCAACATTTTTAACCTATACAGATTGTGAATATGAGTCCCGCCCCCCACCAGGACTCGTGTAGTGAGGTCAATTGAAACTTCACGTAAGCTTGAACAAGTTTTTATTTTTACCCTGTGTATTTATCCCCGAGTTTTCCTATCGATCATGCACCATACCGCCACAAAAACTCAGTGATGTAACCATCTCTGAGTCGTGTTAGTGGTATTGTTTGACAACAAGGTTCTAAAAAACGAGATGGCCGGCATAATACTGATGTAATTTGGCAGAACTGTATGCCATTTGTTTCCTTAAAAATTGAGGGGTCTGATGTCATTTTGACAAATGAATATATTGTAGAATCAATTAAGAAATAAGTAGAGACTACCTGTCACTTCTTTTTATTGTTTTATTTTAACTTTAGCTTTGCTAGCAAGTTTTGCCACAGAATTTTAAAAGAGCACATATTGATGGCATGCACGTAAATTAGCTAATGTATGTTTCCAACTGGGCATATTTCTATTTTGTATGTGCCTTTTGAACCATGGTGTTCGTCTGTCTCTTTTGTCCCCACAGATTTAAAGGCTTTCAGAAACTCTGAAGGCTACATAAGAACCGTGAGTTTACGCGGTCCTTGACTCCACAGGTTAGGGTGCGCCTTAGCGAGCGCATACCGCCGTGGTAGTCCCTTGTTTGGTCCTGACGAACGCTTCACTGAATATACCTAGAAGCAGAAACATGTTGACCATTTGTTTTTCTACACACTAGGATGTAACTGGTCTATTTAAACCAGTTTTTATACATCCAACACACTTGTTTTTAAACAGCCCCCGGTTTTCCACCATTAAAATTATTTTGGGATAAAACTGTGGTACTTTTTAAATTAATCACCTCTTTGCACTACTCACGACTTGCACTCACATCACAATAACCTGCTCCGCTGTAATCAGGCGTTGAAGCACACCGGAGAGGCATTCGGCCTCTCTGGTGGGAACCCAATGATGAAGCATGTCACCAACTAGGTTGGTGAGTGAGGGTTCTTTTAAAACACAGTGAGCTTTCTTGCTAGCTTTTTTCTGCGTTGGATACACTTTTTTGTTGTTTATTTAATACTGCCCAGGGGATTAAGAGTGACTCCAGTGGCTTTCCCTCTCTCTCCTGTTGTTTATTTATATTTTGGCAGCGCACAGCTGCGAGAGTTTACGACTCTTACAATTGAACCTGTAAACATTATTTGCTTGGCAGCAGCATGGAAAACACTGGGCTTACATACACAGTTGAAGAGGTGGACGCCCTTCTGGCGGACCCCTCTCTTTTTTCTGACCCTTCTATTGCCCAGACAATCTCCCAGACTACAGAATGGGATAAGTTGTCAGAACAAAAGCGCAACCGCATCCGTACTATTCTGCATGGCACCATACTAACAGAATACTTACGGAATAACGTGGCGCCAAAAGGCTTGCTAGTTACTAATGCCCCTCGTATTTTCTTTGAGGACCCAGTTTTTAGGAAGGAGTGGGCGCAGATCGCGTGGCATTGTACCCGCGACTGGCTGGTCCTAATTATTAAGACAGCTTTGAGACTATCCGAGGCATTGATGGTTGAAATCCAACTCACCGAGACCCATTTTAGAACAACATTGACAGGATACAAGAAGAAACGTGAGGAACTCAATAAGGAGGTCAATGAGTATAAAGAGAACCTCACCCAGTCAAAAGCCCAGAACTTTCAAAAAGATCTAAAACGCTTTGCCTTTACGAAAGTCTATCCCTATGCCAATCCTGACTATGCACACCCAACGAGAAATACTAACTACTCGGATACATCAGATGACGATGCATCCACAACTAGTGGGTCAAGTGGGGGGAGTTACAAACCCAGACAGCGAGGCAGAGGTAGAAATAGACAACATCACTACCAACAGAACTGGCCACTCTTCCCTAATCAGGGGGGCGGTAATTTTCCAAATCAGTTCCAACAACACCAATTTCCAATGATGGGCTGGAACCCCGCATTTATGCCAGTACCACCAAACCCACAGAACATATACCGACCGCCTTTTTTAGAGAGGGGCCGGAGAGGCCGTGGAAAGAGAAGAGGGACGAGTCAGGTCCATTGGGAACAGGAGGAGGTGGTAGGGAACAACACACAGAGCAAATCCGGGGGGCAGCAAGCGGGACCCAGCAATCAGAGAGTCTAGTTACCAATCTCTCCTCTGTGAGATTGACAGAGATGGAACACAGGGTTTTGGAAAAGGGGCTAGGGTTTGTCCCAACAGCACGTTTAGACCGTTTCCGCCTGCACTGTGAACTGGCCAATTTTTTTAGTAAATTTAAATTGAGATCTTTTTTTGAGAAACAGAACTCTTTGGACCCCCTAGACTGCCCCAGCGATACAGGGTTATGCCCAAAATCCACATTTACGCCACCACCCCATACAGTTCCAGCGGAGATAACCGCTTTTGAACAGGCGGTGTACAGCGATGTGGAGGCTTTTGAAGAAACAGAAGTTTTTAAGAACATGAGTGCAGCTGAATTTCAGGCTCTCCAATCCCTTCAGTCCAACACTGCTATTGTCATCAAATCAGCAGATAAGGGCGGAGGTGTGGTTATTCAGGACGCCACAGATTATGACACTGAGTGCAGACGTCTCCTTAATGACCGCAGAAACTATACCCCTTTACCTGCTGATCCTTCACCCCAGTTAAAAGCGACTATTGTCAACTTGGTCGAAGAAGCAGAAGCCAACGGGTATATCAGCAGACATGAGGCAAATTTCCTCTCGAAGGGTGACAGTACTATTCCATACTTTTACACTCTGCCTAAAACCCACAAAAACAGGACACCACCTCCGGGACGGCCGATCGTTTCAGGCATCGGTTCTCTATTAGAACCGCTTTCCAAATATTGTGATTTTTTCCTGAAACCACTTGTCCAAGGCACTTCCACTTACTTGAAGGATACTAAAAGCCTGCTGGCTCTTCTCCAAGACCTAAGGGTGGATAATGAGTCAACTGTACTGGTCTCTGTTGGACTTGGCCCTTTTTGGCAGGTTCACCCCTAAACTTTTTGCCTTGTGTGTTAGTAGTTTTCAGTCTCTGGGCACTTTAGCACTGTGGTCCAGTGTAAAGTGCGTGCGCGCTGAGTGCGTGTGGTGAGATTGTCCTGCCCTCCCATAGGAATGCATGGGGGATATGTGTGTCCATGGTAATTCCTGGTGTGAGAGGAGTGCAGGGGCGAGTTTAGTATGTGCGAACTCGTGAGAATAAATGCTGCGCAATGGTGTGTGCAGATTTATTGTGACTGGTGTAGAAATGCCACTTGTAGAAGTTGCATTTATGTGTGCTCTGTGTCTGCCTGCCTGATGTGAATTGCATGTCTGGCTTGTGAGTGACAAGGGCTGGGAGGTGTGTGTGGCTCCAGGAGGGGCAGGGTGAGTCAGCGCGGGGCTGAATAGGGAGATCTGCATCTAGATGGGAGGGAGGAGTTGCACCTGGGACCTGAATAGGGCTGTGCCTTCCCTCCACAATGCTGGCTCCACCCCCTGTGGTGCGTCTGATGTCCCTAGCCTGTCCTGTGAAAGGAGAGAGGAGCTGAGCAAAACAAAGTGCTCCAAAGCTCCCCCAAACCAGTTGCATCTGGTTTTCCCCCAGCCCTGTGCTGGGTGACAAAGGAAAATGCTGTATAAATATAGGGGCTGTGACCCCATGAAAAAGTTCAGTGTTCCTGTGCAGTTCGGGTGTGCTGTTCCTGCCGGGGCGTGCTGCTGCTGGGGCCCAGGGGGGGGCTGCCATGAGGGCTTGCCTCCCTGGGCCCTGCCTTGCCCCTGGAAGATCTTTTATTTGGGACCCTCTTTGCTTTTCTTTCCCTAAAGACTTCTTGGACTTCTAGCACCTTGGGAGCGCTGTGCTTCATTTCTTGGTTTGCCCCAAGAAGAAGGAGAGCCTGGGGGCTGCGCAGCGCTGAGCTGCCGCCCTTCATGAGGGAATCCCCATCGTAGGGATTCCCCTGTTATGCCTTAATCGCGGGTGCCCACCCCGCTTATTTTTATATTTGCATTGTGGGTGCCCACCCCACATGGCCGCTTTTATGCCTATTTTGGTTGGAGAGCGGGTGCCCACCCCGCTCTCATGCTATCTTAAATATGGGTGCCCACCCCGCTTATTTTTATATTCAGATTGCGGGAGCCAACCCCGCGTTTCACCGCTACGGCCCGAGCTGTTAAATAATTTCTCTCCGGGCCGCTCTCAGCGCGACCCGGAAGTCAGGCAGAGTTGCCTGGCATGGGGCGGGACACGTACAGGAAGTCCCGCCCACCGCCGGAGGAGCTGCTTGGAGCCTCGCAGGCTCCACACTGAAGTCCCAAGTCCCAGGAGGGGGCCCGGGTGAAGTAAAAAGAGGCCGCCGAGGCCACCGATGGCAGCGCGGTGCTCCCTTGCTGAAGAGGGAGAGCCCCGCGTGCAGGAGGAATGAGGCCTTCCATTTGAGGTAGGAGACAGAGTCCCCAGCGGCCTGGAGAGCCCGGTGAGTAGGGGCTTCTCCGTTGTGTGTGCCGGTCGAGGCACAGAGTCGGTGCCACTGTTCTGAGCGGCCCCCACCTGATAGAGGGGGTCGCTCCAACGAAGGGGGCATATGTGTCTTGAAAGGGCCCAGTGGGGGTCCCGAGGGCCAGTGGTGCCCGTGCTCCCCCCATGTGGCCACTTGCCTAGAGCTGCCCCGCTTGCGAGAGGGCAGCTGCAACGTTCTTGGGCACAGTGGTTTGAAGGGCACAGTGAGTGCCAGTGCCCACATCTCAACTTACAGCTGTGCAGCAATTCGTGCCAGCTGCACCGTTTAGGCCTTTCTTTGTTTTAGGGGCAGGTCTGAGGTCAGGAGTGAGACGCACTCCTTCACCCCCATCTTTCCCAGCTGCCCAGCAAGTAGTGGGCAGCTGCTACGTTTAGGCCTGCGCAAATTGCGCACCCTTGACTTTCGCTGCGTAGGCAGCGCGCCCTGAACTTTTGGGACATAGGGCATTTGAGCCCCTCTTTGAGATGGCCAGTTGGCCAGGGGGGACTATTAGAATTGTAGGGCGCCAGGCCCTAATGTGATTGATGCCTCTGCTATGAGATTCTCTCCATGATTTATGTGCCCTAAGGTGATTATGTGGTGCTAGGAAATGTGATGCATTTACCATGCTTTACGCACCCTGTTTATACCTCTAATGTGGTTTGTGACTATGAGGTTGTTTTGCATATCATGGTTTATGCTAGTGAGATTATGTTTCACTGTGTGATTTATGCCCCTAATGTGAGTTATACTTAGGAGGTTAGGGTCTAATGGGTTTAGACTTATGAGAGGATTGTATAATGTATTTATGCTGGTGAGGTCGGCGCAGAATGTAATTCGCGCCTAATGTGATACTGTGCATAATGTAGTTTATGTTACAGGCTGATGCTAAGTACAGTGGTTACCAGTGATTACTGGTTGTACGTTTATGATGTGTTCTACATTTATTATAAGTGATACGTATACTAAGTTCGCTTTGTGATGGTTCTGACAGTGGTCCAGTTGGCCCTGTCAGGTGTAAATAATCCCTTGTAAATATGACCCAGTGCCAGGTGGCACCATGTATATTATGTGTTTACTATTCTAATGTGTTATGAGAATACAAAGGCTATTTTTGATATAACCTTGTGTGGAGTTCCTTTTGTAGTGTGCCTGGGATGTTGTTGCTGTGTGCGTGCGCAAACGCTTTACACATTGCCTCCGGGATAAGCCTGACTGCTCGTGCCAAGCTACCAAGGGGGTGAGCAGGGGTTATCTTTGGCGTGTAACTCCCTTGCCCTGACTAGAGTGGTGGTCTCTGCCTGGCTTTGGCGCAAGCCTTAGCCAACCAGAGATCCCATTTCTAACATTGGTTGTCAGCGGTGGGGATTTGGACTTGCGTTTGCGCAGTACCACAGCGACAACTGGCTGCACTACAAAACTCTGAATTTTAGATAGTCACATGGAAAGGGATTATTGCTTCTGAGTTTGTTTTAAGTGTCATTTCTTTTTGAAATGTGTTTTATGTTGCACTATGAGTTGGGTGTCCTGCCAAGGACAGAAACCAGAGAATCTGGAGGAGTGACTGCCCTTGTGCAGACTGCTATTGGGTTGGCCTAAAGCTGGAGGAGGGACTGCCCTTGAGCCATTGTGCTGGTTCTTGGGTTGGCCTGCAGCTGAGGGAGGGACTGCCCCTGTGCTGTCTGCTAGTTCTTGGGTTGGCCTACAGTGGGGACTTAATTGGTATGGAGTCACTAGCTCGGGAGGGTAGATTATCCCCTAAGTGCAGTGTGAGTTTTCTGGATTCCCCAGTAAGGGTGGGATCCAGTGGTGGCAGCAGAAGTGTGTCCAGTGCATGAATTCCCCATCCCGTTCCCAGAGTATGGTACCTGGTGCTCAGTAAGAGGGGTGCAGGTTGAGATTCAGGGGCAGTAGATACTGTCTCACCGGTCTGGGGGGGGGGTGTGTGTGGATAAATGGTGTGTTGCACTGGACGAGTGAGTGTGAGTTCTCTGAAATAAGGAGCTTGCTGAATACTTGGGTGTGAGTTCTCTGAAATAAGGAGCTTGCATGGGGGAGTGAGTCCAATAAGAGTGGCTCGGGTATCTTCCGGTCCTGTGTGGTGGAAGAGGTTCAGTGTAGCCCAGCTAGGTCCCAGTGTAGCGGGAGGGGTGTAGGGGCTCACGTCCTGTCTCAGAGGAGAAGGAGTGAGTGTGCCCGAAACCCAGTCCCAGGGCCTGGATGGTTTCTTCAGGGAACACCAGGTTGGGGGCCTAGGCTGTACTTGTAGGCCATTTGAGGAGGATCTCCCAGTGTCTAGAGAACATGGAGCCTCTGTAAGCAGAGCTCCAGTAGTTCTGGTGTCTGGCGGTGCCACTCCCCTTGGGAGGGTGCAGAAGTCCGGGGTGAGAGGGGGAAAAAGTACCCAGTGGAAGAGCCAGTGGGTCAGGGGCCAGCCAGCAGGGCTGAGTCGCCAATGAGTGACCATGGTGATGCCACTTCTGCCCTGGGTTTGCGCACTCGTGAAGTCCTGGTTCGCCGGGCATCTGACCAAAGGGTACGTCCCTGGGTTGGGGAGCCAGTAGCAGGTGTTTCCTGATCTGGACAGCAGGGCGGCTGTAATCAGTGTCCTGGCCGGTTTTGCCTTTTAGGGGGTACCACTCCAGTTGGGAGGGTATCGGACTCTGGAAGGGGGTGCAGAGGAGGGAGTCCTCGCCTCTGACCCCGGTGCAGCCGGTGAATTTATTTCCCAGGTGGTAGACCAGTGATGGAGAGAGGTCCTGAACTGGTGGGAGAGTTGTGTTCTGGTAGGTGCTTCTCCTGGGAGAGCGCGAAACGTCAGAAGTAGAGGTAGGGTGAGGAGATGCTTCGCCCGTGACCTCTGGTCAGCCTGAGGGTGCGGACCCTAGGTTGAAGGATCAGTGGTAGTTTGGAACTACACTGAGAGGGAGAGTGGAGAATGGCTATTGTATGCCAGGGGTTACTGCCCCCACTCTGGATTGGCAAGGACCAGTGGCATCTGGGTGGCCTAGGGCCTGGTCCTGGCCGTGGACAACTAAGGAGTACCGGTGGGGTAGCCTAGTTGTTCCTGAGTTTTTTCTTAGTTGGATTCCATGGGTTCCAAGTGGCGTAGAACCGGAGGGTGTCCCTGCAGTGCGGGCCCGCGTCCGTGTTCTATCGCCTCCAAGCAGGGAAGCCCATCACGGTGGTGATTGGTCTGCCCTGCGTTTTGGCTGGAAGGGGGTTGTGTTGGACTTGGCCCTTTTTGGCCGGTTCACCCCTAAACTTTTTGCCTTGTGTGTCAGTAGTTTTCAGTCTCTGGGCACTTTAGCACTGTGGTCCAGTGTAAAGTGTGTGCGCGCTGAGTGTGTGTGGTGAGATTGTCCTGCCCTCCCATAGGAATGCATGGGGGATATGTGTGTCCATGGTAATTCCTGGTGTGAGAGGAATGCAGGGGCGAGTTTAGTATGTGCGAACTCGTGAGAATAAATGCTGCGCAATGGTGTGCGCAGATTTATTGTGACTGGTGTAGAAATGCCACTTGTAGAAGTTGGCATTTATGTGTGCTCTGTGTCTGCCTGCCTGATGTGAATTGCATGTCTGGCTTGTGAGTGACAAGGGCTGGGAGGTGTGTGTGGCTCCAGGAGGGGCAGGGTGAGTCAGCGCAGGGCTGAATAGGGAGATCTGCATCTAGATGGGAGGGAGGAGTTGCACCTGGGACCTGAATAGGGCTGTGCCTTCCCTCCACAATGCTGGCTCCACCCCCTGTGGTGCGTCTGATGTCCCTAGCCTGTCCTGTGAAAGGAGAGAGGAGCTGAGCAAAACAAAGTGCTCCAAAGCTCCCCCAAACCAGTTGCATCTGGTTTTCCCCCAGCCCTGTGCTGGGTGACAAAGGAAAATGCTGTATAAATATAGGGGCTGTGACCCCATGAAAAAGTTCAGTGTTCCTGTGCAGTTCGGGTGTGCTGTTCCTGCCGGGCGTGCTGCTGCTGGGGCCCAGGGGGCTGCCATGAGGGCTTGCCTCCCTGGGCCCTGCCTTGCCCCTGGAAGATCTTTTATTTGGGACCCTCTTTGCTTTTCTTTCCCTAAAGACTTCTTGGACTTCTAGCGCCTTGGGAGCGCTGTGCTTCATTTCTTGGTTTGCCCCAAGAAGAAGGAGAGCCTGGGGGCTGCGCAGCGCTGAGCTGCCGCCCTTCATGAGGGAATCCCCATCGTAGGGATTCCCCCGTTATGCCTTAATCGCGGGTGCCCACCCCGCTTATTTTTATATTTGCATCGTGGGTGCCCACCCCACATGGCCGCTTTTATGCCTATTTTGGTTGGAGAGCGGGTGCCCACCCCGCTCTCATGCTATCTTAAATACGGGTGCCCACCCCGCTTATTTTTATATTCAGATTGCGGGAGCCCACCCCGCGTTTCACCGCTACGGCCCGAGCCGTTAAATAATTTCTCTCCGGGCCGCTCTCAGCGCGACCCGGAAGTCAGGCAGAGTTGCATGGCATGGGGCGGGACACGTACAGGAAGTCCCGCCCACCGCCGGAGGAGCTGCTCGGAGCCTCGCAGGCTCCACACTGAAGTCCCGGGTCCCAGGAGGGGGCCCGGGTGAAGTAAAAAGAGGCCGCCGAGGCCACCGATGGCAGCGTGGGGCTCCCGTGCTGAAGAGGGAGAGCCCCGCGTGCAGGAGGAACGAGGCCTTCCCTTTGAGGTAGGAGACAGAGTCCCCAGCCGCCTGGAGAGCCCGGTGAGTAGGGGCTTCTCCGTTGTGTGTGCCGGTCGAGGCACAGAGTCGGTGCCACTGTTCTGAGCGGCCCCCGCCTGATAGAGGGGGTCGCTCCAACGAAGGGGGCATATGTGTCTTGAAAGGGCCCAGTGGGGGTCCCGAGGGCCAGTGGTGCCCGTGCTCCCCCCATGTGGCCACTTGCCTACAGCTGCCCCGCTTGCGAGAGGGCAGCTGCAACGTTCTTGGGCACAGTGGTTTGAAGGGCACAGTGAGTGCCAGTGCCCACATCTCAACTTACAGCTGTGCAGCAATTCATGCCAGCTGCACTGTTTAGGCCTTTCTTTGTTTTAGGGGCAGGTCTGAGGTCAGGAGTGAGACGCACTCCTTCGCCCCATCTTTCCCAGCTGCCCAGCAAGTAGTGGGCAGCTGCTACTGTTTAGGCCTGCGCAAATTGCGCACCCTTGACTTTCGCTGCGTAGGCAGCGCGCCCTGAACTTTTGGGACATAGGGCATTTGAGCCCCTCTTTGAGATGGCCAGTTGGCCAGGGGGGACTATTAGAATTGTAGGGCGCCAGGCCCTAACGTGAATGATGCCTCTGCTATGAGATTCTCTCCATGATTTATGTGCCCTAAGGTGATTATGTGGTGCTAGGAAATGTGATGCATTTACCATGCTTTACGCACCCTGTTTATACCTCTAATGTGGTTTGTGACTATGAGGTTGTTTTGCATATCATGGTTTATGCTAGTGAGATTATGTTTCACTGTGTGATTTACGCCCCTAATGTGAGTTATACTTATGAGGTTAGGGTCTAATGAGTTTAGACTTATGAGAGGATTGCATAATGTATTTATGCTGGTGAGGTCGGCACAGAATGTAATTCGCGCCTAATGTGATACTGTGCATAATGTAGTTTATGTTACAGGCTGATGCTAAGTACAGTGGTTACCAGTGATTACTGGTTGTACGTTTATGATGTGTTCTACATTTATTATAAGTGATACGTATACTAAGTTCGCTTTGTGCTGGTTCTGACAGTGGTCCAGTTGGCCCTGTCAGGTGTAAATAATCAATTGTAAATATGACCCTGTGCCAGGTGGCACCATGTATATTATGTGTTTACTATTCTAATGTGTTATGAGAATACAAAGGCTATTTTTGATATAACCTTGTGTGGAGTTCCTTTTGTAGTGTGCCTGGGATGTTGTTGCTGTGTGCGTGCGCAAACGCTTTACACATTGCCTCCGGGATAAGCCTGACTGCTCGTGCCAAGCTACCAAGGGGGTGAGCAGGGGTTATCTTTGGCGTGTAACTCCCTTGCCCTGACTAGAGTGGTGGTCTCTGCCTGGCTTTGGCGCAAGCCTTAGCCAACCAGAGATCCCATTTCTAACAGTCTCTCTCGACATCGAGAGCCTGTACACTAGTATTCCCCAGGATGACACCATCCGGGTCATCAGTGAGGCTCTGGAAGCTGTAACATGGGATTTTCGGACACCCAAACAATTTGTGATAAAATGTGCCACACTAGCCCTAAAGAAAAACTTTTTTGAATACAAAGGGGAACTGTATTTACAATCAACAGGTACTTCGATGGGCAGTACATTCGCCCCTAGTGTGGCTGGACTCTACGTCCATAATTTTGAACGTAAATACATTCTGAACACGAACAATCCTTTCTCGTCCTATATATCTTTCTGGAAAAGATATATAGATGACGTTTTAGTCATCTGGCAAGGATCAGAATGCAAATTGTTGGAATTTTTTGACTGGATTAACAGGTGTGACCCCAACCTGAGATTCACCAGTTCCTACGATAAAGAAGAGATCATCTTCCTTGATGTAGTGATAATGAAGTCAGAAGGAAGACTATTGACAAAGACCCACTATAAGCCCACGGCTAAGAACAACCTCCTGGCTTTTTCTAGCTTCCATCCTAGACCTCTGCGAGAGAACCTACCCTTTGGGCAATATCTCCGCATAAGGCGCAACTGTAGCAAAATGGAGGACTTTCGCGCTCAGTCAGTTGGATTAACTGACAAACTACGGAAGCGTGGCTACCCTGAGAGGATCCTTAGTAGGAGCTGTAAGAGGGCGAAGAACCAACACAGGGAAGCCCTTCTTGAAGATACACTGAGGCATGCGGAGGAAATACCACTGACGTGTGTTACCACGTACAGTGTTGCATCAAATGCAGTATCCAAATCAATACGCAAACATTGGAGGATCCTTGAGAGCAACAATATTAAATGGGAAAAGCCCCTGTTCTCTTTTAAAAAAGCCAGGAGTATCAAGGATGCTCTAGTACACCCCAGACCCAGGCAAATCATCAATGATAACGACCCCACCGTTGTTAATGCCTGGGGTCTACCGAAAATCACAGGTCATTTTCCCTGTGGGTCCTGTAGTGTGTGTCACCTGACCACAGCAACAAAAACACTCGACTTGGAGACTGGAAAAACTGGACACAACGTTCACATACAAATTGTAATTCGGTGAACGTAGTATATTTGATAACTTGCCCTTGCGGCACCAGGTATGTGGGCATGACCACCCGAAAAATTAAACAACGGATCTGCGAGCACCGGAGTAATATCCGGTGTAAAAAGAACATCACTAAACTGACCGAACATTTCATGCAGGCCAATCACACAGTAAATGATCTACACTGGACAGTGATCGAACAAATCAAACCAGGAAATAAATCATCTAACATCCTGTTTGAAAAAGAACAGCGGTGGATTTACCGCCTTTCCACCAATGTACATGGATTCAATGACAATATACCCTGGGGCTCGGTGCTAAGGCGCTAAGGGCCATATGTATCAAGCATTTTCGCAATCGCAAACACTGCGAATCGCTAAATTTCAGTGTTTGCGAATGCAAAAATGACTTTTGCGATGTATGAAACGGAATCGCATCGCAGAATTGCTAATCGCAAAAATAGCGATTCGCACAAATGTGCGAGCCCGATTATGCGAATATTTTATGCGAATTCGCATATTGCTGTACGCGATTTGTGAATTTCGCAAATAACGTAATCGCAGATAGCGAATTCGCAATGAGATGTACCAGAAATTCGCTATCTGCGAATTAGCAAAATTCGCAATTTAGCACCTCGCAATTACCACCAACTCAGAGCAGGTGGTAACCAGGTGCAACCCATATAAGCTGGCCCAAAATGCAACAGGGGCTTTCACAATGGCTGCGCTGTACATCATCGCTAGGAGGCTGAGGATCAGAGCTGCTGGCCAGAGAAGGAGACGCAAAGAGAGGATCTTCAGTGCACGCATCACCTTGTTCCAGCAAACAGAGGAGCAGATCCATGAAAAGTACAGGCTGCACCCAGACAGCATCATGGATCTCATTGAGGAGCTAAAGCCCATGCTGGAGCACCCCACACGCAGGACACGCACCATCCCCACCCATGTGCAGGTCCTGTGCTCACTGCACCTGCTGGCGTCTGGGAGCTTTCAGGGGTGATAGCAGCAGCAGGAGGGGTGACACAGAGTAGCCTGTCACGCCTCTTTCACAGGTTCCTGGATGCCATGATGCAGAGGTTGCAACACCACATCCATTTCCCTAACACGCAGCAGGCACTTGACCAAACCAAGCAGGGGTTCTATCAGATAGCCCAATTCCCCCATGTAATTGGCTGCATTGATGGGACCCATGTCGCCCTGTCCCCCCCCTCCCAGACAGAATATGTGTACAGGAACAGAAAGTGTTATCATTCCCTGAATATCCAGGTAGTTTGTAATGCCACCCATGTCATCACGGACATAGTTGCGAAATATCCTCGAAGCACCCATGATTCATTCATTTTCCGCCACAGTGGGCTACACCATCGCCTCTTGGCTGGGGAGTTTGGTGAGGGCTACTTGCTAGGTAAAAAATGGCTAACATTCACACATACAGTTGAGGCCTTGAGTGGGATGACAGTGTGTGACCCATTTCATTTGCACCCTGCAGGGGACAGCGCGTATGCAGTGAGGGATTTCATCATGACACCCTACTTGAATCCAGCCACTGCTGCGGAGCGCCGCTACAACAACGCCCACAGGTCGACCCGTAGTGTGATTGAAAGGACTTTTGGCATCCTAAAGAGCCGATTTAGGTGCCTACACAAGAGCGGAGGTGCCCTGCAATACAGCCCGGAGACCTGCTGCAAGATAGTGGTAGCATGTGCCATGCTGCACAACATAGCAACCAGGAAGGGCACCCCAGTGGAGCTCAGCGAATCAGAGTCATCCGATGAGGAGGGACCGGCTCCTCGTGCAGGACTAGCAGGTGGTGTTGGGGCAGCTGCCGGACGGCAGAGGCGCCAGGAGATCACGCACAACTATTTCTAGGTGAGTAATAATGACAGTATACTATGTATTGGTGCACAACTGTGTTTTTATTCCATTTGGTGCTAGTACAATTCTGGCACACAGCCTGACGCACACCTAATGTGTGTGAATGATATTTGCCACTGTTAAATTCACAATGCAAAGGTGTCCTAGACACTTCAGTCCACAGCAATGTGTTAAGTCACCCATGGCCATGCTTCCCTGATGCCACCTTATCTTCTGCGTGCACGGCTGCTTGCACCTCGCTCTGGGGGCCCACTGCTCTCCCCGGGTCATCCTGGGTTCTCCCCTGCCTCACGCTCCGCCGTCTGACCTCAGGTACTGGTGGTGTAATGCTGCTGCGGCTTGATTGGTCTTCACTGTCCCCTGTGGGCAGGGGTCCTGTCCCACCTGAGCCAGCCGCCTGCATCAGTTCCACAGCATGTGTCACCTGCACCAAGACCATGGCCATATCCTGGCTGTTATGTGCCATTTCTACCTGCATACTGACACACCTACGTGACAGCAGGGACGTAACAGTGCACAGGTGGTTGACCGCCTTGCTGTATGTGTCCATGCGGGCGTTGGATCTCCTCTGGACGGCACACAGTTCACGTATGGCACCAGTCATTTCCCTCTTCTCACCCCTCATGTTGCTCATGTGATGGTTTAGGGTTTGGAACTGACGCTGCATTGACCGCATTGATTTTACTTGCAGCCGCTGCACCTTCACCATAGTGCCCTCGAGGCCGGAGAACACGGACTGCTGCTCCTCATCACCAGCACTGGTGGACTGCCTTGCCCTGCGTCTGTTTCCTCCTCCTTCCCTCTGGTGGTCAGGGGACTGTTGCCTGTGTGGGACTGTAAGCTGGGCCTGGCCTGCCTGGGATTCGTCTCCGCTTCCCTGTAGGTCTGCCTCCATCTGTGGTAGTGGTGGCACGATGTTGCGTTTTCTGCATGCAACAGGGATTTCAGGGGTCTGTGCCTCCTGCTCCTCCTCCCCTGCTTGCTCATCAGTGACTTCTGCCTCCTCATGCCCTGCACTGCCCTCCTGCCTTGCCAGTGGTGCTGTGAAGACAGAAGCACAGACAATATTTGTAGTGTACTCATTCTCATTTTGTAAGAGGTTAAATCTAGTTATTTTTGCATTACCTACATCCTGTCTGCCTGTATTTTGCATTCCCTAACTCACTGTCACTGTTACTACCTTGCTGTGTCTCAATACTACACTGTTTGGTGCATGTGACTACATCTCCCATGATGCATTTCAGTGTGTACACAACACCATGTACTGGAGTTGAAAAACTGTTTGGTTGCTGGGGGCTCATAACTGTGTGGGTGCTATGGTGGAGTGGAAGGGGACAGATGGCATGCATCTTACCTTGACTGGTGGTGGGTGGGTCGGAGCTGTCCAGGTCAGCCACTCCACTGACACTCTCCGATAGCAAGGTGGACTCCACCAACTCCTCCTGGGGCGTGGACTCTGTAGCACTGGATTTGCCGCCCCGGTCTTCTTCGCCTCAGCCAACCTGGTTGCCAGCTTTTCTTTAGATCTCAGCCGCATATCGTACCAGCGCTTGCGCAGGTCCTCCACAGTGCGGTGGGTTACACCTATGGCATTCACCTTGTCCTGTATGGCATCCCAGATTTTCCTCTTCCTTGCCTCTGGCACGTTCAGGGCTTTTTTACCAAATAGGAGCTCATGGCTGCCTACCATCTCCTCTATCAGGAATTCCTGCTCCCTGTCACTGAATTTGGGTTTTCTCTTCCTTCCTGCCTCCTCCTTCTCCTTCTCCTTCTCCTTCTCCTGCTCCTGGGGATTCATTTTGCCTCCCTGGATGTCAGTGCAGTGCTCTTCCACTCTCCCCTCAGGCTCTGACTGTGCTTCTGGCAATCAGGTGCAGCTGTGCAGTCACACTTCCTGGTTGTGATGTCATCAAGCTGCACCTGAATGGCAGATTCCCCATTTTGCAATTCCTTATTAGCGAATTTCGCAAATAAAGAATCGCAAATTGGGATTCTCAGAATTATTCTGCGAATTTAGGCGAATCGCTAAATAATTGCGATTTTCTTGATACATCGTATTTTGCGATTCTCACAATGCGATTCGCAAAATATCGCATTTTGAGAATCGCAAATTCCGATTTTCATACATATGGCCCCAACAGACTTAACCATGGGCCCGTCTTCACAATCGTGAATGAACTTGTTCTATCCTCCACTTTTGTAACTTTTTCCATACACTACAGTACTGACAACACAAGTGGGTCACAATTATGTTCAGAATCCCAGCCCACCTCTATCGTTAAACTCCATGTGACAATTTAAATCCTAATAGAGTAAGGAATTGACACACTGCCTTAATATCATTTCGTTTTTTTGCTTTTGTGTACCGCCATTTTTACAAGGCAGTTTCTTTACTGGCAGTAGACACGTAGTATTACATGACCTACTTCTTGTGACTGAGCGAGGATACTATATTAACACATGAGGTTTTTGGTATGACCGTTGTCTATTTTACATCACCATACCTCTTGTGGTGCGATCTTTTTAATGTTGGCATAATAGCGGTTCATTTATAACCGCGAATCGAGCGCTATTGGTATCCTAGCACTCTAGTTGTTTTCAGCCCTCCCGCACACACGTGATTGTAATGTATGGACGTCATCACGTCAGCGTAAACATACCGGTCCCCCGGCTGGACATTTCCTTTAAAAACCTCCGTAAGGAAGGACGCGTTATCGTCTGAGAGCTTGGAGGAATCAGGCAGGTGTCCAGCGGGCGGCAGACTTAGAAGTAGTAAGTACTCTTTGCCCACGAGGATGCACCTATGCAGCATAGGTGTCGTCTTAGACCAAACGCTTAACTATTATTAACACTGGGCAACTTTTTTAACCTATACAGATTGTGAATATGAGTCCTGCCCCCCACCAGGACTCATGTAGTGAGGTCAATTGAAACTTCACGTAAGCTTGAACAAGTTTTTATTTTTACCCTGTGTATTTATCCCCGAGTTTTCCTATCGATCAGGCACCAAGCTAGCCTCCGCCACAAAAACTCAGTGATGTAACCATCTCTGAGTCGTGTTAGTGGTATTGTTTGACAACAAGGTTCTAAAAAACGAGATGGCCGGCATAATACCGATGTAATTTGGCAGAACTGTATGCCATTTGTTTCCCCAAAAATTGAGGGGTCTGATGTCATTTTGACAAATGAATATATTGTAGAATGAATTAAGAAATAAGTAGAGACTACCTGTCACTTCTTTTTATTGTTTTATTTTAACTTTAGCTTTGCTAGCAAGTTTTGCCACAGAATTTTAAAAGAGCACATATTGATGCCATGCACGTAAATTAGCTAATGTATGTTTCCAACTGGGCATATTTCTATTTTGTATGTGCCTTTTGAACCATGGTGTTCGTCTGTCTCTTTTGTCCCCACAGATTTAAAGGCTTTCAGAAACTCTGAAGGCTACATAAGAACCGTGAGTTTACGCGGTCCTTGACTCCACAGGTTAGGGTGCGCCTTAGCGAGCGCATACCGCCGTGGTAGTCCCTTGTTTGGTCCTGACGAACGCTTCACTGAATATACCTAGAAGCAGAAACATGTTGACCATTTGTTTTTCTACACACTAGGATGTAACTGGTCTATTTAAACCAGTTTTTATACATCCAACACACTTGTTTTTAAACAGTGCCCGGTTTTCCACCATTAAAATTATTTTGGATAAAACTGTGGTGCTTTTTAAATTAATCACCTCTTTGCACTACTCACGACTTGCACTCACATCACAATAACCTGCTCCGCTGTAATCAGGCGTTGAAGCACACCGGAGAGGCATTCGGCCTCTCTGGTGGGAACCCAATGATGAAGAATGTCACCAACTAGGTTGGTGAGTGAGGGTTCTTTTAAAACACAGTGAGCTTTCTTGCTAGCTTTTTTCTGTGTTGGATACACTCTTTTGTTGTTTATTTCAATCAATCAATCAATCAAATGCTTTATTTCGATTACTAGAATCATAAAAGCAACAAACAAGAAACAGAAAAAGAATAAAGGAAAAAAAAGTAATATATACAATATGTCACCACACTGTTGAAACATGAGTTGGCGGAATTGTCAGGACAAGTAAAAAACACTGATAATGAATTTATGACCTAAAAGTTTCTAAATTTTTTTAAAAGGTTGAAAGTTAAAAACTTCATTCACTTTTTTTCTATTATAAGTCTTTGTGAGATAATGAGTAAGAGAATAAACATTAGGCACAAAACCGAAAATTAAAATACAAGGCATGAAAGATTAAAACAGTTGTACAAAGATGACTCCGGAAATGTACAAAATCCACCACAAATAGGGAAGTATGACTCAGAGCAAGACATTCCACAGAACACGAGCTTCTCCACAGTACACATGAATAAAAAAACTCTAGATGTTGTTACGGTAAAATGGTAAAAGATAATAAAAACTAGCTGCCATAAAGGAACTTTTATCGCTCCGCAAACGTATTAAAGTGCTTCAGTGCTTTAATTCTGATAATCCAGGCTCTGCTCAAGAATTTCGCCACCCCACACGAGTAAAGCACACCTGGATCCGTTTTTAGAATACGCAAAGCAGTCCTGTAGTCGCGTGTACCCATAATTTTACAAATCGGTTTTAACCAGCTAGACCTAACAGTGGAATAAGCCGGGCAAGCGAACAGAAAGTGGGACATGCTTTCCAGCGGGGCTCTGCAACAGGGACATGCCTCGCTTTGATATTTATGAGAATGCCATTTTGAGGTGGTTGCATGGATTGGTAGTGTACCCAGCCTGAATTGGATGTATAACTGCCTGTCACGTGGAATCTGGATGATATCCATATAAGGCTCTAAACCTCTGGATTGTTTATGGCGAAAGAACTCTTCTGTCAAGCTGCCCAATTCTGGGTTAGACAGCGCTTTACTATCAACCCAGTTCCAGTAAATTCTCCTAAGCTCTACCTTACTGGGTAGTGCGTGAGATTCCCATGCTTCCGTGAGGCCCAACTCAGACAGTAACCTTTTAACATTGGCTATCCACTTGATCCTGTGCCCCGTATCAAGGATAGTCACCTCTGTTAGGGCTGCAGCATAATTAGCAAGCTCAGGGGTACGGATCATACGTGCCCAAAAAGAAGAGGGCGCAGTTTAACAATATCCCTCAGTGGCCGTCTGCCCATCTCAAACATCAAGGGAGTTAATGGAGTATTACTAGGAAGCATCACCAAATCCCTCAGGAACTTATTTTCGGACCTACCAATGTCTTCTGTGTTTTCGAAGCCCCATAACTCTGCCCCGTACAAGGCAGCGGCAACAGCCTTTGCATCATATATTACAAGTGCAGGAGCTACCGGTCTACTATAAGAGGCCCGGTGCTCTTTACTAAGAGCCCCAACAACACGTTTGTGATTCAGTAGCATCTTGGCTAGGTGCGGCTTCCAATGCATTTTGTCAGAAAGGCGGATGCCCAAATAATCAAACACATTTACCCTCTCTAGTCGGATATTATTTAAAATTAAGTTATTTTTAAATGTCTTGTGGGGATTAAAAGCCATAAATTTTGTTTTATCTGTATTGACAACCAAATCCCGGGAATCACAAAATAACTGGTATCGAGTAAGAAGTTTTTGTAACCCTGACGGGGTTTTCGACACCAGAAGGGTGTCGTCAGCAAACAAAAGTGTGGGGACTTTCTCACCCGCCAGGGTAGGCGCGTCTGTCGGGGTTTCTTGCAAGAATTTCACCACCCCGTTAATGTATAGGGAGAACAGGGTGGGTGCCAGAACACACCCCTGGCGGACTCCTCTATTTACTGGGATTTTTCCGTAACCTCCCCTGGGGGCCCCACCTGACCTGGGCGAAGTTACCTTCGTGTAATCGAATTAAAAGTCAAGTAGGAGAGGGGGAATACCCATGTCCCTCAACAATTGCCATAGTTTTAGCCTAGGGACAAGATCAAAGGCTGTTCTTAAGTCGATGAAGGCCAAATAAAGTCTTCCCTTGCCTATGACAACAACCTTCCAATAAATAAGTAGTAGCCTGAAAACTTGGTCAATCGTACCAGTGTTTCTTCTAAACCCAGCCTGGTATTGGGATAAAATGTCCTCCTCTTCAGTCCAGATCTGTATACGTTGGAGCAGGACCCTGCCTACCAACTTTTGCATGGCATCTATTAGGCTTATAGGTCTATAGTTGGATGGATCTTCCCGGTCTCCTTTTTTAAAAATCGGGACCACCAGCGCTCCTTTCCAAGAATCGGGAATTGGGGATCCGTTAGCTATACTATTGGTCAAAAGTTGGATATAACGTGACCAATTCCCCGGATCAGCCAAAAAGAGGTCACCTGGGAGACCGTCTGGTCCGGGAGCTTTACCCGGCACTATCTTTGAGATTGCCATTTTAATTTCAGGCAACGAGAAGGGGTTATTTGTATTCCCACCCGGGGGAATGTCTGTGGAGTTGCTTAACTCCTCCAGACGCTCACCAGCGGGAACGGAATACAATTTCCTAAAATGATCGTACCATTCTCGGCTGGTAATGTGATTAGACAAGGCGGCAGGATCTCGACTAGTGCCCTTGCTAACAAGGGACCAGAACTGGGATTTGTTCTTCTCCAGGCTGGCCTCTTTCAAATTCTTCCAATGAGATTCATCCCACTCAATTTTAGCCTCATGAAGTACTTCCCTATACTCCTTTCTCAGAAGTTTAATCAGATCAGTATCCTTAGACCTGATTGCGGCTGCCAGCGATTGCCTGGTTAGTCTGCATTTTTAGTGTACCACGAGTACTGTCTTAACCGCGGTAGCTTGGTAATGGCATGATTATGGGTGACTAAAAACAGAGTGCTCAGCTGATCTATAGTACAGGAGTGTGCTAAAGAAGCTTCTACACAAGGATCGGCAGCCAGTAATGTTGCCTGAAGTGCTTCAATACCTGAAGAAACAACTTCCTTAACACGAGATAATTTTATATCATGTGGACTGATGTTATGCCATTTCAAAAATCTCTTACAATTAGAGGGAACGATGTTTATAGCTAGTGCTGTAGGCCCCCTTATTTGATGCAAAAGAAAAGTGGTCCAGGGCATCGCCAATGTCAAGCAAAGAGGGTTGTGATCGCTATCTGTTGTGGTGCCCACATGCATATCTATCATTTGGGCCCACAGTTTTACGTCCACTAAGATATAATCAATGCGTGAAGGGCAGCCTATTCTGTTAAAGGTGTTTGCACCAAGTATATCTGAATGGGATCGGCCATTAGCAGCTCTAAGACCATGTTCGATGGTCAGTGCATTTAGTTGAATTGCAAGTGGTGACCACTTTTTAATAGGGGAAATATTAAGAGTAGGGACCGACCATTTAGCGTCACCGTCCTCTAACTCCAGCATATCCTCTGAGCTCAAAGGCTCGAAGGTGCAATTAAAGTCTCCTGCTACTATAATTTTTGCTTCAGGCTTACAACTGGATAGAGAGTGGTCTAAAAGCGTGACAATTGGAGATTGTTGCCCTCCCTTTGTTCCTCTTATATAGACATTAAACAACTCCAATGTACCCCCTCCCCTGGGACCTTTGACAGATAATCTCAAAATATCAGGGCTTGTAGTCGGATATGTGGTGATAAGACAACCTAAAGAGATGCTCGCCCAAATAATCAACCCTCCTGACCGGGCGCCCTCTCCCCTTTGTAATGGCCGGGATGCAGTAACAAGCATAGCCTGATTTGTAGAGTGGGACCAGGCTCCACGTCTCCTGAAATAAGCAAATATCAAAGCTTTCTACAAAATGGTTCCAATGCGGCAGCAATAACTTGTTTAATAAGCCTGCCACATTCCATGATAACATTTTTAGCTGTTGTTGCTGTGAGGCCAAGGCCCCCTCATGTGTGCAATTTGGGATTGAAGAGCAGGAAGAAACTAAAAGATCTGATGTTGTTTGAAGGTCGGGAGGCGTATCGGAGATAATCTCTTGCGAGCCCTGAGGAGGATGGACCACCCCCACCCCAGTTTCCCCAAGTAAGCTTTTACATGGGGGGAAAACAAAGGGCACATGCAATTCTGGGGGTTGGCTGACCGTTGTTTCATGCCGAGATGAGAAACTAAGCTCATCATGCAGTCAATCTACTCTTTCGAGCGTGGAACCCCCCTCTAATCTGGACTGCAACCCTTCCCTTGGGTGTGCTAAAGCTCGCCTAAACTGTATGGCAGAACTAGCTGGAGCGCTAGTTCTAAATTCCAGAGCCAAAAGGTTTTCAGCCAGAATCGTGTTTGACAAGGTAAGCTCAATACAATCATAACATTGGGCAGGAATAGTAAGTCTGCGTGCCCGGGCGATGTCTTCACGGATCACAGAGCGACAACCTCTTGTATAGCGTATCCAATGAATGACCTTATTAGTCAAAGAGTCCACACTTTCCATATCATTAAGTGGGCCAAGCTTAGGTACATTTATCATATAGATATTGGGGCCCTGCAGGGATGGCAATAGATATGTATCTCTCCGTTGTCGGGATTGTGGTGGGACCTCCACAGGCCTCGCGATGTTTCTCAGTTTGCAGGGTCCCGCCAGGGCTGTTTGGCCCTTATTGGGCACAGATGGAACGATGGAAGATTTGTTGGTTATCTTATATTCAGGAATTATAGTTCTTGCCAATGTTGGACCAGAGAGCTTGTGACCTGCTGGGTTTTCTAAGACTATAGATGCACTTTGCCCCAAGTCGTCCCCTACAATGCTTGGTGGGCCAACTTGGGTGAGAATTTGTACAGGTGCCTGCTCCTGAGATACAGATTGGACAGAAGGAAGTAGACTTTTAACCAGGTGTGTAAGCTCGTTATCAAGCATTGTAAAGCTATAATCTCAGCCCTAAGTGAAGCAATAGGCCCAAGTGTATCAGGAGATAGCTGTTCGATATTGCTGCCTCCTTGCGATATACTTAGTGATACTGCTTGCTCGCCTATTGCGTCAGAAAAAGATGCGAGTGGGGCAAATCTGTTAGAGCATGGGATGGTATGCATCTCTGGAGTCGCTTGCTTACAAACAAGTGCGTCAGAATCAGGAACAGCCTTCTCCTGGACCCCAGCAGCATCACAACCCTTATTGGCGCTTAGATTAGTGATACGTTTGCTAACGTGTTTATGGAACATGGGGGCAACCGTGAGCGGGCGGGCAGGGGATTGTGGGTCTGGGGGGTTTGTATTATTGTTACAAGGCGGAACTGCCCAGGGGGATTAAGAGTGACTCCAGTGGCTTTCCCTCTCTCTCCCTCTCTCTCCTGTTGTTTATTTATACTCCAATGTACATATCAAGACTTACACCAATAAACTCTACATTATTAAAGTAAACACTAGTTAACTGTATGCTACTCCACTGTATGGCACTACACTTTAGGCTACTCCAGCATACGCCATTGCACTGTACCCTATTACACTGTACACCACTGCAGTGTACACTATTCTTCTCTGCACCACTGCACTGTCCGGCACTCCAATATACACCACTCCACTTTACGCAATTGTACTTTACAACACTACACTGTACAACACTCAAATTTATGTAAGTCAACTGTACACCACTCAACTGTACACCACTCCACTGTATGGCACTCCACTGTACCCCACTCCACCATACGCTATTCCAGTTTATGCCACTCCACTGTACCACACTCCACTATACACCACGCGACCGTATGCTATTTTAGTATACAATATTCCAATATATGCCCGTATACTATACAACACTCCACTCTATAGCACTGCATTGTATGCCACTACAGTATACGTGACTACACTCTACAATATTTACAGGACGTAACTCCACTTTAGCACACTCCACTCTATGCTGTCCCACTGTATACCAGTGCCCTGTACACCACTACACTCTATGCTACTGCAATATATGCCACTCTACTGTATCCAATTTCAGTGTATGCCACTCCACTGTGTGCAGCCACACTCTATGCCACTCCGCTGTGTACCACTCCAGTGTACACCACACCAGTATACCTAATTCCTCTTTATTCCACTCCAGTACACCATATTCTGTACCACAGTACACTTTACAACAGTATTCTCCACTACATTCTACCACATTCAGCTTAATAACACTCCACTCCACACCACTAAACTTTACCAACATTACACATTTGTTACTAACATTACAAAAACCATTGTAATTCACACAAAAAAACAATGGTTAAAGATAATTTATAGTTAGGAAACTTTCTTTATATTTGGTATACAAACTCAACTTAAGCTACACAAACATTAGAAATTCTACTGTTATAGTTATATCTTTAATTTCTCATTTAAGCACTGCTTGCAAAGTTATATAAGGCATACTTATAGCTTACATTTATACTTACGCACCACCTTAAAATTCAGACAACTCGCGCACCTCTGTACACAGACGTCTGTGGCACTCAACTCTATCCCACTCCATTCTACAACATTCCAGTCTAAACTATTCCACTTTACGCCACTTCACTCTATGCCACTCCTCTCTACGCCACTCCAGTCTATCCCATTACACTCTCTGCCATGCCATTCTACGCCACTCCACTCTATGCTATTCTGCTCTACACCACTACACTGTACGTCACTACACTCTATGCTATTCCACTCCACACTTATGCCGCTATACGCCAATGTACTCAACAACAGTGCACTCGACACTATTGCCATCTAAGCCACTTCATTCTACGCCACTCTATACTTCTGCACTACATGCTATTCTACTGTACATCACTTTACGCCACTCTATTGTACGCCACTTCACTCTATGTAACTTCACTCTACGCCTCTGCATCCTGCGCTATTACACTCTAAGCCACATGACTATGCCACTCTACACCCCTCCGCTATATGCTATTCCATTCTACCACTAAACTCTATGCTATTCCACTCTACCCCACTCCACTCTACGCCATGCAACTCAATGCCGCTCCACTCTACCGCACTTCTCTCTACAACACTCCAGTCCGAGCTATTTCACTTTATGCCACTTTGCTCTATGCCACTCCACTCTACGCCACCCCCCTTGTATGCCACTCCATTGTATGCCAATCCACTGTACACCACTCCACTCTATGCTATTCCACTCTATGCACTCCACCTTATGCCACTCAACTCTACATCACTGAACTGTATGCCACTCCTTTGTACACCACTCCATTCTATGCTATTCCACTCGATGCCACTCCACTCTATGCCACTCTACTATTAGCCACTACACTGTACACCACTTCACTCTATGCACTCCACTCTAAGCCATTCTACTTTACATCACTGAACTGTACGCCACTCCACTGTACACCACTCCATTGTACGCTATTCCAATCAATGCCACTCCACTCTATGCCACTCCACTCTATGCTACTCTACTCTACTCAACTGTGCACCACTCTACACCCCTCACTCTACGCTACTCCACTGAATGCCACTCAACACTATGCCGCTGTACTCTATGCCACTTCACTCCACGCCATTTCAATGTACGCTATTCCATTGTATACCACTCAACTGTATGCCACTCCACTCCACTTCATCCCACTCCACTCTTTCCTATTGTACTCTACTCCATTCCACTTTATGCCACTCTCCTCTACGCAACTGAACTCTTTGTCACTCCTCAACTCCACTTTACCCCACTCCACTCTATGCAATTCCGCTCTACGCCACTTGACTTTATGCCACTGTATGCCACTACCTACACTGTATACCATTACACTATAAGCTGCTCCACTCTATGGGATTCCACTCTATGGCACTGCACTCTAGGCCTCTCCATTGTATTCTACTCCAGTGTATGCTATTTCACTGTATGCTACTCCACTCTTTGCTATTGTACTCTATACGACCCCATTTTATGCTACTCTACTGTACGACAATGAACTCTATGCCACTTCTGTCTACTCAACTCCACTGTATGCCACTTGACTCTATGCCACTCTATTCTACTCCACTCTACATCACTCCATTCTGCACCACTCAACTCTATGCCACTCCACGCCATTCCTTTCTATGGCATTTCACTCTATACCACTCTACTCTATGCCATTGTACTGTACGCCACTCCACTGTGCACCACTCCACTTTACACAACTCCACTCTACGCTATTCCACTCTACTCCATTTGACTTTACACTTCTCCACCCTACCCCTATCCACTGTACACTATTACACCCTAAACCACTGCACTCTACCTCAATCCACTGTAAGCTATTCCACTTTATGCCAGTCCAATCTACGTCATTCCACTCTATGCCACTCCAGTCTATACTATTCCACTCAAAGTCACTTCACTCTACATCACTCCACTGTACGCCACTCCAGTCTATGCTATTCCACTGTACACCACTCCACTGTACACCACTCCACTCTATGCCACTCTACTAAACGCCATTGCATTCTTCATTATTTTACT
Source organism: Calotriton arnoldi (assembly GCA_963921515.1). NCBI lineage: Eukaryota > Metazoa > Chordata > Amphibia > Caudata > Salamandridae > Calotriton > Calotriton arnoldi. The sequence continues at coordinate 84,933 of CAWUFW010005224.1, read as the reverse complement.
CTATGCCACTCAACTTTATGTCACTCTACTGTATGCCACTGAACTCTATGACAATGTACTTTACCCAACTCCACTTTAAAACACTCCACTACATGCTATTTCACTGTGCTCCAATCAACTCTGTCACTGTACAAGACTCCACTGTATGGTATTCCACTCTATGCCACTCCACTGTATGCCACTCCATGCACAACTAGTGCACTCTACGGTATTCTACTCTAAGCATCTACACTCTATGCCACTCCAGTGTGTGCATGACACTATATGGTATTCCACTCTACGCCACGCCACTCTACTCCACTACACTCTACACTACTGCATTCTGTGCCACTCCACTCTACACCTCTCTACTGTATGCCACTCCACACTATGCTATTGCACTTTCCGCCTCTCCATTCTGTGCTATTCCACTATATGCCACTCAACCCTGCACCATTATACACCACTCCACTCTATGCCATTACACTCCATGCCACTCCATTGTACGCTGCTCCACTCTATGCTATTCCACTCTACGCCACTCCACTCTGTGCCACTCTATGGATACCACTGCACTCTATGCACCTTTACTGTATGGCACTCCACTCTACGTTATTCCAATGTATGCCACTCAACTCTGTGCCCCTCTACGCCATTCCACTCTATGCCACCCCACTCTATGCCACTGTATTGTTCGCCAACCCACTGTGCGCCACTTCATTCTATGCCACTCTACTCTACGTAATTCCACTCTACGCCACTCCACTCTATGTCTCTACACTCTGCACCACTCAACTATACACCACTCCACTCTACGCCACTCCACTCTTTGCTACACCACTTAATGCTACTCTGCTGTACCCATTGAACTCTATGCCATTTCAGTCTACCCACATCCACTCTACTCCACTGTATGCTATTCAACTCTACGCCACTCAGCTTTACACCACTGTATGGAATTCCACTCATGCCTCTCCGCCACTGCACTCTACTGCACTCCACTCCACTCTGTGCCACTCCAGTCTATCTCACTACACTCTACACCATTCCACTCTACGCCACTCTGCTCTACTCTATTCTACTCTATGCCACTCCACTGTACGCCACTCCACTCTATGTTGTTCCACTCTACATAACTCCATTCTACACCACTCCAGTATACCCCACTCCACGCTATTTCACTCTATTCCACTTGACTCTACGCCACTTGACTCTATGCTATTCTGCTGTATGTCACTCCACTTTAATCCACTCAACTCCTTTCCACTCTAAGCAACTCCACTCTATGCTGCTCCACTCTACGCTATTACAGTCTATGTCACTTGACTCTACGCCACTTTATGCCTCTCCACTGTATGCTAGTCCAGTCTGCGCCACTTCATGCTATTCCACTCTACCCACTCAATTGTATGACACTCTACCCCACTCAACCCTACGCTATTTCACTCTGTGCTGCTCCACTCTCCACCACTTCACTCAATGCCACTCCACTCCGTGGCACTCCACTCTTTGCAAACCCACTCTATGCTATTCCACTCTACGCCATTCCACTCTATGCCATTCCAGTATAAGTTATTTCACTTTAAGCCACTTCCCTCTATGCCACTCCACTCTACGCCAGTCTAACCTATCCCACTATTCTCTAAACCACACCACTCTGATCTGCGTTATTCCGCTTAACGCCACTACACTCTACGCCACTACACTCTATGCTATTCCACTCTACACAGCTCCACTTTATGCCACTCCACTCTACACCAATCCACTCCATGCTATTTCACTCTACCCCACTTGACTCTATGCCACTCTACACCACTTCACTTTATGCTATTCTACTGTATGTCATTCCACTTTATGCCACTCTACTGTACACTACTCCACTTTACTTAACTCCACTCTATGGCGCTGCACTCTATGTCACTCCAGTCCACGCTATTCCACTGTACTCCACTCCACTCTTTGCTATTGTACTCCATGCCACCCCACTTTATGCTACTCTGCTGTAACCACTGAACTCTATGCCACTTCAGTTTACCCAACTCCCCTGTACACCACTCCACTCTATGCTTTCTCACTCTACGCCACTCAACTTTACGCCACTGTATGTCACTCAACTGTTTGGAATTCCACTCTACGGCACTCCATTTTATGCCACTCCACTCTACGCCATTCAGTGTTACACCACTACACTCTATCATACTCCACTCTATGCCACTACACTCTACACCACTCAACTCTATGCCACTCCACTGTACACAACTCCATTCTATGTTACTCCACTCTACGCCACTCCACTCTGTGCCACTCTACTGTATGCCATCTCCACTGTACACCACTCCGCTTTACACCACTCCACACTTCGTACTCCTCTCTTTGCCACTTGACTCTACGCCACTCTATGCTTCTTCACTCTAAGTACTCCACTCAACACCGCTCCATTATACACCACTGCACAGCATGCTATTCCAATCCACACCACTAGACTGTATGCCACTTTATGCCACTCCAGTCTGCACTATTTGACTCTATGCCACTCCACTCCACAACACTCCACTCTACACTATTTTACTCCCTGCCACTCCACTGTACGGCACTCCACTCTAAGCAACTAAACTCTATACCATTCCACTATATTCCACTCCACTCTACCCCAATCCACTGTACAGTATTCCACTCTATGCCACTCCACTCTCTGCCACTCCACTCTACGCAACTCCAGTCTACAATATTTCACTTTTGGTTAATTTACTCTACACCACTTCACCGTAAGCTGCTCCACTCAATGCCACTGCACTCTATGCCACTCCACTCTACACTATTCCACTTGAAGTCACTTCATTCTATGTGGCTCCACTGTACACCACTGCACTTTATGCCAGTCCACTCTACACCACTCCAGTCTATGCTATTTCACTGTACACCACTCCACTCTATGCCACTCCACTCTACTCTATTCCACTCTATGCAACTCTCCTCTATGCCACTCCACTCTGCACCTCTCCACTCCACAGTATTTCACTCTATGCCAATTGGCTGTACATCACTCCACTTTATGCCACTCTACTGTTTGTCACTCTACTCTACGCAACTCCACTCTATCCCACACCACTGTACGCTATTACACTCTATGCCACTTGACTATGTGCCACTCTATGCCCCTCCCCTGTATACTATTCCAGTCTACCCCACTTCTCTCTATGCTTTTCCACTCTACGCCACTTGATTGCATGCCATTCCACCCCACTCCACTCCACTCTATGTTATTTCACTCTACGCCACTCCACTCTATACTATTCTACTCTATGCCACTCCACTCTAAGCCACTCCACTCTGCGCCATTCTAGTCTAAGCTATTTCACTTTATACCACTTCACTCTATGCCATTCCAGCCTATTCTACTACACTCTACACCATGCCACTCTATGGCACTACACTCTACGCTGCACTCTAGTCTACTTTACACCACTACACTGTACACCACTCAACTCTACGCTATTCCACTCTACACAACTCCGCTCTATGCCACACCACTCCGCTCCACATTTTTTCACTCTATGCCACTTGACTCTACGCCACTCAACTCTATGGTATTCTACTGTATGTCACTCCATTTTACACTACTCTACTATACGCCACTCCACTCTACACAGCTCCACTGTACGCTAATACACCCTACACCACTTGACTCTACACCACTCCACGCCCCTCCACTGTACGCTATTAAACTCTACGCCTCTTCATTCTATGCTATTCCACTCTCTGCCACTCGATTTTATGGCACTCTTCCCTACTCCACTCTATGCTATTTCACTCTATGCCACTCCACTGTACTCCACTCCACTCTACATTATTCTACTCAATGCCACTCCACTGTACACCACTCCTCTATATGCCACTCAACTTTATGCCCCTCCACTCTACACCACTCCCCTCTACACTATTCCACTCCACGTCACTTCACTCTATGTCACTCCACTGTACGCCACTCTAGTTTAAGCTATTCCACTTTAAGACACTTCACTCTATGCCACTCCACTCTGCGCTACTCCACTCTATCCCAGTACACTGTACGCCACTCCACTGTATGCTATTCCACCATACACCAATCCATGCTATGCCACTCCACTATACACCACTCCACTCTACTCCACTCTAAGCCACTCCACTCTAAGGTATTGTCCTGTACGCCCCTTGAGTTTATTCCACTCTATGGTATGCCACTCAACTCTATGCCACTGTACACAAGTCCACTGTATGGAATTCCATTCTGTGCCACTCCACTGTATGCCACTCCTCTCAATGCCATTCCACTCTATGACACTCATTCTATGACACTGCACTGTACACTACCCCACTGTATGCCATGACATTGTATTCCACTCTACTATGTGCTAATCCACTCTACGCCACTTGAGTCAACGCCAGCATACGCCTCACCATTTTACGCTATTCTACTCTACATCACGCCACCTTACACCACTCTAATGTACACCACTCCACTCTACGCAACTCCACTCTTCCCCACTCCACTCTAAGCTATTCCATTCTACACTACTCGCCTGTACACCACTCCACTCTGTGATATTTCACTCTACGCCACTCCACTGCATATCACTCCACTCTACGCCACTCTACTCTACGCTATTCTACTCTAAACCACTCCTCTTTATGGAATTCCACTGTACGTCACTCCACTCTACGTCACTCCACTCTATGTCACTCTACTCTACTGCACTCTACTCTATTCCACTTTGCACTACTTTACTCTATGCCACTCTACTCTATGCTATTCCACTCCACTGTACGACACTACCTTGTACGATACTGTCCTCCGCTGTACTTTATAACACTCCACTTAACAGCACTCCACTTGATGACAGTACACCATATGATTTGAAACACTTTTTTATTAAACAATAAAACCATTGAAATTCAATGAAAGAAAAACAAAGGTTAAAACTATTTATTCTTTCTATATAAACCAAACCTAAACTACCCAAACATTACAAATTCTAAAGTTATAGTTCTACCTTCAATTTATAATTTACACACCACCTTTAAATGAATGTAACTTTATTTATTCTTTCTATACCAACCAAACATAAAGTACACAAACATTAGAAATGCTAAAGTTATAGTTATACCTTCAATTTATAATTTACACACCTCCTTATTATTATTACAACTCGCACACCTCCATACACAGTGTAGTGAATTCGGTAGCCACACATTAACTATAACTTCCATGCACTGTGTTGTGACAAATGATGTGATTAGTGATGTCATAGTTTTGTTATGAATGCTATAATTTCAGACGGTATAAGTGATGTAATATTAAAGGGTATAAGTTGTTCATGGAGAAGGCATGGGTTTTAGTTAATGTAATGTGGCTAAAAAGCGGGCCTATTATTTTTTTTATTGGCTTTATCATTTTGCTTTATCAACTCCCTGCCCACACTCTTGCAGGCAGGGAACACAGGTTTACTCCCTCCTGGAGGGGGCAGAGAAAAGCTCTAGGTATACATAGGTGCTGAAATATAAGATTGAGCCTCTAATAAAGGGAGGAGCTTATTGTGTTTTTACTCAGAATGAAGTTCAATTGAATCAGTACAATATATTATGCTTCTACAAAAACACAGGGTAGTGACCTGAATTGGGCAGATTTACTAAGTAATTGCATTGTACATTTGATACTCAAATCATCGCAAGGCAACACAAGTCCTTAATTGGGATTTACAAAGCCACACAAGAGGCTATTTGCACTGCCTTGTGTGCCTTCGTAAAGAAATGTACCAGAACTTGGCGGCTTATGCTGCGTTACCTTTCATTATGGTAGGCATTCCATGGGTGGAGCATGGGCATCCCAGTGGGTCCACCCATGGAATTTGACGCCATCCCAGATTTGATAGATTCAGTAAACCTGGGATTTCAACAAAATGGTATGCCCACCCTTATTTATTCCTCTTTCTTTGCGGGATGCATTCTTCATCACACATAGAATGAGGAAATGGCCTCTTAGGATTGTTTTTGTTCCGGAAGGTATCCCTACCTGCACAAAAACAAACCTGCCTGTAAAGCAGGCACCCTTGTAGCATGGTGCAAGGGTGCCTGCATATGCGCTAGTCAGCACACAGTGCGCCAGCACTAGAAAAAAGCAGAAGTGTGATTTATCTTAGTAGATATGGCACATTACTGCTCCCTCCTTTTTCACACAATGCAACGCAGCAAGTTGTCTTGTTGCGTTGCGTGAAATATTAGCAAATCTGCCACTGCACCTCTAAGGATAAGCCTTGTGCTTTCTATTGGTTTTTTGAGATAACAGTTAGTGATATATTTTTATCTTCAATATTTGTAAGATTTAAGATGGCACCTATTAAAAACTATTTTAGAGCTGCATATCTTGCACGTAATTTGGCCTTCTAGAAAAATAATATTTTTTTTCCTTTTTTAGCCATCGTTATTGCAGGTCCAGTCAGGGTTTCTTAATGACCTCTTATTTCTGTACTTGTGACTAGAGAGGCATGAGTCGTTAAGGTGGCTCTTTTATTACACTAGGTTCATGGAAGTGAAGATTGCAGAGGGTGGGTGCAAGTCAAGGCATACTGTTTTGGTTTCTTTTTATAGTTTTATGGGTATTAAGGTTAAAATATTCCCAAGCATTACCCAGTGGTGACTCCTCCGTAAAGGCGGCCCTGCTTGTTGACAAGTGAAAAATTTAAAAAATGATAATAACAAGAAGTTATTATCATTTTATTTTCCTTTGCGACTCCGGGCGGGGCAGGGCTGGCTGACACAGACGGAGCAGGAGTGGCTTGCACTCCCTCCCTACATGCACATGACGCTTTGACGGGCCCTCTAGGGCCGGCCAAATAGTCATGCGTAGTTGGCATTTTCTCCATTGGGCGGTGCTGCACAGCCCCATGAAGAACATGCCCAGCCTCCCAGGCACTGCCTGAGCAGCCAAACAGGCCGCTCAGACCAATCACAACGCTGCTCTGCAGCGTCATGATTGGCTGGCAGAGTCAGAAGCCTGGGTGCTTCCGGTGCAGGCTGCAGGCAGCAGCTGGGAAGAAGAAAAGAAGATGAGGAGAGACGTGCGGCGGATGCAGCGGGAAAGCAGGTAAATTTATTTTTATTTTTTCATCCCGAAACCACCACCCCTGTTCGGAGGCAGCCTCCACCGGCATAACAACTTCCTAAATAGTTGGGTAAATGTCAGGGGACCACGGCCCAGATTTATCTTTCACGCAACAGAGCACTGCATTTAAAATTGTACGAACGATCAAAATATAGATTTAAAAATAGTCGCCTACCAAAGTTGGCACATTTAGCAACGTCCATGATAAAACTCGTTGACGGAGAAGGTGAGGCAGCAATCTCTATTATACGATTTGTATTCGAACTACACTCTCCAGTACAAAATCCAACGCAAGGACAAACACACAAACATCAGCTTCATAATACGCATGCTTTCGTATAAAGCACACGTGTTAAGTGTAGGTATCATGAGAGTACCACTTGGCTTCTTGCTTGCACCTGGTCTCACTTGGTGTAAGGTTTTGATGCTAAGCAAGGTCAAGCTATGTTAGTTGATCTGACTTTGTGTCAAAACCCAGGGTATTGTGCACTGTTCCACCGCTTTTTCTATACTTTACCAAGAGATCGACCCTTCACAGAAGAACGTGGTTTCGGCACTGCGCAAAGATCAACTTTCAGCAATAAAACACTTTAGCGCTGGAAAGTTGATTGATGCGTTGTTTGTGCCACCTTGTGTTGAAGACACCTGTACAAACCCACAACAGATCTGTGTTCCCTATTTCAAACCTGATTTATTGTGTTTTCCAGTGGTGGCTGGTGCTGAACGGGGGGATCTTGAAAAAAAAATGTAACACTTACATCTGCACGGCCACCATCTCTCCTTCGTCGTCTCTCCTCCGCTTTCTCTTCCTGACTCCTGAAAGCAGAAAGCACACACGCTCCCCTAAGCCAATCATGACACTGCTGTCACAAGCATGACAGCAGCGTTGTGATTGGTCTGAGTGGCCTGGTTCAGCGCTCAGACAGGGAGTGGAAGCCTGTGCATGTTCTACACCCAGACTGTGCAATACAGCCAAGTGGAGAACATGCTAAGTGCGCATGACTCTTTGGCCGGCTCAAAAGGGCCAGCCAAACCGGCATCTGCACTCAAGTGCACATATTTCCTCCTCCTCCTGCTCTAACAGCCCAGCCTCGCCCGCCCTAATCTGGCTCGCACTGAAAAATAAAATGATAATAACATCGTGTTATTATCATTTTATGTTTTTATTTTTTGCACTGCTGAAAAGCAGTGGGGCAACGCTCTTCTGCCTTAGCGGAGGAGCTGTTGCTGGTATTTACAGACGGCACACTTTACCCACAAAGATCAACCATATCGAAAGTCACTTTGCCCTCAGATATACGCCTTCTTCTAAGCCTGGGATTCTCATTGAAACATGACCTTGAGGTTTTAACACAAGGGACTATGAAGTCAAAAGCAAGAGTGAAGGGAGGTGAAACCAGTTTTGGGTGGGGTGATAGAAAGGCATTGATTTCTCTCTTGGTAGGGTTGAGTATTGGGTAAGTACATGGCTATCTAGTATCAGATGCCAGAGAGGCAGCCGTTTACAAGAGAAGTGTTTGAGGAAGCAGACAATTACTGATATAAAATGTGGTCCTGAGCCTATGTATATTTATGATGGCATACTAATCCCTCTAAAATTGATGGACATGTTTAATCATTGTAGATAAATGTGCTTACTCTATATACCATCTGTGAGGTTTTGGGTAACCTCTTCAGAATTTTAGATGAGTTGTGAAGATCTGGAAAAACGATCTTTGAATAAAAATTGACATCCAGTCCATCACTATAGGGTAAATGTTAATATGCAAGTTTAATAAGTTTTAGCCAAATGCAAGAAATCCACATGAATTGAAAGTGGAGTAAACACAAATCTAATTCTGATCCTTTGCTTGCACAAGAAATTATATTATATGCTGTAGGAAGCTGACTAAAATAAAGTACACTGTGCAGAGAGTCCAGGGAATCCCGTAATGTTATACATAGGTAAAAGAAGATAATTCTAATGCTCTTTTGTGGTAGTGTGGGAGAGCAGTTAGGCTTATCAGAGGGTAGTGCTAAGCATTTGTTCTACTCACAGAGGCAATAAATGAGGCACCCACTCAAGAATAAATCTGAGACCAATTTATAAAAATATCGATTTTTATGTAATTTTTAAGACCAAGAACACAGTTCCAAAGTTCCAGCAGGAGAAGTTCGGGAGCGTCCCAGATCGGCCTGGAGCAGAGTGCTGAAGGTGTTGGAAGCTGGTGCGCAAAGATGAAGGGGGCACTTGAAAGTCCACTGCACAGGAGGACTTACAGTTAAGTCCGATGGGTCTCCCTTGAGGGAGGAGGTCGCAAGGGCTTGAGGACAATGGGAGCACAGCTGGTTGGTCGATGCTGGTGGGGCGAAGTACAAAGCGAACAGGTCAGCCGGGCGTTGTGCATCTTGAGGTCCTCGCGGTCAGAAGCAGGCAACATGGAGAGGCGCTCTCGAACAGCTGGGCCACTCAGTAAGTGGGTCTCGGGTATCTCAATGTCTCTCAATGGTTGCTTGCTTCTGGTGCTTTCAATCAATCAATCACAGAATTTGTAGAGCGCACTACTTACCCGCGAGGGTCTCAAGGCGCTGGGGAGAGGGAAGGGGGGGGGATGCTGCTACTGGTCGAACAGCCAGGTCTTGAGTAGCCTCCTGAAGGTCAGAAGGTCTTGGGTCTTTCGTAGGCTTAGTGGAAGGGTGTTCCAGGTCTTGGCGGCGAGGTGTGAGAAGGATCTGCCGCCGGTGGTTGTTCTTCGAATGCGGGGGACAGTGGCGAGGAGAGGTCGGCGGAGCGGAGCTGGCGGTTGGGGACGTAGAAGAAGAGTCGTCTGTTGAGGTAGGCTGGGCCAGTTTTGTGGAGTGCCTTGTGTGCGTGGATGAGGAGTTTGAAGGTGATCCTCCTGTCGACGGGGAGCCAGTGCAGGTTCCTCAAGTGGGGGTGATGTGGCTGTGGCGTGGTACGTCGAGGATCAGTCGTGCGGAGGCGTTTTGTATGCGTTGCAGTCGCTTGATGAGCTTGGCCGGGGCTCCCGCGTAGAGGGCGTTCCCATAGTCCAGTCTGCTACTGACGTAGGCCATGGGTGACTGTTCTTCTTGTGTCTGTCGGGATCCACCTGTAGATCTTGCGAACCATGCGGAGGATGTTGAAGCAGGAGGAGGAGACTGCGTTGACTTGCTTGGCCATGGAGAGCGTTGAGTCGAGGATGACTCCCAGGTTGCGTGCGTGGTCGGTGGGTGTCGGGGCTGCTCCCAGCGTCGTAGGCCACCAGGAGTCGTCCCAGGCTGAGGGGTTGGAGCCGAGGATGAGGACCTCCATTTTGTCCGTGTTCAGCTTTAGTCGGCTGATCTTCATCCAATCAGCGACGGCCTTCATTCCTTCATGGAGTTTGGCTTTGGCGGCGAGGGGGTCCTTGGTGAGGGAGAGGATCAGTTGAGTGTCGTCGGCGTAGGAGATAATGTTGAGGTCGTGTTGTCTGGCGATGCGTGCGAGCGGGGCCATGTAGATGTTGAACAGTGTTGGGCTGAGGGACGATCCCTGGGGTACGCCGCAGATGATCTCGGAGGCTTCGGATCGGAAAGGTGGGAGGCGGACTCTCTGGGTTCTGCCGTTGAGGAAGGATGTGGTCCATTCCAGGGCCTTGTCTCGGATCCCTGCGTCGTGGAGGCATGCGCGTAGAGTGCGGTGGCAGACAGTGTCGAAGGCGGTGGAGAAGTCCAGCAGGATGAGGGCTGCGGTCTCACCATTGTCCAGCAGGATCCTGATGTCGTCGGTGGCGGCGATGAGGGCAGTCTCAGTGCTGTGGTTGCTGCGGAACCCTGATTGGGATGGGTCCAGGATGCTGTTTTCTTCGAGGTATCGGGTTAGCTGTTTGTTGACGATCTTCTCGATGACCTTGGCTGGGAACGGAAGCAGAGAGATGGGCCGGAAGTTCTTGAGGTCTCTCGGGTCCGCCTTGGATTTTTTGAGTAGGGCGTTGATCTCTGCGTGTTTCCAGCTCTCTGGGAAGGTCGCGGTCTCGAAGGAGAGGTTGATGATGTTGCACAGGTGGGGTGCGATGGAGCTGCTGGCTTTGTTGAAGATGTGGTGCGGGAAAGGGTCTGACGGGGAGCCGGAGTGTATTGTGCTCATGGTCTTGATGGTGTCCTCGATGTTCACGCTGGCCCAGGCTGGCAGGGGGTCGTGGTCGATGGTGTGTGGCGGGTCTGGTGTATCGATCTTAGTTGGGGTTGTCTGGGTGTTGAAGCTGTCATGGATGTTGGCGATCTTGCGGTGAAAGAAGGTGGCGAGGGAATCGCACAGGGGTTGCGACGGCGGGATGTCGTTGGTGTTGGAGCTGGGATTGGAGAGTTCCTTCACGATGTTGAAAAGCTCCTTGCTGTTGTGTGCGTTGTTGTCGAGGCGGTCTTTGAAGGAGATTCTCTTGGCGGACCTGATGAGGTGGTGGTGGTTACGGATGGCGTCTTTGTGGGCTGTGTGGCTGTCCGGTGTCTTATCGCTGTGCCATTTCTTCTCTAGTTTCCGGCAGGTACGCTTGGAAGCTAGGAGTTCCGAGGTGAACCAGCTGGCTCTTTTGGTGGTGTCGCTGTAGGTGAGCTTTTCCAGCGGGGCGAGGGTGTTGGCACAGTCGTCCATCCATCGTCTGAGGTTGCAGGCAGCGTCGTCGGTGTTGGATGGGTCGGAGGGAGGGCTGAGAGCGAGGGTTGCCCGGAGTTGGTCTTCGGTGACTTTGCTCCAGCAGCGGCGTGGGATCTGTTGGGTGCGGTGGTGGGTTTCTGGAAGGTGAAATGGATGCAGCGGTGGTCGGTCCAGAGGAGTTCCGTGGTGTGGCTGAAGGAGACGTGGGAGCTTGAGGAGAAGATGGGGTCAAGCGTGTGGCCGGCGCAGTGGGTCGGTGTTGTGACGAGCTGGCTCAGGCCGAGGTTGGCGAGGCTGTCGATCAGGGTGGTGGAGTTGCTGTCGTTGTTGTTCTCCAGGTGAAAGTTCAGGTCTCCGAGGAGGATGTAGTCGGTAGAGGTCAGGGCGTGCGTGCTGATGAAGTCGGCGATGGAGTCGCTGAACTGGGGTCGGGGCCCAGGGGGTCTGTAGACAAGGGTGCCTCTAAGGGTGGTGTTGGGGTCCGTGTGGATCTGGAAGTGCATGTGTTCGGCGGTGCTGAGAGTGTCGTCGGTGCTGGTCGAGACCCTGATGGTGTTCTTGTGGACGATGGCGATTCCTCCTCCTACTGCGTTGATGCGGTCTCTGCGGGTGATCTTATAGCCGTCTGGGATGGCTATGGCGATGTCGGGGTGGAGGAGTCGTTCATCCAGGTCTCTGTCAGGAAGGCGACGTCTGGTGATGATGTGTCGAGCAGGTCCCAGAGCTCGACGGGCGTGTTTGCGTGCGGAGCGGGTGTTCAGTAGGATGCACCGGAGGTGGTTCAGGTCCTTCTTTGCGGGCGCCTCGGTGGCTCTGAGGCTGGTGTAGCTGCAGTTCCGGCAGGTGAAGGGACCATGGGTGCGTTTCGGGGCGGCCTTGAAGCAGTTGTGCGTCCGTCCGGGGTTGAGAGCGTGGAGTGTGGTGGCATCGTATCAGCGTCGGTCCTCGAGGCTGGAGCGGGGGGCGCGCGGTCCAGGGGTTCTGGCGATGGGCACGGTCCAGTCGCGGACGGGCGCAGACGGGCTTGCCTTTGGCGCGCCAGCGGCGCGGCCGCGCAGCGGCCGCCATATATGGGGAGGTGGGAGGGAGGAGTAGCTGGGAGGCGGGAGGCAGGGGCATCGAATGGGCAGTCAGGGGGGCGGGGCCGCAGGGGACGCAGCAGCGGGAATGGAGAGAGGCAGCGGGGGCACAGAAGGCAAAATGGAGAGAAAACAAGCAAAGAAATACAGGCACAGTACAATGGGGCAGCGAGGGGCACAGAAGGAAAAATGGAGAGAAAACAAGCAGAGAAATACGGGCACAGTACACTGGGGCAGCGAGGGGCACAGAAGGAAAAATGGAGAGAAAGCAAGCAGAGAAATACGGGCACAGTACAATAGGGCAGCGAGGGGCACAGAAGGAAAAAATGGAGAGAAAACAAGCAGAAAAATACGGGCACAGTACAATGGGGCAGCGAGGGGCACAGAAGGAAAAAATGGAGAGAAAACAAGCAGAGAAATACGGGCACAGTACAATGGGGCAGCGAGGGGCACAGAAGGAAAAATGGAGAGAAAACAAGCAGAGAAATACGGGCACAGTACAATGGGGCAGCGAGGGGCACAGAAGGAAAAATGGAGAGACAAAAAGCAGAGAAATACGGGCACAGTACAATGGGGCAGCGGGGGCACAGAAGGAAAAATGGAGAGACAAAAGCAAAGAAATACGGGCACCGAGGCCACAAGCGGAGGGGCGAGCTTACCAGCAGCAGCAGCGGGCGGACAACACAGGCGGAGCTGTGTGGTGGGGAGCGACCTACCTGGCAAGGTCAAGGGTCGCTCTCCTCACCGCGCAGCGGCCGCCATATATGGGGAGGTGGGAGGGAGGAGCAGCTGGGAGGCGGGAGGCAGGGGCAGCGAATGGGCAGTCAGGGGCGGGGCCGCAGGATGCAGCGGCGGGAATGGAGAGAGGCAGCGGGGGCACAGAAGGCAAAATGGAGAGAAAACAAGCAAAGAAATACGGGCACAGTACAATGGGGCAGCGAGGGGCACAGAAGGAAAAATGGAGAGAAAACAAGCAGAGAAATACGGGCACAGTACACTGGGGCAGCGAGGGGCACAGAAGGAAAAATGGAGAGAAAGCAAGCAGAGAAATACGGGCACAGTACAATGGGGCAGCGAGGGGCACAGAAGGAAAAAATGGAGAGAAAACAAGCAGAGAAATACGGGCACAGTACAATGGGGCAGCGAGGGGCACAGAAGGAAAAAATGGAGACAAAACAAGCAGAGAAATACGGGCACAGTACAATGGGGCAGCGAGGGGCACAGAAGGAAAAATGGAGAGAAAACAAGCAGAGAAATACGGGCACAGTACAATGGGGCAGCGAGGGGCACAGAAGGAAAAATGGAGAGACAAAAAGCAGAGAAATACGGGCACAGTACAATGGGGCAGCGGGGGCACAGAAGGAAAAATGGAGAGACAAAAAGCAAAGAAATACGGGCACCGAGGCCACAAGCGGAGGGGCGAGCTTACCAGCAGCAGCAGCGGGCGGACAACACAGGCGGAGCTGTGTGGTGGGGAGCGACCTACCTGGCAAGGTCAAGGGTCGCTCTCCTCACCGCGCAGCGGCCGCCATATATGGGGAGGTGGGAGGGAGGAGCAGCTGGGAGGCGGGAGGCAGGGGCAGCGAATGGGCAGTCAGGGGGGCGGGGCCGCAGGGGATGCAGCGGCGGGAATGGAGAGAGGCAGCGGGGGCACAGAAGGCAAAATGGAGAGAAAACAAGCAAAGAAATACGGGCACAGTACAATGGGGCAGCGAGGGGCACAGAAGGAAAAATGGAGAGAAAACAAGCAGAGAAATACGGGCACAGTACACTGGGGCAGCGAGGGGCACAGAAGGAAAAATGGAGAGAAAGCAAGCAGAGAAATACGGGCACAGTACAATGGGGCAGCGAGGGGCACAGAAGGAAAAAATGGAGAGAAAACAAGCAGAGAAATACGGGCACAGTACAATGGGGCAGCGAGGGGCACAGAAGGAAAAAATGGAGACAAAACAAGCAGAGAAATACGGGCACAGTACAATGGGGCAGCGAGGGGCACAGAAGGAAAAAATGGAGAGAAAACAAGCAGAGAAATACGGGCACAGTACAATGGGGCAGCGGGGGCACAGAAGGAGAAATGGATAGACAAAAAGCAAAGAAATACGGGCACCGAGGCCACAAGCGGAGGGGCGAGCTTACCAGCAGCAGCAGCGGGCGGACAACACAGGCGGAGCTGTATGGTGGGGGAGCGACCTACCTGGCAAGGTCAAGGGTCGCTCTCCTCACCGCGCAGCGGCCGCCATATATGGGGAGGTGGGAGGGAGGAGCAGCTGGGAGGCGGGAGGCAGGGGCAGCGAATGGGCAGTCAGGGGGGCGGGGACGCAGCGGCGGAATGGAGAGAGGCAGCGGGGGCACAGAAGGCAAAATGGAGAGAAAACAAGCAAAGAAATACGGGCACAGTACAATGGGGCAGCGAGGGGCACAGAAGGAAAAATGGAGAGAAAACAAGCAGAGAAATACGGGCACAGTACACTGGGGCAGCGAGGAGCACAGAAGGAAAAATGGAGAGAAAACAAGCAGAGAAATACGGGCACAGTACAATGGGGCAGCGAGGGGCACAGAAGGAAATATGGAGAGACAAAAAGCATAGAAATACGGGCACAGTACAATGGGGCAGCGAGGGGCACAGAAGGAAAAAATGGAGAGAAAACAAGCAGAGAAATACGGGCACAGTACAATGGGGCAGCGAGGGGCACAGAAGGAAAAATGGAGAGAAAACAAGCAGAGAAATACGGGCACAGTACAATGAGGCAGCGAGGGGCACAGAAGGAAAAATGGAGAGACAAAAAGCAGAGAAATACAGGCACAGTACAATGGGGCAGCGGGGGCACAGAAGGAAAAATGGAGAGACAAAAAGCAAAGAAATACGGGCACCGAGGCCACAAGCGGAGGGTCGAGCTTACCAGCAGCAGCAGTGGGCGGACAACACAGGCGGAGCTGTGTGGTGGGGGAGCGACCTACCTGGCAAGGTCAAGGATCGCTCTCCTCACCGCGCAGCGGCCGCCATATATGGGGAGGTGGGAGGGAGGAGCAGCTGGGAGGCGGGGAGGCAGGGGCAGCAAATGGGCAGTCAGGGGGCGGGCCGCAGGGGACGCAGCGGCGGGGAATGGAGAGAGGCAGCGGGGGCACAGAAGGCAAAATGGAGAGAAAACAAGCAAAGAAATACGGGCACAGTACAATGGGGCAGCGAGGGGCACAGAAGGAAAAATGGAGAGAAAACAAGCAGAGAAATACGGGCACAGTACACTGGGGCAGCGAGGGGCACAGAAGGGAAAATGGAGAGAAAGCAAGCAGAGAAATACGGGCACAGTACAATGGGGCAGCGAGGGGCACAGAAGGAAAAAATGGAGAGAAAACAAGCAGAGAAATACGGGCACAGTACAATGGGGCAGCGAGGGGCACAGAAGGAAAAAATGGAGAGAAACAAGCAGAGAAATACGGGCACAGTACAATGGGGCAGCGAGGGGCACAGAAGGAAAAATGGAGAGAAAACAAGCAGAGAAATACGGGCACAGTACAATGGGGCAGCGAGGGCACAGAAGGAAAAATGGAGAGAAAACAAGCAGAGAAATACGGGCACAGTACAATGGGGCAGCGAGGGCACAGAAGGAAAAATGGAGAGACAAAAAGCAGAGAAATACGGGCACAGTACAATGGGGCAGCGGGGGCACAGAAGGAAAAATGGAGAGACAAAAAGCAAAGAAATACGGGCACCGAGGCCACAAGCGGAGGGGCGGAGCTTACCAGCAGCAGCAGCGGGTGGACAACACAGGCGGAGCTGTGTGGTGGGGAGCGACCTACCTGGCAAGGTCAAGGGTCGCTCTCCTCACCGCGCAGCGGCCGCCATATGTGGGGAGGTGGGAGGGAGGAGCAGCTGGGAGGCGGGAGGCAGGGGCAGCGAATGGGCAGTCAGGGGGGCGGGGCCGCAGGGGACGCAGCGGCGGGAATGGAGAGAGGCAGCGGGGGCACAGAAGGCAAAATGGAGAGAAAACAAGCAAAGAAATACGGGCACAGTACAATGGGGCAGCGAGGGGCACAGAAGGAAAAATGGAGAGAAAACAAGCAGAGAAGTACGGGCACAGTACACTGGGGCAGCGAGGGGCACAGAAGGAAAAATGGAGAGAAAGCAAGCAGAGAAATACGGGCACAGTACAATGGGGCAGCGAGGGGCACAGAAGGGAGTCCAGTGTGGACTCTTCTTCTTGGTTTTTGTCTCTGGGGGTCTGGAACCCCAGGTATTGGTGCGTCGCGGCTCCGGTAGGTCCTGGTGTCTCCAATCTTGGTGTGGAGACAGATCTGACCCTCCAGAGCTGTTGTACCTTTTCTTGCTTCAGTGCTGCATCAAGGTCATCAGGGTGCAGCAAGTTGACAAACAGTACTTCACAGGATCGGGGCCTGCGGTGTGCAGGGGAGTGATACCTTCGATCCAAGGGAGCTTCTCGGCAATATTTTGAAGGCTGGCGGTGCTCCGAGGGTCTTGGAGTCCTTTCAGGTTCAGGACAACACAGCAGGCAGTGATTGTCGAGTCCTTGAGGCAGCAGGCAGGGCTTGGTGCCATTTTCTTCTGCAGCAGGGTTTCAGTTCTGATGCAGTGGATCTTCTTTGTCCTGGTCTTCTCTTGTCCACTGAATCTGATGTTCAGGTCTCTGGGTGCCACCTAAATACTGAATTTAGGGGTGTTACAAGGGGAGGCAATTAGTTGCCAATTGGCTACATAGCTTTTCGGTGTCTACACCCTCTAGTGAGCACTTCCTGTGGGGAGGAGCACTATCCTAGCCCTGGTAGGGAGCACTATCCTAGCCCTGATAGGTTGTTTGTTTCTCCACCATCCCAAGATGGTGGAATTTCAGGAGAGGGGTTCACATTGCCTGCTCCACCCTAGGGGTGGTGGAGGCTACGTGGGGACCCTCCTTATAATCTAACTAACATCCCCACCTTTCCTCCCACCAAAAGAGGAACAGGAAAGGGGGCTTGACTTCCCCTACTATCTAGAGTAGTGGTCTTCAAAATTTATAATGCCGCCCCCCCAGTGACTTATTTAAACATTGCAGTTAAGTTCTGTTAACCGTTTTAAAAATGCAATCAAGTACGTGATTGCCAAGCATACTATTCTTGTTAGGCAGGCCTTACTCATGTGTAGAAGTATTCACTATGTGATTATTAGAAATGGGGGTGGGGGTTTTGAAGAATATTTGGAGTCCCTTCCTTTTTGACACATACTCCCATCTAGGATATAAATGAGAAAAGATATTAGGGATGGCCCATTACAGAGCGGCTTACTGCTGTTCATTTTTTTCCACTGAAAACAAAGCCCTGTTATCAGTATAATTCTTCTTTTGACTAGACCTGGCACCCCCCCCCCTTGGATCACTTGGGTCCCCCCTAGGGGGGCCTGCCCCCGTTTAAAGAACCCTGATCTAGAGGTTCCTGGGTTGGATTTCAAAGGCGGCATCGCCTTTGCAGCTTCCCACCCAGGCAGGCCATCCTGTCCTGGAAGAGGTGTGAAGCATCTCCACCCAGAGCAGGCTCTGTCCTCTGAGAGTGCTGGCTCTCACCCCATGAGATCAGAAACATGTCTGGTGGTGGCAAACTGGTGAAAACAAGTCAGAGACCACACCAGTGGTTGGTAGGTTTTCAGGGGACCTTCTAAATCCAACACTGGAATCAGTGAGGATTTATCAAGACAAATGTTTGGTACCAACATGGAGCTAACAAACTCTTTTTGACAGGTTTACAGCCCACGTACTCCTTATGGCTCCCCTGTGCACTTACAATATCTCAGAATAGACTGGACATTGTAGGGGCATATCTGCTCAAGCTGATATGCCTTCACATAGGATATAGTGCACCCTGCCTTAGGGTTAAAGGCCTTCAATAGGGGTGGCTTTCCTATATCTTATGCAGTGTATGGGTGACATGGCACACAGGGCTGTGTTGAACAATATGTGTGTATTGCGCACACCTGTTATGTATAAATTGAACAATGATATACTGATATTTATTTAAACTATTGGGGTGTTTAGCTTGCTGGACAGGGTCGTGTGACTGCCTAGTCCACACCTAATGCACTGTTCTATATTTCGACTCTTCAGATTTACCTGCACCAAGAAACGCAGCCTGCAATAATGAGGGGTCCCTGGGGTGTCACAACCAGTGCTGCAGCCCCAGAGGACCCTCTTCAGTACCTATGCCCTTGATACCGGGGGCACCATTTACTAGGGACTAACAGTGGTAGCTGAAGTGGTGCCATTCATGGTTAAGGGTGGGTGGAGTTCGCCTAGCAGCGATACGCGGAACTCCGCGAAGCTGCAAAAAAACTCTGCCGCGCGGAGTTCTGCGAGGGGGCGAAGTTGCTTGTCCCGCCCGTTCTTGTGATGTTTCCGCCGTACGGCAACGCGGATTGCGTGTTCGGGCGGAAATAACGCGCAAATTTCACCATGCGGTCGCGCATGGTTGCGACCATCTTGTTTCTTACTCTGTTTATGGTGCTGGGGCCTACTTTTTGATCCTTCTTTAATCTTTTCAATCCTTAATTTCTAAAACTTTTTATTCTGATCTTTTTTATTTATTATCTGTTTTCCTAAGTGTGTATTTTGAGGGTTTTTTCTACTTTTTTTGTGTGTTTTGGTGAGTTTTGTACTTTATTTTTTCTCTCTACTTCCTTCCTAATTTTTTTACTTCCTCCCCTCTTTTTTTAGGCTTTCTACATGTTCTCTATTCTGCCCCCCCCAGCATCATGGCATAGAAGGGTGCCCCAAAAAAGGCAGCAACCATTAGCCGCCTTCCTTGCGGAAGGCAGCGCACGGAAGGGGTGCAGCCCCGGGCCTTGTTTTCAGAGGTGGAGGTGGCAGCGCTTGTTTTTTGTCCAGTGCCACCGCCCCTCCACCCTGGCAGTAGGTTGCAGGCCTGGATCCGGGAAGGACTCCGGGAGCACCAGCAGCGCTGGGCGAGGGAGCGCCAGGCAGTGTATCAATGTTCTGGGGTCCGGCGCACCCAGAATCAGCTGACGCACTGGTGGTCCGACATCCTGGAACGAGAGCAGGACCTGCTGGACCTGATAGGGGTTGAGTTCGCGGGGCTTGGTGAGTAGCTAATTATTAATATTATTATTACTTGTGTGTTCCATGTTATTGCTAATATTTTTTTCCCAAATAGCAAGCATGCTGCTCACATGCAGGTAAGTTACATTTACAAATCTTATATTATGTGATCGTTATTCTAGACAGGTGTTCGGCGCTACCTAATCGTACTTGTTTGCAACTTTGCGCTCGCTTGGGCTAATTATGTAAGAACTTAAGTAATGCAGGCTAGAGAGAGACTCCTTTCCTTTGTCCTGTCAATAATATAGTGGTAGTTAGTATTAGTAATTTAGCAGCACATATCCTCTCACTTCAATTGTTAGAACCTTTTTTGTAGCTAGTACAGTGACAAGCAACCACCCAATTTGGTGTATGCATGCACCTTCTCTGCATTTAAAGACAAAATGCAGACTTAGTGAATTGGCCCGTCAAAGGGGGTTGAGAATGATTGCAAATGAGATTGCAACTTAGAAGCAAACAAAATTGGTTGCAATTTATTAGTAATTCCAAAGTCTTTGGAATATGCGGGCTAGGTAGGTTTAAGAAATGTGGAATAAATAGATAGGACGGTCCGCGATAATATGCTACTACTAGTCGATCTGATTTTGGAAAGTTCAATGTTATTGCAATTGCCGTTTCCTGTCAAAAAATCTTTTTATAGAGATTTTTTACCACCAATCATTTTTTGTCTCTTTAATTATGTCTTACATCAGCATCCAGGGGCAAGAGGTCATCCGAGGCGGGTTCAGGAGCTGGAGATTCTTCCCAGAATGAAGAACGCTCCTCAGCCAATGGTTCTGCTGGCCCCAGTGAGTCCTCCTGTTGTTAATACTAACATATATTTCCCTAACTTTTACCGCTCCTTCTTTTGAACTATTTACTTCTACCCGTTTCCTAATTTTATTTTTTTCCCAAATCCTCTCTGATCTATCCGTTTCAAAATTTTTGTTATCCCTGCATTATCCTATTTACTTATTTTCTATATTTCTAATATCTGTATTTTACCTCAAACTGTCTCTGTCTGTACTAGTCTGTCTGTAGCTTCCTTTCTTCTGGTTTTTCAGTCAGCTTTCCCTCTTCCCATATATATTTTGTGGACTGCATCATGGTGGTACTCTAAGACTCAGAGAACCCATTGGTCATGGTCACGTACTACTACTACTCTGCTGTGCAGATTGCGTGCCCAAGTAAGGTATTCTACGCATGTTTGTTGACTTTCTTTTACTTTCTCATGTCATTGCTCAATCAGTAAAACAAGGGAGTGGCCATGGTCACGTTGGACACCCGAAAGTTGTGTCTTCTTCTTCTTATCTAGGCCTAGTATTATTAGCAGCAGTTGATGGTGAACTGATTATCGTGCACCATGGCTGGAAGGAAGTATGAGGAGGAGGATGGCCCCATTGCATTTGCCAGCCAAGACCTTATGTCCAGTTGTTTACTCTTATTTCTTTTCAAAATCTCAGATTCATCAATAGCTCTAGCCACCCCAGTCCATTGCAGGTTGTCTTCTTGAGAGGCTTTTCAAAAATTGCCACCAACGAAATGCCCAACCTGAAAATGTTGATAGAAGATACTGTCTGTATCCGAATTGTAGTGATGTGTGTGGTGTACTTTAAATTTTGCTATAAAATAAATAAATAGGGGGTGCGTATCTGGCCTCTAAAAAATGTGTAATGTTTTTTCTAGCCGCACCGACCACCAGTGCTGGGGCCAGCGGTGATGGCGGCGCCAGCCAGGTAGCAGATGCGTTAGTTGTACGGGTGAGCCAGCGGCAGTGGTGAGCGGTGGTAAGTCATATTGCTTGCTTATTGACAATTAATTATATACTTGCTGCAAGGGTGTACACTGTACTGTTGAGACTTGTGAACAGTTGAACACACCCCTCTTTACTTAGCATATATAGCAGGAGTTGAGTAACTAATGGCCTCTTCTATCTTCAACTCAGCAGAGAAAGTTTCATGAAGAGTCATACCTTGATGGGTTGATGGAAAAGGAAAAGAAGGATGGAAGGAGGAAGGACGGGTGAAATGTAATATGACTGGAAGAAAAGAATGCGTGGGTGGGTGAAGGATAGATGAAAGGTGAAAGGATGCCTGCCTGCCTGCCTGGGTGGGTGAAAGTGTATGGGCGAAAGGAATCCTCCGGTGGGTTTGATGGGTCAAAGGATGCATGAGTGGTTAAATAACAAATGTATGTTGGTGAAAGGTTTGTTGAGAATGAGAGACATGTTTGGATGGATGGATATATGGATGGATGGATGGTATTCATAGGTGAAGACTGGATGGAGAGAATGTAAAACTTAAACGGTGACTGAATAGCAAAGCCAAGGGTGAAGGATAAAAATAAAATACTAGAAGAACAATGCAATGATGAATGGAAAAATCCCTGGGAAGAAGAGTAAACAAGGAATGGTTTTTTTATCAAGGTTTTTGACTCAAAGGGTTGAGGTGGTATTTCAGACTACTCCCTAGACTCACAGTAGTTTTCAAGCACAACATATATTATGTATCCTTCCTAGTAAGTACCCAGCCATCATCATCAATCGCATCCCTCTGAGTCCCTACCCATGGCATTTCGCCAGTGACACCCATGGGTGAACTATCGGCTGCATGGTTACATCGGCGGCACTGCATTGTTGGCTGCGAAATGTGCGTCTGCCTCAGTTAATGTGTAGGCCCCTTTACAAATGTCATGGCAATGCGAAAAATAAATAGTTATGTTTCCCTTCACTCCCAGTGCCCACTCATTCACTTCCTAGTATATAAGTAACTCCAGTCCTTTCCTAACTTCCTTTTTCTGTTCCAGCCTTCTATAAAATTTGGAAAAAACATTCTTTGCATGCGCCACTTTCCTCTGGCCAAGTGATATATTTTATTATTGCTTCCATAACGTATTACATCAGTTAAAATTTTTCCCTTTCAACAATTGCAGAACAAAGTGACTCACTACTAGCAAAAGCTTAGGCACTTGATGATGATCAGTGAAACGTCTACCTATCCCTCCTATTCCCTCTAACTTACCTGCAGTCGAGTAAGTTAGTAAATATTTTCATTACTGCCAAGCAGCAAATCTATTTTGTTAGGAACAAGTAATGTCAAATATGGTGATGTAGGGTGAGGCCAGGGAGTAAAGTGGGACTAAAGAGTAGGTGACTTTGCATTTTGTGGATGGGATAGTCTGTGATGAACGTGCCAAATACAATATCATGTTCCTTAATCCTTTCCCTGTACTGTAGTGCATTGCTTTTCCCATGGACAGACAGGAGGATGTCTGTCTGCATAATTGTCTTCTTTATAATTAGGTAGTAGTACCTCACGTGACGTAGATCATTCATAGTAACTATTCATCTGCCCTGTTGTAGTCAGGGTGAAATTGAGGCATTTAACAGAGTGTGGCATTGATAGGAAAAGAGATAATTGTCTAGTACAGCTGCCCCACCTGCAGACAGTAGCAAAGTAACGCGACACAACTATGTCTGTCTAGGGCGCAAGCTGAGCTGGCATGCCTACATTAATTTAGCTCAACAAGAGAGATAAGAATACTTGTATACTCCATAGTACCTAATGCCTGAAAACTCGCGGCAGCATGCTGCCAGCTAGCAAATCTCGTGGCGCCCGCGAATAGCCCTGAAAATCTCATGGGCGATCGCGAGTGCCTGGTAAGTCGCTCCTGCGCGCGCGAAAGGACATTTCGAACGCGCTAACTCAACGAACTCCACTCTGTTGCGGAGAGCGGAGTTTAACTGTAACTCCGTGTTCTCCGTGGAACGCGGAGTTGCCGAATTCCACAAACTCCGCGAACGGAGCGGAGTTTTATGCTCGGGCTTAATCATGGTACAGTGTTTGGGAAAGAGATCTGGCACTGGGAACCTGGTTAGCAGGGACCCAGTGCACTTACAGTTCAAAATCACATCAGGCAAAAAGTGGGGGCTAACCATGCAAAAAGAGTCACTTTCCTACATATGCCATTCATTTTGACATCAGATTTGACACCAGAGATGTCATTTACTGCCACATACTAAATTCCATAAAAGAACTGGGGTATACAATCTTACTTTTGCAGCTGAACTTTGCAAAGAGTCCATTCTCCCCCTGTACCTCAGTCTATCAGTTGTACTTGGGAAGTATATATTGGGGAATGTGCTATGGACACATAGTAACTCAGTGGATGAATGCATCAAGGGTTCTGTGTTTGACTTCAGAGTGTATGATAGAGGCATGCATGGTTAAACCACACGTGCCTCTACCACGCAGCCCGAACCACGAATGCGTCTGAACCAAGCATTCCTTTACCATGCATGCCTTTACCGCGTATTTTCATGGTAAAGGTATATGCGTGGCTAAGGTTGTGACCCCCTACCCCCGCCCTAAGCTACAAACCCCCTACCTGACCCCCCGCCCTGAGGTCCAAATACCCCAACCCCTCTCACCCCCACGCTGTCCCTAACCCTTAATATACACTCCCCCTCCCATCCCAGCACTTTCCCTAAAAGAACCCCAACCCCTTCCACTGCCCTTAGGCCTAAAACCCAAACTCCTATTTTAAAAAACTACCCCCATCCCTACCCCTGAGCCCTAAAAAAATGTCCCCATCCTCCCCTAAGCCCTAAAAAGGACCCCAATTACCCATTCCTCTCCCACTGCCCTGAGGCCTAAAACCCTGTCCCTTAACATACACTACCAAGACCCCCTCCTGCGCTGTCCCTAAAACTACCCTAACCCCTTCCACTGTCCTTAGGCCAAATACCCTAACCTCTCATTTTAAAAAACTACCCCGACCCTCCCCTAGCCCTGAAAACTACCCTGACCCTCCCCCAGCCCTGAAAACGACCCCCACCCCCACCAGCCCTGAAAACGACCCCTGACCCCCAGCCCTGAAAAGGACCCCCAGCCCTGAAAACAACCCCGACCCCCAGCCCTAAAAATGAGTCCAACCACCCCAGCCCTGAACACGACCCCGACCCAGCCCTGAAAAGGATCCCGACCCCCCGCCCTAAAAATGACCCGACCCCCCTAACCCATACAAACTACCCCCCCAAACCTGGCCACAGCCCCACTTACCTCACCGCGTCCTCTCTTCCTGGCGACTTCCTGCTTCCGCCTAGCTGCAGCCAGCAGCTAGACTGCGCACTGCCTTAAACACGTATATGCGTGGTTAAGGCATATGCATGGTTAAGGCAAGCGTGGTAGCACTTGCGTAGTCGGAACACGTGTGGTTCTGTCCGCATTGTTCTGACTGTTTCCCTTGACTTCATGGTCATGGGTTCAAATCCCCACAGGTCTACTTAGCCTTTCATCCTCCTGAGATTAGTAACACAATTACTAATTAGTTGTTTAATAATAATCATCCTTTCTTTGTCAATACCAAGAGATCTCATTGGGGTTGAATGTGGGCTGTATAAATATGCTTCTCCTTTTAATTTAGTGGTTGGCAGTATACTTCCAGTTTTTGTGCTTTCTAAAATTACTTGCCATGTTTGAAGTACATCGACAAACTAGACAGCAGGTACCTTTACTCTTCCAGGACATTAATATTTATTTACACTTTATTGCAGTATTTTAAACAGTATTTTGGACTCTACAAATCATAAAGCACTATCACATTGAAATATTCTTGAGTGCTACGCAAAATGCAGTCACTGTTTCTTTTCTATCTCTGACGCTTACACAATGGATGGATAAGCTTTGTTTAACTGTACAATAATAGAAGGCTTTAAGATGTGCAACTTTTACTTTTATGCTTCAAGCCATTCATTCTTCTTTAATAATGTGTTTAGAGGAATCTTACATCAAGTGTGAACTCTCCAATGGTAGTTTTGTGTCCGCGCCCAAGGCTTACTATTTTTTCTAGGTAATAAAATGAGTATCATTAATTGGATAGCAATAACTTCTGTTATATAGCTTCATAACAAATCTTGAGTGGTGGCAAAGTTCACTTTAAAAAGACGTATGTAATTTCATGTCATGTCATGTCGTGTTGTGTCGTCTTGTCTTGCCTTCTTGTCTTATCTTGCCTTGCTTTGTCTTGCCTTGCCTTACCATTCAGATATGTGCACTAATGCAAAGCTGGAGGCCCTGGCAGGAAGCCAGATCCAAATCATAGGATGTGCCCTTTTTAGGATCCTCTTCCCAGTGAAACAGAGCAAGAAGCATATTGACAGGTTTTCCTTGGCTTGCTACTCTAGAGGGAGGTGGGACAGAAATAGTCACCCAGGGGTGCATTCAGGTCATAGCTCACACATCCCAGGAGTGGTTTAACTTGTGCTGGGTAGACCATGAGCAGGATTGCCTAGACAGTCAACCTGGTACAGTGCATGTGTCTGGATTGCATGAGCTCAGAAACTAGACATGGATAATTCAACAATGGGGTCTCCAAGGTGCCCACCTCAAGGGTTACTCCTGGAAGGAGGGAAGCCGGAATGGAAATTACCCTTATGTAGAGACTACTAGCAGGTGCAGTACACAATGTGACCTCATAAAGCTCGCTATGTGCATAGCACACAATCCCTATGCATACAACAAAAAATCCAGACATAATGCCAATCAGCATATTTGCGCACACGCACACACAGAGTGAAGGGCTCCAGTAATAGGGCACTGAATGGATTTTCTTGAGTGTTGAGACCTAAGTGAAGAGGCCCTTGCCCCCATGTAATCAATCAGTCAACATTCAGTCTCCCCTCCAGCTGGTGATAGGAAAGTAGCCACTCTGCACAGTGGTTACCTATATCAAGCAATTCCCTTTGTTCTGCTGAGCTACCAAAAGCAAATAAAGCACCACTAATAATTTCAAAGATTTTAATTCTGCTGGGCGAAAAATACCTAGTCAGTCAGAAAAGTAGAAAAAAGTATAGGGTTGGCACAGGGGTCCTGGCAGTATTCGGGTTTTCAGCCTTACATTATCATGTTAAGGAAACAGGGTGTGCTCCAATGTAAGCCAAGGTGGATGCTGGAACATCACGGTGATTTCTCGGACATCCATTTTCTAGACTGTGGTATCTGTTCTGTGGGGCCTGGTGCTCTGCAGGTGGGGCAGGGGACAGCACTTGCCTGTAAAGAACAGTGTCCTTCTGAGAAATGTAACAAAACAAACATGCACTGAATCTACCAATGGTTGCTGCCACAAGTTTGAGGTGTTTATTTTAACATAGTATGTGCAAATGTGTAGTCACCATATATAAACTTTGACAAGAATTCGTAGTATTTAATGTACTGATGTAGTAGGTATACATAGGGATGCTTTCTGTTTTGCAAGTATTGATTGCATTCTGTACAGTGGGGTGGTGTGCATGCCTCGAACAATTTTAGACCTTAACTTTCTTAATGGTGTTATCAAAAAGGAATTACAGATTTTGGGGCGTGCTTGAATGTTG
Source organism: Calotriton arnoldi (assembly GCA_963921515.1). Lineage (NCBI taxonomy): Eukaryota > Metazoa > Chordata > Amphibia > Caudata > Salamandridae > Calotriton > Calotriton arnoldi. The sequence continues at coordinate 57,674 of CAWUFW010005224.1, read as the reverse complement.
CACTGCTTGACGGTCACTCAAAAAAGGGTCTCAACAAGCACTGGGGTTGCATTTTGCAGTGAGGCAAGTATATGACACCTCTTTGAAACTTAATAAAGTATCTCTAGAAAGACTGCTAAAAGCCGCATTACTTTAGAACAGAATTTAATACTGAACTTGAGTCTCGCAGCAGATGGTCTGTTGTTTCTTTCTACAGTCTTACATCTATAGACCTTATCCTATCTCAAAAAAACTCCACCCGCTATATTCCTAAAACCCGCATGAAAAATTTACCTTGAATGAATCTTTAAAATGTTCCCTCCTTTATTTGTTTTGAATTACCCTCTCCTTCCCTTTCACATTCTGCATACCTCCTCAGTATTAAGGCATGCCCGTCTTCCTTAGCATGTATTTGCATCTCACACATCCCCCAATAATGATCAAAACTAACTCATTAATGTACCACAAAGAAACTGGCATAAATACATGGAAAGATTTGCTTCAGTGTACAAGAATAGCCCCAGTACTCACGGGACTAACCACTAACTTTGGGTTACGGAGTAGAGCGCTACTCACGTAAAGCATTACAGCCTCTCATTAGGGGTAGTAAGCACTATATAAATGCAATTTCAATTCAATGCAAAGGCATAACCAAGACAAGAAAGATGCTGATCCACCCACCCTTAACAGTGAGGCTAAGCGCCTGACGTGACGGTTATTTCATCCATCTTATTACATGTGCCTTAGGATGTAATGCTATTGCAATAAGGTGGGCAGGATATCTGTCATGTTTGTGACAGTTAGCTGTCTGGCAAACTCTAAATCAGGTCCTAAGATTGCGCCAAATGTGCGGAATGGCTCACAATATTATGCATTTTCTAGTCTCCCCAGCCTAGAAGTGGTTAAGTATAAATTGTGGAAATCACTTTTGTTTATCTTTTAGTGTGAATGTATACAAACATCATGAATGGAGACTTTATATCAAAGGGCTAGAGCACAACTAATAAGAAATAATTCACAAGCTGGTCACATAACCCTCCTAAAAGGCACCCGTCAAGGGGTCCTCTCTCTCCCTTATTGTTTGCTTTCTTTTTTGAACCACTGCCCAGTATATTCATCTGAACAATAGCATCTCAGCCTCTCTTCCTGGTATTTCCAAAATAAAACTCTGTGCAGACATTACACTATTTTAACACCTGGCTTAATCAATGTAAACTTACTTTTCTGGAAAAAATTAGGAATGGAAAACATGGTTTTCTATTACTGGAAAATATGAGAAAATATGATCTGGTCATCTTGAACAGCCGACTTTCTGCTGGTGAGCCTGCCCCTTATTCGTTTCATTCTACTTCGGGGCAGAGTTTGCTTGACTATGTAATTGTTTCTTATGAGATGTTTGCGGCTTGTTTGCAATTTACTGTGTTCCCTACTGATTTGAGTGACGATAGTATAGTGGGTATAGTAGTTGTTTTCAATCCTAAGGAATTAATACCTGGTACTTCCTCAAATGGTGAGGTTGGCCTTAACAGGTCCAACGGGCGTACCTTTTGGACAGCTAGGAATATAGAGTTCCTAAGTTTTAAAATGCAAAGTGTATGTGTTGTTTCTATTGATTACTATCGGGGTGACCCTATATCCTTTTTTGAAACTCACATGGATGTTTTTCGAAATTTAGGCTTCAAGGGTGTAGGACATAGACAGTTAAAAAAGGGTAACCTGAAATTGAAGATGTTAAACTGGGAAATAAATTCTCTGATTAGGAATCAAAATCTGTGATTTTCTTCTCTAAGACAGCATGAAATATATCACTTTAAACATATTAGAGTAAGACATAAGGTGTAAGAATGTAGGAGAAAAGGGATGCGAAGTGGATTAACCTGAGGGAGGCCTCGTATTCTGGGGACTCAAGGAAGTACTGGTGTTTGGAGGAAGAGTATTGCATCTCCAGGGTGGTAACACATGCTATTTCCATTTCTAAAAATGTTTGAGTGGGGTATATTTCTAGCTTATACTCTTGCAACTCTGGGGAAGCCGACCCCATAGTCCCCAGTATAGATGCTTGAATGATATGATGCTCTCTCTCAAGCAGAGATCATTAGTTATATAAAAAAAATGCAAGAACCCCTGAAGCAATGGGGCCTGATGAGATCCCTATAGCAGTCACTAAAAAGGAGGCTGTAGCGTGGGGACTGTGCCTTAGATCACTTTTTTAATGCTGTTATCGGTCGGGGCTAATCCCTTCCTCTTAATGGGGTAGTATCATCATTCAGCTTTATAAAAAGTGCCCCAAATCCTCTCTTGCAAGCTTCCAACAGATTGCATTATTGAATGTGACAGGTAAACTCTTTGCTAGGAGTTTACTTTCCAATCTTCAAGAGTGGGTGCAAGAGAACATTATTCCCTCCAAACAAGCCGGTTTTAGGAGAAATCATAAACTACTATCAATAATATTGCTGTTCTTCAAGCAATTATCGGGAAATACCGCCTATCCTGGGGTATGCCAATGTATTTGGCCTTCATTGATTTCTCCACAGTGTTCAATAAAGTAGATCGACGAACGCTGTATAGACAGCTCATCGGTCTGGGTGTTCATCTTTTAAGGCTTATCTTTGAACTTCATTCTGATACTTGGTGCGAGATCCTCATGGAAGGAACTCAAGGTCTTTCTCGAAAGGTTGCAACTCATAATGGTCTGAAACAAGGCTGTTTGTTGATTCCCCTATTGTTCTCCTTATATATATATGATTTGCCAGGCAATATAGGTCAGGGGCAGGGGGATCCGCCGAAAATTGGCAATGTGTCGATTGCCTGTTTGTTGTATGTCGATGAAGTGGCTGTATTTGATTTACCACCTGTTAGCCTACAACGTCACCTTACCGCTTTGATGAACTTTGCAGATGCCCAATTCCTGAAAATAAATATATCTAAAAGCAAAATTCTGACTTTCTGTAAGAAAGGCACAAGAACAAGGGGGATGTTTAATTGGTACCTGGGGGAAGATAAATTAGAGAAAGTGGACTCATATCTCTATTTGGGTAAAATGTGTTCTAGCAATAGGCATCCCGCCATGTTGGCCTTTGTTCGACTAGAGTGCACTCCCAGGCAAATGCGCTTAACAGATTATATCAGTCATGTGGGAGATGTCACTTTGGTCATGTTTTATAGGTATATAAGGTTAAAATTCCATCTGCCTTAAACTATGCCTTTTGAGGTGGTGGATATGGCTTGCTGGCACTTTTTTGAGGCAATAGAGGGTCGGATTTTTCACCAGATTTGTGGTCTGAATACATTGGCAGCCCCCCATGCTCTTCTCCTGGAATTTTGCTTAATGTTGAGCTTTTAGAGATTTATAGGGCAAAATGTGTCTCCACGGCGATGTATGGTGCGGGTGTTTGGGGTTACGTTGATTTGCACACAATACAAAAAGTGGAAAATGTGTTTTTAAGATATATTCTAGCAGTCCCGAATAGCATATCTTCTTATGTTTGCCACTCAGAATTGGGCATGCCATACATTGTAGATCTTATATAAATGGAACCCATTCTTTTATGGCACAGAATATGGACATCGACAAAAACTGTACTCAATCAGGATATTTGAAAGGACAGTTTTAATTTGGAAGGGGCCTTAACCATCCCGTGGCTAAGGTACGTTCGGAATTTTATGTGCGACCTGGGCCACCTAAATTATTACACTAAGCCAAGTACCATGTCCACCATCACAAGGAAAGAGTTAAAAAAAGAGGGCCTAATGTTGTTAGAAACACTCAGGCTATCGGCAGAGATCACAAAGCCTACTGTACTGTCCAACCAACGGATTCTAACAACTTTTAATATTCAACCTTATTTAAATATTGTACTGGGTGGTTATGACAGGTTCTTGCTAACCAGATTTAGATTTGGAATTGTAAATAGACTTATAAGCTTCCCAGAAATTAATGACTGGTCACGAACGATGCATCTATGTCACCGCGATGACCATTCAGAACAATCAACTTTACATGTTGTTTTTATTTTGTAGATTTTATGATGGAGCTAGGAAAACGTGGATTGTTCCAATTTTAAATTTTTTGGGTATCAGACAATGTCGTCCTGCGCTTATTGCATTACAGTTTCTGGAAAATGAACATATAGTTTGGAGAGTAGTAATGTTTTTAAAAAGTGTACTTAATTGCAGGAAACGTATTGTATCATGAAAGTCTGGTCCTATTATGAAATATGAGATAGCAATGAAATGAATTATTTTTTATATTGGATGATCTTATTTTTATTGTGTATCGTATGTGGTTTTATGTACTTTTATGATTATTTATGACAGTAATCGAATAAAGCGTTGCTTGACTTGGCTTGGCTTAATGTCAACGTATATCTTGGTTTTGGCTGCTGTTTTGAGATGGGGAAATCTGCTCTTGGACGGAGAAGCCAGCACACTTCGTGCAGCCCTGAGGTGTGAAATATTTACCCTTCGGAAAGAAAATAGTGCCTTTTTTAGGTTGTTTGAGTTAGCCAAAGAAACCTTTGGGTTGGACTAAATCTCTTTTAAAGAGTCATATAAAAATATTTCACATAAGATAATTCAGGATAGAGATATTACCCTGCGTCAATTAAACGTGAGAAATCTGGTGGTACAGGAGAGCAATCTTGGTAGCAAACCCAACCATAACCCCTAACCATACCACAACCCTGACCTGGAATCCCTCTCATGGTATTCGAAGATTTATTCTGTTGATGAGACTAGATCTGCTCCCCCTATATGTTATTACTGGTGTTTGGGATAAAGTGCCAAAGGAGGAGAGAAGTTGCAAATTATGTCAGTTACATGTCCAAGATTTGAATCATGTAATATTCACATGTCCTGTGTTTCATAATGCACGTCGGCACTTTCTAAGACCACTCTTTCTCAAATACAATATTCAGTCCATAGCGGGGGCCCCATAAGTGTTTAATGTCTCCCCCAAATGGAATGGCTTGTGCTAAGATCTTCCAATCTTTTAAATGTTTTTTAAACCTGTATAAATGAACTTGGCTGCTGCACATATAAAAAGGTATTCTTTGGTGTACTCTACCACTAATTTAGTTGTAGGTATATTGGAGTTTTGAATGCCTTGCTCTGCACAATGCACTTTGTTTCCCTCATGGGCTACTAATTTTGAAGTAATAACTGCTGAGAAGCTTAGGAGCATCTAGGTGTTTAAGGCTTCCATCCATGATATTTGCAGAGGGTTTGGAGATTCAATGGGACTGTTTGTATTTTTATCTTGCACAATGCACTTTATTATATTTTAAAGACATTGCTTTTTTTTTTAAATATGGCATTCAACTACCGTGTGAGGATAGTAAGCTTTCAACAATTTTCTTATGAATTTGGCCAAGACAAGATATTTTCACATTTTAGATATGCCTTCATCCTTGTCAAAATGTGTACTTTCAAGTTCGATGTCTTCTCAAAGGACTAATCATGGATTATATGTAAGCTTATACCATAGTATGCACGACATCACTATCTTAAGGATACTGTCCCAATGAATTTAATCACCTTATTTTAGAGCTTTCTTTGTACAGTTGGCAGGAAGATCCTTTTTAATCATTTTTATAATCTATGAAGGAATTGTTTACATTTATGATTGTATATAATATGTTTAATGTATAATTGTGTTTTTATGTTTTGGTATGGTGTCATGCGGGTCTCTATCGAAGTACCGTCCCATAAATAAATAAATGACGAATGACAAATATAAATCTGACCTTCAAACAATAAAGACAAATACTACTCTCATGGCTTTAAGATCAATGTGTTAAATACAGTGTGTTTATTATTCAAAACTGCCTCAGAGACCCTTCAACCCTCACTAAAAGAGAACTATAGAACAGGCCATAAAAGATATCTAGGCATGTATTCTTCAGAACAGCCAGTCAACCTATTCCTTACTAATTATATCCTCTTAATGTGAAAAAGTTTCAATCTTCTTGAAGTTTGGAAGACCCTTCCGTTGACAATTATTGGTTAAATAGCGCTAATTAAAATATAAATCTTACCCCTATTTTTAATTTATTTTCAGGCCAGCGCTTGTAAAACAGATCCGTCTTATTTTGACAAGGGTTCTGGCCTTCTTTATCTAGAGTTAGCAACGTCCTTGAGTTAAGTTAACATTTTCACAAATAAATAAAGAAGAGGGTGTACTTGGCCTTCCAGATTTCCGCTTATATGGCCTCCTTTACATTACACCCGCACCGTCTCTCCATAAGGGTCTCTTAATTTGAAAATTATCTGCTAACAATTATACTTAGTAAGTATGACATACTTGACCTAGCTTGGGATATGAGAGCCCCCAAAGTCCCAAGAAAGGGAGATATAAGTCTCTGAATAATTGTTGGATTATGAGACAGAAAATCTACACTAAATATGAAATCCCTTTGATTCAAACAGAAACCTGCACTGCTGTAGCTATTTATCCGCAAGCTTAACAGAAGGGACAATTTGTATATTGTCTGATTTAGCAATAATGAAAATTGGAGACTTCTTTCAGGGCACAAGATTAAAGACCTTTGAAAACCTTTTCCCTGTGAATCTTCCCTATAACCAGTACCATTACTTTTTATATGCCCAAAACTCTTCTATTTTACATTTTTAATCAAAAGAAGACATTTATTCCTCGAGCAATTCAGTAAGAAAAACACTTTCATGGGAAAAATTAACTTATCTCTTAGTTTTTGGTATAAAGAATTCGGGTCAAAACCCAATGCTAAATGCAGTGAGATGATGTTAAAATGGGAGTGAAAAACTGACGCATGATTAGATAAATCTCATTGGGAAAGCTATTTTCGACATGGCTATTCCAGTTTGAGTTGGGCGAATTTCCATTGTGTGGCTTTTTTTAATGGATGGATTCTATACCACATGCCATACATCATAAATAAAATGCTCCCTTCTGTAGCCAATGAATGGTCCAAATGTCGCTTGGTCTTGTAGCACCTTAGCAACATTTTGGAATAGCATATTTAAGACAGTCAGCATTACTACTCAGAATGTTATTCTAGCATCCCCAAAACAGCTTGTTTGGTCTTTAGGATCAAAATGTAAAACTCTTTGGGCCAGTTGTATCAAAGGTTTTTACCCATTCTGTGTCTATGGAAAAATGTGTTCGTACATATGGCCCTTTATCTTTATTGCAATGCCTCTTGCTGGTTATTGATAACAACTTATTGGAAATCTTCAGTCAGTTCTAGGTATGAAGAGTGGGCAATTAAAATGCTGAGAACCAGTCAGCATGAATTCTCGCACTGTTAGGCCTGGCATACTTGGTGTGGTTTTCCCCTAACTTTTTCCCTTCAGACCTGTTTTTGGTGACTTAGTTTTTGCTAGCCTTAGAACTCTGCACACTTTACCGCTGCTAACCAGTGCTAAAGTACTTGTGCTCTCTCCTTAAAATATGTTGGATTGGCTTATCCCCAATTGGCTTATTTAATTTACTTGTAGGTCCCTAGTAAAGTGGCACCACCTGTTCCCGGACCTGTAAATTAAATGCTACTAGTGGGTCTGCAGCACTGAATGTGCCACCAACTTAAGTAGCACTTTAAACATGTTGCAGGCCTTCCATTGCAGCCTGTATGTGTGCAGTTTTACACTGCTTTTCCAACCTGTAAAAGTGAACCTTTTACCAGGCCCAGACCTTCCTTTTTAATTCATATGCCACCCGTAGACTAGGCCCTGGCCGGCCCAAAACGCAGGGTGCAGTGTATTTAAAAAGTTAGACATGTACTTTTACATTTTACATGTCCTGGTAGTGAAAAACTCCTACATTTATTTTTCACTACTGCAAGCTTACCTCTACCATAGGATACCATTGGAGTTATCTTAGTACATTTCATACGTGCAATTTCCATATGGGGATAGGTAACCAGTTCATGTTTGGAGTCTCTGGAATTGTAATGAAAATTAACTTATGGTGAGATCGGATTTTAAATTACAATTTTGAAAATGGCACTTTAAAAAAGTTGGCATTTCCTTGCCTTATCCATTTGGTGCCTGTATCCTATCTCTGGGTCACATGACCAGATGTAGTTAACCGTTGGGCTTTATGTATTCCTCCTAGATGGCCACACACAATGGGGAGCTTAGGTTTGACTGGATGGGCCATCAGTGGTAGGATGGGAGGGAGGAGTTGAGTCCAGCCCCACTTACACTTGACTAGGATGGATCCTGTCTCCACACAAAGGCCTACATACCCCCTGTAGTTAGTCTGGAGCCAGGTCCAGGAAGGCGGGGCGCCTGTGCACTTCAAAGGAAAGCCTCTAGAAGCTTCCCCCCTTCAAAGACACAACTGGGTATAAATATTGAACCTCAGACACCAAATCTTCAGTACACTTCTGGACCTGTGGATTCCCTGCCATGAAGAAGGACTGCTGTGCTGCTGAAAGGACTGCAACTCTACTGGACTGCTGATCTGAAGGAACTGCTGCCCTGCTGTGCTGACCTGCTACCTGCTGCCCTCCTGCATGTGTGAGAAGGACTGCACCTGCATCTCTTGAACCCAGAGTGACTCCAAGGGCTTGTGTGCTGGGTTCCTGATCTGAAGCCTCAGGGGCATAACAGGCTTCCAACAATCTCGCACCTGCACCTGCACCTGGACTCTGTCATCTGTGAGTCTACCCTGCCAAGTCGTACCACCTTAGCCCTGGGCTCTTGGAAGTGGGGTTAAGGTACTCTGGCAGCCTCTGTGGATCCAGCAGAACCAACCCATCTCCTCTGCTGTACGGCACAAACTCAAACAGAACTGAGGCATCTCCGCTGCTGCATTGATTGGACCCATTGCAAAGACCCGAAGCGCATCATAGCCCCTCAGAACCACAGCTGCGCGACGCATCCTCTGTGCAGGCCCTCGCATCCCTCATGAACACCAGCCTCAATGATGATGACAGACTTTGCATCGCGAGCACCATCGACGGGATCCTCAACGACGACGCAGACCCTTGCATTGCAGCCTTGCTGCATCTCAGGACCGATGCATCACTTTGGCTGCACAATGCATCTTCGACGTAGATCCTTGCAATGCTCCACAAACCAGGATTTAAGGTAATTTGTTCAGTGGGCCTAACTGGGTTCCTGTAGCTGGTCCACGTTCCATCGTGGTCAGCCTGAACTTGTGACTTTGTCCAGGCCTGGTACAACCAGATATCTACGGTTGGCTTTTAATTCCTTTTGGCACTATTTTCACTTAAATCGTTAAAATTACATTTCTCCTGTTTTGCTGATTTTTTTTGTCGTTTTGGTCTTCTTTTATTTATTAAAAAGCACTCTATTTTTACAATCTGATGTGGGAACCTTTGTGTGTGGTGTTTTCACTTTATTACTGTTTGAAGTGGTGCACAAATACTTAACACATTGCCTCTAAGTTGAGCCTGACTACTCTGTGCCAAGCTACCAGATGGTTGATCACAGGTTAATTTAGGGTTGGTTTATGCCTCACCCTGACAAGGATTATGGTTGCTGCTTGATCAGGGCTCACACCCCAGTCAATCACCCACCCAATTTCTTACAGGTACCATACTTAGGATGAATAGTATTTCCACACATTTTAAAAAATAGAGTAGTTGGGTACATCAGAACTGAATGAAACACCTTAGAAATGCTAAGGCTTTTCAGATCAACTCAGTGTGACAAATACTTCGGAAGTACAACTATATGTGAAGAAGTAGGGTTATTTTACTGAAATAAGTTAAATGAAAGATGTTTTGATACAATGGATGACTTATGAATAACTATAGGTTTCTTATAGAAAGCAATGACATTTTATCAGAATTAGAAACATGATCACAATGTAGATTTGATTGCTGTATTTAAAATAGGTACAGTTGTATATGAATATTTTCTGCCACTTTTTCAAAATGCAAGACATGACTTGCTGTTTAGGTATGACTGATGAATATGGAACAGTGCATTAATGGTTACACCTGATAATGTTTTTTTATAACTACTTTTCATATTTGCTTGAGATTGGGCACTTAAAATGCAGAGAATCGGTAAGTGTGAATTCTGGAGATATTAGAGCTGATTGAGACTTCGTAGATGCGCGCATTGTGATTAACTCGAAAAGATAAACGTTTCAGAAACATAGCCATATGTGAAGATGCACAGTCACTTTCTTGGTATTGGAGGTATGATTGATTTGATATTATTGATGAATTATGAATGAGGATAGGTCTATGCACTGTCACTTTATTAGAATTGGAGAGTTGTTCACAATTTAGATATGAATGACATATTAGAAGTAAGTATAGTTGTATAGTTGCATATGAATATGCACTGTCACTTTTGTAGAATTGGCGCAAACTGCTGCATCTGATTATTATTATTTTGTAGCTGATACTTGCGATATATGAAGGTACCTTTTAAGAAAAAAAATTCAAAAATAACAGATAACAAATATTTGTGATCCTTAATTTCTCTAAAACTACTGAATGGATTTACAACAATTCACAAAAAGCACACTTTCTGGACTAGCTTTTTGCCAAATTTGATGTAATTGCGTTCAGCATTTTTTGTGATATTGCATTCCAAAAAAGTCTATGGAGGATACATGGAGATTTTTTGTTTTGGGACCCCATCTTATTTCGCCCCTGCTTGACTGATCGCCTTGAAAACTTTCCATGCTCAAACTAAGCAAAATAGAGCACCTTTTTGGAAAGTTTTGTGAGGACTCATCACACGACACAAACATTATTAGCAAAACAAAAAAGGCATTTCCCATGGAAACGCAGACCTAACTATAACTACCCAGTGGTGGTCGTGTATATATGTGTGTGTGTGTGTTTGTGTGTGTGTGTGTGTGTGTGATTGGCTTGTTCAAATGTCAGTCAGTTTAGATTTATCTTTGTGATGAGTCATTTTTTATAATTTTTTGCAACCAAATGCACACCACCTTTAGATGGTGGCATTTCTACTTTTTTATACTTTTAAACTTTTTATACCTTTCGCATATGTTTACAAAAAAAGCAATTTCAGACTTGCCAAGTCCTGACCTATTGCCTTTGCCAATGCTTGTTTGCTGTATGTGTGTGTTTGCAAGAAAGAGAGAGCAGGAAGTAAGACTATACGATAAAGAGCTGGTTCACTTCCTATCTTGCATTATTCTCTAGTGAGTTTTCACTTTTGTGACACACTTTTCCCCCTCACTCTCCCTGGCAGCTGATGTTCATCATCACTGTAATGGTAAGGACACCTTACTGACTGCCGGCTAAGTATTACTTTTGTAACAACAGGAAGTGATGATGGCATATGGTATGAAATGAAGGTATTGGGTATGAAGTAACAAATATCTAAATACTTGGCTTGACCAATGCGGAGCAGGAGACACCACAGTCAATAAAGTACATTCAGGCATCTTAATATGCCCAATATGTGTATAGAGGCCCTTTTCTTCAATCAAAATTACTTGCAACAGTCAAAGTATCATAACAAAAAGTATTATCTGCATGTTCCTTTCATTCCTACTGCATCATTGATGAGATAGAGGTGCTGGGTCAAATGTACAGAAATGTACAGGAAGACATATGCACGATTTTTTGTGCATGACGTTCCTAAGCATTACTGGCGAATTGCACATGCCATGCCATTTACCAAGGGGATTTGTTCACTGGACATAGGAACAGTCTTACTCTGCAATATATTATGAAAGACACAAAATTACACCAGTATATCAAAAATCCAACACAGGGAACCAGAGATATAATTTTTGGGAGATTTAAGGCAAAAAGGCCAATGAAAAGTAAAGTGCCAATCAAAAGTCACAGTTTGCAGTTGGACGGGGCCTAAGTGATTTTAAGCCAACTGCGATGGAGTGTGGGTCAGATAAAATCAAATACTGGGACCTGGAGGTATGAAGTGTTAAAGGTGTAAGGCAAAAAGTGCCAAGAAAAGTAAACCGCCAATCACAAGTCACTGTTTGCAGTTGACTGGGACCTAGCCACAATTTCAGACCAACCACGATGGAGTGTGGGTCGGGTACACCAAGCAGGTCCTTTGCGGTTAAATATATTTCTTCTGACTAACTTTCTGATATGGAAGTTAAAATTCTCCAGCTGGGCAAGGTTGCAAGCTAATAACTGTCACAGGGCCAGATGTATCAAGCATTTTTCCAGTCGCAATGGACCGATTCTGCGAATTGGGCCGTTTGCGACCGGAAAAATGCATTTTGGTTTGTATCATTCCCAAATTGAGATTTGGTAACATGTTACTGAATCGCAGTTTGGAATTTCAAATACATACCGATTCGGTATTAGGTAGGGGCTTTTTTAGGGCGTCCCTTACTAATACTGAATTGCAGTGGTATGTAAGAATGTTTCGCGACTGAAATGTGGTCGCTAAACATTCACATTTTACCACCTACTTCAAGTAGGTGGTAACCCATTAACAAATAGGAAGGGGTCCTCAAGGGACCCCTTCTCCTTTGTGACTGTTCGTAAAAATGTTTTTTAAGAGCAGGCAGTGGTCCCACAGTGTTACATTTCCTATTTATCCCTTTTTATCTTCCCTTCTTTCCTCTTCCTTCTTTTTCCTCTTTTGCTCTTTCCCCTCTTGGAACATGGAACCATGTACCTGCGTTGTACGTTTTGGATTCCATGTTCCAGAGTTCTGATTTGACAGTTACTGCTTCTTCCCTGCATCGTTGGATGTGCTGTGCCGTTTCTTCAATAAACTTAATTTTTACTTACATTTCTGGAACCTTGCATCTTTACAAGTGGCGACGATTATTTGAGGACTTCGCATGCTACATACCTACTGCGGCACAGGTGCAGCGGCGTCCTCCGGACCCAATCCTCATTTTCTGCATGCCTTTCATCCACCGGAAGAGTTTTGGTTGATTCTGGTGAAATTCCGAAGAACCCTGGTGAAGACCGCATTGTTTTCACTCTTCTGAGGTGTGTCCAGCGAATTTTGTTCCTTTTGGCAAGTTTCTCGACTTCAACGGCCATCTCCGTCTCTGCCCGTTGTGACGTATCCTTTGTCTTTAGAACGGTTGCCCAGACGCCCAGACGTTTTCGTCACTACGTTCCTGGCTGCGTGTACTGCTGTTGCTGTTGCTTGGATACCACAGCTTTGACGTTCTTCCCTACGCGTCACATTGGTTTTGCTCTTCACGTCGACCACGTCGTGCGTCATCACGACAGTGGCCATTTTGATATTCACAGAAAATTTCCTGATGGCGGAAGAAACCATCATATTGTAAGAACAGTGAGCTTTTATTTTTGCGAGCGCTTTTCACTGCTCTCAGTTAACAACAACAGCATCTTATTCGTTCAGCAGTCGGCTTCAGTGTTTACTACGGTAGGATGCCTGTTCATACTACGGTGACAGGCACACCATATTTTACTATTATAATGTGAATTTTTGGATACTTTATTCTCAGCCTGTTTTTACGGTGACAGGCACACTTTGACTTTTATACACCTTTCATGCAAAAGATAAACATTTTAACCATTTTAACCATTCATCTTAAAGCTGTTTAGGGTGTTCCACCTCTACTATTATTTCTCTCTGACAGCCATTAATTTATTCTTTGCATTTATTGTGTTCACATTATTAGTTTACAGTTATTTTATAGTATTGTGTTTAATATATTATTACTATGCAGTTTGATCCACCAAGTAAGTTCCTGCAGAGTAAAGGAGAACCACCTATTCCGTGGACAAGGTGGAAAGAGGAGTTCATCACTTATTTAAAAGCTATTGATGGTGAACGCATGTCTGCTGAGAGAAAGAAGAATATTTTTCCTTCATTGTTTAGGTTCTGAGGGTCAAGTTGTTTACAGGACTCTCCCTCCTGTCAGGTCTGGGGGTGATTATAATGTCTACGATGAAGCTATTTTACACATTGAGAACAGTTTTAAACCTACTACTAGTGTTGCTTTAAATAGGTTTAAGTTTTACACTAGAGCACAAGAAGAGGGAGAGTGTTTTGATGATTTTCTTACTGCCCTTCGTGCATTGTCTTTGCATTGTAACTTTGGTTTGATCACTGATGAGATGATCAGGGACCAAATCATTGTTCATGTGAGAAGTAAAAAAGTCCAAGAACAACTTTGGATTTTGGGTGACCCTAATTTGGAGACTGCCATCAGCACTGCCAAAGCTTTAGAACAATCGGGAAAGTGGATGAAGTCCCTCAGCAAAGAGAATAAGCCTTCCATTTCAAGTGAAGTCAACAGTGTCACGCCTAGTACTTCTAAAGGCCCATACAATACTAATTTCAGGAGTAACCCTAATTCCAAAAGTTTTTACTGTTACAGATGTGGTAATCCTGGTCACATAGCCTCTTTTCCACGTTGTCCTGCCATTGGGAAAGAGTGTAGTAAATGTGGACGCATGGGCCATTTTTCTAAAATGTGCAAGGATACTAATACGAAGAAAGGTTTCTCTTCTGCTTCGTCTTCCAAGTACTCCAAAGTGAAAATTTCTTGTATTTCTCACGATCTATCCTTGGGTGATGATATCCAGTCTGAGTTAGAGACTGGAATTGCAGTCTCCATTCGTGACTCATTCAATCATTCTAAAGCTGACAAGATTGGTCCACCTAAATGTATTGTTTATAATCTTGGAAGGAATCTTGAACTTATGGCAGACTCTGGGTCACCTTGGACAATTATCATGAGGCAATACTTCTTGGAATCTTTTGGGAACTTACTTGATCTGAGTTCTTTATGCAAACCTGATATTGTGGCACAGAACTTTGATGGATCCAATATTGACTTTATAGGTTTCAAAGAAGTACTCATTGAATTCAAAGAGAGCAGTGCTTTTATTAAGCTTTATGTAGCTCTCAAAGGTGTAAATGTGCTGGGGTGGCGTGACCAGGTCAAACTTGGTATTGTGTTAAATCCTATGGAGAAAGAACCTGTGTCTGTTCTTGCTATAACTGCTTCCTGTGCTGATGATTTTACTAAATTATTTCCTGATGTGTTTTCTGAAGAACTTGGTAAGCTTAAAGGTTTCAGCCCTAGGATAAAAGTAAGAGAAGGATCGGTACCCGTCAAGCAAAAGCTTAGGGGGGTCCCCATCAGTGTTAGGGCCGAGTTCAAATCTATGTTGGATGATATGGTTAGTGGTGGTATTATTGAAGAGATTGAGTCATCCGAATGGGTTTCTCCAATTGTTTTGACACAGAAGCCTGACAAAAGCCTTAGGTTGTGTGTTGACATGAGAGCGTTGAATGCCAACTTGGTTGCTGATTGCCACCCACTCCCGAATATCAACGAGATGGTGTGTATGTTGGATGGTGCCTGTATTTTTTCCACTCTTGACCTTCGCTCTGCATACCACCAAATTGAGCTCACTGAAGACTCCAAACTTTTCACTTCATTTATCACTCCTCATGGATTGTTTCAGTTCAAAAGGATGCCTTTTGGCATAGCGTCGGCGGCATCCGTTTTTCAAAGAGCCATGTACCACATATTTAAGGATGTTGGTAATTTTGTGAAATGCTTCCAGGATGATATCCTCATTTTTTCTAAGAGTGAAGGTGATCATTTCCAACATGTTAATGAAGTTTGCCTAAGGTTGAGAAAGAGTGGTTTGACACTTAAAGCTGGCAAATGCAAATTTTTCCGCAAATCGGTGGAGTATCTTGGTCACACTCTCTCGGGTGAAGGTGTGGTGCCCAAAAAGTCTTTGGTTGATGCCATTATCAATGCACCTTCACCTTACAACAGAGAGCAACTTCTCTCTTTTGCTGGTCTGTGTGAATACTATAGTAAATTCATACAGAATTTTGCCACCAAGATGGAGCCCCTCAGAGAATTGATCAGGAAGTCCACCGAGTTTGTTTGGTCTGACAGACAGGAAACAGCTTTTAAACAAATCAAAAATGAGTTTGTGAATGCTCCTACTCTCAAGTCTTTTTGCTTAAATAAGAAATGCATCATTACTGTTGATGCCAGCCTTTATGGGTTGGGAGGAGTACTTAGTCAGTGTTCTGGGAAGGAAGAATGGTGTGTAACGTTCGCATCTAGAACTCTCTCGGCTACTGAAAGAAGGTATGCTGTTATTGAAAGAGAGTTATTAGCATGCATTTGGGCCATAGAGCATTTTCGCAACTATGTGTGGGGAAACAGGTTTCTTCTGAGGACGGAACATAAACCCCTCATCGGAATTTTATCCCCGGGGGGGATGGAACTCTACTGCTCGTATTGCTCGGCTCACATCCAGACTACAGGAGTATGATTTTGAGGTTGTGTATGCCCCTGGCAGGTGTAATGTTACTGCTGACTTCCTCTCCAGATTGCCTTGCTCTGATGACTGTACACTTCATGATGAACAAGAGGTAGACATAGTTGCCACTGTTAAAGATTTTGTCTCAGAAGAATTTTTTAGTCTGTCTGAATCCGAATGGATGACTGAAATGAATAACAACGTTGTGTCTCAACTTGTTCTTGACTGTTTAAAAAAAGGGTGGCCTAAGGAAAAATCTGCCTCTGCTGAAATTGCCCCTTTTTGCCAAGTTTCTGACAAGATTGAGGAGGATGGTGGTCTACTTTTCAAAGGGGGAAAGATCATTCCTCCAGTTTCTATGCAAAGTAAGATTTTGTTGCTTGCCCACCAGGGACATTTTGGTATGTCCTCTATGAAACGCCTTATTTGGGCTAATTTTTGGTGGCCTGGACTTGACAAAATGGTCGATAGAACTGTTAGGGAATGTCCCAAGTGCATAAGTAGTGACAAGATGCTAAAGGTTTCCTCTGCTCCCCTCAAACCTGTTCCGTGGCCTGAGTTTTCGTGGCAAAAAGTGGCCTTCGACATTTCAGGCCCTTTCAATCATCTACCTTTCAATGCACGTTTTGCTCTGGTGATGGTTGATTACCATTCTAAATGGCCAGAAGTTAAGTTTGTGGCAAGTGCCACCACTCAAGTCATTATTACTTTCTTCAAAGATGTTTTTGCGCATGAGGGGCTCCCCCGAGGTCCTTGTGATGGACAACGGGGTACAACTCATATCACAGGAGATGGAGAGTTTCCTATGCATGTGTGGAATTAAGCATTTAACCATATCTCTTTATGAGCCAAGGGAGAATGGCCAAGTGGAGCGATTCAACCGGGTTCTAAAGGATGGCATTGATTCTGCTTGTAAGTCCAGTGAGTCCTGGAGGGATGTGGTAAGAAAAAGGTTATGGATGTACCGCATCACCCCCCACTCGGTTACTGGAGTAAGCCCTTTCAGACTTTTGAAGGGCAGAGAACCCATTTCTGATATTTGTCCGTAGTGGATCAAAAAAGTCAACAAGGCTGTCGATGGTATTGATTTGGATCTTGTTGCTAAGCGTGTGGAAGTTAAGCAGGGCAAGATGAAAGCGTTGTTTGACTCCAACATGAATGTAAAGGTTCCTGACTTTACTGTTGGTGAGTGGGTTAGGATTAAAAACCTGGGTTTTTGGCCAAAGGAATTTCCAAGTTCGGTCATCCAATTAAAATTGTTAAGGTTTGCAAGAACTCTGTGATTACTCAGGATGGAAGAGTGTGGAATGTGAGAAGGGTTGCTAAGTGCAAATCTCACGAGCCCACCACGGACAGAGAAGATGATTTTCCATTGTGTTCTCATTCTGCCCAATCTGTAGTGTTGTATTCCTCTTAGGGTGTCCATACAAGGGCTTTCCTGTATCATGTCCTTATATAGGCACAATTCGCCCTGCCCTTATATAGGCATAAAATCCCAGTCCTTATTTAGGCATTAAACCGTGCACTCCAAATACAGGCATGGTCTCCGACATCCGTCCACCCTAACGTCACAACGAGTTCTTGAAGAACAGACCCTTAGGCTTCGGGAGTTTCCCTAGCACAGGACTATTGATTTCTTCAAGGACTCATCCATTATGCATGAACCGTTATACCTTAGGGGTTCATTCATGACGTCTTCCGCTGTCCGATTCACGTCAATGCTAACATTATGAGGTACCTCTCAGGTATAAATATACCTTCCCTAGCCCTTGTAAACTAGAGGAGACCTCGACTTCAGAGGAGCCCGTTTCCCGGCCTGACGCACTGAGAAGACGCTGTCATCCCTGCACGCAGAGAGTCCAGCTTCCAGTGATCTGACTTCCCTTGCGGGGTGTTGGAGTTCGAATCTGGCAAGAGATTCCCACCTCTCTCATTCTTAAGGTATGGAGCTGACTAGAACCTAGAGGGACTCTTGGCATACTTGGCATACTAGGCATACTAGGCATACTAGGCATACTAGGCATACTGGGTGTAACATACTCTTAGTATACCATAGTAAGGAATACTTCACCTACTTCATACCTCTCCCTACACCTAGGTTAGGTTAGGTACATTGGGGTAGAACTAGTTTAGAAACGCATCGTACGAGTACTCGCATTTTTAGTCTGTGTTATTTATGTAAATGAATATCTGCTAAAGATAATGCTATCGCAGTACTATTTATTTCTACTGCTTACGCTGTACATTATTTATCTCGCATACTGTCTTGTGATCATAACAGCACATATAACTTACACGAGAAACAAGACTGTTCAATAAATCTTTTATTGAAACGCCCGTCTATTCTTTCTGTGTAACTTTGAGGAAAACTAAGCATGCACAATTGAGCTGAGTAAAACGGTTATCTATTGTTTCCACGACTCTGGGACACGTTCTGATTCTAAAGGGAAACAAAGTTGTCATGTTTTGCGGCTGCCAGAAACTACTCCCTTCTTGTTATCCAAGGAGTTTCTAGTGGCCTCTGAGCTAGCTGGCACAAGTAATTAAGTTTAATATACTCGATAGGGACATACTGACCTTAGTCCTATGTCAAACCTATAGGGGATATTATTCCAATGCGCAGAGTCTATTAGGGAAATAGGAGATACACTACATGGCGCCCAACGTTTGGTAAGGCGGTAATTTAACGCTAGATACTGAGTAACTCAGCTGTGCTTTTTCTCTCAGAGACTGTAGGAGAGTAGGATCTGCCTCTTATGTTGCCCCCACTTTTTTTCTGATGTTTACACTGGTTTCTGGCTATAGTCAGGCTGGGACCCTGCTAATCAGGGCCCCAGCCTCTCTGTTCTCTCTAAACGATTTGGAGTGCCCTCTAGGTGCACTAGTGATTGGATACTGTGGTACCTTATGAGTCCCTAGTATATGGTACCCTAGGTACCAAGGGCATAGGTACTCCACAGGCCTACCAGGGGCTGCAGCATGTATTATGCCACCCCTGGGAAGCAGACTAAATCTGACACCACAGGCCTGCTACTGCAGCCTGGGTGAGGTGGTGTTAGCACTCCTCACTGAGATATAGGTTCCCTATATCTCTCCTACACACACATATAAACCTATCAGTCACCCCTAAGGCAGGCCCTATCAATCCTGAGGGCAGGGTGCTTGGCTTCTATGTGAGGGGGTGCCTCTGCCTGAGCAGGGCCCCTCTGCAGCTCTCAGAGTCCATTCTCTGGTGCTGTTTGTGGATGCGGTTAAACCATATACTTTTAAGTGCATTATATCCTCGCGGTAAAATGCTAACTTTGGAATGGCTGCATCGAAACATGTCGTGTTTGGTGTCAAACACCTTGGAATACTACCCCCTCCCACCAGTCCTGGCGGCGGGGGTAGCATTCCACCCTTCTAGAGGGATAGACATGTACCTACTGTGGAAACGCGGTAGAATCCTGCAGAGCCCTGGCATCACAAAATGGATGCCACCAGTCACAGACACTGGGCTGCCCTCCTGCTGATGACCAACACTCGCAGTGGAGGAAGCCCAACAATAGATATCCTGTCCCAAGGGGGTGTGACCACCTCCCAGACAGGGTTTAGTGTATTGGGGCTGGGTGGGTGCACTCTTAGAGTGTTATGAAGTCCTGCACTGGGGGAGCAGAAGGCTCCTCTGTGCATATGCCAGTTCAAACCGGCTCAGGGGCTACCTGCCCCTGCTCTGGCGTGAAACTGGACAAAGGGAAGTGGGTGAAGCCACCCACTCCCCTGACCCTCCCATAGGTAGGGTCATAGAGCTAGTCCCTCCCTTTCTTTTAGTATAAGAGGGGGAACCTGTGCATTGCACCCTAGATCTTCCTGGACGACGCTCTACAAGAAGAATCCCGGACCTTCGACGTTCCACTACCTTTGGAAGACTGAAGAATCTCCCTTGGAGTCAAGGAGTGACTCCCCTGCTTGGCAGGCACCAAAAACTACAAACGACGGTCGCAAACTACGCCGCTCCCGCCGGAGTCCGAAGTCCCTGCAGCCCAAGAAGTAGATTTCCTGACTTCTCAAAGGCCATCGTGAGTCCCCAGCGAAGCTGAGGCCAGTGGACCCCAAGAGTAACGAGGAACCGCGACCCCTGTGTACCGTGCACTATTGTCAAGTGCAACCCCTTCACAACGTTCCACGAACTTGTGCTTTGGACCATGTGTGGTCCCAGCCTCCAGCCGGAATCCCTCCTAAGATCAGAGGTCTACCACGTCCCGAGTGACCGTGGGCCCCTGTGAGAGAATCCTCCTGAGGCGTCTTTGCGATCCATTGCCAGCTGACTTGTGGGTCCCCAGAAGACTTCCTAAAGAAAGCGAAGAGCTTCCCTGGTTGCTCCAGGCCTGCCCTGACTTACCCTCGCTGGGTGAGTTCCACAGACCTTGCTGGTCTGCGCCATTGCCTCTTCGCACTTTCCCCGAGACTTGCTGTTGCCAAGGCTTGTTGGCTCAGATTGAGTCACCGACACCGCAGTAAGCTGCAGACATCGTGGGACACGCCGAATCCAGCTCCTGGTCATCGTCGACGCCCCCTGGACCTCGTGGCTGAAGAGTCAAGGCACCCGTGAACGACCTGAACCCTGCGACGACGGTGGGCATTCATCTTCCTTGCCCCGAGTCACTGCCAAGTGACTTTGAACACTGTCCCCTCTGCTTTCAGGTCTTCCATCTTCCGAATCCAGGCTTGGATTCCACCGGACACTTCTTCGGACTTCACAAGCAGCAAGTCTTCATTGTCCTCCATTGAAAACGACGCCGCGACCCGACACCAAAGGACACCTATGCACCCGGCTTCCCTGGGTGAGGTAACTCCAGCACTACGGTGCTCCTGTGGGTGTGGGCCCTCGAACTACTTACCCTGTAAGTGACTTGCTTGTAGGGTCTTCCGAAGTATCCTAAAACTCTTAATTTCCAACCGCGACTTGCCCCATTGAAGTCAACGGCGATTCGCGCCTGTGTATCCACACTGCACGCGTCCCCTGTGGGTCCTTTACTTACCTGCCGTGGGTGGTTTCGTGAGGCCCCAGCACTTCTGAAGGCCCTAGGTCTTGTCTCTTTGCAAGTCGTTGTTTCTAAGTCTCTTTTTTAGTATATGGTCTGGTACGCCCCTAGGGCCCCAGCCATATTTGTGCTTAACTTATTGCAAAACGTTGATTTGTGCATATGTCCTTGACTTCTAATCTCATAAAGAGATTAGTAGAGAGTTGTTAATAATAATACATATATATTTGATATATATACCTGTGTGGTGTCTTTTCATTTGGTGATTCAAGAGATTGTGTGGTAAAACAAGCTGCTTTACTTTCCTTCAAGACTTAGCCTGAAGGCTGCTCTCCACAGCTACCACTAGGATAGCTTTCTATAAAGGTTGTCTTAAACCTATCTACCATAAGAGTCGAATTGTTCTGGTTCAAGGTGTCCACTTTAATTAGTGAACAGCATATACCAGGCCAACTTCTCACAGAGACCCTTACCCATATACTCCAAAAGACGTCTGGAGTGGGTAGGGTTAAGTATCCACCACGGCTACATAGGGAAACACCCTATATATTAGCTGTTTGGTTTGCTCAATGTTGAAGGATACAGTGTTCCAAAATATTGTGCACCTTATCTTTTGCTTCCTTGAAACTTGTTCTAAAAAAAAAAAAAAAAAAAAAAAAATGCCTGGCTCCGACACTGAGACCGGAAACGGTGGTGCTGCGGATCAGCCAGCTGCAACAGCTTATAATATCACAGGTTTTATTGAAACCGAGGAGGGTGTTATAGACATCCCTCAAAACTTAAGAAGAGCCATCACTCTAAAACTTATAAAACACGGTCTGCCACCAAGAGGCGGTAGAGCAGTTTTCGAGATAGAGGCACACGAATCTTTTCAGACAGAGGTATTCTATTCATGGGTAATATTTCCTGAATCAAATACAGTAACACACACGTTTCACTTCTACAAAGAAGATGATCCACCAGAGGAATATATTCCTTTCAAGGATATTGAAATTCCATTAACATACCAGGAGCATCAGCTCTGGTTTAAAGGCGCCCTAAAACATCACAGAAACATTACCAGGCTCGGTCCACTAGGTAGACCAGGAGCAACATGGCCGATTCTAGCCGGCTATACACCTCATCCTGACATTGAAGAAATGTCAGACGAGGAACTACTTGTTCAACTACAAGAAATAATAAAAATCTACAGACAATTGGTCCAATATGTCATGCGGACTTTCACAGTCCAACAACCATTGACACTTCCAAATCAAACTCCTCAACAGGGGAATACACTAAAAATTACACCACAGACTATTTACGCAGTCATGGGTAAAATGCCCACAAAACGTGAGCAAATTCCATTCTGGATAGCTCAAAAATTACTCAAATCGAAGCAGTATTTCCAAATACTAGCCCGTATGAAAAACACAGAATCCTAACAATCAGTTTACCAATGGGGATCACACCACAACTGGAAGACTGTACCACTTGGGGCTCAGTCTTTGCTGCCATCTATACTAAAACACATGGTATTCCATCAATTGCGGTAATACCTGATGTCCTGAAACAAATTCAAAACGAATACGGGGCAGAGCCTGCTCTGAATTTAGGTATGAAATTACTGAAAAATTTCGACCAGGTCTCAACAATAATATTATCTAATATTAAAGGGGAGGCAGCAGCAGTGGCGATCCGCCAACGATTAAGGGAATTCGATGTTACAGAACATCATACTGAACTACCCAGAATAATTGAACAATCTTATGCAGAATTAGGCAGAGATAGTTTGGGTGGAAGACCAGTGAAGCCAAAACTATCTGAAAGTCCTGAGAAGGACTCAATTAAACAAACTCCTACATCTTCTAAAAAGAAGTGGAAGTCTAATAAACAAAATTCAAACGAGAAACGTTCTCAATCCCGAGGTAGGTCTCCTCAAAAGGAGCCCTCTGAAAGGAGGTATAACCTCAGGAATAGGGATAATTTAAGAAAACCTGACAGGTATCAAGATACTGATACACGTTCCTCTCGTCCCTTTCAGATCTCATCACAGACTTCGGAAAGAAGAGGACGGACAGAACATAGAGAAGAACGTGTGAAGTCCAAAGAAGATAAACACGCTCCAAAAAATAAAACAAAACCTCAATTCTCCAAAAAGAAAGTAGCAGGTCTAAAGATCAGACATGCTGAGAATACTGAGAACACAACTCAAGAACGGAGAATGGGCTCAGACAATGCTGGACAGTGCAGCAGAAGTCACAATAGCTCGCCAGAACCTGAAGGAACTTCTGGAGATAGTGGACTTGAATGAGTACATTACAGTTGAGACTGTGGACACCAGGGTTAGTACTCCACAAAAGTTATATGAAATAACACTCCGGATGGAGGGAGACCAACCTAGACAGGTGAAAGCACTCTTTTGGGAAAAACTTTCAAGGGGCTATGACATACTTCTAGCAGAAAAAGACTGGCCACCACAGTTTATCAGGGAGTGCCCACACGGCGAGGACATTATTATGCCTGCCTTCTCCAACCAAATTCCAATTCACCTAAAATATACATATGCCAGGAAATGGGCAGTAGCCCAGGCCCCAGCATTATATAAAAATCATGTAGGATGGGATGAGGACTCACCTCACCATAAAATACATCTGAAACATGAACCAACTGCACAAAGGCAGTATCCAATAAAGCAAGAAGCTAAAAAACAGGTCAGGGAGATCTTGGATCAACTTGAATACCAAGGGGTGATTGAAACATGCACCTCCTCAATGAACAATCCTTTGTTTCCTGTCTCCAAACCAGACAACACCTATCGTCTAGTTTTGGATTACAGACACTTAAACACTTGTTGTAAAACATTTGCAGTGCAAAATGCACATAGCACAGCATTAATGAATAACATTGTGCGTAAAAAATATAAAGCCACATTAGATATCTCAAATGGTTTCTTTTGTCAAAACATAGCACCTGAAAGCAGGTACTTAACAGCATTCTCCATAATGGGGACCCAGCGTCACTTTTGTCGACTCCCACAAGGGTTCAAGAACAGCCCAGGTTTATTCTCAGCGAGGGTAACGGAGTTACTACAAATTTATGACAATGAGGCATTGTCCTATGTCGATGACATCTATCTGACAGACGATGACCTGGACACACACTTGAACAGGGTGAGCACCATTATACTGGGCTTCGCCTCTGAGGGCTACAAGTTCAACTTTAAAAAGTCCCGAATTGCCCATCTCAATGTCCTATTTCTGGGATATGAGCTTTCAAGTGACGGCAAGAGCTTGGCAGCTAACTTTCTAGAGAAATGTGCGCTGCTCCAACCTCCAAAAACGCTAAAAAACTTACAATCTATCCTGGGTTTCCTAAACTTTGGTAGAACTTACATTCTAAACTACGCAGAAAGGGTTAAATCTCTATATGCATTAATCAAACCTGAGTTTTCAATCAAAAATTGGACACAAGAACACACAGAAATCTTGCGTTCAATACAGGCTAGCATGTTAGCAACAAATCACTTACAAACACGCGTAAGTCAACGCAATTTGGTGATCCGAATAATTTCGGGTCAATGCGGATTCACCTACTTAACCTTCAATGAGGGTGAGAAAATACCAATTGCATACAAATCTCATTTGTACACACAAGCGGAAATGCGCTTCAGTTCAACTGAAAAAATTCTGACAGCAGTTCAAACTGCAGTAGCAAAAGAAAGAGCCCTAGCACAAGGGAAACGCATTATTGTTGTTACCCCAGTACCTGCATTAGAAGCGGTCACAAAAGCAAGCATTCCAAATGCTAAAGCATTACATCCAAGATGGATACAATGGGTTAATTCTCTTGCTGCAACAGATGTTGAATATGTTTTTGATCCTGATCTAAAAACACAAGCGTTCCTGCAATATGAACAAGAATGTCCTCTGCCCACTGAAATTCTGCCTCTCGATCAGTACGAATTCATAATTTACACTGACGGATCGGCACAACCCGCAACAGGGGGTAAGCAAGCTTACAGTGCAGCGAGTGCAATCATTAAAGGTCACATGCGAGATGGCATCTTCAGACCTATGGTCACAAAAACTCAATCTCTAGGAGATTGTACAGCTCAGCGAGCTGAGCTACAAGCATTTAAACTGGCATTTGAAAGTACAGATCGAGAATTCCCCACACTAATAGTGTGCGACTCCTTTTACTGTGTACAGTCGTATAATGAATATATACAAAACTGGCTTGAAAATGGTTTCAAAGATGCGAAAGGTAGCACAATAACGCACAAAATGCTTTGGGAACAAGTAGTTCAGTTAAAAAACGAACTACCAAAGGCTCAGGTGATCCACACACTGAGTTATCAACGTGATGGCGTTCACGTTGCAGGGAATTCATTGGCTGACGAAGCCGCAAAGGGGGCTGTTCAGACGGCTTCCGTAGCTGCGATCACTCGTTCAAAAACAAAAATAGACGGTGAAATATTGTTGGCTGTCAATGCTTCAAGCAAGGGCAGCAGTGCAGCGTTACCAAAAAAGTTTCCACTCAAGTACTCTTATGTAATTGATGCGAACAACGTTCCTTTTGCTCGAATCCCTGGAGTGGGGGATAGGGTAATTGCAAACAAGGAACGCAGATTAGGACTAATCCTAGCAGCACACGAAGGGATAGCTTCTGCCCATGCAGGTGTTTCTGCAACAGTATCTTTACTCAAGCAAAGATATTGGTGGCCTGGCATTAGGAAACAAACTAAAAACTATGTTTTGGAATGTGATATTTGCCAACAGATGAAAGTGTCAACAGTGAAACGTCCTGCGCGGACACCCCTGTTAATTTCAGACAAACCATTAGCTTGTGTTTACCTGGACCACTGCGGTCCCTTGCAAAGGGACGGTAACTATAAATATATCATGGTTGCAGTGGATTCATGCTCTAGGTTCCTATGGATATGGCCTCATCGCTCGGCTGACGCTCGAACTGTTATAAAAGATTTGCGAGTCTTTATCGGCACATACGCAATAGGCACGCTACATTCTGACCAGGGCCCTGCGTTTAGCTCTCGGGCTTACAAAGAAGCCATGGCCAGTCTGGGCGTTGCATTGCGGTACTCCTCTCCATTCCATCCTGAGGGAAATTCGGTTGTGGAAAGGAAAACCGGGACATAAAGCAGTCTATAACAGCTAGGGTATTAGGTTCAGGTGATGGGTGGGTCAAACATCTTTATGGGGTCCAATGCTCATTGACAACCTGCCAAGAAGTTCTCTAGGGGGGGTCACTCCATATGAGGTCCTATTTGGGACAAGAATGTGGGTACCAGATCTCGATGACGTAGGCACAGTGGTGGAAAATAAAACATTTGATATCAAAGATCGTTTGGCTGTTTTACAGGGACTGAATGAGTTAAGAATGAAACAAAGCAACGTATTCCTACAGCCAACCACCACTGGGGAAAAACCGGCGGTCCCAGCAAGGCCTGTCTGGATTCCAAAAGTTGGGGATCTAGTCAGAGAAAAAATTGCGGACAAGAAGGAATTTGGACCTTCTTACAGACAACCAGTACCTGTCCTAGCAGTTCAAGGAACAAGAACAGTACTTCTGCCGCCCCTTGATGGAAGAAAGGAGAAAAGATTTGTGTCCATCGACCTCATCAAACCACAGTATGTGGCCAATACTAAATAGTAGGCCTCATGGACTCCGACCTAGTAGCAGACGCACTCCTCTCGCCACTATCCAAGAGGTTCAGACTGAAAGACTGATAACAATCGAGAATTCAGCTGTAACAGATGAAGGACTGAGCAACAATGCTATGGAACTCATCCCTCTTGAAACTCAAGTATCAGTTCGTCCAAATACACCTGTCTACACCAACGTAGCAAGTGATCAACTGGTTCCAGCGATTTCTACAAATCCTGATGCAATTTCAACAATTGACAGAACTGCTTCTGGCTATTTCATTAACTTTGATACGTTCTCAGAAGATCCGAGTGAACCTGAAACGACGCCAGCATCATTGAAATTCAAGCAGCAAGTACAAGACTTTCTTCACTTTCTGAAAAAGACTTATTTGGTTTCTCCATGGATTGAACTCTGGATTACATCTGGACTTTTTGTTTTCTTGCTCTGGCTAGCTTTGGTTACAACTGTGAGCGTGCTTATAAATGGCAGATACATCCATGTGAACACTGAAAGAAAAGATGTGAACTTACTTTTGAAACCTCATAAATCTTCCCATCGTGAAGCAAGAGACTTGTCAACAGTGAACATCACAGCTGTTCCTATACAGGATGGTATAGTGTGGGACAAAACAGATTTTGATATCTTCGGTCCGACGGAACAATTGAACATTCCACATTTGTTTAAAATTTCACTAAGTGATCTCATTTCGTCCAGTGCCTACTCTGATGATTGGGACTTTGAGACTGTTAACGACATAATGTTTGACCTAGAAAGATCTGCTGCATTTTCTAAAAATGAATATTTAGAGATTTCATCAGACTATGAAAAGCTGTATTGCTATAACCACTATGGTCATCATTATTTGCATAAATCTGCATACCCTAGAAATGTGTTTATGTTTAACCAATGGGAGCATTGTCCTACACCACCACAAGGTAGTTCAAAAACATTTGCTAACAAGTTTCCATATTTCTCAGGATACAATACATCTGATCCAGAAATGTTTTACTATAAAAATGTAAACAAGACAGGACTGAAAATTATGTTAACAAATACAAAACAGATTTATTCTGCAACATTTATTGCCCAACTGTCTAGACAGGGTTTCGACTTATGGAAAGGCACAATAGACACAAAAACTGTCTGGGGTACTAAAGATTGGCAAGTGCAGGGAATGGAAGCTTTATTTAGAGCCTATATGATCCCTGAACAAATAATGTTTTTGAATGAAACTGTCCAACAAACATCTTGTCTTGGACTAGCCAAGATCAAAGAGATGAAAAATCCTTCTGTACCAACATTTGCAAGTGATAACAATACACAGGCAGCGGTTACAGTTGACAATATACTACAACTCAACAGATCTAATCCTGATTGGAGAAAATGGTTGATCTGGCCCACAGACACGAACAACTGTCAGGAAAGATTCCTGAATAAAACTCAGGGCTTTACTATTCATAGGCCAGAACCAAGATACGTCCAAAGACAGCATCCGGGGGTAGTAACAACATACAGTGTAGGAAAATTATGCCTAGATTGGCTTCAGATATCTACACTACAGGATGTGAAACAGCACTTGTCCTTACTTAAAGAAGACGCAGACCTTAGGGAATTCTTGCTTGGACCAAGAAAACCGCGTCAAAAACGTTTCATATATGCCATAATTTATGCTGCCTATAATGAAGCATGAAAGGTGTCACAGATGGAGGCCGCAGAACGAATACGTGAACTTGATCGTATTAATTTCGAGAAAACACTCTCTGTGGTCGACAATGGGTTAACAACTTTGTCCTCCAGAATATATTCACTGGACGGCATTGTATCCTCTGCTATCGACATACTGGAACAAGATTTGGCGATGTTACAACAAGGCCAATCTCAATTACGTTCTATTGTGTTATTAAGCTGGATGCTGCAATCTTTGCGAGCGGGCTATGTGCCTTGGCGTTTTGTCAACACAACGGCTCTGTTTGCAGAATACAACCTCACTGATAAACAGATCGAACTGGCACAAAGAGGAGCAAAGTATACAGTGCTGAGCATTGAAAAACTGGAAAAGTTACCATTCACAGTGGCAGAAAAACCAGCTACAGAATGGCTTATTCATGGCAAAATCACACTACCTGTGACTACTTTTCAGTTTCAGTATTGCCTCAAACAAATGCAAGCAGGCAAATATGAAAGGTTGGGTAAGGAATACATTAAGACATCTTGGGATTTACCGTATACATATAGATGTTGGAGTGGGGATCGTGAAGTGTTTTTGAGCGGTACACACTGTAAACGTGCACTAAGCGGTTCACTTATATGTCAGGACATTTCTTTGCACGGGGCTTGTAATGGTTCTGTGGCAAATTTGTCTTGCCATCAGCAGGGTACACCAGCTGCTGTGATTAATCCAACGTTTGGACAACTTTCTAATGGGAGTTACCTCATGTTAAATGATCAGAGTTGCTGCGGCATGTTGCCAGGCATCCCATATCTAGTAACGGTCAACTCCAGGGTCACTTGCTGTATGCAAGTATTGTTTGCCCCAATAGACACAGTCAGGGAGTCGCCTCTATGGCCTTCGCTGAACGTCTCTTTTATAAGATTTGATACTTTGAGCAGAATGAAAGCCATGCTTTTACAACAAACAGTGCCTTTGACCTCGGCCAAAGAAACCTATGATCTACAAGTAGCAAGGACTTCGGCTGAGATACAGACTTTAATACGTACAAATTGCCCTATACATTTCGTGGAAATGATAGGACGTATCTTTAACATGTCTGATACAACAGGAATTGTACATGTATTTAAGTGCATCTGTAACGGTCTGTAAGCACCTTTCCAGGCAATACTCTGAATCATCCCGAACTTTGCACATTCGGTGTTTGGTGGCATACCGTTAATTCTAGCACTTGTTGCCGGAATTCTATTTCTCTTCCTGCTATTACGCTATGGCCAGCCTATTCGCAGACATCACTCCAAGCGAAATGCAGAAAGCTCTCCTTGAACGAAAGTGCCGTGAGCAAATAGTACAGCTTTTGGGCATAACTCGTCTACGGGACCTTAATACCACGTGGTTCCTGTCATTCAGACCAATCTGGCAAGATTGCATCTTACCTGTTCTACGATGCCTGCTATGCGGTGTAGAATGCGTGTTGGACACCTGTCTAACATTTCCATCAGATACGCCAACGGATATCGATACTCTGCTGGACCCGATAACGGCCCATGCTCTGTGTTGTCCCCAGAGGCTGCCAATCCTGATGTCAGCATTCATTGAGATCTCACAGACGCTTCCGGCTGCTGTTGAGGTACGAGAAAGATCTACAGGCACACAGGTAACAACGGACGCGAACATTGCTGCGGCGACCTATGCTGAAAGCTTGGAACTCTTCCCAAAATTGATCTTTTTTCCATTTTTCGAACTAAAATGGCACTTCAATCTGCTTAAAGTAGAACTAGCCTTATAGTACAGACTTAGCGGTACTTTCACAGACACTTTGTCATCTTGTTTGTCTAAAAAGTTCATTCATTTTCATGATATGAAATGACTTTGATTTTTCTATCAAATGTAAATATTACTGCTAAATTTCATTCATATTGTATTTTATTTTATCTATATGCCTGAAATGAAAAGCAATGCTTCATATGTACAGTACCTTTTGCATTCTAAAAGTTTTTTTAACATCCTTTTAAATGGTTTTATGAAATGTTTTAGAAATATGTGGTACTCCATTTAATGTTTAGCATTTTAAATGTTTAGCATTTTAGTATTATCGTACACACGAAAGTGGAGTGGGTGTTGTATTCCTCTTAGGGTGTCCATACACGGACTTTCCTGTATCATGTCCTTATATAGGCACAATTTGCCCTGCCCTTATATAGGCATAAAATCCCAGTCCTTATTTAGGCATTAAACCGTGCACTCCAAATACAGGCATGGTCTCCGACATCCGTCCGCCCTAACGTCACAACGAGTTCTTGAAGAACAGACCCTTAGGCTTCGGGAGTTTCCCTAGCACAGGACTATTGATTTCTTCAAGGACTCATCTATTATTCATGAACCGTTATACCTTAGGGGTTCATTCATGACGTCTTCCGCTGTCCGATTCACATCAATGCTAACATTATGAGGTACCTCTCAGGTATAAATATACCTTCCCTAGCCCTTGTAAACTAGAGGAGACCTCGACTTCAGAGGAGCCTATTTCCCGGCCTGACGCACTGAGAAGACGCTGTCATCCCTGCACGCAGAGAGTCCAGCTTCCAGTGATCTGACTTCCCTTGCGGGGTGTTGGAGTTCGAATCTGGCAAGAGATTCCCACCTCTCTCATTCTTAAGGTATGGAGCTGACTAGAACCTAGAGGGACTCTTGGCATACTTGGCATACTAGGCATACTAGGCATACTGGGCGTAACATACTCTTAGTATACCGTAGTAAGGAATACTTCACCTACTTCATACCTCTCCCTACACCTAGGTTAGGTTAGGTACATTGGGGTAGAACTAGTTTAGAAACGCATCGTACGAGTACTCGCATTTTTAGTCTGTGTTATTTATGTAAATGAATATTTGCTAAAGATAATGCTATCGCAGTACTATTTATTTCTACTGCTTACGCTGTACATTATTTATCTCGCATACTGTCTTGTGATCATAACAGCACATATAACTTACACGAGAAACAAGACTGTTCAATAAATCTTTTATTGAAACGCCCGTCTATTCTTTCTGTGTAACTTTGAGGAAAACTAAGCATGCACAATTGAGCTGAGTAAAACGGTTATCTATTGTTTCCACGACTCTGGGACACGTTCTGATTCTAAAGGGAAACAAAGTTGTCATGTTTTGCGGCTGCCAGAAACTACTCCCTTCTTGTTATCCAAGGAGTTTCTAGTGGCCTCTGAGCTAGCTGGCACAAGTAATTAAGTTTAATATACTCGATAGGGACATACTGACCTTAGTCCTATGTCAAACCTATAGGGGATATTATTCCAATGCGCAGAGCCTATTAGGGAAATAGGAGCTACACTACAGTAGCATCCAGAGTTAAGAGTAATAATAGACCAAATTTGTTACCTGCTAGATATTTGTCTTGACTTTTTGTCTTTGCATTTTCTCCGCCTTGTTTTCTGTTGCTATCTTCTGTTCATTTCTTTTAGGGGTGAGATGCGTTACATTTCCTATTTATCCCTTTTTATCTTCCCTTCTTTCCTCTTCCTTCTTTTTCCTCTTTTGCTCTTTCCCCTCTTGGAACATGGAACCATGTACCTGCGTTGTACGTTTTGGATTCCATGTTCCAGAGTTCTGATTTGACAGTTACTGCTTCTTCCCTGCATCGTTGGATGTGCTGTGCCGTTTCTTCAATAAACTTAATTTTTACTTACATTTCTGGAACCTTGCATCTTTACACACAGACCACTGCCTGCTCTTAAAAAATTAAAAGAAAACTTTTAATTTTTCTTTTTTAAATGCAACCCATTTTCCTTTAAAGAAAACGGGCTGCATTTAAAAGAAAATTATTGCTTTATTTAAAAGCAATCACAGACATAGTGGTCTGCTGACCCCAGCAGGCCACCATTCCTATAATTTCTAATGGGTGGCAAATTGCTACCTACCTCATTAAAAGGTTTGAGGTAGGTCGGTTTGTGACCCACTTGGAATCGCTAAATGAAACTCTGAGTTTCATACATTAGTAATAGCGATTACCTAATTGCGATTCACAGAGAATCGCAATTAAGTAATCGCTATTCCCAATATTGATACATCTGACCCAAAGTCCTCTCAGAGTTGGATGGTCAGTGGACAAGATCCCACTGAAGCTGTTGGTTTGGTCAGGAAAAGCTCAGAGTTGGAGAAATTCAAATTTCTCAGAAGCCAATGTACTTGTGTGAGGTAGATACCTTTCGCTCCTTCACCCAGTCAAGATTTCTCCCTTTGGACATAATCTTTTTAATGGAACTCAAAGTCCTCCATCTGGGCAAGTCTAAAGCAGTATCCAATGAAGTTCACTCCAAATTGTATACCATTGCTGGGAGGTCCTGATGATGCCCTGGATGTTTTGGAAGTCCACAAATGTTTGTGGAAGTCCAAAAATACTTTTAAGTCCCAACTTTTCAGACTTTCTGGAGCATCTCCTTTTTTCACTGCTAAGGCTTCCAGGACTTCTGAGGCAGCAGTAAGGGGCCAGGACTCACAGCAGAGGAAACCAGTAGGGTCTAGTCCAGGTCCAGTTGCTACTGGCCGCTGGGCACTTCAGGAAAAAGTATTTTGCTGCTTCCTATGTCCATATAGCCACACAAAAGATCAGCCGATTAACCCTTGGAGTCCACTTCTTAATCTTGGGTATAGGTGGGAACAGGTCCAGCCCTTCAGGGGTCCACACAGGTCTCAAACAGCAACTCCAGTCTTCTGTTCATATACAGGTCTAGAGAGTGTTCTGATGAGCTGTGGGTGAGGTGCCACCTTTTTAGGTTTCACTCGCCAATAGGTAGGGGTGACTCCTGGATACTCCTTAACCATTGAGAAAAAGGTTCCAGGGTAAATCCTTCCCACTTTTACAGCAAATCCTGATTGCCTTACCACAAAGTATCCCAGGGTGCATTATTCTGAGGCAAATGCAAGATGACATCTCATTCTGCCCTTGGAGGCTGCGGCTGTGTAAGTCATGGATGTATTTAGAGAAATAAGCAGTCTCCTCCTCTTCAACTGCAGCAAACTGGATCTGGGACCGGCTCCCCCTCCCATTGAGATGGCGCCAAGCTGGCTACAGAGAGCTTAGTAAGCATAAGGCTTCTCTTCCCCAGAACCACTTTACACTTAACTATGAATGGGCAGGCCTCACCCTGGTTACTTTCAAGTTAAGTTTGTCAACCGTCCTCAGTTGCCTTTCCTAAGCTGACAGGCGTCACATACCTCACACCGAGGTTTTCCTACCAAAATGTTTAAGCAACTACTTCTACTGTGAGTACAGTTTCACACCTTATAATGGGGAAGCACTGACAGTGGCCAGATGCTGGCAGACGAAGGCTAATTATACTACTTGGCGGTTCAGGCAGACAAAGTCTACCATTTTTAAAGTCAATTTTCCTATATAAATATAAAAATTTGACTTCACCACTGATTTGGATTTTTAATAAACATTAAAAATGGTGTTTGAAGTAAACTTGTAGCTTGTCCCACACCAAAGATAGCAAGGTTAGGATTTTAATCTGAACTTAATTTTCCTCATACAACAGTTCCTGCACTTTTAGAGTGAAAATTACTTTTGGAGGGGTAGTCACTGCAAGTACATGCCAGCACTTCATTCTTACTTGTACTGCTTTCAAATACTATACACCTTGTCATTTAGGTTACAAGGCTTACTTATTGGTAATGTATTTAATGTTTACATTTAGGGGTTCTTTCCTGTCAAAATGGGTTATTTTGACAGTTTTGTCTGCAGATTTAAAAGCTGCAGGAGTGAGTCTGCACAGGTAGGTCTGAAGCCATGTTTTCTTTATCAGACTAGTGGATGGCACAACAGGTGCTGCAGTCCACAGTTAACATTGAACTTTGTCATGCTATTGCATATTAACTTAACCATATCCTATGGCCTTACTGGAAATGTAAATGTGCTAGGTAGGAGTTAGCAAATTTTACAATGTTTCAGAGGTCAGAGCACATGCACTGGGGACTGGACAGCAGTGCCCCAGTGTGCAGAGTTAAAAAAAAACAGCAGCACTAGTCCACAAAAAGGGGGGTGCCAAAAAAGAGACATGTTCTCACATTTGCTGATTACAAATGAAAGAGAAAATTGCATATTTGCACATTTTGAAAGTACAAAAATAATGAGAACCTGCAGCCATGCTAAATATAATGAGTGCAGCTTAATGCAGCAGCAGCACTCAGGGGACTTGCTGGTCCCTCTGTGCTGTAGGCATAAACTTGCAAGGACTCCGAAAGGCCACGTGTTCATTTTGATCTGGGCGGTTCGCAACTGGCAATGCACCCCTTAGTAAATAGATATAGTTTATCACTTTCTGCCTATCAGCACATCTGCTTGTCACTCAAAACAGGATCACAAGGCTTGCATAGGCCTCAACAGCTGTTTTAAAAATTCAACCCATACTTTAATGTAATGGACTGTAGAGGCAAAAAGTGCAAGATACGCTTAACAAATAATTTTTGGAAGTTGGCTTTTGAAAGCTCTACACAGACATTCTTGTTGCAAATTGTATTGACACATGGTCATGGAGCGTTCTATGCACCACCTCAATCTTTTCTTAACGTGAACAAATAAACAGGCACTGGCAAAGGCAATAGGTCTAGCTATAATGTAATAACTCATGTTGACACAGGCACGCACAAAAATGCACAGACTATTTGTGTTACGTCTCTGTGCAACCTGTGCCTTTATGTGCCTCCAAAGTCTATGCTCTATTCCGACTTCTCCAAGCATGCAGTGCTGTGTGACACAAGTGATGCAAACTTGGGAATGTAAAACAGCAGTGCTGCAAGCTTGTGCGACAAAAAACAGGGCACAGATGTGGGAGGCACAGAAAGAGAGAGGTTTCACAAAGACAAGGCCTCCTTTGTTCATGCCAGTCTGCGCAGACATTACCACATTGTAGAGAGGCGTTAGTAGCTTTACCAATGCTTGTTTAAAGATTTTTTATTTTATTTATTTTGTTACTTTTAACGATTACTATGTGATTGTATTGAATATTTTTATGGTCTTAGGAGAATACTAAGTAATAAATAAATGAATAAAATGAAACCACAGGCGCCAATATTTTTTTGCCTAAAATGTGCATTAATATTTTGAACAAAATTTATGGATGTTAACTTGACCTCTCAAAAAATACTGAAAATACATTAACCGGTATATTTCTTTTTTGTCCTAAAACGAGCCATGCTTGTAGTAAATTATGGCCCTAACAGCTGGCTGCCAATGAAGTCAACTATTAATTGTATGTTCGCTAGACTGCTTGATGTAAATCAATATGACGAATGGGGAGTCTGGGCCTACCATAGACGCAGCCATCTTACTGCGCACAGTAATTTAATGTTTGATTTTATGGCCATTGGACAAGGCATTCTCATTAGTCACGCCTATACTGTTGACAAGGCAAAAACAAGACTTTTGCCAACTCCCTCAACACTCCGTTTTTTTCAAAGTTTTCGGAAGAAAGGAAACCTGTGAAGTCTTTACAAATAAAGGAGTGAGAATTAATTTTGCAAACAACTTCTGGTTTGTGTTCTTGGTCAGAAAAATACATTCCAGTTTTGGCTCGTCCAAAGTAAACTGTTCCCACGCTTTAAAGTCTGTTTGCTATAGATTTACAGGCAAGTCCTAAACAAGTATGTTGGAGGTATTTGCTGATGTGCAATGTCAAGATAGGAGGGAGCTCTGGACAGATGAGGCACCGGAGAACAGGCACACGTTTGCACCGGGTGCAAAAGCAAGCACTGTGTAGATGAGTTAAGCTACACACGCCACTCCATTTCATAAATTGCCCCGGGCAGGTGCGTGCTTTCCAAGTGTGCAAAGAGGTTGGACTGCAACGGGGGCAACATTTAAGAGAAGTGCAGATTTGAGCTGTTCTAGGAAGTTGAGATGTTATGTGGTATCCCTGCCTTTAGTGGAGGGCAAACGTGTGTTCATCAGAACCTGATGCACTGTCCTGCTGAGGAAGTGAGGTCACGGTGTAAGTCCATTGGTGAAAGTCTGAAAGTCCCTGCATAGAAGATTAACATTTTTAGACCAACCCGTAGTTGTTTGAGAAAAAGTACTTCTGTGCGCTGGAGATGACCCTCCTTTGTATGTTATGAATTGTTCCAACAAGTGCAACAAAAATTCGGGGACAAATGTAGCACTATTGGGAATTGTTATTATAGACGGGTCACAAGGTTCCTTCTTTAATGCCAGTCAGAGCCAGTTGCAATACGAATCCGAACCAGGTGAAAAACCTTGCCTGTAATTCCATGCATGTGAGTGTGTCTTCACAGTGGAGCAAGAAGCAACCCATGGGCCCCACCTCGCCCATCTTATTTGCTTTGTCACAAGTGTCAAGTCTAACACGGAACAAGTCTCTGCCTCAATTAATCTCCTGCCTGGAAGC
Source organism: Calotriton arnoldi (assembly GCA_963921515.1). Taxonomy (NCBI): domain Eukaryota; kingdom Metazoa; phylum Chordata; class Amphibia; order Caudata; family Salamandridae; genus Calotriton; species Calotriton arnoldi. The sequence goes on along the minus strand of CAWUFW010005224.1, from coordinate 20,729 downwards.
CCACCTTTCTTTCCGTAAGTCCTTGAAGACCTGGCTTTTTGCCTTGTAAGGTTTTTTTTTTTTTTCCTCTTTCTTTGTTTTTTAGCATAGGGATGATGCTCTTGCCCCCTGGCAGATTAACCACTTTAGCGCCTTGTCGCCCTTGGGCATTTGTTTGCACTTTATAAGTTGTCCAATCAAATTTATTGAAGTCAAGTCAAGGGCCCTTAATTGTGATGGGGTTGGCACCTCCTTTTACCAGCCCTTATCAGAATTGCAAGGTCAACTGATTTACGAAGGACCAGATGTTTTTCTCTCAAAGAGGTGAACTCTCAGGAAGAAAAGAACATGTGGAAATTAGGAATTACTGGGGAATCGAGTTGTGTATTCCCGATTCTGAGGGTAATGTTTAATTTCTTAGCAGAACTTCAGGGTCCAACTAGTAATGGCCTTTGATTTCCCCACCCCCCAGATTTGCTGGTACCATCAATACTAGTAAGGCTGGTGGCAGGGGAATCATTGTGACCAAATCAGGAAGGATATTACCAACAGAAGATCAGTAACTACCTACATTTATGAAATTCTGAAAACATGTGACACCATGTGAAACAGAAATCACATAAAAATATTTGTGGCGTTGACACGAACTCCCATGTAACAACATATCATAATTAATTCTTCATGCTATATTTTTAATTCATTGTATCATACTCGGCACCAGTGAAGGAATAACAGAGAGAGGAAGAAAGTTATAAAATATACTTCTATCATGGAGTGTCTGTATCAAGAACCAACAAGATCAGAGTGGCAGATCCTTATTACTTAGGAGGACACCCCCCCTACACATCAACAGTGGGTATAGTCTACATAGTTAAGTTTCAGCTACATACCGCATTCAGCTTTATTGTCTAATCCTCTGAAGCCAATAGGCTGTTCAGCGTCCACACATCACCATGTGAATTTCCTTACATAAATGGGTAAGAATCATATCCAGTTTCAAACCAAAGGTCTCATATAGTTTGGGCCAATCAGCCCCCCCCCCGTAGTTGGCACCAGGCAATACAATGTGAGGAACATTGTAAGAACTAATAAGGGGAACCATAACAGAAACATGGGGGAAGTGAAGAGAGCTTAATGCATATATCAACATCCACGGCCTATGGCCACAATACATTGTCAGTCCCATAAGCGGCCTACGAAAAAACAGACAAAACAAAATAAAATGGATGCATCGCCTCTGATCGTTAAGGGCCCAGCCCTTAAGTAGCCCCACAGTATCTCATACTTGCACTCATCGAGTTATATGAGGCAGAAGCAAAAGTGCATCCATGTCCAAATGTTCAAATCCATGCGAGCTGTAATATATATATATATACATATATATATATATGCACCATAAATGCCGTACTGGACGCAGTCGCGGCTCCTGGAGGGAGTGCTGCGGGGCGGTGGGGCGGGGAGGGGCAGGTTGGGGGGTAGTAAACTCCGGCATACGGCCGAACGGAGTTAAGTACATAAATAAATAAAACAAATTACATTGCGCGCGCTGCAACGCCAAATGGCGATGCGGTGCACGCCATGTAATTCGTTTTATTTTTTTATTTATGTACTTAACTCCGTTCGGCCGTATGCCGGAGTTTACTACCCCCCACCCTGCCCCTCCCCACCCCGCCCCACCGCCCCGCAGCACTCCCTCCAGGAGCCGCGACTGCTCCTAATACCGTTATCCAACACCCCCGATAGTGCGTACCAAGAAATTAAACTCCATCATACATTCTAAGATACAAAAAAGGGGGGGGGTCATATCAGGGGCAAATACGTTCAAGTCGCAAATCCAGGTGCCCAGGAACACCTCACACCAAATACCTTAATAAACGCTGATAGTCCGCATAACAGTCTTCCCTCACATCACGCAAAGTGCGGTGAAGAAAAAAACAACCCCTCACTCATGTCCCCATTTAAGGAGCCTCAGTCATCAAAATGGATCACACCTGTCCTCAAAACATATAGAGCAATTGGCAAGGACACCCGCAACATAGTCAGTCATATCTTAACAAAGTACAGTGCCTCATGCAGTTAGAGAGACAAATGTCCAAAGTCCCATGCATGGGCTACTTGCCCTATCCAATAAAACCATCGCATGTAGCACAATGTTATGAAATGTGAGACCAAACAGATTTTTTTTTTTTTATGCAAATGATGTATCCAAAAAATCAAATAGGAAATATATATCATTACACCTGGCTGGCCTCCCAAAAATTATAAACATATTCCATAGGAGGCCCAAACCAAAGGATCATGTCACACACCGAGATTGACATTCTCAGAGGGTTGTGCCGCCAGATAAAGGATTGTTCGGCGTCATGTGTACAGACCGAACCGATTCAACTGGGATACCAAGTCCCATGACGACAAGACATCAAAGAGCCGTGACATCAAACATACCTAACCCACTCGATGTGGCGTGGAGCATTACCATCAGGACGTGAATGGAAAAATGGACATCATGACAACTAATCACATATGATGTCCATTGCCCTAATGTGGACATATCCCAAAAAACCTTAATTCTGGACATGCAAATAAGAGGAGAGATACGCCTGGGCTATAGAGTTCACTGTGTGGGGATCACCTAATATCCCAACATTAACATTCCTATATGCATGTAACATTCATTCTCTTTAAAATATACAAACAATTACTGTCCTAACGACCATTGCATGAGCTATTTTTTATACACATAAACAGTTTTTTGAAAAAGAGAGAATAAGAACACAAAGGTGTGATAATGCATATTATACAGAGAACAATTCACATCTTTGCATAGAAATCCTAATGTTGATTATCGCTATTTACCTGTGTTGTCATGTTAAGGGTCTGGAGAAAAGAATGTATACAAATCATGGTACTGTATCTCCTGACAAACAATGAGATTGTACATATTTTAATAGGCTGTGATTTGTTTTTAATTTAGCAAAGAATGTACCTTCGTCCAGTACTTTTAAAATGTAGAATCCAAGCTCATTTGAATGCACTTGGGTTTCTTGGATATAATTGTAATTGACGTTTTGGTGGGTGGCAGTGTAGAGGCTCAAAAGTTACAAATAGCCAGCTAGGCCAGCAGGCAATTTTATGAGGGCTGGTGAGAGGTTGAAGGATAATCGGCTACTTTCAGACTGGATGGGCCAACAGCCCACCCTGAATGCACCTATTCAGCCACAGCCCTTGCCCAGTGCGCAGGTAGAGCAGCCAACACCAACATGCTTGTGAGCATTCACTCTCACTCACATAGTCACCAAAAGACCAAGCACTGGAAATAGCACACCTACTTGTAAGTAGCTGGAATAACAAGCCACCTGTGAAATTGTATTGTACAGGGTTTGCATGTCTGACTCTGGTTGGAAAGCTTAGTGGGAGCAGCAGCAGGACCAGCATTATACTCAGCTCCATGAAAAATACGACAAAAGCAGGCAGCTGCTGGGATGCCATCAGCCTGCTCATTGTTCTAAGCATTTCTAGCTGCTCGAAAGAGTAGAGGCTTGGGTGTCCTGCTGCAAGGACACCGAGGTGAGTGCAGAAAAGGATGAATGTAAGGAAGAGGAACGTAGAATGTGCTCTACTACAAACCAATGTAATGGAAGAAAAGCAGAAACTGGTTATGATAACGGTGCTTTACATATGTGGCATGAAAAGCAGAAGCTGGCATGGTAAGGGTGCTATATATATTAAGGCAATGTGGTAATGGACACACTAGTGAAACTGCATACGCGAGGTAATGTGGAAAGTATAATAATTTACACTTGTATCAATTGAGGCAAAGGTTCAAAATGGCATGCAACAGGACTTTACTTCCCAGTGTACAAGTATAAACTGCCGTAAAAATTATGTTTTATATACTGTGGAGGCAATGCAAACACTGGCGTGATATTGGTGCTTTACATACAGATTAAGGGCTACTAGTGACGTGACAATATACATTTTATATACTAGGGCAATATATAAAATTGCAGTGTAATTTGTGCTTTCATGCTATGGCAATGCATACAAAGATACTATGGAAATATCTATAACCTATGGATAACTCCACTGTTTGAAGTCTGGGCTTTAAGACAGCATCCTAGGGGTAATAGGTAATGAGTGCAAGTGCTAGCACCTTTAATGGTTCACTGACAAAACATCGACACCCAAAACATCCCCATACCACAATATCGAGTCATAAATATAGACATCAAAAATATCGACATCCTATATTTATAAAGTTAAGTACAAAAATATCGATGACATAAATATAGATGTAAAAAATATCGTTTTTTATATATATATATATATACAATAAAATATTAAATATATTAAATAATAAATTTAATTTATTAAAATAAATGGTGCTCCTGGACAATTCCTTAAATCACTCCCTGAGGTAGCAGCCATGTTGGTAGGAACCTCCCCCAATTTTTTCCTCCTTGGTGATCTCAACCTGCACTTTGATGACCCTAACAAAGCCGAGGCCACAAACCTTATGCAGGACCTACTAGCAATACAACTGCCTCAAAAAGTTATAGGCCCCACACACAGACACGGTCATATCCTTGACCCAATCTTCACCAATAATGACAATCTAGTGGTGGGTGACCCCATCCCCCTGCCTTGGTCCGATCATTTTTTGATCCCTTTCTACATCAACTCCCCTCCCCAACCCCAGGAAATGAGGACTACTAATAAGAGAGTCCGGTACTGGAACAAACTCCCTATAGACGACTGGATCAGCGCACTGGAAAACCTTAAACCCAAAAACAACCAAAACTTAACGGCGGCTGCAGAAAATTTTACTAGTTGGATTGAGGCCGCCTTAGAGCAGATCGCTCCAGCCAAATTATGCCATAAAGTAAGAGAGAAACAGTCCCCATGGTACTCGCCCAAACTACATGTACTCAAACAGACAAGTAAAAAACTGGAGAGGAAATGGAGGACAGATTATAATAGTCTGAGTAAACAATCTTATAGGGAAGCGATAAGGCACTATCAAACTAAAATAAAAACTGCTCAGGCTTCCTATTACGAAGATATCATCAAGGCGGCGGCAAACGCGCCTAGAGAAATCTCACGCATCGCTAAGGATCTTCTAGAGCTCCCGAGAGCCGATCCATCTCCAGAGACCACCCCGGAGTGGTGCAACGAACTAGCAGAGTTTTTCTCAGGCAAAATCAAAAATTTATATACCGCTTTTCCCAGTTCACCCCACCCAAGTGATCTCACACAGACGGACGGGTCCTCCAGCGGTCCTGACCATGTACTCAAGGTTTTCCCCACTATGGACCTGGCAAAGCTGTCAGCCCTCCTCTCCCAAATTAAATCAGGCTCCCCCCTTGACCCAGCCCCCCCTCACGTTCTACTCAGAGCCGGAAACACGATTCTCCTCCCGATGTTGGTAATTATAAACGCATCAATCACCTTGGGCCTAGTTTCCAGACCATGGAAGCATGCTATGGTGAAGGCTCTTCTTAAAAAATCCATTTTAGACCCTGATGATCTAGGCAATTACCGACCTATATCAATGATTCCAGTAATAGCCAAAATACTGGAAAAACACATGAACGCGTCCCTCTCGGCCTTCTTAGAAACGTATGACCTCCTGCATACCACGCAAACAGGGTTCCGCCCCAAGCACGGAACCGAAACAGCTTTACTGGCTGTAGTTGAGGAAGCTAATAGGATCCTTGATCAAGGTGGTGCAGTGGCGATCTTCCTCCTCGATTTGAGCTCAGCCTTCGACACAGTTAATTTTAACATCCTAATAGAGAGAATTAGAAGGTTGAGTGTCTCAGGGGAGGAGGCGGCCTGGATTAACTCTTATCTAGATGAGAGTACTTTCCGGGTCTTCTCAGGCGAGTCTACCTCCAGAAGCTTGGAAATTGGCTGCGGAGTCCCACAGGGATCTTCCCTTAGTCCCACATTATTTAATCTGTATATGCGTCCTCTTGCTGATATCATCTCGCCTCATGGGATGAAAATCATTACCTACGCGGATGATACGCAGCTAGTAATCCCGCTCAACGGGCCCTGAAGCTTCCCCGCTGACTTTGAAAGCTGCCTGGAGAAAGTGGCCGACTGGATGGAACACTCATGCCTCAAGCTAAATGGAGGAAAAACCGAAATCATGTTTCTGGGCAACTCTCACAGCATGGATCTCAAACAGATGTGGCCCAACTGCATGGGCCCGGCCCCTACCCCCAAGACCAGAATCAAAAGCTTGGGCGTTTGGTTAGATACCTCCTTCAAGTTTGAAGAGCAAGCAGTGAGAGTAACTGGGGCCTGCTATGGCACCATCAGATTACTACAAAAGATCCTCCCACTTCTTCCCATGAATGCAAAAAGGATCCTTATTCAGACCCTAGTCCTTTCTCGTTTGGACTACGGAAACTCCCTTTACCTAGGAGCACCCAAAGCAACAATAAGGAAGCTTCAAGTTGCGCAGAATTGAGCCGCAAGATTGTTGCTAGGGGTTCCAAAAAAACAGTCAGCCAAACCAGCACTGAAGAATTTACACTGGCTGCCTGTTCTGGAAAGAATTAACTTTAAAGCATTGTGTATAGCCCATAAGTCTTTATGGGGAAAGGGCCCAGCCATTAATAAATCTCTCATCACCTTCCATCGCCCTGGGAGGTGTCTACGCTCAACCCACCTCAACCTTGCAGTCATTCCCAAAATCAGGAGAGCAAGAAGCGGAGGAAGATCCTTTGCCTACAATGTGGCCAGACTCTGGAACACAATGCCCTTACATCTCCGGATGGAACCCCATCTTCCTCCCTTCCGTAAACTCCTCAAGACATGGCTTTTCCAAAACACTTGCCTATAACCCTGCACCCGCCTGACACTGTAAACTCCTCCCCTTGTTTGGCCGCTAGCGCTGGGATGCCTTCGGGTAGCTATGCGCTCTACAATTGCTAAATAATAATAATAATAAATAGATTTAATATACATTTTAACAAAAATAACAAAAGAACTTAACATCAAAAATGTAAACACACATATATAATAATTATTATATATATTTATTGTAAAACAATTAATAAACTATTAATTTAAACTTATAGACTAATTATAAAAATATATAAAAATGTAACAAATAAATATATATATACATAAACCTATAACATAAAATTTATGTTAAAAAACATTCTTTTATTAATTAAAACATTAAACTATTTAAAAATATTTAAACTTAAATTTCCCACTCTAATCAATGCAACAGTAGGGAAAGTGTTGGATAGCGGAGGGGTAAAAATTACTATCCCCACTCCAGTTAGTGCAACAGTAGGGAGAGTGTTGTATAGCGGAGAGGTAAAATTGCTATTCCTACTTCAGTCAGTGCAACAGTAGGGAAAGTGTGGGATTGCGGAGGGATAAAAATTTCTATTCCCACTACAGTCAATTCAAAATTAAAAACAAACAAAATATCAATAGCAACAAAAATATTTGAAAAACAAAATACATTAAAAAATATATATAATTATATAAAAAAATAAAATACAAATATATTTAATATTATACATTAAAAAAAAAAACGATTATAATGTTAAATGCATATCACTATTACCTACAAATATTATATTAAATAAAATATAAAAATATTTTTCAAACAAAGAAATATTTTTAGTTACAAATTATTTATAAACAAAAGCATTGTTTTATTTACATCCTACCCTATAACACCACACAATTCACAACCCACATCTAAATTAAAAAGAAAATGTACTTCCATAATTAATTATCAATTAAATAAATATTATTAATTAAAAAACAAATTAAAACACATAAAAATAAACAACATCCTACCCTTTACCCCTATAAATACCACAACCTGCACCTAAAATTAATTACACAATTTCAATATTTAATTTTCAAATAATTAATATTAACTAACAACAAATTAATATTTAATTAAAAATAAATTACTTCCCACAGTTAACACTATAAAATATCAATTAAATAAATGTTAATAAATAAAAAATATCATTAATTTATTATAATTAATCTTTCCACCCTATTCCCCTATAAACCCACAATCCGCTACGGAACTAAAAAATGCTAAATGTAATTAAAATAAAATTGATAACTACTAGAAATGTAACACATATATTAAAAAACATAAACAATACTTATACAAAAAAATGCATCACATACATTTAAAACATATACTAAAATACATAACACTATTTTGAACAACTGTATTTTTGCAAACGATATTATTGACTTCTATATTTTTAAAAACGATATTTCTTACCTTAAATTCAATATTCTTGACCACGATATTCTTGCTGTCGATATTTCTCATTGACGATATTTAGGACTCGATATTCCTGTAGTTCGACATTTCCAACTCAATATTTTGCCTAAACACCACCTTCAACAACTTCCCTGGTATGCTAAGATATACCTCAGCACTGACAAGAGCTACAGTAAAGTGACTCCTGGTATGATTTTGGCATAGACTGTTTACCTATTACTGTTGTTTGTCCTGCAGATTCCTGAAGCAGGTATTACACCAAGGTAGAAATGCTGTCTTTCCTAAAAAGGATAAATGACCCATGGATGGCAGATTTTACAGGGCTCTTTCCCTGTTGAAAGCTAACCTAAAAACTATCAAAACATTTGATTAAGAGACCAGGAGTTAACATCCCCCTTTAAATATGGGGAGGGTGGCACTATCTTCTATGAGCATGAGACTAACAGATCATCACCAAACACTCGAAAAACAGCAGTTATAGTGTTGTATTCCGCTTTAGGTGTCCGTATATAGGTTTTCCTGAAACATGTCCTTATATAGGCACAATTCGCATTGCCCTTATATAGGCACAGAATCCCAGTCCTTATTTAGGCATTAGCCATGCACTCCAAATACAGGCATGGTCACCGACATCCGTCCACCCTAACGTCACAACGAGTTCTTAGAAACCAGACCCTTAAGCTCTTGGGAGTTCCCCTAGCACAGGATTATTGATTTCTCCAAGAACTCATCTATTATGCATGAACCGCTATACCTTAAGGGTTCATTCCTGACGTCTTCCTCTGTCCGACCTCACATCAATGCTAACATTCCAAGGCACCTACCAGGTATAAATATACCTTCCCTTGCCCAAGCAAGTTAGAGGAGACCTCGACTTCAGAGGAGCCCGTATCCCGGCCTGACGCAATGAGAAGACGCTGTCATTCCTGCTCGCAGAAGAATCCAGCTTCCAGTGTTCTGACTCCCTTCGCGGGGTGTTAGAGATTGAGATCCGGCAGGAGATTCCCACCTCTCTCATTCTCAAGGTATGGAGCTGACTAGAACCTAGAGGGACTCTTGGCATACTAGACTTAACATACTCTTAGTATACCATACTAGAGAATACTCCACCTACTTCTTACCTTTCCCTACACCTAGACTAGGGGGCCCATTACGATGGCGGGCGGAAGCAAAACCGCTGTGCTGGCGGATGCAAAAACCACCAGTTACCGCCGGCACGCAGCAGTCCACACGCCCGCCCAATTACAATGCGAAAAGCAGGCCAAACACCGCCGGCAAGCCAGCAACACCGTCCGCCATCAAAGTGCGCCCGTACACGTAGCGGCGCAGCTCAACTGACACACACCGTCCGACGAAACACGTCCCGCCCGGCGCATAAATTACGATGCCGCAAACAAACGGCTCCCACGGCTAAGAGACACCGCACGTGAAAGAGAGGCGGTAACACGGACGCAGAGCACGGACAACGAAGAAGCGGCACCCGGGCATGAATCCAGCACTGCAGGCCCTTCCCATGCTTCTGCTGATGCACCACCAAGGACGCAACGTACCGCGGAGACGCAGGTAGGCACACACACAACAAGTGCACGCAAACAGCGCACACAGCGCAAGAGGCGGAAAAAGCGGACAACCCCCACCAGCGCGTGTACACTACACATCCACCATTGCATCCACATATGACACACAGGCCAAATCCTAACATCGCGGAACACATGTGTACACACCACCTGGGACTAGGAACCAACCACCCCGTCACGGCCCCAAAGCGCCGATGACGCCGCCACACATGCGCACAACGCAGAGGCCAACCGCAGCGCCATGCATGCGTCGCACACAGACACAGGGACACAACCAAGCAGCACACACATCAGCCCCACCCCGAACGCACATGACACGTGACAGGCCTGCCACAGACATGTCCCCAACGCCCAATTCACGGACAACACCCAACGCCACACAACCGACGCACACATGTCAGTGAAGTCACGCAACAGCAGGACACACCCCAGTGTAACAAACATGGCGTAGCACACAGCGGCGGCAACACCAACTAGGAGAAGCAGGGCCCCTTCGGGAAGAGGAACGCCAGTACCACACTGAAAAACCCATACCACCCTGCACATATGAACAAGACATATGAAACGGAACACCAAAGAGCCCGGGGACCGACAACAGGTGGCCCAAGAATAACATCCACACACAAGGCCCAACGCAGAGCGGAAAGGCAGCCTGCCGCCCACACAAGGGAGAGCAGACAGCACTGAATGACCTTCCATTCCAACTCCGAAACCACAGCCCTACGACAGAAGCCGGTGAATACAGCCATTGTCCAAGAATAGACCAACACAGGCATGCCGAGGAGACCGACCACAGGGCAGATAGCGCATATCACAGAAGCACACAACGGACGGGGAAGAAAGAAGAAAACACTCCCCCATGTCGGCCACATGCAAGTTAATTGGAAGGAGTCACACAGCACTGACCTTGAACTGTCTGAGAAGCATGTGGGAAGAGGGCCCGTGTCCTCCAAACAAGCCAACAGAACACAAGTCCTGTCTCCCTACGACTACACAGAGCTCACAGCAACCCCGGAGCGTGCACATTGCAGACTGCACACACAGCCGGAGCACGCCATCTCAACGAACCGCTGCGAAATGGCAACCGCAACACACCTACCCAACTACGCCGAACAGCTCAAGCTGTACAAAACCAACACGATACATACATTGGGATGCGATCTCCTGTCCCTGCTGAACGTAAGTTACCGACTGACTTACCGCATCACATTGTTCAGCTGCGTCATACCCGTCTTCTACTGTCGGAGGTGTCCCTACCAGCATCCCGTCGAGATATGCCTCTCCAACCCGGCATGTCTGAAGGCGGACCTGCTACCACTACTCCTCCCTCTGGACGCACACGACAGGGCCTGCTCTGCCTATGGGGGCATGGCGTATGTGGCCAACATCGCACCCGCACTGAAATGGGACCACTGTGCCTCCACACGACGGATCATCGAGAACAGCTACATCGAATGTCACCCAGCATGCCCCATCATGGTCCTCCAAGGGACAACTTACGAACAACACCTTGAGAGCCACCATCCGCTTCATTGGCTGGCAAACATGTACACCACCAATGACATGGAAGCCCTGCTGGACGGCATCGCATACCTGACAACCTGTAAATACGTCGGACCACAACGCAGGTTCCCCGAGTGACCTATGAAGTCCAACCCCGCACCCATGCTCAGCTTCCGCACGGATCTGGCCAGTCACCACCACAACAACCATACCAAACGACCGGCAACTGTAACCACACCATCAACGACATCGCCATGACATCGGATATGACCGGGACATGCACACTGTTCCCCATCACATCCAGGAACACCGCATGCATCGTGGGAGGCAGTGGCATGGGCTCTGTGTATCGCACCCACATGGACGGAACTGCACGAACAACCAGGACACGACATGGATCCAGCGCACATGGACACACACACCGCTCAGTGGACATGAATAGGTCGCCTGGAGTCTGTGGGTGCTGCACCCTCCCACCCCGCCCCGGGAATCCCATACCAGGACCTTTGCATGGACGACAAGTGCATACAACAACAACACGACCCCAGTGACTGTGACATGTCCAGTAACCACCACAGTGCAACAACAAGTGGCACGCCGCTGCATGCACGCAAGCACATGCCCTGATGTCATCTCACATGCACGCGTGCATGAGGAACAACCGCAGCAAACCTGTCACATGGAACTGAGATGGACTGTGCCCATGATGCCGAGCGGTCTGGTAGGCTACATGTATACCGTCTGTGTCAAAGTCCGCAGCTACGCAGCTATACGTAAATGTACATTAGCACAGCCTTGGCCAAGCAGATGTAACTCTGAAGCCCACATCCCACATGCAACAGCCAATCACATGTAACCCCACACCCTATCCAATTTGTAATCATGCTCAGTATATCCTCAACATGTATTCCGCTGCCAGTAGTGTCCACTATACTGCATCACAGAGGACAGAAGACTCAATATAATGTTTGAAACCAAAACTGTCTCCGCTGACTCATTTCACAAGTACGAATGAGAGAGGATGAGAGTATGTGAAGTACACGGCAGTCGTGACATGACCATGTAGTCCACTGGTATTGGATGTCAACGCAAATGAGTAGCACTACTGTGGAAGACACACATGTGTCGTGTGAAGTCGTATGGACGCAGTGCTCAGGTGGGTGGGTGCGACGGGTAGATGCGCACATGCCAAGTTGGAGCACGCCGTGTTGGGAGGGGTCATGAACAGTACACCACCGCTTCTCTGGGCATTGTGAGAGGACACCTGTCGGGGGGAGTGAACACGTGTGTGCACAGCAGCCGGGCACACGTACAAAGCGGTACCAGGCACACCTCAGCCCACCCTCTGTGGACAAGCTGGATCCTGTTGTGCGCCCGCCATGCCCCTTGACAAGGCACACACAGCCCCAGTCGACCAGGTGTAACCCCAACATAGTCAATCCGCACAGGCGATACAGGGCACGGGATGGCAGTGGAGCATGGTGTGTGAGAGGTCTCCTCGCGCTCCTCCTGGTCATATCACGCAGGCAATAGAACCTCAACGTCCAGCATGGCAAAAAGTCAAATGGAAGTGTAGGGGGACGCACCACAGCACGAGCAGCACTGACGTCACGGGAGGTGGCTCGCACCATCCCATCCATTGCCCATCATGCCAACCACGCCACATGCCATTGCGACTAAGTGCAAGCGCGTGCGCCACCACCCCTGAGCCCTCCCCAGAGAGGCCAAAGAGTGAATGTGTGGGCCATCAGCCACAGACGGACGCGGCCTGGCCGCAAGGGCAGCCACAGCCACTGGGTGTCGCAGGTGGCGGATCCGGAAGGCGAAGACTGTGATGCATAGTCCATGCAGGCCGGGTCTCCATTTGGGGCACCACGCAGGTGGACGGGCGTCCCGCCATACATCATACCCTGAGACAGCCCACTCGTGCAACTGGACCCACACATACACTCCTTGCCCTCTCTGGTGCGAGCTTGGGGCTGCCTGTGCAAGCGCTAGCCTCGCAGGTGAGCATGCATATTGGGGGGCGAGGGGAGGACATGAGGGCTGGGGCGAAGATGACTGTATCACTGTCAGTTAGTACAAGGGATGACCCAGATGTGGAAAGGAAGAGACGTGTCCCGTGTGTACTGCAACTAGTCGCCAATCCAACTACCCCCATGTCCGGAATGTAAGCTCGCACCTAGGCCCGCCCATCCGCCACATCGAACATACCACCAGCACGACAACCGTCCCATTCGAAACACTGACTGGGGGTGGCGACCAGTGAACAATCATGTGTAGCCTACCCACGCGTACATGTGGGCCCTCCATGATCCATGTCACCTGCGGCAAAGACATGACATGCGCAATGAGGGAAGTGAGGAGAGCTGTCCGCCCCACGCGCAGAAGGTGCATCAGCTCCACAGACCCAGCAGCGAGTCCAGCAGGGGTCACATGTGCAGGGGCAGCTGTGCCTGGTGTGAAGGCACATGCATATAGACAGCACATCGACCAATGTGTAGTCTGCCCACATCCACAGTCCATCATCATGCGGACATAGGAATTGAACACAGGGCAACACATCTTAGTTGGTGCACCCACCGTGACCAACAATGCGCAATCATCGACGTACCCGCCCTGTGCATGGCCCCCACCCAACGGAGGCACATCCAGTGCCACCATCCCACACACACAAGCCTTCCACGGAACATGCTGTGTCCAATGCTCAGTACAGAGTCAGCGCCCATCTGGTGGATCCTGAACAGGAGACACATGCACACACATGCCAGCTCCCACTATGTACGTCTGCCACCTGGCACGTGCAATGTAACCTCTCACCTGTGACGTGTGACTGCAAGCACACAGCCGTCTTGGCATGGGGCTGTCAATGTGGACACCAGTCAATGTTTCGGGAGCTGTGATCCGTACAGTGCTGTACATAGGGTGCAGTGCTGACACCTACTACTGTCTCATATCCCCTCGTGCCACAGGTCCCACTTGTATTGGCCGCTCAGCCCGTGCCCACATCGTCGTCGTCGTGTGCCATACTCATCCAGCCTCGGAAGCAGTTCCATGCTCAGCAGACACTCATGTTGCCGTGGCGTTGCCGCTTGACGAATATGCAGTCAGTCCCCATCAGCACGCCCCGCAAGTCATTGGGGCCTAGATCCCCATGTGCATGCACATGGCAGTGGTATGTCTCACTTGCCATTGCCATTGTTGGGAGACCTGTGTAAGTGTATTGTGGCCGTGCCGTCCCAGCTTGACAGCTGGGCTGTGGCTCATGTGCTTGCTCAGTCATGTCAGTGATGTGTATGCGAAATTGCTATGTGCTGTGTTGCTTTGACATGTATCCTCTGCCATTTAACCCAGGCGGAGACCGAACATTGACCGCCCATACCAATTGCTGGCGGACATGGACGATACAGAGGTTATCAGGAAGTTTCGGCTGGACAGGCCAACCCTGCATCGACTGTGTGCCATGTTAGAGCCCCATCTCCGTCCCCGCAGGGTGTATCCGACTGCTGTCACCCCCACGGCTAAGGTGATGGCCGCCATGCATTTCTTCGCCACTGGGTCATTCCAGCACACAGTGGGCAGTGGAGGAGGGATGTCCCAGCCCATGTTCAGCAAGGTGCTGAGGGATGTACTGGCAGCCATGATGCTGTACCGAAACAGGTACATCAGATTCCCCAGGGCTCGTGAATTGGCGGCAGTGAAGGGTGCATTCTATGCCCTTGGCAGAATCCCACACGTCGTGGGAGCCATTGACTGCACACATGTTGGCCTTGTTCCACCACAGGCCACTGAGCACCTGTACCGCAACAGGAAGCACATGCACTCCCTGAATGTGCAAGTGGTGTGCCTTGCGGACATGGTGATCACCCACGTGTGTGCCAAGTTTCCAGGCTCGGCACATGACGCACACATAATGCGCAACAGCATCTTGCCACGACTGATGGCCAATATGCAACAGGATCGTGGCTGTATTGTCGGTGAGTATGTGGAGTGGTGTAGCGTGCTGGTTGTGCGATGCTGTCCCCTGTCCAGTTGGAATAGCAACGGTTCTCTGTGTCCCTCACACCCAGGTGACTCTGCGTATCCAAATGGGGCATGGCTGCTCAGTCCATTGAGGAATCCTCGCACCCCAGCAGACGATCGATACAATGAGGCACATGGGAGGACCAGACGTGTGGTCGAGCGTACCTTTGGCCTCCTCAAGTCCAGGTTCAGGTGCCTGGACCGCACCGAGGGTGCACTGGCGTACTCCCCACAGAAGGTGTGCCAGATAGTGGTGGCGTGCTGCATGCTGCACAATCTGGCCATTCGGAAGCAGATCCCCCTCATTGTGGATGACGGAGATCAACCAGGGCCCCAGCCCGCAGACCAGGACAGCTCGAGTGAGGTGGACAGCGGAGAGGAGGAAGCTGGGAATGTGCGCCAGCAGCTCATCGCCCGCTACTTCACTTGACGGTGAGTGTCCATGTACGACGGATGATGTGTCTGTATCTGTGCAGGTGTGTGTGTGCTGTGTCAGGGTGGCCGTATGTTCACTGCGTGCAGTGTGTCAACGCTCCATGGCCAGGGTAGTATGCCACTGTTGGTGACTGTGGCATTGTGCCCTATTGCTCTGTGCGATGTGTGTACATTGCTTGTAGTTGTTGACATGTACTGTGTGATGGGTGTGTGACACACTCATTGAATGTGCTCCTGTTCTGTCTCCCACCCCTAGGTCCCTACAGGCCCTCCGGATTCCATTGCCATGCCACGCATCAGGTGCCTTTCCGCCCAAGGTGGCCGTTGTATTCCGTACAAATAAAACACAGGGCACAAACAGCAGTTAGTGAAAAAGGTGCATTTATTACAAACTGTGACATGTGATTGTGTGTAAGGTGATGACAAAAGTGGTGCGTGCAGTGACAATGAGCTGTCGGTCATGGCTGCGTGAAGCTCAGGGTGTACCCACTGGTTCTATGTCCATAGTCCAACACACACATGCCATCCAGCTGGCTGTGTGGAGTGGGATCGTAGAGCAAGTCAATGCAGTGGCTGGTCAAGGAAGGCTGGCGGAAGGCTGGCTGGCTGCCTCACTTGCGACTGGAGCGTGCGAAGTCCTCCCGGGAGATCTGTTTCCTCTTCGGACGGCCCCTTCCACGTTTGGGAGGGGGTGTGTGGTGGCGACCTGCTGGTGGTGGGTGAGGTGTGCTCACTGGCTGTGGACGCAGGGGAAGTGGACACTGCTGCCCGACCCTGCGCCCTAGCAGGTGGTGGCGGAGGTGGTGTTGCTGGCCTTGCCTGTGACCCCACCGCCACCACCAGCTGGCCCATGAGGTCCACGAGTTGGTCCATACGGGACACGAATTGGCCCATATGGGCGTCCATGGACCTCAGCACCCCCAGCACCTCCCGCGTGTCTGTAGCAGACCTGACCCATTGTTCTTGGGCCTCCTCATAGGCCCCAAGGACTCTGGCCATTTGAGGCAGGGCATGGCTCCCAGGGGAGGCTGGCGTTTCCCTGACCCTGCTCCTCCTACCAGTCCTGCTGCCACCGGCCCTGCCCACTAGCCACATTGCACACCACGGTCCTCGCTGTGGCTCCCAGGGTGGATCCAGTCGGCCGGGCCACCACCTGCGCTGGGGCTGGTGCCAGCGAAGACGTGGTGGTGGTGGTGGCGGTGGTGGTCGGTGCGGCGATGGTGGCGGTTGCGGCAGTGGTAGTGGCCGCAATGACCGTGGGTGTGGCCGCAACGACAGTGGCAGCAGGGGGCTGGGACTGTTCAGCATCCCTGGATGATGGGTTGGTGGGTAGGAGGGGTCCTGGGGAGCGGCTGGGCCCTGCCACACCAGATGGGCCTGCTTGGTGGTCCGTGTCCGAAGAGGAGGACAGATCCTCCAGATCCGTGTGTCCTCGTTGGGGGCTTGTGGGCTGGCTGTGCTGGCTGCTGTCTCCATCCCCAGCATCCGGCAGTTCGTCACCTGTGGAGAGAATGAGATTTGTTATTGTGTTGCACCTGGCGAAGTATGTATTTGTCGTCTGACATTGGCAGTTCGTGCAATCTCGTACATGGGTTTCCCGGAGGCGAGTGTGTGGCTGTGGCATCTGTAGTTGTGTGTGCTAGGCAATGGGACTGTGTGCTGTGCACATGTGGCATGGGACGGATTGGCCATGCCGATGGGTGTGTTGCTGTGCCCCTACTCATTGTGACTCTGGTGTATGCGGGCTCCTGGCCCATCCTGGGTCTGGTTTGTACTTTGCTTTTGGGGTTCATATGGAACGCTTAGGAACGCATATGGCAACATGGGGGCCATGCCCCAGATTCGCATTTGGGAGGGGATATGCTTTTGGGGTTCAAATGGAACGCTTAGGAACGCATATGGCAACATGGGGGCCATGCCCCAGATTCGCATTTGGGAGGGGATATGCTTTTGGGGTTCAAATGGAGCGCTTAGGAACGCATATGGCAACATGGGGGCCATGCCCCAGATTTGCATTTGGGAGGGGATATGCTTTTGGGGTTCAAATGGAACGCTTAGGAACGCATATGGCAACATGGGGGCCATGCCCCAGATTCGCATTTGGGAGGGGATATGCTTTTGGGGTTCAAATGGAACGCTTAGGAACGCATATGGCAACATGGGGGCCATGCCCCAGATTCGCATTTGGGAGGGGATATGCTTTTGGGGTTCAAATGGAACGCTTAGGAACGCATATGGCAACATGGGGGCCATGCCCCAGATTCGCATTTGGGAGGGGATATGCTTTTGGGGTACATGCTGTGAGCCATGGGTGCCGAACGTGACATGTGTTGTGGCAGCATGACAGTGCATGGTTTGAGGTGTGTGCATGCTTGACATGGCCTGCATATTTGCTGTCTGTTGTGATTACTGGACATGGCATTGGACGCATCGTTATGAGTGAGTGATAGTTGTGTGCCAGCCAACGTATTGCAGTTGTCCCATCTCCTTGGTGTGCGTGCTGCCCTGTGCCATGTGCATCACTGCAGTGCTCGGGGGGTGTGGCCCATGTTGTGTGTTGTTGCTCACAGTGTGTTGTGCGCTTAATTGACTTCTGGCACATGGTTGGTCATGGGCATGTGTCTTAGCGTGACTGCTGTATGTGTGGCAGCTGTGCGGATGACATGCCTTTCATGAGACTGGGGCTGACGGATGGGATGGATGGTATGTTGTATGTGCATGGTGTGTCTGTGAGTTTGATGGGTTCAGTGGTGTTCGTGTGCATTTATGTTGTTCCGCTCTGTTGCGTCTAGTGTTGTTTGTCTTACATAGGCGTAGTTGTGGGGTGTGTGGTTGACAGGCAGTAGGGGCTACATGGACAGGACTTCAATGGTGTTTCGGTTGTGTGTGATGAGTTGCACAGTGGCTGCCGTGTGGGACTATATTCAGTGTGGCTTGTGCATGCAGACGTGGCTCCTTGGGTGTTGCTATGTCTGTGATGGGTCATGTGGGGTGTGAGTCTGTTGTTCATGTCCGTGTGCACATTGTTCACTTGTTCGTGACGGTGGGCGGTGCTGCGTGTTCGTCTGCTACGTGACATGTCCCATGTGTTGGTCGTGTTATGGTCCTCATGCCTCCAGTAATCCAGCCCTGTCCAGTTTCCCACCTGCAAGTTGTTCGTGCGTGCACTGTACTGGATGCCACATGGCTCTAAGCGGGGGTGCTCCATGTTGCAGGTCTGTGGGGGTGGGGGGGTGTTGTGGGTCGTGGGGGTGGCTGGACACCCACTGACACCGATTGCTGTGGACCGTGATGTCTGCCTTTCGGCTGTCGTTGTGCACTGCGGTGGCTGACACGTGGCTGTGGGGTGTGGGGGATACTCCTCCTTGCTGTGCTGTGGGACTGGGGCCTGGTGTGTGTTGTACTTGGGCTGTCCACCGTCCCACCCACTGCACTTTGTGTTCCTGCCACTTACCTGTTACTTGTCGGTTAGTGCAGCTGTGGCGGACACATGGGTGTGGTGGGTGCTCGTTGTGGCGCTTCTGGCATATTTGGGGACCTGTTGGTGGTTACGTGGCTGGCTTAGTGTACACATGTCCCCACGCATCTTACAGTTGTTCGGTTTGGGCTGTGTGTGGTAGTGTCTGTTGCATGTGTGTGTGATGTGTTGTGTATTGTGTGCTGGACATGGGGGTGTTTGTCCCTGGGAGCTGTGGCATGGTAGTTGCGCATGTGAGTACATAGCGGTGTGCTGGTATACATTAGTTTGTAATTACCAGCCTCCACTCCCCCTGCTAATCCGGCGAGGATCTCCGGATGGATTACGACTCGCACCTTCTCCTCCCACGCTTTGAAGGTCTTAAAGAGCGCGGGATTCCCTCCGCCAGTGACGGCAGCCAGCTCTCTGTTTTTGCCCTCCTTCTTCTTGACCAGGCTCTTTACGTCATTCCAACGTTTGTTAATCTCGACTCTGTTCCTGGGCAGGGTCCCGACTGCATTGACCTGGTCTACGATCCGGTTCCACATTCTGTTTCTGGTGGCTAGTGGTGTGTGCTGGACCATGTTCCCATAGATTTGTGGGTACACCTTGATGATCTCGTCGACCATGACCGTCAGCTCCATGGGCGTGAACTTGGGCATCCTTTGTGGTGCCATGGTGTTTGTGGTGCTGGTGCGGTGTGTGTTGTGTAATGTGCAGGGGTTTGTGGTGCCGGGGTGTGGTGGTGGTGGTGGTGGTGGTGGTGGTGGTGGTGTTTGGTGGTGGTGGTGGTGGTGGTGGTGGTGGTGGTAGTGATGTGTGCGTTTCTGTGGTGTGCTGCTGTCCTTGCTGTGTCACTGTGTCCTCTCCTCTCCTCTCTGGTTTGCAATGTAGCAAGGGGTTGTGGTCTGTGGGAGTGCTGCTTTTGTACTCACCTATGTGGGTGTGTCCTCATGGTCTGTTGTTTTCAGGTGTGTTGTGTCTGGGGTTCTGGCCTTTGTATTTTTTGTTTGTCCGGGGGTGTTTTCGGGATGTGTACTGTGCTTGTGTATTTGTGCGTGCCTTGCTGTGTGGACTTGTTGGCCATGTTGTGTGCTATTGGTTTTGTGTGCGGATGGTTTCTGTGCAGGTACGTTGGCGCCATGGCTTCTGCCGTGTCGATTCTCATCGGCGTTGTTTGCGCTGGCGGGCGGTATATTTGTGGTTTTCCGCGCTCATGGCGGTGCGATCGTAATTTCACGTGCGGTGTGTCGGCCGTGTGGGCGGGCGGTTTTGTGTTGTCGTGCGTGTTTCCGTCCGTGGCGGGCGGTTTGACTCCGACTCGGACGATGGCGGGCGGTATTTTGTGTGATTTTTCTGCCGATGGCGGTTTTCGGTTTGTGTAATCGTAATGGCGTGGTCGGTGTTCAGGCGGTGTGTGCGGGCGGATTTTTGCCGCTTCCATGCCTGGCGGATTTTTTACGCCGGGTAT